>CM061062.1:289261467-290698039 GCA_030762895.1 Sophora flavescens
TGGTCAAATCAAAAGGTGATTAATCATGGCAAAGGTCAATATTTAAATTTATCTAACGACCTCCCTGTACACCTTTAGGGAGAAAACCAAACCAGACCAGACATTCAGACCCAACTATATGAAACAGAAGGAAAAATTAAAAACTAGATAATCACAAATCGGTCCCAAATCTGTATTGAACCTCCTTCATCCAGGAAAATAAAACTATATTAGTATTACCAAAGAGTTTGACCAAATCCTATACAAATCGCAAAACATCTACACCAAATTTGTAGTACCACTAATCACATTCCTTAATTCCACCAAAGTTTACTTATGTAGTTAATTTTTGTTTCCAAATGTCCCCATTTAGCACTCCATAATCTGGACATTAAAACATTAAACATTTGAGACTTCCAATCAAAATCTCTCAATATTGATTTCGTTGAGCATGGAAAAGGGAAGACATTTCCCAATTGCTAATTCAACTCTCATCATCAAACGACCTCTTAGCAGCCATAACCTTCTATTAAGAGCTATCATGTTGACAATCCAAGCACACATCCTACCATAAGAGAATTGAATTAGATAATTAAGATAGAAAAATATTAGAATTTAAAAATTCATGTAAATTATACTTAACACTAAATAAGTTTTGCAAAACAAATACTGGATTTTCTTTCAGAGTTAACAACTATCCATTGATTTCTTGTAGCCTTAATGGAGTTTGTCATGGTTAAATAAAAGGGACCCCCTCTCTAGCAGATATAAAAGGGATGGTGGATCGAGGGGACCACTTCGTCCACCAGCAAGTGTACCGACTGGATGGCCACCCTGGCCATCAGTAGTTGCGTAAAGCTATGACGGACACACCGTCCATCAGAAAGTGATAAATGGACTGGATTACCCCTGTGCCCAACAACAAATGTGAGGATTGACGGGGGCCACCTTGTCCATTTGGCAAAAAGCAGGATGGACGGACTCTCGCCCACGTGAATCCTAGGATGGACGGGGCTTCCTGCCCAATAGTAAGTCCTGATGTGATGGACGGGGTTTCTTCTACATGAGACTGATGTGATGGATTTGGCTTCCTTGCCCACAGTGAGTACAATGTGGATGGATGAGACATCCCCTGTCCCAACGCAAGTCCTCATGTGATGATTGGGGCCGCCTTGGTCCACATGAAGTGGAGGAAGTGATGGACGGGACTTCCCTGTCCAACAAGAAGAAAACGTGCTGGTAACCCATCCCTCTCCAACACTTCAATGTATCCGTTTTCTTTTCTTTCTCCAGAACAAGACAAGAAGGAAAAAAAGCTTTTCTATCTTAACACGTTTCCACTTTCTCTCCGTGTCTGATAGTATGATGGTTGAACGCCTAATCCCATTTAATACAACTCTACCCACCAGCAAAAAATACAAAATCAAAGCACCAAATATGAAAATAATAATCACAAACAAAAGCTTACTAAAAATGATTAAACTTGAAATCAGGTGAGCCCTCCACATCGCATGCACAGAAAAAATTTATAGTCCACTTTATATTTGTATGCAGGGGTACTAAATACTAATTTTGAAGAGCCACAATATAACTATAACATTTATATATTCAGCAACAACTTAATGAAACACCAATCTCAAAAACTATATGAATCTCTGCCCAAGGATATCGAGCATATCCTCCAAAATGGGTCCAAAGAATTCTATTTTATCCAATTTCCATCGTTTTTTTTATACATAACTCTAAGATTTCCTTATAACTATTCTAAATTAAAGTAACTATACCAAAAGATTTACAAACATTAAACATTTGAGACGCCCAATCAAAATCTCTCCAATATGATTTCGTTGGTGCTGGAAAAGGAAGACATTTCCCAATTGTTAACTGATTCCCATCATCAAACGACTTTAGCAGCCATAACCCTCCCATTGATAGCTACATGTGACAATCCAAGTACATCCTACCATAAGAGAATTGGTAAATTAGATAATTGGAAAGAAATATTAGGAATTTTAAAAAAATGAAGTAAATTATAGCGAACACTAAATAAGTTTTGGTGCAAAACAACACTGATTTTCTTCGTTCTCAAAGCTAAAAATTATCCAACTTGTTGTAGCCTTAACTGAGTTTGTTCATGGTTAGATAAAAGTCTTTCTCGGCACAGTATATAGAGGTGGGACAGATGGATTTAACTACCTCGCTCACCAGCATGTGTAATGACTGGATTGGGGCCATCTCTATCGTAAGATATGGATTTGACCACCTCGGCCCATCGCATGCAAAGCAATGGACGTGAACACCCCGCCCATCAAGCCAGTGCAAAGCAATGACTCGGATTACCCGCCCAACAACATGTAAGGATCGACTGCCACCCCTGGCCCATTTCGCAAAAATGCATGTAAGGGGCTTGTACTTCTCCCCACAAGAAGTCTCATGTGATGGACGGGCTTCTCTGGCCCAACAAAGAAGTCCTCATGACGGATGGGCCTTCCTGTCTACGAGTATTAATGCGACGATTCGGGCTTCCCCGGCCCAACCGTAAGTCCCATGTGACGGACTTTGGCTTCCCGTGCCTGACTGGTACAATGTGATGGACGACATCCGCACCAAATCAAGTCCTAGTGATGGACGGGCTACCCTGCCACAAGAGTTAAAAGATGTGATGGACTTGGGACTTCCTGTCCAACAGAATAGGTGCACAATGTGGCAACTTATCCCTCCAACACTCAATGTATCCTTTTCTTTTCGCACACACAAGATGGAAAAAAGCTTTTCTGTATTCTTAACACGCTTCACTCTCTCCTCGTGCCCGAAGGCATGATGGGTGACACGCCTAATCCCACTTAATGCAACTTTACCTCGGCCTACAAACAACACATAACAGTACCAAATATGAAAATAATAATCACAAACAAAAAGCTTATTAAAATGATTAAACTCTTGAAATAAGGTGAGCCTCCACATCGATGCACAAGAAAATTTATACCCACTTTTATATTTATAGATATTATATTATTATTATTATTATTTATTATTATTATTATTATTATTATTATTATTATTATTATTATTATTATTATTATTATAATTATTTTTTCTTTTTCTTTGTGATTGCCTTTTTCTTCAAAACCTCATACTCTGTTTATCCTTACAAATTAACTTCTAAATAAATATTATTAAATTATAGCAAAATTTATGGCCATTTTTTAATTTACTACATAGCGTGATTTTTTTTGCACTCACACAAATGTAATAGACTATCTTAGAATTTTTTTTAGGGATACCGAACAAAACAAATTCGATTATAAATCGGGACTATTGTGATAATCAATTATATCGTGATCTAATTTTTACAAATTTTCCTAAAGATATTATAGGCTTAGGCATCAAACAATTATTTAAAATCCATGAATCAAACATTACAAGGAGATAAAAATAGCTTATAAACTCGTTTGGTTCATACGTTGTTCATAAATGTTGTCAAAATTTATGTTAAAATATCATTATTATAATTTTTATAACCATTTTTCCAAATTTTAGCTAAGTTGGTATCATTATGTTTGGGGAAACCTGGATTATTAATATTTCATTTGCCTTATCCCCAAAAAGTTGTTTTTTATTAATTCAACATGCTGAGTATTTAGCTTAAATTTATAAAAAGTTTTTTTTTGGAGAAAATTGTTTTTTCATCAACTTTGTTTTACCTAATTTCATGATTTGATTATTTTTCATTGTTTTATTTATCAACTTGTTTTACCTTAAGATTGTTGTGATTTGATTAGTTTTTCATCTTCAAAACATTCTTCCTCGGAATTTTTTCATAATTTACTATGCAAGTGTTTTACTTTTTTTAAACACCTAAATATCGATTATCCCAAAATCACTTTTCAACAAATAGACCCAAACAAAAACATATTCTGATTATAATTGATTATACAAAAATCGCACCACGATAATATTTTTTTCCAACTTTCCCAACAATGGACCATGTTTTTGGGAAATAAATTTCACATTTTTTTTGTCCTTTCAGCCGCTTTTATAATAATTCATTATGCCTGGCAAACTGGGGATTGAAGTTTTTAGGAAGTTTTTTAAAAAACTGCTTTGGAATACATATCATAATAAGGGGATGTTAGTTCTTTTTTATTCTTCTTTAGATTATAATTTACACACCATTCATCCCTTATAGGTTGTAGCTCTACCTTTTCTCTTTAGATATGAGCTTGCTTTTCTACCAAAGTACCAAAGTATAAATTTGAATCTACAAAGCATAACATTGATTAAAATGCTCTAAAAGTTCAATGTCTTATTAGGAAAATTTAAATGAAGTTTTCTCTCTTAAATTATCGCCACGCTTTATTTTAGACCTAATAAATTATTTATATTTCAAATTGGTTCTTTGATCTTATAAAATATAATTAACGTGCCTTTGAGAAAGGTATATATTTATTTATTTATTTTATTTAGACATTGGTAGCTTATTCGGTTAGGGACTGAATTCCATTTTCATGTGTAATCTATCAATCATTGGGGGAGAAAATATTTAAGCTTTATAATGTAATGCAAAATATGGGATGATACCACAACTTCGACAACAGTCATTCAAAATTCATTTACAAAGTGAATAGTCTCTAAAAAAACCAGTAGATATAGAAACCATTTTTTGTTGAACTGCTGGAAAGTTTCATACCAATAATTTGAGTGAATGGATCATTTCTACAGGATAGTGACTTTATTGATGAATATTCAACATAATTAATATAAGGTTATATTCACATATACACAACACTTTTTTTTCCCAAGCTTACCCAAAGAGGCAGTTGCGTTTATCTTCTTGGCTTTTATGTTGGAAAATTTCCGTTAAGAGCATGCTTTAATTCTAATCAAAAGGTTTTTAAGTGGAAGCCAAACAATCAAAAGTATGCAGCAAGAATAAACTGCTCTTATATCCATTGAATCTACAACATGATAGATTACTAAGGATTTATGAATATACCTCGATCCATATGTTCCCGAACTTAATCGCTTCAAAAGGGAGAACTTGATCACCAACCTTCACCGGCAATCTATCACGAATAAGGGTTTGATCATCTTCTGTGCTGGAATACCTGGAAAATCAACATAGATGACAATGATAACAAAGATGGGTAGTGTTGTTTTCAAGGTTCTCCCTCAACCTAGATTCCTTATGTTTTAGACACTCTTCGTGATGGGGAGAATAGACAGCATGTAATGTGTCATGTGTATTGGGGACTATAGACTAACTATGTTCCCATTATTCCGAAATTGACTATCAATGACATATAATCATATTTTACTCTATAATAAATAATGAATTTAATTAATTATCAAAATCGGAAATATGATTTTGTCTTATTCTTAATTTGATTATAGATCAATTAATTTTCATAAGTGATAAATAGCTAATATAATTAATTACCAATATTTACCCACATTATGATATTGAAATAAAATGGTCTACTTGTGCAAAATATTGTAATTTGAGCTTGGTTGAGTTTACAAACAGGTTGAACTTGACTAAATTTATATGTAGGTTACCCATAACTGTTTTGCTGATACATCAGCTTCCTCTTGCTTACATAAATTAATTATTAGCCTCCCATTATAGATGATGTACATCCTGTGTATTTTTTTACATTAAATACTGGATACACTGATTCCTAAATACAACATTGAAACAAAATGCATTGTTTCCATTCTTAACATGAAGAAAAGGGAGTTGAAAAAAAAAAAAACATTCTTGTGTAGGTGGAACTCTTAAATGCAATGTCCCTCTAATATGCACAAACCTCGTGCTATAACAAATGCATTGTTTAAATACAATATAGTATTGATTCTCTTCTTAGATGGAGAAAACGAGTTCAAAAAAAAACTATAAAAGATTATGGTTGTAGTGCTAAAAGTTTTCGTCCTCTCACAATAAGCATTTGTCATCAGACATATGACAATATGTTTGTATACAAGCATTATTTTTTTGGTTACATATGCAAGCATTTTTATTTTGTTGCTTTTTACATATGACATTTTGTTTATAAAAAAACTAATTGAGGTGTAGTTGTAGCGTGAGTAGAAATATTAATTCTAATGTTTAGTATAAATGGTAGGTTAAACCTCTGGATGAATGAGCAAAATAAGGTTTATAATGTCGTGTAGAAGCAAATTAAGGTTTTCTTCTTTTTTTTTAGTTTTGATAATTCTTATGTTTAATTATATTAAGGATTTCTTAGAAAATACAGAGTATTTCTAGGAAATGAAAACGCTAATTATGTAAGTAAGAAATGATTTCTCTTCGAATATTAATGGCTCATTATTGGTTAGTATGTTTTAAAATTTCATCACCTTCCATATCATTTATATGTAATTTATTGTTTATTATACATTGGAATATTCCATGTGTTTTCAAGTCTGCAATGGAAACATGTTTGGGTTTTGAATTATACATCCAGAAAGCATTGGCTTTCAAAGATTTACATTCAGAAAGCATGTTTAGCTTGGATTGAGATTACCGATATAGATTCATTGTGTATGAGCATATATCAATTTCAAATTGTCATAAATGTATAGCACATGTACTTACTTACGAACCGAAAAGTTGTTATATTTGGCTGATGTAGTCTTTGTTTTCTTCGAAACAACCGGTATACATAGATTCAGATAAACAAAACTTATTAGTATATAATAGATTGTTTAGGAACATGTGATCATTTCAAAGATGTGTAAAACCAAAAGTGACCCGCATTTAATGCACGTGTACCTAACTAGTTGTGTGTGCGAATGAAACTACACTAGAAACTTCAAGACTTGTTGCATGAACCTTCTTTATCATTCACTCGATTTCAAAAAACATAAAATTACATAGAGTGGCAATTATAAGATATCAATTCTCGGAAAAAAATTAATATGAGAATAAATCGTCACTTCCGATCCTAGGTTTCTGCGCTTTAAAAAAACCAAAGACGTATTGCTCAAATAATTGGCAAAGATATTGCATGTTAGATATATTAAAATTTATGATAATAATAATTATTAATTATTAATTATTTTGAAAATATATTGCCCCTGATCGTTCAGAATCCTGGATCCACCACTCTCTCAAGGTTCTTTCGATAGTAAAAGGAAATACCAAATTATATTCAAAAAGAAGTGAATATTTGAAATAGCTTCTAATTTTGGGTTTTTAAACTTGCTTCTTACAATAGTCATATTTATTCATGTCACTATTTTTTTACCAATCTATATCACTATTGTTGGTGCTTTACATGACTCGAATGTTATTAATTAAACTTATTTTATATAATTTAAAAATAAAAACATTTGAAACAAAAATACAAGCGAACATGTTGAAGTCTACGTCACTGCTTAAAAATATGTTAATAAAAGATTAAAGTAGTATGTACTATTAGTGTAAAAGGTTTCATATGTAACATATTCACTAATATTTGATATCTAGAGAGAGACAACAATAATAAGAATTTACTAAAATATTATTAGATGTCAGTATAAACTCTTGTACACTAATAATATATAGAGAAATTAAACTCTTAATAAAATACTAACTATTTTTTTGTTGAGGGAAACCAAGTTACTTCATTTCAATATATATCAAAATCAAATGTCTAACTACAACTGGGAATTGACTGAGCAATGTAGGACTAGTATATAAAATAGACGCTCTATCAAGATTATGAGCGACTAGATTAGTATGCTAAACTCAGTAATGTTTTATTTGTCCCTGTGCACCCTCCTCAACAACCCGGAAATTATCCAATTAAAAAAACCACGGCCAAAGCCTAGACCACACCCAATGAATATTAAAACTATCCATGTTGTTCTAGCTCGAATGAAGTTGCTCATGTGGTCTCTTAAACACATACCAAGACCAGTTATAGAATCTTTTTGAAAAACTTGCATCAACATTTCACTTCTCCACCCCATGGAGGGCACTCAAGCGCACACTTGCTGGTGAGAACCGGAGTTTGCAGCTTGCTGAACAAGCAAGAAGCTCCATGCTGCACCGTTGGAGAATCAATGTCTTGCCAAACCTTGTCATTTCCTACATTTCCATAGACCCAAATGATCATAGCAAAAAAAGTACAAGTTCTTATCACTACATTCTCACAAAACCACAAAAAAAGCAGGCAAAATCCTCACTGTAGTCATAGAGGGTCAAAATATTCAGAGATACATTAAATCACCACCTTGGCCAAGTTTGAAGGGGGAAAATAGGTGCCAGAACAATTTTCCTAAACCATTACTAATAAAGAGCAAAGCTGGGACCAGGGTTTCAAAATGTATCTGGCAATCGCTAATGCGGCCCCATTTGCAGATGCAGGGACTCATCGACATCGGCACGCTGATGCGGGAATCAAAATCACCCGCTTTTCACGCCCGCAACGTAACGGCCACATTCGGGCCGCTATGACCCGGGCGAAACCAGACTGGCATCCGTACTGACGCGACTCGCTGCATAACTGGTTCCCAAGAGCTAAAATAAAGGCCAAATTCTCGAGACTGATGGAGATCATTTCAAAATATTTTTCAGTCCATAATATCCCAACCTCGCTATTTTCTGTAGATCAAATGTTTGCCTTTATCTCCTTTTGCTTTATCGTTACTTCTACTTCATTATTCACTTAACGACTAGTGTCTAAATTCATCATTTCTGCTTTACTTCACTCATACCTAACCTCTTCAGTGATTCCTCGATCTCACACTCCTCCAAAGGTCGATTCCGCTACATTCATCGTGTACCGATCTACTAGTGTACTAGCCTCACCGGCAAGGTAAGATCTTCTTTCTCTGTTGCTCTGTCGTCCTTGGGTGTGGGGTTAGTGGGTGAGCGCTTGAGGCCGTGACCAATGATCCGGCTGAGGAGGGCTTGGTGGAGGCCCGACTCCGTGGGGTCGGGAGGCGAGCCTCGAGAGGTTGAGACCGGGAGAGTAGGGGAGGGTGAGCTCGAGAGAGGGGGAAGTCGAGGTGGCGCGATCTAGGTTTTGGTTGGTGGGTGGCCAGAAGCACTTGGTGGCTGGTTCACACTCGCCGTGGGAGGGGTGATTAGTAGTAGTGAAGGCGTGAGGATTTCGTGTTCCAAATTTGGGGTTGCGTAAAAAGAATAAAAAAAAAGAAACAGAGGAGGGGCCGAACAAGAAGAAGAGGCGAGAGTCGGAGATGTGAGATGAGACCGCAATATCTGTGAGAGTTAGTGAGAGGGTTCAATCCGTGGAATAGGGGTCCCAGAAGTAAGAAAAAAAAAAGAAGAGAGGAGGAGGGGGAGAGAAGAAGAGGGAGGTGAGAGTTAAACGTGAGTAGACTCCTGGAGAGTGGGTGGGAGTGAGAGTGCGAGAGACCGAGACGTGAGAGTGAGACTGCCGTGAGGACGAGACGAGAGTGGAAGGGGGGGAAAATTGATAAGTGTGTGGAATCAAGTGAAGAAAAAATGGTGAGGTAGGAGTGAGGGCTCTGGACGAGTGGACGACTCACGCAGATGAGAGAGAGTGAAAGTGGAACAGGAAGGTCTCACTTCGTGGAGTCAATGTGGTGGGAATCGGGAAAGATAATGTGAATCAAGTCAACTAACCACCTCTTTATCTTATCCACTTTGTGTGTGTGCCGGGAACGTGTGATTTGAAGTAGGGGTGGGGGGGGGGAGGAACTCGAATTGGGTGGTGTGAAATTTTTAAGATTTTTTTTAATCAAAAATTTTAGGTGGGAAATTAATTAAGATTTAGGGAATAATATAGGAAATTTTGAGAGAGAAAGTAAAAATATATATTGATATATTAATCTAATTCGATTTAGTATATGTTTAGCTAAGTATTTATTGTTCAAATTATATGCTAATAATTGATTTGTTGTATTAAATTATTTCTTGTATTATTAATTAGATTATCGTTTTGCAATTACTAGTTTATATTAAAGTTTTCTTTTGAAGCTTAGTTTCAGATGGGAATTTTTTCTAATTAAAAAATTTTAGGTGGGAAGAATTAATTGAGATTTAGCAATAATATAGGAGAAAAATTTGAGAGAGGTAAAATAAAATATAAGTGATATATTAATCTAATTACTCATTTATTATATGTAGCTAGTATTTATTTGTTTCAAATTATATGCTAATAATTGATTTGTCGATAAATAATTTACTAGTAATTATTAATTAGATTATACGTGTTTTTCTAATTACTAGTTTATATTAAAGTTTCTTTGAAGGCTAGCTTTAGATTAAAGTTGTAAGTTTGGTTGAATTATTGATTGATGTTTATTTATAAAATTGAAAAGGTAAATTATAAAATATACATAATGCCTCCAAGAGAAGAATTTCCTACACAAAGATTAGATATAGTGCTGAGTGATGACATTGGATGGCATTTTGCCGAAACCCAAGAGCTCGAAGTCGTAACAATATCGAATGCAAACTTTGTCACAAGATAGTAAGAGGTTGCATTACAAGATTGGAAACAACATATGCACATAAGAAAGGACAAGTGTCCACAGTAGAAGTGAGCAAATTGCTAGAGAAGGTATGATGGCTTCTTCTTGAAGGAAAAGCAAAGAAAAATGACTCAAAAAAGAAAATAAGAATTTGAATACGAGGTAGGGAAGATGAAGATGAAGATGAAGATGTGGATCACCTTATTGATGAACGAATGAGGTTTGTTACACAGAAAGCCTTAGATCACACGTGAATGGGAAGACAGCAACAATTCATTAGACAACAAAAAGAATATGGAAATATATATAACAAGGTGGAAGCTCTGCATATGTTGGAGGTGAGGTGAAAGGCCTGAAGATATCACTCTAGTTGAGATCTACAAATATAGATCTTATGAGGAGCAAAAGCATGAAGCAACCAAAAATGGCAAGGAATATGAAGACATCGAGGGAGAAGCTAGGAGAGGCAGTTAAGTTTTTTATTTAGGAACACTTACCTGGAATTTAGCTAACTCTCCTTGGTTGCATAATTTGATTGTTCAGCCTTAGAGTAGGTAAAGGGTTAAATGTCCGACTTCTTATGAAATCTCGTATGGTATTTAGAGAATGAATATAGGGAAATGAAGAAGTGGTTGAAAAGTATTGAGAGGTACATGGAAAGAAAAAGGTGACAATAATGTGTGATGGTTGACTGATCAGGTATCAACCATACTCATATTATGAATTTTGGTCTAGTAGTGAGGGACAATTTTCTTTGAAATCTATTGATGCTTTTGATGTTGTCAAGAGAAACACGATTACTACTTCGCTTATTAGATAAAGTTTAAGAATGAGAAGAGCTTTGTTCAAGTGGTTACCAGAATGTGAAGACTGAAGAATCGTCAAAAACGAGTGAGAAGCGGCCTCATTTGTATTGGTCTGCGGTGGTGCTCATTGTTTAGATATTTGCTTGGAGGATATAGGAAAAAAAAAAATGTCTGAGGTTATTAACCGATAAAGACCATGACAAATTTTCTATATCCATATATGGACTGATCGATCTCATGAAAAAACACTGGAGGTAGAGAAATTGTCCCGTCTTGTGTTATCTGATTTGTAACGCAGTTCCTACAACTTCAAGCAATTGTATAGCAAAAGCAAGGTCTGAGAAACATGTTCAACTCCCGAAGAGTTTAAGGCGATCTAAATTTGGTAAAGAAAAATGGACCGTCATATGAGCAAGAACAATTGTTAATGGTGAATTCTGAGTAAGTCCCAAGACATATCAAGGTGTTCGAGCCTTTAGCAAAAGTTTTGAGACTTGTTGATGGTGATGAGAAACCAACCATGGGTTTCATATATGAAGCCGGTTGATAAAGCTAAACAAGCAATTAGACAAAATTCGTTATCATTCCAGATATAATGATTTAATAGACAAGATCACTACAAAAACAATTGTTTAGCGACCCGCATTTTTGGCCGCTAAACCACGTAAATCGGTCGCTATTTGTTTAGCGAATAAATCGTAGACCGCATTTATGGTGGTAGTGAATACCTGGTCGCTAAAGGTTTTGGCTACCGAATTATTATTTGGACGCTTAATAGTACGAATTGGGATCGCTATAAAATAATAATCGGTCGCTATTAGGTCGGCAACGCATTTTTCGGTAACCATTTTTAGCGACATCATAATCTGCTAATTCACGCTAATTTTGGTTACTTGTTAACCTATATTAGCGACGGATTTTCTGGCGCTATACATCATCTGAAATCTTAAATAAAGTTTAGTGACCGAATTATTGGTTTCTAATTGGTCGCTAAACCGTCATTATTAATTTTTTTTAATTTTAATTTTTATCAATAATTTTTTCGATTTTCTTTAACGTTAAAAAATTACTAATAAAACACACCAAATAACTCATGAAATATACAATCATAAAATAATAAATATATATAAAAGAATAATCCAAAAATGTCGACAAGAATCATTTAAAGTAAAAAATATGGAGAAAAATCAATCATGATGAGGAGATTGAGGAATCCAATCATCCTCGCCGTCTGTCTACCGGCGGTCTCATCGTTATCGTCTCGCAGAGTGACATCGATGGCGGCGCGGATCGAGGAGCGGATGCAGCGCATAACCGTCGAGCATCATCTCCGAGTAAATCGGAGTTCCGATCTCATTCGCTTGACACCACTGCTGTAAAGCACTGCCTTCGCTGAAGCTTTTCGCCTCGTGCTTGGTGTGTGTGCGAGTCAATCAGGTAATTCGGTCCGCCATCCCTTTGCTCTCTCTCGCTCTTCTCCGGCCTCGCCTTCACCTGCGTGATGGTGTCCTCATTTGGTGGGAACTGCTCCTGGGACAGACTGCAGCAGCAGGAGCAAGGCGTCTGACGATGAAGCGATGAACTCGGCTCCCAGTGTCCGAGGCCATACACGTGCCCCTTGTTCCCGCTTGACGACACTCCAAATAAATGGCATTAAATCGTGCCGACGAGACAGAGAAACATCACCGACCAAAGCTCCCATCTTAACGGAGGTACCGTGATATGGCATCGCCCTTCTCTCGTTGAAGCCCGCCTACAAAGTATAGTTGAATAGATTTAGTTAAAATAATTATATCCACTATAACAAATCATTTATAATAAATTACAAGTAACACTAAATTATTTTTGCTTACAGCATAGTTACGGGCCTTGTCGTTAACCCTGTCTCCACTTCAACTTCTTCAGTCCTCTCCACCAACTCCATAGCACCGGCGCTGTTTACGTGCTTTCTGCGAATAATATAATATTAAATTCATAAGAATAATTAAAAATGAAAACTAATTAATTAAATAGTATATTAAGTCAAAAGTTTAATGTATTACCAGCCTCGTAGTAGTGGGCGGCTGATTTGGACCCAGGTCCAAGCTGCGCCTACCATCGAAGCTCGATTACGCCTGAGCTTGTGGCCTCGATCTCCGGAACTTCTCGGTGGCCCAAGATCGGGTCCAACTGCCTCATGATCTCGGGATCCACCCCCCTCCCCTTATTCTGCCCTTCCTCGCAATTGTCACCTGATTCTTCATAATCAGTGAGCCTTTATGTTCAAATATGCCTCACGAGAGCCTCTAAAGCTAAGTCCCACCTATACTCTTTCTGCAACTTACAGTTGTTAGGAAATTCTGTGTACATATATATAATGTAAATTTAATTTAAAAAAAACTTAATAAACCATGTTACCTAAAACTCTGGAAACAACTGATCCCTATGGCCAGTGGGATGGCCTTCCATGTAGGCCATGGACCATCAAACTTGCGTCGTGATCTTCGATCGACCGGTAAAGGATTGCCATGCGTAAAGCTACAAAAAAAAATTAGAGCATTAATAAATGTTATAATTAAATTTTAAAAAACAAGTAAATAAAATTAACGATACTTTATATATATTAAAAATTAAATTAGCATACTCGTTATCCCCCGGGATAAGAAGAATCCTCTCCGTCGGATGGACCACGACTCTCTCTCGTCTCGAAGATGAGTGATGGTCCTGCTGCCTTAGGTGTGGATGATGAGGTGCAGCCTGTGTCCCACCATGAGGATGGGTGGGGGTGCAACTCCATCACCCTGAGGTGTCCATCACCAGTCTGTGGCGGATGGTCTCGATCCAAGGTTATGGGTCGGCTCGGAAGGACTCTCGCAACCGACTCTCCACGACGCACGACCTCCACGACGACCCCCTACCTCCGGAGGACAAAAGGATACTATTGGGAACCCATTCCACCATCTTCTCCCCCCATCTTCTTCTAATACAAACACCAACCGGGTGGTCCAGCATGATCCATTATCATATGCTCGTATGGATTCAATTCTTCCTCCCGTCCACCACTTCCATAGTACGAACTCTTCACCCACAATCGGGTTTAAGTCGGGCAACGTCTCACCATGGTTACTCCACCAATAGTAATCAAATGAAGCCCTTCTCATAAAGATGAAGCTCACAACTCCATCCACACTTTTGAAAGATTGACACTTGCATCTTTTGCAAGGACACCTCAATTGATCATCGTCCAGCCGTATAAATCTCTCCGGCTAACAACAAACTCTATAAACTCACCCACTCCAACTCTATACTCTTCCTAAGACGTTTATTCCGATCCAACCTACGATACATCCATTTCCGATTCTCTGAATATCCATTGGCTGGCAATTAAATAGCCTCACCAATCCTACAATAACACTTATATATTACGGTCATTCCAATAACTCCATCAATCTCGCTCTTATGACAAGGTATCAACCTATCCTATTCGAGAAGAAACCTTTGTCACACTCGGCTACTAATAGTTATTCCTATATTCAAATACCTTATACTTGACAAAATTTCGAAAGATCTCCCACCGCCTCCAGTTACACGACTTGAGCACCTCGAGAATCACCGCGATCAAGTATGCACCAGAGAACAAAAAGGAAATGCATCAGCAGATTTCAACAAGTATATAAGGCATTTGAACATTGAAATGACTATTGCATGAGTGTGAAAAGGTTTTTTCTAAACTGTCTTAATTGGACAATTCAAGATTCAATACAATGAGCATGCATACCTTGATAAGTTACGCATGCTCATTAATATTGAATCTCAAACAGAAACTAAGGCTTTGTAAATTAATTATTACTCTAACAGAAAAATAAAACCATTAACCTATAAATATTGCAACATTGTTGAGTTTATATAAATTCAAGCATAAATCAATACAAACTTAGATTAAATATTGTAGCAAACATCCTATTGAGCTCCGCTCTCCACTAACAAGTAGCGTTAATTGTCAAACACATGCATAATTTCTAAATTATCAAAGACACAACCAAAGATCCCGCTTTTCTGACAGATCACATCCTATTGAGCTCCGCTCTCCACTAACAAACAACACATATTGACAAACACATGCATAAACATTAAATTATCAAAGATACAATCGCACAAATCACATCCTATTGAGCTCCGGCTCCACTAACAAACAACACATATTGACAAACACATGCATAAACATTAAATTAATTATCAAGCATACAATCGCACAAGATCACATCCTATTGAGCTCAGCTCTCCACTACCAAACAAGACGATAATTCACATAATACATTACACCGAGTGTTCGGGAACTGACCCGAGAGAGAAAACACAACCGAGCAAGGATAAGTGGAGGAGCTGTAGAAGAATATGACAACAAGGACTTATCGTGCATAAATGAAATTATTCATTTCAAATCAAATCACTATTCCAAAACCAAGGAAAATATTTGCTAATATAAATCAAAGGAAAAGAAACTGAGTCATTGTTTTGAAGTTTTTGGTTTCTAAAATTAGGTGCTTTGAAAACTATGGAGAAAGATGGTTTTGGGGTTGGCTAATATCAAGATTCCTATGTAGTCTTTTAAAATCCACAAGATTCTTTTATACCAAAATAATCTTTTAAAATCTCAATCCAATACACCAATTTAAATTGAAGGTAGGAATATAGAGCAAGCCTTTTAAACTTACTCTTGAACCAATAGAAAACCAAACTTAATCCCTTGTATGCAAAGTGACTCGAAAAATAGATATTATTCCTTCCTACTTTTGTTCACTTGTGGGCCATGTTTCTTACTTTCACTTTCCATTCTCGGATAGTGTTGTCCATTTGAGTTCCTCTGCTATACAACTTGGAAATAATATTACCACACTTTTTTCCTTAGATAACCTTTATCCCCTCACATGTTATAAGTTTCTGTGCATGAATTACACATAATTTATATAATAATGTACGCAAAAATTTATATGATAAAATTAAAGTGATGTGCCAATATCAATTTCCTAACCGCATTAGGTTCCGACTGATCCTTCAAATTTTAATCCAATATGCATTCTTATTCGCTTGTCGTTAAAAGTGGAAATCATATTCGGAAATTTGAAAGTATATATATATATATATATATATATATATATATATATATATATATATATATATATATATATATATATTATGACTTTGTTCGAGAATCGATATCCCTCTCGACTTGGAAGTGCCAAAGCCCATCTAGCCATCCTTTATCTTTGTTCTAGAGGAAAATTCTTAATGCTTAGAAGCCTAATAAATCTGTAGTTCCACAGCTTCTTAGTGTCATTTTATTAGTCCTCAATGTACAATAGGCATAGTTCTCTAGCACCCTAGTACGTGGGTTGAATGTTATGTATGGTAAAGTATGCGGAGACAAAGACATGAGGAACAATGGTTGCGATCAAGGCACTTGGAACAATGGTAGTTGGAAATGGGATTTCACCTGGAGGAGAGGTTTGTTCGTTTGGGAGGAAGACATGGTGGCTACACTCCTACAAATACTGGACAATGCAGTTTTGGTGGAAAACAAGGAGGATTGCTGGATTTGGAGAGGGGAAATGATCAAAACTACACGGTCAAATCAAAGATACTCTAGCCTGACAACAACGGTTTCTAATGGTGTTAATACTCTGCTCACTTCAAGTTCCTATGGGAAAAGAGGCATACCACTAAAGGTGGGAGCTTTTTGTTGGAGGGTCTTGTTAGATAGAGTACTACAATGGACAACTTAGAGAAAAGAGGTGTCATATTAGATCAACAGTAACAATTTGTCTGTTTTTGCAAACATGCAAATGAAACTTGTTCACATCTATTTTTAACATGTTTTTTCTCTCATTCTATTTGGATGCATGTTCTTAGGCTGGCTCGACATAATCACCGTGCTGGCAATCCAAACGACCTACTGCAACTAAATGGACTTTTCAAAGGCGGGGGTTCAAAGCGAATTTGGAGGATGTTGTGGTTTGTAACCATTTGGTCGATATGGTTGCATAGGAATGAGATCCCTGCTTAACAAGGAGAACTTAGACTTTGAAAAGGTAACTGATCCGGTTAGGAGTAAGAATGTGGACTTGGTGCAAGGCTTTGGTGAAGAAGGCTTCGTTCTCCTACATAGATTGGTGTTTAAATACGATTTCGCATCAAATCATTAGGCTATACTCAATGACTGGAACTTGGCTACCTAGTCCATGTCCTCATTGGTGACTATTATTTTGTAGGGCTGTGTATCAAGCATACAATGTATCAAGCATAGAAGTATATCAAATAGGAGTGGCTACTAATACTCTGGAGGGTGTATTAATCCTAATCCTTTGGACCGACACTCGATTCAAATATGCTCGCATAAAACGCAGATCTCTGAGTTTGTTTTTCTGGCTGTTCCTGGACCTAAGTTGTTGATGTTGGTTCTGTTTGGTCCGCATTTTGCGAGGGTTTGTGCGGGTGATTGGCATGGGGCTGGGGTCTTAGGCTATTTAGCTTAAAAGCAACCAATATAAACTCGGTCGTTGCCATTACTTAGTGTTTGGGTGCAGTTCGTGGATGGCATTTGGAGTGGTAAGTGGCAAGTGGGACAATCCTTATCTCCCGCTTCTGAGTGGCTAAACATGGGCTGGAAGAGTACAATTTAATTCAAGGTCTCATATGGCTAAGTTTAGGTGCTTATGGCTTTAGTGGTTATTTTACTTCTTCGTGGCTTGGTTTGGCTAGTGGGTGAGCGAGTGTTAGGTGTCTTTTTGTTGGGGGAATATCAATTTCATTTATTCTCCCTGTTTCTTTGTTCTTTGGTTTTGTGCTTTGTAATACAAATCTCGCTTCCTAAGTTAGTATTTTCTTTACATTGTTCATTCCTTCACTTTGATATCTTTGTATTGGGTTAGAATACACCTTGTATTCTTTTCAATATACATCTTTGCTTATCAAAAAAAAAAAAAAAAAGAGGTCTCGAACCGGGAGCCTCAAATGGCCACCCAACAACCCACAAGAAATGAAATTAGACAAGGCAGCCTCCTTCATATTTAAAGGACTATTCTTGTTATAGCACTACCAACAATCCTACCCTTATGTCATTACAGGCAGCATCCAAAATCGACATAGAATATCCCATTTCCAAATATATAGACTATGACAGTTTCCCTAATAAACACAAAGCTTATGTGGCTGCCATTGCTCAACAAGATGAGCCTAGAAGTTATATAGAAGCTGTCCAAAAGAAAGAGACAGAGAGGAAGAGACAGAGAGACATCGGAAAGAGAGAGAGATGGAAGAGGAGAGACGACAAGGTAGCTTACCCTTGGTGGTGGTGGTGTCACCGGAGCTGGACGATGGTGGTGGCTCAAGGAGGCGGCTCAGGTTCGCTACTGAGACAGAGACAGAGAGACCACGTAAAGAGAGAGAGAGAGAGAGAGAGAGAGAGAGAGAGAGGAAGGTGGAATCACTCACCGGAGGTGCGTGGCCGGGCGTGACTGGAGCACATAACCGCGCGTGGTGGCGAGGAGGAGCAGAGCGTGCAAGGGAGAGAGAGAAGAAAAGAGAAGGAATGAGAGAAATGGGGAAGAAAGGGGAGAGCTCGCGATTTAGGGGTTTCAGCTTTAGCGACCGAATTATTCTGGTCGCTATATAGGTCGCTAATTTGGTTAGTTTTAATTTGAATTTGTAATTTTAGCGACCGATTTAACTTTTCGGTCGCTAACACGCGCAATTTTATTTTTTAAAGCGCCTTTTAGCTACCGAATTAATATCGATCCTAAATATAAATACACTTTAAAGTGTGAATTCATAAATTTAGCGACGGATATATAAATCGGTCGCTAATATAAACACATTTTGACCGTCGCATTTAATTCGGTCCGCCATTTCGGTCGCTAACAATTCATAAACTTCGGCTTTTACTCTCCTTTGTTTAGCGTCAAATTAGCAATCGAATATCTCTGCTACGCTCTATTTCGGTCGCTTTTGGCGGTCGCAGAATCAACTCTAACCAGTGTTTCATGTAGATCCTACAATCGGTCGCTATTTCGATCGCAAATAGCAACCTAAAAATTCGGTCGCTATTTTCGGTCGCTAAATGACCTTTTTTTTTGTAGTGGATGGATATACATGCATTCCGATCTTCATTCTGCTGGTATGTTGATATAATTTATAAATTTATTTTTATCATGTAATTTTATATTTATACTTTCATCCATAATAATATGTTATCCTTTTTTAGGTTATTTTCTTAATCCGCAATTTCAATACGGAGTTGAACATGGGGATGATGTCTATAAAGAAACATTTGAAGGAACAAATAGAGTCATCTTCAGAATAGAAAGAAACATCGATGATCAGATTAAAGCTCTGAACCAGGTTAGTAATGAATATTTATATTTTTAAACTTATAATTCATTATTTATCAAATGAAGATATTTACGTATTGATATATTATGTTATATTTCACAGTTAGTACTTTTTAGAGATAAGGTTGAAACATTTGGTACTCCTCAAGTTCAAGCATGGCACTAAGATGAATCGAGGTAAAATAATATTTTTTATAAATCATTGAACTTTAACTTTATTTTTAATATAATAACTAATAATTTGTTTACCTTTTGTTGCTCCTTTAAAAAGTTGAATGGTGGTCCTTTTTTGGTGTATGTGCTCCTGAGATTAAACATGTGGCTATAAAGGTTCTTAGCCAAACAACTTCAGCCACAAATTGTGAGAGAAATTGGAGCACATTTAGTTATATCCACACGAAGACAATGAATAGATTGAAGTATAAAAAGCTGCAAAAGCTTGTCTTCACGCACTACAATATGAAATTGAAAATAAGGCATCAAATGAGAAAAGTCAAGATGAAATTGAAGCAAGTTTTAATCCTATCAATCTTGATTATATATTTCAAGAAGATGCATTATCTCCATGGATTGAAGAGAGAGAAGATCCACTATTAGATGGAGTACAAAATGCAGAATGGTTGCCTCTAGTGGATACAGATGATGAAGATGTGGGTAGTTGTTGATGATAATGATGATTCTAATGAAGATGGTGGTGGTTTAAGTCCACCAAGTAATAATAGTGGTGGATGGGAGTGGTAATGTAGAAGCTGAAGGTGGCGGTGATGATAATGATGATGGTGATGATGATGGGCAATTTCAAAATGATCCATCTCAAGATTCACCATATAATAGGCATTATAGGAGCTTGGTGATATGCCTCCTTCGGTAGTTCATTACCCGAGAGCAGCAGAAGAGGTGGGTCACATTCTAGGAGAGGAAAAAGAAAATGAATGTTCCACTTGAAGATTCTTCCTCTTCTAGTATTGCACAAAGTTTTAGTGACTTTGGTATTGATGATTCTTCTCAGAGTAGTCAACAATCTCATCCACCTTATTATCAATATCCTTATTTCAACACATATAACACATACGGAAGTGATCAAGCTCCCTCATACTACCAACCATCAATGAATTATCAAGATCCTTGTCATCAACAATCAAGTGGTGGATTTTTTGATTGTCTTTGGACAAGGAGCTACACAAGATGATAGCCAAAGTGAGAATAGAGGTTATGAACCACCACGTCATTCCACCATGTGGTAGCAAGTATGTAAGTTCAATTTTTATTATCTTTGATTCATATATCTGTTAATTATTATTATTAATTATTATTTTAAATTTATTAATTTGTTTACTTTTATCTTCTTCTTTTTTGTAGTGAAGATGTATCTCTAAGTGGTGACAATGTGACGTTATTTTAGAATCACAATTGCAGCTGGATGTATTCCTATATGTGAGTAATGTGACACTAATATCTTTTTATTTGTGATTTATATATATTTATGCACTTTTAAGTTTCTGACATTCTTACTTCTTTGTAATTTTGTACTTATATGTGCTTAAAAGTTTTATTTATAATTTATCTTCACTAAATTAAGTTTAAATTATTTATAAACATAATATAATGTCTTAAAAATGAATAGAAATTTATACAACATCATTAGTAAAAGATAAAAGAAGAATTATAAAAAAAATTTAATTTTTTTTCATTTTGTGAAATTTTCAAATCATTTCACGCCGCAATGTGGCATATGACCGCAATCGCAGATGACTGCACTCCGCGACCAAGCAACCGTAATTTAAAACCCCCGACTGGGACAATCCACTCCTTCATACGAAGCCTAGTTTTAGTGGGAACAACATCTCTACAAGCCCTCCATAGGAGAGATCTCACTTTGTGAGGAACATGCAAGCTCCAAAGACCCCTCCAATCACCAACACCTTAAGATCATCTTGGTTAACAAGCGATCCATAATCAAACGATAACCTGGCCGTACAGTATATTGGCCATCGGGGGTGAGCTTCCAAACACGAGCATCACACCTAGAGGCCTCTAAAAGAGGTGTAGCAAGGATAGCAGCATAATCTTCTTCATGAAACATATGGAGCATGCGTGCAATGTCCCAACGTTTCACCCGAGGGAGCATAATATCCCTTACAGTGAAATGTAGATCCAAAGGGCTAGCACTCGTAAATGATATTTTCCTACCAACCACTCACCAAGGCTATGACCAAAGATTAATAAGAGATCCATCACCAATATTCCACCTCAAACCCTCCTTCAACAAGACTGGGAAGATCACATGTTACGCCAAGAAAAGCTTGGATTATGACCAAGCATTGAGTCCAAAAACTCACCCCTAGGAAAATATTTAGCTTTGAGAAGTTTAGACACCATAACTTCTGGATTAGAGACAATTATCCAACCTTGCTTTCCTAGTATTGCTAGATTGAAGGCTTCAAGATTTTTAAAGCCCAGACCACCAAATTCTTTCCTTACAGTCATTTTGTCCCATCTCAACCACTTAATACCTTTATTATTTTCTGTTTTTGAACCCCACCAGAACGAATTCATCATTTTCTCAATATCATTGCAAATGGACTGGGGAAGCAAGAACACGCTCATACAATAAGTAGGGATAGCCTAAACAACACTCTTAACAAGAACCTCCCTACCAGCTCTAGACAAAGTTCTACCGATCCACGAGTTTATTTTCCTCCAAACCCTCTCTTTCACATAATTAAAAGTTACTTTTTTCTTTCTACCAATCATGGAGGGAAGGCCTAGATACATACCTGTACCAAGACAAACATGGACTCCAAGAATGTGGGAGAGAGTTATTCACTTTCCATCATCAACATTTCTACTAAAAAACACTTAATGACTTGTCGTAATTTATAGCTTGCCCCAAGCAGCTTCATAGGTAGCCAAAATCCCTTTCATAGCTACACATTCTATCCGAGGCACGAAGGAAAATAAAGCTATCATCGGCAAAAAACAAATGACTAATAATGGAGCCCTCGACAAATTTTGATACCATGCACGTCCCCCCTAGCAAATCGCTTTCTTAATAAGGGTAGAGAGTCCTTGAGCACAAATAATAAATAAGTAGCGTGAGAGGGGTCACCTTGTATCTGAGGCCTCAACCCGGGACAATGGGACCAACACCTTCATTATTAACCAAACAGAATAATTACCGAGAGATGCAAAGCACAATCCAATTAATCCACCTGCTACTAAAACCAAGCTTGAGCATCATGACTTTGGAAAACCCCAATCCACACGGTCATAAACCTTGCTAATATCAATCTTCAAAGCAACCTCCCCCTTGGCTCCTTTTGTCTTGCATTTCAAATAATGGATCAATTCAGAAGCCACGATCACATTTTCCAGAATAGATCTTCCTTCCACAAAATATTAGCGAGAACTTTGGCCAAAATTTTATACAAAACATTACACAGCGAGATTGGCCTATAGTCTTTCATGGAACTAGGGTTGTCAATTTTTGGAATTAAGACAATGTTTGTCTCATTAAGATTTGTAGGAAAAGCACCACTATCAATCCAAAAACAGCAAGCATTATAAACATCCTTACCACACAGGTTCCAAAAACACTGGTAGAAAGCAGGATTAAGACCATCCGGACCTGGGGACTTGTCAGGATGAATTTGGGAAACTGCCACATGAAACTCTTCTTCTGAAAAAGGAGCTATAAGACCCTGATTGTCATTCTCATCAAGCACTGGATCCACAACATCAATAACAGGATCATAAAAAGCTTGGCTCTCTTCAAAGAGATTATCAAAGTAGTTCTTGGCCACATTACAAAGCCCCTGCTTATCCTCAATCAGGATGCCATCATTACTCAACAATTTGTCAATACAATTCCTCCTCCTTCTAGCATTTGCTGTGGCATGAAAATTGTGTTTGAGTCTCCATCCCTAAGCCAAAAAGCTAATATAATACTAATCAATTTAATCTAATATTTTTTGATTTGGATCATCTCTATTTGAATAAAAACAGGGGAGTTTCCGGTTTGATAAATCACAACCATACATGGAAAATAAAACTTAATCAATGGATTATATTATGACACATCACCATTGCCTTGAAACACATTGTTTCATTAAACAAAAATTGGTCATGCGTTCCCTCTTCCTTCTTATTTTTTCTGCCTGTTCAGTGCGTCTTGGAAACTAGCATACTGAAAAATAGAGAAATGATTCATTTTTATCCCATACATCACGTACTCTTAAAGGTTTTCAATTGAAAAAATTATTCAATAATAACACTAATGAGGCCACTTTCCATCAATTTGTCCAAATGGTTGGTCTATTGCCTTTCGTTTATCTCTGTTTTACGGTCTCTGGATCTTCCCCTTGTATGCATTTCACTCAATCTCATTACCCTCTCACCTGCGTTCTTGGTGAAGTAACAGGAGATGATTCGGGATCAAGTTTTGGTGAAGGCGATTAATGAAACTAAGTGTTTTCTAAGAAGTCTAATGTGTCACATCTTAGACCATAGATGAAGATTCAATAATAAAACTACAAATGATGGATGTTTCGTCTCAAAACTTTGATGAACTCAAAATGCTTATCTTGAGAACTCAAACTTATTTGGATAGGTAATTAGCTTATCCTAATAAGTTACTCACACACTATAAATAAAGGGGTACACTATAAATAAATATCCATGTTTGCTTTGAATCCCAACTGGGATAGGTAGGAATAGCATATATCCATAAAATTCTCTTTATAATTCGTATTTGGAAGAATTTGTTATACCCCATTCTAGTCAGATTTCGACTATTCGAAATTTTAACAGGAACAAGGGATAATGAAGTGCGTGTGGCTATGCAATTTTTTTTTGGTAAGTGACCATAGTATAATTATCACAATAACACATTTAATTTACATAACCACGCATTATTATTAAATGCTAAATAGGCACGTATAAAATTGGTTGTGTACCTACCAAATTGTGCGGTTCTATCCAAAAAAAAAATTCTAGCAAAAAAAAAATCAAATCAAACTGTGCGACAAATAAATAGGCATGACATCGGGATTTCATAAGATTTTAATGGACTTTTTTATGACAAAAGAATCATGTGGTATTCAATCAAGACTTTTATAAAATATAAATAAGTCATGTCGTACTCAATCAGGATTATGATTATTTCTTCACGGATTCCAAATCCACTGATATTCAATCAAGACTTTTTATAAGTTACTAAAAATCCTCCGGTATTCAAAAGTTTACCAATTTCGATGGATTCTTTTGTATAATGGATTTTGAATGACTTTTTAGTGAAATATATGTAAGAATTAATGCCTCATGTGTGTGACAAATATTAGTGGTGGTTTAATATTTGAATGAAAGGACATATTGTTTGACATTTGAATGAATGATTATAACTCTTGGGAAGGAGTCTTATGAATGAAATGATATATTGCTTGATGGAAGCAATTATAAAAGGAAGGAAATGAAACATTTCCCTATCCCTGCCTAGAAAGAAAGTCTCCTAATTTCCATCAAAGTTAGAGGCATAAATTAAAGAGGAATGAAAGGGATAGAAGAGTTTCCATTGTTGATTGAAGTTCAAGTAAAGAAGTATTAAAATTTAAGCATGGAGAAATGTTAGTGTTTCTATTCATCCTATTAATGAAGACTATGAATTCTTAATATCCTTATTAATGGCTCATGTATGATAGAGTTTACATGTGGTATCAGACCATGTGTTAGGGAATTTATAGTTTTTCATTGATGATGTTTGAATTCCCCAATTTTATGAACCCTAATTTTAAATATTGGGAATTTATAAATTATGATTTTTTATTCCGCTGCACTGTGATTGTTAAAAGTATGTATGTTTCAATTATGATTCTCCCTGTATGTTCTCAATATATGATTGGATCATTTAAAAATATTTATTGGAAGTTCCTGTACGTGATTGATTGGAACTTCAATGAATGAATTTTTTTTAAAAAAAAATGCCCCTTTTCTATTTGGAATTGGGATGAACGTTCTTTATATGTCCTTTTATGAGAATTGCCTGTATCCAAAGGCTTTTACGTGATTGTTCACATCTCCTTGTACGTGTTTTCAGAGTCGTGAATTAGGAAATAATAAATGACTTTCCTATAATTCCCATTCCATTATCGATGCATCCTGGATGTGATTGTTAAGTTTTGAAATGCCTTTCAATTATCAATCTTGGATGCTTGTACATGATTTCCTTTCAAATATCAAATTTGAATAAAACTCCATGAACGTGTTTCAAAATCGGAATTAAGGAAAGGCATTTGAATGTTTATGAAGTATGTATATTTTGGGATTAAATGTATGATGGGTTTGTTAATCACCCAAGTGATCTGTTAAACAAGAATGCAGAATTTCTGCCGTGCCAAGAATGCAGAAATACTGCTGTGAAAGAAATTGCAGAAGTGGGATTCTGCTGGTTTGCTTGTGGTGCAAGAAAACAGAAAAAGAAGAGATAGAGAAGAAAGGAGACAGAAGAATTATCGTGGTTCAGGGCACAAAACAATAGCCCCTACATCCACACTGCAGTTGAGACTTTCATCCACTATTGCAAGGCTTTACAGTACAAGAAACTTCAAGGTATGAACTCACACACTCCTATACTTGCACTCACTTGTGATTTGTGAATCACTCAACTCACTCCTCTAGCACATATCACTCTTCTTAGATAATTCTATATGAGCTAAAGCCTAGCTATGACTTTATATAGGCAGCATAGGCTAGGCGATTACATTCAGTTTTCTAATCAGTCAAAAACAGAAAACAAACTCCTTGCTACACTTCCTATCACATAGCTAAATATGTACATGGCATAACTAACTAACTAACTTATCCAATTGGAGATTCACCCGAATTCTACAATTCTCCACCTTGAATCTTCAATATCGGTTGTTAGAGATGCCATCGGACCTGACAGAATCTTAGTTTGTTCTTGCGAGTTCCAACATTCACCAAATCTAGACAATGCTAGAATTTGGTGTTTGGAACCACTTTGGTTAACATATCGGCTGGATTATCTTGATAGAGAGACCTTCTTTACTTGACCATCCCTTGTGCAATTATGTCTCGGATGAAGTGCAGTCTTACATCAATGTGCTTTGTCCTCTCATGGAATACTTGATTCTTTGAGAGACAAATTGCACTTTGACTATCACACCAAACGATTGAGGAAATATCCATTCCTTCTAGCTCGGTTATAAACCCTTTCAACTATATTGCTTCTTTGATTGCTTCATGAGAGCAATGTACTCGGGATTCGATGGTTGACAATGCAACAATGGATTGAAGATTTGCCTTCCAGCTTACTACATTCCCATATAGGGTGAAGATGTAGCACTGTTAGAGACCTTCTTTTGTCAATATCCCCTGCAAAATCAGCATCTACAAACCCCGCAAGTTTACGGTTTGATGATTCTGTTTTTCCAAAAGATCAATCAAGGGATTTAGTACCCTTAAGGTATCTGAAAATCCATTTAACAGCAAAGCCAATGCTCCTTGCCTGGATTTCCCATAAACCTCGCTGACTAAGTGGCGGAAGATATGCTAAGTCGGGGCCTTGAGCAAACCATAGCATACATTAGGCTACCTGTAGCATTAGAGTATGGTATGTTGCTCATGTATCTTAGTTCTTCATCACTCTTAGGTGATTGATCCGTTGACAATCTGAAGTGTCTCGCTATAGGAGTCACAATGTTTTTTGCATCATGCATATTGAACTTGTGCGAATCTTTTCAATGTAGGTGGACCGATTCAAGTAGAGAAGCTTTTCCGATCTTTTTCTCACGATTTCCATGCCCGGAATCTTCCTTGCGGCTCCCAGATTTTTCATTTCAAACTCACTTGTTTAAAAGATCCTTGAGCTTGCTTATTGCATTCATATCTGAACTTGCAATAAGCATATCATCTACATAGAGTAGAAGATATATGAAGCAACCAGATTCGGCCATTTTGAAGTAAACACAACTATCAAATGAACTTCTCATCATAGTTGTTTAAGAGCATAAAGGAATCAAACCTCTTGTACCACTGCTCGGGAGATTGTTTCAAGCCATACAAAGACCTTTTCAGAGACAAACCATATGCTCTTTCCCCTTTTCTTCAAATCCCTCGGGTTGCTTCATGTAGATCTTTTCTTCTAGCTGGCCATGTAAAAATGCTGTTTTCACATCCATTTGTTCCAATTCGAGATCATAAACAGCAACAAGAGATAGAATGACTCTTATGCTTGTATGCTTTACTACAGGAGAGAAGATTTCATTGAAATTTATCCCTTCTTTCTGTGTGTAGCCTTTAGCTACAAGTCTGGCCTTGTGTCTGCTGCTCTCTACTCCTGGAATTTCAGGTTTCTTCTTGTATATCCACTTGCAGCCAACAATTCTCTGCTTTGGAGGTTTTTCAACCAATTCCCAGGTGTTGTTCTTCCTCAAAGAGTCAATTTCTTCAGTCATGGCAGTCTTCCACATCTCATGATCAGGGCCTGAAATTGCTTCTTTGAAACTGCCAGGATCAGAATCATGTTGTTCTGTTTCAACACTTAAGGCATATGCAATTAAATCAGCATAACCAAACCTTTGAGGTGCTCTAACTTGCCTTCTTTCTCTGTCTCTAGCTAGATGGTAGGAAGGTGATACTGCTGTGGACTGAGAGGCTTCAGCTTCTGGTTCAGGTGGGACTGCTGGACTTTCTTTTTCAGTGTGCTCCACCTCCAACTGAACACTCTTGTCTGTCTTGTCATTATTCTCGAGATTGGTTGGATTTATCTTCACCCTTTTCAAGCATAGCTTCTTCAAGGAACACAATGTCTCTGCTAATCACACACTTGCCTCCTCCTGGGCCAGTTAACCATACTTTGTAGCCTTTCACCCCATCAGGATATCCTAGAAAAACTCCTTTCTTTGATCTTGGCTCTAGCTTTCCTTGATTGACATGGATATATGCTTTGGACAGCCAAATATTCTAATGTTATCATAGCTAGGTGCCTTTCCGGACCACACTTCTTGGTGTTTTAAAACCTATGGCGGAAGAGGGTGATCTATTGATCAAGTAAGTAGTCTGTATGGACAGGCTTCTCCCCAAAAGCTTTTGTTCGATTTGAAAATGAGAGCATGCACCGACCCTTTCTAGGATGGTTCTGTTCATCCTTTACGCCAAGCCATTCTGTTGTGGTGTATGCCTAACTGTCTTGTGCCTCGATTATGCCATGATCCTTGCAAAATTCAGTGAATTCTTCACTTAGATATTCCAGACCATTGTCTGTCCTTAGGACTTTCACCTTCTTACACCGTTTGATTTTCAACAAGTACTTTCCATTGCTTGAAACACTTAAAAGCTTGGTTTTTATGTTATAGCAAATAAACCCAAACCTTCCTTGAACAATCATCAATGAAAGATATGAAATAGCTAGCTCCTCCCAATGAGGGAACCTTAGCAGGTCCCCATATATCCGAGTGAACATATTCCACTATGGCCTTGGTGGTGTGTGATGCGGTTTGAAACTTGACCCTTTCTCGTTTGCCATAAAGGCAAGTGTTCACACAGAATTCGAGTTTTTCAAAAACTCCATTCCCAATTAAGCCTTGTTTGTATAACTCTTCAAGTCCCTTACCACTTACATGAGCAAGTCTATAATGCCAAAGTGCAGTGGAGTTTATTCTTGACACAGAGACTAAGCTAGCAGGGCTTAAAATGGTTTTACCTTGGAGTCTGTACAGGCCATGCTTCCTGGTTCCTTTCATAATCAGCAATGATCCTTTGCTGATCTTTAAGGTTCCATTTTCACCAGTAAAACAGCATCCTGCTTGGTATAGCATGCCTAGAGATATTAGGTTCCTTTTAAGCTCAGGTACATGTCTCACATCAGTGAGGACTTTGATGGTTCCATCACCTAGTGTGATCTTGACAGTACCAACTCCCATTACTTTGCAAGCAATGTTGTTACCCATCAAGACTTTTCCTGCATCAACTTCCTTGTAAGAATCAAACCATTCCCTATTTGGAGTCATATGAAAGGAACATCCAGAGTCAAGAATCCACTCATCACTTCCCATTTCTTCAGTGATGGCCAAGACATCAGAGCTTTCATATCCATCTACCACAACAGCCATGTCATTGGAAGTGTGATTGCTGTTAGTGCTGCCTCCATTCTTTCTTTTCCGTTCAGGACAGTTTTTCCTGAAGTGACCTTCCTTTTGACAGTAGTAGCACCTCTTCTTGGTCCCGGACTTTGATCTTGATTTATTCTTTCCCTTTCCTTCCTTTTTCTCTGATCTTCCTCGAGCATACAGACCTTCAGCGTCACTTGTTTCTCCTCTATTCTCAGTGATCTTCCTCTTCATTTCTCTGGAATTTAAGGTTGCTTTAACCTCTTCCTGTGTGAGGGTATCTCTTCCATACAGCATTGTATCAACAAGGTTCTCAAAAGAAGGGGGTAGAGAACACAGAAGCATCGCTGCCTGATCTTCTTCACTTATCTCGACATCAATACTTTTCAGATCAAGAATGATTCTTGAAAAGGATGAGACATGATCCTTGATTGACATACCTTCTTCCATCTTGAGCTGATGAAGTTGCTTCTTCAAATATAGCTTGTTGGTTAAAGACTTGGTCATATAGAGACTTTCCAGTTTTAACCAAACACCTGCTGCAGTGGATTCTTGAGCCACTTCCCTGAGGACTGCATCACCGAGAGAGGATGATGGTGCTATGGGCCTTGCTAAGCATGTCTTTCTTGTCTTTTTCAGAAAGATCCTCCGGAAGCTTAGCTGCTCCTAGTAATGCATCCTCGAGTCCTTGATGAACCAAGAGTGCCTTCATCTTGATTCTCCACAAGCTGAAATCGTTTTCACCATTGAACTTGTCTATGTCAAACTTGGCTGACCCTATTATGGAAAACGCCTCCCGAGAAGAGGCTCTTGATACCAGTTGTTAAACAAGAATGCAGAATTTCTGCCGTGCAAGAATGCGAGAAATCTGCTGTGAAATGAAATTGCGAAGTGGGATTCCTTTGGGTTTGCTTGTGGTGCAAGAAAACAGAAAAAGAAGAGATAGAGAAGAAAGGAGACAGAAGAATTATCGTGGTTCAGGGCACAAAACAATAGCCCCTACATCCACACTGCAGATTGAGACTTTCATCCACTATTGCAAGGCTTTACAGTACAAGAAACTTCAAGGTATGAACTCACACACTCCTATACTTGCACTCACTTGTGATTTGTGAATCACTCAACTCACTCCTCTAGCACATATCACTCTTCTTAGAGAATTCTATATGAGCTAAAGCCTAGCTATGACTTTATATAGGCAAGCATAGGCTAGGCGATTTACATTCAGTTTTCTAACTGTCAAAACAGAAAACAAACTCCTTGCTACACTTCCTATCACATAGCTAAATATGTACATGGCATAACTAACTAACTAACTTAGCCAATTGGAGATTCACCCGAATTCTACATGATCAAATCTGAAAATTTATTTAATTACAAATGAATGATAATTTATTTCAATTACCCATAGAATGTGATGCTATAAATGACATGATGATTGTTAGTTTATGGGTAAATTGAAGTTCATTGTTACAAGGCATTTATGGATCACCCAAAGGTTGATTAGTTCTTATAATTAATGGACATGATTGATGGTGATGTGAATGCACTATTAGTTTTATTTATATGTCCAAATATAGTAAATATCTCTAGTTAGTGCATATTTCATTGCCTAATAATGTTGACTTGTATCAGCATCATTATGTTTCTTGTGTATTGATGTATCACCCAAAGGAGAACATTAATGTGCATTGAATGTTTAATGTTTATTGTCTGAATTTGATTGTATGTTATTTTATGACTCAAAGCATTAATGTGAAGCATGTGTTAATTGCAGTATCTGTTCCTATGTCTTTACATTCGCATGCTACGTTTGTTCCAACATTTAATGGGCTGAACTTCTTTGAATGGAGTGAACAAATCCAATTTCACCTTAGTGTAATGGATCTTGATTTGGCTCTTCAAGTTGAGAAGCCTGCTGCTATTACTGATGCTAGTAGCAATGAAGAGAAGGCTCATTTTAAGGCTTGAAAAAAGTCAAACAGACTAAGTTTGATGTTTATGCGAATGAGCATATCAAGTAACATTAAGTCTGCTCTTCCTAAAACTGAAAGTGCAAAAGAATTTATGAAGAATGTGGAAGAGCGCTCCCAAACTGCTGACAAGTCTCTTGCTGGGACATTAATGAGTACCTTAACTACCATGAAGTTTGATGGTTCTCGTACTATGCATGAGCATGTTATTGAATGATAAATATTGTAGCAAGACTTAAGTCATTGGGAATGGAAGTGGATGAGAATTTCCTTGTGCAGTTCATTTTGAACTCAGTACCGTCTGATTATGGTCCATTCCAAATGAACTACAACACCATGAAAGATAAATGGAATGTGCATGAATTGCACAATATGTTGGTTCAAGAGGAAACGAGACTTAAGAATCAAGGAAGTCACTCAATCCATTATGTGAACCATCAAGGAACTGGTAAGAATGCTGATAAGAAACATGGAAAGGGGAAAGGACCACTAAAGATAAATGAGTCCTCCGTTAAGATCCAGAAGAAAGGAAATAATGACGAATGCCATTTCTGTGGGAAATCTGGACATTTCTAGAAGGATTGCCCCAAACGTAAGGCTTGGTTCGAAAATAAAGGTGAGCTTAATGCTTATGTATGTTTCGAATCAAATTTAACTGAACTTCCTCATAATACTTGGTGGATTGATTCTGGATGTACGAATCATGTTTCTAATACGATGCAGGGATTTCTTCCGATCCAAACCATAAGCCCAAATGAGAAGTTTGTATTCATGGGGAATAGAGTGAAAGTTCCAGTGGAAGCTATCGGGACTTATCGTTTGATCCTTGACACTGGACATCATTTAGATTTATTTGAAACTTTGTATGGACCTAATATTTCTCGGAATTTAGTTTCTTTGTCTAAACTTGATGTTGCTGGATACTCTTTTAAGTTTGGTAATGGATGTTTCAGTTTGTATAAGAATACATTTATGATTGGATCTGGTATACTTATTGATGGTTTATATAGATTGAATCTTGATAATCTATATGCTGAAACACTTATGACCTTGCATCATAATGTTGGCACTAAACGTGGTTTAGTGAATGAACGTTCTGCTTATTTGTGGCATAAGCGCTTGGGTCACATTTCCAAGGAAAGAATAGTAAGACTTATAAAGAATGAAGTCCTTCCAGATTTGGATTTTACTGACCTTAATATTTGTGTGGATTGTATTAAAGGAAAGCAAACAAAACACACAAAGAAAGGCGCCACAAGAAGCACTCAGCTTCTTGAGATAGTTCACACTGATATATGTAGACCTTTTGATAATTCGGTAAGGAAAAATATTTTATCACCTTTATTAATGATTTTTCACGTTATGGATATGTCTATATATTGCATGAGAAGTCTCAAGCAGTGAATGCCTTAGAAATTTATGTAAATGAAGTTGAAAGGCAATTGGACAGAAAGGTGAAAATCATAAGGTCTGATAGAGGTGGTGAGTATTACGGAAGGTATGATGGAAATGGACAACACCCTGGTCCGTTTGCTAAATTCCTAGAAAAACGTGGCATATGTGCTCAATACACAATGCCAGGTACACCACAACAAAATGGTGTATCAGAAAGGCATAACTGAACCTTAATGGATATGGTTAGGAGTATGTTAAGTAATGCATCTTTACCCTTATCATTGTGGATGTATGCCTTAAAAACTGCCATGTATTTGTTGAACAGGGTTCCCAGTAAGGCAGTTCCAAAGACACCTTTTGAACTGTGGACTGGAAGGAAACCTAGTTTAAGGCACCTGCATGTTTAGGGTTGCCAGGTAGAAATAAGGATTTACAATCCACAAGAAAAGAAACTGGATGCAAGAACAATCAGTGGACATTTCATTGGTTATCCAGAAAAGTCTAAGGGGTTTAGATTTTATTGTCGTACCCATAGTACAAGAATTGTTGAAAATGGGAATGCTAGGTTCATTGAGATTGGTGAAACCAGTGGGAGTGAAGCTTCACGAAATGTGGAGATTAATGAAGTAAGAATACAAGTTCCTTTTAATTGTGTTCCTACTTCTCAAGTTGTTGTTCCTGAAATTGTTGAACCATATAATAATCAAGAAGAATAACAAATTAATGTTCCCGAGGTTGACAATGAACCTATAATAGAACAACCACGAGAAATAGCATTAAGAAGATCCCAAAGAGAAAGAAGATCTGCTACACCGAATGATTATGTGGTATATCTACAAGAGTCAGAAAATGACTTAGGAATTGATGATGATCTAGTTTCGTTTTCACAAGCCATGAATGGTGATAATGCTGATAAATGGTTAGATGCCATGAAAGATGAGCTTAAATCCATGGAACAGAATGATGTTTGGGACCTCGTAGAATTTCCTGAAGGTTGCAAGAGAGTTGGGTGTAAATGGGTCTTTAAGACTAAGCGTGACTATCATGGCAACCTTGAACGTTACAAGGCCAGACTTGTTGCTAAAGGTTTTACTCAGAAAGATGGCATTGATTACAAAGAAACGTTTTCGCCAGTTTCCAAGAAAGATTCTTTCAGAATTATCATGGCATTGGTAGCTCATTATGATTTAGAGTTGCATCAAATGGATGTGAAAACTGCCTTTCTATATGGGAACTTAGAGGAAGATATTTATATGAATCAACCAATGGGATTCATAGAGAAAGGAAAGGAACACATGGTATGTAAACTTAAGAGATCAATATACGGACTTAAACAAGCTTCCCGACAATGGTATCTTAAGTTCAATGATACTGTTGTTTCTTTTGGATTTAATGAAAACACTGTTGACCGATGTATATATCTGAAGATTAGTGGGAGTAAGTTTATATTTCTGATTCTGTATGTTGATGATATCTTGCTTGCAACTAATGATCTTGGTCTGTTAAGTAAGACCAAGAACTTTCTCTCTAACAATTTTGAAATGAAGGATATGGGTGAGGCAAGCTATGTGATCGGAATAGAAATATTCCCGAATAAACCACTTGGATTGTTGGGTTTGTCTCAAAAAGCATATATTAATAAAGTTTTAGAGAGATTTAGGATGGACAAGTACTCAGCATCTCCTGTTCCAATTCAGAAAGGAGACAAGTTTAGTCTCATGCAATATCCAAAGAATGATTTGGAACGGAAACAGATGGAAAATATTCCTTATGCATCTATTGTTGGGAGTTTGATGTATGCTCAGACATGCACGAGACCAGATATAAGTTTTGCAGTTAGAATGCTGGGTAGATACCAGAGTAATCTAGGAATGGACCACTGGAAAGCTTCAAAGAAAGTTCTAAGATACTTGCAAGGAACGAAGGACTACATGCTTACTTATAGGAGATCTAATCACCTTGAGGTGGTTGGATATTCAGATTCAGACTTTGTTGGATGTGTGGATACAAGAAATTCCACTTTTGGTTACATATATCTTTTAGCCGGAGGAGCAATATCATGGAAGAGTGCGAAGCAGTCGGTCATTGCTGCATCCGCTATGGAGGCTGAATTTGTGGCATGCTTTGAGGCCACTATTCAGGCTAATTGGCTGCGGAACTTTATTTCAGGACTTGGAATAGTCGACAGTATTGTCAGGCCGCTGAAAATTTATTGTGATAATTCCGCAGGTGTCTTCTTTTCGAAAAATGATAAGTACTCTAAGGGTGCTAAGCATATGCAAATAAAGTACTTTGCCGTTAAAGAAGAAGTTCAAAAACAAAGAGTGTCAATTGATCATATTATCATTGACCTTATGATTGCCTACCCTTTAACAAAAGGGTTACCACCCAAAGCATTTACTGGTCATGTTGAAAGAATGGGCATTATGTCTTCTAGCGAATGTTAAATTATGTTTTTAATTCATTAATGATGTATGTATGACACTCTAAGCTTATTAATGTATAAGTTTCAGAAATTTTTGTTTTCAAACTTATGTGTGCACAATTATGAATGATGATGATGAAAAACATGAATGGTCTTTACAATGACATTATTGTTAGACATATTATGTATTTCCCATGAAAGTGTCATATTAAGAAGAAGGGTAATATAGTAGTGCATGGAAGGAACTATGTCAAAGTAGGGATATATGACCGTCATGGCTCTTATTATTTCTTGTTCTTAAATATGACTTACGATGAAACAATTGTCCTTATTTATGCGCATTATGATTGAGAATTTATTGGACCACATGAGGTTGTACTTTGTCACATGAGCCAAGTGGGAGAATGTAAGAATTAATGTCTCATGTGTGTGACAAATATTAGTGGTTGTTTAATATTTGAATGAAAGGACATATTGTTAGACATTTGAATGAATGATTATGACTCTTGGGAAGGAGTCTTATGAATGAAATGATATATTGCTTGATGGAAGCAATTATAAAAGGAATGAAATGAAACATTTCCCTATCCCTGCCTAGAAAGAAAGTCTCATAATTTCCATCAAAGTTAGAGGCATAAAGAGGAAGGAAAGGGATAGAAGAGTTTTCATTGTTGATTGAAGTTCAAGTAAAGAAGTATTAATATTTAAGCATGGAGAAATGTTAATGTTTTTATTCATCCTATTAATGAAGACTATGAATTCTTAAGATCCTTATTAATGGCTAATGTATGATAGAGTTTACAATATATAAATAGCAAACCTATTTCAAAATCCCACCCAAAACCCTATGACTTTTTATTCCTTCTTTCCTTCACTCCCAGACTTTTTATCCCTTCTTTCCTTCTCTCCCGAATTTTCTCCCTCACCCGTTCACTGTTCTTCAAAAGTACATTCTTACAATTGTCTGTGCAACTCTTTACTATCAATTTTTTGCCTTGCAATGCAATTGCCTGTATCCTTTCTCTTTTCTCCCTCAGGCATTGATATATTGCATTTAGTAATATATCTTTTTTTTCTGACAAATAGTAATATATCAATATCATGAATGAGACTGTATATGCCTTTTTTTTATGTAATGTATATGCCATTCTTTTGTTACACATATTTTTTATGCTTTCTTTTTTTGTTTACAGGCGCCTTATTCAAAAAACAGTAGAATCCAATTCGAATTTTTTTTCTAGGACACTCATTCCAATTTATAATTTTGTTGATTGATATGATATGTATTTTTGTTAAATAACTAATAAGTCTTTTACATGTAATAATAATAATACAATTCAAATGGGGGAATTCACATCAAGTAAATAATAAGGAAAAGACAAAGAAAACTATAAATCTTGAACCATAGAGGTATCAATGAGTTGTTACACCTCCTGGTAGATACCATAAATAGTGGATATTTCATGATGATAATGGATCGCAAAATATAGAAAGAGTGATATTTTCTCTTCTCAATGCAAAAACTATACATCCTGAATGCTTATGGTTTACTTTTTTTAATTAAAAATTATTCATTTCTTTGTTATATTTTTCATTGATTTTTGTAATTTTGAATCTTTACTAAATAATCATATATTCCTTTTAGGATTTAACTAGTATATATTGACAGTATAAATTTTTTTACACTGTCAATCAATCAGAAATTGACACATACCTTAAAAGTCGTCAATAGACGATGCATAGAAATTAATCTCTTCCTTTTAAATATTATAATTTTCATTCAAAACTTATAAATCCATATAGTTCATTCAAATCTTATAAAGTCTTAAATCCTTTAAAATCCAAAAATTAGAATCCTGATTATAATTTTTTTTTAAAAATATCTTAAAAATATCACATTCCTGCATAGTCTTTTAAACTCCATGAGACTTTTTTTAAAATCAAAACAATCCTTTAAAATCTCAATCCAACCAATCCCCTAGTCTTCACGAACGGCACTCCGCTTGGATTATAAACCCAACAGAACACATTCACAGACACAAACAGTGAAACAGAGGATTCGAATTCATATTTATGGGTATGGAGTTTGAGGATCTACCAGAAGATTGCATAGAAAATATACTCTCTTTCACCACTCCCCGTGATGCTTGCGCTCTCTCCTTGGTTTCGTCCACCTTCAAATCTGCTTCCCAATCCGACGTCGTTTGGGAAAGGTTTCTCCCCTCTGATTACCGCACCATTGTTCCCACTTCCATGTTCTTCCCTTCAAAGAAGGACCTTTATCGCTATCTCACTCAAAATCCAATCCTCATAGACGATGGTCGAAAGGTAATTTTCTTCAATTCCTTTTTTTAAATATTTTTGTTTTCGAATCCTAGTGCATAGTATATTTAAAATAATAATTATGTTTATGGTTAATTTCTCCTTAAAAAAATGTTTATGGTTAATTTTTCAAATGAAATTAACCAAGTGGATGGTTCCTGAGTTTGGATAATAAATAAGAGAAAAGAAATTTGAACGACTCCCCCAAAGGACATCGTATACATATCGTATGGTGGAGTGTGTTTTTAGGTATTGATATTAATTTTGAAGAGAATAAAATAATATATAAATATAAAAAATATAAATATAAGATGTTGAATGTTGAATCTGGATATGTAAATATCATAACTCAATAAATAAGCAAAGGATGTGGGGGTATTTATTATTTTAACCTGGTGAGCGACATTTACATAACAAACAATGAAATATTATTTCTTATTATATCTTTATAATTTGTGTACTCACCAAAATAAATAACCATGACAGCACAGCATCCTTAACCATTAAGTTTCCTTAGTCTTCACAAACGGCACTCCGCTTGCATTATAAACCCAACACAACATATTCACAGACACAAACAGTGAAATAGAGGATTCGAATTCATAGTTATGGAAACGGAGTTTGAGGATCTACCAGAAGATTGCATAGCAAATATACTCTCTTTCACCACTCCCCGTGATGCTTGCGCTCTCTCCTTGGTTTCGTCCACCTTCAAATCTGCCTCCCAATCCGACGTCGTTTGGGAAAGGTTTCTCCCCTCTGATTACCGCACCATTGTTCCAACTTCCATGTGCTTCCCTTCAAAGAAGGATCTTTATCTCTATCTCTCCCAAAATCCAATCCTCATAGACGATGGTCAGAAGGTAATTTTTTTATTTTCAAATCCTAGTGAGTAGTGTTTAATAATTAGGTTTATGTTTTTTGTGGGCCTAGGCCCACTAATATGTATGTTTTAGAGGATTGTTTTTGGGTATCTGAATATCTTTTAAGAACATCTCTAACGTGGGATCAATTGTGTCCCAGTAGGATCATATGCAAAAAATATATGAATTAATAATTTAATTTAAAACAAAAAAAATATAAAAAAAAATATAAAAAAGTGGGATCAATTGTGGGGATTTGACTCCTCTAAAGTGAGGTGATGGTAAAGTAAGCAATCTCAACTGTTTATGAGAAAATCAAGGGTTTATATTCCAACATATTCATGATTTGTTATGCATGTGCACTTAATATTAATCACTGATTTTCTTATAACGGTTAATATTATTTACTTTAGTCTCTAAAGTGAATTGCTTACTTTAGAGAAGCCGGATCCCAATTGTGAACCCACTAAAAGTAAGTTAATGTTATGATACGTCTTAGATATTAATAGAAAGTTTGTTAGTATATTAATAGAAAGTCTGTTAGTTCTGTTAGTTTTCTGTTTTGGTAGTTTTTTTTTTTGTTAGTTAGTTGCTAGCCTTGCTGTCTTTGTAGCTCTATAAGAGCATTCTCTTGCGATGATTAATGTAGAAAAGTAATTCAGCAATATTACTTTTGTTAATTCTCTTAGAATCCTAACATTTTGGAATCAGAGCTCCTACTGGGGCCTGGGTAGAAAACGTGAGTCATGGTGTTCTTGTGAGTGGAGAGAAATGTCGAATGCAAATGATGGTAGTTTTGTGCAACCTGCAATTCCTCGTTTCGATGGTCATTATGATCATTGGAGCATGCTAATGGAGAATTTTCTCAGATCCAAGGAGTATTGGAGCTTGGTGGAAACAGGCATTGCAGAACCAGACAAAGGAAGTGTGTTGACAGAAGCTCAGCAGAGGAGAATTGATGAGCTGAAGCTGAAAGATATGAAGGTCAAAAACTATTTGTTTCAAGCCATAGATAGAACAATCTTGGAGACTATCTTGCAAAAGAACACATCAAAGGAGATATGGGATTCAATGAAGAGAAAGTATGAAGGCAATGCAAGAGTAAAAAGATCAATTCTTCAAGCCTTGAGGAAAGAATTTGAGACTTTGGAGATGAAAACAGGGAAACAAGAATGCGACTATTTCTCTCGGGTTATGAGTGTGGCTAACAAGATGAGAACTCATGGAGAACAGATGAAGGATGTAATCATTGTTGAGAAGATCCTTAGATCCTTAACTGACAAATTTAACTATATAGTTTGTTCAATTGAGGAATCTAAGGATACTTATTCCCTTTTTGTTGATGAACTTCAAAGTTCTTTGATAGTTCATGAGCAGAAATTCCACAAGAATCATGGAGAGGAGCAGGCTCTCAAAGTAAGTTCTGATGAGAGGAATGATAATGGAGGAAGAGGTAGAGGTAGAGGTAGAGGAAGAGGAAGGGGAAGAGGGTGGGAAAACCGAGCCATTGTTGAATGTTTCAAATGCCACAAACTTGGACATTACAAGTATGAATGTCCTGACTGGGATAAAGAAGCCAATTATGCTTCTTTCAATGAGGAAGAAGAACTTTTGTTGATGGCTCATGAGGAATTGCATGATGTGCAAAAGGCAGATGCATGGTTCTTGGATTCAGGGTGCTCGAATCATATGTGTGGAAACAGATCTTGGTTCAAGGAGGTGGATGATACTTTCAAGCAGTATGTGAATCTTGGAAATGACACAAAAATGGAGGTGACTGGAAAAGGGAGTGTGAAGTTGAACATTAGAGGAGTCACTCATATAATTAGAGATGTGTTCTTGGTGCCATAACTCAAGAACAATATTTTAAGCATAGGGCAGTTGCAAGAAAGAGGTTTGACTGTAATGTTTCAGTCAGGAACCTGCAAACTCTTTCATCCTGACAAAGGGTTGATTTTGGAGACTAGCATGACAACAACAGGATGTTTATCTTGTTTGCACAGACTATAACCAAGAATGATGCATGCTTCCACACTAATTCACAAGATCTTTCCTTCTTATGGCACTGCAGATATGTTCATCTGAGTCACAAGGGGCTGAAAACTCTTCAGAGTAAAGACATGGTCGGGGGTCTCCCTTCCTCATTATCTGCAACTGAGAAAGTGTGTGAAGATTGTATGAAAGGAAAGCAGCACAGAGATCCCATTCCAAAGAAGAGTCAATGGAGAGCAACTCAGAAGCTGGAATTAATTCATGCAGATATTTGTGGCCCTATCACTCCATCATCCAATAACCAAAAGAGGTATTTCTTGTGCTTTATATATGATTACTCTAGAAAAGCATGGATTTATTTCTTGATGGAGAAATCAGAAGCCTTTAACTATTTTCAATGTTTTAAGAAGTTAGTTGAAAAAGAATCTGGTTTGTTGATCAAGTGTCTTAGAACTGACAGAGGAGGAGAGTTTACTTCATTGGAATTCAATGAGTTCTGCCAGAAAACAAGTATCAAAAGACAATTGAACATAGCCTACACTCCACAACAGAATGGGGTGGCTGAGAGGAAGAATAGAACCATCATGAACTTAGTGAGAACTTTACTGACAGAGAAGAAGATTCCAAAGTCTTTTTGGCCAGAAGCTGTGAATTGGGTGACTTATGTGTTGAATAGATCACCAACCTTGGCTGTGAAGAATCAAACACCAGAAGAGGCCTGGAGTGGAGTGAAGCCCTCAGTTGAGCACTTTAGGGTGTTTGGTTGTGTAGCACATGTACACATTCCATATACCAAAAGGACTAAACTGGAGGACAAAAGCTGCAAGTGTGTTTTGTTGGGAATAAGTGAGGAATCTAAGGGATACAGGCTTTATAATCCAACTACAAGAAGGATTGTTGTAAGTAGAGATGTGATCTTTGAGGAAGATACTCAATGGAATTGGGATCAGAAGCAAAAGGAGGAACTGATTGTAGATACTGAAAGTCGGGATGCTGCGAGCATTACTGATTTTGAAGAAGAAAGTGTTGCAGACAGTGAGTCCAATGATGAGGAAGATGGGATTCAGACACAAAATGAGAGAACTGAAGTTGTTAATGATGAAGGAGGCAGGAGTAGGCATCCACCTGGCTGGATGAGTGACTATGTAACTGGTGAAGAGCACTCAAACCAAAAGATGCAATCAACGTGTCCTTCATTGAATGCACAGATCCTGACAGCTTTGAAACTACAGTAAAAAGTATTAAATGGAGACAAGCTATGGATACTGAAATCAATTCAATTGTGAAGAATGGTACATGGGAACTCACTGACTTACCAGCTGGAGCAAAGAAGATAGGTGTCAAGTGGATTTACAAGACTAAGTTGAATGAACTTGGTCAAGTAGACAAGTACAAGGTCAGGTTAGTGGCCAAAGGCTATTCTTAGCAGTATGGGGTGGATTAGACAGAAGTGTTTGCTCCTGTAAGTAGAATGGATACTATGAGAATGATTATAGCTCTTGCAGCACATAAAGGATGGAAACTGTATCAACTTGATGTAAAATCAGCTTTTCTATATGGCACTCTTACTGAGGATGTATATGTGGAACAACCAAAAGGTTATGTGAAGAAGGGAAGTGAGCACAAGGTGTACAAGCTCCACAAGGCCTTGTATGGATTAAAGCAAGCTCCAAGAGCTTGGTTTAGTCGAATTGAGTCATACTTCATCAGTGCAGGCTTCAAGAAAAGCAATCATGAGCAGACATTGTTTTTGAAGCACTCTTCACAGGGAAGGTTTCTAATTGTCAGTGTGTATGTTGATGACCTCATATACACAGGCAATGATGAATCCTTAATGACTACCTTCAAGAATTCAATGAAGGAAGAATTTGATATGACTAACCTTGGTAAGATGAGATTTTTCCTTGGAATAGAGGTGATGCAAGAGGAATATGGAATCTACATCTATCAAAGAAAGTATGCCTTAGAAGTGTTGAAGAGGTTTGGCATGACTGATAGTAACTCAGTTGGAATTCCTATGGTGCCAGGTTGCAAACTATGCAAAGATAAAACAGGAATAAAGGTAAATGAGACTCAATACAAGCAATTGGTGGGAAGTCTCATGTACATTACAAGTACCTGACCTGATATGATGTTCTCAGTCAGTTTGATCAGTCGGTTTATGAGTCAACCTACTCAAATGCATATGCAGGCTGCAAAGAGAGTTCTCAGGTATCTTCAAGGCATCATGAATTTTGGCATTTTGTATAAGAAGGGAGGAAATGAGGAACTGTTAGCCTACACAGATAGTGACTATGCAGGTGACTTGGAAGACAGAAAAAGCACTTCTGGTTATGACTTTCTGTTGAGTAATGGAGCAGTAGCTTGGTCCTCCAAGAAACAGCCAATTGTGACTCTCTCCACCACAGAAGCAGAATTTGTGGCAGCTGCAACTTGTGCTTGTCAGGCTGTGTGGATGAGAAGAATATTGGAAGAGATGGGACATACTCAAAGGTTGCACTACGTTAACGTGTGACAATATTTCAGCTATCAAACTTTCAAAGAATCCAGTCATGCATGGAAGAAGTAAACACATTGATGTTCAGTTTCATTTTCTGAGGAACCTATCTAGAGATGGTTACATAGAAATGGTTCATTGTGGAACTAAGGAACAAATTGCAGATCTGCTGACAAAGCTACTTAAGTCAGATTGAGTTTGTGAAATTCCAAAGTTAAACTAGTTGCTTAAAATTGCAACAGTTTAAGGGAGGGATTGTTATGATAGGTCCTAGCTATTAATAGAAAGTTTGTTAGTCTATTAATAGAAAGTCTGTTAGTTTTGTTAGTTTTCTGTTTTGGTAGTTTTTTTTTGTTAGTTAGTTGCTATGCCTTTGTTGCTAGCCTTGTTGTCTTTGTAGCTCTATAAGAGCATTCTCTTGTGATGATTAATGCAGAAAAGTAATTCAGCAATATTACTTTTGTTAATTCTGTTAGAATCCTAACAGTTAAAAACTCATTATATTAGACCATCTCTAATGGTGGTTTCTTATTTGTTGGAATTGGTTCTAAAAAATTCACCTATTGGATATGGATGACCTGGATGTTTCTAAATGATAGAAACGGGTTCTTACACAAGAACTGTTCTTGTAAAAAAACTTTGGTTGAAATAAAAATAAATAAAAATGGAAGTATAAATAATAAGTGGGGTCAATTATGTGACCCGCTTAAGAACCAAGAGCCCTGACGATAATAATATTAATCAATCACATGTTTGTGCATTAGCAGAGCTTTATACTGGAGAAGATGGATGGGAAGAAATGCTACATGCTATCCACAAGAACTCTCCTTATTGCTTTTGGAGATACTCCCCGATATTGGAGGTGGACTTCTCTTCCAGAGGTATGTAATTTATTGTTATCAACATCTATTTGCATTTTTGGCACAATACTTCGCATTATTTATAAAGAGTAAAGTTATTCTAAAAATCCTCTCAATTTATAGTATAATATAACATTATTCAATTAGAATTGAACCAATTGCCACAGGTTTAATCATTCATGGATTTAGAATTGTTGAGATAAAAATAAGAATTTAATTTGATACAATATCAGAGAAACCAAACTGAGAAGGGATTATCTGATATCTTATGTTTAAAGATAGTTTTGATAAGACAAACTAATATGTTGTTTTAATGAACGTGCCTGAAAATAAAATGTTAAGATAAGATCAATTCTTATGATAAACAGGAAGTTCTTGTTCCATGCTTAATATCTGTTAATTAATCGTACTATTATAATTATGGGAATAATCTGAAAATGAATGATTAATGTCAGGTTTTTGGAGGTGGCAGAACTTGTTAGTGCGTTTTGGTTTGAGATCAGGGGTAGGATCAAGAGTTGCATGTTGTCCCCAAAAACCTTGTATGGGGCATACCTAGTGTATAAGCAAAGGGCTAATGGATCCTGCGGCTTCAAAAGCCAGCCAGTTGAGGTCTCCATTGGAATTGTTGGAGAAGGTGATACTCGAAACCGAACTGTCTACTTGGTTGTACCAATTCCGTTCAGGCCAAGGTGGCGAAGCGGTGAGATTTCTCGTTTCGGTAGCAGCATAGCCAATCGTTATCGTCGGTTACGAGCACAACCATTTGTTGATCCTAATTTAGTTGGTGTTAAGTATCCAATGAAGAGAGCAGATGGGTGGTGGGAGATCGAAATAGGAGATTTCTTTAACAAAGGAGGAGATGAAAAGGAGGTGGAGATGGGGGTTTATGAGGTCACCGGTGGCTGGAAAACTGGCATTCTCCTTCAAGGAATAGAAGTAAGGAGTATTCATTTTTGATTAATTAAAATATATTAAGATTTGAACTTATTTTAGTTAATCAAGGACGTATCGACCTTTATTTACTCACTTTAGACATTCAATTAAGCTGATGAGCTTAATCCAAATAAATCAATGAAATAAACATGTTAATCATCGAATATAGGTTTTTTCCTTTCTTACACACTACATGTTGTTTGAGTTTCGTGGTGGTTCATTTAATTTAAAACCTTATTAACCAAATTGTTGTCATCTTAATGAAATATTTGGTTTAGATCCAGTAATTTATATGTTGGTGTAAGCATGGACGGACCTACATTCATGATGTTGGGGACAGTTGCTCCTGCTGATTTTTTTAAATTAATTATTAGATTAGATATTTTTTTTGTTGTCCCCACTAAAAAAAAATATTGCTCCGATTGTTCTACAGTCCAGATATTATTATCCTCTTTTCAAATCAGTCGCCGAAGTTAAATGCTTATAATCCAAAATAAAAGTTGATGGAGTATCTTTGAGGATGGGTAGCTTCAGTCAGTAATTATGCATTTAAATAAAAAATTAAATAACAGATTTTAATATATATATATATATATATATGCACATATAGTCACATACACTGCTAGCAGCGCCTTGCAATTTGTCTATTTCTGGCATCCCCTTTGGCGTACGTTGTAAAGACTAGCAAGAGACAACACAATACTCAGACTTTGCTTAATTCTCAGACAACCATGCAATGCCAAATGCACAATTTCACAGCATTGGATAACTGTTAAGGCAAGCCTATATCATTTGCATAAGTAAAACATGGTTACAGTCAAAGCAAAATTGGAGCTATATAAATCTCTCTTATCCAATGTAGTATTGCACAACCAAAACAAGCCCTTAATTCCAAAGAGAGTGAGTGACTCAAACTAGGCCAAGCAAACCACAAAAAATGGCATGTGTGCTAGGAACTTTGATACCCGTTTTCTCATTAGTTGTGTTTATCCTAGCAGGAGGATCAAATGCTGGTGGAATTTCAATCTATTGGGGTCAAAATGGAAATGAGGGCACCTTAGAAGAAACATGTGGCACAGGAAACTATGAATATGTGAACATTGCTTTTCTGTACACTTTTGGCAATGGTAGGACCCCAAGGATAGACCTTGCAGGTCATTGTGATCCATATAGTAATGGCTGCACAGGTGTAAGTGCTGACATAAAGTCATGTCAAGCCAAAGGAATTAAAGTTATGCTTTCAATTGGAGGAGGAGCTGGAAGTTACTCACTTGCATCTTCAGAGGATGCTAGGCAAGTTGCTACTTACCTTTGGAATAACTTCTTGGGGGGACACTCATCTACACGTCCACTTGGTGATGCTGTTTTGGATGGCATTGACTTTGACATAGAAGGAGGAACAAACCAACATTGGGATGATCTTGCTAGGTACCTTTCAGGATATAGCAAACGAGGTAAGAAGGTTTATTTAACTGCAGCTCCTCAGTGTCCTTTCCCAGATGCTATGCTTGGAACTGCCCTTAAGACAGGTCTTTTTGACTATGTTTGGGTTCAGTTTTACAACAATCCACCTTGTCAGTACTCTTCTGGAGATATTGCTAATCTTGAAGATGCATGGAAGCAATGGACTACAGATATCCCAGCCACAAAAATTTTCTTAGGACTACCAGCTGCTCCACAAGCAGCTGGAAGTGGCTTTGTTTCTGTGGGTGACCTGACATCAAAAGTACTTCCAGTTATTAAGGGTACCCCAAAGTATGGAGGTGTCATGTTGTGGTCCAAGTACTATGATGCTCAAACTGGATACAGTTCTTCCATCAAAAGTGACGTCTAGAATCTTAAATACCTATGGTTTGCTGTGATCATGAGTTTATCTGTATGTTCATATATGTCATTATTGTGCATGTGTGTTTGTATTGAATAAGTTAATGTAGTGCTTGTTTGTTTTAATACCTAGATGTATGTTGCTCCTTCCTTCAAACATATGATACTCTGCATATATCAGGATACAAAAATGTTTTGTCAATATGACACTCGCTTGCAAAACACCTTGGTTTTCCTATGTTGCTGCTTACGTTTGGATTCATGATCCCCTGATACTATTTGGAATCTGTTTCTCTTGGATGTTTCTTATTAATATCATCTCACCTTCATAAATAAATAAAAATTAAACAATTGAAATTGGAAGTACAAATAACCGTCCACTAATCATAAAAGATCGATGGATTTATATATTAAAGAGAACATAAGACCTTGTATACTTCAGAGGATAAAGTGAGTGAACTAAACTATGAGAACATTAACACGAGAACATTAACTATTGATATTAAAATAAAATACATGCACTATAGATTTTTTCTGATCAATTGTTGAAATTTTTTGTTTTTTCTTCTGAAATGAACCCCATATTTTAGAGGAACCAAATCTGTTCCTGCCGAGATCCGACTTGTCGGAATCTCGTCGTAGAACGTCTAACCAAGAGTGAACATCGGGGTTGTTTTAGATTATGGCTTGACAGAATATTGTATTCTGGTCCTACGTATCCCAATGGGAATCAAAGCTAGACATAGTTCTCGGTTCAACCCTTGGCCATACAGTAATCTCAATCCCCTAATCTTGTATCTGATGAATACCAGCGAGCAAGGACTCTTCAATAGTCTCTTGGTCGAGCTAGTTTCTCCAATACGCTTAAGGGAGATTCACCTAGGTTAGTGAAAAGTGAGTCTTTCTTTTGGGTTCTCCTCCTTTTATAATAGGATCCCCATATCTTTAAGAGATCTGGATTTATCTCCTTTTGTCTCTTAAATCTTCTTTGAGATATGATTTTCTTAATTTGAGGGATTTTATCTCTTCTAATCGGATAAGGTTATTTGAGATAATATCAGGATTATTAAAGATAATATCAATATCTTATCCTTCCCACCTTTATTGGATCGCGTATCCAAGCTCGGTGACCGGGTTTTACTCCTCGGCCAGTACACAAGCCCCCCAAGCTTTGAGCTAGTTGAAGCGTAAAAGTTTTCATGACAGTAGCCAAGCTTGGCCTTTAAAAACCTTATTTGGAGAATCTAAAGTTTATGGTGTAGGTTCTCTTCCCATTTTTATCGTAGTCTTAATGACCGATCTTGTACCTCGACCAACAGTTCAACCTCGATGACCGAGCTTAGAAACTTGGTCTCTTTAGCCTTTCAAGTTGGTGAGGTAAGTGGCCGAGCTTCACACTTCGAGGTAAGTATTTGGCTCTGTTGCTTCTTTATTTGCTTCGTCGGTTTGTACACCACCGTTACTATCAACCCACTTACATTTAAAAACTGGCACCGTAAGCTTAGTGTAATCGAGCACCCAAATATCTTCAATATATCCAAAGTACGGTCTCGGTGCTTTAACGGGTTTTGTGTCCTTTGCACTAGAGAAGTGCATTGCTTCGGCCACGATCATAACCCCACTATTTTGCATGGTACTCTTGTTATCTTGTTCCTTTGTATAAAAGGAAAAGTTATTTATGCCGTATCCGCTCCAACATATGAGGTTGAAGCTAGGCCCACGTGCTAGCCATCTTACGTCATCAGAAGCAGTACTACCATCCTTAAGCATTTCTTCCTTTAACCATGGTAAGAAAGTCTTGTTATGCTTGTTCAACAACCACCTTTCGCTCATTCGAGGGTTTTCTTGATTGACTTTTCTTTTATGCTCAAATAAGAAAGGCTGAACACAATCGATGTTGTTCAATACATACAAATGTGCTTGAAGCACTTCCTCCCGACCCTTGCTAATAATTCTTAAGCCATGTGTACCCTTGCCTTGACATCTGATCTCATCATGCCGAGGCTTAGGAACCCCTATAGGATCCGTGTTATGAAGGTAGTCCGAACAAAACTCAATAGCTTCTTCTGCAACATACCCTTGAACAATAGATGCTTCCGGACGATGAGGATTCTTCATGTACCCTTTCAAGATCTTCATGTAGAGCTCAACTGGGTACATCCATTTCAGAAAAACCGGCCCATATAATCTAATCTCCCTCACCAAATGAACAATTAAGTGAACCATTATGTCGAAAAAGGAAGGAGGAAAATACATCTCCAATTGGCACAAGATTGTAGCAGCCTCAACTTCCAAGTCATCCAACATACGGGGGTCAACGACTTTGCTACATATAGAATTGAAGAATGAGCACAACCGAGTAATGGCATGTCTCACATTTTTTGGAGCAATACCATGAATAGCAACGGGCAGAAGTTGTTGCATCAAGATGTGACAATCATGAGACTTTAAGCCAACCAATTTAAGATCACTAGAGACAAGCCTCTTCATATTTGAAGAGTAACCATGTGGAACTTTGATGCCCTGAAGACACCCGCATAAACTTTGTCTCTCTTTTTTTGACAAAGTATGACATGCTGGCGGCAAATAAGTCTGCTTACCATCCTCAACAACTGGAGCTAACTGCTCTCGTATACCCATAGCAACGAGGTCGAGACGAGCATTGACACCATCCTTTGTGTTGCCCTGAATGTTGAGAAGCGTCCCGATCACACTGTCATACACATTTTTCTCCACATGCATCACATCAATGCAGTGTCTGACATCAAGCTTGCGCCAGTATGGAAGATCAAAGAATATCGACCTCTTCTTCCATATGTTTTTCTCAGCAGCTTTACCTTTCTTTTTGGACTTGCCGAATATAACATCGATGCCCTTTACCCTATGATAAACCTGCTCTCCAATTAAGGCCGCCGGAGCTTCTTCTGTCTATTGGCATCCATTAAAAGCTGTTTTCATCTTACGATATGGGTGATCACATCTAAGAAATATCCGATGCCCAAGGTAAACCGTCTTCTTTCCATGATGCAACTGAGTGTAGCATGCGCCTTCTTCACATATAGGGCATGCTTTATGCTCCTTGACACTGTACCCGGACAAGTTACCGTATGATGGAAAGTCGTTGATGGTGCAAAATAACATGGCACGAAGCTTGAAAGTCTCATGAGAATACCCGTCAACTACATTAACACCTTCCACCCACAGCGTTTTCAAGTCTTCAATCAAGGGACTTAGATTAAGATCTAAGTCATTTCCCGGTTGCTTTGGGCCCGAAATCATCATAGACAACATCATGTATTTGCGCTTCATGCACAACCAAGGGGGCAGGTTGTAAATTATCAACAGAACAGGCCATAAACTATGAATACTACTCATGTTACCATAAGGATTCATTCCATCCGTAGCAAGTCCAAGCCTTAGGTTTCTTGGCTCATCGGCGAAATCCGGAAACCTAGTATCAATATTCTTCCATTGCATAGAATCAGCAGGATGACGAACCTTTCCATCACGTTTCCTCTCATCATTATGCCATCTAAGATTCTTCGCATCTTTCGCATTGGTAAACAATCGCTTGAACCTTGGAATTATTGGAAGATACCACAACACCTTCGCAGGAGGACCCTTTTTTCTCACATCTTCAAGATCATCATCATCATCACCACCCTTCACTTTGTATCGTGATAACCCACATTTGGGGCAATCGTGATTGTCTTCATGAACACCGGTGTACAATATGCAATCATTGGGGCATGCGTGTATCTTCTTATACTCCATACCCATCAGACACAATAACTTCTTGGCCTCATAGTTACGGTCAGGCAATGTGTTGTCCTCTGGAAGCAAGTCTTTCAACACTTCAAGCAATTCCGTGAAGCTTTTATCGGTCCAACCATTTCTCGCCTTCACACAAACCAATTTTAGCACCGCCGACAACAGTGTATGAGTAGTACACCCTGGATATAAAGGCTTATCCGCATCACCGCACAACCTATCATACACATGAGCTCGATGAAAAGATTCTTGTCCAATATCACGGATCATGTCCTCTACTCAATCATCCTCCATATCTACGTCAACGTCCTCACTTTGGGAGACACTTGCCATACTACTCAACAACACATCACCATGCCATATCCATCTTGTATAACTCAAGCAAATCCCTTCCCAAATCAAATGAGTACGTATATCCTTCACCGTACATTTCCTCGTATTCAAACACTTGACACAAGGACAACAGAACATTCCATTACTATTACGAACATTCCTTTGAGCAAATTCTATAAATTCTCCCACCCCTTTCAAATACTCAGCACTAGTGCGCTTACAAACCATCCAACTACGATACATAACTAGATAGGTTCTGTAGATATACAAAACATGTATCCAAGGCGTTTAAAAATTATTTCAAATTTACACCATTTTCAGGTTTCTTAAGACAAAAGAAATAAGCAGATGAAGATAAATTAACAAAACAGAATTCCAATGAGCAATATATTGTTGATGTCACGTGCTACAAGCAACTCTAAATTTCTTCCCATTTTGAAATAGGTCATGATAGCAGAAGAAAAACAAGAGAAAACACAAAACTCACGACCAGAAATAGAGACATTCCAAACAACTCAAACTCACAGTTTCAAGTTTTAACTATAGAGACTACAGTTTCAACATACACTAAAAACCAAAAATAAAAAAATGTGCCCTAAAGACTCACCAGAAATAGGTGCTCGTGTGGTGACCAACGTTCGATGTGGTTACTGAGAGCAGAGGGACAAGGAGAGTTAGTGTGCAGGAAGGGGAAAGAGAGATGTCAAGTTATTGCAAAGAAATAGCGGGAAAGACAGAGTTAGGGTTAAGAGTGTACCTCACGGTGGTGGGGAAGAAGCCCTCGCGGTGGTTGCGGTGGAGATGAGCTCGCGATTAGGGCAGAGTGAGAGTGAGAGTGAGAGTGAGAGTGAGAGTTGAGAGTCAGAGTGAGAGTTGGGAGTGAGAGTGAGCGTGAAAGAGAAGAACAGAGACGTACAGAGCGAAGTGCAGAAGGCGCGTGGGTGTAAACTTTATAATCAAAAACTAAAAATAAAACAACATTTTATGTCAGTTGTTTGTAACAACTGACGTTAAAGGTAATCTATTTAACGTCAGTTGTCTTAAGAAACTGACGTTAAAAGTCATTGTTTACGTTATAATCAAAAATCAAAAATAAAACAACATTTTACGTCAGTTGTTTGTAACAACTGACGTTAAAGGTAATTTATTTAACGTCAGTTGTCTTAAGAAACTGACGTTAAAAGTCATTGTTTAACGTCAGTTGTATTAAACAACTGACGTTAAAAATAAATATCTTTTATTTAAAAACACTTTTAACGTCAGTTGATGAAGACAACTGGCGTTAAAAGTGTATAAGTTTCTGCAAAAAACATTAATTCCTTTGACTACTGTGCTACTTACCCATGAGTATTAAGTTTATAGATCAGTTTTCAAGAAAATCAGCTAGTCTCTCTTCTCTATATAAAGTACCATTCTTCTGTATCAGTCTGTAATACAACCTCTTCTTTTCCTCTATATTTCGTGCGTTTTCTATTCCTTCACAAAATGGCTCTGAGACTTTTGTTATTTCTTCCTATACCTAGACTTAAAGGTCTCTGTCCTAATGGTCAAAAAACTTCTGAGGTTGAGTAAATCAAGTAACATGGATGGTAAGGTTGTGTAAATCATGTAATGTGATTTACTCACTTTATTTCATCCCAGCCATCCCTTTCACTCTGCTTTGGCCCCAAGTGACTGTGGATTCAAGACGATGCATCAAGGAATTCCAGTGAAGGAGGTGATGCAAAGACCCCTTTCACTTTGCTTTCGCTGCTAGTGACTGTGGATTCACGATGCATCATGGAATTCAAGTGAGAGAGGAGATGCATCGATCCATCCATTGGAGTTTCTGAGGACAGGACTGAGAAGAAAATGATGTTGAAGCAGAACCTTTTTTTATATTTTAGGGCTATGTTGCAGAAATTTTTTATCTTTTAATCATGTAATTGTAACTTATGAATCGCTTCAATGAAATACGATTTGATTATACATATATAACTTGTTTTATGTTAAGTGTTTATTTATTTTAATTTGCACAAGAATTTGTTTACTAATTCAAGCTAATTAATTAAGATTAAAAATAAACTTGTTTTAAAAAAAAGTTTAGAAATAAACTGCACTATATATATGGAGTGACCTTCGTTAAGGGTGACAACAGGGCATTTCAAATAGGGATATAGGATTATTTACGTCAGCTATTTATTTAACTGAAGTAAAATTCAAACTTTTAACGTCAGTTGTATAAACAACTGACATTAAAAATAAATATTTTTTATTTTAAAAACAATTTTAACGTCAGTTGTCTTCAACAACTAACGTTAAAAGTGTATAAGTTTCTGCAAAAACATTCATTCCTTTGACTACTGTGCTACTTACCCATGCACCTTGTAACTTAATCCTTTTAATGAGCATTAAGTTTATAGATCAGTTTTCAAGAAAATCAGAGAGTCTCTATTCTCTATATAAAGTGTCATTCTTCTGTATCAGTCTGTAATACACCCTCTTCTTTTCCTCTATATTTCGTGCGTTTCCTATTCCTTCACAATATGCCTCTATCATATTTGAGGTGTTGTTATTTCTTCCTATACGTAGACTTAAAGGTCTCTGTCTTAATGGTCAACAAACTTCTGAGGTTGAGTAAATCACGTAACATGGATGGTAAGGTTGGGTGAATCACGTAATGTGATTCCCTCACTTTATTTCATCCCCTGGCCTTATCCCTTTCACCCCGCTTTCCCAGCAAGTGACTGTGGATAAAACAGATGGAGCATCAAGGAATTCAAGTGAAGGAGGAGATGCATCCATTAATTGGAGTTTCTGAGGACATGACTGAGAAGAAAATGATGTTGAAGCTGAAACTTTGCATCCATTGGAGTTTCTGAGGACAGGACTGAGAAGAAAATGATGTTGAAGCAGAGACTTTTTTATATTTTAGGGCTATGTTGCTGAAATTTTTTATCTTTTAATCATGTAATTGTAACTTATGAATCGCTTCAATGAGATACGATTTGATTATACATATAACTTGTTTTATGTTAAGTGTTTATTTATTTTAATTTGCACAAGAATTTGTTTACTAATTCAAGCTAATTAATTAAGATTAAAAATAAACTTGTTTAAAAAAAAGTTTAGAAATAAACTGCACTATATGGAGTGATCTGCGTTAAGAGTGACAACAGGGAGATGACAACGAAAGAAAGATAGGAATGAGTTAAGGGATATAGGATTATTTACGTCAGTTATTTATTTAACTAAAGTAAAAAATCAAACTTTTAACGTCAGTTGTATAAACAACTGACGTTAAAAGTGTTAATAATTCTTGCAAATCACTTTTAACGTCAGTTCATTACACAACTGACGCAAATAGTGATTTTATATTTACAAAACTACCACTGCCTCATTTTTTAACGTCAAACATATGGTCAACTGACGTAAAACGTTCCCGTATATTACATTATTTCCACTAGTGATTTGTCATACTTTGTTCACATGCACTGAAAGTGTTTGAAGCACTTGATGTTAAGGTCATTCCTGAGAAGTATATTTTAAGAAGGTGGACTAGAGAAGCCTGTTGCGGTGTTGTGCAAGATGTGAAGGGAAAGGAGGTTGAAGGAGATCCAAAATTAGCTAGCACACGGAGATTTAGACAACTTGTCTAAGTTCATTAGACTGGTAGCCGAGGTGTTGACTTGTGAAGAATACCACAAGCATGTAGATAACAGTGTAGATGTCATGTGTAAGCAAATAATGGAACTTCGCTTACAAGTCGGAAACAATGATAGTCCTAACAATGATAATCCCCCATTTGCGAGTAATGATGTTATGCAACCAAAGGGATTCAAGCATAGACCTAGCATACAGAGACATAAGCGATAGAAGGGTTGGGTTGAGTGTCAAAACAATAGGAGAAAAGGACCTCCACCAAGAGGACAACCACATGGTCAACCATCTCAGGTATATTCCTAAATGAGTATCACTTGTACTAACTACTTGTACTATCATTTGTTTTACCTTTACATAATTATTTTAGGATAAAGAATTAAGAAATCATCAGCCCTGTGAAGTATCTTGTTCGGCACCTCCAAGTTATGAGTCTACTCAAAGACAAAAGGATCAATTTAGTTTCACGATATTTTTGATGGTAAGGGCGGCGTTCGATGGGAGGAGGGCGGATCAGGATCCGTTTTCCCTTTTTCTGGGTCAGGGTCAGTGGAGGTCAGTGGAGCGGTGCTGCGGTGGAGTGGCGCTGTTAAACTTTGCTTGTCCCCAAGCAAACTAAAACTCAAAAAGACTCAAAATTAGGTAAGCTCGATGGAATTAATCAAACTTTGCACAAACTTTATGCAATTTCATCAATTCAATTTTTATTCAATGTTTCCCCTTTTCATTTCAACTAAACAATCCCCAAATTCATTTACTTTTAAACAAAGCGAATCTCATTATTCATGCAATCATTAATCTAAACCAAGGATCCAACATACATACAAAAGGGAGATCACCAATTTCAAACAATTACCTTCCTCGCAAGGGTATTAAGTAATTCGCTCATTCGCTCAATTTGTCTAGGATATCAACTTTTCACTCAATTTTCACTTTTTAAGAGCACTTTCCATGAATTTGATTTTCATCTCAACAAAGTTCCCACAAAAACATGTATGCAACATCAAAAGGTCTTTTACAGGTTGTAATGTGGCCTGACTAAAGGTAGGATATGTAAAGGATCAAGGCTAAGTCCCTAATATTTATGATAACATAAAATGTGCAATTATAATTTTTGATCTTACTCTCAATTCTTTTTCTATTTCTTTTGCTTTGGGTGGCTACAAACCTTTTTCCTTTGATAACCTTATTATTTGCTCTCCTTTTTTCTTCTTATTTTTTTTTATTTATATATACAGCCCTATGGCTTCAACCTCTTTGTCTTTTCTCTTTCTCAACCAAAATAACATGATAAACTTTGTAGCCACCCCAAACTTAGGTTCCAAACAACACTTACATTGCTAAGTTTCCAAGCTCTCCTAAATCCTAAGATTGGGTTAACATGGTTTTTCCGGATTTATGGCTTGTATTGTAAGGTTATTAAGAAACAATAGGCTATTAGGCTCAATGTGGCTAACTAGAGATCATGCATCAAGGTTGGTTCATATTTGGCCAAGTAGCTATTTCAAAGAAAATTGCCTAGATCATTTGATGAAAACATATAAACATGCAAACCATCAAGAGATTCAAGCAAATCTGTGAAAGTACAACTTAAAAGTGATTCACACAATTAAAAACAATGTTGGAGGCTCAATTTCCTCACCTGGATATTTTTAGCAAATTATTTGACCAAGATATAATGTGTGCATCCCTTCACCCCAAACTTGTCATAAATCATGCAATCATAATAAAATTTCTCAAAGTTCTCTTTTCAATCTTTCATGGGGATCGATTTTTCAATTTTTCAAATCATTAGGGAACACATCGAGGTTTTTAATTTTTATCATATGCACTCAATTTAGGCTTAGTGCAATTATTCCCATCAAAACTTACTAAGAAGACTTTAAGACATATGCAATATTTTTTTTAATATATATTGACCAACTATTCAAATGCAACCAAAATGATTCAGAATAGAAGAAACAAAAAGAAAACAGTTGAGTTTTAGAAAGAGTTATCTCAAGGGGTCCGAGCAGACCCCACGCTCTCATTAGCCTGTCTCGCCTCTTACTTATCTTTCCTTGGTTTCTTCCTTGGTCTACTAGGCTCGGCCTCCTCATCTGGAGTTTCATCCACCTGAAAACCATCAAAACTTTGCCTCGGATTTGCCCCCTCCTGGATGAGGAAACTGGTCCCCAGGATTAGCAAGCCAAACAAACCGAGGCAACCAAACTTTTTTTTTAATATTATTATTATTTATTATTTATTTTTCACCTCGCAAGGCGAGGCTGTTCTCGCGGGGCGAGACAAAGGCCTTGAATTTTAGGCCTCTTTGTCTGTCGAGGCTGACAGCCTCCCACGGGGCAAGGCAGAGACTCCTTATTTCTGAGGGCTCTGTCTCGCGGGGCGAATCTCTGCTCGCGAGGTGAGCCAGAGATAAAAAAACCTGCCCTTGTTTTTTAGATGCAACTAAGTCCTATATGTTTCCTAATGCAAATTTTGCTAAACTAAGGACCCTATATGAAGACACTTTGTATTTTTATGACTCTTTTTAGATGCAACAAAGGATATAAACCTTGGGTTGCCTCCCAAGAAGCGCTTGTTTAATGTCCCGAGCTTGACGGTAATAGCCCCCAAAGGGCTAAGTCACGACGAACTCGTCATGATGCCCTCCAATTCCTTCTTCCATAAAACGAAGTTTCAACCTTTGGCCATTATCATCACATGCGCCGCTGGAGTCCTGGCACTTTTTCTTCAAGGAATCACTGGAGTGAGTTGTTTTCTTCCTAATTTTCACTCGCCAATAAGACTTCATTTTGTCTGGAAATAACTTCTTCGCAAGGATGAATGAATCATGAGTCACCACCTTAGGCTGTCTCTTTTTACCTTGACTTTCCTCATAAGCTCTCAAGCGAATTTCATTGAGCTTAATTGGATCTAGCATCCTTTTTGCACCGGCTCTCTTAATGAGTGAATCATGCTGCTTTTGCGGCTTCTCCGATTTGCTTGAGTCACCTATAATAGATCTAAGCAACTTGTCTTTATGCCCCAAGTGCTTCAGCTCATCCTTTTCCATGCTATCCTTAAAGGTGTGGGATTTTACCAACACATTATTTAGTGTTGAACCATTTGCTTCATGATTAGGAGTTGACTTGACAAGAGGCTCTACCACATCCACACTATAGCAATTAGCTTTCTCCACCGGATGCTTCACAGCTTCAAAGACCTCAAACTCCCCTTTCTCATCTTGCACCCGAAGTGTGAGCTTTCCTAGTTGCACATCAATGAGCGCCCTTCCGGTAGCCAAGAAGGGTCTAGCCAATATGAGAGGAATATTGGCATCTTCATCCATGTCCAGAACCACAAAATCTGTAGGAAAAATAAACTTGCCCACCTTTACTAGCAAATCTTCAACCACCCCATAAGGGTATTTAATTGACCGGTCCGCAAGTTGGAGTGACATCATTGTGCCCTTTACTTCTTTAATTCCAAGCCTTCTCATCATGGATAGGGGAATTAAGTTGATGCTCGCCCCTAGATCACATAGTGCCTTCCCAAAAGTCATCTCTCCAATGGTGCATGGTATACTAAAGGAACCTGAATCCTTCAACTTAGGAGACGCTTCCTTTGAAGGATTGCACTACACTCCTCGGTCAAAGCAATTATTTCTTCATCAAAAATCTTCCACTTCTTGAAGAGAAGCTCCTTCATGAACTTGGCATAAGATGGTATTTGTTCCAAGGCTTCCGCAAAAGGAATGTTGATTTGAAGCTTGCGGAAGATATCAAGGAACTTAGAAAATTGCTTGTCTTGCACGGGCTTCTTCAATCCCTCTGGATATGGTACCTTCATGAAGGGAGGGAGATCTTGGGGCTCAACCCACTTCTTTCTTCGGAATTCTTCATCCACTAATTTCAATTTCCCACCTTACTCCGGCACCTTTTCACTAGCTACCTCATCTTCCTTAGCTTGCTCCTTCTCCTCTTGTGGTTGTTCTGGAGTTTCACCTTCATTAGCCTTTGAGGGATTTCTTTTTGGTTCCAACACTTTACCACTTCTAGTGGATATGGTATTGCATTGGGCCTTGGGGTTATTCTATGTGTTAGTCGAAAAAGTGCCTGGATTGCCAACCCTATGCAAGTTGCTAGCTTCTCAATTGAGGTATCAATGTGCACTGTCAGCTTCTCAATGGTCGTGCTAGTATGACTGGCTAATTTCTCAATTGCCACTTCCCAATTCTGCTTCCCACCATCTGTGATTTGCAATTGAGTAGGTTGAGGGAGAGCCTATTGGGTGTTGTGCTGTTGAATTCCATAGTTTGGCCTCTGATTCTGTTGTCGTTGCCCGGCTAGACTACCACTAGTGTTTCTCCAAGAGAAACCCGGATGATCTCTCCTGATATTCCAATTATGCCCCTGATGGTAGTTGTTCTGCCTATTCCTCTGATAGTCATTGTGATGTGGTACCGTGTCATAGAAATCGTGACACGAATCCACATGCTCCTTATAAAGGTTACTCGGACCATATGCACTATCATGATCACGTTGACAAAAGTCACAACCCGGAGGTAAACCCTCTCTTACCGCGTTCCCCTTTATCTTGTTTGTTAGTGCTTCATTCTGCTTCTTCAAAAGTGTGTTCTGCTCAAGAATGGCTTCAATAGATGTTGTACTAAGTCCAAAAGCATTAGAAGTGCCCATATTACGGTTGCAGTCATTCCTAGACATCTTCTCAAGTAAAGCCCATGCATCCTCTGCTGATAAATAAAAGAAAGAACCACCAGCTACGGCATCACAATTCATCTGATATCTTCCTTTCAGCCCATTAAAGAAGTGTTGAACCTTTGTTACCAAGTCAAAATTGAAAGAAGGACATCTCCTCAAAAACAAATTATATCTTTCCCAAGCCTCATTACAAGACTCATCATCAGTTTGCTTGAAGGAAGTTACGACGACCTTCATCCGTGTCGCTTTCTGAGGAGGAAAGAATCTTGTGAGGACTATCTGAGCCATCTGTTCCCAAGTAGTGATGCTCGCACAATCCAAGTGTAAGTCCAACCAATCGCGTGCTCTATCCCAAAAAGAGAATGGGAATAGCCGCAAACGAAGGGCGTCTTCTGACATTTCTGGATATTTGAACATGTTGCAAGCCTCCAAGAAGTGAGTGATGTGCCGGTGAGGGTCTTGGTGTGGATTCCCATCAAATTGTTCTCTTTGCACCATATGTATAGCATACTCCCTCATCTGAAATGAATTAGCCGTGATGGGAGGCTTGGCAACACTAGAAACACAATCATCCAAGTTAGGAAGATTGTACTCATAAAGGGGCTTGTAAGGAGGAGGAGGAGGTGGTGGATTTTCTTCTGCCATCTCTTCAAGATTCATGGGTTGGTTTGTTTCAAGTCTCCTCCTCTTTTTAAATTCCTTCCTCAACCTCTTCTCGGTCTTGGTGATCTCGAGATCAAATAGCAAGTTCTCCTAGGGACGGGTACCTCGCATACACAAAAACAAGGCAATACCAAGTGGATCAAAGAAGTAAAAATAGATAAATTTGCAGAAAGTTAAATTAAAAATGTCTTAATCAAAAGAATCAAATTCCCTAAAATTAGGAAAATTGGTTGTGCCAATCCCCAGCTATGGCGCCAAAAACTTGATGATGATCCGGCAAGTGTATCGTTTCGTTACAAGTGATAAAACATGGTAAGTAAATATCGAGGTCGAACTCAAGGATTGGAAGACCAATTTAACCAACTTAATACGGAATTTCAAAGCATTTGACCAAGTCAAAGAGAAGTAGTTATTAAGAGAGAGAAAATTAAATCAAAGATTGAAACAATTAATTAAAGATACTAAAAGATTGTGATGAGATTTGATTATGATGAAGGCACTAAGGTCACGAATTCACCTACCCTATCAAGCAAGTTACCCAATTGTTTTATCCCCTTATCCCTAGTTTCAATTTAATTTCTTGTCAACCGGGAACCCTCAATTATCCTAATGTCACTTCCGATTTTCAAAAGGAAATATCTACAATTGCAAGTCGTCAATTTCCCAATTTATTCAACCCATAACTAGATTAATTAAGTTCTTGGTTCCCTATAGCGATTGCACTGCTTTCCTATTCTATCCCTGGTAATGTTCAAACAGTGTTCTTAATTCAAGTCCTAAGCACGAATTGTTTCCCAGCATCGACGCACTATACTAGTTAACCACTGGCCACATGATTAATGCAAACAAAACAAAATTAAAGAACAAGAAAAGAGACAAGGGTATAAGAAAATATTACTTGGATAAACTATGACATCAAAGGTGGCTTCATTGTTCCCTTGGAAATAAGGATTAGTTCCTTATAGAGACGAAAACAACGAAAAAAGTAATAAAAGTATTCATCCTTCAAGAACTGACTCAAAACACACTACACGGCTCCAAGCAAACCAGGATTACACTTTTCCAATCAAAAACCGCTCTTATTGACCTAAAACAAGCTATTTATAAGGTTTGGAATCTGTGTGTGCTCGCGGAGCGAGCAAGGATTCGCGAGGCGAATCTTAAGTTGGCGCCAGTTCAAATTTGGACTTCTCGCGAGGCGAGACAAGGTTCGCGAGGCGAGGCAAAATGATCTTCATTTCACTGAGCCTGGCTCGCGGCGAGTACTGCCTCGCGAGGCGAGGCTGAATGGCTGCCTGTTCCTGCTTGATCTTCTCATCTGGCTCGTGAGATGAGCTTCTGTTCTCGAGGCGAATAGCCAATTTTTGCCTTTTTGCTTGTTTCCTTTATTTTTCCTAGCTTCCTTGAGCTTCACTTTTAACTTGGAATTAAAAGTAGCATTAAATGCTTTATTTTGATAAGAAACTAAAAGAAATTACTAAAAATTATCCCTAAGACTAAAGAAAATTGATTGTGATCAATTAAAGTCAGATTTGGGCTAAAACTAGAATGAACTCCCACAATTGGTATAAAAAATGAGGTATTTATAGTCATAAAACTAGATGAACCAATGGTTTATCAGCCGTCGGTGGAGCGACATCGGCGGTGGATCGACACAGGCAGTGGAGCGACGCCGGTGGCGGAGCGGAGTGGGTCGTGGACAGAACGTGGAAAAGTTCGAAAATTGGGAAGTAGGGGTCTTTGATTTCTAAGTTTTCATCTTTTTTTAAAAAAATGAGGGCACCAGATTGATCCGACGGCTCATAAGCAACCAAAAGTACCTGAAGTTACGTGCCGCAACGTCAGGGAATTCGAATATGGAAATGAGGGCACCTTGTCTGAAATATGTGGCACAGGAAACTATGAATATATGAATATACGGTTATATTTTGACTAGCACCTTTCTTACCATTGTATAGCTAAACGAAATATACTAGTGTAAATTAACCCGTGCAATGCACGGGTAAATTTTCTATTGCAGATATATTTTGGTAATGATTAATAAATTCAGCTTTGTTATTTAATGCAGTAAGATAATTGATTAGGAAATTGTATTCTGTATGAGAGACACAATTAGTGTGTTGGTTGTTATGAACATAATAAATGATTTCCATATTTTATAGGTGAGATACAGTTTTTATATTTTTTAGGGAAAATAGAATCTATTTAAATTTTGTTTACGGTTATTAAATTTGAATTTAAAATAACACCCTATCTAGGTGGAGACTGTTGGACGGATTGGTCCCGTCCATTGCATTGGGCTTACTGTTGGATGCGGTCCACTGCATTGTACTTGAGGTTGGACGGGTTGGTCCCGTGAATTGCATTGCATTTGCTGTTCGACGGGATGGACCCGTCCATTGCATTGCAGTTGCTGTTGGACGGGGTGGTCCCGTCCATTGCTTTGGACTTGTTGTTGGACGCGGTCTAGGCCAGGCGTTTGAAATTGGTGTTGGACGGGATGGTCCCGTCCATTGCAATGGACTATCTGTTGGATGCAGTCCAGGCCATTACACTTGCTGTTGGATGGGGTGGTCCCGTCCATAGCATTGCATTTGATGTTAGACCCAGTCCAGTCCAGTCTAGTCCATTGGGCTATATGTTGGACGCAGTCGCGTCCATTGCATTGCAGTTGCTGATGGACGCAGTCCAGTCCATTGCTTTGGACTTGCTGTTGGACGCAATCCAGTCCATTGAATTGGACTTGCTGTTGGACGCGGTCCAGTCCAGTCAGTTGCACTGGCTGTTGGACGGGTTGGTTTAGTCCATTGCATTGGACTTATTGTTGGACGAGTTCCAGTCCAGTGGGCTTGCTATTGGACGGGGTGATCACATCCATTGCATTGCATTTGATGTTGGACGGGGTCCAGTCCAGTCCAGTGCACTTGCTGTTGCACGGGGTGACCCCGTCCATTGCATTGGAGTTGCTGTTGGACGGGGTGGGCACGTCCATTGCATTGCACTTGCTTTTGGACGGGATGGTCCCGTCCAATGATTTGGACTTGGTGTTGGACGCGGTCCTGTCAAGTCCTTTGCACTTGCTGTTGGACGGGATGGTCCCGTCCATTGCTAACATCACCGGTAAATCAGTCATCAAAGGTCTCACTATGGGAATGGATCAAATTTGTTGCCAAGCATATGATGCCAAGAGATGGCCAGTTCTTAAACAAACGTTCCACAAGACTCTTTGTCGTCCTCCTTGTTGCTCTATGTTGATTGAATACACACGTCTCTATCAACTGGAAAATACACGCCATATGTATAACTGAATACACACGTCTCTATCACCTGGAAAATACACATAGCCAACTTCTTAACCTTGAAATAAATAGCTCTCGAGCACCGAGACAATAAGAAGGCTCTAACTTCAGTGAAGCATGTAAATGCAGAAATTGGAATGATACACTATGGTAATCTAGCAAACAGATGCAACATATTGATAACCTTCCAATGGGGTAAACATAAAGAAAATTTACGAAAAACCTGGCTTTTAAGTTTGAAGTCACAACATAAATAAAATGCCCATTCTCAACAAGTCCAAAACGCATTTGGGGATGATGACTCGCCGAAATTAAAACTATATAGCTATAAGACTTGTATATGTGACAGCATCATGGAGAAAAGAAAATAAAAAAAAACCACCAACTAAGTGTTGATCTAACAGTGCAAAATATAGCAAGCAAGAAAAGCAGATAGTAGTTTTTCCAATTAGTCGTGCAAGCCTTCTCTTCTCCTAGTATTGTACCTTGGCATCTAAGAACTAGATGGAAAAAATGTTTGGAGTTGACTTCCAAAATGCTATTTAGGGTCTCTCATGTCTTTAGAGAAGGAAACACCTGTGCAGACAAGCTAGCAGATTTTGGTGTGAAGAACCAGGGTTATTTTTGGTGGGAATTGCCTCCTAATTTTATTACCGAGGAGCTTTTCAGGAACAAATTAGGGCTTCCTAATTTCAGATTTATTAATTCCTTCTGATTCTTCCATGGGTCTTGGCCTTGTCCCCCCATGCTTTGTATTTAATTTTTTCTTTATTTAATAAATTTTGGGTGTGCTGCAGATGATGGGTAGGGTCTTTGGTGCCAACCTAGTTGGGATCACTTTCCCTATTGTGATGCCTTTGCACTCCCTAGCCTTTTATCAAAAAATAAAATAAAATACTGACATGCATAAAAAGGATTAATATCCCTAAAACAGACTTCGATTCTAGTAGAGGAATTCACTTTAGATTAACGCTAATGTTTATCATTCAGGAGATTCAACATAAAATTAAAAATAAGAAGAAAACAGCTATCATGTATGACAAAATAAATCCCAGTTCTTAAAAACCATTCCAATGAATAAGCAGTAAGTTTATAATGATAAACATGATGGAAGTACGTCTTTAACATCACTCTGTAATTTTCATATCCTTCAATGCTTACATACTTACAGTTTTATAATTATAGTGCAAACTACATAGCGAAAATGATGACATAAAAAATATAATATTCTTCAACAAATAAGCAAAAGTAAAAGCTGAAAGAATAAAAAAAATGTAATAGATAACATAAATTGCAAATTGTCATTGACATTAATAGTGTAATTACATGGATAGGGTTTGGGATCACCAGAACCATCATACTGTTGATGGTTAGCCATTAAAACTAATCTGCATCTGACACATGAAGAGTTTTGCAAAAAAAAAAAAAGAAACCCTACTCCCAATACATACATAGATGAGCCAAACCATAACCGACTAAACTTCCTAATGGAACATTGTCCTTTAATAGGTAGAGTGAATACATGTTTGACTTTGGAAGTTGGACAATGTTAATATCCAAAACCAAACACATAGCACAATCAAAAATAAAGAACCATATCCCATATTAAAACACCAAAACAACCTTTAAAAGTATCTCCATAACCCGACTACACAGCAAATTGACATAAATATGGAGATACACAAGATAATCTGTAGCAACCACTTCGTTTGACATCAGGCGTTCTCAAGTTTGAGAGACACAGGATCCCATTCTAGGCTCTCAACATCTTCCATTCCATTTTTTTTTACTTCACACCACTTACAGAGCAATCATCTTCACAAGACACAACGTCAACATCCAACTTCCTCTTAGCAGAAGTCCATCCTGATGGTGGAGTCCAATGTGTTGGAAGACCGGTTATAGTATCTCCTAGTGAGATTGAAGTCCCAATCACCTCACAATCAGCCTCCTGCAACAACCAACATCCAAAGATTTAGGCACAAACTTTTATTTTACCCTAAAAACAAAACAACTAAATAAGAGAATAGCTAAGAAAAAGAATCTCACAGAATGTTGTTCTTCTAGATCCTTAATACTGGTGTCAGCCTTTGGGAAAGGAGGAGCAAAAACAGCCTTCAATTAAAATAAAAAAGGCAGTAATTAAATAAGACTAAATACCAAATATATTTCCATAGTATAGGGGAAACAATAAAACATCACATAAATAAAATAATTAGCCCATGGGCGTAAGCGTGTCTTTAAATTAACCCCTATTAAGAAACCTTCGTAGGTGTGTTGTTTGCTCCCATCAATTCAAACATGGAAATGATAACCTCATCATAGCAGATTTTCCTCACAGGATAAGTGCCATCAAACCGAAAAGCCTGCTCCAATGTAGTCTCCACCTTAAACAGTAATTTTCTTCCAATAAGAGAGTTAATCAAGTCTGGGTATCCAATCCCATTAGCAGCCTATAATAAGCAACAGTAATAAACATCAACTAAAAATAAGAACCATTTTTTACCCACTGGAAAAACAATAATATAAACCGAAGACAATACATCATTCATAATCTAATAATTATTAACAACGACTAAAAATAGCAGGAAAACAACCTCAAAATGATGGCCCAACAGATCTTCACAAGTTTTCTGCAGAAGCTTAGTGACATCTCTATCAAACAGAATCATCACAACAGTTCCTGTTTGGTCAGCAACTTCCACTTTGACTTTGTACCTTTCAAATATAACCATTTTTTGTTAGCTAGTAACAAACAATAGTATAAATATAAAGTAAAGTATATGTGACTAATTCACATATATTAGAAAAGAAAGGGGATAATCTTACAACATTAAATATAGCTAATATATTAAAATATTACCTTGGGTGGACTTGTAAAACAGGGATTCCACAAGTTTGACAGAAATAGACACCCGACTGAACACTGACAGACCTGTTGCATTTGCAAGCCAGGTAAAACCAGGAGGCATCAGGCACTACATCAACAATTTCTCCTAGCACAATGAACATTCTGTCCTGCAAATTAAAAAAAGGATAAAGTAAATATTTTGGTAATAATAAATAATAAATAATAAATATTAATAATAAATATAATCAAAGAAACATATGCATATATAAGATAGTAAATTACATGGGTAAATATATCTAAAGCACACAGACAACCTCATTTATACTGGTAAGCTGAGCAACTGTCCTTTTTGGATTATTCTTCATAAAGTCAGCCTCAAGCCCTTCTCTAGAACTGTTCAGCACAACAGCAAGTGGCTCAACATCAATGGATCCATGTTCGGCAATACTGAACCACCAGTTGAAGCAACAGGGGTAAAAAAGTGGTTAGTATAAAATATAATAATGCAAACTAAATTTTTATGACAGAGACAAAATATCAACAAACATCATGAACCTGTTTCTGAATACAATTGCTTCTTCTGTGTCAGGGTTAAACAACAGTCTTGTGGCATTCATGCTATTATGTATAACATTTTTTCCTACAAAGTAAATAGACAAAATGAAGAACAAATTAGGCATGGCCTACACCATTATATTACAGGAACTCAATAAAAAAAGGATCAAAGACTAAATAATATTAAAAAAACATGCCTTTAAAACACTTCACCCTAGCAAGTTGGACAACAACCACCACCTGAATATTGCCACCACCAATGAGAAAGTTCCTCAACATACCAACGTACTCTCCAAATAGAGCACACTCTAGCTTTCCACTATTCATACAAAATAATAAAATAAAATACAAAAAGATATTCAAAAGAAAGTGTAATAACCCAGGTTGGTTAAATTGATGAGGACCACATAATTACCTAGGGTCAGTTAACTCAATTACAATATTGACAACAATGGCTCATCACTCCAAAATCAATATTTCAGCATAACTTTCCCTTTCAGACAACATATGGAGAATTCTACACCAGACCAAATCCTATTTTTGTCAGCTCGCTCCTCAAACCAAACGCGTGCTCCACAATATTGACAACAATGGCTCATCACTCCAAAATCAATATAATCTGGACTGGAAAATATATTTCAATTGATTACTCAGGTTTAATATAGAGATACACAATCTAAAACCATGACATTTTTGTATATCTAAATAGAGGACTACAAATATACCTTGATGCTCAGCTTCAAAATACAACATATAACGATCGTAGTCAACCATAGGATCTACATTTACAACTTGAAGATGCATTATGGAAAATAAAAACATTAACATTAAAAGTTAAACTCAACTAAATTTATCATATAATTAATAGCGCTAAAAATCAATAGACAAATGTAATATAAAATACCCGGAGGCTTTGAAAAATCACAAAAATTTTGTCGACAAACAACTTTCCAAGCAATGTTTCGTTCTTGCACACCAGATGGTTGGGTTTGCATGTTTTTTATACTCCAAGCTTTAATGATAAAATAAATAACAGTTAGATAAGAAAAATCAATACTGTAACATCATTTATTCAAGAATAATAGCTAGAAGATATAGAAACCTTCATTTTCCTTATTATGCCGTCTCTTTTTCTCTCTAACCAAGGACAATCTCCTCTGGCTAGCTTCTTTTCCCAAAGGATTATCACAACAATTAGTTTCCTTGTCTCTGGCAGCACTCATTATCTGTGATTACATGTAATGAGATATGCTAAAACAAAATGAATAGCTATGACAAATAACCAAGAATCACATGTACAAAATAACAACTAATTCACGTACCAAGTTTGGAACCTAATTAATCAAGGTTTCCTTCATTTATTTTTACAAAACATTAATACAGTAATACCAAAGATAAAAGATTTTGAAACCATGGCAATTGGACTGTAAAGATTGCCAATGTAAGATTTTAGACACAACTAATCCTTACAGTGCTTTAAAACCACCTAAACCACATGCAGTTCACTAAATAATATTGACTCCACATGCAGTCACGAAACTATTAAACAGGATGTTATGCCATATAAGCATTTTATGTTGCATGCTTGTTCTTCTACACAATGTTCCATGTCATGCGCTTGTGGTTGGTCTGTTAAGGGTCGTGCACTGGTGTCCACTTTTTCCAATAATTATCCATGCCATGTTAGGATGGTTCACTTGGGGAAATTATCCCTTCTGTACAGACCAAGTAGCTTCATCAGAAATTTGGTGTAGCAGGAATTCTCAAAGTGGTGTGGATTTTATTGGTCAATTATGATGGTTTTACAAAGATTTGGTGGTTAGTTTTGATGGTTAAGCTATGTTTCAACCATTTAGCTAAGATTATGAGAACAATTGGTTGATCACATATCTTTACTTTTCAAATTTTGCTTGTTCTTTTGTATCCCTTGTACTCTATTCAACACACTTTTGTTTGTCTAAAAAAAAATCTATGAAGAAGAAAACACAAATAACATCGTAGTAGTTTGCTAATTTATAAAATATAAACAACTGGAAAATAATGAGACAGCAAGTTAACAGAAGCACCATACAAAAAAATAGAGGCAAATGTCAGAACTTGCATATCGGTAAAAAATGAAAACAACAGAACTGGATAATGTAAAAACAATATAACCTAAAAATTGTTGCTAATTTAAGAACCAAAGAAACGAAAATGACACCATATGCATATAGTAAGTAGTATCTGACATTCAGGGAGATCCTTCCAACGTATTTTACAATATGGAAGCAGTGTGAAGCACCAAATCAGTTATAAGGAGGAGTTGCAAAAGTAAGATACCTGCACATTGAATGGTATGGTTGATATTCAATGCAACCAAGTCACAGATCACCAACAAAACATACCAACATCTCTTCTATTGTGTAGATGTAGCGATAAAAAATTCTACAAAACTGAGATAAAGATCCCATCAAATAGTTTCGGCAGTGGTAACATAAAGAAGAGGCATTACAATTATAAATTATTATAAAATGACAAAAAAAAAAAAGATGAAGCAGAGCAAGCTAGGTTATTCTCACTGAACAAATAGGGGTGTTTTTAGCTAAAGAAGCTATTTAATAAAATGATAATAGCTGTAAAGAAAGTACAAATACGTAAAGCTCAAGTAAATGTCAGATAGATCCAGAGTCTAGACTATGACTTTCCATCACCTTAGATAGTAGTTAGTTGCTTGTTCTTTAAACGAATGACATAATGAAAAAATAAGGAACATGAAAAAAGGGTCTTCCATAGTAGGCACGTTGTCCCATTCTAATGAGGTTGCTCTTTTGGAGTGTGAAGGCATTTAATGGATGATGTTGATGCTGCTTAGCAGTGACATGGACTTGATAAATTATGTGCTATAAAGAAAATAGAGTTAACCGTTAATAAGAAGGAAAAAAAGTTGTTTGTCATACTAAGAGCATAAACAATAGTTATATTTAAACAACCCAGTCCGTTGCACTTGCTGTTGGACAGGTTGGTCCCGTCCATTTCATTGGACTTGCTGTTGGACGCGGTCCAGTGCTATGCAGTTGCTGTTGGACGGGGTGGTCCCGTCCATTGCATTGCATTTGCTGTTGGACGCGGTCCAATCCAGTCCAGTGCGCTTGCTATTGGACGGGGTGATCCCGTCCATTGCATTGGAGTTGCTGTTGGACGAGATGGTCCCGTCCATTGCATTGCACTTGCTGATGGGCGGGGTGGTCCCGTCCATTGCTTTGGACTTGCTATTGGACGCGGTCCAGTCCTTTGCAATTGCCGTTGGACGGCATGGTCCCGTCCTAGGCCATTGCACTTGCTGTTGGACTGGGTGATCCAGTCCATTGCATTGCATTTTCTGTTGGACGCAGTCCAGTCCAGTCCAGTCCAGTCCATTGCACTTGCTGTTGGAAACCACCTTATTTATAGACAAACTGAAACCTAAAAGCCCAACAAAACAAAATGGGAGGGAAACCAAGGTTTTGAAAATACCATGAAAATTAGGGTTGACTGATGCTTAATGATAAAGAATGAACTGTCAAATCAAAGGACTCTGAATTTTTACAAAAGCAGAAGTAAGTTACAGAGTACGGTCAAATCAAAAGGTAAGACAATCATGGCAAAGTTCAATATTTAAATTTATCTGATGACCTACTGTACACCTTTAGGGAGAACAACCAAACCAGACCAGACCCAACTATATGAAAGAGAAGGAAAAATTAAAAAACCAAACAATCACAAATCGGTCCCAAATCCGTATTGAACCTCCTTCATCCAGGAAAAATAAACCATATTAGTATTACCAAAGAGTTTGACCAAATCCTATACAAATCACAAAACATCTACAACTAAATTTGTAGTACCACTAATCACATGCTAATTCCACCAAAGTTTACTATGTAGTTAATTTTTGTTTCCAAATGTCCCCATTTAGCATCCATAATCTGGACATTAAACATTAAACATTTGAGACTTCCAATCAAAATCTCTCAATATTGATTTCGTTGAGCATGGAAAAAGGAAGACATTTCCCCAATTGCTAATTCAACTCTCATCATCAAACGACCTCTTAGCAGCCATAACCTTCCATTAAGAGCAATCATGTTGACAATCCAAGCACATCATACCATAAGAGAATTGGTAAATTAGATAATTAATAAATAAAATATTAGAATTTTAAAAAAATTACGTAAATTATACTAACACCAAATAAGTTTTGCAAAACAAATACTGGATTTTCTTTAAGAGTTAACAACAATCCATTGATTACTTGTAGCCTTAACAGAGTTTGTTATGGATAAATAAAAGGGACCCCTCGTCCAGCAGATATAAAAGGGACAGGACTGGACGGGACCACCCCGTCCACTAGCAATTGTAATGACAGGACGGGGCCATCAGCAAGTGCGAAGATATGGATAGGACCACCCCGTCCATCATCAAGTGCAAAGCAATGGACGGGAACACCCCGTCCATCATCAAGTGCAAAGCAATGGACTGCATTACCCCGTCCAACAACAAATGCAGTGGACTGGACGGGGCCACCCCGTCCATTTGGCAAAAGCAGTGTGATGGACGGGACTTCCCCGTCCACAGCAAGTCCCATGTGATGGACGGGGCTTCCCCGTCCAACAGCAAGTCCCATGTGATGGACGGGGCTTCCCCGTCTACAACAGGTACAAATGTGATGGACGAGGCTTCCCCGTCCAACCGTAAGGCCCATGTGATGGACGGGGCTTCCCCGTCCACAGCGAGTACAAATGTGATGGACGAGACATCCCCGTCCAACAGCAAGTCCCATGTGATGGACGGGGCTGCCCCGTCGACAGCAAGTACAGATGTGATGGACGGAACTTCCACGTCCAACAGTAAGTTACAAACGTGCTGGTAACCTATCCTCTCCAACACTTCAATGTATCCATTTTCTTTTTCTTTCAGAACAATACAAGAAGGAAAAAAAAAAGCTTTTCTATCTTAACACGTTTCCACTTTCTCCTCTAACACCAAATAAGTTTTGCAAAACAAATACTGGATTTTCTTTCAGAGTTAACAACTATCCATCGATTTCTTGTAGCTTTAACAGAGTTTGTCATGGTTAAATAAAAGGGACCCCCTCGTCTAGCAGATATAAAAGGGACAGGACTGGACGGTACCACCCCGTCCACCAGCAAGTGTAATGACTGGACGAGGCCATCAGCCAGTGCAAAGATATGGACGGGACCACCCCGTCCATCAGCGAGTGCAAAGCAATGGACGGGAACTCCCCGTCCATCAGCAAGTGCGAAGCAATGGACTGGATTACCCCGTCCAACAACAAATGCAGTGGACTGGATGGGGCCACCCCGTCCATTTGGCAAAAGCAGTGTGATGGACGGGACTTCCCCGTCCACAGCAAGTCCCATGTGATGGACGGGGCTTCCCCGTCTACAGCAGGTACAAATGTGATGGACGGGGCTTCCCCGTCCAACCGTAAGTCCCATGTGATAGACGGGGCTTCCCCGTCCACAGCGAGTACAAATGTGATGGACGAGACATCCCCGTCCAACAGGAAGTCCTATGTGATGGACCGGGCTGCCCCGTCCACAGCAAGTACAGATGTGATGGACGGGACTTCCCCATCCAACAGTAAGTTACAAACGTACTGGTAACCTATCCTCTCCAACACTTCAATGTATCCGTTTTCTTTTTCTTTCAGAACAATACAAGAAGGAAAAAAAAAAGCTTTTCTATCTTAACACGTTTCCACTTTCTCCTCTGTGTCTGAAGGTATGATGGTTGACACGTCTAATCCCACTTAATGCAACTTTACCCGGTCAAGCAAACAATACAATCAAAGTACCAAATATGAAAATAATAATCACACACAAAATGCTTATTAAAAAATGATTAAACTCCTTGAAATAAGGTGAGCCCTCCACATCAGATGTACAGTAAGCAAACAATACAATCAAAGTACCAAATTCCACTTTGATATTTGTATAGAGGTACATTAAATACTAATTTTGGAAGAGTCATAACATCAACTATAATATTTATACATAGCAACAACTTAATGAAACACCAATCTCAAAAATTATATGAATCTCATTCCAAGGATATTGAGCATATCTCCAAAAGGTAGTCCGACAGCTTATTTTATCCAGTCTCCATTGTTCTTTTTTGCTAATAATAACTACTAAGATTTCTTTATAACTATCCTAAATTAAAAGTAACTATACCAAAAAGATTAACAAAACATTAAACATTTGAGACTTCCAATCAAAATCTCTCAATATTGATTTCGTTGAGCATGGAAAAAGGAAGACATTTCCCCAATTGCTAATTCAACTCTCATCATCAAACAACCTCTTAGCAGCCATAACCTTCCATTAAGAGCAATCATGTTGACAATCCAAGCACATCCTACCATAAGAGAATTGGTAAATTAGATAATTAAGAAAGAAAATATTAGAATTTTAAAAAAAATTACGTAAATTATACTAACACCAAATAAGTTTTGCAAAACAAATACTGGATTTTCTTTCAGAGTTAACAACTATCCATTGATTTCTTGTAGCCTTAACAGAGTTTGTCATGGTTAAATAAAAGGGACCCCCTCGTCCAGCAGATATAAAAGGGACAGGACTGGAGGGGACCACCCTGTCCACCATCAAGTGTAATGACTGGACGGGGCCATCAGCAAGTGCAAAGATATGGACGGGACCACCCCGTCCATCAGCAAGTGCAAAGCAATGGACGGGGTGTCCCCGTCCATCAGCAAGTGCAAAGCAATGGACTGGATTACCCCATCCAACATCAAATGCAGTGGACTGGATGGGGCCACCCCGTCCATTTGGCAAAAGCAGTGTGATGGACGGGATTTCCCCGTCCACAGCAAGTCCCATGTGATGGACGGGGCTTCCCCGTCTAACAGCAGGTCCCATGTGATGGATGGGGATTCCCCGTCCAACCGTAAGTCCCATGTGATGGACGGGGCTTCCCCGTCCACAACGAGTACAAATGTGATGGACGAGACATCCCCGTCCAACAGCAACTCCCATGTGATGGACGGGGCTGCCCCGTCCACAGCAAGTACAGATGTGATGGACGGGACTTCCCCGTCCAACAATAAGTTACAAACGTGCTGGTAACCTATCCTCTCCAACACTTCAATGTATCCGTTTTCTTTGTCTTTCAGAACAATACAAGAAGGGAAAAAAAAAAGCTTCTCTATCTTAACACGTTTCCACTTTCTCCTCTGTGTCTGAAGGTATGATGGTTGACACGTCTAATCCCATTTAATGCAACTTTACCCGGTCAAGCAAACAATACAATCAAAGTACCAAATATGAAAATAATAATCACAAACAAAAAGCTTATTAAAAAATGATTAAACTCCTTGAAATAAGGTGAGCCCTCCACATCAGATGTACAGTAAAAAGTTATAGTCCACTTATATATATATATATATATATATATATATATATATATATATATATATATATTGATTGAGACTTTCAGTTGAGAACAACTTAATGGTTTTCACTTCCTCAAAAAGGAGGGGGGTAAACCACAATGTAATTACTATATAGTTCCTCAATCTTGTGGTATATACGAGATGGAGTGCCAAGATGAGTATTGGTAGTTGGAAGAGCTAGGTTATTTGTACAACTTTTGTGGACATCTAAGTGATATACACACTCACAATTGCATATTATATATCTACTCTATCTCAAAATACAATACATCTCTATTCCACCCACACTCACATCAATCTACAATGTTTATACGGGTGTCCAAATCCAGATGTAAAAAAAACATAAGTGTAGTTGAAAGCACATTCTCTTTCTTTAACGAATCCAAGTAAAGCCAATGGAAGACAATTAAGCAACTTAAAATCTTTGTTTAGTTTTGATGTCTAGTATATATCTAGCTGTAAAACGAGTTGATCACAACAAATAAAAAATGTCTAACGGGTTGGTCCTTGTTGTTTAGACCTGATCCAGGTTGGTTTTAAACAAGGAATTAATAAATTGGTCAATCCAATTCATTTAAGCTTGTGAGTGTAACTGTGGAATTAAGCGGACCGCTCAAATAAAGCACATATTAATAAGAAATTAGTTTTGGTCATTGTAATGAGTGTCGTAAGGATATTGTTTAATAATTTTAAATAAGGTAATTATTCATTTAAAAAAAACTAAGTATATCTCTTCTCACTATATTGAAAACACAATTTTCCATAAAAATCTACTTTTTTAGATTTCTTAAATAATTTCCTGAGGACACTCGTTAGCATTTGCTATTAGTTTTGATATATGGTATTGGTAAAGTTTTTTTTTTTTTTTTGCATTATGAGTCAATCACAAATCATCTTATGTGTGACTTATAAGATAGTTATAATAAAAACTTAACATTTTTTATGATGCAATAACTTATTGTTATTTGACAGTGTAAAAAAAATTTATGTTGAAAGTGATACCAATTAAAATCTTATTGTTAATTCAAAACGCATGTCTTTTTTTTTTTTTTTGGTACAACCGGGAACAAACAAGAAGCAAAAGGAAAAACTAACCCCTCCTAAAGATGGTTCCTATAGCATCAGTAAACAGATGAGTGGAGAACCCTTCAGGGGCTGCAAAATATCGAAGCTTGGACTATCTGATAGTCCGCGCAAGAATGACTTCATGAAACACATGCACAATCTGGACTTCTCATCAGAAGACGAAATCCGGAAATGATAGAGCCATGTAGATGGAATGTTTCCCCACCTCCATTTACCACAACTACCTTTTAAAACCCGAAACCCATTCACCATCAGAACCTCTTAGAAGACATCCAAAACCAGCTGGCCCAGGGTTACCAAGAGAGCTCCCATCCACATTCACCTTCACAGTACCCAACGGAGGAGGTACTAGTGTAAAATATGTTTTTAACATCGGAGATTCTATATCGGTTTCTACAAAATCGATGTGTAAAACAAGGCGATGGCATTTTTCAAATTAAAAGCAAAGGATTCCACATCGGTTTCATAAATAACCGATGTGTGAATATTTTCCACATCGGTTGTATTTTAACCGATGTCTAAAATTAAAACAAAAAAATTTAAAATTTAAAATTTAAAATTTTTATCTTTCCACATCGATTCTTTTAGAATCGATGTCTAATATGTAAATTAACCACATCGGTTGTATTATAACCGATGTATAAAATTAAAACAAAACAAAAAATTAAAACTTTTATCTTTTCACATCGGTTCTTGTTGAACCGATGTCTAATATATATTAACCACATCGGTTTATACATAACCGATGTCAGAAATTAAAAAAAATGAAATTTTAAATTAAATCGTAAGTTTCTATATCGGTTACTAGAGAACCGATGTGAAATATGACTAACCACATCGGTTCTTGGACAACTGATGTGTAATATTTGACAAAACCCTACTATTTGGTTCTGTTTTCATTCCCTCCGTCTGTCACGTTCCAATTTCCTTTGTTTTTGCTCTGCTCTTCCATTACCGGCAACTTCTCCATCCTTAAATTCCTCCACACTGCATGTTCGCCTCCTTCGACTGCGGTGAGTGAACCATGTTCGCCTCCTTTGACTGCACCATCCTTCGTTACTCATTTGTCTCTCTCTGTGGGATGAGAAGAAAGAACCAACTCACTCATTTCCTTCTTTGATTCTTATTCGTGTGAGTGAGTCAGACCACGACTTTGGGACTAGATAACTTCACTTTCCTTTTTGTTCTCAAGGCATGTGCTAGGCCTTGCAATTCCAACTGGGTTAAACCTTTGTTCCCTCTTGGTTATGATTGGTTTCCATTGTGACATGTTTGTTAAGACTAGTCTTGTTTGTTTATATTCGAAATGCAGGTACTTACAGCATGCACAAAAGTTGTTTGATGATATTCCTGAAAAAAAGTTGTTTCTTGGACTGCCATCATTTGTGGGTATATTGAGTCTGGGCATTATAAAGAAGGTATTGATTTGTTTAGAGGGTTGTTGGAGATAGTTTTACTCTTCTTATTCATGTTTTATATGCATGTACAAACGTTAGGGGATATAGTGAATGGACAATTGATAGATAGGTATATGAGTGAGAGTGGTTTGCACAGTAATGTCTTTGTGACCACCTTTTAGTTGATATATATCTATGCAAATTGGAAAATGTGCAAGTGTGGAAGTTGCACCTCATGTCTTTGATGCAATGCTTGAGGTTTGCTAATGCACAGGTTCAAATGGAGAAGATAACATTGTTTATGTTTAATAATTAATTTTCTTATTATTATTATTATTATTATTATTATTATTATTATTATTATTATTATTATTATTATTATTATTATTATTATTATTATTATTATTTTGATTGAGTTTATGTTCTTTAGCAGATTGTGTTGTTTGTTTGTGGCCTAGAATAATGTGCTTGTAACTAGCAGATTGCACTCATTACAGTACTCACAATGCACACATTACAGATGCAAGAACACGAGACTCTTACAATGGAACTGTTCTGCAACTCATTTTCATGTATACCTCTTGGATGAATCATTTTGTATGCAGTTATACCCTTGGAATCTGTAATTCTGCAGCTGATGTAAATTTGTAAAAACTAATGACTCTTCAATAATTTGTATGTTGAGAATAACTTGATGACTAAGTTGGTGATTTAACCATAAATTATTAAACTCTTCAACAATTTCATATTACACCCATAAACTAACACGGTCACGACCTGTTCTTTATCTCGTGTGTTTTTTTACCTTGCTTTACTTTTGTTCCATTTCTAGAACTCATTTAAAGCATCGAGTTTTTCACGATTTAGCTAGCCATATATCATTATCAATCAGGCCTTAGGGACACATTTGTTTATACTTGACATTATGTGTATAGGCTTCCTTGATTCATTATTTTTTTGGGGAAGGATTAACATCACATGCTTGGTTGTTGAAAAGGTCTATGATGCACACCAAGTGCTTGATAAAATGGCTCAATGAGGATTATTGCTATTTTTATGCCACATGGTCTAATGAAAGGAAGTGTCAGGTATCACTGCAATATGCACCAAAAATACATGGCAGGAAGGGAAACTTTGTGTTTTCTTAAGGAGAATAAAGGATATATATAGTTTTTGTCATGATAGTTCTATTAATACAAACCACATGTTGCGTGGTGAAAGGCGTAGGGCTATTAGATGGGTTATTCCTAACGTAAGATATTTATTAGTTCAAACGCTTCAAATGCAGCGGGTATAATTATTGATTTCTATTTAATTCCTCATATTCTAATTGGGTTTCATTTGTACGTAGTCCCATATACAATGTGGATCATGGGAATGTGGATACTATGTGATGAAGTGGATGGTCGAAATTATCTCCTCCGGGATCACTTAAAGATGGCACGAGGTAAATGTTAAGTGGTAACAATTAGAAACAACAATTATAGATTCGTTATATGTTTTATGTTAGTTTATTACTTAAAAGATATAATCTTTTGTCCAATTAAACTTGAAGATATTCAACAATCCGACTCCATTATCTAATGCCGACATCAATAATATAAGGAGACGTTGGGCAACTTTCTTTCTTGAAGCGTACCAACCATAGTTTGTATGTAGTTAGTTTAAAAACTTATCATGTACTAGATATAGCATAATTTTGACTGATATATATTTTGATACGAAATCTATAATATATCATTTAGCTTTTTGGTTTCTAACTATCTTTGTTGTCTGAATGTAATTGAACATATGTATTGTTCGTAATAAATTCAGTATATATTAATTTAGTGTGTTTTTGTTGTACAAAAGTGATTGTGTTGAGAATATTTAGAATATGTTATACTGGTATTGATCTGGATTACTGAAACAGGGGAAATGAATGATAGAAATGTAAAAAGAGTTTTTTAAAAAAATAAGACTTTTCACATCGGTTATACAAAAACCGATGTGGAAAGTTCACTTTTCACATGGGTTATTTAAAAACCGATGTGGAAACTTTCCACATTGGTTTTGTAATAACCCATGTGAAAAATGTACTTTCCACATCGGTTATTTAGAAAACCGATGTCAAAAGTATACTTTATACATCGGTTTTAAAACCGATGTGAAAAGTGTCAATAAACAACATCGGTCGTTTCAACATCAGTTTGAAAACCGATGTGAAAAGCAAAAGATAATCAATATGGAATCCCTTTTCTACACTAGTGAGGACACCAACCAATCATGACTGGCTGGTTACTAGGGCTAATGACCTTAGAAATTACATTGTGAAAAATGCATCAAAATTGGGAAAGCATCACTGTTCATCTTACATGATCCAATTAGAGTGCGAATAATGTCCATACATTGTCCCAATCACCATTTTATGTGTCAACATATTTTTTATCTTTATTTAGTTCCTCACTTGTTTTTCTTTTATTTCATGCAATCATCCTCGAGGTATTTTCATAAATTTTCAAAAATTAACCATCTAATTTAAATTTAATCAAGATTATACCTAATGTTATGAACACATGAAAAATCACCATACTAAAACTAAAGGTCAATCAAAATGTATATTCCCCAAGTCAAATAACATGCATCACTAGTGCAAAATATACATTTAACATCAGTTTTTTAACATTGGTTTTAACAAAACCGACGTGAAATAGGAGGCGGTGGCATTTTTGAAATTAAACTGAAATATTTTAACATCGGTTATTGAAAAAACCGATGTGATAAAAATATTTAACATCGGTTTTAAAAAAACCGATGTGGAAAAGTGAAACCAAAAAAAAAAGAAATTTATTAGACATAAGATTAGACATCGGTTTTTAATAACCGATGTGGAAAAGGGAAACAAATTATAAATTTTTTTTAATCAGCCGTAAGATTACACATCGGTTTTTAATAACCGATGTAGTAAATAAAAAAAATGAAATTTTAAAATAAATTGTAAGTTTCTACATCGGTTCTACTAAAACCGATGTGAAATATCACTAACCACATCGGTTTTTTTAAACCGATGTGTAATAACCTAAGTTTCTATTTTCATTCCCTCCTACTCTTCGCGCCGTCTTCCATTCAATTTGTTTTTCATTCCTTTGTCTCTGCTTCTCCATCTCTAAGTCACATTGCAAAGAGAACCACCTCTTTCGGCTACCACCGGAGGACCACCGAGGGAGCTCTCTTCGACCTCTCTATCTCTCTCGGGTAAGCTCTCCCTCTCACAGCTATAACGATTTCTCTTTCCCCCTAACTCTTTGCAAATCCCTAATCGTAGACAAAGAAGAAGACCACTGCGAGCCTTCATTTTCTGCTTCGGAAGAGAACCACTAAGAACCACTGAGAACGGCCATCCGCGAGCAACCCTCGTTTGCGTGAAGAGCGCCATTTTTGCTCATCCCTCCTCCTCCCTCGGGTATATATGCGTCTCTCTCTCTCTCTCTCTCTCTCTCTCTCTCTCTCTCTCTCTTCCTTTAGGGTTACTACTTTTCGAGCATTATGTGAAAGGAGGGTTATGGAAATTTCACAGTGGAGGAGTTGCATTGCCTGAGAATGGCATATGAAACTACTCCTCATTTTCCCTGTTACTGGTTTTCAGGCTCATCACAGGTTCACAAAGAAACCTTCAAGATCTTCATTCTTCCAATAAAAAAAGGTGTGTTTTCCCTGTTATAAACAATCCCATTTGCAAGATTAGTCATTTATTCGTTTCTTGTTTAGAAAAGTTATGAACTTTGACTCCAAATGGTTTGATAATATACTTGCATGTGTTGTTCTGTTGCTCCAAGACTGGATTTTTCCAGTGGTGGTATCACCCGTCACGGCCGTGCTGCCTGTCACGGCTAGGCCGTGATGGATTCTGCCTTGGAGGTTGCTTCACTGGTTGTTCTGTCACGGCCGTGACCACCACCACGGCTAGGCCGTGATCAGTTCTGCCTGTGAGGGTCTAGTTCAGTTGACATGTCATGGCCGTGATGGCCATCACGGCCAGGCCGTGACAGGTTCTGCCTTAGAGGTTGCTTCACTAGTTGGTCTGTCACGGCCGTGACCACCATCACGGCTAGGCTTTGATCAGTTCTGCCTGTGAGGGTCTGGTTCAGTTGGAATGTCACGGCCATGATGTCCATCACGGCCAGGCCGTGATAGGTTCTACCTTGGAGGTTGCTTCACTGGTTGGTCTGTCACGACCGTGACCACCATCACGGCTAGGCCGTGATCAGTTCTGCCTGTGAGGGTCTGGTTTAGCTGACATGTCATGGCCGTGATGGGCATCACGGGCTGGTCGTGACCAGTTATGACTTTTCCATTCTTTCTTTTAAGCTCTACTCGATTACGGCCGTGATGGCTTTCAAGGCTAGGCCGTGATGGGCTCTGTTTGGCTAATTTTCTTCACTTTTCAAGCCCCAATTTCATGCAAGCTACATAATTAGTAAAGCCTTAGTTTCCCGTTTGAGATGCAATACTAATGAGCACACGTGTATGTGCTTAATGTACCGCTCATTGTGTTGGATCTTGAATTGTCCAAAGTTGGACGGTTTGGGAAAAAACATTTTCTTAATTCAGTTAAAATAGTTATTCATTGATTCTAATGTTATATACTTGATGAAAGTTCGGATTGATACATTTCCTTTCGTTCTCCGGGTGCATACTTTATCGTGGTGGATGTCATCGCGTTCAAGTAGTGTACGTCGGAGACCGAAGGGAAATGCTACCGAAATTTTGTCGAGTATGAGCATGAGAGTTAAGGACTAACTGTTAACCGAATGTTGAAAAAGTTTCTTCTCGAATGGGATAGGGCCATACCCTGTCATAAGAAGTGGTTGATGAATATGTTGGACTATGAAGTTATTGGTTTAGTCATGGATCGCGGTTGGATGAATGCTAGACAGACAAGTAATGAGTATGAGAATGGAGTGGAAGATTTTCTGCAGTTTTCAAAAACAAATGCTCCTGATAGTGGTAACGGAAGGTTTTATTGTCCTTGTGTTAACTGTTTGAATGAGAGACGACTAGAAGCTGAGGAGATACGTGATCATCTTATTTGTGAGGGGATTTGCAAGAGTTATACAACATGGATATGTCATGGTGAATCGTTAGACAGGTCGAGGGTGTCGGATAGAGAGGAAGTTGATGACGTGGAAATGGACGATGGACTAGAGGACATGATCCGTGATGTTGGGCAAGAGTCTTTTCGGCGCGCACATGTGTATGATACTTTGTGCAGTGATGCGGAAGTGGCTTTGTATCCGGGGTGCACTAATTTCACACGGTTGTCAGCGATGTTAAGATTTTTCAATGTGAAGGCGAGAAATGGGTGGAGCGATAAAAGCTTTACCGAATTGCTTGAGTTGTTGAAACACATGCTTCTAGAAGGCAACACATTGCCATCTCGAAACTATGAGGCGAAGAAGATATTGTGTCCGATGGGTATGGAGTATAAGAAAATACACGCTTGCCCCAATGATTGCATATTGTACAGGAAAGAGTTTGAAGAGATGCACGAGTGCCCCAGGTGTGGGGTATCACGCTACAAAGTGAAGGATGGTGATTCTAGTTGGGATGTGGTCACCAAAGGTCCTCCTGCGAAGGTGTTATGGTATCTTCCCTTGATTCCGCAGTTCAAGCGATTGTTTGCTAATGTAAATGACGCAAAGAACATTAGATGGCATGCAGATGAGAGGAAGTGTGATGGATAGCTTCGGCATCCTCCCAATTCTTTGCAATGGAAGAGAATTGATAGTTTGTTTCCGGATTTCGGCAATGAGCCCAGAAACCTTAGGCTTGGACTTGATACCGATGGAATGAATGCATATGGAAACTTAAGTAGTATTCATAGTTCATGTCCTGTTCTCCTGGTAATTTACAACCTGTCTCCTTGGTTGTGCATGAAGCACAAATACATTATGTTAAGTATGATGATTTCGGGTCCTAAACAGCCAGGAAATGATATTGATGTTAATCTGAGTCCCTTGATTGAAGACTTGAGAATGTTGTGGGATGAAGGCATTGATGTGATCGACGGGTATTGCCGTGAGACATTCACATTGCGTGCCATGTTATTTTGCACCATTAATGACTTTCCAGCATATGGGAACCTGTGTGGGTATAGTGTTAAGGGGCATAAAGCATGTCCAATATGTGAAGAAGGCACATGTTGCCATCAACTACAACATGGAAGGAAGACGGTTTACCTTGGGCATCGGAGATTTTTCCGATGTAATCATCCTTATCGTAGATTGAGAAAAGCTTTCAATGGACTTCCGGAGAATGAAATTGCTCCGGTGGCCTTGACTGGAGAGCAAGTTTATGAAAAGGTTAAAAACACTAATGTTATCTCTGGGAAGGCCCAGAAGAAGGCTGCCGAGAAGAAAATATGGAAGAAGAGGTCAATCTTCTTTGATCTTCCATACTGGTGCAAGATTGATGTAAGACATTGTATTGATGCGATGCATGTGGAGAAAAATGTGTGTGACAGTTTAATCGGAATGCTTCTCAACATTCAAGGCAAGACAAAGGATAGTGTGAATGCTCGTCTGGATCTAGTTGCGATGGGTATACGAGAGCAGTTAGCTCCACTTAAAGTGGAGGATAAGAAGACTTATTTGCCCCCAGCATGTCATACTTTATCAAAAAAAGAGAAAAGAAGTTTCTGTGAATGTCTACGGGGAGTCAAAGTACCACAGGGTTACTCTTCAAATATCAAAAGACTTGTCTCAATGAAAGATCTCAAATTAGTTGGCTTAAAGTCTCATGATTGTCATGTCTTGATGCAACAACTACTACCGGTGGCCATTCATGACATATTGCCTAAAAAAGTCAAACATGCCATTACTAGGTTATGCTTATTCTTCAATGCTACATGTAGCAAGGTCATTGACACTAAAAAGTTGGATGACTTGGAAAATGAGGCAGCCATTATATTGCGCCAATTGGAGATGTATTTTCCACCTTCATTTTTTGACATCATGGTTCATTTGATTGTTCATCTAGTGAGGGAGATTAGATTGTGCGGACCCGTTTATTTAAGGTGGATGTACCCGGTTCAGCGATACATGAAGATCTTGAAGATAATGCTTTATTTTTATTCGTTATAGGATGTTGGAAATGATATTGTGCCTAAAAGGTCGGATCCAGGAAGACCGGAGATGTCTGCTCCTGCCAAGGTATTCATTTGACCATTTAGTTAATTACAAATTAAATAACTTAATTATCCGTGATTACTAATATATATCTATGTTGTTTAGGGGATCGACAAAGGGGCACCTGGACATGGTGATGTTTTTAAAGTTCTGGCTATACAGGTTGTCACCATGGAGAATGACGCAGCCTTGGTAAGGTTGGAACATGATGCCAGTCCAGGTGATGAACTGTATATCCCAAAGAAGAAACTTGTGGAGATGGTACTCAATAAAGAAATGGCTAGTTCTGCACACATATCGTTATGGTGCACGTAAGTACATTTTATTCATAAGTTAAGTAATTAATTTTTACATACTATGATAATTAACATGTTTTTCCAATATATTAGGTATCTGCATCGTATGTTAGTTGATCAGGGTAACCTCGCCCTTTATGGGTTCGTTGACCCCATGTTCATTCAGGGTGATGTTCTCCTAGCATCAGAAGACCCGGTCACCACCATACGTGATATACTTGCCCGAGACGATCATCAAATCTACCTTGCGCCTTATCTCAATAACTAAGTACCGGTTATTTAAGTATAACTATATATGACTTAGTCACTAACTGTTCCGCAAATACAGCCAGCATTGGCAACTGTTGATCTTGTACCCTAGGATGAATGTCGTGGTCTTCTTCTGCTCATTGGGAAATAAGCCGGTGAATGACCTGAAGACGATTGTAACACCCCGACTTTTCGCTGTTTTCTAATATCAGAAATTTATATAATTATGTTTATATTTTTATCTGAGACTTAGAAAACTATTTTAAATAGACGGAGTTTACCACTCAATCCTACTTGAATGTAGGAAGCTACGATTAAAATTTAGGTTGGAAAGTCAGGTGAAACCCGGCCCGCGAATTCCATTGACAGTATAATAATACTGCTCAAAAGACCTAATTTTAATTTGTGAATGAAAGACTTAAGTTTAGTATTTTATTTTCTACAATTCTGTATTTTTAGAATTATTTTCAGAAAAAATAAAATAATTTATGTATTACGGGCGGAAAGCGTAATCGGGTAGACGACGGAAGGGAAATTAGAGTTTATAAGAGTAGAGAGAGGGTTTATCTTAGGATTTTGAGATGATTCAAGGGTATGAATCATATTTTTAAGTCTAGAAGGTTTTTCAGGGTTAAATAGAAAATTTAGAAATTTTACGGTTAAGTCCCTGAACTTTCTGTAAATTACCCTTTTGTCCTTAAATTAGTTTTTTAAGTTTTTCCAAGTGGATTGGGCTAGAATCCTTGTTTCTAATCTCAAATGGTCTTGGCTTAGAAGCCCAAAATTTTCTAGTTCATGGTTTGATTCCATAAAGCCATTTAAGTTTCCTTAAGTTTCCTATCTTAAGCTTAATGCTTAAATTTTCAAGTGGGCCCCACAAGAATGACCCCAAGCCCAAAATAACCCAGCCTATGCGCAAGCCCATGAGGATTTGTGGCTGCCTCATTGTTGTTGGATGCATCATGATGATTCTAGAGTTTTCTACAAGTTTCTACTTTATCCTTGATTTTTCCACAATATTCTTGATTCTTCCTAAGTGCATGAATCATCCTAACCTATCTTTGACTCATAAATTCATCCAACAAAGTCAAGATAAGCTAGAATTTAATGTGGCAAAATCATCATCATGACACTTTATTGATAAATTGCAAACTAGTCCTTCAACTATTGGAATCTTTGCAATTTGGTCCTTAGAAATTAATTGCATTTTGATCCTTGAACATGACAACTCACCATCATCTATAGTCTTCCTAATAGGACGCCACTCTCACTATAAATACCCTACTCTCACTTTTCATTTAGTTTCTTTTGTCATTTGCTTCCAAAACTCTAAAGTTTACAAGTTCCTTAGTTCTAAGTTTGTGAAGCAAGTTCTTGGATTTCCTTTGTCATTGATTTTCAAGAGGTAAATCCTAATCTTCATTCTTAATCATGTCTATGTTCTTTAGCAAGTTTCTTGATTCAAGGCTTATATCATGATTGTTCATCACTTTAAAGTTTCTAACCCTAGAACTTTGAAAAGTCATAATAAATTCTAGAAAAATCTAATGATGATGAAACTACTTTCTATCTTCTTGATATCATGCATATTATCTAAATCCAAGAGCATGATGTAATCAAAAATTTCTTTCTTGAAAACCTAGCTTTGGCCGAACCTATCACCTTAGGGTTGGTAGAGTTTTGTTCATGTGTTTTCATGTATGATCATGTATTCTATATGGCATGTATGACTACACACTATAATCCATGTTAGTCTCTTAAAATGAATATTTTACTCAAAAATATTTATGTTGACCGAACCCTAAGTGGGTGAGTTTTGTTGAGTTTTGTTCATGGTTTTCATAAATGATCTTAGAAATCAATCTCTTAGTATGTATGCTTTATAAATCCAAGTTGATTTGTTAAACTAAGAACCCTAGCTCTATGAACCTATTAAGGCCGAATCTATGTATAAAAGAGTTAGGAAGTTTTGAGTTTTAAACTTAGTTATTTAGTCACTAATCTATGATTTAGGTTAATCAAGGATCATTAATCCATAACTTAATCATGATTAGAAGTTTTAGTCATTCAAAAACCCTAGAGGCCGTGACTATGTATTAGGGTTTAGAATGTTTTAGTTTCTTGAGTTATAACTATTTGGTTGTAATGGTTGAAGGTTAGTTGAGCCGAAGTTTACGAGGTAACTGAAATTTCGAAGGAATCTGTAAGTTCATCAAGGAGTCTTCAAGAGGTAAGGGGAGCTTACCTGAGGGATTTTTCTTAATAACTATTTGCTTGTGGTGTGGTTTATATGATTTATATGTGGTGGTGGTTATTGGTTTTGTTGTTTACGTGGTGTGGTTTATCTGTGTATTGGTGTGGAGTTGTGTTTAATTTATTTGATTATTTGCAATTGTATATTATACTGCTATGATGCATGATCTGCCTGGGAAATATCTGTGATATAACTGTTGGTTGATGTGTGAGAAGCCTGACAAGGGTCGTCGTGCTCAATTAAAGTTAATCGGATAAAAGCTTTAAGAGGCTACGCAAATTATATTCAATGTTTTAACGGCAAAATATTGATATATAATATTAAAGGAATTTTATTTTGAGGAAAATGAGGAGTTTTGGAAAATATTTTAGCACTGCTAGATTTTATATAAGAAAACCCGGAATATTACAAAATATTCTTTTATGAAATTAATTGGTGAAAATAAGTTAATCATGATTTTAGAAAATTAATTAAGTGGAAAAAGTTAAGTTTTGGCTTAAAAAGCCTTAAAAATAATATTTGACGGCAAATTTGGAAAAGTGTAGACGGCAAGTATTTTTGAAACGGCAGTGCATATTTTGAGGAGAATAAACCTCAAGTGACTCATTGGTTTGTGAGAAACTAAGTTTTATGATTTAAGGATTTTATAATGAATTTCTACCTTAGAAAAAGAATTTATGAAAAATCAAAAGTTGATTCAACCGTGTTGAAAGTACAGTCGGACTTAGTAACCGAGATATCGGGGTACTAATGTTCTTATGACGTTATCCTATTTTGGATTTGTTTTCACAGACGACGTAAATGTCGATGTGAAACTTAGTAACCGAGACGTCGGGGTACTAGTGTTCTTATGAGGTTATGGACTGGGTGTCTAGTAGGTAGACGGTGTGTCTACTTTACGACGTAATAATCGACGGTAAAAGATTTATGATGTTTTCTATCACCACGAACCTAAGACTGATTGCAAGGTCTAAGGGCTTCGTGATTGAGCACTCGGGCTACGAGGTCCTGTGTTGTTAATAAAAGTTGTAAAGATGTTTAAAACGATGATGGGTCATAAGCTTTTGAGAGCTTTGACAAATAAAGATTTAACACAAAGAAAACGATGAGAACAAAGTGTTTTTCTTGCATGCATTTTGGCAGACGTGCCTACGAGGTTAATCATGATATCTTGGTGATATTCATGTCTCGACGTATTTGTTAATCATGGTATCTTTATGATATTCCTGAAATTGACGTGTTCATTGTGCCTTTGGGCAATCGACGTACAATGAAATCAGGGTATTTTATGATATACATGTAATCGACGTATTCATTGCGCCTTTAGGCAATCGACGTATAATGAAATTCATTACGCCTTGGGCAATCGACGTGCAATGAAAAAAATCCATAAATCGACGTTCTCACTGTTCCGGACAGTGGGCTATGGTAAAATCGACGTGCCTCTGTTGGCAAAAATCGACGTGCCTCTGTTGGAAAAAATCGACGTGCCTCTGTTGGCAATCGAGCTTGATCAGCTCATTTTAAATGACGTTGGGGGTCTCCGGAGATTAGGTATGAATGTTTAGATGATGTTTTGAAGTGTTCATGCATAGTTTTCCAATGTTGATGTTTGGGGTGTGAAACCCACTGATAAACTGTATGCTATAATTGAGATGTTTATGTATATGTGTATGTGTCTTCTTTTGTGCTAGCATTTAGTTATTTTGTTAAATCCATATATTGGCGTCTCACCTTTACAAACATATCAGTGCCACACAAGGGATAAGATCTCTACAAAAGGAGAAGGTTGTCTAGTTCGAGACATGCTGTGCTGCTCCGGTTGTTGGTTGTTGGTAGTGTCAGTTTGTTATGACCAGCTTAGGTCCTATTGAGTTATTTTATGTTTTGAGAGTCACTAAACTGATAATGATCTAGGTGTGAAGACATACGAGGCAGTATAGTTGTATAACTTATATACAGTATGTAATTATGTGTGGTTTGATTTCGTTAGTGTTGTCTTGAGGATTAAAAGAAAAAAATTTATCACCATATTTTGAAAAGCTGAAAGTTGAGAAAACATTATTTTCCGAAAGTAACCAGCAAATTAAGTTTTATTTCCGCAAACGGGTAACCATGTGATGACCCGGGTTAGAGTGTCACAACGATCATCGAAACGTAAGCATTAAAATACTTTATAATCAGTAATGCAGTTGTTTTAATTATCTGAAATCTATTAGATATACTTTAATTAATGTTTTTGTCATCTATTACTGCAAACCACATGTTGCGTGGTGAAAGGCGTACTCGGGCTATCAGATGGATTATTCCTAGCGTAAGATATTTATTAGTTCAAATGCATCAAATGCAGTGGGTATAATTATAGATTTCTATTTAATTCCTCATATTCTAATTGGGTTTCATTTGTACGTAGTCACGTATACAACGTGGATCATGGGAATGTGGCTACTATGTGATGCAGTGGATGTTGGAAATTATCTCCACCAGGATCACTGAAAGATGGCACGAGGTAAATGTTAATTGACACAATTAGAAGTAATAGTTATAGATTCGTTATATGTTTTATGTTAGTTTATTACTTAAAAGATATAATCTTTTGTCCAATTAAACTTGCAGATATTCAACAATCCAACTCCATTATCTGATTCCGACATCAACAACATAAAGAGGCGTTGGGCAACTTTCTTTCTTGAAGTGCACCAACCATAGTTTGTATATATGTAGTTAGTTTAAAAACTTATCATGTACTAGCTATAGTGTACTTTTGACTGATCATATGTATTTTGATATGAAATCTATAATATATCATGTAGCTTTTTGGTTTCTAATTATCTTTGTTGTCTGAATGTAATTGAACGTACATATGTATATTGTTCGTAATAATTTCAGTATATATTAGTTGTGTTTTTGTCGTACAAAAGTGACTGTATTGAGAATATTTACAGTATGTTATTCTGATATTGATCTGCATTATTGAAACAGGGGAAAGGAATGATAGAAATGTAAAAAACAGAATAAAAAAAATGAGACTATACACATCGGTTTTGTCAAAACTGATGTGAAAATTTCACTTTCCACATCGGTTTTTGTAAAAACCGATGTGGAAATTTCACTTTACACATCGGTTTTCAGAAAAACCGATGAGGAAAGTGAAATTTTCGCATTAGTTTTGGTAAAACCGATGTGGAAAGTGATATTTACAATAGGTTACCAATTGACAAATGAACTTTCCACATCGGTTTGTTATTAAAACCGCTGTTAAAAATGTACTTTACACATCGGTTTCAAAACCGATGTGTAACGTGGCAATAAACCACATCGATCTTTTCAACATCAGTTTGAAAACCGATGTGAAAAGCCAAAAATAACCGATGTGGAATCCCTTTTCTTCACTAGTGCATGCAGGTCATTTCACATGCTGATGGGTGTGGCAAACTAAATGCTAAATATTTAAATAATGAAATAATAAAGGCTTATTACACTTTTGGTCCTCCTAATATTGGTCATGTGATATTTTGGTCCCTGTAGTCTTTTGTGAACATTTGGTCCCCCTATTTTTTCAATGTTGCAAATTCGGTCATTTCTTCCAATATCTGCCAATTTTTCAATGATTAACAGAGAGGAATCACTGTTTTAAGCACATCGAACCTCTTATTGAGCTTCTGTTAAACAAAGGTCCTGAAAAGTAGGGTCAAAACCAGTAAATAACTTAGAGGAAACATTGAATCATGTTGAATCAGAGAGTCAGGAGGGAGAATCTTAATCAGAGGTTGTGTGCTTAGAGGAGTGATTCATATGTCATTATTGGAAAAATTGACAGACATTGGACGAAAGGAACGAATTTGTAATATTGAAAAATTAGGAGGATCAAATGTACACAAAGAGTTATAGATACCAAAATCACACATAACTAATAATGGAAAAATCAAAAGTGCAATTAATTCAATAATAAAACAGCTGTGTTATTTGCACACCCGGATGGAACACCTTGGTTAATCACGTGCAAATATTTGATTAATTCAGTTCATTATATGGTTAATGGGTCGTCTGAAGCTTATTTCCCCTAACCATGTAAATATTTGGTTAATTACATGCAAATATCTGGTTAATTCAATTTTTATATGATTAATGAGTCATGTGATTAACTATATAATGAACTGAATTAACCAAATATTTGCACATGATTAACCAATATGTTGCTGGAGGTGTCCCAAATGGATTTTCAAAAAAACATTTCTCATAATACGACTTGCACATGCACATGCACATGCACATGCACATGCACATGCACATGAACATGAAAGACAATTTGGGCACATTACACCATAAAGCATTCTCAAACATGTCAAAACTCAAAAGTGCATGTAATTGCGTTCTTGTCGCCTTTGGAAAGTGAAGCCCATGTTGATGTCGGCAATTAGGCTCGTCTATACCTTTACACAAGTTTAATACGATAACTCTGATCTCATTCTACTGCATATGAACTCCGTTGCTCTATATAGTCTATACCAAATACCAATGTATAGTTGCTTGCTCTATGATATGGTGCACTTCATCATAATATAAATTATTATTTTTTATTTGGATCTAACTCAATCTTACAAAATCCGTTTATAAAATGAGGATTGTCCAATAACATTAACATTATTCTTACTAACTGTAACACTTCTCAATATTTCAAATACATAATTTCCAATACAAGTTTATCTTTTTGTTTCTTTTTTTAAATTTTGTAACCATAACCCTTAGGGCTCGTTTTTTTTTTATCTCAAGTGGTTGTGATTTTTGTTGTTATTACTAATATATATCTTCAAGGAGGGGCGGATCCACGTTATACTGAACGTGTGCACATGCACCCTCTCAGAATTTTTGTTTTTAAAAAAATTATAACTATCTTGCATATTTTTTTGCCCCCCGTAATTTATAACCTTGCACCCATACTTCTGATTTATTTCACTCAATAGGACCACTCTGTTAGCCCGAGTGGCCTTTAACAAGTGTTGGAATCCTAGAGGGGGGTGAATATGATTCAAAAGATTTTTGCAAACTTTTCAAAAACTTTAGTTGTATGAAGGCATAACGTATTTAAAAAGAGCGCGTGGTGAATCTTTAGATGACATAAGGGTAAATGAATTGAAGATTAAAGAAGATTATAACAAATGCAATTGAATTCTATATCAATTAAACCCTATTATATAAAGAAAGATTGAAATTAAAGAGAGAAGGGTTAAGGAGAATTGAAAACCGATATTTTTACCGGTTCAATCACAATTTCTTGTGATCTACGTCCAGTCTCACACCCACCGATATGAGAGTTCCTTCACTAATCAGGATCTTGAGTACAACGTTCAAGAAATTTTACACCAGAGATACCCCACTCTGCAACCTACACACAACTAGGGATTCCACACCCTAAATCCAACCCAGAAGAAGATCCCCCACTTCTTCCAGACCAAGAACGTCAAAAACAAGAGAGTAGAAGAGGTTTGAATCATTCTTGAAAGTGAGAAATTACAACTTGAAGCTCTAATGATCACAATGAAAGGTTGAGACGCAAGGATCTTGTGAGATTTCATGTTATTTTGAGTTTGTGAAATGATAGCTAACAATCGTGAACAAGAGAGATGAATAGGTCTATTTATTTGGGATGTTTGTTACGTTAAAAACCAGATCTGACAGCTGTGAATCGATTCAGATAAGCCTTGAATCTATTCACAGAAGGCTGAATCAGCTTGAATCTATTCATGAATCTATTCACAGAGACTGATACTTCGTGAATCTATTCATGAGTCTATTCACAGAGACTGAAACATCTTGAATCCATTCATGAATCTATTCACAGAGAGTAAAATGCATTGAATCTATTCACACCAATCAGTGAATCTATTCACGATATTTACACTAAGGTTTCAATCATCTTATTGGTAAATCTATTCATTTAAACTTAGTTTTTCAACATGATGAATGCATGAATGCAACTTGATTTTGTTAACCTACGTTGATTTTAGTTTCATTTTATGAGCGTCTCATTCAAACATATTATATGATCTTACAAAGGTACTAATAAAAATATAAACCATTAAGAACTACCCTTTGTAGATCTAAGTCTTCAAAACTTGATATGTTTGACATGTTGTCCTTTGTCATCTTCAAAACTGTGTACTTCAAATATCCAAGTCATACTTGGGGAATACATTCATTCACATTCTCCCCATTTTTGATGTTGACAAACTCATGAAGACTTTGTATTATCTTTTTGCAAGCCCCCCCTGAATATAAGCATCCTTGTTTTGATAAAAGATGGGAGTGTAACCTGAAAATTCAAATGGGAACCTTTCTCCCCCTTTTGGGATTATCAAAAAAAATAAAATATGATAGGAATGCGTTCATTGCATAAAAATATCCAAAGATAGCATAGCAGTGCAACAAACGTAATAAACAAGGAAGTCCATACACAATAACAGAACATATAGGGGAAATAAGCTAGTACACAACATATCCAAAAAGGGATCCATCATACAACCATAAGAAATAAACTAGCATAGGGAAACTAGAAAATGCGTGATAGGATAAAATCAAAGGGTGTCACGGGATGGTGGATCAAAGCGACTCTCCAAAGTGCGGAAGAGAGAATCTATCTCAGAGTGCAGCGGTTTAAGTGACAAAATTCACGTGTTTAGTGATTTTTCACACTGTGAATCGATTCAAATATGAGTGTGAATCGATTCACAGAGGGTGAAATCCGTGCATTTGAAAAATTAATGCTGTGAATCGATTCAAACAGCATGTGAATCGATTCAGAGGCCAAAATGCAGAAAAACACCAGAAACAGAATTTGTTTGCTGTCATTTATGCCTTATTAGCTCACTTTCACATATGAATTTTTGATAAATGGTTGAATTGCCTATTCTAATGCATGGAGCAAGTTTGAATACACATTTTACACATGTTCACATCAAGCTAAGCATCAAATACAATCAAATCATCAAAATTACATATTGAGTTGTCAAAGTTCAATTTTTGAAAGAATATAGGTCATGCCTTGAGTAATTCTGGTACTTTTTGCATATGCATACATATTTAAGCAATCACACACATATTCAATCTATACATGATATATCAAGTATGCTTAATTCACTTCTTATGTGGAAAAAAGCTTTCTTTGGGCAAAGGTTTTGTAAAAATGTCCGCTAATTGATTTGTTGTTTCAACAAACTCAAAAATACAATCGTCTTTCTCAACATGATCTCTTAGAAAATGATGTCGAATATCTATATGCTTTGTTCTTGAATGTTGAATGGGATTTTTGGTTAAGTTTATTGCACTAGTATTGTCACATCTTATGGGAATTTTGTAAAGTTTTAAGCCATAGTTAAGGAGTTGTTGTTTCATCCATAAAATTTGTGCACAACAACTTCCTGCAGCTATATACTCAACTTCAGCTGTGGACAAAGCTACACTAACTTGCTTTTTACTATTCCAAGAAATTAAAGAATTCCCAAAGATATGACAAGTACTGCTAGTACTCTTTCTATCCAACTTGCATCCTGCAAAGTCGGAATCTGAGTATCCAACTAAACCAGAAATTCCACCCTTAGGATACCATAGACCCATATTAGGTGTTCCTATTAGATATCTTAATATGCGTTTAATAGAAATGAAATGTGATTCCTTGGGATTACTTTGAAATCTAGAACACATACACATGCTAAACATTATATCGGGCCTACTAGCTGTCAAGTATAGTAAAGAACCTATAATACCTCTATATTTGAAGGGTCAATAGGCTTACCACCTTCATCTTTGTCTAAATAGCAGCCGGTACCCATTAGTGTGCTAATTTATTTGGCATTATCCATTCCAAACTTCTTGATGAGCTCCTTGCAATATTTAGCTTGATTTATGAAGATGTCATTCCTTATTTGCTTTATTTCAAGTCCAAGGAAGTAATTTAGCTCTCCCATTAAGGGCATCTCAAATTCACTCTGCATCAACTTTGGGAACTCTCTACACATAAACTCATTAGTTGAACCAAAGATAATATCTTTCACATATATTTGAACAAGCAATATATCATTTCCTTTGTTGTTATCTCCATAGGTGACACGACCTTCCATTTCTAGGGGTTAGACTTATGAATTTTGTTTTGTCACCGGTCATATACTTGGAGCATCCACCATCAAGATACCAATATTTTCTAGTGGGCTTCAAGCATACCTACAACACAATCAATGAAAATATTTAGGTACCCATATTTGTTTGGGTCCTTGAATGTTAGTTTTGAGCACCAATCCTTTTGGAACCCAAACTTTTCTATCACATTGAATCTTATTATTTCTAATGTTACAAGTAGTTGCCGTATGTCCCTTTTTGCAACAATAATAGCATGTAGTAAAGGGGGTACTTGTCTTGCTTGGATTAGCAAATCAATATTTTAAAATCTTTCTTTGTGCAAAGGGATCATACCCCAAACCGGCTTTGCTAAGCGTACGCTTTTGACTTCCAAGCAACATATTCAAGTTTTCTCTACCCATTGTGAATTTGGCTAGAATGTTTTTCATATCATCAATTTGTTTTCTCAATCTAGCACAATCTCCACAACTAAAGGGTTTACATGCATTATTTTTGCAACATACATTTAATGAAGATTTCTCACGAGCAATCTTTAAGAACTCATATTCATTTGTGACTTTTTCAAAATCCTTTTTGCACAAAGAGAGTTGTTCTTTTAAGTCATAAATGATTTTCTTAAAATAAAAGTTTTGTTTAATGAGTCTTATTGATGCGTCATGAAGTTCATCATAGGCATTTTGTAAATTATCATCGGAAGAAAAAGATTCAAATTCATCATCGATTACCTCATCTTCCTCATGGTGGCTTGCCATTAGACATAGGTTGGCAACTTCATCATCATCGGAGCTATCGTATGAGTTGAGGTCGTTATCGTCCCAAGCTATGTATGCCTTTTTGCCCTTCTTGTCCTTTTTAGTCCTCTTCTCATATTTGTCCCCTTTCTTTTGCAATTGAGGACATTCCATTTTCATGTGTCCTTTCTTTCCACATTCATAGCAATTTATTGTTGAAGTGTCATTATCCCTTTTGAAGTTCTTCTTATTCCGGTTGAATGGCCTTCTACCTCCACCTCTTTTCTTGAAGAATTTACTAAACTTTTTCACAAAGAGGCTAAGGTCATCATCATCGCTTGAATCCGAGTCATCCGATTCATCACTTTTATCTCTTTCTTCTTTCCTTGCTTTTGAAGATGTGGAGATCAGGGCTAAGCTCTTCTTCTTTTTGTCTCCTTCCTCATGCTCAATGAGACGATTCAGTTCCAATTCGTTCTCTTGGAGCTTCCCAAATAATATGGCTAAGGACATTGTAGCCAAATTCCTTGATTCCGTGATAGCCGTAACCTTCGGCTGCCAATTCCTGCTTAAACATCTCAAAACTTTGTTAACTAAGTCTTCATTTGGAAAAGTTTTTCCTAATGTTGCTAGATGATTAACTATGTGCGTGAAGCGTTTTTGCATATCTTGTATTGATTCTCCTGGAATCATACGAAAAAGCTCATATTCATGGGTCAAGGTGTTAACCCGAGCTCGCTTCACTTTGTTAAGTCTCTAAAATGTCTGATGTGCATTTCCCTAAGTATTGATGAGAACTAATCATTGGTTAATGATTTAATTAACCTTCATATTGGTTTCTAACCTGTCAATCTAGTGTGCAGATTAAAACTGTAAGAATCATCCGTCCAACACTGTAGTGATAGAATCTCACGTCCAATACTTAAGTGATAAAAGCCAGCATCCACTAAAGTGATGAAAGTCAGCATCCACTAAAATGAAAACCAGCGTCCATTAAAGTGATGAAAGCCAGCGTCCACTAAAATAAAAGCCAACATCCACTAAAGTGATGAAAGCCAGCGTCCACTAAAATAAAAGCCAGCATCCACTAAAGTGACAGAAGCGCTCGTCTACTGAAGTGATGGAAGTGCTCATCCACCAGGGTAACAGAAGCGCTCGTCCACACAAGTCTTTGGACTTGCTGAGTCCTTAATATGGAGCTCGTCTACTAGGTTACGTTCAACCAGTTAAAGGAGTATCCGTCCAATGACATAGCATTTGGAGCTCGTCTGCTAGCCCGAATGTAAAATCTTAAATGGCTAGATGGACGCAACTATTTTCAAGATAGACGCGCTTATCCTATGAACGTGATTTCTCTTAGAATTATTAGAATCTTATTTCAAGACTCAGAATCAAGAAAATTCATAAGTTACTCTCTCAAGCAACCTCGGATATCAGAACCAAAGACCAGTTAAAGAATGCTTCCAACATGCTTTATTCCCTAGTACCTCTGGTCCTTACACAAAAAGGGAATTGTACTCAGCAAAGTACAAAAAGCTCTCTGCACAACTCTGATATGACTGTATCACGATGCATAAAGCCATGATCCTTCATGTTAGAGTATAACCAACGTTCCTATTGCATTAATGGCTGCCCAGAACGACTCTATTGCATTTAATGAAGTTTTGCTTGAAGCCAACATCTGAGGGAATGTCTCTAACGGATCCTAAATGCTTGAAGACCATAAATGCAGAAGTCATTGAAGATGAAGCACATAGAAGAGAGAATACACATAGCATCAAAGAGCCATTACTCTGCACATTAATATCTTCATTTTTTCATTCTGTATTCTTCAATCATTTGAAGTTATTATGCAGACTTTCCTAAGCTTTACATTTAAACCACTCTGAGTGTTAGTGAAAGATCTGTCTGTGAGAAGTTGTATTTATTACAAACCAACTCTCTCAAACAAACCTGAGTGAGCCTGAAAAGGCTAAGTGTGAAAAGAATACTTGTCTTGAGCCTCGAGAGGCTAGGTGTGCAAAGAATACTTGTCTTAGAGCCTGAAGAGGCTAGGTGTGCAAACAATACTTGAGTCTATAACCTGATCAGTTATAGTGGATAAATCTTGGTGCTGCCAAGGACTGGACGTAGCTCTTTGCTTTGAAGAGTGAACCAGGATAAATAATTGTGTCAATCTCTCTTTCCTTAAACTCTTTAGTTTTCTTACGTCTATCAAGTGGTGTGTTTGCCAAAAGTCACTCGTCCATCTTGTATCCTTCCACTCGTCCAAACTTAGCTTCTGTTTTCGAAAAGATTTCAATTTTGCTTAAATTCTAATAAACACAATTTAACCCCCCTTCTCGTGTTTATAGTTGTCTATTTCACACTTCACTAGTACCCTCATGGGTAACTTGCAGATTATTCCACATTTCTTGTGCAGATCTACAATTACACACTCTAAAGAATTCATCTTGTCCTATAGCAGCATATATGATATTTTTACCTCTCCAATCTAGTTGTACTCTCTTTTTCTCATCATCATTCCAACTATATCTAGGTTTTGATGTTTCCTTTCCATCAACTAGATGTGTGGAAACATAAGGACCATTTTCTATGGTGTTCCATACATCTAGATCATGGGAACATATAAAGATCTCATACATTCTTTCCAATACGAATAGCCTTCACCATTAAAAACCGGGGCCTTATTGTATGACCCATCCGTTTGATAAAAACCATTAGAGGCCATGGATCTTCTTTAAAGTCAATTAAGCTTGTCCTAAAGAGTTCAAGCTCTGAGAGGCGGGGGGGTGAATAGGATTCAAAAGATTTTCCAAACTTTTCAAAAACTTTTGAGGTATGAAGGTATAACGTATTTAACAAGAGCGCGTGGAGAATCTTTAGATGACGTAAGGGTAAATGAATTGAAGATTGAAGAAGATTATAACAAATGCAATTGAATTATATATCAATTAAACCCTGATATGTAAAGCAAGATTGAAATTAAAGAAAGAAGGGTTAAGGAGAATTGCAAACCGATATTTTTACTGGTTCAATCACAATTTATTGTGATCTACGTCCAGTCTCACACCCACCGGTATGAGAGTTTCTTCACTAATCAGGATCTTGAGTACAACGTTCAAGAAATTTTACACCAGAGATACCCCACTCTGCAACCTACACACAACCAGGGATTCCACACCCTAAATCCAGCCCAGAAGAAGATCCCTCACTTCTTCCAAACCAAGAACGTCAAAAACAAGAGAGTAGAAGAGGTTTGAATCACTCTTGAAAGTGAGAAATTACAACTCGAAGCTCTAATGATCACAATGAAAGATTGAGACGCAAGGATCTTGTGAGATTTCATGTTATTTTGAGTTTGAAATGATAGCTAACGATCGTGAACAAGAGAGATGAATAGGTCTATTTATTTGGGATGTTTGTTACGTTAAAAACCAGATCTGACAGCTATGAATCGATTCACAGAAGCCTTGAATCGATTCACAGAAGGCTGAATCAGCTTGAATCTATTCATGAATCTATTCACAGAGACCGATACTTCGTGAATCTATTCACAGAGACTGAAACATCTTGAATCCATTCATGAATCTATTCACAGAGAGTAAAATGCATTGAATCTATTCACACCAATCAGTGAATCTATTCACGGCATATTTACACTAAGGTTTCAATCATCTTATTGGTAAATCTATTCATTTAAACTTAGTTTTTCAACATGATGAATGCATGAATGCAACTTGATTATGTTAACCTATGTTGATTTTAGTTTCATTTTATGAGCGTCTCATTCAAACATCTTATATGATCTTACAAAGGTACTAATAAAAATATAAACCATTAAGAACTACCCTTTGTAGATCTAAGTCTTCAAAACTTGATCTATTTGACATGTTGTCATTTGTCATCTTCAAAAATTTGTACTTCAAATATCCAAATCATACTTGGGGAATGCGTTCGTTCACACACTCTTCACATAAAAGCAAGACAAAAGGGTCCATCATTGCTCCATCTTGAACCACCCTTCTTCTTTACACGACTGCAAGAGTTGTTCCTCGCCCACAGGACCTTCCTCCTACACGGCCATGGTGGTGTTACAGACTTATAGCACCCTTCTCTGTTTCTGCGCAGCCAACAGGGGGCTCTTGTTGCCTCTTCTTCATTTTAGGGTTTTGGCAACTTAAGGCCATTATACTTTAATTTTTACAACCCACAGCCCATTTTTGCTGTTATTTGAATGGGCTCAGTCCATTACTTTTTTTTTGGTGCTGTTATATCTATGTCCAAGTATTCAAGCGGTCCCCAACCATAGTGCCTCTAGAATTACAGTTCTATGGTTTATAAAAGAATAATAACTATTTTTTTAATAACCTTTGCTATGTTAAAGTAAAACAATATTCAACCTAGCAGTTGGACACAAGTGGTTAATGTGTTGCCGTTAAGGACGAATGGTTCGTGGTTTGCACGAATTCGATCCTTTGCAGCAACAACTCTTGATCAGGTTTTACTTACCTTCTGACCGAACAAAAAAAAAGGAAAACAATATTCATACGAAATGAAATCTATTTATCTATTTACTGTATAATAAAATTAGGTGCTCCTTGGACACGTGTCACTCTCTTGAAAAAAAAATTCCAGCTCAAAACAACTCTTACCAGCCTCCACTCTCATTCACACCTACCATCTTAATTGTTTTGACTCTACTACTACATATCTATTGCTATAATATTATTATTATATTATATATCATTATTATAAAAGCTTTTGTTTTTTTCTTTGTGATCAGAGGATGCGTATGAATAGAGAGATGGTACATATTTATTGCAATATTATTATTACTGGTGTAAATTAACCCGTGCAATGCACGGGTAAATTTTCTATTGCAGATATATTTTGGTAATGATTAATAAATTTAGCTTTGTTATTTAATGCAGTAAGATAATTGAGTTAGGAAATTGTATTCTGTATGAGAGACACAATTAGTGTGTTGGTTGTTATGAACATAATAAATGATTTCCATATTTTATAGGTGAGATACAGTTTTTATATTTTTTTAGGGAAAATAGAATCTATTTAAATTTTGTTTACGATTATTAAAATTGAATTTAAAATAACACCCTATCTAGGTGGAGACTGTTGGACGGATTGGTCCCGTCCATTGCATTGGGCTTGCTGTTGGATGCGGTCCACTACATTGTACTTGCGGTTGGACGGGGTGGTCCCGTGAATTGTATTGCATTTGCTGTTGGACGCGTCCAGTCCAGTCTAGTGCATTTGCTGTTGGACGGGGTGATCCCTTCCATTGCGTTGGAGTTGCTGTTAGACGGGGTCATCCCTTCCATTGCATTGTACTTGCTGTTGGATGCATTGGTCCCGTCCATTGCACTTGCTGTTGGCGCAGTCCAGTCCATTGCACTTGATGTTGGACTCAATCCCGTCCATTGCATTGCATTAGCTGCTGGACGCAGTCCATTCCATTTCTTTGAACTTGCTGTTGGACGCAATCCAGTCCATTGAATTATACTTGCTGTTGGACGCAGCCCAGTCCAGTCCGTTGCACTTGCTGTTGGACGGGTTGGTCCCGTCCATTGCATTGCATTTGCTGTTGGACGCGGTCCAATCCAGTCCAGTGCGCTTGCTGTTGGACGGGGTGATCCCGTCCATTGCATTGGAGTTGCTGTTGGACGGGATGGACCCGTCCATTGCATTGCAGTTGCTGTTGGACGGGGTGGTCCCGTCCTTTGCTTTGGACTTGTTGTTGGATGCGGTCCAGGCCAGGCGTTTGAAATTGGTGTTGGACGGGATGGTCCCGTCCATTGCCTTGGACTATCTGTTGGACGCAGTGCAGGCCATTGCACTTGCTGTTGGACGGGGTGGTCTCGTCCATTGCATTGCATTTGCTGTTAGACCCAGTCCAGTCCAGTCCATTGGGCTATCTGTTGGACGCAGTCGCGTCCATTGCATTGCAGTTGCTGATGGACGCAGTCCAGTCCATTGCTTTGGACTTGCTGTTGGACGCAATCCAGTCCATTGAATTGGACTTGCTGTTGGACGCGGTCGATCCGATCGATTGCTAGCTATTGGGCGGGTTGGTCCCGGCCCAATGCATTGGACTTCTTCTTTGGGCGAGTTCGATCCGATGGGCTTGCTGTTGGACGGGGTGATAACATCCATTGCATTGCATTTGATGTTGGACGGGGTCCAGTCCAGTCCAGTGCACTTGCTATTGCACGGGGTGACCCCGTCCATTGCATTGGAGTTGCTGTTGGACGGGGTGGGCACGTCCATTGCATTGCACTTGCTTTTGGACGGGATGGTCCCATCCAATGATTTGGACTTGGTGTTGGACGCGGTCCTGTCAAGTCCTTTGTGCACTTGCTGTTGGATGGGATGGTCCCGTCCATTGCTAACATCACCGGTAAATCAGTCCTCAAAGGTCTCACTATGGGAATGGATCAAATTTGTTGCCAAGCATATGATGCCAAGAGATGGTCAGTTCTTAAACAAACGTTCCACAAGACTCTTTGTCGTCCTCCTTGTTGCTCTATGTTGACTGAATACACACGTCTCTATCAACTGGAAAATACACGCCATATGTATAACCGAATACACACGTCTCTATCACCTGGAAAATACACATAGCCAACTTCTTAACCTTGAAATAAATAGCTCTCGAGCACCAAGACAATAAGAAGGCTCTAACTTCAGCGAAGCATGTAAATGAAGAAATTGGAATGATACAATATGGTAATCTAGCAAACAGATGCAACATATTGATAACCTTCCAATGGGGTAAACATAAAGAAAATTTACGAAAAACCTGGCTTTTAACTTTGAAGTCACAACATAAATAAAATGCTCATTCTCAACAAGTCCAAAACGCATTTGGGGATGATGACTCGCCGAAATTAAAACTATATAGCTATAAGACTTGTATATGTGACAACATCATGGAGAAAAGAAAAAAAAAAAAAACCACCAACTAAGTGTTGATCTAATAGTGCTAAATATAGCAAGCAATAAAAGCAGATAGTAGTTTTTACAAATACTGACATGCATAAAAAGGATGAATATCCCTAAAATAGACTTCCATTCTAGTAGAGGAATTCACTTTAGGTTAACGCTAATGTTTATCATTCAGGGGATTCAACATAAAATTAAAAATAAGAACAAAACAGCTATCATGTATGACAAAATAAATCCCAATTCTTAAAAACCATTCCAATGAATAAGCAGTAAGTTTATAATGATAAACATGATGGAAGTACGTCTTTAACATAACTCTGTAATTTTCATACCCTTCAATGCTTACATACTTACAGTTTTATAATTATAGTTCAAACTACATAGCGAAAATACTAACATAAAAAATATAATATTCTTCAACAAATAAGCAAAAGTAAAAGCTGAAAGAATAAAAAAAATGTAATAGATAACATAAACTGCAAATTGTCATTGACATTAATAGTGTAATTACATAGATTGGGCTTGGGATCACCAGAACCATCATACTGTTGATGGTTAGCCATTAAAAATAATCTGCATCTGACACATGAAGAGTTTTGCAAACAAAAAGAAACCCTACTCCCAATACATACATACATGAGCCAAACCATAACTGACTAAACTTCCTAATGGAACATTGTCCTTTAATAGGTAGAGTGCATACATGTTTGACTTTGGAAGTTGGACAATGTTAATATCCAAAACCAAACACATAGTACAATCAAAAATAAAGAACCGTATCCCATATTAAAATACCAAAATAACCTTTAAAAGTATCTCCATAACCTGACTACACAGCAAATTGACATAAATATTGAGATACACAAAATAATCTGTAGCAACCACTTCGTTTGACATCAGGCGTTCTCAAGTTTGAGAGACACAGGATCACATTCTAGGCTCTCAACATCTTCCATTCCATTTTTTTTTGACTTCACACCACTTACAGAGCAATTATCTTCGCAAGACACAAAGTCAACATCCAACTTCCTCTTAGCAGAAGTCCATCCTGATGGTGGAGTCCAATGTGTTGGAAGAACAGTTCTAGTATCTCCTAGTGAGATTGAAGTCCCAATCACCTCACAATCAGCCTCCTGCAACAACCAACATCCAAAGATTTAGGCACAAACTTTTATTTTACCCTAAAAACAAAACAACTAAATAAGAGAATAGCTAAGAAAAAGAATCTCACAGAATATTGTTCTTCTAGATCCTTAATACCAGTGTCAACCTTTGGGAAAGGAGGAGCAAAAATAGCCTTCAATTAAATTCAAAAAGGCAGTAATTAAATAAGACTCAATACCAAATATATTTCCATAGTATAGGGGAAACAATAAAACATCACATAAATAAAATAATTAGCCCATGGGCGTAAGCGTGTCTTTAAATTAACCCCTATTAAGAAACCTTCGTAGGTGTGTTGTTTGCTCCCATCAATTCAAACATGGAAATGATAACCTCATCATAGCAGATTTTCCTCACAGGATAAGTGCCATCAAACCGAAAAGCCTGCTCCAATGTAGTCTCCACCTTAAACAGTAATTTTCTTCCAATAAGAGAGTTAATCAAGTCTGGGTATCCAATCCCATTAGCAGCCTATAATAAGCAACAGTAATAAACATCAACTAAAACCAAAGAACCATTTTTTGCCCATTGGAAAAACAATAATATAAACCGAAGACAATACATCATTCATAATCTAATAATTATTAACAACGACTAAAAATAGCAGGAAGACAACCTCAATATGATGGCCCAGCAGATCTTCACAAGTTTTCTGCAGAATCTTAGTGACATCTCTATCAAACAGAATCATCACAACAGTTCTTGTTTGGTTAGCAATTTCCACTTTGACTTTGTACCTTTCAAATATAACCATTTTTTGTTAGCTAGTAACAAACAGTAGTATAAATATAAAGTAAAGTATATGTGACTAATTCACATATATTAGAAAAGAAAGGGGATAATCTTACAACATTAAATATAGTTAATATATTAAAATATTACCTTGGGTGGACTTGTAAAACAGGGATTCCACAAGTTTGACAGAAATAGACCCCCGACTGAACACTAACAGACCTGTTGCATTTGCAAGTTAGGTAAAACCAGGAGGCATCAGGCACTACATCAACAATTTCTCCTAGCACAATGAACATTCCGTCCTGCAAATTAAAAAAAGGATAAAGTAAATATTTTGGTAATAATAAATAATAAATAATAAATATTAATAATAAATATAATCAAAGAAACATATGCATATATAAGATAGTAAACTACATGGGTAAATATATCTAAAGCACACTGACAACCTCATTTATACTGGTAAGCTGAGCAACTGTCCTTTTTGGATTATTCTTCATAAAGTCAGCCTCAAGCCCTTCTCTAGAACTGTCCACCACAACAGCAAGTGGCTCAACATCAATGGATCCATGTTCGGCAATACTGAACAACCAGTTGAAGCAACAGGGGTAAAAAACTGGTTAGTATAAAATATAATAATGCAAACTAAAATTTTTATGACAGAGACAAAATATCAACAAACATCATGAACCTGTTTCTGAATACAATTGCTTCTTCTGTGTCAGGGTTAAACAACAGTCTTGTGGCATTCATGCTGTTCTGTATAACATTTTTTCCTACAAAGTAAATAGACAAAATGAAGAACAAATTAGGCATGGCCTACACCATTATATTACAGGAACTCACATAATAAAAAAGGATCAAAGACTAAATAATATTAAAAAAACATGCCTTTAAAACACTTCACCCTAGCAAGTTGGACAACAACCACCACCTGAATATTGCCACCACCAATGAGAAAGTTCCTCAACATACCAACGTACTCTCCAAATAGAGCACACTCTAGCTTTCCGCTATTCATACAAAATAATAAAATAAAATACAAAAAGATATTCAAAAGAAAGTGTAATAACCCAGGTTGGTTAAATTGATGAGGACCAAATAATTACCTAGGGTCGGTTAACTCAATTACAACCATGGGAGTTGTCTTCCTATTGATAAGATATTGTCTCTCAGGGAAAACAGCAGTCAAGAGTCCAATAACATCTGCAAATAATGAGACGAAGAAATCAATAACAACCAAATCAATCAAAAAATTTAATTTAATCTGAGATTGTAATAGAGTCAGTAAAATCACTCACCAATGAGATATTCATGATTATCATTATAATTGAGAATCTCACCAAAGGGAATGCAGTTAAGCCCAAATAAGGGAATGGAAGGATCTTCTTTCCTCACAACAGTAGTTTTAAATAGAAAAACCAGCTTGAAATCATGAGTAGAAGCCCTATAACCGCCACTATTGGGCATCACATTAAAGTAGACAAATTTATAGCAACAACCCTCTTCCAAAAGAGAACTGAATCTGTGCAGCAAAGGTTTCCTAACAGTTGCTTGTATCCTTCCTCCCTTTACAACCAATAAACCAAAAAAAAAACACAATCAGTTTCAAGTAAAAATAAAGATGAGTTGTGTAAGAGATATCAATAGAAAAATGGAGCAGAAGAGTATAACAAAGGTTTTATTACATGTTCATCAACCAAAAGCATCTCCAATGAGCTAGTATGAGCCGGGTTATTAAACAATGGAACATGCTGATGAGTCACCGGCAAGTGTACCGGGTCGTCGCAAGTAATAAAATAAACACGGTAAGAATTTACCGAGGTCGAACACAAGGATTGGGCTACCAATTTATCTAATTCGCGGGAAATCCGATACGTTCGGTCAAGAGAGGAAAGTGGTTGAGAGAGAGAGATTAAGATCGCAATTCAAGTAACAAATCAAATAAAGATAAGGTATTAAAATCTGAATTTAAAATATCTAGGGTCTCAAATTCACCTACCCAATCATGCATAGTACCCAAGTGATGATGATCCTCTCCATAGGTTCAATTACAATGTCAACCGAGACCCCCAAATTCTCCTAAATCCACTGTCGTGCTCATTAGGACATATTCAATGATTGGATTAATTACTCACTAGGTCTCATAATCCTAATCATCAAACTCTATTAATTCTTGTCCCCTATAAGGTTGCACCGATCTCCTACTCACTCTCGTGCAATATTCGATCGATGATCCCAATTCAAGTTCTAAAACGTGAATCGCCGATCAGCCTCAACACGTTTAACTAGTTAATCACGCATGCATATGATCAACACAATCAAATCAGAATTGGAAAACATTAATTGAGAAAAGGGGAGAAAAACATACATCACATGAACACTATACCGCCATGGGTGGCTTCATTGATTCCCTAGACGAGGAGATTAGTTCCTCATGTCCGTGACGACACACAAACAATCCGACATAATCACCATAATAAACTAAGAAAAAGAAAAGGGAGACGCAGCTCCAGAGTAACAAGAACTCTTAAAAACTAATCTAAACAGTGACTAAAAAAACTAGGATTCGCGGATCCTATCCCCCCAAAGCTCCTATTCTGATCTGAAACAGCCTATAAATAGGGATTCTGGTTCTCGGCCGCTTGCGGGGCGAACAATCTTTCGCGAGGCGAACATTAGTTTTGACGCGCTTTTAATTTGGATTCTCGCGAGGCGATAGTGTGTTCGCGGGGCGAGTCTTCAAACCTTAATCTGTCACAGCCGTGACCTTCATCACGGCTAGGCCGTGATGGTCTCTGTCTTCCAGGGTCTTCAGGATATCGCGAGGCGATAAGCCTCTCGCGTGGCGATCCAGAATTGATGACTGTTGCTGTTTTGCTGATCTTCAGGCTCGCGAGGCGAGCATCTATTCGCGGGGCGAGTATCTCCAGAATGGAAATTTCCACTGTTTCCTTGACTCGAAGTGCTTCCTTGACTCTTGGAGCTTCACTTCTAACCTGAAACAATAAAAAGAAACAAAAAGCGTAATTCTATTCAAAATAGACTAAAAACTACAAAAATTGCCTAGAACGAGTCAAAGTCCAACTTAGGAACAAAACAAGGCAAATTTGGTCGAAAACGAGAGTGAACTCGAATAATTTGCAAAAAAACCACAGTCCATGTAGTTATAAAACTAGATAAGCCAGAGGCTTATCACATGCCAGAGCCTAACAACCCTAACCAACAGCCTGATACACTCCCTATTGGAAACTATAGAACTGATCCTATCATAGTTAGCGGCCATTGCAAAAGGAAATAATGATCGCAATTTCAGAAGAACGAAATAAGTTGAAGACAAGTGCTGAGCCAAGAAGGAGACCACCGTATTTATAGACAAACCGAAACCTAAAATCCCAACAAAAAAAATGGGAGGGATACCAAGGTTTTGAAAATACCGTGAAAATTACGGTAGACCCATGCTTAATGATAAACAATGGACAATCAAATCAAAGAACTCTGGATTTTTTCAAAACCAGAAGTAAATTACAGTTTCATGTCAAATCAAAAGGTAAGACAACCATGACAAAGCTCAATATTTAAATTTATCTGATGACCTACTGAACAATTTTACTGAGAAAAACCAAACCAGACCAGACCCAACTATATGAAAGAGAAGAAAACAATCAAAAAACCAAAATAACACAATTCCGTCCCAATTCCATATTGAACATCCTTCATCCAGGAAAAGTAAACCATATTAGTATTACCAAAGAGTTTGACAAAACCCCATACAAATCGCAAAACATCTATAACTAAATTTGTAGTACCACTAATCACATGCTAATTCCACCAAAGTTAACTATGTAGTTATTTTTTGTTTACAAATGTTCCCCTTTAGCACCCATAAGCTGGACACCTCTGTAACCCCCTCAAACAAGAGGACAGCTCAACCTGACAGAAAGGAAGCTTGTTTCAGAAAGCAACCGACTAAAGTAGCCTCCTAGGGTTCATCTACACCAAACCACCACCGATCTGTTTTTTGGCAGTGAAGACACACCACCTGCACCTGTCACCAATCACCGACGAGAGAAGGAGTAGTTGAGAGAAGAAAAAGTGGAGAGGAGTAGGTTTGTGGGAGAGAAGAAAGAAGGAATTTTTTGTGGGAATGGAAAGAAAGAAACGTGTTGGAGACGTTTGTTGCAATCTAAAAAATGGATATATTATAATCTTTAATTCTGAGATCTCTCAAAAAAAATCTTTAATTTTGAGATAAAAGAGAGTCTGAGTTAAAAGAGGGAAAGCACGTCGGCAAGATAAAGGTTAGACCGTCCAACATTGTCTCTGCAGCTTTAAATGGGAAAATAAAGTAATTTGTGAAAAAAGGGAAAATGCATTACTTTATTTCCCTCTAACCTAGATTACTTTTTACGACTTTACCATATTATGCGTTGAATCTAATTTATTTATTTTTTGTGGAAAAGAATATTAATTGCTCCTCCTGGACGTCAAATTGTTCTTAACCAAATTGTATTTATCAATTTTAACAATTTATTACAATAATGAAAGTTTTTAATATTTCCATACACCTTTAAAAAAAATATTTCCATACACTGTTATAGTACAAAGTATGTTTATATTTTTATCTACTATAATTTAAACCACCCTTAAACACTGTCACGAAATATCAAATCTAAATATAAAGCAAAGAAACACAAGTAAGCTATATTCCAAATCACACATTATAGCATGGTCAATAGTCTATATAAAAGTGACAAAAGCACACAAAACGAAAACAAAACTATATTGTTAAAAGTATAACTTACATCAGATTTTGTCAAAAACCTCTTTGTAAACAACATTCTTGACCACTCGACATGGTACCATATCATCATTACAACTAAGAATCTTCAATCCACTCTTACATCTCACCCTAGAAACTGCAACATATAGTTGACCGTGTGAAAAAACAGGACAAGGTAGATATAAACCAACATGAGACAATGTTTGCCCTTGACTCTTATTTATAGTCATTGCAAAGCTCAAGACCAATGGAAATTGGCTTCTATAGAATTTAAAGGGCATTGCATGATCTGATGGTTCCAAATTCAATCTAGGTATGTAGACTTTGTCACCCATGTGATTCCCAGTAGCAACTTTAGCTCCAATAACATTGGTGCCTAGCTCAGTGACAACCAATCTTGTTCCATTGCACAAACCAGTAGATTGGTCAAGATTTCTCAGTAACATAACTGGAATGCCAACCTTCAATGTAAGCTTATGATTAGGAAGTCCATAACACTTGATTTGGTTAAGAAATTCAAGAGTCAACCACTCAGAATTAAACCCATGAGTGTTCTCCATCTTACTAACACAATCTGAGCTAAGATATTCCTTCTCCTCACCAGAGAGCAGCGATAACACATAATTATTAACTTGATCTACAAACTCTAATTTTGGTACCAAAATCGCCCTATCTTCAAAAAACTTGAAATTTGATAGATTATCCAGAAGATTTGGATATATGTATGAAACGATACTTGCAATCGGATCACCATAATCTAAGATCAACAAATCTTCAGGTGGATAAATATTAGCCTCACCATCATCATCAATACCTAGCTTCCCATCACCAATATCAAGAATCCATTGTACAAAATCCTTGATAACTTGATCCCCAAAAACATCTGAACTCATCCAAATCCTCATATTTTCGGTGAGTTTCCGTACTTTACAATGCTTCCATAGTTTGGATGAATTAACAGTGGCCATAACAATATCAGCCCTGCTTCCCTTAGGAACTACAGGTAATATTTGTCTGAAATCACCACCAAGCACGACAACCTTACCACCAAATGGTTTAGAAGAAAAATGGACATTAACAACCGCCATTATATCTTTTAAAGTCCTATCCAATGCTTCAAAAGCCCATCTGTTCACCATAGGAGCCTCATCCCAAATGATCAATGAAGTCTCTCGAAGTAAGCCAGCTCGAAAACTCGTTTGGTTAATATTACAACATGATTCTTCATTCAATGTTAATGGAATAGCAAATTGTGAATGAGCGGTTTTTCCTCCTGGTAATAAAAGTGAAGCAATGCCGCTAGAAGCAACATTCAGGACTATCATACCATCAGCACGGAATCTATATGACAATGTTTTCCATAAGAAAGTTTTACCAGTCCCACCATAACCATCAACAAAAAAGAAACCACCAACATTGTCTACCACAGAAGCAACAACTTCATTATAGACCTTTTTTTGACCATCATTCAGTTGATCCAAACATTTAGCATGTTCAACAGCCATTTCATCAGCGCCATACTGGAGTTCTCTAAGCACAAAGATATTATTCAAATTGGAGAGGTCTTTAGTATAAGGGAAAGGCATAGTATCAAAATCCTTTAAAGACTTCCCATTTAAGCGTAACATTTTCTCGATCTCTACTAAACAAATCAACTTCAGCTGATCATCAGTCAAACACAATCCTAAATGTTTTAAAAAAAAAGAAATTCATATCAACAAAGCAAATTTTGTAAATTTAATAAAAAATAATAACCTTGCACGATAACATAAACATTCTAAATCCAATATCAGTGTAACTATGACAACGAAAAAAAATTTAAAGAGACAAAAAATTATATAATATATACTATATTATACCTGGATAGTGCAGTAACTTTCGTCTTTCATACAAAATTCCATCAACTAAAAACTCCCAAGATTGTTCCCATACATTAGCTGGGTTACTCATACTATTTGACAGCAATAAAGTCACAAAAAGCCTCCTCAGATATACCCCATAAGCTAATACTGCAACCTCACGAAGTCCATCAATAAATTCCTTATCATCTGATAATAAACCCAAGGCAGAGCATGCTTCTTGAAAGGTTGCATAAATAGTGTTATTAACAGTTCTCAAACACTCGTAACTTTTGCATCCGTTTTGTATATTAAGCAACAACCTCATGTAGTATGCTTCTCCAGCTCCCACTGGCATAAAATTCAAACGACCGATCATCTGTCCTCGCTTCCTAGGACGCCATTCCCTTTCTTTAAGGAAAAATACAAACCGTGATGGAAAATCGACATAAGTTAAATCCCTACCATGAGGATATTTACAATTTGCTACCATCCATGCTTGGAACATTGTTGTCCTATTTTTATTTCGTTCGAAGATATCAGCAACAACATCGTTGTCGTTATAAACTATAGTTTGCTCCCTAGGAAGGTGAAATGTCAATCGTTGAACTGGAGGCCATCTATGATGAATATCAAAGGCAAAGAGCCTCCAAGCAGACTCATAAGGAGATAAGTATCTACAATCATAATAGTTCTTTATTTCATCCTTCATTTCTAAATCAGCTGAATGCCGATCCCCATGAGTGGTAACAACTGTAACACGATCTGGACCCTTATTAACATATTTGAATAGATATTTAATTCAATCAAACTTATTGCAATATTCAATATTAATATGGGCTTGATATCTCATCAACAACTTAGGATTGTAAGGGACAACATATTGATTATCCAAATGCACACCACCCTTAATAGTAGTTACACCAGTATCCCTTCTCTTATAAATAGGGTACCCATCATCATCAAAAGAGGTATGGTCCACAAATTTCTTTGGAAAGTACTTTGAACATTTGCCACCCTTCATGCAAGGAGAATTGCGATTTACATTACCACATGGACCATGAAGCATAAAATTTGAGACAACATTATATAACTTTGGAAACTTTGTTTTATCAGGCAACTCAGCAAAAATGATAGAGTTAGTAAATTGTATCGATTTTAGGTTATCCTTTTCCTCAAGCCACAATAATAAATGTGCATGCGGCAAACCTCGCTTTTGGAATTCGATAGTATACATACCTAAATATTTAGTCGACAAAAAAAAAATCAAAACCGATCCATTAAAAATATGATGTATGGATGGAATAAAAATATAATCAGGAAAATTGGTAGATTATTCCTATACGTTTAATTTATTTTTCATATTGGTCCAATAAGTTTTTTATTTTGCATCTTGGTCGCATAGGCAACGTTCTTTTTTTAACATTAGTCCTTTTCGTCAAGTTTGACCTAACAGAGTAAGATCAAATGCCACGTGTCAGACTAATGTGATAGACACGTCGGGTAAAAACCGACCGCATTAGGTCAAAATTTATGGAAAGGGCCAATGTGAAAATGAAACGTAATGTGTAGAACCAATTTGAAAAATAAAAAACATATAGGACTAATATGGAAAACAAAATAATCGTATAGGACCAATCTACCTATTTTTCCAATATAATTTCTAACAATAATACCTGCAATAACTTTCCCAAAAAATTCACCCTTCTTAAAATCAGTCATCAGCTGATTTAATTTCATGTGGAACACTCTAGACGAAATGTCAGGTCTATCAGTAGGAGCAAGGCCTCTATCAGAAACACATTTAAGGATCTCATCCCACTTTGGATTACATGTGAATGTCAAAAACAAATCTGGATATCCATATCTCCTACATATTGCCATAGCATCTTGGCAATTATTAAACATATATCTATGGCCACCGGTAAATGAAGATGGTAAGATTACACGTTTCCCAATGGTTGCAGCATCTACATCACCATTTTCCATAGCTTCGTCAAGGCCTTTCAAAATATCACACCTTATTATATTCTGGTTGTTTTTAATAAACATCAATCGTTGTGCTTCAAGCATTGAATAACAATCAACCACAAATTGCTGAAACAACCTTTTGCTCTTCAGTAAAATAGTTTCCTCAGGTTCTCTTTCCATCAACCTAAATGCAATGAATTCTCTTAAAGTAACATGATTTCTTGGATTTTCTGCAGTAGATACAATATGTCTAGCATAAGGAATATTGTCTTGAAAACCATCTTCCCCATATGGAAACAACAACGGATATTGTAAAGGCATAAATGAAACAATGGTCTCAGATATCCTTTGCAAATGCCCTGTGCATGTTTGTAAAATAACATCACGACCACAATCGGCATTATCAAAATCTCTAACAATAAGAGCAGCAACTTCATCCACAATTGGCAAATTATACTTTCGTGGATCAACTATACGGTTTCGAAACAATCTCAATGATACATTCACATTTTGTTCACCCTCAATAACATCCCTCACATGCCTAAAAATTTTTACACGTTCATTAAATTCATCAACCATCTTCAACAACTCCTTAACCAAAGTTGGGTCAAGTTGTTTTTTATCTGATCCACACCTGATATAATTTGTAACCAAAAATATATATTATTCCTACTTGTAAAGTGTGGATACAGTTAAATTATCTCACCAACATTACTCACAAACACAAATATATATATATATTTCATTAATCAAACAAATATAGAAAATATAGAATAGAATGAAATCAAATATAACATAAAATGATATAGTTCTACAAAAGCAAACATACATCCCTACCAAATATATATATATGAACAAAGTTATCAACCAATTCACATAATATGTACACATAGGAAAAATAGAAAGCAGTAATATACCTCAAATGAGATATTCGATTTGTAACTTCATTCTGGGTGTCATATATGTACAATTGTGCAAACTTTGGCATCTCTCCTTCCAATGGCAACAAACTTCCTATCTGATGATAATTTTGACCACCAAGAATAAACTGAGGGGGACCATGCCTTGCATTATGAGGAACTTAAACTTTACCTCCCAATGAGGTAAAAGCAAACATACTATTATAAGAGCGTATATTTTCAAGAAAATGAGCACTTCTACGATCTTCTCCATTTACTAATTTCCAAAGCAAATCCGGTGGCCTCTGTAAATATTTCAGTATAACTTTCCCTTTCAGACAACATATGGAGAATTCTACACCAGACCAAATCCTATTTTTGTCAACTCGCTCCTCAAACCAAACGCGTGCTCCATAATATTGACAACAATGGCTCATCACTCCAAAATCAATATAATATGGTCTGGAAAATATATTTCAATTGATTACTCAGGTTTAATATAGAGATACACAATCTATAGCCATGACATTTTTGTATATCTAAATAGAGGACTACAAATATATCTTGATGTTCAGCTTCAAAATACAACATATAACGATTGTAGTGAACCATATGATCTACATTTACAACTTGAAGATGCATTATGGAAAATAAAAACATTAACATTAAAAGTTAAACCCAACTAAATTTATCATATAATTAATATCGCTAAAAATCAATAGACAAATGTAATATAAAATACCTGGAGGCTTTGAAAAATCACAAAACTTTCGTCGACAAACAACTTTCCGAGTAATGTTTCGTTCTTGCACACCAGATGGTTGGGTTTGCATGTTTTTTATACTCCAAGCTTTAATGATAAAATAAATAACAATTAGATAAGAAAAATCAATACTGTAACATCATTTATTCAAGAATAATAGCTAGAAGATATAGAAACCTTCATTTTCCTTATTATGCCGTCTCTTTTTCTCTCTAACCAAGGACAATCTCCTCTGTCTAGCTTCTTTTCCCAAAGGATTATCACAACAATTAGTTTCCTTGTCTCTGGCAGCACTCATTATCTGTGATTACATGTAATGAGATATGCTAAAACAAAATGAATAGCTATGACAAATAACCAAGAATCACATGTACAAAATAACAACTAATTCACGTACCAAGTTTGGAACCTAATTAATAAAGGTTTCCTTCATTTATTTTTATAAAACATTAATACAGTAATACCAGTATAAAAGATTTTGAAACCATGGCAATTGGACTGTAAAGATTGCCAATGTAAGATTTTAGACACAACTAATCCTTACAGTGCTTTAAAACCACCTAAACCACATGCAGTTCACTAAATAATATTGACTCTACATGCAATCACGAAACTATTAAACAGGATGTTTTGCCATATAAGCATTTTATGTTGCATGCTTGTTCTTCTACACAATGTTCCATGTCATGCGCTTGTGGTTGGTCTGTCAAGGGTCGTGCACTGGTGTCCACTTTTTCCAACAATTATCCATGCCATGTTAGGATGGTTCGCTTGGGAAATTATCCCTTCTGTACAGACCAAGTAGCTTCATCAGAAATTTGGTGTAGCAGGAATTCTCAAAATGGTGTGGATTTTATTGGTCAATTATGATGGTTTTACAAAGATTTGGTGGTTAGTTTTGATGGTTAAGCTATGTTTCAACCACTCAACTAAGATTATGAGAACAATTGGTTGATCACATATCTTTGCTTTTCAAATTTTGCTTGTTCTTTTGTATCCCTTGTACTCTATTCAACACACTTTTGTTTGTCTAAAAAAAATCTATGAAGAAGAAAACACAAATAACATCGTAGTAGTTTGCTAATTTATAAAATATAAACAACTGGAAAATAATGAGACAGCAAGTTAATAGAAGCACCATACAAAACAATAGAGGCAAATGTCAGAACTTACATATCGATAAAAAATGAAAACAACAGAACTGGATAATGTAAAAACAATATAACCCAAAAATTGTTGCTAATTTAAGAACCAAAGAAACGAAAATGACACCATATGCATATAGTAAGCAGTATCTGACATTCAGGGAGATCCTTCCAACGTATTTTACAATATGGAAGCAGTGTGAAGCACCAAATCAGTTATAAGGAGGAGTTGCAAAAGTAAGATACCTGCACGTTGAATGGTATGGTTGATATTAAATGCAACCAAGTCACAGATCACCAACAAAGCATACCAACATCTCTTCTATTGTGTAGATGCAGCGATAAAAAATTCTACAAAACTGAGATAACGATCCCATCAAATAGTTTCGGCAGTGGTAACATAAAGAAGAGGCATTACAATTATAAATTATAAATTATTATAAAATGACAAAAAAAATATGAAGCAGAGCAAGCTAGGTTATTCTCGCTGAACAAATAGGGGGGGGGGGGGGGTTAGCTAAAGAAGCTATTTAATAAAATGATAATAGCTGTAAAGAAAGTACAAATATGTAAAGCTCAAGAAAATGTCAGATAGATCCAGAGTCTAGACTATGACCTTCCATCACCTTAGATAGTAGTTGATTGCTTGTTCTTTAAACGAATGACATAATGAAAAAATAAGGAACAACAAAAAATGGTCTTCCATAGTAGGCACGTTGTCCCATTCTAACGAGGTTGCTCTTTTGGAGTGTGAAGGCATTTAATGGATGATGTTGATGCTGCTTAGCAGTGACAGGGACTTGATAAATTATGTGCTAAAGAAAATAGAGTTAACGATTAATAAGAAGGAAAGAAAGTTGTTTGTGATTCTAAGAGCATAAACAATAGTTATATTTAAACAACCCAGTCCGTTGCACTTGCTGTTGGACGGGTTGGTCCTGTCCATTGCATTGCACTTGCTGTTGGACGCGGTCCAATGCTATGCAGTTGCTGTTGGACGGGGTGGTCCCGTCCATTGCATTGCATTTGCTGTTGGACGCGGTCCAATCCAGTCCAGTGCACTTGCTGTTGGACGGGGTGATCCCATCCATTGCATTGGAGTTGTTGTTGGATGAGATGGTCCCGTTCATTGCATTGCACTTGCTGATGGGCGGGGTGGTCCCGTCCATTGCTTTGGACTTGCTGTTGGACGCGGTCCAGTCCTTTGCAATTGCTGTTGGACGGCATGGTCCCGTCCCAGGCCATTGCACTTGCTGTTGGATGGGGTGATCCCGTCCATTGCATTGCATTTTCTGTTGGACGCAGTCCAGTCCAGTCCATTGCACTTGCTGTTGGACGCAGTCCTGTCCATTGCATTGCATTTACTGGTGGACGCAGTCCAGTCCATTGCTTTGGAGTTACTGTTGGACGCAATCCAGTCCATTGCTTTGGACTTGCTGTTGGACGCGGTCCAGTCCAGACCGTTTCAATTGCCGTTGGACGGGCTGGTCCCGTCCATTGCATTGGGCTTGTTGTTGGACGAGGTCCATCCCAGTGCACTTGCTGTTGGACGGGGTGATCCCATCCATTGCATTGTATTTGATGTTGGACGGGTCCAGTCAAGGCCACTGCACTTGCTGTTGGACGGGGTGATCCCGTCCATTGTATTGGAGTTGCTATTGGAGGGACTGGTCCCGTCCATTGCATTGCACTTGCTTTTGGACGGGGTGGTCCCGTCCAGTGATTTGGGCTTGCTGTTGGACGCGGTCCAGTGCAGTCCTTTGCACTTGCTGTTGGACGGGATGGTCCCGTCCATTGCTAACATCACTGGTAAATCAGTCCTCAAATGTATCACTATGGGAATGGATCCAATTTGTTGCCAAGCATATGATGCCAAGAGATGGTCAGTTCCTAAACAAACCTTCGACAAGACTCTTTGTCGTCCTCCTTGTTGCATCTATCTTGACTGTATAAAATCCAAAATACACAAGCTTATTTCTATCTCACAGAGCATTTTGATCAGATTATACTGAACACCCCATATGTATAACTGAATACACACACCTCTTCCAAAAGAGAACTGAATCTGTGCAGCATAGGTTTCCTAACAGTATCCTGTATCCTTCCCCCCTTTACAACCAATAAACCCAAAAAACACAATCAGTTCACCAATCATAAGCATCTCCAATGAGCTAGTATGAGTCGGGTTAGAAAACAATGGAACAGTCCAGAGTCTGACAACCCTAACCAACAGCCTGATACACTCCCTTTTGGAAACTATAGAACTGATCCTATCATAGTTACCAGCCATTGCAAAAGGAAATTATGATAACAATTTGAGAAGAACGAAATAAGTTGAAGACAAGTGCTGAGGCAAAAAGGAAACCACCTTATTTATAGATAAACTGAAACCTAAAAGCCCAACAAAACAAAATGGGAGGGAAACCAAGGTTTTGAAAATACCGTGAAAATTAGGGTTGACCCATGCTTAATGATAAAGAATGAACGGTCAAATCAAAGGAGTCTGAAATTTTACAAAAACAGAAGTAAGTTACAGAGTATGGTCAAATCAAAAGGTAAGACAATCATGGCAAAGGTCAATATTTAAATTTATCTGATGACCTACTTTACACCTTTAGGGAGAAAAACCAAACCAGACCAGACCCAACTATATGAAACAGAAGGAAAAATTAAAAAACCAAACAATCACAAATCGGTCCCAAATCCGTATTGAACCTCCTTCATCCAGGAAAAATAAACCATATTAGTATTACCAAAGAGTTTGACCAAATCCTATACAAATCGCAAAACATCCACAACTAAATTTGTAGTACCACTAATCACATGCTAATTCCACCAAAGTTTACTATGTAGTTAATTTTTGTTTCCAAATGTCCCCATTTAGCACCCATAATCTGGACATTAAACATTAAACATTAAACATTTGAGACTTCCAATCAAAATCTCTCAATATTGATTTCGTTGAGCATGGAAAAAGGAAGACATTTCCCCAATTGCTAATTCAACTCTCATCATCAAACGACCTCTTAGCAGCCATAACCTTCCATTAAGAGCAATCATGTTGACAATTCAAGCACATCCTACCATAAGAGAATTGGTAAATTAGATAATTAAGATAGAAAATATTAGAATTTAAAAAAAATTACGTAAATTATACTAACACCAAATAAGTTTTGCAAAACAAATACTGGATTTTCTTTCAGAGTTAACAACTATCCATTGATTTCTTGTAGCCTTAACAGAGTTTGTCATGGTTAAATAAAAGGGACCCCCTCGTCCAGCAGATATAAAAGGGACAGGACTGGACAGGACCACCCCGTCCACCAGCAAGTGTAATGACTGGACGGGGCCATCAGCAAGTGCAAAGATATGGACGGGACCACCCCGTCCATCAGCAAGTGCAAAGCAATGGACGGGAACACCCCGTCCATCAGCAAGTGCAAAGCAATGGAGTGGATTACCTCGTCCAACAACAAATGCAGTGGATTGGACGGGGCCACCCCGTCCATTTTGCAAAAGCAGTGTGATGGACGGAACTTCCCCGTCCACAGCAAGTCCCATATGATGGACGGGGCTTCCCCGTCCAACGGAAAGTCCCATGTGATGGACGGGGCTTCCCCGTCTACAGCAGGTACAAATGTGATGGACGGGGCTTCCCCGTCCAACCGTAAGTCCCATGTGATGGACGGGGCTTCCCCGTCCACAGCGAGTACAAATGTGATGGACGAGACATCCCCGTCCAACAGCAAGTCCCATGTGATGGACGGGGCTGCCCCGTCCACAGCAAGTACAGATGTGATGGACGGGACTTCCCCGTCCAACAGTAAGTTACAAACGTGCTGGTAACCTATCCTCTCCAACACTTCAATGTATCCGTTTTCTTTTTCTTTCAGAACAATACAAGAAGGAAAAAAAAAGCTTTTCTATCTTAACACGTTTCCACTTTCTCCTCTGTGTCTGAAGGTATGATGGTTGACACGTCTAATCCCATTTAATGCAACTTTACCCGGTCAAGCAAACAATACAATCAAAGTACCAAATATGAAAATAATAATCACAAACAAAAAGCTTACTAAAAAATGATTAAACTCCTTGAAATAAGGTGAGCCCTCCACATCAGATGTACAGTAAAAATTTATAGTCCACTTTTATATTTGTATAGAGGTACATTAAATACTAATTTTGGAAGAGTCATAACATCAACTATAATATTTATACATAGCAACAACTTAATGAAACACCAATCTCAAAAATTATATGAATCTCGTTCCAAGGATATTGAGCATATCTCCAAAATGAAGTCCGGCAACTTATTATATCTAGTCTCCATTGTTCTTTTTTGTTAATAATAACTACTAAGATTTCTTTATAACTATTCTAAATTAAAAAAAAACTATACCAAAAAGATTAACAAAACATTAAACATTTGAGACTTCCAATCAAAATCTCTCAATATTGATTTCGTTGAGCATGGAAAAAGGAAGACATTTCCCCAATTGCTAATTCAGCTCTCATCATCAAACGACCTCTTAGCAGCCATAACCTTCCATTAAGAGCAATCATGTTAACAATCCAAGCACATCCTACCATAAGAGAATTGGTAAATTAGATAATTAAGAAAGAAAATATTAGAATTTTAAAAAAATTAAGTAAATTATACTAACACCAAATAAGTTTTGCAAAACAAATACTGGATTTTCTTTCAGAGTTAACAAATATCCATTGATTTCTTGTAGCCTTAACAGAGTTTGTCATGGTTAGATAAAAGGGACCCCCTCGTCCAGCAGATATAAAAGGGACTGGACGGGACCACCCCGTCCACCAGCAAGTGTAATGACTGGACGGGGCCATCAACAAGTGCAAAGATATGGACGGGACCACCCCGTCCATCAGCAAGTTCAAAGCAATGGACGGGAACACCCCGTCCATCAGCAAGTGCAAAGCAATGGACTGGATAACCCCGTCCAACAACAAATGCAGTGGACTGGACGGGGCTACCCCGTCCATTTGGCAAAAGCAGTGTGATGGACGGGACTTCCCCGTCCACAGCAAGTCCCATGTGATGGACGGGGCTTCCCCGTCCAACAGCAAGTCCCATGTGATGGACGGGGCTTCCCCGTCTACAGCAGGTACAAATGTGATGGATGGGGCTTCCCCGTCCAACCGTAAGTCCCATGTGATGGACGGGGCTTCCCCGTCCACAGCGAGTACAAATGTGATGGACGAGACATCCCCGTCCAACAGCAAGTCCCATGTGATGGACGGGGCTGCCCCGTCCACAGCAAGTACATATGTGATGGACGGGACTTCCCCGTCCAACAGTAAGTTACAAATGTGCTGGTAACCTATCCTCTCCAACACTTCAATGTATCCGTTTTCTTTTTCTTTCAGAACAATACAAGAAGGAAAAAAAAAAGCTTTTCTATCTTAACACGTTTCCACTTTCTCCTGTGTCTGAAGGTATGATGGTTGACACGTCTAATCCCATTTAATGCAACTTTACCTGGTCAAGCAAACAATACAATCAAAGTACCAAATATGAAAATAATAATCACAAACAAAAATCTTATTAAAAAATGATTAAACTCCTTGAAATAAGGTGATCCCTCCACATCAGATGTACAGTAAAAATTTATAGTCCACTTTTATATTTGTATAGATATTATATATTATATATTATTATTATTATTGTTATTATTATATAATCTTTTACTTTTTTCTTTGTGATCAGATGATGCTTTTTTCTTCAAAACCCTCTTATCTGTTTATCCCTACAAAATTAACTTCTAAATAAATATTATTAAATTATAGAAATAACTTCATACCATTTTTGTAATTTACTATATAAGGTGATTTTTTTGCATCACAAAATGAAATAGATCATCTTAAAATTGTTTTTAGCAAACATACCCAAACAAAAGCAGATTTTGATTATAATAAATTATTGTGATAATCAATTATATCAGCGTAATCAAGTTTTTACAGCTTTCCTAAACACATTATTAATGGTTCTTAGGCATCGAAACAATTATTTAAAACCCATGAATCAAACATTACAAGGAGATGAAAAAAAAAGCTTTATAATAATGTCAATTATACGTTGTTCATAAATGTTGTCAAAATTTGTGTCCAAATATCATTATTGTAATTTTTATATCCATTTTTCCAGCTTAAGCTAAGTGGCATCATTATGTTTGGGAAAGCTGGATTATTATCATTTCATTTGTTTTATCCCCAAAAAGTTGTTTTCAGAATAATCTAACATGTTGACACCTAGCTTAAATTTATAAAAAAGTTTTTTTTTGGAGAAAAAAGTTGTTTTATGTCATCAACTTTGTTTTACCTTAAGATTGTTGTGATTTGATTATTTTTCATTGTTTTATGTTATCAACTTTGTTTTACCTTAAGATTGTTGTGATTTGATCATTTTTCATCTTCAAAACATTCTTCCCTGTAACTTTTTCATAATTTACTATATCAAAGTGATTTTATTTTTAAACACCTAAATGAAATAGATTATCTTAAAATCATTTTTCAGCAAATAGACCCAAACAAAAACATATTCGGATTATAATTGATTATACAAAAATCGATTATCAGCATAATCTTTTTTTCCCAACTTTCCCGAACACTATGACCATGTTTGGGAAACAATATTTCATTTTTTTTTGTCCTTTCAGCTGTTTTATAAACAATCTATTATGTTTGGCAACCAGATTATTTTCTAAAAAAAGTTTTTTTTTAAAAAAAAACTGCTTTAGAAACATATCATAATAAGGACTGTTAGTTTTTTTATTCTTTAGATTATAATTTACACGCACTATTCATCCCTATAGGTTGTAGCTCCCCACTTTTTTTCTTTAGATATAAAGCTTGCTTTTCACCAAAGTACCAAACGGTATAAACTTGAATCTACAAAGTATAAAATTGATTAAAATGCTCTAAAGTTCACTGCCTTATTAGGAAATTTAAATGAAATTTTCCTCTCTTAAATTATCGCCATGCTTTATTTTAGTCCAATAAATTATTTATATTTCAAATTGGTTCTTGATCTTATAAAAATATAATCAACGTGCCTTTGAGAAAGGTACACTATTTATTTATTTATTTTATTTAGACATTAGTAGCTTATTCGGTTAGGGACTGAATTCCATTTTCATGTGTAACTCATCAATCATTGGGGGAGAAAATATTTAAGCTTTATAATGTAATGCAAAATATGGGATGATACCATAACTTCGACAACAGTCATTCAAAATTCATTTACAAAGTGAATAGTCTTAAAAAAACCAGTAGATATAGAAACCATTTTTTGTTGAACTGCTGGAAAGTTTCATACCAAATAATTTGAGGAATGGATCATTTTCACATGATAGTGACTTATTGATGAATATTCAACATAATTATAAGGTTATATTCACATATACACAAACACTTTTTTTTTTCCAAGCTTTCACCCAAAGAGGCAGTTGCGTTTATCTTCTTGGCTTCTTATGTTGGAAAATTTCCGTTAAGAGCATGCTTTAATCTCTAATCAAAAGGTTTTTTAAGTGGAAGCCAAACAATCAAAAGTATGCAGCAAGAATAAACCGTTCTTATATCCATTGAATCTACAACATGATAGATTACTAAGGATTTATGAATATACCCTGATCCATATGTTCCTGAACTTAATCGTTCTTCAAAAGGGAGAACTTGATCACCAACCTTCACGGGCAATCTATCACGAACAAGGGTTTTGATCATCTTCTTGTGCGGAATACCTTGAAAATCAACATAGATGACAATGATAACAAAGATGAGTAGTGGTTGTTTTAAGGTTCTTCCTCAACCTAGATCCCTTATGTCTTAGACACTCTTCAGATGGGGAGAATAGACAGCATGCAATGTGTCATGTGTATTGGGGACCATAGACTAATCATGTTCCCATTATTCCGAAATTGACCATCAATGACATATACTCATATTTTGCCCATATCAAATAATGAATTTAATTAATTATCAAAATCGGAAATATGATTAGTCTTATCTCTTAATTTGATCACATATCAATTATTTTTCATAATTGATAAATAGCTAATATAATTAATTACCAATATTTACCCACATTATGATATTGGAATAAAATGTTCTACTTGTGCAAAATATTGTAATTGAGCTTGGTTGAGTTTACAAACAGGTTGAACTTGACTGAATTTATATGTAGGTTACCCATAACTGTTTTAAGGATACATCAGCTTCCTCTTGCTTACACAAATTAATTATTAGCCTCCATTATAGATGATGTACATCCTGTGTATTTTTTTATTATTAAATACTGGACACTCTGATTCCTAAATACAACATTGGAACAAAATGCATTGTTTCCATTCTAACATGAAGAAAAGGAGTTGAAAAAAAAAAACATTCTTAGATGGAACTCTTAAATTCAATGTCCCTCTAATATGCACAAACTCCTTTGCTATAACAAAATGCATTGTTTAAATACAATATAGTATTGATTCTCTTCTTAGATGGAGAAAAACGAGTTCAAAAAAAAAACTATAAAAGATTATGGTTGTAGCTAAAAGTTTTGGTCCTCTCACAATAAGCATTTGTCATCAGACATATGACAATATGTTTGTATACAAGCATTATTTTTTTGGTTACATATGCAAGCATTTTTATTTTGTTGCTTTTTACATATGACATTTTGTTTATAAAAAAACTAATTGAGGTGTAGTTGTAGCGTGAGTAGAAATATTAATTCTAATGTTTAGTATAAATGGTAGGTTAAACCCTCGGGATGAATGAGCAAAATAAGGTTTATAATGTTTGTAGAAGCAAATTAAGGTTTTCTCTTCTTTTTTTTTTTTTTTAGTTTTTAATAATTCTTATGTTTAATTATATTAAGGATTTCTTATAGCAACACAGGAGTATTTCTAGGAAATGAAAACGCTAATTATGTGGCAAGAAATGATTTCTCTTCGAATATTAATGGCTCATTATTGGTTAGTATGCTTTAAAATTTCGTCACATTCCATATCATTTATATGTAATGCTATTGTTTATTATACATTGGAATATTCCATGTGTTTTCAAGTCTGCACGGGAAACATGTTTGGGTTTTGGATTATACATCTAGGAAGCACTGTCATAAAGATTTATACATTCAGAAAGCATGTTTTGGCTTGGATTGAGATTACCGATATAGCTTCATTGTGTATGAGCATATATCAATTTCAAATTGTCATAAATGTATAAAGCACATGTAATTTCTTACGAACCGAAAAGTTGTTATATTGTTGATGTAGTCTTTGTTTTCTTCAAAACAACCGGTAGTATACATAGATTCAGTATAAACAAACTTATTAGTATATAATAGATTGTTTAGGAACATGTGATCATTTCCAGCATGTGTAAAACCAAAAGTGACACGTACGAATGCACGGGTACCTTACTAGTTGTGTGTGCGAATGAAACTACACTAGAAACTTCAAGACTTGTTGCATGAACCTTCTTTATCATTCACTGATTTCAAAACATAAAATTACATAGAGGGCAATTATAAGATATCAAATTTCGGAAAAAAAAATTAATATGAGAATAAATCCTACCACTTCCGATCCTAGGTTTCTGCGCTTTAAAAAAAAACCAAAGACGTATCGCTCAAATAATTGGCATGATATTGTATGTTAGATATATTAAAATTTATGATAATAATTATTATTAATTATTAATTATTAATTATTTTGGAAATATATTGCCCCCACTGGTTCAGGATCCTGGATCCGCCACTCTCTTCAAGGTTCTTTCTGATAGCAAAAAAGGAAATACCAAATTTGATATTCAAAAAGAAGTGAATATTTGAAATAGCTTCTTATTTTGGGTTTTTAAAACTTGCTTCTACAATAGTCATATTTATCTATGTCACTATTTTTTTTTACCAATCTATATCACTATTGTTGGTGCTTTACATGACTCGAATGTTATTAACTAAACTTATTTTATATAATTTTAAAATAAAAACATTTGAAACAAAAAATACAAGCTAACATGTTGAAGTCTACAAGCTATCATTAAAAGAGGGTTAATAAAAAGATTAAAGTAGTATGCACTATCAGTGTAAAAGGTTGTATGCTTACATATTCACTAACATTTTGATATCTAGAGAGAGACAACAATAATAAGAATTTGCTAAAATATTATTAGATGTCAGTATAAAACTCTTGTACACTAATAATATATAGAAATTAAACTCTTAATAAAATACTAATCTATTTTTTTTGTTGAGGGAAACCAAGTTACTTCATTTCAATATATCAAAACCAAATGTTCAATACAACTGGGAATTGACTGATAAATAGAGGGACTAGCATATAAAATAGACGTCCTATCAAGATTATGAGCGACTAGATTAGCTTGTCTCCTAGAAAACTTAACCTCAAAGTTTGTAAAATTTGAAAGTAGTTGTTTGCATTCAGGCTCAATAGAGCCAAACTCAGTAATGTTTGATTTGTCCCTGTGCACCTCCTCAACAACCTGAAAACTATCCAGCTCAAAAACCACGGCTTCAAAGCCTAGACTTGCAACCCAATGAATATTAAAACTATCAATGCTGTTCTAGCCTGAATGAAGTTGCTCATGTGGTCTGTTAAACACATACCAAGACCAGTTATAGAATCTTTTTTGAAAAAACTTGCATCAACATTGCACTTCACCACCCCAATGGAGGGGGCACTCCAAGAAACTGCAACACCTGCTGGTCGAGAAACTGGAGTTTGCAGCTTTGGCCGGGCTCGCAAAAGCTCCATGCTGCATAGCAGAAGAATCAATGTCTTGCCAAACTTTGTCATTTCTACATTTCCATAGACTCCAAATGATCATAGCAAAAGTACAGCGGTTGCTATCACTAAGTTTATCACAAACCGCAAAGAACAAGGAGGCAAAATCCTCACATTGAGTCAGCAGAGGGTCAATAACATGCCATAGAGATACTTTCAACCAACACTCTTTGGCCACATTGCAAGTTAAAAATAGGTGCCAACAATTTTCTAGGCCATTACTACACAAAGAGCAAAGACTGGGACCAGGGTTTCAAAATGCGATCCGCAACCGCTAATGCGGCCGCAATATTACGGTTGCGGGACTCACCGCAACGGCATCCGACCGCAATTGCGGTGGGAATCAAAATCACCCGTTACGGCCGCAACGTAACACCGTAACAGCCGCAACGGCCGCATCAGCCGTAACGGGGTTCCAAACAGAGCCAAAATGAAAAAGGCCAAATTCTCAGAATCAGACAACCATTTCAAAATATATTTGTACAAATTATATTCTCCTAACCTGCTTCTTTTCAGATCAAATGCTTTTGCCTTTATCTCCTTTTGCTTTATGCTTCTGCTTCACTTCACTTCACTTCACTCAGATTCAGTGTCTCATTCTGTCATCTGCTTCACTTCACTCATATAACCTCTTCGGTCATTCCTCTGTCTCACACTCCTCCAGTGGATCTGCATCTTCTCATCTGCTCATCCGATCTACTAGTAGTACTAGCCTCACCCCAAGGTAAGATCTTCCTTTCCTCCTTTGCTCTGCCGTCGTCCTCCGGGTGTGGGGTTCAGTGGGTGAGGGCTTGAGGCCGTGACCGTGAGTCCGTGACTGAGGAGGGCCGTGAGGTGGAGGCCCGAAACCGTGGGTCGTGAGGCGGAGCCTGAGAGGTTGAGACTGAGAGAGAGAGGGGAGGCTGAGCCTGAGAGAGGGGGGAGGGGCCGAGGGTGGCCGCGATCTGGGTTTTGGCCGGTGGGTGGCCGCCGGCGGACCTGGTAGCTGGTGCTGTCACTAGTGCAGAAAAGGGATTCCATGTCGGTTATTTTTGGCTTTCCACATCGGTTTTCAAACTGATGTGGAAACGACCGATGTGGTTTATTGCCACTTTACACATCGGTTAAAAAACCGATGTGTAAAGTATATTTTAAACATCGGTTTTCTCTTAACCGATGTGGAAAATTAATTTATCAATTGATAAGCAGTTGGAAATTTAACTTTCTACATCGGTTTTGCCTAAAACCGATGTGTAAATTTAACTTTCTACATCGGTTTTTAAAAGAGACGATGTGTAAAGTGAAATTTACACATCGGTTCTACGGTAAACCGATGTAGAAAGTTAAATTTACACATCGGTTTTTGATGAACCGATGTGTAAAATCTCATTTTTTTTAATGCATTATTTACATTTCAATCATTCCTTTCCCCTGTTTCGATGTATGCGATCAATAAACAAACCAGCGATTACCATGATCAAACAAGAAACAACAACAGAACACCAAACCAGTTTTTACAAAATTGCAACAAAGTTTTAACCATATAAAAAGAAAAAAATACTTAATTAAAATTTCTTGGCAAAAACAATCAGCTCTTACACATATGGTTAAAAATACTTGACATTTCATCAAATGACTAGTGAGCACGAGAATCTGAAAACAGAGGGCATCGGGCCTAATTTATTTCTAATGAATTAAAACAACACTTTATCATTGCTAGATCAAAACAAGAGAGTAGTAGAATTGAACCAGGACACGAGCACTAATACATATCATCGAGTCAAAGGTACACTATAGCTAGTACATGATAAGTTTTTAAACTAACTACATATATACAAACTATGGGTGGTACACTTCAAGAAAGAAAGTTGCCCAACGCCTCTTTATGATGTTGATGTCAGAATCAGATAATGGAGTTGGATTGTTGAATATCTGCAAGTTTAATTGGACAAAAGATTATATCTTTTAAGTAATAAACTAACATAAAACATATAACGAATCTATACTATTACTTCTAATTGTGTCAATTAACATTTACCTCGCTCCATCTTTCAGTGATCCCGGAGGAGATAATTTCCAACATCCACTGCATCACATAGTAGCCACATTCCCATGACCCACGTTGTATACGTGACTACGTACAAATGAAACCCAATTAGAATATGAGGAATTAAATAAAATAGAAATCAATTATTGTACCCACTGCATTTGATGCATTTGAACTAATAAATATCTTACGCTGGGAATAATCCATCTGATAGCCCGAGTACGCCTTTCACCACTCACCACGCAACATGTGGGATGCATTAATAGACCTATCATGACAAAAACATTAATTAAAGTATATCTAATAGATTTCAGATAATTAAAACAACTGCATTACTGATTATAAAGTATTTTAATGCTTACGTTTCGATGATCGTCTTCAGTTGATTCGCCGGCTTATTTCCCAATGAGCAGAAGAAGACCACGACGTTCATTCTTGGGTACAAGAGCAACAGTTGCCAATGCCGGCTGTATTTGCGGAACAGTTAGTGACTAAGTCATATATAGTTATACTTAAATAACCGGTACTTACTTATTGAGATAAGGCGCAAGATAGAATTGATGATCGTCTCGGGCAAGTATATCACGTATGGTAGTGACCAGGTCTTCCGATGCTACGAGAACATCACCCTGAATGAACATAGGGTCAATGAACCCATAAAGGGCGAGGTTACCCTGATCGACTAACATACGATGCAGATACCTAATATATTGGAAAAACATGTTAATTATCATAGTATTTAAAAATTAATTACGTACTTAACTTATAAATAAAATGTACTTACGTGCACCAAAACGATATATGTGCAGAACTGGCCATTTCTTTATTGAGTGCCATCTCCATAAGTTCCTTCTTTGGTATATACAGTTCACCAGGGCTGGCATCATGTTCCAACGTTACCAAGGCTGCATCATCCTCCATGGTGACAACCTGTATAGCCAGAACTTTAAAAACATCACCATGGCCAGGTGCCCCTTTGTCGATCCCCTAAACAACATAGATATATATTAGTAATCACGGATAATTAAGTTGTTTAATTCGTTATTAACTAAATGGTCAAATGAATACCTTGGTAGGAGCAGACATCTCTGGTCTTCCTAGATCCGACCTTTTAGGCACAATATCATTTCCAACATCCTATAACGAATAAAAATAAAGCATTATCTTTAAACAATGATAAATATATTTCAACTATGAATATAGAAAAACACAACTAACCGAATACCTCAGATGCAACAAGAAAGTTGACCAGTCTTCTTGGCCAGAGGATGAAGTTCTGCAGGCACGACCCACTGTTTGAACCTCCTCAGTGAGCACAGGGACTCGAGCATCAGCATCTCGAATAATCTCAACAGACACCCTCAGCTGATCATCCGGTAATAACCGATGGTGTATGATATTACCTAACTTATTATATGCCCTACCCAATGCCACTAAGCGGCGACGATGATGATCATCAACATACAGCTCACACCTATCAAGGTCGTCGTCATCATCATCATCATCATCATCATCATCAGTAGCAGCATCACCATCATCATCATTTTCAGGATGATGAGGAGGATCACATGAGCCCTTAGTGCTCACATGGACGAGAGGGTGGACGAGAGGGTTGGACACCTTTGTCATCTGCGGGGACATAGAAGTGAATATTGCCATCTCTGGGCAAACCGCTCGGCCATCTCTGTCGACAAGCTCACCTGCAATCTCTGTTTTAGCCGTGCTCTATCTGCATCAACATCCCTGTGGCATTGGTGTGAAGATGAACCATGGTATTGGCGAATGCCGACTCCCCATCCAACACCAATGACACGGCCCGGGTGGTCTGGTTTTCCGATGGCAGTAGATAAGACATCATCGCGTCCTCTAGGAACAAAGGTTCCTTGGGTTAGCTGATCATCCAAGGCATCCTATAACATAAAATATCAGGTCACATTACAATTTGGTAGCAATCTTAAAATGACAATTACAACAAACTATACTTACAATCCTCTCAGCTACTTGGCGGGCCTCCTCGGATGTATATTGTCCCGTTTTTCTTTGTCGGCCCCTCTTCCATGAACGATGGCGTGGGGGTGGAGGTGGATCAACAACCTCTGGAAGATTTTCAGCATTAGGATCTGCCTGAGATGCTGCCTGCTGACGTGCTTTCTTTTCCTCTTCAACCATTTTCTTAACAAGCTTTTTATATCCCCCACGAGACATGACATGGGGGTAGACATTCTTGCTTTGGTTTTCCTGCCCCTTTTTCCTCTTCTCTTATTATAAATAAAAGACAATTAAATTACATAAGTAAATGAAATTAATGCAATTACATAAATTTAGAGACAAATCAAATAAGTTAACCTGAAAGCTGGGATCACGTCGGCTCTGAACAAAGCGATCCCACGTCGCCTTGTTAAGAAACGGATACACCTCAAGTGGGTTCTTTTTACTTTTTGGATTGAATATATAGTATCTGCCCAGGTCGGCCTTAAAAGCCCTCCAACGCTCTCCAGCATACTTCTGCAAACGCTTCTTCATAGCATATGTATCCGGTATGTCAAATGTCAACTACATTAAGACCAATAGAATCAACGAATTACTGTATGATATTATTAAGATAAAAATAAAGTAGGTACAGACAAACACAGGACGTAAAAGTATAGATACCAGAATACTCTCCCATATCTGCTCCTTCACGTCCGCCGGTACATCTCTCCACCTATCAATGAGTATACTGGGCCTGTTCCTAGCAAGGGTCGCCACAAAACTGGTAAACTGATCTTCCATTGGCCCAATAGGATTGAGTTTATTATCAAAGTCTACTCGTATCCTTTGATTTGACCCACGGTTGGCAGTCAAATGCCTCATCCGTGTGGCACGTCTACCCTTTCTACCGGTAGACGGGGTTTCTGACCCGCTGCATGAAGGAGGGATATCCTCATGATCAGCCATGTATACCTGTTTAAACACAAAACAAAAAAAAAAACTTGTTAGTATGTCAGGATAAATATATCAATCCGAACTTTCATCAAGTATATAACATTAGAATCAATGAATAACTATTTTAACTGAATTAAGAAAAAGTTTTTTCCCAAACTGTCCAACTTTGGACAATTCAAGATCCAACACAATGAGCGGTACATTAAGCACGTACACGTACACGTACGCTCATTAGTATTGCATCTCAAACGGGAAACTAAGGCTTTACTAATTATTGTGGGCATATTATCGAATCAAATAAATTTTCAAGAAAATACATTAAAACTCCAATGAAAGCTTTTCAGCCAAAACGTACCTTCTGAGAGACACGCCTAGTTGTTATTATGCAAAGACAGCAGAGAAGTGAACAAAGCAGAGGCAGTAGCACTATGCAATGAAGTGTAGATCACCCTGCAGCAAAATGAACATCTAAGAATTCTAATGAAAACCATAAAATTGACAGACACTATAAGGTCTTTGTAAAGTCACTTACCAAAAAATAGAGAGGAAAAGGGTAAAAACAAGATCTAAGGTTAGTTCTTTGCTTTTTTATATTGGGAATTCTATTCTGTCTAAAGGTGTGAGTGTACTACTACTCGTTTGATTCTCTTGTTTCTTGTTTCAATTTCAGAAAGATTATGCAATTAGTCATGTTGCATTCAGTCCTCTTGGGCATGAGGTTGTCATCAGCTATGAGAAAAAAACATTTATGTGATGAACGTACATCATGGTAAGATATTTTACTTTAAATATTATTTTGTTTGTATTTAGATTTTACTGTAAAAAGGGTTGAGATCACATGTTCTTACAAAATAGATGGAGCAAATAAGGATTCATATTCTCCTGATGATGTCATAAAGATGATGAAAGTTGATGTAAACAGAAATGCATCGACCAAAACTGGAGAAACAATCAGAGATATCAAGGTTTTTGGTTTTTTTTCTTATAAGCAAAAAATGTATTGAATCGAGTACAAGGGGTACTCAAACCCGTATACATCATAATAAAGAAAAGATTACAAAAGAAGCAGGATATTAGGTACATTGTCAACCGAAAAACACACAAACTGCTAGGAGGTTGAAATATAGCTAAATTCATGCCCCCAACAATCCATCAAAACCCCTTCTACTGAACACCCAGGATTGAAATAACAGTAATATTCACAAAAACCACCCAATAGTTCTAGGATTAATGACAAAGTGATATCTGTTACCACCATGGAAACACCCAAACAACACTGGAAAAATACAAAACCAAAACCAGATTTCACAAGCATCCAACTAAAAACTTAGCATCTACTAGTCTCCATTCCAGCAACGCAAGTAAAGAAAAAGCATTCAAAAATTACACAGCAGCAGTGAACAACTGGGAATCCAGAAGCTAGAAAACGAGAATCAACTAAAAATCCCCCACATTGATCTGATACTTGAAGCTCACTTGAAAATCAGCAAAAGCAAATGTGAAAAAAGCTAAAGCATAGAACTGGCTTATTATATCAGAACAGCAACTACCAATAACCCATAAATAAAAACAAAAATTCGTATGAGACGGGGTTTGTAACATGTAAGGATGTTCTGTGTTTTACCTTTGAGAAGTTGAGGAGATGAGAGTGGGAACCGAGAAAGAGAAGCCGAAGAGATGAGAGGGAGTTGACGGTGGTGGAGGCGAAGGCAGCACGGCAGATACACCGGAGCTTCCGTCGTCGGCGCAAAAAAGTGAGGAGATGGGAGATGAGAAGTCATGTGGGTGTATGAACAACCAGCCAAGAGATGCGTCTGCGTGAGAGAGCTCGGGATGAAAAGTTCCTTGTTTAGGGTTGAAGAACTCAGATGCGTTGTTTTCCTTGTTTAGGGTTGAAGAACTCAGATGAAAAGGAAAAGGAGGGAGAGAGCTCAGATGAAAAGTTCTCAGCGCCAAAATGAAAAGGGAGGAAGAGGGAATTAATATGTAAATAATAATACACATCGGTTAACTTAGAACCGATGTGGTAAAGTTTTACACATCGGTTAAAAATAAAACCGATGTTTAAAAATAAAATTTTAATTTCTAATTTTTTTTTATACTTTTATACATCGGTTATTAGAAACCGATGTGGTTAATGACTGTTTTACACATCGGTTCTAATACAACCGATGTTAAATGTTAACAATTTCTGAGTTTAATTTTTTTTATTTTAATTTTAAACATCGGTTAGAAATAACCGATGTGGAAAGGTTTTACACATCGGTTATTCCTTAAACCGATGTGTAATACTTTGATTTTAATTTCAAAAATGCCACCGCCTCCTTTTACACATCGGTTTCAGAGAAACCGATGTGTAAACTCCGATGTAGAATCACTTTTCTGCACTAGTGTGTCACGGCTGGGGAGGGGTGAGTGGTGACTGGTGAGTGTCGTGGTGACTTCCAGGTTCCAGCTAGGGTTGCAGAAAAAAGAAGAAAAAAAAAGAAACAGAGGAGGGGAAGAACTGAAGAAGAAGAGGTGAGAGTCGTGAGACGTGAGATGAGACTGTGTCTGTGAGTGTGAGTGAGAGGGTTCTAGATCCATGCAGCTAGGGTTGCAGAAAAAGAAGAAAAAAAATAAACAGAGGAGGAGGGGAAGAAGAAGAGGTGAGGTGAGAGTTGAGACTTGAGAGACTGTGAGAGTGAGTGAGAGTAAGAGTCTGAGAGACTGAGACGTGAGAGTGAGACCGTGCCGTGAGGGATGAGACGAGAGAGGGACAAGAGGGACAGGGGAGGAAGACTGAAGAAGTGGAAGTGTGGAACTGAAGTGAAGAAGAAATGGTGAGGTGAGGGACTGAGGGACGCGGACGAGTGGACGACTGACGAGACACGAGAGAGAGGGAAAGTGGGAAACTGGGAAGGTCACAACTCAGAAGTCAGTGAACTGGGAAAGATAATGTGAACCAAGTCAACCAACCACCTCTTATCTTATCCACTATGTGCGTGCCGTGTGTGTGGGTTGGGTTGGGGTGGGAGTGGGAGGACCGAATTGGGTGGGGTGGAATTTTTTTTTAATCAAAAATTTTAGGTGGGAAATTAATTAAGATTTGGGAATAATATAGGAAAAATTTGAGAGAGAAATAAAATATATATTGATATATTAATCTAATTGTTGATTTAGTATATGTTTAGCTAGTATTTATTGTTCAAATTATATGCTAATAATTGATTTGTTGTATTAAATAATTTACTGTAATTATTAATTAGATTATCTGTGTTTTGGTAATTGCTAGTTTATATTAAAGTTTTCTTTTTGAAGGATAGTTTAGATGGGAATTTTTTTTAATCAAAAATTTTAGGTGGGAAATTAATTGAGATTTAGCAATAATATAGGAAAAATTTGAGAGGAAAATAAAATATATATTGATATATTAATCTAATTACTGATTTAGTATATGCTTAGCTAGTATTTATTGTTCAAATTATATGCTAATAATTTATTTGTTGTATTAAATAATTTACTGTAATTATTAATTATATTATCTGTGTTTTTCTAATTACTAGTTTATATTAAAGTTTTCTTTTTGAAGGCTAGTTTAGATTAAAGTTGTAAGTTTGGTTGAATTATTGATTGATGTTTATTTATAAATATTGAACAGGTTGTATAAAATATACACAATGCCTCAAAGAGAAGAATTTCCTACACAAAGATTAGATGGTGCTCCGAGTGATGACATTGGATGGCATTTTGGAAACCTAGTAGCCGGAAGTTGTAACAATATCGAATGCAAACTTTGTCACAAGATAGTAAGAGGTGGCATTACAAGATTGAAACAACATATAGCACATATGAAAGGACAAGTGTCTGGCTGTGCTAGAGTGAGCAAATTGGCTAGAGAAGGTATGATGAAGCTTCTTCTTGAAGGAAAAGCAAAGAAAAATGACTCCAAAAAAAGAAAAGAAGAATTTGAAGCACGCCTGAGAGGAGAAGATGAAGATGAAGCTGAAGATGTGGATCACCTTATTGATGAACGAATGAGGTTTGATACACAGGAAAGCCTTAGATCACATCGTGAATGGGAAGACAGGCAACAATTTAGACAACAAACAGGAGGGCATCGAAATATATATGAACAAGGTGGAAGCTCTCATGCGAGTATTGGTGGGGGTGAAAGGTCTGAGAAACATGTTCAACTCCGAAGAGTTTAGGCAATCTAAATTTGGTAAAGCGAAAAATGGACCGTCATATGAAGCAAGAACAATTGTTAATGACAGTGAATTCTGGAGTAAGTCCCAAGACATATTGAAGGTGTTTGAGCCTTTAGTAAAAGTTTTGAGACTTGTTGATGGTGACGAGAAACCAACCATGGGTTTCATATATGAAGCCGTTGATAGAGCTAAACAAGCAATTAGACAAAATTCTCATTATCATTCCAGATATAATGATTTAATAGACAAGCGATGGAGATACATGCATTCCGATCTTCATTCTGCCGGTATGTTGATATAATTTATAAATTTATTTTTATCATGTAATTTTATATTTATACTTTCATCCATAATAATATGTTATCCTTTTTTATGTTATTTTCTTAATCTGTAATTTCAATACGGAGTTGAACGTGGGGATGATGTCTATAAAGAAACGTTTGAAGGAACAAATAGAGTCATCTTCAGAATAGAAAGAAACATCGATGATCAGATTAAAGCTCTGAACCAGGTTAGTAATGAATATTTATATTTTTAAACTTATAATTCATTATTTATCAAATGAAGATATTTACGTATTGATATATTATGTTATATTTCACAGTTAGTACTTTTTAGAGATAAGGTTGAAACATTTGGTACTCCTCAAGCTCAAGCAGCTTGGTCTAAGAAGAATCCAGGTAAAATAATATTTTTTTATAAATCATTGAAATTTAACTTTATTTTTTAATATAATAACTAATAATTTGTTTACCTTTTGTTGCTCCTTTAAAAAGCTGAATAGTGGTCATTTTTTGGTGTATGTGCTCCTGAGCTTAAACATGTGGCTATAAAGGTTCTTAGCCAAACAACTTCAGCCACAAATTGTGAGAGAAATTGGAGCACATTTAGTTATATCCACACGAAGACAAGGAATAGATTGAAGTATAAAAAGCTGCAAAAGCTTGTCTTCACGCACTACAATATGAAATTGAAAATGAGGCATCAAATGAGAAAAAGTCAAGATGAAATTGAAGCAAGTTTTAATCCTATCAATCTTGATTATATATTTCAAGAAGATGCATTATCTCCATGGATTGAAGAGAGAGAAGATCCACTATTAGATGGAGTACAAAATGCAGAATGGTTGCCTCTAGTGGATACAGATGATGAAGATGTGGAAGTTGTTGATGATAATGATGATTCTAATGAAGATGGTGGTGGTTTAAGTCCACCAAGTAATAATAGTGGTGATGAGGGTGGTAATGTAGAAGCTGAAGGTGGCGGTGATGATAATGATGATGGTGATGATGATGGGCAATTTCAAAATGATCCATCTCAAGATTCACCATATAATAGGCGTTATAGGAGCTTGACTGATATGCCTCCTTCTGGTAGTTCATTACCCGAGAGCAGCAGAGGTGGGTCACATTCTAGGAGAGGAAAAAGAAAACAGAATGTTCCACTTGAAGATTCTTCCTCTTCTAGTATTACACAAAGTTTTAGTGACTTTGGTATTGACGATTCTTCTCAGAGTAGTCAACAATCTCATCCACCTTATTATCAATATCCTTATTTCAACACATATAACACATACGGAAGTGATCAAGCTCCCTCATACTACCAACCATCAATGAATTATCAAGATCCTTATCATTAACAATCAAGTGGTGGATTTTTTGATTATGTCTTTGGACAAGGAGCTACACAAGATGATAGCCAAAGTGAGAATAGAGGTTATGAACCACCACGTCATTCCACCATGTGGTAGCAAGTATGTAAGTTCAATTTTTATTATCTTTGATTCGTATATTTGTTAATTATTATTATTAATTATTATTTTAAATTTATTAATTTGTTTAATTTTATCTTCTTCTTTTTTGTAGTGAAGACGTATCTCTAAGTGGTGACAATGTGACGTTATTTTAGAATCACAATTGCAGTTGGATGTATTCCTATATGTGAGTAATGTGACACTAATATCTTTTTATTTGTGATTCATATATATTTATGCACTTTTAAGTTTCTGACATTCTTACTTCTTTGTAATTTTGTACTTATATGTGCTTAAAAGTTTTATTTATAATTTATCTTCACTAAATTAAGTTTAAATTATTTATAAACATAATATAATGTCTTAAAAATGAATATAAATTTATACAACATCATTAGTAAAAGATATAATAAGAATTATAAAAAAAATAATTTTTTTTCATTTTGTGAAATTTTCAAATCATTTCACGCCGCAGCGGCCGCATTACGCATCGCAGCAGCCGCAATGACCGCAATCGCAGTGACCGCGACCGCAATCGCGACCGCAACCGCAATTTAAAACCCTGACTGGGACAATCCACTCCCTCCATACGAAGCCTAGTTTTAGTGGGAACAACATCTCTACAAGCCCTCCATAGGAGAGATCCCACTTTGTGAGGAACATGCAAGCTCCAAAGACCCCTCCAGTCACCAACACCTTAAGATCATCTTGGTTAACAAGCTGATCCATAAGGGCTAGCACTCGTATATGATATTTTCCTACCATCCACTAACCAAGGCTTTGACCAAAGATTTATATGAGATCCATCACCAATTTTCCACCTCAAACCCTCCTTCAACAAGACCCGGGAAGATCACATGTTACGCCAAGAAAAGCTTGGATTATGACCAAGCATTGAGTCCAAAAACTCACCCCTGGGAAAATATTTAGCTTTGAGAAGTTTAGACACCATAACTTCTGGATTAGAGACAATTCTCCAACCTTGCTTTCCTAGTATTGCTAGATTGAAGGCTTCAAGATTTTTAAAGCCCAGACCACCAAATTCTTTCCTTACAGTCATTTTGTCCCATCTCAACCACTTAATACCTTTATTATTTTCTGTTTTTGAACCCCACCAGAACGAATTCATCATTTTCTCAATATCATTGCAAATGGACTGGGGAAGCAAGAACACGCTCATACAATAAGTAGGGATAGCCTGAACAACACTCTTAGCAAGAACCTCCCTACCAGCTCTAGACAAAGTTCTACCAGTCCACGAGTTTATTTTCCTCCAAACCCTCTCTTTCACATAATTAAAAGTTACTTTTTTCTTTCTATCAATCATGGAGGGAAGGCCTAGATACATACCTGTACCAAGACAAACATGGACTCCAAGAATGTGGGAGAGAGTTATTCACTTTCCATCATCAACATTTCTACTAAAAAACACTTATGACTTGTTAGTAATTTATAGCTTGCCCCCAAGCAGACTTCATAGGTAGCCAAAATCCCTTTCATAGCTTCACATTCTCTATCTGAGGCACGAAGGAAAATAAAGCTATCATCGGCAAAAAACAAATGACTAATAATCGGAGCCCCTCGACAAATTTTGATACCATGCACGTCCCCCCTAGCAACTGCTTTCTTAATAAGGGTAGAGAGTCCTTGAGCACAAATAATAAATAAGTAGCGTGAGAGGGGGTCACCTTGTCTGAGGCCTCTACCCGGGACAATGGGACCAACACCTTCATTATTAACCAGAACAGAATAATTAACAGAAGAGATGCAAAGCACAATCCAATTAATCCACCTGCTACTAAAACCAAGCTTGAGCATCATGGCTTTCAGAAAACCCCAATCCACACGGTCATAAACCTTGCTAATATCAATCTTCAAAGCAACCTCCCCCTTGGCTCCTTTTGTCTTGCATTTCAAATAATGGATCAATTCAGAAGCCACGATCACATTGTCCAGAATAGATCTTCCTTCCACAAAAGCATATTGCTCCTATAAAATACATTTAACCAGGACTTTCTTTAACCTGTTAGCGAGAACTTTGGCCAAAATTTTATACAAAACATTACACAGCGAGATTGACCTATAGTCTTTCATGGAACTAGGGTTGTCAATTTTTGGAATTAAGACAATGTTTGTCTCATTAAGATTTGTAGGAAAAGAACCACTATCAATCCAAAAACAGCAAGCATTATAAACATCCTTACCACACAGGTTCCAAAAATGCTGGTAGAAAGCAGGATTAAGACCATCCGGACCCGGGGACTTGTCAGGATGAATTTGGGAAACTGCCACATGAAACTCTTCTTCTGAAAAAGGAGCCATAAGACCCTGATTGTCATTCTCATCAAGCACGGATCCACAACATCAATAACAGGATCATAAAAAGCTTGGCTCTCTTCAAATAGATTATCAAAGTAGTTCTTGGCCACATTACAAAGACCCTTCTTATCCTCAATCAGGACGCCATCATTACTCAACAATTTGTCAATACAATTCCTCCTCCTTCTAGCATTTGCTGTGGCATGAAAATTGTGTTTGAGTCTCCATCCCTAAGCCAAAAAGCTAATAAAATACTAATCAATTTAATCTAATATTCTTTGATTTGGATCATCTCTATTTGAATAAAAATAGGAGAGTTTCGGGTTTGATAAATCACAACCATACATGGAAAATAAAACTTAATCAATGGATTATATTATGACACATCACCATTGCCTTGAAACACACTGTTTCATTAAACAAAAATTGGTCATGCGTTCCCTCTTCCTTCTCATTTTTTCTGCCTGTTCAGTGCATCTTGGAAACTAGCATACTGGAAAATAGAGAAATGTTTCATTTTTTATCCCATACATCACGTACTCTTAAAGGTTTTCAATGGAAAAAATGATTCGATAATAACACTAATGAGGCCACTTTCCATCAATTTGTCCAAATGGTTGGTCTATTGCCTTTCGTTTATCTCTGTTTTACAGTCTCTGGATCTTCCCCTTGTATGCATTTCACTCAATCTCATTACCCTCTCACCTGCGTTCTTGGTGAAGTAACAGGAGATGATTCAGGGATCAAGTTTTGGTGAAGGCAGTTAATAAAACTAAGTGTTTTCTAAGAAGTCTAATGTGTCACATCTTAGACCATAGATGAAGATTCAATAATAAAACTACAAATGATGGATGTTTCGTCTCAAAACTTTGATGAACTCAAAATGCTTATCTTGAGAACTCAAACTTATTTGGATAGGTAATTAGCTTATCCTAATAAGTTACTCTCACACTATAAATAAAGGGGTACACTATAAATAAATATCCATGTTTGCTTTGAATCCCAACTGGGATAGGTAGGAATAGCATATATCCATAAAATTCTCTTTATAATTCGTATTTGGAAGAATTTGTTATACCCCATTCTAGTCAGATTTCGACTATTCGAAATTTTAACAGGAACAAGGGATAATGAAGTGCGTGTGGCTATGCATTTTTTTTTGGTAAGTGACCATACTATAATTATCACAATAACACATTTAATTTACATAACCACGCATTATTATTAAATGGTAAATAGGCACGTATAAAATTGGTTGTGTACCCACCAAATTGTGCGGTTCTATCCAAATAAATAAATAAATCAAATTGTGCGACAAATAAATAGGCATGACATCAGGATTTCATAAGATTTTAATGGACTTTTTTATGACAAAAGAATCATGTGGTATTCAATCAAGACTTTTATAAAATATAAATAAGTCATGTGGTATTCAATCATGATTATGATTATTTCTTCAAGGATTCCAAATCCACTGGTATTCAATCAAGACTTTTTATAAGTTACTAAAAATCCTCTGGTATTCAAAAGTTTACCAATTTCGATGGATTCTTTTGTATAATGGATTTTGAATGACTTTTTAGTTAAATATATGTAAGAATTAATGTCTCATGTGTGTGACAAATATTAGTGGTGGTTTAATATTTGAATGAAAGGACATATTGTTTGACATTTGAATGAATGATTATAACTCTTGGGAAGGAGTCTTATGAATGAAATGATATATTGCTTGATGGAAGCAATTATAAAAGGAAGGAAATGAAACATTTCCCTATCCCTGCCTAGAAAGAAAGTCTCCTAATTTCCATCAAAGTTAGAGGCATAAATTAAAGAGGAAGGAAAGGGATAGAAGAGTTTCCATTGTTGATTGAAGTTCAAGTAAAGAAGTATTAAAATTTAAGCATGGAGAAATGTTAGTGTTTCTATTCATCCTATTAATGAAGACTATGAATTCTTAAGATCCTTATTAATGGCTCATGTATGATAGAGTTTACATGTGGTATCAAACCATGTGTTAGGGAATTTATAGTTTTTCATTGATGATGTTTGAATTCCCCAATTTTATGAACCCTAATTTTAAATATTGGGAATTCATAAATTATGATTTTTTATTCCGCTGCACTGTGATTGTTAAAAGTATGTATGTTTCAATTATGATTCTCCCTGTATGTTCTCAATATATGATTGGATCATTTAAAAACATTTATTGGAAGTTCCTGTACGTGATTGATTGGAACTTCAATGAATGATTTTTTTAAAAAAAAAATGCCCTTTTTCAATTTGGAATTGGGATGAACGTTCTTTGTATGTCCTTTTATGAGAATTGCCTGTATCCAAAGGCTTTTACGTGATTGTTCACATCTCCCTGTACGTGTTTTCAGAGTCCTGAATTAGGAAATAATAAATGACTTTCCTATAATTCCCATTCCATTATCGATGCATCCTAGATGTGGTTGTTAAGTTTTGAAATGCCCTTCAATTATCAATCTTGGATGCTTGTACATGATTTCCTTTCAAATATCAAATTTGAATAAAACTCCATGAACGTGTTTCAAAATCGGAATTAAGGAAAGGCATTTGAATGTTTATGAAGTATGTATATTTTGGGATTAAATGTATGATGGGTTTGTTAATCACCAAAGTGATCAAATCTGAAAATTTATTTAATTACAAATGAATGATAATTTATTTCAATTACCCATAGAATGTGATGCTATAAATGACATGATGATTGTTAGTTTATGGGTAAATTGAAGTTCATTGTTACAAGGCATTTATGGATCACCCAAAGGTTGATTAGTTCTTATAATTAATGGACATGATTGATGGTGATGTGAATGCACTATTAGTTTTATTTATATGTCCAAAGATAGTAAATATCTCTAGTTAGTGCATATTTCATTGCCTAATAATGTTGACTTGTATCAGCATCATTATGTTTCTTGTGTATTGATGTATCACCCAAAGGAGAACATTAATGTGCATTGAATGTTTAATGTTTATTGTCTGAATTTGATTGTATGTTATTTTATGACTCAAAGCATTAATGTGAAGCATGTGTTAATTGCAGTATCTGTTCCTATGTCTTTACATTCGCATGCTACGTCTGTTCCAACATTTAATGGGCTGAACTTCTTTGAATGGAGTGAACAAATCCAATTTCACCTTAGTGTAATGGATCTTGATTTGGCTCTTCAAGTTAAGAAGCCTGCTGCTATTACTGATGCTAGTAGCAATGAAGAGAAGGCTCATTTTAAGGCTTGGAAAAAGTCAAACAGACTAAGTTTGATGTTTATGCGAATGAGCATATCAAGTAACATTAAGTCTGCTCTTCCTAAAACTGAAAGTGCAAAAGAATTTATGAAGAATGTGGAAGAGCGCTCCCAAACTGCTGACAAGTCTCTTGCTGGGACATTAATGAGTACCTTAACTACCATGAAGTTTGATGGTTCTCGTACTATGCATGAGCATGTTATTGAAATGATAAATATTGTAGCAAGACTTAAGTCATTGGGAATGGAAGTGGATGAGAATTTCCTTGTGCAGTTCATTTTGAACTCAGTACCGTCTGATTATGGTCCATTCCAAATGAACTACAACACCATGAAAGATAAATGGAATGTGCATGAATTGCACAGTATGTTGGTTCAAGAGGAAACGAGACTTAAGAATCAAGGAAGTCACTCAATCCATTATGTGAACCATCAAGGAACTGGTAAGAATGCTGATAAGAAACATGGAAAGGGGAAAGGACCACTAAAGATAAATGAGTCCTCCGTTAAAATCCAGAAGAAAGGAAAGAATGACGAATGTCATTTCTGTGGGAAATCTGGACATTTCTAGAAGGATTGCCCCAAACATAAGGCTTGGTTCGAAAAGAAAGGTGAGCTTAATGCTTATGTATGTTTCGAATCAAATTTAACTGAACTTCCTCATAATACTTGGTGGATTGATTCTGGATGTACGACTCATGTTTCTAATACGATGTAGGGATTTCTTACGATCCAAACCATAAACCCAAATGAGAAGTTTGTATTCATGGGGAATAGAGTGAAAGTTCCAGTGAAAGTTCCAATGGAAGCTATCGAGACTTATCGTTTGATCCTTGACTCTGGACATCATTTAGATTTATTTGAAATTTTGTATGTACCTAATATTTCTCGGAATTTAGTTTCTTTGTCTAAACTTGATGTTGCTAGATACTCTTTTAAGTTTGGTAATGGATGTTTCAGTTTGTATAAGCATACATTTATGATTGGATCTGGTATACTTATTGATGGTTTATATAGATTGAATCTTGATAATCTATATGCTGAAACACTTATGACCTTGCATCATAATGTTGGCACTAAACGTGGTTTAGTGAATGAACGTTCTGCTTATTTGTGGCATAAGCGCTTGGGTCACATTTCCAAGGAAAGAATAGTAAGACTTATAAAGAATGAAGTCCTTCCAGATTTGGATTTTACTGACCTTAATATTTGTGTGGATTGTATTAAAGGAAAGCAAACAAAACACACAAAGAAAGGCGCCACAAGAAGCACTCAGCTTCTTGAGATAGTTCACACTGATATATGTAGACCTTTTGATGTTAATTCTTTCGGTAAGGAAAAATATTTTATCACCTTTATTAATGATTTTTCACGTTATGGATATGTCTATTTACTGCATGAGAAGTCTCAAGCGGTGAATGCCTTAGAAATTTATGTAAATGAAGTTGAAAGGCAATTGGACAGAAAGGTGAAAATCATAAGGTCTGATAGAGGTGGTGAGTATTACGGAAGGTATGATGGAAATGGACAACACCCTGGTCCGTTTGCTAAATTCCTAGAAAAGCGTGGCATATGTGCTCAATACACAATGCCAGGTACACCACAACAAAATGGTGTATCGGAAAGGCGTAACTGAACCTTAATGGATATGGTTAGTAGTATGTTAAGTAATGCATCTTTACCCTTATCATTGTGGATGTATGCCTTAAAAACTGCCATGTATTTGTTGAACAGGGTTCCCAATAAGGCAGTTCCAAAGACACCTTTTGACCTGTGGACTGGAAGGAAACCTAGTTTAAGGCACCTGCATGTTTGGGGTTGCCAGGTAGAAATAAGGATTTACAATCCACAAGAAAAGAAACTGGATGCAAGAACAATCAGTGGATATTTCATTGGTTATCCAGAAAAGTCTAAGGGGTTTAGATTTTATTGTCGTACCCATAGTACAAGAATTGTTGAAAATGGGAATGCTAGGTTCATTGAGATTGGTGAAACCAGTGGGAGTGAAGCTTCATGAAATGTGGAGATTAATGAAGTAAGAATACAAGTTCCTTTTAATTGTGTTCCTACTGCTCAAGTTGTTGTTCCTCAAATTGTTGAACCATATAATAATCAAGAAGAATAACAAATTAATGTTCCCGAGGTTGACAATGAACCTATAATAGAACAACCACGATAAATAGCATTAAGAAGATCCCAAAGAGAAAGAAGATCTGCTATACCGAATGATTATGTGGTATATCTACAAGAGTCAGAAAATGACTTAGGAATTGATGATGATCTAGTTTCGTTTTCACAAGCCATTAATGGTGATAATGCTGATAAATGGTTAGATGCCATGAAAGATGAGCTTAAATCCATGGAACAGAATGATGTTTGGGACCTCGTAGAATTGCCTGAAGGTTGCAAGAGAGTTGGGTGTAAATGGGTCTTTAAGACTAAGCGTGACTATCATGGCAACCTTGAACGTTACAAGGCCAGACTTGTTGCTAAAGGTTTTACTCAGAAAGATGGCATTGATTACAAAGAAACGTTTTCACCAGCTTCCAAGAAAGATTCTTTCAGAATTATCATGGCATTGGTAGCTCATTATGATTTAGAGTTGCATCAAATGGATGTGAAAACTGTCTTTCTATATGGGAACTTAGAGGAAGATATTTATATGAATCAACCAATGGGATTCATAGAGAAAGGAAAGGAACACATGGTATGTAAACTTAAGAGATCAATATACGGACTTAAACAAGCTTCCCGATAATGGCATCTTAAGTTCAATGATACTGTTGTTTCTTTTGGATTTAATGAAAACACTGTTGACCGATGTATATATCTGAAGATCAGTGGGAGTAAGTTTATATTTCTGATTCTGTATGTTGATGATATCTTGCTTGCAACTAATGATCTTGGTCTATTAAGTAAGACCAAGAACTTTCTCTCTAACAATTTTGAAATGAAGGATATGGGTGAGGCAAGCTATGTGATCGGAATAGAAATATTCCGGAATAAACCACTTGGATTGTTGGGTTTGTCTCAAAAAGCATATATTAATAAAGTTTTAGAGAGATTTAGGATGGACAAGTACTCAGCATCTCCTGTTCCAATTCAGAAAGGAGACAAGTTTAGTCTCATGCAATATCCAAAGAATGATTTGGAATGGAAACAGATGGAAAATATTCCTTATGCATCTGTTGTTGGGAGTTTGATGTATGCTCAGACATGCACGAGACCAGATATAAGTTTTGCAGTTAGAATGCTGGGTAGATACCAGAGTAATCTAGGAATGGACCACTGGAAAGCTGCAAAGAAAGTTCTAAGATACTTGCAAGGAATGAAGGACTACATGCTTACTTATAGGAGATCTAATCACCTTGAGGTGGTTGGATATTCAGATTCAGACTTTGTTGGATGTGTGGATACAAGAAAGTCCACTTTTGGTTACGTATATCTTTTAGCCGGAGGAGCAATATCATGGAAGAGTACGAAGCAGTCGGTCATTGCTGCATCCACTATGGAGGCTGAATTTGTGGCATGCTTTGAGGCCACTATTCAGGCTAATTGGCTGCGGAACTTTATTTCAGGACTTGGAATAGTCGACAGTATTGTCAGGCCGCTAAAAATTTATTGTGATAATTCCGCGGGTGTCTTCTTTTCGAAAAACGATAAGTACTCTAAGGGTGCTAAGCATATGCAAATAAAGTACTTTGCCGTTAAAGAAGAAGTTCAGAAACAAAGAGTGTCAATTGATCATATTAGCATTGACCTTATGATTTCTGACCCTTTAACAAAAGGGTTACCACCTAAAGCATTTACTGGTCATGTTGAAAGAATGGGCATTATGTCTGCTAGCGAATGTTAAATTATGTTTTTAATTCATTAATGATGTATGTATGACACTCTAAGCTTATTAATGTATAAGTTTCTGAAATTTTTGTTTTCAAACTTATGTGTGCACAATTATGAATGATGATGTTGAAAAACATGAATGGTCTTTACAATGACATTATTGTTAGACATATTATGTATTTCCCATGAAAGTGTCATATTAGGAAGAAGAGTAATATAGTAGTGCATGGAAGGAACTATGTCAAAGTAGGGATATATGACCGTCATGGCTCTTATTATTTCTTGTTCTTAAATATGACTTATGATGAAACAATTGTCCTTATTTATGCGCATTATGATTGAGAATTTATTGGACCACATGAGGTTGTACTTTGTCACATGAGCCAAGTGGGAGAATGTAAGAATTAATGTCTCATGTGTGTGACAAATATTAGTGGTGGTTTAATATTTGAATGAAAGGACATATTGTTTGACATTTGAATGAATGATTATGACTCTTGGGAAGGAGTTTTATGAATGAAATGATATATTGCTTGATGGAAGCAATTATAAAAGGAAGGAAATGAAACATTTCCCTATCCCTGCCTAGAAAGAAAGTCTCATAATTTCCATCAAAGTTAGAGGCATAAAGAGGAAGGAAAGGGATAGAAAAGTTTTCATTGTTGATTGAAGTTCAAGTAAAGAAGTATTAATATTTAAGCATGGAGAAATGTTAGTGTTTTTATTCATCGTATTAATGAAGACTATGGATTCTTAAGATCCTTATTAATGGCTAATGTATGATAGAGTTTACAATATATAAATAACAAACCTATTTCAAAATCCCACCCAAAACCCTATGACTTTTTATTCCTTCTTTCCTTCACTCCCAGACTTTTTATCCCTTCTTTCCTTCTCTCCCGAATTTTCTCCCTCAGTCGTTCACTGTTCTTCAAAAGTACATTCTTACAATTGTCTGTGCAACTCTTTACTATCAATTTTTTGCCTTGCAATGCAATTGCCTGTATCCTTTCTCTTTTCTCCCTCAGGCATCGATATATTGCATTTAGTAATATATCTTTTTTTTCTGACAAATAGTAATATATCAATATCATGAAAGAGACTGTATATGCCTTTTTTTTATGTAATGTATATGCTATTCTTTTGTTACACATATTTTTTATGCTTTCTTTTTTTGTTTACAGGCGCCTTATTCAAAAAACAGTAGAATCCAATTCGAATTTTTTTCTAGGACACTCATTCTAATTTATAATTTTGTTGATTGATATGATATGTATTTTTATTAAATAACTAAGAAGTCTTTTACATGTAATAATAATACTACAATTCAAATGGGGGAATTCACATCAAGTAAGTAATAAGGAAAAGACAAAGAAAACTATAAATCTTGAACCATAGAGGTATCAATGAGTTGTTACACCTCTTGGTAGATACCATAAATAGTGGATATTTCGTGATGATAATGGATCGCAAAATATAGAAAGAGTGATATTTTCTCTTCTCAATGCAAAAAATATGCATCCCGAATGCTTATGGTTTACTTTTTTTAATTAAAAATTATTCATTTCTTTGTTGTATTTTTCATTGATTTTTGTAATTTTGAATCTTTACTAAATAATCATATATTCCTTTTAGGATTTAACTAGTATATATTGACAGTATAAATTTTTTTTACACTGTCAATCAATCAGAAATTGACACATACCTTAAAAGTCGTCAATAGACGGTGCATAGAAATTAATCTCTTCCTTTTAAATCTTATAATTTTCATTCAAAACTTATAAATCCATATAGTTCATTCAAATCTTATAAAGTCTTAAATCCTTTAAAATCCAAAAATTAGAATCCTGATTATAACAATTTTTTAAAAAAAATCTTAAAAATCATCACATTCATGCATAGTCTTTTAAACTCCATGAGACTTTTTTTAAAATCAAAACAATCCTTTAAAATCTCAATCCAACCAATCCCCTAGTCTTCACGAACGGCACTCCGCTTGGATTATAAACCCAACAGAACACATTCACAGACACAAACAGTGAAACTGAGGATTCGAATTCATAGTTATGGGTATGGAGTTTGACGATCTACCAGAAGAATGCATAGCAAATATACTCTCTTTCACCACTCCCCGTGATGCTTGCGCTCTCTCCTTGGTTTCGTCCACCTTCAAATCTGCCTCCCAATCCGACGTCCTTTGGGAAAGGTTTCTCCCCTCTGATTACCGCACCATTGTTCCCACTTCCATGTTCTTCCCTTCAAAGAAGGACCTTTATCGCTATCTCACCCAAAATCCAATCCTCATAGACGATGGTCGAAAGGTAATTTTCTTCAATTCCTTTTTTTAAAGATTTTTGTTTTTGAATCCTAGTGCATAGTATATTTAAAATAATAATTATGTTTATGGTTAATTTCTCCTTAAAAAAATGTTTATGGTTAATTTTTCAAATGAAATTAACCAAGTGGATGGTTCCTGAGTTTGGATAATAAATAAGAGAAAAGAAATTTGAACGACTCCCCCAAAGGACATCGTATACATATCGTATGGTGGAGTGTGTTTTTAGGTATTGATATTAATTTTGAAGAGAATAAAATAATATATAAATATAAAAAATATAAATATGAGATGTTGAATGTTGAATCTGGATATGTAAATATCATAACTCAATAAATAAGCAAAGGATGTGGGGGTATTTATTATTTTAACCTGGTGAGCGACATTTGCATAACAAACAATGAAATATTATTTCTTATTATATCTTTATAATTTGTGTACTCACCAAAATAAATAACCATGACAGCACAGCATCCTTAACCATTAAGTTTCCTTAGTCTTCACAAACGGCACTCCGCTTGCATTATAAACCCAACACAACATATTCACAAACACAAACAGTGAAACAGAGGATTCGAATTCATAGTTATGGAAACGGAGTTTGAGGATCTACCAAAAGATTGCATAGCAAATATACTCTCTTTCACCACTCCCCATGATGCTTGCACTCTCTCCTTGGTTTCGTCCACCTTCAAATCTGCCTCCCAATCCGACGTCGTTTGGGAAAGGTTTCTCCCCTCTGATTATCGCACCATTGTTCCAACTTCCATGTGCTTCCCTTCAAAGAAGGACCTTTATCTCTATCTCTCCCAAAATCCAATCCTCATAGACGATGGTCAGAAGGTAATTTTTTTATTTTCAAATCCTAGTGAGTAGCGTTTAATAATTAGGTTTATGTTTTTTGTGGGCCTAGGCCTACTAATATGTATGTTTTAGAGGATTGTTTTTGGGTATCAGAATATCTTTTAAGAATATCTCTGACGTGGGATCAATTGTGTCCCAGTAGGATCATATGCAAAAAATATATGAATTAATAATTTAATTTAAAACAAAAATAAATTTTAAAAATAATTATAAAAAAGTGGGATCAATTGTGGGGATTTGACTCCTCTAAAGTGAGGTGATGGTAAAGTAAGCAATCTCAACTGTTTATGAGAAAATCAAGGGTTTATATTCCAACATGTTCATGATTTGTTATGCATGTAAACTTAATATTAATCACTGATTTTCTTATAACGGTTGATATTATTTACTTTAGTCTCTAAAGTGAATTGCTTACTTTAGAGAAGTCGGATCCCAATTGTGAACCCACTAAAAGTAAGTTAATGTTATGATAGGTCTTAGCTATTAATAGAAAGTTTGTTAGTCTATTAATAGAAAGTCTGTTAGTTCTGTTAGTTTTCTGTTTTCGTAGTTTTTTTTTTGTTAGTTAGTTTCTAGCCTTGCTGTCTTTGTAGCTCTATAAGAGCATTCTCTTGTGATGATTAATGTAGAAAAGTAATTCAGCAATATTACTTTTGTTAATTCTCTTAGAATCCTAACATTTTGGCATCAGAGTTCCTACTGGGGCCTGAGTAGAAAGAGTGAGTCATAGTGTTCTTGTGAGTGGAGAGAAATGTCGAATGCAAATGATGGTAGTTTTGTGCAATCTGCAATTCCTCGTTTCGATGGTCATTATGATCATTGGAGCATGCTAATGGAGAATTTTCTCAGATCCAATGAGTATTGGAGCTTGGTGGAAACAGTCATTGCAGAACCAGACAAAGGAAGTGTGTTGACAGAAGCTCAGCAGAGGAGAATTGATGAGCTGAAGCTGAAAGATATGAAGGTCAAAAACTACTTGTTTCAAGCCATAGATAGAACAATCTTGGAGACTATCTTGCAAAAGAACACATCAAAGGAGATATGGGATTCAATGAAGAGAAAGTATGAAGGCAATGCAAGAGTAAAAAGATCAATTCTTCAAGCCTTGAGGAAAGAATTTGAGACTTTGGAGATGAAAATAGGTGAAACAGTAACTGACTATTTCTCTCGGGTTATGAGTGTGGCTAAAAAGATGAGAACTCATGGAGAACAGATGAATGATGTAATCATTGTTGAGAAGATCCTTAGATCCTTAACTGACAAATTTAACTAAATAGTTTGTTCAATTGAGGAATCTAAGGATACCGATTCCCTTTCTGTTGATGAACTTCAAAGATCTTTGATAGTTCATGAGCAGAAATTCCACAAGAATCATGGAGAGGAGCAGGCTCTCAAAGTAAGTTTTGATGAGAGGATTGATAATGGAGGAAGAGGTAGAGGTAGAGGAAGAGGAAGGGGAAGAGGGAGGCAAAACCGAGCCACTGTTGAATGTTTCAAATGCCACAAACTTGGACATTACAAGTATGAATGTCCTAACTGGGATAAAGAAGCCAATTATGCTTCTTTCAATGAGGAAGAAGAACTTTTGTTGATGGCTCATGAGGAATTGCATGATGTGCAAAAGGCAGATGCATGGTTCTTGGATTCAGGGTGCTCGAATCATATGTGTGGAAACAGATCTTGGTTCAAGGAGGTGGATGATACTTTCAAGCAGTATGTGAAGCTTGGAAATGACACAAAAATGGAGGTGACTGGAATAGGGAGTGTGAAGCTGAACATTAGAGGAGTCACTCATATAATTAGAGATGTGTTCTTGGTGCCAGAACTCAAGAACAATCTTTTAAGCATAGGGCAGTTGCAAGAAAGAGGTTTGACTGTAATGTTTCATCGGGGAACCCTGCAAACTCTTTCATCCTGACAAAGGGTTGATTTTGGAGACTAGCATGACAACAAAAAGGATGTTTGTCTTGTCTGCACAAACTATAACCAAGAATGATGCATGCTTCCACACTACTGCACAAGATATTTCCTTCTTATGGCACTGCAGATATGCTCATCTGAGTCACAAGGGGCTGAAAACTCTTCAGAGTAAAGACATGGTCAGGGGTCTCCCTTCCTCATTATCTGCAACAGAGAAAGTGTGTGAAGATTGTATGAAAGGAAACCAGCACAGAGATCCCATTCCAAAGAAGAGTTAATAGAGAGCAACTCAGAAGCTGGAATTAATTCATGCAGATATTTGTGGCCCTATCACTCCATCATCCAATAGCCAAAAGAGGTATTTCCTGTGCTTTATAGATGATTACTCTAGAAAAGCATGGATTTATTTCTTGATGGAGAAATCAGAAGTCTTTCACTATTTTCAATGTTTTAAGAAATTAGTTGAAAAAGAATCCGGTTTGTTGATCAAGTGTCTTAGAACTGACAGAGGAGGAGAGTTTTCTTCATTGGAATTCAATGAGTTCTGCCAGAAAACAGGTATCAAAAGACAATTGACCACAGCCTACACTCCACAACAGAATGGGGTGGCTGAGAGGAAGAATAGAACCATCATGAACTTGGTGAGAACTTTACTAACAGAGAAGAAGATTCCAAAGTCTTTTTGGCCAGAAGCTGTGAATTGGGTGACTTATGTGTTGAATAGATCACCAACCTTGGCTATGAAGAATCAAACACCAGAAGAGGCCTGGAGTGGAGTGAAGCCCTCAGTTGAGCACTTTAGGGTGTTTGGTTGTGTAGCACATGTACACATTCCAGATGCCAAAAGGACTAAACTGGAGGACAAAAGCTGCAAGTGTGTTTTGTTGGGAATAAGTGAGGAATCTAAAGGATACAGGCTTTATAATCCAACTACAAGAAGGATTATTGTAAGTAGAGATGTGATCTTTGAGGAAGATACTCAATGGAATTGGGATCAGAAGCAAAAGGAGGAGCTGATTGTAGATACTGAAAGTGGGGATGCTGAGAGCATTACTGATTTTGAAGAAGAACGTGTTGCAGAAGTGAGTCCAATGATAAGGAAGATGGGATTCAGACACAAACTGAGAGAACTGAAGTTGTTAATGATGAAGGAGGCAGGAGTAGGCATCCACCTGGCTGGATGAATGACTATGTAACTGGTGAAGAGCTCTCAAACCAGAAGATGTAATCAACATGGCCTTCATTGAATGCACAGATCCTGACAGCTTTGAAACTACAGTAAAAAGTATTAAATGGAGACAAGCTATGAATGCTGAAATCAATTCAATTGTGAAGAATGGTACATGGGAACTCACTGACTTACCAGCTGGAGCAAAGAAGATAGGTGTCAAGTGGATTTACAAGACTAAGTTGAATGAACTTGGTCAAGTAGACAAGTACAAGGCCAGGTTAGTGGCCAAAGGCTACTCTCAGTAGTATGGGGTGGATTATACAGAAGTGTTTGCTCCTGTAAGTAGAATGGATACTGTGAGAATGATTATAGCTCTTGCAGCACATAAAGGATGGAAACTGTATCAACTTTATGTAAAATCAGCTTTTCTATATGGCACTCTTACTGAGGATGTATATGTGGAACAACCAAAAGGTTATGTGAAGAAGGGAAGTGAGCACAAGGTGTACAAGCTCCACAAGGTCTTGTATGGATTAAAGCAAGCTCCAAGAGCTTGGTTTAGTCGAATTGAGTCATACTTCATCAGTGCTGTCTTCAAGAAAAGCAATCATGAGCAGACATTGTTTTTGAAGCACTCTTCACAGGGAAGGCTTCTAATTGTCAATGTGTATGTTGATGACCTCATATACACAGGCAATGATGAATCCTTAATGAGTACCTTCAAGAATTCAATGATGGAAGAATTTGATATGACTAACCTTGGTAAGATGAGATTTTTCCTTGGAATAGAGGTGCTGCAAGAGGAAGATGGAATCTACATCTATCAAAGAAAGTATGCCTTAGAAGTGTTGAAGAGGTTTGGCATGACTGATAGTAACTCAGTTGGAATTCCTATGGTGCCAGGTTGCAAACTATGCAAAGATGAAACTGGAATAAAGGTAAATGAGACTCAATACAAGCAATTGGTGGGAAGTCTCATGTACATTACAAGTACCAGACCTGATATGATGTTCTCAGTCAGTTTGATCAGACGTTTTATGAGTCAACCTACTCAAATGTATATGCAGGATGCAAAGAGAGTTCTCAAGTATCTTCAAGGCACTGTGAATTTTGGCATTTTGTATAAGAAGGGAGGAAATGAGGAATTGTTAGCCTACACAGATAGTGACTATGCAGGTGACTTGGAAGACAGAAAAAGCACTTCTGGTTATGTCTTTCTGTTGAGTAATGGAGCAGTAGCTTGGTCCTCCAAGAAACAGCCAATTGTGACTCTCTCCACCACAGAAGCAGAATTTTTGGCAGCTGCAGCTTGTGCTTGTCAGGCTGTGTGGATGAGAAGAATATTGGAAGAGCTGGGACATACTCAGAAAGGTCGCACTACCTTAATGTGTGACAATATTTCAGCTATCAAACTTTCAAAGAATCCAGTCATGCATGGAAGAAGTAAACACATTGATGTTCGGTTTCATTTTCTGAGGAACCTATCTAGAGATGGTTACATAGAAATGGTTCATTGTGGAACTAAGGAACAAATTGCAGATCTGCTGACAAAGCTACTTAAGTCAGATTCTTTCCTGAAGCTTAGAGAGCAACTGGGAGTTTGTGAAATTCCAAAGTTAAACTAGTTGCTTAAAATTGCAACAGTTTAAGGGAGGGATTGTTATGATAGGTCCTAGCTATTAATAGAAAGTTTGTTAGTCTATTAATAGAAAGTCTGTTAGTTTTGTTAGTTTTCTGTTTTGGTAGTTTTTTTTTGTTAGTTAGTTGCTATGCCTTTGTTGCTAGCCTTGTTGTCTTTGTAGCTCTATAAGAGCATTCTCTTGTGATGATTAATGCAAAAAAGTAATTCAGCAATATTACTTTTGTTAATTCTGTTAGAATCCTAACAGTTAAAAACTTATTATATTAGACCATCTCTAATGGTGGTTTCTTATTTGTTGGAATTGGTTCTAAAAAATTCACCTATTGGATATGGATGACCTGGATGTTTCTAAATGATAGAAACGGGTTCTTACACAAGAACTGTTCTTGTAAAAAAACTTTGGTTGAAATAAAAATAAATAAAAATGGAAGTATAAATAATAAGTGGGGTCAATTATGTGACCCGCTTAAGAACCAAGAGCCCTGACGATAATAATATTAATCAATCACATGTTTGTGCATTAGCAGAGCTTTATACTGGAGAAGATGTATGGGAAGAAATGCTACATGCTATCCGCAAGAACTCTCCTTATTGCTTTTGGAGATACTCCCCGATATTGGAGGTGGACTTCTCTTCCAGACTCTAGGTATGTAATTTATTGTTATCAACATCTATTTGCATTTTTGGCACAATACTTCGCATTATTTATAAAGAGTAAAGTTATTCTAAAAATCCTCTCAATTTATAGTATAATATAACATTATTCAATTAGAATTGAACCAATTGCCACAGGTTTAATCATTCATGGATTTAGAATTGTTGAGATAAAAATAAGAATTTAATTTGATACAATATCAGAGAAACCAAACTGAGAAGGGATTATCTGATATCTTATGTTTAAAGATAGTTTTGATAAGACAAACTAATATGTTGTTTTAATGAACGTGCCTGAAAATAAAATGTTAAGATAAGATCAATTCTTATGATAAACAGGAAGTTCTTGTTCCATGCTTAATATCTGTTAATTGATCGTACTATTATAATTATGGGAATAATCTGAAAATGAATGATTAATGTCAGGTTTTTGGAGGTGGCAGAACTTGTTAGTGCGTTTTGGTTTGAGATCAGGGGTAGGATCAAGAGTTGCATGTTGTCCCCAAAAACCTTGTATGGGGCATACCTAGTGTATAAGCAAAGGGCTAATGGATCCTGCGGCTTCAACCAATCGTTATCGTCGGTTACGAGCACAACCATTTGTTGATCCTAATTTAGTTGGTGTTAAGTATCCAATGAAGAGAGCAGATGGGTGGTGGGAGATCGAAATAGGAGATTTCTTTAATAAAGGAGGAGATGAAAAGGAGGTGGAGATGGGGGTTTATGAGGTCACCGGTGGCTGGAAAACTGGCATTCTCCTTCAAGGAATAGAAGTAAGGAGTATTCATTTTTGATTAATTAAAATATATTAAGATTTGAACTTATTTTAGTTAATCAAGGACGCATCGACCTTTATTTACTTACTTTAGACATTCAATTAAGCTGATGAGCTTAATCCAAATAAATCAATGAAATAAACATGTTAACCATCGAATATAGGTTTTTTCCTTTCTTACACACTACATGTTGTTTGAGTTTCGTGGTGGTTCATTTAATTTAAAACCTTATTAACCAAATTGTTGTCATCTTAATGAAATATTTGGTTTAGATCCAGTAATTTATATGTTGGTGTAAGCATGGACGGACCTACATTCATGATGTTGGGGACAGTTGCTCCTGCTGATTTTTTTAAATTAATTATTAGATTAGATATTTTTTTTGTTGTCCCCACTAAAAAAAAATATTGCTTCGATTGTTCTACAGTCGAGATATTATTATCCTCTTTTCAAATCAGTCGCCAAAGTTAAATGCTTATAATCCAAAATAAAAGTTGGAGTATCTTTGAGGATGGGTAGCTTCAGCCAGTAATTGTGCATTTAAATAAAAAATTAAATAATAGATTTTAAAATATATATATATATATATATATATATATATATATATATATATATATATATATAAATGCACATATAGTCACATACACTGCTAGCAGCGCCTTGCAATTTGTCTATTTCTGGCATCCCCTTTGGCGTACGTTGTAAAGACTAGCAAGAGACAACACAATACTCAGACTTTGCTTAATTCTCAGACAACCATGCAATGCCAAATGCACAATTTCACAGCATTGGATAACTGTTAAGGCAAGCCTATATCATTTGCATAAGTAAAACATGGTTACAGTCAAAGCAAAATTGGAGCTATATAAATCTCTCTTATCCAATGTAGTATTGCACAACCAAAACAAGCCCTTAATTCCAAAGAGAGTGAGTGACTCAAACTAGGCCAAGCAAACCACAAAAAATGGCATGTGTGCTAGGAACTTTGATACCCTTTTTCTCATTAGTTGTGTTTATCCTAGTAAGAGGATCAAATGCTGGTGGAATTTCAATCTATTGGGGTCAAAATGGAAATGAGGGCACCTTAGAAGAAACATGTGGCACAGGAAACTATGAATATGTGAACATTGCTTTTCTGTACACTTTTGGCAATGGTAGGACCCCAAGGATAGACCTTGCAGGTCATTGTGATCCATATAGTAATGGCTGCACAGGTGTAAGTGCTGACATAAAGTCATGTCAAGCCAAAGGAATTAAAGTTATGCTTTCAATTGGAGGAGGAGCTGGAAGTTACTCACTTGCATCTTCAGAGGATGCTAGGCAAGTTGCTACTTACCTTTGGAATAACTTCTTGGGGGACACTCATCTACACGTCCACTTGGTGATGCTGTTTTGGATGGCATTGACTTTGACATAGAAGGAGGAACAAACCAACATTGGGATGATCTTGCTAGGTACCTTTCAGGATATAGCAAACGAGGTAAGAAGGTTTATTTAACTGCAGCTCCTCAGTGTCCTTTCCCAGATGCTATGCTTGGAACTGCCCTTAAGACAGGTCTTTTTGACTATGTTTGGGTTCAGTTTTACAACAATCCACCTTGTCAGTACTCTTCTGGAGATATTGCTAATCTTGAAGATGCATGGAAGCAATGGACTACAGATATCCCAGCCACAAAAATTTTCTTAGGACTACCAGCTGCTCCACAAGCAGCTGGAAGTGGCTTTGTTTCTGTGGGTGACCTGACATCAAAAGTACTTCCAGTTATTAAGGGTACCCCAAAGTATGGAGGTGTCATGTTGTGGTCCAAGTACTATGATGCTCAAACTGGATACAGTTCTTCCATCAAAAGTGACGTCTAGAATCTTAAATACCTATGGTTTGCTGTGATCATGAGTTTATCTGTATGTTCATATATGTCATTATTGTGCATGTGTGTTTGTATTGAATAAGTTAATGTAGTGCTTGTTTGTTTTAATACCTAGATGTATGTTGCTCCTTCCTTCAAACATATGATACTCTGCATATATCAGGATACAAAAATGTTTTTTTAATATGCCAAAGATCTAGCTCAACATATTTACACCAAAACTGTTAGAAGAATTTGTGCAACATTAAGTACTGGGAAAAGTAAGCACATTTGATTTCATATGTTGGAGGGTGAGGGAGGAGCTTTGGGATTTAGGTTGTTCAACATCTTTATGAAGGGTTGATAAAATAAAATAAAAAAATGTATAAAGAACAGGCTTCTGAATGATGAGAAAGTAAATTACATTCATTCACTCCCCTATGGTATGTTCCTCTGTATTTTTTAAATATTAAGATTAAGAGGGAGATATCAACCCATGTGATTAAATCGAAAACAAGAACGCTAGTTTGGTCAGAAGTACCGGCAACATGATTACTTACGACCTGGGGGTTTCAAAAGTCAAGCATCAAACGTAATTACTTAAATCACAGTTGACTTGGCGTATGGTCATAAAACCTCCCATACCAGAGAAAACAAGTAAAACACTTTATAGATATTATGAAAGAAAGCATGTAATATCACTGAATTTCATCTAGGATTTGTATTGAATAATCTGAATTTTACAAAGGAGAGAATGCTCTTTATATAAGAGCTTCTGATAACAAGAAAGTAGATAACTACAATATCTCTAATCAGTTAAGCTAACTAACTGATCTAACAAGAATAGCTAATCCTAAGCTAACTAACTGAATAAACAAACTAACAAATTGAATCTGGTTTATTTACCAAATCTGATTTATCATCATCTAATATCCCCCACAAGCTGGAGAGTATATATCCAATACTCCCAGCTTGGATACAAATTCAGTAAAAGGAGTTGGGTCAAGTGGCTTAGTAAAAATGTCAGCAAGCCGATGAGCACTTGAGATTGGTAGTAAGTAAAAGAGTTTTTGTTGTAGCTTCTGTCGAACAATATGGCAATCAAGCTCTATGTGCTTGGTTTGTTCATGAAATGAAGAGTTAGCTGCGATATGCCTAGCAGACTGACTGTCGCAATAAAGTAGAGCAGGAGAGATGACATGTAATTGGAGATCTTGTAGAAGATAAGTTAACCATTGAACTTCACAAATTGTGGTGGCTAGAGCTCGATATTCAGCCTCGGAGGATGATTTTGACACAGTGGGTTGTTTCTTCGATTTCCAAGAGATAAGAGAGTTGCCAAGAAAGATATAGTATCCAGTTACTGATCTTCTAGTGTCAGGGCAGCTAGCCCAGTCAGAATCACTGAAGGCTTTAAGCTGTAAAGAGGAATGAGCAGGGAAGAAAAGGCCCTGTGCTGGTGAAGTTTTAACATATCGAAGGACTCTAATTGTTGCTTCATGATGAATGGATGTAGGTGCTGCCATAAATTGGCTAAGTTGTTGGACTGCATAGCTTAAGTCAGGTCTGGTAGTTGTCAAATAGAGAAGCTTTCCAATTAGCCTTCTGTAATTTTCTGGATTGTCAAGAGGTTTGCCATCTTGCTGTTGCGGGTTAGTCCCTTTAACCATTGGGGTGGAGACAGGCCTGACAGCCAAAAGACCACAGCCAGAAAGTATATCAAGAGCATATTTTCTTTGGCAAAGATGACTACCTGAGGTTGATCTAGATATTTCAAGGCCAAGAAAATATTTTAAATGTCCTAAATCCTTTATTTTGAATTGTTCATGAAGGAATTGTTTTAGAGAATTGATGGATATAAGATTGTTACTAGCAATAATAAGGCCATCAACATAAACTAAGAGAGTGATGAATGAATTACCTTGTCTGTTTATAAAAAGAGAATGATCAGATTCTGATTGGTGAAAGCCCCGAGACATGAGAGCAGTAGATAGTTTAGCAAACCATTGGTGGCTTGCTTTTTTAGACCATAAATTGACTTATTAAGTTTGCATACCTGATTAGGTTTTGGTGGACTAATGCCAGGTGGAGGAACCATGAAGACCTCTTCATCTAAATTACCATGTAGGAATGCATTGTGGACATCCAGCTGATGTAGATGCCAATGCTGAGATGATGCAATAGCAAGAAGCATTCTTATAGTTGTGAGTTTTGCAACAGGTGAATATGTATCAAAATAATCTATACCCTCGACTTTGAGTAAAACCTTTGGCCACTAAACGTTCCTTATACCTTTCTATACTACCATCTGCTTTGTATTTAATCCGATAGACCCATTTGCAGCCTATAGGTGCCTTCCCAATAGGTAAATTAGTAAATGTCCAAGTAGAATTGTGGTTTAAAGCATCAATTTCAGAGTTCATTGCAGTAATCCAGTGTTGATGTTTGATGGCCTGCTTATAGGTAGATGGCTCAGTATGAGAGGAAATTGTTAGAATAAAGTGCAGGTGTTTGCAAGAAATATTATGATAAGACAAAACAGATGATAGAGGATATTTGGCCTGAGAATCAGAATGTGCAGTAGTCAGGGCAGAATTGCAATGGAAATCAGCAAGATAGGTTGGTGGTTTCTTTGCTCTATCGGATCTTCTTAAGGTCTGTTGTGTGGAGTCGATATTAGAGGAATCATTGGCTTCATTGTCTGAGTTGACTGCATTGCTGGATTCTGGTAAATCTGTTGTTTGAAATGCTTCTTGAGGTGTAGTAGAGAGATCATTTGAAGAGGAAGTAGGCATATCAAATAAGAAAATGGAATCTGTACTACTAGATGAGTCAATAAGTGTTTGTGTGGATGAATGTGCAGAAGTGTGATGAGGAGCATAAGGAAAGATTGATTCAAAAAATATTGCATTTCTAGAAATAAAAACTTCTCTTGTATGCAAATCAAGGAGGATATAACCTTTGGTAGCAGGTTTATATCCTAGAAAGATGCATTTCCTTGATCTTGGATCAAGTTTCTTTCTATTTTGAGTTAATGTAGTTCCATAGGCTAAGCAACCAAAGACCTTAAGGTCTAGAAATGTTGGAGAATCATTATGTAATTTTGCATATGGTGTGTGCTGTTGTAAAACTGGAGTTGGCAATCTATTTATAAGAAAAGCAGAATGACAAACAGCATAAGACCAGAAACATTTAGGCAATTTGGAATGAAATAATAATGCTCGAGTAACATTTAATAAGTGTCTGTGTTTTCTCTCCACAGTAGAGTTCTGTTGTGGAGTTTCCACACAAGAAGTTTGATGAATTATACCAAGAGAAGAGTAAAGAGTAGGCATATTAAATTCAGGACCATTATCTGTGCGAATGACTTTAATCTTGGCAGAGAATTGTGTAGAAACTAAGGCAAGAAAATTAGAGATGCAAATTCTAGTGTCTGCTTTTGATTTTATTAAATATAACCATGTGTATCTGCTATAGTCATCCACTATTGTTAGAAAGTATTGATGACCTTGAAAGGAGCAGATACTTAAAGGACCCCAAATGTTCATATGTATGAGATCAAAGGGTTGAAAAGACTGTGTATTACTTGTAGGAAAAGGAAGTTTGCATTGCTTAGCCAAATAGCAAGAATCACAAATGATATTTTTATTAATAGCAATATATGGAAACTGAGTACATATTTGTTGCATTACAGTAAGAGAAGGGTGTCCTAGTCTGAAGTGCCAGAAATCAAAGGAAACAATAGGGGAAACACTTCTTTGTGTTTGAGCAATAGTGGCATTATTGGTAGTGTTACTAGTAATACTATGAGTAGATGATTGAGGCTGATGCAGAATATAAAGGTTGTGAAGAACTTCAGCTTACCCAGTCATTGTCTGGGTAGACAGTTCTTGAATATCACAAGAAGATGGTGTGAACAGCAAAGAGTAATTAAGGGAAGAACATAGTTTATGTACAGAGATAAGATTGAATTTAAAGGCAGGTATATATAAAACATTTTGAAGAAAAAATTTAGGGGAAAAGTATATAGTGCCAGAGTGTGTAGCAGTGGTGGTAATACCATTAGGTAAAATCACATAAATAGGGGATAAAGTGTGAAAAGAATGAAAAGAATCAAGAAAAGGACATACATGATCAGAAGCACCTGTATCTAGGATCCAAAAAGTTTTAGGATTCCAAGAAGTACCTGATTTAGCAATGCTGGAAACAATATGAGAGTTAGATTCAACAATGGATGGTTGAGTGTTTGAATTCACTGAAGAAGATGCATCATTTTTGGATGCATGAAGAAGAGAAACCAGATACTTGTAATCATCACGAGTAAGTGAGAAAGATGAATCAGGTGTAGGCACTTGAGCAATCTGAGGATGAGAATTAGTGGAGGTAGTAGAGAGTTGCATTGCAGAAGCCTGATATCTGGTTTTGTAGCCATGTTTGAAGTAACAGTTGTCCACTGTATGATTAGTGCGATTGCAGTAACTGCACTGCATATTCTGCCTGTTATTGTTTCTGCCTCGTCCTCTGCCTGGAAAGGGAGTGCCACGACCTTGAGAATTTGGAGGTGCAGAGTTGGCAGCAAAGGCTGTAGCATCAGGGATGGGGTTGGTAGTAGGTCTTTCTTGCTGAATGGAGAAAGAGAAGGCCTTGGTGATGGATGGTAAAGGATCCATTAAAAGAATTTGTGTTCTCACAATGTGGAAACAATCATTTAATCCTTTCAGAAAACAAAGGACATATTCCTTTTCTTTATAGGTGGTTACAGCAGAATTGAGTTTGCAAGAACAAGGAATAGTACAAGAGCAAGTGGGAGTTGGGCGTATAAAATCTAACTCATCCCAAAGTATTTTCTTAACAGTGAAGTAAGTAGAGATGGATCTTTCACCTTGTCTCATGAGTGTAGTTCTTGCAGCAAGTCTGACATGCGAAAGTGATTGCCCTTTGTAAATCTTTCTTGAAGATTAAGCCAAAGATCGCGAGCATTGTCAATGCCAATGATACTTTGTGAAATATTTGGAGCAAGAGTGCGTGTGATCCAAGAAACCACTGTGTTATTGCAGCGTTCCCATGAATCATATAGAGGATCATTGGAACTCGGTTGAGGGATAACACCATTGATGAACTTCAGCTTATTCTTGGATGAGAGAGCACGTTTGATGGCTTTGATCCAATGATAATAGTTGGTTCCATTAAGAGGAGGGGAAACCAAAACAGCTCCAGGGTTTTCACCAGGATGAAGGAAATAAGGACTGGTAGGATTTTGGCTTGGATCAGTAGGAGTTGAACTATTGTCATTGTTGGAAGAAGAAGAAGAAATTACTTCAGGTGAAGATTCTGCCATGGGAGCAGCAAGGAAGAAAATTTACGGAAGCTAGGATCAAAGAGAATGACTAGACTGATACCATATTATGAAAGAAAGCATGTAATATGATTGAATTTCATCTAGGATTTGTATTGAATAATCCGAGTTTTACAAAGGAGAAATGCTCTTTATATAAGAGTGTTGATAGTTTGACAAGTATACCAAATCGTGACAAGTAATAATAGTGAGAGTAAAGTATCGTCCCAACGAGGATTGTGTTTCAAGTAATAACGTGGCCTAGGCAATTGATATTTGAACCAATTAATGAAATTCATAGTTCCAAGAATTTTTATGGATTTTTTATTTTAGAATTATCCAAACAATGAATGAAACAAAACAATTGATGAATGAATTCAATCAAGGCAAAAGCAGTTAGATATCGGAATCCCTCAATTTCCACCTAATGTAACTTTGTTCAATCTTAATCTCAATCCAATTCATTCAATTGACATTCAAATCACTAACCTAGATTTATCCATAATTCCTTAGGTGATAATCCCTTTGTTACAAATCAAGAAACCTAATTCCTTAGGTGATGCAAGATTAGAACAAACATTAAGCATTGGATTTACAAGAATGTATTGCAATATAGTTCTATTCCTAGAATCAACATCACAATATTAATCAACTTCATTTCCAATTCAATCACCAATTTTCCAATTGTGAAATTGAATCCAAAATCAATTCTAGGTTGATCAATCCAAGAAAAGTATTAAGCATAGAAGAGATTAACCAAACTGAATGAACTAGAATTGAAATCAGTGATAGACGTCAATTACAACAAGCTTCAAATTGAAATCATCCTAAACCTAACCTAAATGATCTAGCTACTCATATTAGAAAGGGAAATGAGAGAAGAACATGAGTGGAAGAGTGTGGAAGACTCCATAGAAGCTCCAAATCTTGTTCCCAAGCTTGAATCTTCAAGGAAGTGGAGAGAAAGTGATGAGCCAAGGTGAGAAAATGTGAAAAATGAGTGAAAGATCCCTCCAACTCTGTCAAAATCGAATTTATAGAGTTTTTGCACGTCGGTCAGCGCTGAGGGTCCTAATCCCAACGCCGGGCGCTTGTTTTCACCGAGAACTCCAATGTCGTTTCCCAGCTGGTGCTGAACGCAGCGCTCTAGCGTTGAGCGCTAGTTCATTTCGGTCCTCTTGAGAGCTGAGTGCCCAAAACCTGCACTCGCCGCCCGCTTGCTATCGATCTTTGTTTCGTTCCTTGTTCGCGGGCTGAGTGCCCGGTTCCAAAGCTGAGCGCTTGGCCTTCAATCCTACACATTTTCAACATCCTTTTGAGTATATTTTTCATATAAAAGATCAAAACTCTAATCAGATGAATGTGCATATTTTTTAATCCTTTTCATTCACAAATCCTAAGATTATTTACAAACTTATTCCTATTTACACTTCCAAACTAACATAAATTGCACATTCATCACAACCCCAAACTTAGAGTTTTTGCTTGTCCTCAAGCAAACAATTAGATTCACATAAGGGTTTAAGAAATGGATTTTCATGTTCAATTCTCTTGTGAAGCACATTACTCATGCAAGACTTCAATTCCTTAACACTTTTGCAAAATGCACAAGCATCACACAGTCATTCATAAATTCCAATTGATCACATGCTTTATACTTTAAAACAATCAAACATACTACAAAATTAGCTCCATTGAATGCACAAGAAAGTCCATTCTAACCTCTCTATTTAGTGTTCACACGTCCTCACTTGATGATAATTGCTCTCAATTCCAATCATCATGCACCCCCCAATCCTAATCTTGACAAGATGCTAAGAACATACATCACAATTGTTAATGCAACACATATTATGAGGTCTTTTATTTGGATGTAATGGGGCTAAGGTGGGGGTAGATAGAATCAAGGATATAGGCTAAACTACTTTGACTTCAAGGAATGTGGACTCTTGGAGCTTCTTCCCTTGCTTAGCTAGTTCACAAGCACATAATTTATGCTATTTCCCTTTTTATCCATTTCCAACTCTTTCTTTTTTTTCTTTTTCTTTTGTTGCTTCTTGTTTCATTTTCTTTTCTTTCTCTTTTGCCTTTTTCTCACTTTTGTATACTTTCTTTGTTTCTTTTTCTCTTTGGCATTTTCTATTTTTCTTTTTATTTTTCAGTTTTTCTTTTTCAATTTTTTTTCCTAGTAGGCATCTTTAGTGGCCTACTCTCACCCCAAACTTTATTTGCTTTCTTGTCCCTAAGCAAGAGAACAACCCCAAACTTAAGCCCAAACATTCCTCTAAGCCAAAGTAGTGGGACAAAATGGTTTTTTCGCTTTTTAGCTTGTAATGTGCTATCATTCCAAGAAAAATAGGCCAAGGCTCAATTGGGCATAGCAATGGCAATATGATAGGATATCAATTATGACACTGAGCTTAAACCAAGAATTATTGCCTCAATCATTTATGCATATGCAAGAACAATGTGATAGTAACAAGCATCAAGGCAAGAAAAAGTGAGAACATGCAAGTGATGGATAATCGCACATGACAGAAATCAAGTCATCTGGATAATGTGCCAGAGCATTTGGGCTCAAACGCTCACAGTTCATGGTTATGTGCAAGAGAAAATCCATGCATTCAACATCGCATCAATCATAGCATGAAAAATTGGCAGAAACAATTCACAAAGATCAATGGTTTCAATGAAATCATATGCTCAGCAAGTATAAAATGCATCATGCTAGAAATTTCAGCCAAGCAAAAGAGTCATGCTCACAAGAAAATCTACACAAAACCCATTCAAAACACAAGTTTGTGTAAAATATACAAGTTTGGGCAATTTATTCGACTACAACTAACTAACAATTAGGGAAGGTAAAAAAAATTAATAAATAGTTCGAGCACCCCTTCCTTCCTCGCACAATGGATGAGCATGTGCAAAAAAATATATATATATATATATATATATATATATATATATATATATATATATATATATATATATATATTTACACTGGCTAGCGCTCAGTGCTAGGAATCCACGCTCAGTGCCCAAGGTGCAGTATTTTCTACTGAAATTGCTTTCTGTTTGCGCTCAGCGCTCATAGTAGTGCCCGGCGCCCACACAGGGCCATTTTCACCCTTCTTTTGTGTCATTTCTCCCCTTCATTTGGTCCACTTTCCTTAGATGTGCCTACACAACAATTACAAACAATTATATGACAATATCAAGCCTACACATCAAGGAACTACTCAATTATCTCAATTAACTACTTATGCTTGAAAGATACGGAAGAAAAAGAACAAAAATGCAAGAAGAGAAATACTTGGGTTGCCTCCCAAGTAGCGCTTCTTTAAAGTCACTAGCTTGATATTTGAGCTCTTTTCTTAGGGCGGTTTATATGACAAGAAGAATATATCCTCCTTCTGCTTTCTTTTCTTCACAAGGCGTCCCATGTGTTTACTATAAGGAAGTAAATGTTCCCATGCTCCAATAATTAGGCATTTTTGGAATATGTGCTTCCCCATTCCTGAGGTATATAAAACTCATTTCGCATGGGACTCTTCTCTTTAATCACCAAAGGTTGATTCTCAGTCGTATGAACCTCTTCATGCCTCACCCTTGGCTTCTCTTCACTTCCATTGAGTCATGTTCACTTTCCATTTCTACAAACACTTCTTCTTGCTCAACCATTTCCCAAACATGTGACTTTTGCTCTCTTACCAACTCTATCTTTTTCTGCACAATTCCAACCAATTGCTCAGATAGCATCCCAACTTGAATCTCAATATTCTTGATTGAAGCTTGTATGTCCTTGAATTTCGTTTGAGTAGCTCCAATAAATTGAGTTAAAACATTTTCAAGGTTGGACACTCTATCTAGTGACTCATTGGATTGATGGTAAGGTTGTGCATCTTGTTCCCTCATGAGGTTCTCCATGTAATAAGCCTCCTCTTGTGCATTGAATTGAACCTCACAATTTTCAAGTTTATGGTATTCACCACAAAAATCACATGTAGGTTGCAATGGTTTCATTGCCTTTACTTGCATGACTTGAAGTTGTTTAGACAACAACTCCAATTGTTTTGAAATAAGTTTTCTTTGAGCAAGAAGAGTAGCTTCAAAGATGTCCATGGTCTGTAGTGGATACTTCCGTCACAAAACATGAATCCAAAGTAATAGAAAAGATGAGAATATCCAATATATCAATTATTTAACAAAAACAGAAAAATAACAAAGAAATAAATGTTCAAATTAACAATGCTTTAGCCTTGTTGCTATTGAAATCAACAATCCCCAGCAACGGCGTCAAAAACTTGTTGGTGGTTTGGCAAGTATACCAAATCGCGACAAGTAATAATAGTGAGAGTAGAGTATCGTCTCATCGAGGATGGTGTTTCAAGTAATAACGTGGCCTAGGCAATTGATATTTGAACCAATGAAATTCATAGTTCCAAGAATGTTTATGGATTTTTGATTTTAGAATTATCCAAACAATGAATGAAACAAAACAATTGATGAATGAATTCAATCAAGGCAAAAGCGGTTAGATATCGAAATCCCTCAATTTCCACCTAATGTAACTTTGTTCAATCTTAATCTTAATCCAATTCATTCAATTGACATTCAAGTCACTGACCTAGATTTATCCCTAATTCCTTAGGTGATAATCCTTTTGTTACAAATCAAGAAGCCTAATTCCGTAGGTGATGCAAGATTAGAACAAACATTAAGCATTGGATTTACAAGAATGTATTGCAATATAGTTCTATTCCTAGAATCAACATCACAATATTAATCAACTTCATTTCCAATTCAATCACCAATTTTCCAATTGTGAAATTGAATCCAAAATCAATTCTAGGTTGATCAATCCAAGAAAAGCATTAAGCATAGAAGAGATTAACCAAACTGAATGAACTAGAATTGAAATCAGAGATATACGTCAATTACAACAAGCTTCAAATTGAAATCATCCTAAACCTAACCTAAATGATCTAGCTACTCATATTAGAAAGGTAAAAAAGAGAAGAACATGAGTGGAAGAGTGTGGAAGACTCCATAGAAGCTCCAAATCTTGTTCCCAAGCTTGAATCTTCAAGGAAGTGGAGAGAAAGTGATGAACCAATGTGAGAAAATATGAAAAATGAGTGAAAGATCCCTCAAACTTTGTCCAAAATTGAATTTATAGAGTTTCTGCATGTCGCTCAGCGCTGAGCGTCCTGATCCCAGCGCTGGGCGCTTGTTTTCACTGAGAACTCCAATGTTGTTTCCCAGCTGGCGCCGAGCGCAGCACTCTAGCGCTGAGCGCTAGTTCATTTCGGTCCTCTTGAGAGCTGAGCGCCCAAAACCTGCGCTCAGCGCCCGGCTTGTTGTCTGATGTTGTTTTGTACCTTGTTCGCGGGGTGAGCGCCCGGTTCCAGAGCTGAGCGATTGGCCTTCAATCCTACACATTTTCATCATCTTTTTTAGTATATTTTTCATATAAAAGATCAAAACTCTAATCAAATGAATGTGCACATTTTCTAATCCTTTTCATTCACAAATCCTAAGATTATTTACAAACTTATTCCTATTTACACTTCCAAACTAACATAAATTGCACATTCATCAACGAGCTTCTGATAACAAGAAAGTAGACAACTACAATATCTCTAATAAGTTAAGCTAACTAACTGATCTGACAAGAATAGCTAATCCAAAACTTAACTGAATAAACAAACTAACTAATTGAATCTGGTTTATTTACCAAATCCGATTTATCATCATCTAATAATAGATAACAACTAGAAAAATGTTTGATTTCTCAACTTTAACTTCACAAAATGTCCAAGGGCATGCTTAATGAGTTTGGAAAATGGAGGGTGAATATTGACAAGGCATGTAGAATTGTAGACACAAATATAATATAAGTTCTAGACACATTCCTTGTTTTCATTCTTCATCTTCCCCTTTCCTATTTCCACTAATAACAACCACAACCTAAAAACATGAATTCCCACTTGAGCTAAATAAATAACTATAGAACTTAGGTGGAGTTTCATAGGTACTTTAGGTATTATTTTCTAATAGGAATAGGGCATGTGTAATAGTTGTTACACATGTTACCATTTCATTAAAGAGTCATTACATATATTTTATTCCAATCGGAAAATGGCACTTAAAGTACCAATAAAACTGCACCTAAGTTCTATCCAATAAATAATTCATTGCAGAAATGGAAGAAAAAATATCAATTTGGACACCAATGATGATCCCAATCATACCATTTGACAAAATTATCTATTTTCCACAAAAACACTAACATCATATGAATTTTTTAAAAATAAAAAACAACAATTTTACAAAACCTCCTCATATACTCGGGAACCAAACCATTATGCAAAATGATAAAAGAAGAAGAGTGAGATCAAAACCTGAAGATGCGGAAGCTAAGTTCCCTATGGAAGAGTTGGGGAAAATCTTCCCTGAGGCTTTGTTTGTGAGTCTTGTTTAGAAGGGGAGGTAGGGGAAATGAAAGGTTTATGAGAATCTCTCCCTTGTTTGTGAGTGTAAAAAATTAGAGGGAAAGTTTTTGAGGATTTTAGAAAACCCTCCAAACCCCTCCTCACCTCAATTTTTTGGTTTACCCCAATTTGGGGTTTTTTGGGGGGTTTACCCCAATTTTTAGAGGAAAATGAATAAATTTTTTTTTTGCATTAGTATTATTATTTTTTTTGAAATGTGCATTAATATTATTTAAAAAATATTACTTATGTTAATTTTCTAAAATAAAGGTAAAATTATAAAAGTATGTTATAAACCTTCCATTTACTTCCCCTCATACAATATGCACTCACAAACAAGGTGAGGGATAAAACTCTCATTCTCATCCCCTCCCTATCATTTCCTTCCCATTTGATCTACTCTCTTTCCTTTCCCTCCAAACTCACAAACAAAGCCTAATAGTTCGAATTGCATAGCCCAAGTTGACATAGTAATTATGGTTTTCTTCCTCTTCTTTGCTCTCTTCCTTCACCGGAATTGAGAACCGACCGTACCATCTCAAATTCTGATCCAAATCCAAAACCATAAAATCCTTCACTTTGCAAACATTACTTGACCCAATTGCCTTATTAATTATTAAGGGTTTGATCCAATTAGGGTTTGGATCGCATACAATTTTTGGGGTAGATGGATAAGAAGGTCATACCCATTGCCATCGTAGATTATAAAGCTTAGTTTTTTTTCCCGCAGAAACAGTGAACTCAGATCAGATGAAAACCAAACGAGAAAATGTCATTTTTCGTGGAAAATGTAATTGGGAAAACTATGGTTTAGTGGAAGAAGGGGATATTTAATATTGTGGATAATTGGAATTATCGAGTTATTAAGGGAAAATATGTCATTAGTTGAATTTTCTTTTTACTTTTTTCGACACTCGCTTGAAAAAAAAAATGTACTCATTAGTCATTCCATCTTTCACCCATTGGGTTGTCCTTAGTGGTGAAATTGGAATAGCTTTATCTAATATGTGGCTTGAGAGTTAATCTTATAATTATGTTTGCATAATATTCGATCAAAAATCAAATGATTCACATTAAGACAAAAGTGTGGGCATAACAAATAAACGAGATAATAATTACTTACGAAAGATTAGAATCTTTTGGTGCCTTGGCTTTAGTTAAGGACATATTCCCTTTTCTTTCATGTATCTTTATTCTTATTTTAAATAATTGCATTTTCTATAATAGTTTTAGTTCATTTTTATTAAATTCTTAATTTAGTTCCTTTCTAAATTAATTTGGTCTCTAATTTGGAATTTCATAATTCCATAATTATGTGTTAACTTTGATTATATATACAAAATTCCATAATTAAGGTCAATTTACTTATCTGAATTTAAAACCTCAATGAACAACTTGTCTTTCACTTGTTAATCTATAAATGGAATATTTCATTTTCAGGGGGGAAAAGTAATTTTCATACAAAAGGTTACATGGATGAGTACAAATACATACCACCAACCGAAGTTTAGAAGCATAACTAAGTCATTTTAATAATAATTGTAATTATTATGCTTTGAGTAGCAACTTGCGAGTGGTTGAGATCTATATACATAAGCCGAATGTTTTCCTCTCTTCAATAGCGGTCCAATAGTGACGGTAACCATTTTTTTCATAAAATTTAGAAATACAGATATCAAAACGAGCCTATTTTTTTTAAAAAAAAATAGTTGATTATACCTTATATTATTCTTGTTGTGTTTTGCTGGTCTTCGCTTACCGTGTGGGTTGGGTTTGCTCATTCCTTTCTTTTCTCCATTCAACATCAAGTTTGGTCACCTCTCTCGCCTCACCAACTACCTAATCTCTTCCATAATTAATTAGTTTCTTATATTAACATTAGTCAATCAATCAATATGCACTCACGTGAGTGTTAGAGTGTAGTTAATTGATTCCCTTCTTTCATTGCGTTATTGCTTTACTTTAACCATAGCCATAGCCATAGCCATAGCCATAGCCATAGTCATGACGATGAAGTTGGAGGCAATGACTTTCGACGAGGCTTCCATGGAACGAAGCAAGAGCTTCGTTTTAGCCTTTCAGGTTCTTCATTCTTCACAATTGCAACCAGATCTATCTATTTTTATTTTTATTTTTATTTTTATTTTATTTGTACCCCATTTAATTTTCAAATAGGTAAAGTTTCCAATTTTGAGATACAATTCAGAATGGTGATCCTCCTCATATTATGGGCATTTCAGGAACTTAAGAACCTGAGGCCTCAACTCTATTCTGCTGCAGAATACTGTGAAAAATCTTATCTTCATAGTGATCAGAAACAAATGTAAGGATACATATATGTTTATTATTCACATTTTTTAATTTTTTTTTTCTAGAAGGCAATTTTTTATTACAGTTATGGAAGTTGCATATTTTGAAATCATGGCATATTTTTTTCAATTTATTGTGACTGTTATGGATAGAATTTTTTATTACATTTGCATTGGGTATCTTAACGAATGCAAGTTGTATATTATGCTTTATGTATATAAATTTAGAATGCTGTTTTTTTTTTAAGTAAATTAATATGATGATTTCTGATAATAAACTTGGAATGGTTTGACAGTGGAGACTGAAGAACATTGACTAAAATTTGTTTTTTTGTTAATGTGATTTATATTGTGTAGGACCCTGAGTCCTGATCTTCCCTAAAGTATAAGCACTATTGTATTAATGCATAAGCACCTATTATACTGATTCCTAAAATGTATGGTTGTTTCTAAATTGTGAATTGGTGAGAACGGATGTCATGGCATATGGTTATCCTTAAAAGGATATGACTTGAATTTGTGTCCCAGCAATTTTTGTGAGTCGTTAATTTAAGGTCACGTGGGAGAAACAGTTGGGACGATTCCTTTAATATTATTGGCCTGTGTGTAATCTGCTGGGTGACGTAAAATGAGTGTCAGCAATGTTTTCCATGGATTCATTCTTGTGTATTTGAACTGTATGGATTTCTCCTGAGGTTTATTAATTTATGTGTTAGGGTACTTGAGAACCTGAAAGATTATGCTGTTAGAGCCCTTGTGAATGCTGTTGATCATCTTGGAACCGTGGCTTACAAGTTAACCGACCTTCTTGAGCAGCAAACATTGGATGTCTCAACCATGGACTTGAAGATTTCTACTCTAGATCAGGTAATTCCAGATATTTTCGAGATATCATGTTTAAATAGATGAATGTCAATTGGATTTGAAGCGGCGTATTTCCTTATGTGCAGAAACTTCGTACGTGCCAAATCTACACGGATAAAGAAGGTCTTCGGCAACAGCAGTTGTTGGCCTTCATACCCAGACATCATAAGCACTACATTTTGCCAAGTAGGTTTAACTTCTTTTACTTTCATCTGGAAGTAATTATCGACACTGTATATCTATAGATTTTGTTTTTACTTATGGTTCTCTGTTTCTGTTTAACAATTTCAATCTAGATTCTGTCAATAAAAAGGTTCATTTCAATCCACGCATACAGATTGATGCAAAACATAATCAATTTCAAACCAGAACTCGTCTTCAATCTTCAGGTTTGTGGTTGGGGAAACTTTGACCCTTCTGGATTTTTTTGTTTTTGTTTAAGAGAATATTATATTATTCATCTGAATGTATATCGATGTATCTAGCTACCCCTGTTGCAAAAACTCTTTCATGGCATTTAGCATCAGAAACCAAGTCTACCTTAAAAAGACGGACTTCCCTTGCTTCCACGAAGTAAGTTTGTAGTTTGAGGCTGCATAGGACTGTTGCTTAATTTGTTTTGCACTCTTGCTGTTGATGGCATTATCGTAGCACAGGTTACAGGCTGCTTTTTTAAAATTTAACACTTTAACACATCTATTTTTGCAGCGACAAACACCCAAAAATTTCTGCCAAGACCTCTGGAGTTTTCCAGCTTTTAGGTACGCTGATTAGCTGTATCCGTTGTATTGTATAATTCAGTTCAATTGGATAGGGGAATTTTTTTTTTCCTTTAGAAACAATAGCTCCTTACAATTCTTAGTTACATGCTTGTAGAAAATGAAGAGAGTGTGTGGATGAAACCCTCAGCAGCTCAAACTCACTTACCAAATGGAGTTCCTACTTCTAGTACAGCCATCCAAACTTTGGGTGTCACGGGCAGGGTAATGTCATATTCATCAGGAAGTGCAAATGCTTGGTGGCACCATGCTTGATAGAATAGTCAAATTGTGATTATTACTGACACCTTTTCCTACCAGTTTGCATTTTTTCTATAATCTGTTAATCTTCATGTAATGTTGCTTGGAAGCTCTTGGATAAAATCTATCTAGGGTAGCAGTTTGGATTTTGGACATGAATAGAGGTGAAGAGAGAGGTTTACCTCTCTGGGATAGGACAATCTTTGACTGGGGATTAGGGGGTATTTGACTGCTTAGTTGATAATTACAGTACATTGCTTTGGAATTAATGTCTCATTACCCTATAAGAATATATGTAAAACTAAGACCTAGCTATAAAAGTAAGATTCAGTGAAGCTATAGCAACATAAAATATGAGCCCTCTTGACCCGGCACTGTTAAATTTAAGTAAAACCTTTGATATATGTAAAATATAAGAATATATGTGAAACTAAGAATATAAGACCTTTAAAGCATTTAACTTGGTGCACCAATACCTGAAATTGCAGAGAATATGTTCCAGCTAGCCAGCTTTCATGAACATTAGATTCTAGTCTTAGAGTTAAACGATGCATATGCATCTATCTGTGTTCCCAGTGCTTTTGTGAAGTAACTTTGCTGTGACTGGGTTACTGATGATTCTGTGTCTGCAGGATGCATTGAGGGATTCCAAACCATTGACAGCATTCAGGTCATTCGACAATCTAAAGAGACGGAGAGACTACCCAAGTTCCAACTCGCAGCAAGAGTGTGCTATCTGCTTTCTTTGCCAAACAAAAAACACCAAAATTGAAGGCTGGTTCTGGCTCATGAATAGCTCTCAAGGCAAATGCAAGCTCTTCATGATGTGGGTAGATGTCACTTTTTTGGATGAAAGGCGAGTTAAGAAAATACTTTGATCTACCCAGATGCTTAATTCTGTTTCCTTTGACCCTTCCTCCACTAATGCCCTGAATTACTTTATTTCATATTTTTAGTTTTAGCGTTTGAATAATGACCGTGTATAGCAGCCGGTAACCCGGAAGTAATGTTGGTCAGAATCTTCTGCTTGCTAATGATGAAGTAATTTTCTGTATAAATTACACAAGATATTGTACTGATGAGGCACATTTGAAATGAATATAATTGTGGTATTGATGCTATGGAAAAGTTTTCATTTATTTTCATGTCGTTTGATGTATTGGGATATTTTACAAATTGAGCTGTTATTTTGATGTTTACACTTGTCAGTTTTAGAATTAAAAGATAACATCAAGTCATCAACCATTTCATAGGGCAGGCAGATACCTGCAGTACTAGTAAATATGTCCTAACAAATGAAGTGCCAATTTTCTGGTTTAATGTGGAGTACCAGTGTATTATCAAACTTGGAGGTTGAAAGGCCAAAAATAACTACAAAGGAGAATGTACATGGGGACTCTGCTGGTTGTGGGGGTGTTTTTATGGATGCTTCGGGTGCTTGGTTATGTGGATTATCCATAATCTGGGATCATCTAGTGTGTTAAATGTTAATGGGTAAGATCAAATTATCCCTGACGCACGTCTTCAAAGCTTAGAACCACAGCTTTCGTCTGACGCAATTCTAAACATTAACAAAAAATTAAATAGAGAGAGAATATAGAAGGTGATTAGAGGGTGGTAAGTGATATGTAAGAATCAAAAACAGATGCTAGTTGTGCAAATATGCTCCAAGGCGGGAGCAATTTTGGACTTCAATGTTTAAAAACCAAAATTTGCGTTTGCCGGGAGTCGAACCCGGGTCTATTGCTTGGAAGGCAATTATCCTAACCGTTGGACTACAAACGCTTGTGGAAGATATGTTCCTTACCTTAATTCATATAGAATGAACAAGGCCACATACCAAAAGTTAGATCATTGATAAAACATTAAAATATTATGATGATATATTAAATTAAAATTAAAAAACAACCTTCACCGCAAAATCCATCACCATAAAGTACATCACTATTCTTTTTTCTCGTTTTTGTTTAATGTTTCTTTCTTCAATTTGTATTCACAAAAATCTAATTAATGAAATCTTGACTTGATGAAAATTTTCTGGTCATTAAAAACTTGTTAACAATTTTAAAATCAGATGAAAGTCACTAATTAGAAGGAAAAAAAATAATACGTACACTTGTTCACATACAGGCATTAGGAGTCAAACACAGAAATGTGACCAATTTGCTATAGGTTATGTGATATTTTTCAATGCCAATAAGATATGTAACAACTATCACGAATGTGCTATTATCGTAAGAAAACAGTATCAAATATACTTAAAGAATTGTACCTAACTTTTAACTTTTTTGTATAACCCATTATCAAAATATGAAGGATGAACTCTACTATTTAGATTTAAAGGAAGGCTTTTTCACATAAGAAAAATAGAATTTAATTTTGATATACCATCCACCAATTACAAATCATGATACTTATAATACGAATTTAATTTTTTTAATGTACCAGATTATGATTCGTCGTATAAAAAACCATAGTAATTAAATCCAAATAGATATTAGTTCAAGTAATTATATGGCTATTACTATCAACATGCAATCGTAATTTAGGCCCTTTCTACCAAAAAAATCGTAAAACAAGGGAAACAAAATTTGACAGAGTTAATCGTTGAAGAATTCCTTCTTGTTCAGTGTCAGGTCTCCAACAAAATTCAATCCAGCCAGCAAAGGATTTACGACCATCATCAAGCATAGTACTGTAGCAGGATTCCATACTTGTCAACTAGGATATTAGCATCAACATCATCATTATACATAGCTTCACCAGCTTTACTGTCACCATCAAACTCTTGGTGCTACATTAAGAAACCAGAGTGTGTTAAATTCAAGAAAAAAATTTAAGGTCCAAGTGATGACAAACTTGATTATTAACAGTTAACACTAAAACATTTACATTTCATTTGAGAGGGTCAATGTGAACTGAACCAAGTTAAGGTGCAAGAACCAAGAACCAAAACCTTGTCTTGCTTTACTACAAAATTGATTCTTAAATGTGACAACTTAGGATCTGCAAATTTATTCTATAAGTAGAGAATTATACTGACCAGGGTTATGTAAAGCACCAAACAACCATTCGTATTATACAAACACACATGACCTCATGCAGTATTTCTATCTTGAGAAACTTTGGACAATAGCAAAGCAGCTTGTACAGTTTGCTTTTATTAGAGAAAATTTGCTTATCTTGTTTATCAGAGGAGCTAATACAAGGTTTAGTTTGTCCAATAAACAAACTAAGCTCAAATTCTAAATTAGTGTCTAGCTACAAATATGTTTCATGGGTAGTCAGTAAACCTTCATGGCAAATAAATATTACTGTATAACACTGATTATTTACCTCCCCCAATTGTTGCCTCAGGTAACCGCTCAATTGAGTACTTGTGTTTGGTGATATACATTATTGGCACACCAGGAATCTGCAACAAGGAAACCCAGTTCATGGATCATCCATTCAGGTCCAATATCAAAACATTAGAAGAAAGAGGAATGCCTGATATTACTTTACCTTCCGAATCCTTCTTTTCAAGTCCCTATCACATGTTGCAACAATGTAGCATCTATGCTGCTTCCAAGAAAATCGTTTTTGTTTAAGTAAATTGCAAAAACCAATGAAATAAGCAGCAGATATGAATGTTATTTTTATTGAAACTCTTTCTAACAAAATTGTTCACTTAACTGAATAGACACTACAAATGCAAAGGATTTGAAATTTGGGTTTATAAACACTAAGAATGAACCAAATAATACTCAACCATAACCATTAACTTGGGAGTCATAAGGTGGTCAAGGTGGTTTGGGTAGGAGAGTTAAGTAGTGGAGTGATAAGGAGGTTGAGGGTTCAAACCCCCACCCACTAACAAAAATACTCACATTAACACACCAATATTTGCCTATTGAAAAAAAAAAAAACCATAACCATTGACTTTGCCATGAATTCAAAATCGAGAAAAACTTCACAAGTTTAGAAGTTCAAAATTACAGCAAAAGAGATGAGGGGAAAGTTAACTCCAAAATGTAAGCATCTCGATATTCTATTTGATTCAATATGCATCTCGATAGTAGCACTAGAAATTAGTTATCTGGAAAACCATATACAGCTTAGAGATTTAAGATATCCAAGTTGGATAAAATAGGAAAAAAATAACTAACACAAAACAAATAGATATGGATCTAGAAACCAACAAAAATCACCAACATCTTAGATGGCTCTTGCCTTGACTATTGAACAAAATAAAAATTATGTGAACTTTTTTCATCCAGCCTGGAAACCATAAAATAATCTGAAAAATAAAATTGATCCGGGATGAAAATGAAAAGAACATCTAACAGATACTTAAAACTAAATCACACCTGAGTAACTCTCTCAACAAGGCAGTCGTCGGCATAGGTCCCTTTATGAGTGCAGAGTATTCTCTCAAATCGGGGATCCTTTGCAATCCTTTCATGTATAAGATGGATAAATTAATACACCAAGAAGCTGAAATTTGAACATATCGGATAGTATAATTTCTTTTCTCTACTATGACAAGAGATGTCCTATATGAGATATATGACTAAATTAGTAGCATTTAAAAATAGGATGGCAGCAACACTATCAACAAACCATACATCATCAAATGTGTGATTTTTAAGATAGTTATTATAAGAGCCAAACATTTTTAATGATAAGACAATGCATAATTGATTGACAGTGTAAAACATCTTTACACTAACCGTGGATCACAATTAAATCCTTATTTGGTTTTCATCACTTCGTTGTTCAAAATTTAATTTAAAGAGAGCTGTTTGGTCATTTGTAATTTAATCCATGTGTACTACTCAGTACTAGAGATCCCATATGTCTATATTTCAGCATAATGTGTTAATGAATGAATTATACATCGGACATCTGAATTCTTTTATGTTTCGAATAGGTAGGTATTTTAAAGGAGAAATATAAAAGGATCGGTCTTTCCCTGCCTAAGATTTAATTAATAAAGCACATAGGGAAGGAGAAAACTAGCAAAAGGCATGACAAGCACAGCAGGCAAATGTAACACTGGATTTTTACATGTAGAACACAAGGGTATAAGAACATAGACCAATAATATCAAGGCACAAGACATAACAGATAACACCAACCTTAGAGCTACACGATATTTCTGGCCTAACTTCTCCAATTCTGCCATCACACAGTCCGTGATACAAGGGGTGCCTGAAAATCCCAAATATCAATAGAACAGAGTAAGAATAAAATATGGGATGCTGGATTCAATTATACAATGCCCCATATCAAGGACCAGCTTTTTAATTAAGGCAAATGCAATCATAACATATCTAAAACTTGATCGGAACCCCCATCAATGATGCATGAAATTAATAAATCATGACAAGGAAGAATCTACTTCTAACTCACATTTTGCGTATAAGCAGTCCATCATTCCTTTCTCCAGATCCAACTACATCAACAAAACCAAGGAATTGTGTGAGCCACCAACAAAGAATCATCAAAACAAAATCACACTAATTATAAAAGTTATTTTAGATCCAAAAAACACTAAAATGCTTTAGTATTTTAACTTGTTAACAGAGAATTAATGTTTGAGTTATTATTCAAATGCTTTGAGAAAAAGCTCAAGAGAATCATATCATATACATATTATCAACACACTCAACATTTTTTTTATAAGCAACGCTCACAAACATTAATGGTACCATATACTAAATTTGAACAAACAACTCCATAAAAAGCTATGTATGTAGAACCAGATATAATAATTCATTTATTTATTTAAAAGAGGGAAACAAATCTCACCACAAAAAACTTGAAAATTGAAAAATAAACACGGGCAACAAAATTTAAGCAAAGCAAAGCACACTCACTTTATTCTGAATGGAGAAATTGATGAAGTTGGTATCCACCAAAACACGATAAGGGGGTCCCAAAGCAGTATTATATTGAAAGAAAAGCGCTGAAGATTGAATTGGGCTAAATACCACAAATTCAAAACACAGGTGATTATTAAAACCAGAAAAAAAAATTAAAATTGATAAATTTATAAGGAATGAATGAGAAGTAAGGGCTTACACGTTTCTGGGTAGCTTTTCCTTGAGAAGGTCCTTCTTATTTGGGTTCAAAACCTCTTCTTTGTAGCTGAATTTTACACAATATATGATTACAAGCAATAAAAAAAACAGAGCAGAACAGGGTAATTAACAATTAAGGAGACCCCAAAATAAATAATAATAATAATAAATAAAAAAAACTCACTTTTTGATTGCTTTGGAGGTGACGAGCTTCTTCCTAACGGCAAATTTGGGTCCTTTCTTAGCTTTACCCATTGTGGGAGAAGATTTATCGGAACTGGAACAGCGGCGCGAGGAACTGAGCAGTGACCAGCGGCGCGCGACGGAGCAGTGATGTACCGTGATCAGACGGCGCACGTGCGTTTGAACGTTCGTGGGAGGAGAGTGCTCTGCGCTGCATTTTCGGGCCAGCAATTAAGGATCCCGTCTTAGTAAAAAATACGGGCCATTTGGGCGAGTTAATCGGACTAGGCCCAAATTGATGGCTCTGTTGCTATGGGCCTTTTTAAAGTTTAATTTGTTGTTGGTCTTGGTTATGAGTTTGCCCGGCCCCAATGTGTGGGTTGAGAAACCCAAATTTATTTTCCTCCTTTTTTATCATGTTTGGTTTACTTTTATACTCAGCTGGATTAATTAATTTCGGGGTTATACTTAGTTTTGGATGAAGCAAGATTTTGTTACTTCTGTGTTCCACAAAATTCAATTTGTGTTTTTCAACTATTACTTTTAGTATATTCTTTTTAAAAATTATTCACTTCTCATACTAGCCTAAAAGTCGAAGGATAATACGATAACCAACATTTAAAAGTCAGTTTGAATAACATAATCCGAACAACATTATCAAAACTACTTTTAACAATAAAGTATCCAAACATTCATTAATGATTACAAACTCTTTGTAAACAGATACCCCAAACACATGATTTTGGTCATTAATTTCTACTTTAATCTCGGCAGAAAGAAAATAATATTATGAAGTGGGTTGTGGGCATAAACAGAGAAGGAATGGTCCGTTCAAGACAAGCATGCTCAATGAGACTGTAACCCATGGATTGGGCTTTACTTAACAAATATCATGTTTCGGACGTGAAAGCTACCTCGTGTCAATGCACGTTCACCCCATCTGGACATGTTTCCAAACACAACATGGATTTGTGTTTGGCGCAACCAAACCCACACTAACAATGGAAAGCTTGTAAAAAAAATTGATGAAACATGAAAGTATAAAAATGATGTCTTTGCAATTTGTGTATGACACAACACAAATGTAAACAAACGCTTTCAATGAGTATTTGCTTTTTTTTGTTTTCTTAACAAATGTCATAATTTCTAAGGATATTAGTTAGCATAACCCAAAATATAATTAAAGAATCTACGAGGTTCTAATTCTTTAATCCACGCAAGACTTGCCACATCAAACTCAATCATTTGATTGAAACAAATTAACTTGACTACAAACTTACTATACTAACCGACAAGAAGGAATTACATTCAACTAGTTAAAGCTGGAACTTACAAGTGAAGGAAATTCAAACTTTATTTGAGCTTGATTACAAGGATAAAACTTGTTGCACTAACACATCACATGTGTATATTTGCTCACATCAATAATATCTGATAACATGATTGTGCAGAATCATCAATGATTTGTTGAAAACTGAGCACATATAAGGTGAAGTGTGCAAGTGTTTTTTATATGTAGTATTATTCAATACTCAGTTATAAAACTCAAATTCTACCCTTGATGTTACTACTGTATCCAGTTTGCTTATCAGCAAACCTATCCCATAGCATTACACCTCCATACTTGCTTGATCTTTTGACAAAAGGCAACACTTGATTTATGAGCACTTGAGTTGGCACATAGCCACTACCAGCAGCTGATGTTGAAGCAGGAAGTCCAACATACAACTTGTTTGCCTTGATAGACTTGGTCCACAGGTTCCAAGAATTCTGAAAGCTGCTGGGGTTGCTAGAGTTATATTGACAATTCTCATTATTGTAAAACTGAACCCAAACATAGTCAAATAGCCCTGTTGATAGTGCCCCTTTTAGATGTCCATCAGGGAATGGACACTGAGGTGCAGCAGTTAAGTACACATTTCTGCCCCCTTGGCTATGCTGACAGAGTCTCCTAGCAAGCTCCGCATAGTAGGATTCATCACCACCAACTTCAATGTCAAAATCTATGCCATCTAACACAGCATCACCAAATGGTCTTGACCCTGATTTTCCTCCCAAGAAGTTGTTCCATATGTAATCAGCCACATTTCTAGCATCTCTAGCAGATGACAAGGAGTAACCTGTGGTGCCACCTCCAATTGAGAGCATAACTTTGATGCCTTTATTTTGGCAATTCTTTATGTCTATGCTCAATTTTTTGCAACCATTTGATGCAGGATTGCAATGACCTGCTAGATTGATTACAGGTTGTTGACCATTGCCAAATTTTGATAGGAATGCCATGTTCACAATTTCATAAAGTCCTGAGTTACATGTTGCAGTCAATGAACCTTCATTCACATTTTGTCCCCAGTAAACCACAATGCCTTTGGCATTTATAGTAGAAACCAAGGCAAGTGAAATCAAGAGGAAGAGAATTGAAGGGTAAGATGGTTCATTGGCCATTGCAATTATCTTAGCTTGATTCACACTCCACATTACGAACCAATTTATAGAACCTAAGGAAATGTTTTTTAGTAGACATAGCTAGCATATTACCTGTGAGGCTATTCTTTATTTCAATTACTTCAATAATAACCGTCAAAAAAAAATTTACTTCAATAATAGATTATTCATAAAAAAATAAAAATTAATCTAACGTGATGATATATTTAATAGGCTTGCAATTAAAAGGACAAAGTAGTTACAAGGTTGTACATCAATAATTGCATAAAGACAATACGCTTCCTTGGCTTGCACTTAGTTCATTATTATGTTCTACAGATTCAGATCTTTAATATAATAATTATTAATATGTTCTTTAATAATGGCTTAGATGTTAATATAGGGGTAGTCCAGTACCTCGAGGGATTGGTCTACACAGTTGTGCACGGAGGATAACTTGGGGAAAAAAAATGTTAGTATAGGGGTTATCTTTAATTTTTCCCCCTTCTCGTTGTCCTGGCTAAGACTTAAGGGCTCGTTTGGTGGTCAGGATAGGATAGGGGTGGATATAATAAGAGAGCGGGATAGGAGTATGATAGGATATGAGCATGATAAGCTGTTAACATATCCGACGTTTGGTGTCCTCCAGATAACCAACTCGATAGCATTGTAATTTTAGTATGAATTTTAAAATTTTCGTCTTTATTCTTAATGTTTTCATATTTTATTATATATTTTTTTAATTTTCATTTTTAAGATTATATAAAAAAGACAAAATTGTCCTTGTGATAAAATTACATATAATACTTTAAATTAATAAAATATTGTTTAACTTAAATTAATTTTTTATAATTTTAAAATTATTTTTAGTTTTTACTTTACATATAGTTAAATTATTATAATATTTTTTATTTATTTTTAAGTTTTTAAAATAATATAAAGTAACAAAATTAACCTTGTGACAAAAAAAATTAGTTTTTAAATTTTTATTATTTTATGTTTTATTATACCTTTTTTGGTAACCATATTATATTTTATTATACTTTAATTATTTTATATATAAAATATTTTTATACTTTATTATATTTTAAATAACCTTATCTTATCCTGTTGAGTTCTAACCCAGCTCTCCCTTCAGGATAGAATTTTAACTAGATGGAAAGGATATGATAGGTGACAGGATTGATTTATCATATCCTGCTGGCTCACCAAAGAATGGTTTCAGACAGGATACAATAGTTTATCTTATTCTATCTCTCTTATCTGACCATGAAACGAGCCATATGTATATATGCATTCAACTCTATATTTTTTATAGATTTATTAGGAGTATAACTAACTTTATAATACTATAATGCATTATTGTTAAGGAAGCTGATTTTCTGGCGGGGGGGGTGCCTTGGATCAGGACCACGTCCAGTTTAGGACAAAGTCCGTGAATACCATCCAGGTTTCTAGGTCCCATGTTTTTTGAGTTATCTGAATACATGGGAATCTTGTAACTTTTTTTATTTGTGTAGAGGGAGAGAGATTCGGATTCTTTATTTAAGAGAAGACTAGCTAGTCTCTTTAAGAAGACAAGAAAAATTAAAGACAAGAAAAATGTAGAAATAAAAACAAAAACATACATGAATCAGATTTTTTAAGGAAACAATCCAAAAAATTGATTTTAAAAAATTGAGGTTACAAAAATTGATATATGTTTGGTAATGTTATTCTAAAAGTAAGTTTATAAAAATTGATTTTGTTTGGATAGTAAAGTAGAAACACTTTTGATATGTATTTTCTAGCCATCTTAGAATCACTTTTGATATTGTTACTTCCATCAAATTTTCTAGCCATCTTAGAATCAAATTTAACTACCGCGATTTTTTAACCAAACACATGAATAGTGCTCTAACTTGATTTTGAATAGTGCAATGTGATTTTGGAAACTTAACCAATCATACACAAGCTCGTTTGTATTTAAATCAATTCTATAAAATAAATTTTATTTAAAATCATATTTATCAAACGCTCATTCAAACACTTGGGAAGTATTGTCTAGCAACCCACAGTGAATTTTAACTTTGTTATGCAATAGAAGTGAAGTGCCATACCCCAAGTATTATATAACATTTTGTTTTGGAGATTGAAAACTGATAAAAACCTGAGATAAATTGATATTAAAATATTTTAGGTCATATATAATATACTAGTGTTTGGATTTATGTCATGTATAGGGAATATGTTAATTTTCTTAGGACTTAATAAAAAAATATGTAATTGTTGATTTTGTGTTTTTGGTTTATTTTTTATTTATTTTTTTGGAAACTATATATCAAAAATTCTTTAAAAAATATTTTATATGAATCGTCGATAACAAAGTGTAACAAATATAAACTTGATAACTATTATAAATATTATAACACAGATATTGACTCTTAAGAGTAATAGCAAGTTCATAATATCTCTTAATATCAAAATGGTACGGTGGTGCACTATCCAAGTGGCAAAATCCGGACCATCCAAATTATCACTTGGGTTTTTTACTGATCATCATTTTTAACTTAATGACTTTTTAATATTTTTATTTTATTTTCAAATTCCATTACCTTTTCGGCTTGCTTTCCCCTTAACCACCGCCCCAACCCAAAAGCACAACCAACAAAGTACAAATCAAACTAGAAAAATTCAAGAAACCAAACCCAGTCGCAGCAATGATGCATAACAACCTTAGTTAAAAAGGAAAAATACACACCCACACCTAGAGCTGGACAAAATTTTAAGTCCGACCGAAACCCGAAATATCCGATCTAACTATTGATCCTACGGGCGGTTTCAGGCGGGTGTCGGATGTCTCGGTGAAAGAAAAAGGTTAAGGATGGGTTTAAACAGGCAGGCTCGGTTCTTCAAAAACAAATCCAGTGATAACCGTACCCGCCCGTAGCGTGATGAATGCCAGTAGTCCCAGTACATGCCAGAATTTACTACAGATTGTCAATAACTTCAACAAAAAGGTAAATGTAAATTAGTATTATATTGAACCATTGTCCCATGCGGTGTTATGTCCCATCCCACACTGCACAATGCAATCTTGACAAATAGTGCACACAACACTCAATTAAATAATGTCCTCTCATATTTTTTTTATAATTACAATTATAATTTACAACAATTCATTGATGAAAGAGAATAAGCACATGGTCAGTCTCACCGAAGAAGCCAAACTCTTTCAAACTTTCATCTTTCACCCCCAGACTTCACTTCCTCTCCGCCTCTCTCTGTCGTTCCCTCACTCCGCCACCGGTCACAGCAAGAAAAAGGTCCTGGACTTGGCTCTGTCACAGAGAAGGACAAATACGCCAGTGAAGATCTCTAACTCAGCCGCACTGATGCATCATAAGATCTACGAACGAAAAGCCCAAGTTGTCTCCTTACCAGATCTGCCCAAGATGCAACCTAAGCTTCAACAAAGAAGAACAAACGGTGCTGTACATTTCAGATATCCTCAAGTTTCCATCTTTTTCTTCTTCTGTAATAAAATACTGAAAAAGATTGAAGCTTTTTATTGAACATTGATGCTTTTTGTAAAAACTTTGATGCCTTTTTTCTTTGTTCATTTGACCTGTTTATGCTTTGTATGTATCTTCTGGAATTTCTCATCTTCAACCTTTATGAAACAATTTTTTTTCCTTCTCCGAAACCGAGCTAAACCACCCGCCAGACCGACAACCCGCTGAAATCGTGACCCGCCCAATCTGATGGTGCCGACGGACGGGAATAGGTGAGACATTCTCCCCTTCGGTTTCCTTCGGTTTTGCATTTTTTGGCCCGAAACCGTCCGTATCCGACCGGTGTCCACCCCTACCCACACCAGCCCACAACAATGCACACTACAAATAAACTATAAAAAACAAGCCAACCTAAAAAAAGAGAGAAAAAGACATCATCACCATCATCCTTCTTAAAACCAAATCGTCCTTCATCATCATCATCCCCATTCTCATTTCACGTTGGCTCCATCGAAAAACATACACAAACCCTCAGGGTAAACGAAAACGACGAGATGGTCCAACGCACCGTCACCTGCGTCCCCAGTCTCTACAAGATCTTCGAGGAGATCCTCGTCAACACCGCCGACCACAAACAGCGCGAGCCTTCCATGGACTCGCTCAAGGTTGTTGGGTTTTAGTCTCCCTTCCTATGTGGAGAAAGGTCCAAATGTGTAAGCCCATTTTGTCTCACTTGTTTAAGTGGAGAGAGGTCAGATTAGGGTTGTAGAGATGTCTTATTTTAGTAAGAATATAGCAGCCAACAAGAGAGAAGAGTGGAGAGAAAGCCAACCCGCATACCCACCAGACAGTCACCGTAATATCGCGACAGAGGATTTGTTCACCGTTGGATCGGGCTGAAATTTCTGAAGAAGGGTCGGGACTTGTGGTTCTTCATTCTCACCGTTCGGATTTTCAAGAAGAGTCTGAAGTGAGAGATATTGGCTTCGCACAGTAGATCTGTTTTTGGGCTCCACTTCATCTTCTTGTTTCTCATTTGTAAGCATTGGTGCTTGGTTGTTTTGATTGATTGTTAGCCCGGTTTATGCACTTGTGGGAGACTCTTTTGTACCCTTATTTGATCATAGTGGAGCTGTTTCTTTGGTCTGGACGACCCGTGGTTTTTACCCTTGCTTTAAGGGGTTTTCCACATTAAAACCTTGGTGTCTCTTTTATGTCTGTGTTGTTCTACTTGCTGTCATATATTTGTTGTTTCTCCTCACATATTTTTGCAAGTTTGGGGGGATTTATTTTCGTTATGTATTGCTTTGTTATTGTGTTACACTGTTGCATGATTGTTCTCCCCATCAGAGTGGCATCAAAGCTACTTGGCTTAGGGCATTTTGACTTGCTTGAATGATGGAGGCAAATACAAAGATGGTCTCTTTGAATGGCACTAATTATCATTTGTGGAAGGGCAGGATGAAGGATTTGCTCTTTGCGAAGAATATGCATCTTCCTATTTTTGCTACTCAGAAGCCGGATACCAAGTCGGATGAAGAATGGGATTTTGAACATCAACAGGTGTGCGGTTTTATTCCGCAATTTGTAGAAGATAATGTTTATAATCATATTGCTAATGAGACACATGCAAAATATTTGTGGTCAAAGATAGAGTCCTTGTATGCCTCTAAATCAGGGAATAATAAATTGTACTTGCTGAAGAGCTTTACTAGTTTGAGGTACAAGGAAGCAGAGAAATTAGATATGGAACGGGTTCCTAATGCATCTGTTGTGGGTAGTTTGATGTATGCAATGGTATGTACAAGACCAGAGATATAGCACATTATGTTGGTACAGTCAATAGATTATTGTCTAATCTAGGTAGAGAGCATTGGAATGCTGTGAAATGGACTTTGAGATATCTTTGTGGTACCGCTAGTATGAAGCTTTGCTTTGGAGGTGATAAGCCTACTTTGGTGGGGTACTCAGACTCGGATATGACTGGAGACATTGATTCTAGGAAGTCCACTTCGGGCTCTATGATTAGATTTGCAAGGGGAGCTGTGGCTTGGTAGTCTAAGTTGCATAAGTGTGTAGCATTGTCCGCTACTGAAGCGGAGTTCATTGCCATTACCGAAGCATGCAAGGAGTTGCTATGGTTGAAGAAATTCTTGCAGGGGCTTGGTTTTGTTCAAGACAAATATTTGTTGTTTGTTGATAGTCAGAGTGTTATTCATCTCGGTAAGAATCAAACTTTTCATTCTAGGTCCAAACATATTGATGTGAGGTATCATTGTGTAACGCCCTTCGTTACATTAGTAACCCAAAATAAATTGTATAAAAATCATTTAATACATTTATTTAAAATATGTTAATCATAAAAAAAATTCTCAATTATATAAGTCTGGAAAATGTCTCATATTAAATAAAGTAGTAATAATGTATCAAAGTAATAAATATAATATTAAACTCATACCTCTGAATACAACCAAATCAAAAGAAAAGCCTCAAAACCGGGCGTCTAACTACAATTCAAGAAGAAAAATAAAATAAAAATAATAGACGATATCTACAAGGCACTCGTAAGCCATGCTACAATACTAACCAGCTAAGCTAAAAAGAAAGTAGTTCTTCAAGCCTCGGTATCTGCAACAATGATGTCCTCGGACTCTGAAAACAACACTTTTTAATGAGATATAAAATCTCAATGAACAACAATACAGTTATAAAATATTTCGAAAATAGTGATGTTCTTAGCCGGCACGGTAACCGAAAAAACTGTCCATGGTACCTGCTAATTTTCCAAAATAATGTTCATAAAAATACATTTAATTACAACAATCATATAACGACAACATAATCAAATATCATATATTAATTGAACAAAGTAACCACACATCACACGATAACACAATCATCCAGTGGCTCGGAAACCCCACTTTGTGTTGGTTTCTTGCCCAATTCGGTGACTCGAGAGCCTCATTAAATTGGTTCCTTGCCCCTAGTCTGCGGTGACCCGGGAACCTCGTTCTAGAATTGATTCCTTGCCCCGATGGTGACTCGGGAATCTCGTTCTAGAATTGATTCCTTGCCACCCTCTTTATGGTGCCCGAGAACCTCGTTCTAGAATTGATTTTGTGCCCCAGGGTGACTCGGGAATCCCATTTTAGAATTGACTCCTTGCCCCTATGGTGACCCGAGAACCTCGTAATTAAATGGATTCCTTGCCTTCCATTAACGGTGCCCCGAGAGCCTCGTTCATAAAATGGGTTCCTTATCCCATATCTTAATTTCGACATCCCATTAAATGACGATGTCAAAAGTCAATGCACCTATCTTAGGAAGCATAACAGCAAACTTCACTAACATACATATATCATTTATATCTCGAATAAAACATGTCGAACATATTTTAAATTATAACAATCAAATATACTTATTCTCTTTTTAAACCATAAGCAAAATGGGATTTAATACACGCTATGACTAAGCTATTAAAGTTCAATTAAATAAAATTATATGCTCCCAGAAGGTAAAACCATGCATCAGTGGAACACCAATGCCAATTGAATTGAACTTGACATACATGACTTCACAAAAGTAGTTAAAGCTAAAAAAAGAAAAGAAAAATCTACTCCTGTGACGTTTTGGACGTACAGTACGAAACTTTAGTGATATACCATCATGCTTAAACACAAGAATTTCGTTCACAGAACGATAAATTAGCAATAAACAATTTCTCTTAGATTTAGGGGAACATACTTACTACATCAGTTCATCCATCAATTAAAAAAAAACTGTCAACACAAACAATCATTCATACCTTGGAGAGGGTTCGTAAAAAGTATTGTTACTCACCTCTCGAAGACTCCAATATGCGCTAAAAATTATTTATGATAAAACTAGTGCTTCCTTAAAAATTATTCTTCCCTTCACAGGCCTCCTTGGATCTGCGTATTGTAACAGCTGTACTGCCAAAGAAAAGAAATGTCTTTCTCTTGCGATCTCCTGTGCGGCGCCTCCACAATCCCGTGCGTAATGTATATATATATATATATATATATATATATATATATATATATATATATATATATAGTGCATTAGGCATGTAGGTTGTCTTAGATTTTCTTTTTCTTTTCTTCTCTTTTTTTTTAAAAAAAACTTAAGAGTAATTAGGTGTACTTGGGCTTAACGCCCAGTACACCACTTACATATATATACATATATATATATATATATACATATATATATATACACAGATATATATATATATATACATATATATATATATATATATATATATATATATATATATTAATTCTTTTTTTATATATATTTACTTTAATTTAATATTTCTTTTGTATTTACTAATCAATTCTAATAAATTTTATACCAATAAACTCTCGTCACTAAACCTCTTAATTATATTTAATTTTTATTATATCATTATTTTTTTTATAACTTAATCTCTTTTTTTTTTCAAATTAATTATATTAGAATTTTAGGATGTTACATTTTCTCTCCTCCTTAAATAATTTTGTCCCGAAATTCATCTCATACACACGCACATATTGTAACATATGTTATATTCAAAACATAAAGGTTATCATACATTAGATAATAAAATCTGGATATTGACGTACAATGTCCTCCTCCATCAAGACACATCCCAAGCCATTTTTAGATGCGTCGCAGTAAACCACAAAACTCACTAAGGGATCCGATATAGTTAAGACTGGTTATGACACCAATCTCCTCTTAAGCTCTTGGAAACTGTCCTCACACTCCCGGTCCCACACAAAAGGTTTCCCTTTCCTAGTCAACTGGGTCAAAGGTAAGGCTGATCTAGAGGACCCCTCAATGAACTTCCTATAGTACCCTGCTAAGCATAAGAAACTTCCCACTTCGATTACTGTCTTAGGTTGTTCCCATTCCGACACCGCATCAACTTTAGAGGAATCAACCGCTACATCATCCTTAGAGATGGTGTGTCCTAAAAACTTCACCTCGTCTAGCCAAAACTCACACTTCTCAGGTCTGGCCTAAAGACGCTAATCCCTCAAGGTCTGCAACACCAACCTTAGGTGTCCCCCATGCTCTCCTGGTGTCCTAGAGTATATTAAAATATCATCTATGAAAACCACCCCAAACCTATCCAAAAAGGGCCTAAAGATCCGATTCATGTAGTCCTTGAAAACGGCTGGGGCGTTGGTCACGCCAAAAGGCATCACTACATACTCATAGTGCCCATACCTTGTTCTGAAAGTTGTCTTAGGGATGTCCTCACTTCTGACTCTAATATGATGGTATCCCGATCTTAGATCTATTTTGGAAAACACTGACACTCCCTCCAACTGGTCTAAGAGGTCATCTATCCTAGGCAAGGGATATTTTTTTCTTGATGGTTATCTTATTCAACTGCCTATAATCAACACATAACCTCATACTCCCATCTTTCCCTTTCACTAAAAGCACCGGCGCTCCCTAAGGTGACACACTAGGCCTTATAAACCCCTTTTCTAACATCTCCTCTATTTGTTTCTTGAGCTCGCTCAACTCTAAAGGTGTAATCCTATAGGGTGCTATGGATACTGGTCCACTCCCGGGTACTAGATCCATGGTAAACTCAATCTCTCATTCTGGAGGTAAACTAGAGACCTAATTAGTAAACACATTTGGAAACTCGCACACAACAGGTAATGCCGCTATATCACTTTCAGCCTCTATCTTAGCAGAAAAGAGGAGAATGTATCCCTGAGCTCCCTCAACTAAGCACTTATGACAAGATGCAACAGATATAAAGCAATTTGATTTAGGGGAATCAACAAACATAGTTTGTGGAGAAAAAGATATGGTTCTACTAGAGCAATCAACAACAACATTATTATGAGATAACCAATCAATGCCAAAAGTAATATCTAGACCCAACATAGGCAAACATATCAAGTCCACACTATAAGTCAGGTCTTGAAACAACAAAGGACATTTCAGGCAAACAGAAGAAGTAATCAATCTATCTTTAGCAGGAGTAGAAACACACAAATCATATGACAATTTAGAAACAGGAAACTCTAAGCATTTAGCATATTTAAAAGATATGAATGAATGTGTTGCTCCCGAATCGAACTGAGACGCCTCGACGTCCCATTTAAGAAAAACCCAAAATATTAAGACCTAATTTCGTTATTGTCGTTAAGCGAGTATATTAAAACAGCGAAAAATTTAAAACTTAACATACACACATAACATATACAACTCAAGTCCTGATACAGTACAGTAGAGAAAAATTACATCGGTCGGATCCCAAAATGTATAAGCTGATAATCCAACAGAAAATAAAAACAAAATCCTAAAGAGACAAGACGCGCTGGTCATAGACTCTATACTCAACTATGAGGATCCACTACTCATCCTCCAACGTCAGGCTCATACGAGGTCCCATGAAGTTCCTCCATAGCTGGCACCCCCGTAGGATCTTCTCATCACGATCACAAAACGAAACATATGCAATATAGAGAAGATAGGGATAAGAAACCATATAACATCAAACGTGGAAAGGGTTTAGCAACATTTAATTAAATAACGGCACACTAAACATCCGTCTCCCCAGTATAAATATATATAACAAAATCATCCTCAATCCACGTCTATAATCTTTCCTCTACCCTCCATCATGATGCAATGCAAATGCTGTATGAATAATCTCTTCAGGTATCGACCATATCCGGATATCACAATAATATAATCGACACGTCCCAGAGTCCCCGGCGCACACCCTCGTCCGCGGCTGGAGGGTGCCCATGCAAAGCAATGGCACTATAGCTACGCAATCAGTTGCACACCTCTGGACCACAATCCAGGATGCTCATGCAATGCATGAACTATAGCTGCGACTAAAATGAAATCATCTCTGGACGGTCTACCGTTAGACTATCCCCAGGAATTTTCCTTCCGAGGCATAGACCCCTCTCGACCATGTTTCAGGTCCACTCGACCATGTTTCAGGTCCCTCATTTCACAGACCATGTTTCAGGTCTCCTCCTAGTGCCCTAACCGGTCATCCTAATCTCATAGATAACCTCAAAATAATCTCATCTCATTAATCTCAACCTCATCTCACGATAATTATCTCGGTTGGGCACTGCTATCACATATCGTATGCAATCCTCACTAGTGCAATAAGTGCTTTTTACGTCAGTTAAAATTGATTTTTTACGTCAGAATACTGACTGGCATAAATACAACTGACGTTAATAGTTAATATTTTAACGTCAGTTGAGAACTGACGTTAAATATAAAACTATTAACGTCAGTTCCTTAACAAAACCGACGTTAATTTTGTAAAAATTAACATCGGTTTTTTAAACAACTAACGTTAAACTAAAACTATTAACGTCAGTTCTTTAATACAACGGACGTTGATTTTGTTAAAACTAACGTCAGTTGTTATAAAGAACTGACGTTAAAGGTTTAATTTTAACGTCAGTTGTAATAAACAACTGACGTTAATAATGTACTGTATATTTTATAAAATACTATTAACGTCAGTTGTTTGATACAACTGACGTTAATAGGTTTTTTTTTTTTAAATTCAGTTTTAAAATATCACTCCCCTCAGCTATCCCTGCATTCAGTCCCAATAACACAGAATATCACACACATTACAGAATTGCAAAGGAAAATTGAACAATGGGGGGACTTAAAACCAAAACCCATGTATATATATATATATATATATATATATATATATATATATATATATATATATAAAATTTAGTTCAACTGTCTAAAAAAAATAACTATCTATATATATATATATATATATATATATATATATATATATATATATATATATATATATACATGTTATTAATTAGTTTCTAAAGTCTAACAAAAAAACTATTTATCTAAGTAGTGCAGAGGTATGTTGTCAATTTCTTTTTCAGCCGCATACTTGAAGAAGAATTCAGCGAAGCGCATCCTCAAGTCTCTTAACTCATCTTCTTCAATAGGCGATTGGTCGATAAATGCCTAGACACGTTCAAATAATAACAATAACATCAATGCAAGTCATCTTCAAAACTATAATATATAATTTAACAAGTTGTTTAAATATTACCTTCTTCCATCCATCCGTAATAGATGCGGAAACTATGTTCAGCATATGAAGCATCACATAATAGCCGCACGACCAACTGTCAGTTTGAAATCGAGATTACCAACAAAATTAATTTCAACGTCAGATGAATATACACATAAATTAGTAATTATAATATTAATTATTTGATAAATAAACTACCAAACCTTGAGGATGTTCCATACAGGATTTGCTTTAGCCTTAGAAGTCCTACTTCTCCCGTTGGCGCAACTTATGCTACTCGCCTTCAGCGCGCTATCATAAACAAATAATCATGTCGATCAATTAACAAACTCATATATCATGTGTGTAATAAACTAAAAACAACTGATATTATATCTTAATTTAAATTTAAGATCAGTTACTTACATATTTACTGACTTCCACCACCTTCGGTGGCGGATCTTGGTGGAGAGAGCGTAAGAATATGACAAGATGCCTAGACGGGGGTGAAGTACGAACAACTGTCAATGGCGTTCCATACAGTAGGGAGCCAGATATAATTCTTTCGGATTGTCTCCCAACAAGTTCCCTAACTATTTACTCAATGCATCGCCAGCAAAGAACTCGGGCAGAAGGATTGACGGATCTAAGAAACCGTAAATTGATGCAACGCCCTTATCAAGCTGAAGACGATGGAGATACCTAAGATATGAAAAGGTGTGGATGTTAATTACATAATATATATATTGAAATTAAAATAAATTATTAAATAGAAAAATACCAAAAATAAATAAGTTATAAAATTAAAATTAACTTACGTGCACCAGAGACTGATGACATTGTTGTTCATCCAGACGTTATTTCTGCAGGCGTTCCCGAGATCGTCACCAACGAAGGAAAATATCCTCTGTTGATCTGGGTGTGCCACCCATCCATCGTGATCCAATGGACATTCAAAAATCTCAAACGCATAATCCTCACCAAGTGAGAACAAACGAGTGATAGGTGACAGCGACACCGACGTCGACTTGGCCTTCAGTTTAGGAAAAATAAAATATATAAGTTTTTGATAATTAAAAAAAACACAAGTAATTATTTGACTAATTTGGACATTAATAATGAATAAATACCTTTGCTAAAATTTCGAGCTCACGTCGTTTGGAGTCCAACTCAAGCTCACGCCTTTTCATTTCCAACTCATGCTCATGGCGCTGGACTTCCAACTCCCGCTCCCTAGCTGCCAACTCATCGTCCTCCACATGTGCCATACTAAAACTCTCTTTTGTGCTCACATGTGAAGCGTTGGCAAGCCTTGCGGTGTCCTGGGATGTACCGACGGAGGAAAGCTCTCTGGTAAGCGCCTGCTTGAATTCTGGGTTGTCTATTAAGCCTTGCATCAGATTTGTTGTAATATCTGGGTTAGACATGAGGTGCTGAGTAATGTCAGCCAAAATTGATGCTTCATTGACCACCCGCTTTCGTGAAGCAAACTTGCCATAATATTGTTTGATGGTCACGTTCCCAAGAACACCGAGAACCCGACTAGGATGGTCTTTCTTGCCTAGAACAGTCATTAAGACGTCCTACCGTCCAGAAGGGACGAATGCGTCCTGGGAGGATTTTGCTTTAAGATCCATCTACAATGAAAAAAAATAAAAAAAACGTGCAAGTGAAAAGTGTTGCAAATATCTATACAAATATCAATTGAAATCAAGTTAATTATTTACTTACAATCTTATCTGCCACTTCGCGAGTGGCATCAACTTTAAAAGATCCCGCCTTTGTCATGCGGTAGGCTAACTAGGACATCCTCGCGGTCGATGTCCGACGGAGAGGACTTGATGGTGTGCCCTCGGCACCTCTCCTCTTTTAATCCTAGCAGAGTGCTCTTCCCGCTTCGCCTCGCCCTATCCGCCATCATCTGCTGGATCCGAGTATGGTACCCACCCCGAGACATGGTGTGGCGGTGGGACGTTCTTCTCCCGATTCTCGCCGACCCTTATTTGCCTTAGCCTATTCAAACAAAAACACATAATTAAATACAGTTAAATGATCTATAATAAGCATACAAAATTAACTTAATCAACCAACCTGAAATTCTCCATCCTGCCGACTCTGGCAAACATATCCCAAGTATCCTGATCAATCCAGGGATAATCCGAGAACATTTTATCAAGCCGCTTCTTCCCAGATACATAGTACCTGGTAAGATCATGCTTGAACCCATTCCAACGCTTTGATGCCATTTTCATACATTTATGACGATGATCCTCGTCATTTGGCACAGTCCAAGCTACCTACACATTAGATACATATATAACAACTGGATGGATTATAACTGGGATAATTATCTAATAATGTAAATCAAACGAATGTAAAGGTAAAATACCGTGATAGCCTCCCAAATCTGATCCTTAACGCTCGTGGAACGTCATTCCAATGGTTGTAGTTGATGCTTACGTCTTTGCTTCGCTTGTAGAAACACCCACTTATTAAATTCTTTAGCACGGGGTCCCCGGGCATTTAGATTAGCATCGAAGGACACCTCAAGCTTCACGTCCGCTCCGCCTGTCCTTCTCTAGTTTCTTCAACGAGGTGGCTCCTCTACCCCGTTTCCTATGAGCCTGTGATGTCTGTATGGACAAAAAAAATGATAAAATAGAGGGTTGTAACATTATAAACTTACATTAACAAGAAGGACTAAAGATAGTATATAACATGTAAACTTACACTAGAATCAGGCGTAGGCATGATCGGGTCTCTGCGAAACCCCACAAGTGTCCTCCCGTGCATGTGGGCTATCCGACCGATCCATATGTCTCATTGTTCGTAAACAATATATATGTATTAACATAGGTTATAACTCAAAATAAATACAGAAGTATAAATAAAAATAACTAGATAGGTCCTGTAGATATACAAAACATCTATATATCCAATATAAGGACAATACGGGAGATTGAAAACTATAGTTTTTGAAGATTGCCAAGCACTCGGTCACGCCGTAACGTGCCAACCGAACCCCAGACCCTCATAGGCGGAACCGATCACGGCCTGGCCGTGATGAGCATCACGGCCGTGACAGATCAACCAAACAGAGCAACATGCACTCAAAACCAAAAATAGAGACATTCCAAACAACTCAAACTCACGGTTTAAAGTTACAACTACTGAGACTACAGTTTCAACATACACTCAAAACCAAAAATAGAGACATTCCAAACAACTCAAACTCACAGTTTCAAGTTTCAACTACTGAGACTACAGTTTCAAACCAGCAGAGCAACATGCATGCACTCAAAACCAAAAATAAAAAAATGTGCCCTAATTAAAGACTCACCAGAAATAGGCGCTCGCTTGTTGGTGGGGGGGAAGCTCGAGTGGTGGCCAACGTTTGATGTGGTTACTGAGAGCAGAGGGACAAGGAGAGTTAGTGTGCGGGAAGGGGAAAGAGAGATGTCAAGTTATTGCAAAGAATGAGCGGGAAAGACAGAGTTAGGGGTTAAGAGTGTACCTCACGGTGGTGGCGAAGAAGCCCTCACGGTGGTTGCGGTGGAGATGAGCTCGCGATTAGGGCAGAGTGAGAGCGAGAGTGAGGGTTGAGCGTGATGAAAAGAGAAAAGACGTACAGAGAAGTGGAAGGCGCGCGGGGGTAAACGTTATAATTAAAATAAAACAACATTTTACGTCAGTTTTTGGTAAAACCTGACGTTGAAGATCATATATTGAACGTCAGTTGTCTTAATAAACGGACGTTAAAAACTCTCACACTTATTATGTCAGTTGTTAGTAAAAACTGACGTTAAAGGTCATATATTTAACGTAAGTTGTATTAAGAAACTGACGTTAAAAACACTCACAACTTCTTACGTCAGTTGTATTACACAATGGACGTTAAAGGTTTATTAGTTTCTGCAAAAACATTCATTCCCTTGACTACTGTGCTACTTACCCATTCACCTTTGTACCTAATCCTCTTAATGAGCATTAAGTTTATAGAAAATTTTTCAAGAAAATTAGAATAACTTAGTAACTTCATCCACTGCTCCTATAAATAGCTTCCTTCCATCCTTTTAATTAATTTTCTGCTTCACAATATGGCTCTGCCGTGGAGATTAACTTCATCACTCTTTCTTCCTATTCCTAGACTCAAAGTTCTTGGTCTTAATGGTCAAACAACTTCTGAGTTTGAGTAAATCACATTACATGGATATTAAGGTTGGGTGAATCACGTAATGTGATTCTCTCACTTTATTTCATCCTCGTCATCCCTTTCACTTTGCTTTGGAAGCAAGTGATTTTGGATTCAAGATGATGCATCAGGGAACTCCACTGAAGAAGAAAGATGCAAAGATCCATTTCACTTTGCTTTCGATGCTAGTGACTGAGGATTTACTTTGCATCATGGAATTCAAGTGAGGGAGGTGATGCATCCATTGGAGTTTCTGATGACAGGACTGAGAAGAAAATGATGTTGATGCAGAAACTTTTTTATATTTTAGGGCTATGTTGCAGAAGTTTTTTATCTTTTAATCATGTAATTTTAACTTATGAATCGCTTCAATGTCATACGATTTGATTATACATATAACTTGTTTTATGTTAAGTGTTTATTTATTTTAATTTGCACAATAATTTGTTTACTAATTCAAGCTAATTAATAAAAATTAAAAATAAACTTGTATAAAAAAAAGGTTTAGAAATAAACTGCAGTACTATATGGAGTGATCTGCGTTAAGAGGGACAACAGGGACATGACAACCAATGAAATGAGTTTCATAATTATTTACGTCAGTTATTTATAGAACTGAAGCAAATAGTTTACACACCACCTCATTTTTAACGTCAACTTAATTTATGACTGCCAAGTTCCCGTATATTAATTACATTATTTCCAATATTCATTCTGCACATTTATAATATATAGGATTATTTACGTCAGCTATTTATTTAACTGAAGTAAAAATCAAACTTTTAACGTCAGTTGTATAAAAAACTGACGTTAACAATTAATATTTTTTATTTGAAAAACACTTTTAACGTCAGTTTTTTTTTAAAAACTGACGTTAATAGATATCTGCAAAAACATTTATTCGTTTGACTGTACTGTGCTACTTACCCATGCACCTTGTAACTCAATCCTCTTAATGAGCATTAAGTTTATAGGTAAGTTTTCAAGAAAATCAGAATAGCTTAGTAACTTCATCCCCTGCTCCTATAAATAGCTTCCTTCCATCCTTTTAATTTTCTGCTTCACAATATATCTCGCGTGGGAGATTAACTTCATCACTCTTTCTTCCTATTCCTAGACTCAAAGGTCTTTGTCTTAATGGTCAAACAACTTCTGAGTTTGAGTAAATTACATTACATGGGTGATAAGTCTGAGTAAATTACATTATGTGAGTTGCTCACCTTATCACATTCCGGAGAATCACCGTTGGAGGGCTAATCGGGTGCTCGGGGTCACAGCTCCAAAACCTCGGCTTTGGCAGCAAGTGACCGTCTTGGAAGTCTCTGGAACCACTGCCTTTGCTTGAAACAGATCTAGTGCACCTGTTTTTGCCTCTCTCTTGAGCTCTCTCATGCCCCCCGCTTTCCGAGGTCTTGAGTATAGTTTTCCCTTTGGCATATTTCATAAAACTCTCTCGATGGGATGTAGCTTTAATGTTTAGGATTTTAAACCCTTTCAATGTATCTTTTTATAGGATTTTAAACCCTTTCAATGTAACTTTTTATAGGATTTTAAACCCTTTCAATCTTCTCAGATCGATCAGTATTACACTTCATGAATGAGATCCGATTTGGGTTATTGATTCAACTTATAGTTTTCAAAACGAAAACACAAAACATCAAAGCAATTCATGTGAAACTGAAACTTTGAGGAAGGCAATGCGGAAGGGATCGTATACTAGATAAAAAAAATTATTAAAATAACCTTTAACGTCTGTTGATGTAGGGACTGGCGTTAAAAGTGAAGTGACTTACTTTTAACGTCAGTTCTTTATAGAACTGACGTTAAAATCTTCGATGTTAACGTCAGTTTTCTATTGAACTGACGTTAAAAGTGAGTCACTTCACTTTTAACGTCAGTCATTAAAACAACTGACGTTAAAATTGAGTTAATGAACTCTGATATTTACAAAACTGCCACCGCCTCCTTTTTAACGTCTAGCTTTTGGTTAACTGACGTAAACCTTTACCGTCTAATGTATATTTTCCACTAGTGCCTCAAATACATCATCGTATCTCAACATAACTTATGATTTGCTTAATCCTCTAAGTACCATCATTACACTCATCCTATCATCATAATCATCATCATGTTATCCAAAATCATCATCATATATCCTCATATTATAATATAATTTCCAAATGATAAATATCGAAATATAATAATGATAATAATAATAACAATCACAATAATAATAATAATAATAATAATGATGATGATGATGATGATGATGATGATGATGACAATAATAATAATACTCATAATAATAATACTAATAATAAATACTACTAATAATAATAATAGTAATCATTATCATCCCAGTAGTAGTAGTAATAATATTAAAATAATAATAATGATAATAATAGTAATAATAATAATAATAATAATAAACACTTCTAAAATAATTACCACACTCATGATATCATATACCAAGTATCAAGTTCACATCAACCAGTCAAACAGGCAATCATCACGTAATAAAATAATCTATGTATGTAGCGTAATAACGATAAACGCACAATTTTTATATCATCATCGGTACCACTGAGTAGTTCCCAATGTGGTATAGACAGTGTCCGTTACTCGCTCTCGTGTAGGGTTTGGGTCGCCCTACACCATTATCTAATTAAACGTAACCGCGCCGTTTCCGACATTAAATAGTTTTTCCCCCCACTTGGAATGTCTTAGGCTAGCTCTAGGGCAACGAAACTGACACTCCCTATATTCCCTCAAATCTGCCACACACAGTTCTACACCCTCCGGGGCTCCAAAAATTCACCTGAACACATCATTGTGAAGCACGCGTTATGTGTAGTCCAAATCTGAAGATGGAATTGGAAACCGATAAATGAATTGAAAGATAACCTCAATACCGTCGCCAACGGCATTTAGGCATAAAAAGAACATAGGCTTACCTAAGCCAAATCTAGAAAAGGATAGGATAATGAAGTAGACGTCGTAAGGATTACAACGGTATAATCAGAATTTTGATAGGACGAACAGATTGATCCGAAATTTCTCTAGAATTTTCTCTCACTCTCACGGTTCTCTCTCTCTCTCTTTCTCACGTTTTTTTCTTCATATCCTCTCTCTTACTTATTGTTTTCTTTCATTTTAACTAACCATTTTTTTCTTATTCTTTCTTTATTATGTGTTAAGTAATACATATATTGATAAGGAAAGAATTTTGCCACAATTCTAGCAGTTACGTGATTTGATGTTGGTCAACGGAAATGGCATGAAGAAAAAGGCAAGCAAGAGGTGGCTTAAGTAGAAATGGCCAGACTTGTTATGAATAAGTTAAACATTGAATGAAATATAGTAGGAGGTGTTTCTTCCTTATCATGAGGCAAAAAATTAAAGGTGGAGGTGTCAGGATGTTATAAAATTGCCGTGTACCACTAATCACAAAAAAAATTGTTTAGTTAATTCAATTAGATTGAAACTTGTAACTAGGGTATAATTAATTAAGACTAGTGCTATTTACTCATAATGAGTAAAAATTAAGTAAATTAATTATAATCATCTAGCTATGAGTAAGATTTATATCTATGACTAATTATCATTTAATGTTGTTTATGATAAACCACCTTAATTAATAATTTAAATCGAGGTGCTTGCCTATTGAAAATTTTGGGTTGCTTAAATTTTATTTTGAACTTGCATATGTGTTTGGATTCTTAAATGATTTTAGATTTATCTAACCCTCATTCCCATCTAATTAAAATTTCTAATTTCCCGAAAAATAGGATGTTACATTACTACCCCCTTAAAAGAAATTCCGTCCTCGGAATTTACATACCTCAGAAAAGATGTGGATACTGCTGCTGTATATCCGCCTCGCGCTCCCACGTAGCATCTCCAATAACCTTGTCCCAAATGACCTTAACCAAGAGAATCTGTCTACCACGGAGTTCTTTAATCCTTCTATCTGCGATCTTAATCGGTAAAGCCTCATATTCTAGATTCTCTCGGAGTTGTATAGATTCAGGCTCAAGTACATGAGAAGGATTAGGGTAATATTTTCTCAACTGGGAAACATGGAAGACATCGTGAAGGTTGGAAAGGTAAGGCGGTAAGGCTATCTGGTAAGCTACTAGACCAATTCGTCGAAGAATCTGAAATGGTCCAATGAATCGGGGAATGAGTTTTCTAGACTTTATAGCTCTGTCAATCCCGGTCTTCGGAGTGACTCTCAAGAACACGTGATCACCTTCTTGGAACTTTAAGGGTCTCCTCCCCTTGTTACTGTAGCTTCTCTGCTGATCTTGGGCTTCCTTCATTTTCTCTCTTATTTTCCTAACTTGCTCTGTCGTTTGTTGTACCACATCAGGACCCAACACTTGGCTTTCGCCAGTCTCATACCAACATAATGGAGTCCTATACTTTCTCCCATACAGAGCCTCATACAGTGCCATTCCGATGCTACTATGGAAACTGTTATTGTATGTGAACTCAATCAATGGTAGGAATTCATCCCAACTGCCAACAAGTTCCAACACACAAGCTCTTAAAAGATCCTCCAATGATTGAATTGTTCTCTAAGACAGTCCATCCGTCTGAGGATGATAAGCAGAACTCATCCTCAACTTTATTCTCAAAGCATCGTGTAACTGTCTCCAAAATCTAGATGTAAATCTAGGATCTCGGTCGGAGACAATACTCGATGGCACACCGTGCAACCTCACTATTTCCTTGATATAGATCTGAGTCAACCTTTCAAGACTATAATTTTCACTAATAGGTAAGGAGTGAGCACACTTCGTCAACCTATCAATGATAACCCAAATCGCATCATACCTCTTTGGAGTTCGTGGTAATCCAACCACAAAGTCCATCGCTATACTATCCCATTTCCACTCTGGGATATCCAAGGACTGCAATAACCCAGCGGGCTTTTGATGCTCTATCTTAACTTTCTGACATACCAAACATGACAGAACATATTCCGCCACTTCTTTCTTCATCCTTGTCCACCAAAACATCTTCTTCAAATCTTGGTACATCTTGGTGGCTCCTGGGTGGAAACTCAGCTTACTTTTATGTGCCTCCTCTAACATCATATTCCTAATCTCTAAGTTCTCTGGCACACATATACGATCCTTAAACCTTAACACTCCATCTGATCCTCTCCTAAACTCTGAAACTTTACCCTCATCTATACCTCGATTCACATCCACCAAATATTCATCCTGACCCTGCTTAATCTTAAGGTCCCTCAAAAACTCACTACTGATGGTGATCATACCTAAACATATTCTATACTCAATCAGATCCATACCAAGGTTGAAATCTTTAAACTGTTCAAGCAACTCCATCTCTTTCACCATCATTGCGGATACGTACAAGGATTTCTGACGCGCTGTCGCACACGCGTCAAAAAGAAGAGTGGTATACAAAACTGTAGTAGAGCGCGACAACTCGAGTATCGTCTCACAAGGACTCTTGAATTGTTATTAATCACAGAAAATCGTTTTGGAGGGGGGGGGGGTGGTTGGTTTGAAATTGATTAGAAAACAGAACGAAAACAGAGTCTAAAAACAGAGCAATTTAAGTGATTATCAAATAAGACAAAGATGATCAATCTGCTGTTCGGTTTCCCACTATCATCGGTTCATGTAATTCCATGCCCTAAGCGGATTATAATCCCTTTTCGATTGTAGCATCGATTAACAAGCGAAATCGACGCTACGGGACATGTGTTCCTAATTCCGAATTAAGCAAACGGATGAAGATCTAGTGAATTAAGCAAACACAACTGAACGCACACGAATTAAGAAAACGCGATTAAGTTTAGGAACACAAAATCATCGAAAATAAATCAACACTAATTCGATACAAACTGAATTAAGCAAACAAAGAATATAGAATAGTATTGAAGGAGAGAAGGAAATTCAATCGGGAATTACAAAACCTCAAGTGTCGGCGGAAGCCGATTACAGCAGATTAATCTAGGGAGATTAGTTCTCCATTAAAGACATAACAAAAATCTAAAAGTATAGTGTAAACAGTGAAAATCTGGATGATCTTTCTGTCTGCTGCGCTTCTGTTTTATAAGGTGGCCGCGCGTCACGGACGTGATGTCCGTCACGGCCAGGCCGTGAGCGCTTCTGTCAAGGGCGCCAGTTCAAATTCTTGTCCGTCACGGCCGTGATGCCTATCACGGCCAGGCCGTGATCCTTTCTGACTTTGGGTGCTGATTTGTCATGGCCGTGACCATTGTCACAGTTAGGCCGTGATCACTTCTGTTCTTCATTGTCTTCCCATCACGCCCGTGATGGGCATCACGGTCATGCCGTGATCCTCTCTGGTCTATCTGGTTTTCTCATCACGGTCGTGACCATTGTCACGGCTAGGCCGTGATGCTTTCTGACTTCAGGGTCTTCATATCACGCCCGTGATGGGCATCACGGCCTAGCCGTGATGCTTTCTGTCCTTCCCTTCATGCTCTCCTTATTAGCCTGAAAACATAAGATAGCAATAAGTGCTTATTTGACTCAAAACCGGCTAAAATATCCTAAAACTACTTAAGAGACTCAAAACTTTTCTTGAGGACAATCAAGTCTAATTTGGGCGAAAATGAGATACAATTAACACAAAACCACGGTCATACTAGTCATAAAACTAGATGAGCCAGAGGCTGATCAAAATACCCCAAACTTGAACTTTGCTTGTCCCCAAGCAAACTAAAACTCATAAAGTCTCAAGACTTGGCAAGCTTAAAGGATTCAATCAATTTCACACAGACTTCAAGCAATTCATCAAAACAATTTTCCGTCAATGTTTCCCCCCTTTTCAACAATGTAATCCCCACATTCATTTACTTTAAGACATTGAGAATTCTATCATTCATGCAATCATTAATCTAAGCAAGGGATCCAAGCTACACACAAAAGGGAGATCACCAAATTCAAACAATCGCCCTCCTCACAGGGCATTTAGTGTTTCACTCAATTTCACTCAATTTGTCTAAGCTATCAACATTTCTCTCAATTTCACTTTTAAGAGCACTTCCCATGAATTTGATTTTCATCTCAAAATGGTTCCCACGGAACACATGCATGCAACATCAAAAGGTCTTTTAAGGTTGTAATGTGGCCTGGCTAAGGGTAGGATATTCAAAGGTACTAGGCTTAAGACCCTAGGAACTAAGAGAGCATGAGCATTTTGATACATTGAATTTCCACTCAAGTTCCTTTTCCATTTTTCCTTATACGTTGGGTGACTACAACCTTTTTCCCTTGATACCATTTTTTTTTTCTGTTTTGCCCCTTTTCTTTTGGCAATTCTTCTTCTTTTTCTCTCTTTTTTTTATTCTTTCCTTTGGCTTCAACCTTTATTTTTTTTCCTTTTTCTCAATCCCAAACAACACATCATATCCTTGTAGCCACCCCAAACTTAGTTTCTTGCAACCCTTCTCTTGCTGGGCTTCCATGCTCTCCTAATCCTAAGATCGGGTTAACATGGTTTTTCCAGATTTTGGCTTATAACATGAGGTTATCAAGAACAACAGGCTAATCAGGCTCAATGGGACTAACTAGGGAACATGCATTAGGGATGGTTCAATTTAGGCCAAGTAGCTAATTCAAAGAAAATCTACCTAAATCATCTGATGCAATCACGTAAGCATGCAAACCAAGAAGAAATTCAAGCAAATTCGGGGAAGTGCAACTTGAAAGTGATTCACACAGTTAGAACGTGTTGGAGGCTCAAATTCCTCACCTGGACATTTTGCAACTGTTTTACCGAGATTCTATCCCTAGTGTGTGCACCCCTTCACCCCAAACTTATCATAAATCATGCAATTACAATGAAATATCTCAAAATTCAGTTTTCAATTTTTCGCATGGGGGTTACTTTCCAATCTTTAAAACCTAGGGGGGAATCATCAACATATATCATGCAATCAATCTGTGCTAAATCAAAAAAATCCACCAATCTTGCCGACACAATACTCACATATATGCTCTTGATCTTCTCAAATTATTCAAGAGCTAAAAGAAAACAAAACAAACAAACACAAAACAGAACACAACAAATGGTTCCCTCCCCCACACTTAAAACATACATTGTCCTCAATGAAAGAACATAAATATAAAATCAGAGTGAGGGAAAGGGGAAGGTGCTCCCTGATCAAGTTGCAGTGTAGGTGGGCTCTCCCAAGGAGAGCTCCTCAACAGTAGCATCTTCGGGCACCGAGCTTACATGGAATAGCTTCAAGCGCTGCCTGTTAACCTTGAAGGCCTTGTTGCTACCTGCACTTTTAATTTCTACTGCACCATGAGGAAAAATATTAGTGACAACAAATGGGCCAATCCACTTGGACCGAAGTTTCCCAGCCATCACTTTTAGGCGGGAGTTAAACAGTAAGACCCGTTGGCCCACAGAGAATTCCTTCCTAGCAATCATCCTATCATGGAAGTGCTTGGTTTTCTCCTTATAAATCCGAGAGCTTTCATAGGCTTCTAGCCTAAGCTCTTCAAGCTATTGTAATTGGAGTTTCCTTTCAATGCCAGCTTTTTGCATTTCCAAATTACAGCACTTGACCGCCCAATAAGCACGGTGCTCAACTTCCACAGGGAGATGACATGCCTTACCGAACACAAGCCTAAAGGGGGACATCCCTATTGGTGTCTTGAAAGCGGTCCTTTGAGCCCAAAGTGCGTCTTCTAGACGGCAGCTCCAGTCCTTCCTATTCGGCTGCACCACTTTCTCTAGGATCTGTTTGATCTCTCTGTTGGAGATCTCAGCCTGGCCATTGGTCTGGGGATGATAAGCAGTGGAGACCTTGTGCACAACTCCATACTTCCGGAGTAAAGCTTCCATGGTGCGGTTGCAGAAATGAGTGCCCTGGTCACTTATGATAGCCCGAGGTATGCCGAACCTGCAGAAAATATTGGACCTGACAAAATTTGCAACAACTTTAGAATCATTAGTCCTAGTGGGGATAGCTTACAGCCACTTTGAAACATAGTCAACAGCCAAAATAATGTAGAGAAAGCCAAAAGATGCAGGGAAATGACCCATAAAGTCAATTCCCCACACATCAAACACCTCACAGAAAAGCATAGGTTGCTGAGGCATTTCACTCTTGCGAGTGATGGCTGTACCTGCTGTCTGACACTCCTTACAAGTCTGGTAAACCTCATAAGCATCTCTAAAAATGGTGGGCCAGTAAAAACCAGAATCTAGTACTTTTCTTGCAGTCCTCTGTGGCCCAAAGTGTCCCCCTACCTGAGAGGCATGGGAAAAGTACAAAATAGACTTAATCTCATAATCGGGGACACATCTCCTAATCACCTGATCACTACAAAATTTCCAAAGAAATGGGTCATCCCAAACATAGTACTTGGCGTCACTCTTTAGTTTGTGGATTTGTGACCTAGTTGCCCTTGTCGGAAAGACACCAGCAACTAGGTAATTAACAATGTCGACAAACCAAGGAGTCACGCCATGTAACTATAAAAGTTGCTCATCAGGAAAGTCATCATGAATGGGGGAAGGATCCTCATCCCTCTCTATCCTACTCAAGTGATCAGCTACTAAATTTTCAGCTCCACTCTTGTCCTTTATCTTCACATTAAACTCTTGGAGCAACAACATCCACCGAATCAACCTCGGCTTTGCTTCTGGCTTCTTCAACAAGTACTTCAGAGCTGTATGGTCAGTGAAAACAATAACCTTGGAACCTAGCAAATATGATCTAAATTTATCAAGAGCAAAAACAACAGCCAGAAGTTCCTTTTCAGTGGTGGTGTAATTAGACTGTGCAGCATCTAAAGTCCTAGAAGCATAATAAATGACATGTGCAGCCTTTCCCACCCTTTGTGCCAGGACCGCCCCTACAGCATAGTTGGAAGCATCACACATGAGCTCAAAAGGGAGGGTCCAGTCAGGGGCCTGGATGATGGGGGTAGAGGTCAATGCCTTTTTCAAGAAGTCGAATGCCTTCTTGCAGTTATCATCAAAGCTGAATATGGCATCATTCTTCATCAAGTTTGACAGAGGAAGAGCTATCTTGCTGAAGTCCTATGAAGCGCCTGTAGAAACCTGCATGACCAAGAAAAGAACGAATCTCGTGAACGCAAGATGGGTAAGGCAGTGTAGAAATCACATCAATTTTAGCAGGATCTATTGAAACACCCTCTTTGGAAATAATATGCCCCAAAACAATCCCCTGTTCAACCATAAAATGGCATTTTTCATAGTTCAAAACAAGGTCAGTTTCAATGCATCTCTCTAAAACCAAATTCAGACTATGCAAGCATGCATCAAATGAGGAACCATATACAGTGAAATCATCCATGAACACTTCCATGCAATTTTCAATAAATTCAGTAAAAATGCTAATCATGCATCTCTGGAAAGTGCCAGGAGCATTGCAAAGGCCAAATGGCATCCTCCTGTAAGCAAACGTGCCGAAGGGGCACGTGAAAGTGGTCTTTTCCTGATCCTCTGGTGCAATGTGAATGTGGAAGTATCCGTAAAAGCCATCAACAAAACAGTAGTGGGATTTACCCGCCAGCCGTTCGAGCATCTGATCGATGACCGGCAAAGGAAAGTGGTCCTTTCGAGTGGCCTGGTTCAATCTCCTATAATCGATGCAAACTCTCCAGCTATTATGGACTCTAGTGGGGACAAGTTCATCATTTTCATTTTTTACCACTATGAGTCCAGATTTCTTAGGTACAACTTGCACTGGACTCACCCAACTACTATCAGAGATGGGGTATATGATACCCGCATGCAGGAGTTTTGTCACCTCCTTCTTTACAACATCCAGAATCAATTGATTGAGCCGCATTTGGGGCTGCCTAACTGGTTTAGCCCCATCCTCCAACAGAATCCTATGCATACATCTGGAGGGGCTAATTCCTGGGATGTCATCCAAGGTCCAACCAATCGCCTTCTTATGCTTCTTCAGAACCTCCAAGAGCTTAGCTTCCTGGTCAGAGTCAAGGTTGGAGGAAATAATAACTGGAAGTTTTTCATTCCTCTCCAAGTAAGCATACTTCGGATTCCCAGGAAGTGGCTTAAGCTCTAGGGAGGGTGGTTGCTCAATGGATGGTATGTTTGGGGCAGCCATGATGTCAAGAACTTCATCTGAATAGACAGCTTCACTCACACTATCACCCTGCAAGGTAACATCAATCTCAGCACAAACAGCACAAGGGTTAGTGTTAGTACAGTCAGTACATGAATAAACATCATTAAAATCAGAGATAGATGGAAAGTCAGCAACCAAGTCATCATAGGTGTCATCAACAATTTCAGAGAGCAACTCTATTTGAAAGACAGAATGCTCTTCCAAGGGATGCTTCATAGCATCGAAAATGTTGAATTTTGCAATAATGTCACCAAACTCCATGGACATGGTTCCATCATCAACATCAATCTTTGTCTTTGCCGTCTTCATCAATGGTCTTCCCAGGATGATTAGTGATCTGCTTGAATTTGTTTCCCCTGCCATGTCCAGGATGTAAAAGTCAGCAGGGAAAATCAAATCATCAACTTGTACCAGCACATCTTCTACCACTCCCATGGGGCGAGCATTGGTCCTGTTTGCCAACTGAATGGTAAGACATGTGTGTTGCAAAGGACCTAGATCAAGGTTATTGAAAACAGAAGTGGGCATGACATTGATGGAGGCTCCCAAATCCAACATGCAATTGTCGAATTTGCTGTCTCCAATGGTGCATGGAATAGCAAAAGTTCCCGGATCCTTGCACTTTTGTGGCAGTGCCTGAGTGAGGGCTGAAACTGTAACCTTATCAGGAGCAAGTTTAGGTTGAATGAGGGCTGAAACATTTCGCCCCAAATTAACTCTCTCATTACCCTTCAACCTCCTCTTGTGTGTGCACAAATCTTCAGAAACTTTGCATACTTCGGAACCTGCTTAATCACATCCAGAAGCGGAATGTTTACTGAACGCGCTGTCGCGCACGCGCCAAAAAGCGAGCAGGTTTGTAAAACTGTAGTTTAGGAAGCGACAACTCGGATATCATCTCACAAGGACTCTTGACTTGTTATTTACCACAAAAATCAGTTTTTTTTTTTGGGGGGGGGGGGGGGGGGGGGGGGGGTTGGTTTGAAATTCAATTGGAAAACAAAGCAATAACAGAGCAATAAAAACAGAGCAGTTAAAAGATTATCAAATAGCTAAAGACGATTAATCTACTGTTCTCGATTTCCCAACTATCATCGGTTCATGTAAATTCCAAGCCCTAAGCAGATTCTAATCCCCTTTCGGTTGTAGCAACAATTAACAAGCGAAATCACTACTACGAGATATATGTTCCTATTCCCGAATTAAGCAAAGGGGGTTAAGCCCTTCGTGAACTAAGCGAACACGAATTGAACACACGTGAATTAAGCAAACGCGATTAAATATAGGAGCATAACATCACCGAAATAAATCAACACAACACTATACACTCCTGAATTAAGCAAACAGAAATATATAGCATAGCATTGAAAAGGGAAAATCAAACAAAACAGGAATTACAAAACCTCATGTGCAGTGGAAATCGATTACAGTAGACTAATCAAAGGAGACTAGCTCTCCATTACAAAGGAAAAACAAAGCATAAAACCTAATTCTACAACCATCTAAACTTAAGAGAAAAACTAAAAGATCAAATTGTTCTGTCCTAAAACAGACTTATATACAGCTTCTGGATTCCACGGTCTCGCGAGGCGAGCATACCTTCACGAGGCGAATAATACGAACGGTCTTCAGTGTTTGGCGAGCTCGCGAGGCGAGCTTATCATTCGCGAGGCGACTCTTCAAATTCCAAACTGTCACAGTCGTGACCTTCAACACGCGTAAGCCATGATGGCTTCTGGTCTTCCAGGGTTGGATTACTCGCGAGGCGAGACATTGTTTCGCGGGGCGAGACAGAGAGGATTGCAATTTCTGGAACAGTCAGCCTTCAGGCTCACGAGGCGAGTAGCCTCTCGCGGGGCGAAAAACTCCAGAACTGCTTCACTTTATTAACCTGAAAACAAGAAATAGCATAAGTGCTTTATTTAACTCTAAATCAACTAAATTAACCTAAAAATACTCTAGAGACTCAAAATGCTGCTTAAAGACAATCAAGTCTAATTTGGGTGAAAATGAGATATATTTAGCACAAAGCCAAGGTTTTTCTAGTTATAAAACTAGACTAGCCAGAGGCTGATCAAAATACCCCAAACTTAAACTTTGCTTGTCCCCAAGCAAACTAAAACTCAAAAACTCAAAAAGACTCAAGACATGGCAAGCTTAAGGATTCAATCAACTTTGCACAAATTTCAAGTAATTCACCAAAATAATTTTTCTTTCAATGTTCCCCCCTTTCAAACAAAGCAATCCCCATATGCATTTACTCTAAACATTTGAGAAATTCGTCATTCAAACAATCATTAATCTAATCAGGGGATCCAAGTTACACACAAAAGGGAGATCACCAAATTCAAACAATCGCCTTCCTCACAAGGGCATTTAGTGTTTCACTCAATCGCTCAGTTTGTCTAGGTTATCAACATTTCACTCAATTCACCTTTCAAGAACACTTCCCATAAATTTGATTTCCATCTCAAAATGGTTCCCACAGAAAACATGCATGCAACATCAAAAGGTCTTTTTAAGGTTGTAATGGGGCCTGACTAAGGGTAGGATATACAAAGGTACTGGGCTGAAGTCCCTAGGAACTAAGAGAGCATGAACATTTTGATACATACCGAATTTCCACTCAAGTTCCTTTTTCCATTTTTCTTTATGCTTGGGTGACTACAGCCTTTTCCTTCTAATAGCTTTTTTTGACATTTTTGCACTTTTTATTATTATTTTTTTTCTTTTTTTTTCTTTTTTTTTTCGCCTTTGGCTCCATCCTTTTTATTTTTTTTTATTTTTTCTCAATCCAGAATGACATGTCACATCCTTGTAGCCACCCCAAACTTAGTTTCTTGCAACCATTCTCTTGCTAAGATTCCATGCTCTCCTAATCCTAAGATCGGGTTAACATGGTTTTTCCAGATTTCTAGGCTCATAACACAAGGTCAACAAGAATTAACAGGCTAATCGGGCTCAATGGGGCTAACTAGGAAACATGCATTAGGGATGGTTATTTTTAGGCCAAGTGGTTATTTACTAAGAAAGTGCCTAAATCATCTGATGCAAACACATAAACATGCAAACCATAAAGTGACTCAAGCAAATTATGGAAAGTGCAACTTAAAAGTGATTTCACACAGTTAAAAACATGTTGGAGGCTCAAATCCTCACGTGGACATTTTTGCAAACTGATTAACCGAGATTCTATCCCTAGTGTGAGCTTCTCTTCACCCCAAACTTATCATAAATCATGCCATCACAAAAAAATATCTCAAAGTTCAGTTTTCAATTTTTCAAGTGGGGATCAAATTTTCAATTTTTCAAAACCTAGGGGGAAAACATCAATGGTCAACACATGACATGCAATCATCTATGCAAATTCAATCAAATTCAATCAAGCTTGCCAACACAAGACTCAACACACATACTCCTGATCTTCTCAAATTATTCAGGAGCTAAAAGAAAACAGAACAAAAACAAAGCAAAGCAGAAACTAACAAGAAAATGAAAGTAAACTAAAGAGAAAAGGTTTAAGAAAACTCATTGGGGCGGTTCCACCAGGATCCCACTGTCTGTGATACAGTGGCCACGGAATGCCCAAATTGCAGTATGATCCTCCCGGATCCCATGGCCTACAGCATAAGTATGAGAGCGGGCGCCTGATAATCATGGTAACTCGGCCAAGTGCGGCGGACTTTTCACTCCCTCTCAGGTCACAGATGACTTCCCTGTCAACCTTGTCAATAAAGTCCTTCCAATAGAAGTAGGGTTCAACCTCTTGGACTGGCCACAGTGTCTTCATATCAAAGGGTGCAAAATCCAACGGCTTGAACTCCATCACTGGTGGTTCCACAGGGGGAGGTGACAAACAGGTAGAGAGTGTTACTGGTGCTGCTTCATCTTCTGCACGTTCTTCATTCACTGCACTGACAAATCCATCACCTGTTAAACCTGCAGAATTCTCAGCCCACACTACACAAAGGTTAGTGTTAGTACAATCAGTACATATGGTACAATAAACTGAATCAGTAAAGGTCTGAATGTCTGGAAATTCAGCACACAGTTCATCCACCCCATCACTTTCAACACATGCATCTAATTCCAAAGGTTCTTCATTATCCTCAAGCTTATTGCCTTGATTGTAAGGATGGACTGCATAAGCTTGAGGCAAATCAGTAACTGACCCTTCTTTCAGAATGGGGCATGCATCAAACAGGTGCTCAGGAGAGCCGCACATGCCACAAAACCTTGCCTGCCGAACCTTATCCATTACCAATTGCTTCACCAAGAAAGTGAGCTCATCAATTTTTTTCTCAAAGGCCTGGTTGGAAGAAGAGCTATGGACCTCATTCACACCAATCATGTCAGAACCACTGCTAAACTCATAACTTCCAGCAAAATTAGGATAATTTATGCATGGTGGTGGTTTACTAAAATCGGGATAATACATGCATGGTGGTGGCCTATCAAAGTTAGGATAATATATGCATGGTTCATAATCAACATTAGGCATAAAATCTTGCACATAATTATCCATGGGAAGCACTAAGATTCACAACCAGACAAAGCAGACAAGACTAATTCAGTAATACAAAAGTTTTTTTTTTAATTTTATTTTCTGTTAATAACAACAAGACTCCCCGGCAACGGCGCCAATTTTTGAACGTGTTATCGCTCACGCGCCAAAAAGCGAGCAGGTTTGTAAAACTGTAGTTTAGGAAGTGACAACTCGGATATCGTCTCGCAAGGACTCTTGACTTGTTATTTACCACAAAAATCAGTTTTTTTTGGGGGGGGGGGGGGGGGGGGGTGGTTTGAAATTCAATTGGAAAACAAAGCAATAACAGAGCAATAAAAACAGAGCAGTTAAAAGATTATCAAATAGCTAAAGACGATTAATCTACTGTTCTCGATTTTCCAACTATCATCGGTTCATGTAAATTCCAAGCCCTAAGCAGATTCTAATCCCCTTTCGGTTGTAGCAACAATTAACAAGCGAAATCACTACTACGAGATATATGTTCCTATTCCTGAATTAAGCAAACGGGGTTAAGCCCTTCGTGAACTAAGCGAACACGAATTGAACACACGCGAATTAAGCAAACGCAATTAAATATAGGAACATAACATCACCGAAATAAATCAACACAACACTATACACTCCTGAATTAAGCAAACAGAAATATATAGCATAGCATTGAAAAGGGAAAAGCAAACAAAACAGGAATTACAAAACCTCAAGTGCAGTGGAAATCAATTACAGTAGACTAATCAAAGGAGACTAGCTCTCCATTTAAAAGGAAAAACAAAGCATAAAACCTAATTCTACAACCATCTAAACTAAAGAGAAAAACAAAAAGATCAAACTGTTCTGTCCTAAAACAGACTTATATACAGCTTCTGGATTTCGCGGTCTCGCGAGGCGAGCATACCTTCGCGAGGAGAATAATACGAACGGTCTTCAGTGTTTGGCGAGCTCGCGAGGCGAGCTTATCATTCGTGAGGCGACTCTTCAAATTCCAAACTGTCACAGTCGTGACCTACAACACGCGTATGCCGTGATGGCTTCTGGTCTTCCAGGGTTGGATTACTCGCGAGGCGAGACATTGTTTCGCGGGGCGAGACAGATAGGATTGCAATTTCTGGAACAGTCAGCCTCCAGGCTCGCGAGGCGATCAGCCTCTCGCAGGGCGAAAAACTGCAGAACTGCTTCACTTTATTAACCTAAAAACAAGAAATAGCACAAAGCCAAGGTTTTTCTAGTTATACTCTAGAGACTCAAAATGCTGCTTCAAGACAATCAAGTCTAATTTGGGTGAAAATGAGATATATTTAGCACAAAGCCAAGGTTTTTCTAGTTATAAAACTAGACTAGCCAGAGGCTGATCATTTACCGCCACCTTTCTGAACACAACTAAAATCGCCCTCTCCTTGTCTTCCCCATCAATTTCTTATTTTTCTGCACTCTTTGTGGGAAGGGGATCGGTGGCACATACACTTTCTCAGCTTCAACAACAACAGAAGGCTCAGGAGTTACCTCAACAGTTTCTTCATCTTTTTCAGGGGTTGCCTCTACAACTTTCCCGGATCTCAAAGAAATGGCACTCACATTTGGATTGGGGGCATTGGGATTCACCACTGTTTGTGCAGGTAGCTGGTTCGATCCTTGAGCTTGCTGCATGGTATTCATGGAAGTGGCAAGCTGTCCAATCTGTGTCTGCAAAGCGTGAATGCTACATCCGTTCGCTGCTGAATCTGTCCAATCTGTCCAATCTGTGTGTGCAAAGTCTGAATACTAGCATTTGCTTGCTGCTGAAACTGGAGATTGTTTGCAGCCATTTTCTTGATCATGTCCTCTAGGGAAGGTCCGGGAGGTGCAGAGGTGGTCACTTGGGGAGGATTCTGTGGTGGTGCCATCGGTTGTTGTTGGGATGAGTTTCCACACCGAAGGTTGAGATGGTTCCTCCAGTTGGGGTGGTACTTATTTGTGGAGAGGTCAGGAATGTTGTACCGGTTCTGATTGTTGCCTTGATTGTAGAGATTAGCTGCATAAGCTTGAGGCAAATCAGTGACCGACTCATCCTTCAGAATAGGGCATGCATCGGACAGGTGCTCAGGAGAAGTACAAATGCCACACAACCTTGCTGGCTGAACCTTATCCATTGCCAATTGCTTCACCAAAGAAGTGAGCTCATCAATTCTGTTCTCAAGGGCCTTGTTGGAAGAAGAACCTTGGATCTCATTCACGCCCCTTGTCTCGACAGAGTTGCTTCTGGTTGAGAACTGCTACGAGTTTAGTGACATATTTTCAATCAATTGCTTGGCAGCAGCTGGAGTTTTATCAACGAGTGCTCCTCCACTAGCAGCATCCAAAATATTTCTATCCATCGGGAGCAATCCCTCATAAAAGTACTGAATGAGCAGCTGCTCGGAAATCTGATGCTGAGGGCAACTGGATACCAACTGCTTGAATCTCTCCCAATACTCAGCCAATGACTCATTTCTTTGTCTGATGCCACATATCTCCTTTCGGATTGATGCAGCTCTAGAGGCAGGAAATTACCTCTCTAGGAAGAACTTCTTCAAATCGTTCCAGGTTGTAACAGAGTTTGGCTCCAGATAGTACAGCCAATCCTTTGCAGCGCCCTGCAGTGAGAACGGGAAGGCTCTCAGCTTGATATGATCTTCAGTTATTCCTTCCGGTCTCAAGGGTGTAGAGCAGACAACCTGAAATTCCTTTAGATGCTTGTGTGGATCCTCACCTGCAAGACCACTAAACCTTGGCAACAAGTGTATTAAACCAGATTTTAGTTCAAAAGGGGCAACCACACCAGCATACTCAATACACAAACCATTATAGTTAACATCGGGAGCAGCAAGTTGTCTCAATGTTCTTTGGTCAGCCATGTTATCAAAAGCAATTTCAGAATCAGAATTACCACTAGTGCTAGCCCGAATAGCTCTACGGCGTGTGTGCAGTGTTCTTTCAATTTCAGGATCAAAATCACATAAGTCAGAGCAAGTAGACCTAGTAGCCAGACTAATTCAGAAGAGAAACAAAAAATGAAAAATGCGAAAATAACAAACGAGAGTCCCCGGCAACAGCGCCAATTTTGACGTGTTGTCGCACGCGCGTCAAAAAGAAGAGTAGTATACAAAACTGTATTAGAGCGCGACAACTCGAGTATCATCTCACAAGGACTCTTGAATTGTTATTAATCACAGAAAAACGGTTTTTGGGGGGGGGGGGGGGGGAGGGGGGGTTGGTTTGGAATTGATTAGAAAACAGAACGAAAACAGAGCCTAAAAACAGAAAAATTTAAGTGATTATCAAATAAGACAAAGACGATCAATCTGCTGTTCGGTTTCCCACTATCATCGGTTCATGTAATTCCATGCCCTAAGCGGATTCTAATCCCTTTTCGATTGTAGCATCGATTAACAAGCGAAATCGACGCTACGGGACATGTGTTCCTAATTCCGAATTAAGCAAACAGATGAAGCTCTCGTGAATTAAGCAAACACGACTGAATGCACGCGAATTAAGCAAACGCGATTAAGTTTAGGAACACAAAATCATCGAAAATAAATCAACACTAATTCGATACAAACTGAATTAAGCAAACAGAGAATATAGAATAGTATTGAAGGAGAGAAGGAAATTCAATCGGGAATTACAAAACCTCAAGTGTCGGCGGAAGCCGATTACAACAGATTAATCTAGGGAGATTAGTTCTCCATTAAAGACATAACAAAAATCTAAAAGTATAGTGTAAACAGTGAAAATCTGGATGATCTTTCTGTCTGCTACGCTTCTGTTTTATAAGGTGGCCGCGCGTCACGGCCGTGATGTCCGTCCCGGCCAGGCCGTGAGCGCTTTTGTCAAGGGCGCCAGTTCAAATTCTTGTCCGTCACGACCGTGATGCCTATCACGGCCAGGCCGTGATCCTTTGACTTTGGGTGCTGATTTGTCACGGCTAGGCCGTGATCACTTCTGTTCTTCATTTTTTTCCCATCACACCAGTGATGGGCATCACGGCCATGTCGTGATCCTCTCTGGTCTCTCTAGTCTTCTCATCACAGCCATGACCATTGTCACGGCTAGGCCGTGATGCTTTCTGACTTTAGGGTCTTCATATCACGCCCGTGATGGGCATCACGGCCTAGCCGTGATGCTTTCTGTCCTTCCCTTCATGCTCTCCTTATTAGCCTGAAAACATGAGATGGCAATAAGTGCTTATTTGACTCAAAACCGGCTAAAATATCCTAAAACTACTTAAGAGACTCAACCTTGCTTGAGGACAATCAAGTCTAATTTGGGCGAAAATGAGATACAATTAACACAAAACCACGGTCATACTAGTCATAAAACTAGATGAGCCAGAGGCTGATCAATTTGACTTAGTGCATCCGCCACAACATTAGCCTTTCCTGGATGGTATTGAAGATCAAACTCATAGTCCTTAATGAATTCCATCCATCTACGTTGTCTCATGTTCAGCTCCTTCTGATCAAACAAATACTTTAAACTCTCGTGATCACTGAACACATTAAACTTAACTCTATAAAGATAGTGTCGCCATCTCTTCAATGCGAACACTATGGCTACTAACTCCAGATCATGGGTTGGGTAATTCCTTTCATGAACTCTCAATTGTCTGGAAGCATAAGCCACAACTCTTCCCTCTTGCATCAAAACACAATCCAATCCTTGATACGACGCGTCACAATATACGTCAAACTGTCCTAATGGATCTGGTAACGTCAGCACAGGAGATGTAGTCAACTTCTCCTTTAGCTTCTGAAAGCTCTCTTCACACTTCTCTATCCAAACAAACGACGTACCTTTTCTCGTTAACTGAGTCATAGGCAACGCCATCTTCGAGAAACCCTCGAGGAACCTCCTGTAATACCCGGCTAATCCTAAGAAACTCCTCACCTCACTCACTGACTTAGGCCTCTCCCATTTAATCACGGCCTCTACCTTAGCTGGATCAACAGCTATCCCTTTCTTGTTGATTACATGCCCTAGAAACTGTACTTCCTCTAACCAAAATTCACACTTGGATAGCTTAGCATACAACTGCTTATCTCTCAACACCTGTAACACCACTCTCGGGTGTTCCTCGTGTTCTTCCCGACTACGGGAGTAGATAAGAATATCATCTATAAACACCACAACAAACTTGTCAAGGAAAAGTCTAAAAATCATGTTCATGTAATCCATGAACACCGCTGGAGCATTAGTTACACCAAAAGGCATAACTAGGTATTCATAGTGTCCATACCTTGTCCTAAAAGCGGTTTTAGGTACATCCTCCTTCTTCACCCTAATCTGATGGTATCCTGATCTTAAATCTATCTTGGAAAACACCGAAGCTCCTTTCAACTGATCCATCAGATCATCTATCCTAGGCAATGGATATTTGTTCTTGATTGTAACTTTATTCAACTGCCTATAATCCGTGCACAACCTAGAACTTTCGTCCTTTTTCTTGACAAACAATACCGGTGCTCCCCAAGGCGAAACACTCGGTCTGATGAATTCCTTCTTCATCATGTCATCCAACTGTTTCTTCAACTCTGCCAACTCTACTGGTGACATCCGATAAGGAGCTACTGGAATAGGTCCAACCCCTGGTATGAGATCTATAGCGAACTCCAACTCCCTCTCTGGTGGCAAACCTGGAACATCAGGAGGGAAAACCTCGGGAAACTCTCTCGCAATAGGCATAGAATCTATACTCGAAGTCTCCTTAGCTTCCAAAGAAAAAAGCATCACATATTGCTGAGAACCGCAACCCCTCATAGTTGCTCCTTCATTGGCAGATACTATACTAGAAGGCTCAATAAAATATAAAGTCTTTCGGGAATAGTCTAGCACTACATGGTTAGCCTAAAGCCAATCCATGCCAAGAATAACGTCTATCTGCTGCATAGGCAAACATACGAGATCTACAAAGAATGCCCTATTTTCAACAACTATAGGACACTGTAAACAAACAGGCATAGTGATCAAAGGATCACTGGTAGGGGTGGACACTATCAAGGTATATGGTAGCTGAGAAACGGGCAAATGTAAATGATCTACACACTCATGGGACACAAAATAATGTGCAGCGCCTGAATCAAACAACACAGACGAGAGTCTGCCATATATTAAACACGTACCTTGAATAAGATCTGTAGATTGAGAGGACTCAGATCCTCTCACTGTAAACACCCTCCTCGTGGCCTGAGGTCTGGCCTTCTGTCGTCCCGCTGCCGGAACCCCTCTCCCAGCTCCTTCTCTGAAACCACCGGCTCCTCTGAAACTACCAGCTCCTCTGCCGGCTGCTGGCTGCTGCTGTATCGCTCTCTGTCTACAATCCCTAGCAAAATGACCTGGTTTGCCACAGACGTAGCAACCATATCTATATGTACAATCCCTGATATAATGTGGGCCTCCGCATGTGAAACACACTGGGGTCCTCTGCTGCTGGCCCTCTCTGGGAACTGGTGCTGATGGTACAGATGTCTGAGTGCACTGTCCTGGTCTAACGTATGGTCCTTTCCTCCACTGAGAACCTCCATCACCTCTCCTCTGATGACCTGCTCTGATAGGACCCCCCTATGCTGCTGTCTCTACTCTGCAGTCTGCCTTCTGTCCATGCTCTCAATAGCACTGGCCCTCTCCACCAGCTCTGGGAAACTCAGGATATCCAAGGGCACTATAGCCCTCCTCAACTCATGCCGTAAACCCTCCTCGAATCTCCGACATATCCAGTCCTCATCTGGAAACCTCTGGTAGTACTCAGAAAACTGTATCAAGGCCTCGAATCTGGCTGCGAAATCACCAACAGACCTGTCTCCCTGCTGGAGACTCATGAACTCTCTCTCCTTCTCGCGTCTGACTAATCGCGGGAAGTACTTCTCAAAGAAACACTCTCTGAACAGCTCCCAACCGATGAGTCTGCCTTCAGCCTCTAGTAATCTTCTCTTGCCTATCCACCATGACTCAGCCCCTCCGGTCATCATGAAGGCCGCATAGGTCACCTTCCTGTCATCTCTGCATCTCATAGTATCAAAGATCTTCTCGAGCTCTTGAATCCACCACTCTGCTCTCTCTGGATCATACTCTCCACCAAACTATGGTGGCTTACCTTTGAGAAAGGTAGTCAATCCTGCATTCTCAGCATCGGCGGCCATCCTCCTATCATGCCGCTCCTGTAGCTCTGCCTCTCACTGTACCCTCTGAGCATTCTGTTGCGCCTGCTTAAACAGAACCGATGCTAACTCACGGATAGCTCGAAGAGTCTCGGTGGACTCTCCTCCACTTCTAATCCCTGCCTCTGGCTGATGAGGCTCATCCTCTACACCTTCTATCGCTCTACCACCACCCCGTCTGCCACGTCCTCGACCTCGGCCTCGAACCATGATCCTGTTAAAAGAAATCATTACCCCCATCAATATGACATATAATACTACATAAAACTGGAATATAAATACTACAAGCCATAGAGATGTTGCGTCGGACTCATTACCCAACTTCTAAGCATAGTTGTTATCCGATGTGGATTCAACTAAATGGCCAGTTCACCCTAGTCACAGTGCTCACAGTACGTTTCAGAACCGAACTGCTCTGATACCACTAAATGAGACACCCCGACGTCCTATTTAAGAAAAACTCAAAATATTAAGACCTAATTTCGTTATTGTCGTTAAGTGAGTATATTAAAACAGCGGAAAATTTAAAACTTAACATACACACATAACATATACAACTCAAGTCCTGATACAGTACAGTAGAGGAAATCACATCAGTCGGGTCCCAAAATGTACAAGCTGATAATCAAACAGAAAATAAAAACAAAATCCTAAAGAGACAAGACGCGCTGGCCATAGACTCTATACTCAACTATGAGGATCCACTACTCGTCCTCCAACGTCAGGCTCATACGAGGTCCCATCAAGTTCCTCCATAGCTGGCACCCTCGTAGGATCTTCTCATCACGATCACAAAACGAAACATATGCAATATAGAGAAGATAGGGATAAGAAACCATATAACATCAAACGTGGAAAGGGTTTAGCAACAATTAATTAAATAACGGCACACTAAACATCTGTCTCCCCGGTATAAATATATATAACATAATCATCATCAATCCACATCTATAATCTTTCCTCTACCCTCCATCATGATGCAATGCAAATGCTGTATGAATAATCTCTTCAGGTATCGGCCATATCTGGATATCACAACAATATAATCGACACGTCCCAGAGTCCCCGGCGCACACCCTCGTCCGCGGCTGGAGGGTGCCCATGCAAAGCAATGGCACTATAGCTACACAATCTGGTGCACACCTCTGGACCACAATCCAGGATGCTCATGCAATGCATGAACTATAGCTGAGACTAAAATGAAATCATCTCTGGACGGTCTACCGTTAGCCTATTGATAAGCCTCTGGCTCATCTAGTTTTATGGCTAGTATGACCAGGGTTTTGTGCAAATTATATCCTACTTTCACCCAAATTAGATTAGATTGTCCTCAAGCAAGGTTTTGAGTCGTTTGCGTAGTTTTAGGTTAATTTAAATAGTTTTGAATTAAATAAAGCTTATGGCTATTTTGGTTGTTTCAGGATAATAAGAAGAGCAAGTAAGGAAGTGTATCTGAAGCAGAGGCTATCACGCCCAGGCCGTGACACTGGTCACGGCCGTGATGAGAAGTTCATGAAAGTCAGAAGCGATCACGGCCCAGCCGTGATACACATCACGGGCGTGATAAAGAAATGCAAAAAGTCAGAAAGGATCACGGCCTGGCCGTGATGAAAGGTCACTAGCCGTGACAAGAGAGAGAAACCAAAAGTCAGAATGTATCACGGCCTGCCCGTGATAGCCATCACGGCCGTAACGTACCAGAATGCGAAAGGTCACCCTTGGCAGAGACGATCACGGCCTGGCCGTGACAACCATCACGGCCGTGATGCGCAGCCTCTTATAAAAGCAGAAACGCTGCAGACAGAAGGGGATCCAGTTTTTCACTACTTTACATTACACTTTTGAGTTTTCCTTCTGTCTGTAATGGAGAACTAAATTCTTAGGATTAGTCTACTGTTTGAGGATCCTATATACTTGAGGTTATGTACATCCCTATTTTATTTACTTTTCCCTCTTCAATACCATACTTTGTATTTCTGTTTGCTTAATTCAGGAGTATGCTGTATTGTATTGATTTAGTTCTGGTGATATCATGTTCCTATAATTAATCGCATCTGCTTAATTTGCGTGTGTACATTTCGTGTTCGCTTAGTTCACGAAGGGCTTAATCCCGTTTGCTTAATTCGGGAATAGGGACATGTATCTGTGGTAGTGGTTTCGCTTGTAAATTACTATTACAACCGGAAGGGGATAAGAACACCTTAGGGCTTGGGATTACATTAACCAAGGATAGTAAGGAATTCTTGACAGTAGATTAATCGTTGTTTGATAATTGATAATCCCTTTTCAACTGCTTTGTTTTTGATTGCTCTGTTTTGTTTGTTTCTTAATTGCATTCCAATCCAAACCCCCCCAAAACTGATTTTTGGTGAAAGATAATATTCTCGAGTCCTTGAGTGACGAAATCCGAGTTGTAGCATTATACTACATTTTTACACACGCTCGTCCTTTTTGGCGCGTTCTCGAGAGCGCGAACAAAAATTTGCGCCGTTGCCTGGGAATCTGAGTTTTTATTTTTCTCAGCTTGTTTTTATTTTATTTTGTTTTCTTTATTTTATTTTATGTTTTGTTTTGTATTGGTCTGGCTACTATGTCTCATTGCCGTGAACTGTGTGATTGTGACCGGGATATTGAAAGAACATTGCACACACTGCGTAGGGAATTTCGGGCTAGCACTAGTAGTAATTCCAATTTTAAAACTGCTTTTGTAAACATGGGAGACCAGAGGTCATTAAGGCAGCTTGCTGCCCCGATGTCAACTATAATGGATTATGTATTTCTTATCCTGGTGCTGACACCCCTTTTTTGAATTGAAATCTGGTTTTATTCACTTGTTGCCCAAGTTTAATGGTCTTGCGGTGAGGACCCACACAAGCACTTGAAAGAATTCCAAGTTGTATGCTCCACAACCTCGAGAGCAGGAGGAGTCACGAGGACAGTATTAAGTCAAGGCCTTTCCATTTTCACTCCGGGGAGCTGCAAAGGATTGGCTATTGTACCTTGAGCCTAACTCCATCACAACTTGGAATGATTTGAAGAGGGTGTTTCTAGAAAGGTATTTTCCTGCTTCAAGAGCTGCTTCAATAAGGAAAGAGATATGTGGCATAAGGCAAGGGAACGAGTCACTAGTGGAATCTTGGGAAAGGTTCAAACATTTGGTCTCTAGCTGCCCCCACATCAAATTTCCGAACAACTCTCGATCCAATACTTTTATGAAGGATTGTTGCCTATGGATAGGAATCTTTGGATCTTGCTAGTGGGGGAGCATTAGTTGATAAGACCCAGTGCTTCTGCTAAGCAACTTATTGAGAACATGTCGTTGAATTCCCAGCAGTTCTCTACAAGAAGGAATTCGATTGAGCCAAGAGGCGTGCATGAGATTCATAGTTCATCTTCTAACCAGGCCGCCCTTGAGAATAGATTGGATGAGCTGACCTCCTTTGTGAGACAATTGGCAATAGACAAGGTTCAGCCGGCAAAGTTATGTAGCATGTGCAATGCACTCGAGCATCCATTTGATCCATGCCCAATCCGAGAGAAGAATTTGTCGGTGAAGTACCTCGGGCTTATGCGGTGAACCCCTATAATCAAGGAGGCAGTCGAATCGGTCAAAGCATTCCAGACCTCTCTACTAATAGGTACCATCCTAGCTGGAGAAATCACCCTAATCTGCGGTATGGGAACTCTTCCCAACAACGGCCGATGGCACCTCGAGAATCATCCTCCGGTGACCACTTCGCACCTTCGGACCATCATTAGAAGACTTGGTAAAGCAAATGGCTGCATCTAGTGTACGGTTTCAGCAGAGAGGACAGATGCTAGTATTCAAGATTTGAGGACTCGAGATTGGACAGATTGGCTACATCCATGAATAGTATACAACAAGGTCAAGGGACAAACCCGCTGCCTGCACACGGCCGGTGATAAATCCTAATGCCTCCAACCCGAATGTGAGTGTCATCTCTCCGAGATCCGGAAAGGTTGTTGAGGCCACTTACTGAAAGGATGAAGAAATTGTTAAGGCTACTCCCGAGCCTACGATGAGGCTACTCCCGAGCCTGTGGTTGAAGTTGAAGCGAGAGAGTATATAGACCACCCATTCCATTCCCACACGAAATTCAGAAAAATTTGAAGATGGGTGGTGAGAATAAAGAGAAGGAGATTCTTGATGTTTTTGAAAAGTAGTCATTAACATCCCACTTGTTGGATGTGATCAAGCAAGTACCCGGATATGCTAAATTTCCGAAGGACCTATGCACTAACAAGAGGAAGATGAAGACTAATGAGAGGGTTGACTTGGGAATGAATGTCTCGGTGCTTATCCAGTCAAAGATAGAGAGAGTTGCTTCTATAGGCCCTAATCAAGTCTTGCCACAAAAGTGCAAGGATCCGGGCACCTTCACTATCCCATGCACTATTGGGGATAAGAAGTTTGAGAACTGTATGTTGGACTTGGGAGCATCAATCAATGTCATGCCTACCTCCATCTTTAATAACCTTGATCCGGGGCCATTGCGGTATACATGTCTTACCATTCGGTTGGCTAACAGGACCGATTGCCCAACCCATGGGGATGGTAGAGGATGTCCTAGTGCAAGTTGATGATTTGATATTCCCTGTGAGACTTCTATATCCTAGACATGGCGGAGAGAGACTCGGTCCAAGAGATCACCCATAATCTTGGGGAGACCATTCATGATGACATCCAAGACCAAGATTGATGTTTATGATGGGACTGTGTCGATGGAGTTTGGTGGTATTGTGGCCAAATTCAAGATTTTTGATGCTATGAAGCATCCAGTAGAGGAGCACTCGAGTATTCCACTTAGAGTTGCTTTGTCCGAGCTCATTGAGGACACTCATGATGACCTTATTTCCGATTTTCCTGTTATTTCGGTTTTGATGATGTATATACTTGTACTAACTGCACTAACACTAACCCATGTTCTGTTTGTTCTGAGTTTTTGGATTTAACCTTGCAGGGTGAGGATGATAGTGAAAGTGATAATAAGAGTGAAGCTGTTTACTCAGCAGAAATCCTTGACCCTATGGCTGCTCCCAATGCTCCATCTGTTGAGCAGCCGCCTCCTTTGGAACTCAAACCACTTCCTGAGAACTTAAAGTATGCCTACTTGGGGAGGGATGCAACACTGCCAGTCATCATTTCCTCCAGCCTCAACTCTGATCAGGAAGACAAGCTTTTAGAAGTTCTAAGGAAGAACAAGAAGGCCATTGGGTGGACATTGGCCGATATTCCAGGAATTAGCCCCTCCAGATGCATGCACAGAATTTTACTGGAGGATGGGGCTAAGCCAGTCAGACAGGCCCAAAGGCGACTTAACCCACTGATTCTGGATGTGGTAAAGAAAGAGGTGACCAAGCTTCTACAGGCAGGTATTATCTATCCCATTTCTGATAGTTCTTGGGTAAGTCCGGTTCAAGTTGTACCAAAGAAATCTGGTTTAACAGTAGTTAGGAATGAAAATAATGAACTTGTGCCTACTAGAGTCCAGAATAGCTGGAGAGTTTGTATAGACTATAGGAAGCTAAACCAGGCCACCCGAAAGGATCATTTTCCTTTGCCGTTCATAGATCGGATGCTAGATCGGCTGGTGTGGTCGATCCCATTATTGTTTTCTAGATGGCTTTTCCGGGTATTTCCAGATTCATATTGCCCCGAGGATCGGGAAAAGACCACCTTCACGTGCCCCTTCGATGCGTTTGCTTATAGGAGGATGCCTTTTGGCCTCTGTAATGCTCCCGGCACCTTTCAAAGATGCATGCTTAGTATTTTCTCTGATTTTATTGAAAACTGCATAGAGGTGTTTATGGATGATTTTACTGTGTATGGCTCCTCTTTTGATGCTTGTTTGCATAGTCTAGATCTAGTTCTTCAAAGATGCATTGATACTTGATTTGATTACGAATTATGAGAAATGTCATTTCATGGTAGAACAGGGGGATAGTATTGGGTCATGTAATTTCCAAAGAGGGTATTTACGTGGATCCTGCAAAAATAAATGTAATTGCTTCATTGCCTTACCCATCTTGCGTCGCGCGAGATACGTTCCTTTCTTGGACATGCAGGTTTCTACAGGCGCTTTATAAAGGACTTGACAAAGATAGCACTTGCCATTGTCAAATATGCTTTGAAAAATGATGCCTGTTCAGGTTTGATGAAAAGTGCAAAGAGTCATTTGACCATCTGAAGAAGGCGTTGACTTCTACCCCTGTCATCCAGCCCCCAGACTGGACACTACCTTTTGAACTGATGTGTGATGCCTCAAATTTTGCTGTGGGGGCAGTTCTGGCACAAAGGGTGGGCAAGGTTGCCCATGTAATTCACTATGCTTCTAGGACCCTAGATGCCGCACAGGCAAATTACACCACCACTGAGAAAGAGCTGCTAGCTATTGTATTTGCACTTGACAAGTTTAGGTCTTATTTGTTAGGTTCTAGGGTAACTGTTTTTACTGACCATGCAGCTTTGAAATATCTGCTGAAGAAGCCGAGAAGCTAAGCCAAGGCTGATCGGTGGATGCTTTTGCTTGAGGAATTCAATGTGGAGATAAAGGATAAAAGTGGAGCTGAAAATCTGGTAGCGGATCATTTGAGTAGGATAGCAAGGGATGAGGATACATTTCCCATCCAAGATGATTTCCACGATGAGAGATTGTTACATATGTATGGGGTAACCCCCTGGTTTGCTAACATTGTAAATTTTCTAGTTCTTTGGTGTTGTTCCTGCGGTACAAGTAGACAAAAGTTCCACAAGTGAAGAAGCGATGCAAAGTATTATGTGTGGGATGACCCCTATCTGTGGAAGTTTTGCGGTGACCAAGTCATTCGGAGGTGTGTACCCGATCTTGAGAAGGAGTCCATCCTGCATTTCTCACATGCATCTCCGGTTGGAGGACATTTTGGACCTCAAAGGACAGCAAGAAAAGTCCTGGACTCAGGGTTCTCTTGGCCCCACGATTTTCGAGGATTCATATGAGGTATACAAGAACTGTAAAGAATGTCAAATAACAGGCCCCGCAATCACTCGTAGGAGTGAGATGCCTCAGTGACCAATGCTTTATTGTGAGGTCTTTGATGTGTGGGGGATGGACTTCATGGGTCCCTTCCCTCCTTCTTTTGGTTTTGTATATATTTTGTTGGTTGTAGATTATGTTTCAAAGTGGGTGGAAGCAATCCCCACTAGGACTAACGATGCTCGAGTTGTTTCAAAATTTGTTAGGTCCAACATCTTTTGCGGGTTTGGCATACCCAAGGCCATTATCGGTGACCGGGCACACATTTTTGCAATGAGAACCTTGGAGGCCCTACTCGGAAAATATGGGGTTGTACATAGGGTGTCTCTCGCTTACCACCCCCAAACCAATGGCCAAGCTGAGATATCCAACGAGAGAGATTAAGCAAATCCTGGAGAAGATGGTGCAGCCAAACGAAGGGAATGGAGCCGCCGTCTGGAAGACGACCGTGGGGCCCAGAGGACTGCTTTTAAGACACCTATAGGGATGTCCCCCTTCCGGCTAGTTTTTGGCAAGGCATGCCACCTACCGGTGGAGGTTGAGCATAGAGCATATTGGGCAGTAAAATGTTGCAACTTGGACATGAAGAAATCGGTGTTGAGAGAAAACTGCAATTGCGGCAACTTGAGGAGCTTAGGCTTGAAGCTTATGAGAGCTCCAGGATGTATAAAGAAAGAACAAAACTATTTCATGATAGAATGATTGTTAGGAAAGAATTCTTTGTGGGTCGAGAAAGTCTTATTGTTTAATTCCCTTTGAGATTGATGGTTTGGGAAGCTTAGGTCTAAATGGGATGGCCCTTTTGTTGTGACTAATGTGTTTCCTTATGGTGCAGTGGAGATTCAAAGTACAGGTACCAACAAGATTTTCAAGGTTAACGGGCAAAGGTTGAAGCCGTTCCATGGTGTGGATCTTTGCTGACCTGCGGATGCTAATATTGAGGAGCTATCTTTGGATGCTCCACCTTACACCGATGCTTGATCGGGGAGTTTCTTTTCCTTTCCCTCACTCTGATTGTAAAGTCTGTTTGTTGTTCATTGGGGACAATGCATGTTTTAAGTGTGGGGGAGGGGAATTAGTTGTAGTTTTTCTTTTCTTTGAATAAAGCTCTGAATAATTTGAGAAGCTCAGGAGCATTTGTGTGTTGAGTTTTTAGTTGGCAAGTTTGTTAGATTTTGATTGATGTTGCACAGATTGCTTGCATGATTAATATGTGATGATTCCCCCTAGGCTGAAAAATGTTGAAAAATTTTGTGATTCCCATGTGAAATTGAAAACTGAACTTTGGGATTTTGTTATGATAGCATGATGAATGATAAGTTTGGGGTGATAGGGAGCACACACTAGGGATAGTATCTCTTTCAAACAATTTGCATGAATGTCCAGGTGAGGTTTTGAGCCTCCAACATGTTTTAAAATGTGTGAAAATCACTTTCAAGTTACACTTCCCTGGTTTTGATTGAATCTCTTTTTGGTTTGCATGATTATATGTGTGTAGCAAATGATTTAGGCAGTTTCTTTGTAAATAGCTACTTGGCCTGAATAAACTAATTCCTATTGCATGTTCCCTAGTTAGCCCTTTTGAGCCTATTAGCCTATTAGTTCTTGATAACCTAAGGTTATAAGCCCAAAAATCTGGAAAACCATGTTAACCCGATCTTAGGATTAGGAGAGCATGTAATCTTAGAATGGGTGCAAGAAACTAAAGTTTGGGGTGGCTGCAAGGTGTAATATGTTGTTGGGATTGAAAAAAAAAAGAAAAAAAAAAGTTGGAGCCAAAGGCTTGTGAAAGAAAAAGGTGTACAAATGTTGGAAAAAAAAAAGAATAAAAAATACAAAAATGCCAAAAAGAAATAAAAAGATCTGTAGCCACCCGAAGTGTAAAGAAAAAAATTAAAGAAAGGAGCTTGAGTGAATTTCAAGGTGTAAATATAGTTCATGCTCTCTTAGTTCCTAGGGTCTTGACTTAGTTCCTTTTGTATATCCTACCCTTAGCCAGGACCCATTACAACCCAATAAAGACCTTCTGATGTTGCTTGCATGTTTTCTGTGGGCGCCATTTTGAGGTGAAAATCAAATTTTTGGGAAGTGTACTTGAAAAGTGAAACTGAGTGCAAGTTGTTAGCCTGACATAAACTGAGTGACTGGGTGAACAAATAATGCCCTTGTGAGGAAGGCAGTTGTTTGGATTTGGTGATCTCCCTCTTGTGTGTGACTTAGATTCCCTGCTTAGACTTCTGATTGTTTTCATTATGAAATTCTCAAATGTTTAGAATAAATGAATTTGGGAATTGCTCTGTTTGAAAAGGGGGAAACAATGAAGAAAAATGTTTTGATGAAGTTGCTTGAATTTGTGCAATGTTGGTTGAATCTTTTAAGCTTGCCAGATCTTGAGTCCTTTTGAATTTTTTTTTTGAGTCTTAGTTTGCTTGGGGACAAGCAAAGTTTAAGTTTGGGGTATTTTGATAAGCCTCTGGCTCATCTAGTTTTATGGCTAGTATGACCAGGGTTTTGTGCAAATTATATCCTACTTTCACCCAAATTAGATTAGATTGTCCTCAAGCAAGGTTTTGAGTCGTTTGCGTAGTTTTAGGTTAATTTAGCTAGTTTTGAATTAAATAAAGCTTATGGCTATTTTGGTTGTTTCAGGATAATAAGAAGAGCAAGTAAGGAAGTGTATCTGAAGCAGAGGCTATCACGCCCAGGCCGTGACACTGGTCACGGCCGTGATGAGAAGTTCATGAAAGTCGAAGCGATCACGGCCCGGTGGTGATACACATCACGGGCGTGATAAAGAAATGCAAAAAGTCGAGAAAGGATCACGGCCTGGCCGTGATGAAGGTCACGGCCGTGACAAGAGAGAAACCAAAAGTCGAGAATGTATCACGGCCTGCCGTGATAGCCATCACGGTAAGTAACGTGCCAGAATGCGAAAGGTCACCCTTGGCGAGAGAGCGATCACGGCCTGGCCGTGACAACCATCACGGCCGTGATGCGCAGCCTCTTATAAAAGCAAAACGCTGCGCAGACGAAGGGGATCCAGTTTTTCACTACTTTACATTACACTTTTGAGTTTTCCTTACATGCGTAATGGAGAACTAAATTCTTAGGATTAGTCTACTTGTTTGAGGATCCTATATACTTGAGGTTATGTACATCCCTATTTTATTTACTTTTCCCTCTTCAATACCATACTTTGTATTTCTTTTGCTTAATTCAGGAGTATCTTTGTATTGTATTGATTTAGTTCCGGTGATATCATGTTCCTATAATTAATCGCATCTGCTTAATTTGCGTGTGTACATTTCGTGTTCGCTTAGTTCACGAAGGGCTTAATCCCGTTTGCTTAATTCGGGAATAGGGACATGTATCTGTGGTAGTGGTTTCGCTTGTAAATTACTATTACAACCGGAAGGGGATAAGAAACTGCTTAGGGCTTGGGATTACATTAACCAAGGATAGTAAGGAATTCTTGACAGTAGATTAATCGTTGTTTGATAATTGATAATCCCTTTTCAACTGCTTTGTTTTTGATTGCTCTGTTTTGTTTGTTTCTTAATTGCATTCCAATCCAAACCCCCCCAAAACTGATTTTTGGTGAAAGATAATATTCTCAGAGTCCTTGAGAGACGACATCCGAGTTGTCGCATTATACTACACTTTTAAACCCGCTCGTCCTTTTTGGCGCGTGCGCGACAGCGCGACCACCTATCCCCAGGAATTTTCCTTCCGAGGCATAGACCCCTCTCGACCATGTTTCAGGTCCACTCGACCATGTTTCAGGTCCCTCATATCGCAGACCATGTTTCAGGTCACCTCCTAGTGCCCTAACCGGTCATCCTAATCTCATAGATAACCTCAAAATAATCTCATCTCATTACTCTCAACCTCATCTCACGATAATTATCCCGGTTGGACACTGCTTTCACATATCGTATGCAATTCCCAAATACATCCTCGTATCTCAACATAACTTATGATTTGCTTAATCCTCTAAGTACCATTATTACACTCGTCCTAACATCATAATCATCATCATGTTATCCAAAATCATCATCATATATCCTCATATTATAATATAATTTCCAAATGATAAATACCGAAATATAATAATGATAATAATAATAACAATCACAATAATAATAATAACAATAATGATAATAATAATAATAATGACGACAATAATAATAATACTCATAATAATAATACTAATAATAAATACTACTACTAATACTAATAATAATAATCATTATCATCCCATTAGTAGTAGTAATAATATTAAAATAATAATGATAATAATAATAATAATAATAATAATAATAATAATAATAATAATAATAATAATAATAAGTATAAACACTTCTAAAATAATTATCACACTCATGATATCATATACCAAGTATCAAGTTCACATAATCAGTCAAACAGACAATCATCACGTAATAAAATAATCTATGTATGTAGCGTAATGACGATAAATGCACAATTTCTATATCATCATCGGTACCACTGAGTAGTTCCCAATGTGGTATAGACATTGTCCGTTACTCTCTCTGACTTATTGTTTTCTTTCATTTTAACTAACCATTTTTTTTCTTATTCTTTCTTTATTATGTGTTAAGTAATACATATATTGATAAGGAAAGAATTTTGCCACAATTCCAGCAGTTACGTGATTTGATGTTGGTCAACGAAAATGGCATGAAGAAAAAGGCAAGCAAGAGGTGGCTTAAGTAGAAATGGCCAGACTTGTTATGAATAAGTTAAACATTGAATGAAATATAGTAGGAGGTGTTTCTTCCTTATCACGCGGTAAAAAATTAAAGGTGGAGGTGTCAGGATGTTATAAACTTGCCGTGTACCACTAATCACAAAAAAAAATTGTTTAGTTAATTCAATTAGATTGAAACTTGTAACTAGGATATACTTAATTAAGACTAGTGCTATTTACTCATAATGAGTAAAAATTAAGTAAATTAATTATAATCATCTAGCTATGATTAAGATTTATATCTATGACTAATTATCTTTTAATGTTGTTGATGATAAACCATCTTAATTAATAATTTAAATCAAGGTGTTTGCCTATTGAAAATTTTGGGTTGCTTAAATTTTATTTTGAACTTGCATATGTGTTTGGATTCTTAAATAATTTTAGATTTATCTAACCCTCATTCCCATCTAATTAAAATATCTAATTTCCTGAAAAATAGGATGTTACACCTCTATCTTAGCAGAAAAGAGGAGAATGTATCCCTGAGCTCCCTCAACTAAGCACTTATGACAAGATGCAACAGATATAAAGCAATTTGATTTAGGGGAATCAACAAACATAGTTTCTGGAGCAAAAGATATGGTTCTACTAGAGCAATCAACAACAGCATTATTATGAGATAACCAATCAATGCCAAAAGTAATATCTATACCCGACATAGGCAAACATATCAAATCCACACTATAAGTCAGGTCTTGAAACAACAAAGGACATTTCAGGCAAACAGAAGAAGTAATCAACTATCTTTAGCATGAGTAGAAACACATAAATCATATGACAATTTAGAAACAGGCAACTCTAAGCATTTCGCATATTTAAAAGATATGAATGAATGTGTTGCTCCCGAATCAAACAATATGATAACATCATGACCTTTAGTAAAGCCCTTACCTTGGATCAAACCGTCGAATTCCTTCACCTCCTCTCCTTGGATGGTAAAGACCCTTCCGTGGTTATGTGTTCTGGTCTGAGATTGGCTTCCTGACTTGCACATTCTAGCAAAATGTCCAGTATTTCCACAATTGTTGCAGGAGACTTGTGCCGCGGGGCACGTACGACCTTGGTGCTGCCATCCACATTTGTAGCATGTTGCTTCCTTATCACCTTGAATCTGCTTACCCTTAGTGATAGTAGGCGGAGGTCGTAGGCTCTTTTGAAAGTTGCCTCCCTTGCTCTGGAACCTCTTGTCGTCGCTAAAGCTATTGTCTCTCGACTTCTCAACCAAAACAGCTTGCATATTTCGCTCTGCCACTCTACACTAGTTTACCAAGATGGGGTAATCTCGAATCTCTAGGAGCCCAACATGGCTTTGTAGCTCTGACCTCAAGCCCTGTTCGAACTTGATTGCCTTCCAGTCACCATTAGGATTGTCCCTCACATATGAAGAGAACCTTGATAGGCTCTCAAACTTGGCAACATAATCTGCCACGGTCATGCTCCCCTGACGAAGCTGAAGAAACTCTGCCTCCTTCTGTATACAGACACTATACGGAAAGTATTTTTCCAGGAAAACGTTCTTGATCCTGTCCCATGTGATATGGGCCCCCGAAGCAAGCAATCCACCCCTAGCACAGTTCCACCAGTGCTCCGCGTCTGACTCCAGCATGTAGGTGGCAAAATCCACCTTTTGATTATCATCACACCTCATGACTCGGAAAATCTTCTCTAGCTTCATTAACCACTCCTCTGCCTCAATCGGATCGGTAGTCCCTCGAAATGCTGGCAGATTATTATTTCGGAACTCTGACAAACCCCTGTACTGCGGATCTGAAGCGTCGACTGGCCCAACATTAGGCCCGTTCCCGTTATCCCTCATCTGACGGAGAGTCTCCGTCTGCTCCTGCAGAACTCTGGTCATCTGAACCAAATTCGCCGCAAGTGCATCCTTCGTCCGTCGCCTGTTAGTGGCTATAATCTGCACGTCACCAATCAAACACTGGGTTGATCAGGTCCAACATTTAAAAGAATAGCATGTAGAAATTATAACTCTAACAATCATCCTATGAGCCCAAGTTTTGTTTTAGAAAAAGCCCCTCTACCACAGCCCGATTTTCGAATCGAACTGCATGATACCATAAATGTAACGCCCTTCGTTACATTAGTAACCCAAAATAAATTGTATAAAAATCCTTTAATAAATTTATTTAAAATATGTTAATCATAAAAAAATTTCTCAATTATATAAGTCTGGAAAATATATCATATTAAATAAAGTAGTAATAATGTATCAAAGTAATAAATACAATATTAAACTCATACCTCTGAATACAACCAAATCAAAAGAAAAGCCTCAAAATCAGGCGTCTAACTACAATCCGAGAAGAAAAATAAAATAAAAATAATAGACGATATCTGCATGGCACTCGTAAGCCATGCTATAATACTAACCAGCTAAGCTAAAAAGAAAGTAGTTCTTCAAGCCTCGGTGTCTGCAACAATGATGTCCTCGGGCTCTGAAAACAACACTTTTTAATGAGATATAAAATCTCAGTGAACAACAATGCAGTTATAAAATATTTCGAAAATAGTGATGTTCTCAGCCGGCACGGTAACCGAAAAAACTGTCCATGGTACCTGCTAATTTTCCAAAATAATGTTCATAAAAATACATTTAATTACAACAATCATATAACGACAACATAATCAAATATCATATATTAATTGAATAAAGTAACCACACATCACATGATAACACAATCATCCAGTGGCTCGGAAACCCCACTTTGTGTTGGTTTCTTGCCCAATTCGGTGACTCGAGAACCTCATTAAATTGGTTCCTTGCCCCTAGTCTGCGGTGACTCGGGAACCTCATTCTAGAATTGATTCCTTGCCACCCTCTTTATGGTGACCCGAGAACCTCGTTCTAGAATTGATTCCTTGCCCCGATGGTGATTCGGGAATCTCGTTCTAGATTTGATTCCTTGCCACCCTCTTTATGGTGACCCGAGAACCTCGTTCAAGAATTGATTATGTGCCCCTAGGTGACTCGGGAATCCCATTTTAGAATTGACTCCTTGCCTCTATGGTGACCCGAGAACCTCGTAATTAAATGGGTTCCTTGCCTCCCATTAACGGTGCCCCGAGAGCCTCGTTCATAAAATGGGTTCCTTGTCCCATATCTTAATTTCGACATCCCATTAAATGGCGATGTCAAAAGTCAATGCACCTATCTTAGGAAGCATAACAACAAACTTCACGAACATACATATATCATTTATATCTCGAATAAAATATGTCGAACATATTTTAAATTATAACAATCAAATATACTTATTCTCTTTTTAAACCATAAGCAAAATGGGATTTAATACACGCTATGACTAAGCTATTAAAGTTCAATTAAATAAAATTATATGCTCCCAGAAGGTAAAACCATGCGTCAGTGGAACACCAATGCCTATTGAATTGAACTTGGCATACAGGACTTCACAAAAGTAGTTAAAGATAAAAAAAAAAAGAAAAATCTACTCCTGTGAGGTTTTGGACGTACAGTACGAAACTTTAGTGATTTTACCATCTGGCTTAAACACAAGAATTTCGTTCACAGAACGATAAATTAGCAAAAAACAATTTCTCTTAGATTTAGGGGAACATACTTACTACATCAGTTCATCCATCAATTAAAAAAACTGTCAACACAAACAATCATTCATACCATGGAGAGGGTTCGTAAAAAGTATTGTTACTCACCTCTCGAAGACTCCAATATGCTCTAAAAATTATTTATGATAAAACTAGTGCTTCCTTAAAAATTATTCTTCCCTTCACTGGCATCCTTGGATCTCCGTATTGTAACAATTGTACTGCCAAAGAAAAGAAATGTCTTTCTCTTGCGGTCTCCTGTGCGGCGCCTCCCCAATCCCGTGCGCAGTGTGTGTATATATAGTGCATTAGGCATGTAGGTTGTCTTAGGTTTTCTTTTTCTTTTCTTCTCTTTTTTTTTTTAAAAACTTAAAAGTAATTAGGTGTACTTGGGCTTAACGTCCAGTACACCACTTACATATATATATATATATATATATATATATATATATATATATATATATATATATAAAATTCTTTTTTATATATATTTACTTTAATTTAATATTTCTTTTGTATTTACTAATCAATTCTAATAAATTTTATACTAATAAACTCTCGTCACTAAACCTCTTAATTATATTTTATTTTTATTATATCATTATTTTTTTTATAACTTAATCTCTGTTTTTTTTTCAAATTAATTATATTAGAATTTTAGGATGTTACACATTGGATACGTGATGCTTTGGATGCTAAGCTGTTGGAGTTGGCTAAAGTTCATAGTGATGATAATGGTGCTGATATGATAACTAAAGCACTACCAAGAGGGAAATTTGAAACTTGTTGTGATATCGCCGGTTTGGCGGTTATCTCCACGTAGTTGTGAGGGGGAGATATGTTGGGTTTTGGGCTCCCTTCCTATGTGGAGAAAAGCCCAAATGTGTAAGCCCATTTTGTCTCACTTGTTTAAGTGGAGAGAGGTCAGATTAGGGTTGTAGAGAGGTCTCATTTTAGTAAGAATATAGCAGTCAACAAGAGAGAAGAGAGGAGAGAAAGCCAACCCGCATACCCACCAGACAGTCACCGTAAAATCGTGACAGAAGATTTGTTCACCGTTGGGTCGGGCTGAAATTTCTGCAGTAGGTTCAGGACGTGTGGTTCTTCATTCTCACCATTCGGATTTTCAATAAGAGGTCTGAAGTGAGAGATATTGGCTTCGCACAGTAGCTCTGTTTTTGGGGTAAATTTCATCTTCTTGTTTCTCATTTGTAAGCATTGGTGCTTGGTTGATTTGGTTGATTGTTAATACGGTTTGTGCACTTGTTGGAGACTCTTTTGTACCCTTATTTGATCATAGTGAAGCTGTTTCTTTGGTCTGGACGACCTGTGGTTTTTACCCTTGCGTTAAGGGGTTTTCCACGTTAAAACCTTGGTGTCTCTTTTATGTTTGTGTTGTTCTATTTGCTGATATATATTTGTTGTTGCTCCTCACAGATTCTTGCAAGTTTGGGGGGATTTATTTCCGCTGTGTATTGCTTTGTTATTGTCTTACACTGTTGCATGATTGTTCCCCCCATCAAAGGTCACCATCGACGCCGAGGATAACGCCGTTACCGTCATCGTCCCCGTTGAGATCCACCAGGAGAAAGTTTATGTTCCTGAATTGATCTTTGGACACTTGCTTACTGGCAGTAATTATGATGACAATGTGAAGAAGAGCGATCGGTGGGCCGGAACGATTCGGCGCGCGAAGCTCACTAACATCTTCTCGTCGAGATTGCTGATGGAAAGCACCAGAAAAACTGAAGAAGCATAACCAGTTATGGGGGACGGCTGAGGAGGGGAAGGGGAGAGGGGTGGGATGAGATAAGGTAAAAATGGAATTTCAAAAAAAAATGAAAAAATCGAGAAACTTGTTATTATCACATTGTAAGCTGTTTCATGCTAGCCATCACCCTTGATAGAGGGTTGAAAAGTTAAAAAGTTAAGTATCAATCTGGATGGTCCAAATTTTGTCACTTGGATGATACGTCACTGCATTACTTTAATGGGTGGTACACCATAACTTTCATATTATATTATATTATATATATATATATATATATATATATATATATATATATATATATATATATATATATATATATACTATCTTTTTTTTTTGTGCTCTATACATATACTATCTTATAAACATACACTATAGCATATTATAGCTTCAACATTAACAAAAATATTGCTATTATTTGCAATCATTATTCCTATAAATGCCCATGGAGACCAGGGTTATAACTTGTTTATTAAAAAATAAAAAATGAGAATGTTAACCAATGACCTCTAAAAAAAAGAAATTTTGCATGGAAACTTGTGTATTTTTCCAATAAACTTTTACTTATTTTGATTTCTTTAACCAGTACTCTTAGGATACTGGTTAACATGACCCAATAAAAAATAAGAAAGTGTTAATTCGAACTTTAAAACCTATTAATTTATAGTACTTGTTAATATTATTACAATTCCAAAATTGATTAGCTTCAACATTAACAAAAGTATTGCCATTAATTATTATAATTAATTGTTATCATTATTCCAATAAATATCCATCAAGTTAAAGGTTTCAACCATGTACCCCAGGTTTGGTTTTTGGTTGATTCTTCATCTTATATAGCCTTTTGCTATTCTTTGTAATATTTATATACGAGTTTAAACACCCTTTATACTTACTTAATATATTTGGCTTATCTAAAAAAAAACTTGTTTATAAAAAAAAAAGTGTTAATGTTAAAAAAAAAAAAAGTGTTAATTCGATCACCCAGCTACTAACAGGCTAGAACTGATAAAAGACTTATTTGACCTATATATTATATAACTTGAAAGAAGATGAACTAAAGCAGTAAAGCGTAAAAGAGAAAAAAAAATCATATACATTTCATATTTTACACAATAACAATATAACATTAAAAAACAATTCAAGAAATTTATATAAGCACTAAATCAAAATTAATATTTTTAAATTTTAATACACAACAAGTATAGAACTTTTTTTTTGTTTAAAAAAATTATTATAAGAGTTAAACATATTTTTTTGACAACAAGAGTTAAAATTACTTGAGCACCCCAAAAAAAAATGTGTTTTTTTATAAAAGAAAAGTTAAGCAATTTCATTAATAATTAAAAAGGGAATACATCTGGTAACATCATCACAGTTATAGAGAATAGTAATATATATAACTACGCCTAACAAAGAGTGAGCAACTACATGAACATTCCTGATATCAAGAGTTAGTAATATAAGATGATAAAAGACTCCTACGATTAGAAATAGTAGCCCAGTATTTAGGTTGATCCTCTTAAAAAACACATATGACTTCCTCTTTATGCACCTAAAGTCTGGGAGAGTAATTATAAAATTTAGCTTTGAAGACAATATGTTTTTAGTGATATAACAATACATTATTAAATGAGTTTAATTTGTATGCAATGGTGACAAGCAATCAGAAATCATGGAATTTGTAATTTTTAAGGTGGTTAGGATAAGAGTCAAACATTTTTAATAGTATATCAATTTCTGATTGGTTGACAATATAAAAAAACATGATACTGTCGGTATATACCAAATAAATCCTTATTAAATTTAATGACACTTCATCAAAAAAAAAATTAATGACACAATTTTTTTTTTACATTTATATACTCTTCTTTATACAAAATTGAACATATAATGATACTGTTGTTATCCTTAATATATTCTCTGTATAGGAGCTGTTTAATTGGTTAGGGTGGTAGTTGGCCTTCTCTTGCATTCAGTTATTCAGTAGCTAGCAATAAGCCGGCTTTCACTTATGTCCTCATCCTAACCCCCATTTCGTTATTTCCAGCTATTATTCACATCTCCACCCTAACCCCCATTTTCAAAAATTAATATCCAAATTAAAATAAATATATCCATAAATCCCACACTTCGTTTTTTTTCTCTTAAACAACAAAAACCTCTCTCTCTCTTTCTTTATCCCGCCGGAATCATAACCGTTGATTCTTTCTTGCTCCATCTCAACCGTTGATTTTGCCGGAGATTGAAGAAAGAAAGAAACAAAGAAAATGGCGTTATCTCGTTAGGGTTCAAGAGAGAGAGAGAGAACAATGCCGTCGCCGGCGAAGACGACGACGCCGCCGCAGCAAGTTTTGGAGATCAACTTGATCTCCGCACAAGGCCTGAAGCCACCAGCATCTCCACGGCGGAGACTCCAAACCTACGCTCTCACATGGATCCACTCCGATACCAAGCTCCGAACCAGAGTCGATAAAGTCGGCGGCGAAAACCCTACCTGGAACGACAAGTTCCTCTTCCGCGTCACGCCGGAGTTTCTCTCCAGCGAAACCTCCGGCGTCTGCGTCGCCATCTACGCCGTCGGCACCTTCCGCGACCACCTCATCGGCACCGTCAGGTTCCTCGTCAGCAACATCCTCTCCTCCTCCGCAGCTTCCGAACCAGTCACCAGAACGACGCCGTGCTTCAGCGCCGTACAGATCCGCCGTCCGTCAGGGAGGTTTCACGGCGTGATGAACATCGGCGCGATGGTTATCGAAGGTTCCGAATTCCCGGCCCTAGCTAGGAATAAGATCTCCGCGATCGGTTACCGCGATCTCATGGGAGAGAAGATTCAGCTGAACCGGAGAAAAACCGAACCGGAACGAGAAGCGAAACCGAAGAAATGCGCCATCGCGACGGCGATTGCGGATGAAGTTGTTGCTGTTGCTTCGAGTGAGTCTTGTGAGAATTCTTTCACGGACTCGACGGAGGGAGCGGAATCGACATCGACGTCGTCGACGTCGTCGCCGAGAACGACGGCGGCGGCGGCGGCGTTGAAGGAATGGAACGGCGTTAGGGAATTGGCGGGAAACAAAGGGTTGACCGCTTCGGGATTCTTGTGCTGCTTGGTGGCTCATAGGAGTGGCCCCTTCAGCCCTACCAACACTACTATTGAAAGGTAATAATATGAATAGTGATGATGATGAAAAGGAAATGAACGATGGAGATTATCGTAGGGACTTTTCCAAGTTGGAGGGAACGGTGGAGATCGTCGTTCACCAAACCCTAGCCTTTTTTTTAGTCTTTATATTTTTTTCCACTCACCATTGTCATTTGTCACTCTCTATTCTCTACTCCCTGTTGTTGTATACTATTGTACACTCTGTTTCTTCCACTCTGTTTCTTCCTTTACAGTTTGGGTTTCTGTTCAAACTTTAAAAAATGTATAAAATTCAGTGGGGTTGGGTGGGGGGTGGGGGGATTCTCCAGGGGTCATTGATTAGAGTTTTTAACAAAAAAAAAATTATTTTGATCAGATGATAAGTTTTTTTTCTTTTTTTGGTGAGTATCAGATGATAAGGTTGAGGATGAGAATGGTGAAGTTGATGTTTAATGGTGTTTCTTAGTGGGCACTGTGCAGTATAAATCATTAAATCATCCTTCTGAAATATTTTTTTATTTTAATTTTTAGCTGGATATTTAAAATTGTTACATCTTATTGACTAGCAGCTAACTCCACTTGTATTGATCATGTAAAATTAAGTCAGCGGTAATGTTATTTTGAATTAGGATTGTATGATTATGGATGATGCACATTACACATGCTAATGTGTATTACAGCTTTTTCTAGATCAACTTAATAGCCATGAAGCCCTTCGTTCCTTTCTTATTTTCTCATAAAATGAATTACTTCCCGTACAATGATGATATTGTCTTAGCTATGCAACTAATTTCCTCATTAGGCCCTTTATAAATAATTAGCCAAAATTTTCGTAATAATTTTATATGAGACATTACACGGACTAATGGGACTGAATTGTTTAATATTACGAGGATTATCCACTTTATTAATTGTTTTCTGTAAAAAAAATCCACTTTTATTAATTGTCTCTGTAATGTTTGATCAATTAATACACATTACATAGGCTAATGTGTTTTTTTTTTACTCAAAGCAAATCAAGAAATATCATTGATGATAATATTCCAAATACATTTGGGGATATGATTAAAAACAGTGTCATTAACGTAATTAATAGAAGCTTTTGTTAAAGCATGAGGACTAACAAGTTCTTACAAAACTTGATGATTGATCCATACTCCGAGTAATCTGGTTTAGCATTGAGCACATCATCACCAACTTATTTACAATCCACTCTATCATAACATTTGAGAAATTTGTGGAGTTGATCAGCCGATAGAGTTTGAAAGAGTCCTCAAGCTTCTGCCTCCCCTGCTGACATACTTGCACTGCAGTAAAACGAATAAGCGTGAACAAACTACTGCTTGATCGTTCCTTGCACCTGATTCTGCCTAGGACTTTCACGTGCATGTCTCCAAGCCCTTAGCACTTCATTAGCTCCGCAAATAACCTGATCGACCGATTCCTCCTTTACCTCCCAATGCTTCAAATTAGTTGTCTAATATTAATTTCTACACTTTTATTATAAAATTAATGAATTAAAATTTGTATTTTATTTTAACTATATCTTTTATATGGGTAAAAGAGAGTAATATATTTATGAAAAGTAGAAACATATTTTATTCAATTTAATTTGTCCAAAAAAAAAATTGTGCATGGCAGTGATTGGTTTGGCTATTATACTCAAATCAATTACCTCTACTAATAAACTGTTACCGCTATTACTAATTAACCTTACATATTACATTAGGGATTTGACTTCTCTAAAATGAATAGAAGCTAAGTAATAAAGTAAATAGCTTGATACCATTAATTTGATTAAATACATAGAGATATTAACCCACCAAACGATCTACTGGTTATAGCTCTTTACTTTCTCAATTTAGAGGAGGGTCTGTTTTGGATAACTTAATCATCATCTTTGGTCGGTTCTGGTCAAAGTATATATAAGGTCTAGCGTGTTCTTTCTTTGCAGCCTCGATCCATGTAGTGGCACTTTTTGTGTATTGCTGGCATGTTTCTAGTAATAGCATCTAACAAAATTTGCAGGCTTTACCTATTCACTGTTATTATCACCTCGCGGCACTGTTTCACAAAGGTTATTTTCTCTATCAACACAACTGTTCGGATACAAGTTTGCTGGGCTGTTTTCCCTTTTGTGTTGATGTTTCTGAGCCTCGGTCCAGTTGATCTGTCTGCTGGTTTATTCCACGGTTTATTAGTTTCTCTAAGTGGCAGCCTTCTAGTCTTGTGGTGATCTACTTGGGTGGTTTTGGAATGCTAGAACAACAAGATTACTATTGAAAGATTACACCAACCTCATATCTTTTTCTCCTCGGTTGTCTACCAGTTGGTTTGGTTTTGTTCATAATATGGTGGTTTCTTTTAGTCCTTGGGTTTCGATGGATAAAACTTGGTTTGCTGTTTCTTATTCTAGCTAATGGTTTGGTCTATTGGGTGCTATAGCTGGTTTTGTTTCTTTATTGGCTAAGTCTTTGTAATATAAATACTGGAAGCTGATGTACTGGCATTCTCCTTACGTTGGTCCTACGTTCTTTATTTCTTAGTCATTGTATATGGGTTTGGATACCTTTTACCTTATTCTATATATTTTTGGCTTATAAAAAAAAAATCTTACTTTAGAGATTTACTCACTTTAATTATTTTCCACTTCCGGATAAATAATTATAATTATTATAACTACTAAAATTTCTCCATTTAATAACAATAATTAACAATTTATAAATGTACTAACTTAATATTTTATTTCATTTGATCTTGCATCTATGTCTTATGGAATCGAAGTTGCATACTTAACTGATACAAGCCCAAAGTAGCCAAACCCAAATAATTCTCACGACCCACGTACAAGCAGACCGGACAAAGGCCCAACAACCACAGCTCTCTCCCATATGAACCTTGTGTTGTGGGGAACACTACAAAACTCTGCAGGACAAGTACAATAAACTAGCTTATAACATATGTTTATTTGATTAAAGAGGTGTTTGGTAAAGTTTATTTTATTAGTTTATAGTTTTTCTTCACAAGCTATTTTATTTAGCTTATGACTTATAGCTTATAATTTATTATTTTTTTTTATTTTTATCCTTATTAATTTAATTAATGAAATTCTCATTTTATCATATTTCTTATAAATTTGTTCTTTTATGTTATTTTATATTTATAAGATAGTTCAATCACTAATTTTATCAAACATTTCAAATTCAATTAACTAATTTTCAACTATCAACTACCAATTAACTCATCATTTATTTTTACCTAATTTAACTCGTATGTTAACAGTCTTATCCTCCCCGATATTTGCTACCAGCTGAATCAACTTTATGACTGTACGTTCAATCTATAATTGCATTATGACAATAGCAAATGAAGACCCCATCAAACTATAATATATACATTCGTAGCCTTTTTTTTTTTTTTTACAAAATACATTCGTAGCCTCACATGACAATACAATTAAAATTAACAATCCCCTTAAAATTAAAATATATACGTTTGTAGGCTGAGATCAGAAAACAATTAATAATCCCTTTAGTGTGGTAGTGAAAAGGTGCTTTTATTGAGGGCATAACTCGACTTTTTGATCAAACTGGGTTCCTTTTAGAAACTATTTATCAGTTTAGGATTATTCTGAAACTATTTATCAATGGGGGTCCTTTTGGACACGTGACATATTTTCTTTTTTCCACTCTGACGGGTCAAAGACGCCAGTCAGACTGGAGCCTAACCCTTTTATTTTTTTAAAAAAAGGACAAAAGCTACCTTGCAGTGTCGCGCGGCGCACTGCAGGGGGTGGCGCCACTGCGGATATAACCCAGCTTGATCATAATTTGATTACTGCACTTATTGAGCGATGGAGACCCGAGACACATACCTTTCACATGCCGTGGGGAGAATGTACCATCACACTGCAGGATGTTGCTATTCTCTGTGGACTACGCATTAACGGTCCCGCTGTTATTGGTGCAACTCATAAACATTGGAAGCAATATGTCGGTGAAATGCTAGGCAGAGTTCCTAGCGATTCTGACATGAAAGGATCAAGAATAAGGTTAAAGTGGCTGGAAGATCATTTTGGGCACTTCTCTCAAAGGAAGGATAATCAATGGTGGAGGGTTGTATATACATGAGCGTATATACTCAGGTTGATAGGAAACCTATTGCTCCCGGATCCCTCCGGTTCAAATGTATCACTGAGATATCTTCCACTATTGGAGAATTTTGAAGTAACAGGTCATTATAGCTGGGGTTCGGCTGTATTGGGTTACTTGTATCGAGAGTTGTGCAAGTCTACAAATTATGAAAAGAAGGAGATTTGCGGGTTCGTGCCGTTGGTTCAAATATGGGCATGGGGAAGGATGCCTTCCATTGCTCCGCAGCTCGTGATTGACCAACGAGATTTTGGTACACCATACGATACACGGTAAGTAACATGTAAAATTCGTAATGCCCTCATTGTTTGTAGCTTATACGTGATCTGATAATCCTTTTTTAAAACAATGATAGGTGGCGTTCAGGGGTTACTTATAACAGGCAGATGCACCACCTGACGTATTATCGTGACCGATTTGACAAAATGAAGCACCGCGACTTAAGTATAAATTTTCAATTTAAATAAAAATTAGGAATGTTTTGTGAATGTTTTGTATTATTTATGTTGTTTCTATCTTATGAATGTAATTGCATTAATTTGTTTCATGTTGGTAGATAATCTGGTGTCTCTACGACGACATGATGATGCCAACACTACCCATGGTCTGTCTAGAAGCCATGTACTTATGAAGGGTTGTTCTTCCTTTGATATGCTTCAACATTGTCGAGTGGGTTCAACCAGATCATGTGATGCGTCAATTCGACTTGCAGCAACATATACCCAATGAACCTTCCGAACCAGAAAATCGCCAGGATCTATCACTTAGGGGCAAACAATCTGAGAATTGGCCACTCTTGTTGGATGATGACATTAGTTTCTGGAATGATAGACACATGAAGGTGATTTGTCATAATCAACCACAGATTGGTCTCCTAAATAAGCAATCAGAGTATATGGGGTGGTACTTGCGTAGGGCACGACGATGGGTTGGCAGGGAAGGTGCACTCAGAGGATATTCGATAACGTTTTGGTTTCCCAGCATATTGTTTTTTGGTTGAATTATATTTTGATAAACTATTGTTAATAGTTATTAACCTTGCTGTAGGCTGATGGGATGGAGCGATTGTACTACTTAAGTACTCCCGAGGGTCAACCAGAGTTCACGTTTGGTGAACTTAATCAAGAGCTTGCGGCTATTATGGCAGCTTCGGACGAGGCGGATAGCATCATTATACCTATTGTCTCAGCTGTACCTCTCACACAAGCCGTGGAACCGACTCCTCCGTTCGTACGCGTGCCAGCAGCAATAGTGGAGGGTCAATCTCTTGGTAGGAGAAGACAACGTCTGGAACAACATAATTTCTACACACCGCCTATGCCGAGACGTGGAGAAGGATATTATTATGCGCCCACGCAGGGTCATGACTTTTCACAGGAACCCACTCCAACGTATTTTCATACTGACATGGCAGGACCATCGTCCATGCCTGCCCATTCCTCATCATCCATGCATACTCATTCCCTTATGCATCCAAATTCACCCAATTTGTTCTTCACACCATCCGCATATCACCCGACTGCTAACACACCAGGAGCACCCAATCCCATGATTGAGCAAATACAAAACACCCCAATATACTCTCCTGGATACGTTGGTATGGGTATTGACTTGAACGTTGACTTCTGCGCAGTTTTAGACTCTAGCTTAGCAAGTGAAGAGCCAATTCAAGTTGAGCCCAATGTCAGAAGAAATCCACGTCGCGAGGCTCGGGGTAAACAACAACAGTGCATCTTGTCTCCCTTCCAGCATGATGGTGATCACACTCAGTAGTCACCTTACAGTTTCATTGTAATTATGTAGAATATTATCTAATTGATATTTTGTACCTAACGGATATTTATACCAATTTTGTAATTAGTGGGGTAACTTGATATTTTGTTTCGTTATGTTTTTGTTTCGTCTTGAAATTATAGACATTTATTTTTATAACAAAACATACTAATTATATGCCGTAACATTTGACTATGGAAAAATAAAGCATTGGAAAGCATACATAATAGGGTGTAATCTAAATATTTTCTTCCATACCAACTCCTCCACTTCCTGATCCTCCAGCTCGTTGAGGGCAGTGGCGCCGGTTATGACCCTGAGACCTACACAATCCACATCGTTGGGTCGGTTGTGACTCTACCCAGTCCATCTCATTACGAATGCGAGATGACTTGGGTCTCCCTTTCGGGCGTAGCATCGACACATACGGAACTAAGGTCCAAGGCTGTTGTATCTCGGGTATTTCTTCCTCATTTCCGATTGGAAACCACTGGGCAGCGTAAACATTAATGATACTGTACCATTTGTAAACATCGTTGACATACTGATCATGGTCGAGCATCATGGCCGCACAAGCAGCAATGACATGTGAACATGGCAAATGATATGCTTGAAATTTTCCACACTGACAATATTTAGTTTGTAAGTTAACCCTTCAACAGCGACCCCCTCTCTGGGTGACCGGATTGAAAGCCTCTTCGACCTCGAATCGTAAATTCTGGGTGTCATATCGGTGGACCTGATGCGTAGAAGCATCTTCTTGATGTTTCAAGAGCTTCTTCATTGCCTTGTCAGAATATTGGTGACCAGAACTAAGCTTGCCTCTTGCTTCCACACCCCGCTGAACAAAATACTCGACGATCCTACCATAAGAACACTTAACCAAAGCGGTGATTGGCTGATTCCTAGCACCCTTTAAAATTTTATTCATGCATTCAGACAAATTGGTTGTCATGTGTCCAAATCGACGACCACCATCATCATAAGCCAGTGACCATTTCTCCTTCCTAATGCCATCAATCCACCTTTGTATTTCAGGACTGGTTTCACGCAAGCTTCCGATCGAAGTTTATCTTGCATGAGGTGTACCCTATACAAAAACGTTAACTTGTTTAGGTCACCATATTATTAAAGAAAACATAAATACAAAAATTATGTAGTTTGAAAAAGACATACCTAGAGTCATCAGTTCCTCCTTCAACTTTTTATTCTTGAATCTTTGGTTGAAATTATTGGCAATATGTTGAATACAGTATACATGATAAGCATTTGGAGGCTGCCAACCTAGGTGAGGATTCGAAACGGCCGATTTAATGCTTTGGTGCCGATCGGAGATCAGGCATATACCTGTCTTATTGGTAACATATTCCCGGATCAATCCGAAAAACTAAGACCACGCATCTAAAGTTTCTCCTTCCACAACAGCAAAAGCAAGCGGCAGTAAATGACTGTTTCCATCCTGTGATGTGGCAATCAACAGTGTGCCACGATACTTACCATACAGAAATGTGCCATCAACCTGTATTATTGGTTTGCAGTGATTAAATGCATCACAACATTGTCTAAACGTCCAGAAAACATGATGAAATGTGCGATATTGGTTGTTCACACGGTTGCCCACCACATATAGGTTGGTCTCGATCTTGTAAAATGAATCTGGTGAAAACAACTGCATATGTTGTAACCATCTAGGTAGCATGGCATATGATTCATCACAATCTCCAAATACATTCACTATGGCCTTTTGTTTGGCTTTCCATGCTTTTCTGTATGATATCTTGTACCCGTAAGTACTTAGAATTCTTTCGCGTACTGATGCGTGTATTTTAAAGATATATAATTAAAGGCAAGTGCACCTCGTCGCAATCAAGTAATACGGTGGTGAGACCGGTTATCGTATCCACAGGGATTGGTTGTCAATTACCAATTCGCAAATTTAACAACTATTTAGACTTAACTAAAATATGAGGGATTGAAACTGAAGAAATAAAATTTTTTTTGTCTTTTTGTAATTTTGTCGAACACTTGGTATGCAAACAGGGATGTGGCTAGAATTGTCGGGGTTTAGACTACACTAATCCTCCCTTAATTGCAATGAAATGGTAATCAACACAAGTCCTAATTCAATTATGCCAATCAAGCCTTTTCTAAATTACTCAAGCCTAATGTCTTAGGTGCATTGAGCCTAAAACCCCAAATTAAACCCTAATGTCTTAGGTGGAATAACCTGAGATTTTGCATTAAGTTAAGACTTATAAGATTGCAAGCGGCCAAAGACCTATGTCTAGATTCTTGACCTACTTGGCATATGATTCATGAGCATGCCTTAATACCAACCTTCCAGTCATCTATCAAAGCAACAAATCATTCCTATGGGTAGCTAATCCAAGGAAAGCATTAAACACAGAATCACATACTCATACGAAATAGAAACTTGTATTAAAATACCAAATCAATTACACAAGTTCAGACAAGTTCATCTAACCCCAACAATGGGGATTTAACTACTCATGATAAGGAAATACAAAAAGGAAAAAGAGAAGGGATGGAGAACACTCATAGACAAGCTTCCTCCAATCTTCTCTCCATCCAAGAGCAGAGAAAACGCCCCCCTTTTGGGTAGAAACCCTCTCCAGCCACCAGCCTCAGCCTGCCTCCAAGTGCAGCCTTATTTTAGGTTAAAAGTTCATCCAAAAGTTAGTCCCTTTTTCTGTCTGCAGTGCTGTTATTTATAGCTCCGTCGCCCGTCACGGCCGTGACAGCCATCACGGCCAGGCCGTGATGGTCTCTGACTTGGGCGCCTCTTCATTCACTTATTCATCACGGCCGTGATGGTCATCACGGCCAGGCCGTGATCGTTTCTGACTTTTCCAACTAGCAGGTCACGGCCGTGATAGCCATCACGGCCAGGCCGTGACAGCTTCTGACTTTTGGCCCGATCTTTCTTCAGCTACTGCTCCCTCACGGCCGTGAGGGCCATCACGGCCAGGCCGTGATACTCTCTGTTTGGCTCATAATCTTCACTTTTCAAGCTCTTTTTCATCCAAGCTCCACCAAGGCTGATTCCTGGGCATTTTTCCATTAAATCCTGCAAAACAACACCAGAAACCACCTCATCCGTTCCAAAGGAAAAACTATACAAAATCAACACTAATTTGGCCTAACTATATGCAAATGCATGCCGAAATGTACATGAAAAATGAGGTAAAATCACACTCATCAAATCACCCCAAGCTTAAGACTTTGCTTGTCCTCAAGCAAAAACTAAGGCCAGAAGAGATAAACAGTTAAAGCATGGATAGTGAACTAAGAACCCGAGTAAAATGATCCAAGCAATAGGCAATTCAAACAATTCAGCAAGAGACAATCAATTCAAGCCCAATTAGGGGCTTAAGTTTCCTAGACTCACATTCTCACTGATTCGGGCACTCTTGCTCACTTGAAGCTCACCCCAAGCTTGTTTATTTGCTTGGCTCTCTTTCTTGCCTCACTCACTCAAGTGTTCAAGTATATATAACAATTCGCTCCATTTTCCTCAAGGAATGATTCCTACCATATGCTTGACTATCAACCAAATCTCACTTTATTTATGAAAAACACTTAAGAATCAAGAGGTCTTTTATTTGGTTGTAACGTGGCCATGGGATTAATCTTTAGGTGGGAATAACAAGAAAGGGATATTTCAAAAGGCTAAACCAAGTATCAAATATTTCAACACAAGAAACCTTCTAAAATACCTTCTTGGGTCTTCAATACATTTTTCCACCCTTCTTTTCTTTCTTTTTCTTTTTATTATTTTTTTGTCATCCCCTTCTCTATTTATTTTTCTTTTTTTTTTTTTTTTTTATTTGGAGAAGGGGAAATTTTTCAAATAAAGAAATTTTTTTTTTTTTTCTTTTCCCAAACTTTCAACTACCTTTTTACCCTTTTGTGATACTTTAGAAGGTCCCTTATCAAGTATATGTATCAAAATTTTTCAGGGTACCAAGAAAAGCATTTTATTCATTTTGGCTCAAAATTGGGCAACTAAGGGTACCATTTACACATTCAACGCTCAGAAGGCCAGAAAAATACCTATTGCCTCAATCATTTTCAAAAATGTTTCCAAAAAATTTTAAGCTTTAAAATGGTTTTAAGTCAAGTTCTAGAGAAAACAAACCAAGAGGAATAACACTCAACACAAAGAATGGGGGCAGATTTAGTGAGTACCCCCTAATGGCTCAAAAGCTCACATTTATCAGTTCAAGAACCAGTGAGAAACACAAGTCTAAAGAAACATATGCTAATCATCAACTATCCGAAATCATCTCAAGCATATTCACTTGCAGCCATATCACAAGAATAAACAGAATTGGGTTCAAGAATTCACTATCACAAAAACATTAGGCACTTAGCTCTAACAATCATAAGCTCAATCTAAGCAGGGGCAATCAATTCATGTGATCATGCAAGACTAAACTTATATGAATGCAACATTTACAATGCAAGATATGAACATATGCAAAATACCCCTACCCCAAGCTTAAAGATTTACATTGTCCCCAATGTAAACAATCAAGTTGGAGAGGAGAGAAAAATAAAATAAAGCAAAAACAAATTGGAACGGCTTACCGAGGCGGTAGCGGGTGTTGGCTCACATGCTTTTTGGCTCTGTTTCTCCCTGCTCTTTTTCTCCTTCCTTTATTCAAAATCTGAAGACACTTAACAAAAATTATTAACAAACCTCTTGAGCTTCTCAAATTATTCAAGAGGTTGAAAATCAAAAACAAAAACTAACTAAAGAGAAGGGTTAAGAAAAGTTGGGTTGCCTCCCAATAAGCGCTTCTTTAACGTCACTAGCTTGACTCATCAAGAAGCATCCACCTGGATCCCATAACCTGTGGTATAAGGACCAAGCAATGCTAACCATGTGAGATCTTTCACTTGGATCCCACGGTTTGCAGCAAAAATGTGGAAGTGAGCTCTTGAAATTCATGCTGACTTCTTCATCTGGGAAGCGCTTTTCAATTCCACTCGGGTCAAAGATGACCCCTTTATCCATAAAATCTTCCCAATAAAAATGGGGTTCAACCTCAGGTAGAGGCATGAACTCCATTGTTGGCTGCTTTAAAATATGAGGTGGCAAACAAATCGAGAGGATCATTGGTGTTGTTCTGGCTTCTGTACCATCTTCACTCTCAGCATCGCCAAATCCATCACCTTCCAAATATGCAGAAATCTCCGCACAAACCACACAAGTGTTTCTCCCATCACATTCCACACATGCATAGGAGCCAATAGCATCATTGAAGTTCACAAGTTCTTCATCATCCCCGAGCATGGTGACATAGCTATCCTCCAAATGCCTCTTCCTTTCAGGCTCTTTAGTCAAGGGTTCAATGGGGAGTGGTGCAACTATGTTCCCCAAAACAGGGTCTTCACTTCTTGACTCGGTTGCTCCCACTTCTTCTTCTTCCTCCTCATCCATTATTGCATCATCTTCATCATCATCCATCAAGTCCTCATTTGGCATTTTGGATAGTAGGTTAGAGAGTTCCTCCATACGTACCCCGAGACTTCGAATGGCATCTTCTTGATTCTTTAATTCTTCCATTGTTGTTGCCATGAAGTTCTCCAAAACAGCCTCTAAGTGAGGTTGACTATCCGGGATAGGTTGCTCAACCTCGACTGGGAGTGCAGATTTGAAGTTTTCCCAAGCAATTTCCAATGGGGATGGCTCATCATACCAAGGTGTGGAAGATTCCCAATGTTCCCCTTCATCCATCAAAGTGTTATTTGGAGGGTTCCCCCACCATGGAGTAGGAGTGTTGGGAAGTTGATTTCCCCATTCAGAACAAACTACCATTGGTGGAGGAGGGACAGTTGCCCTTGACAGCTCATCACTCACTTGTTGGATTTTTACGGCCAACTGCAGCATATCTACCCGCAGCTGCAGCTCAGATAATTCACTTTCTGCATCAGATGGTTGGTACCAATTGTAGTCCATGATCCTATCTAATCAATTTTTCACCTCACAGACAATTAAGCACAAGATCAAAGGAATACAAAAACAAATATATACAAAACTAACAAAAGAAAAGTATCAATTATATACAGAAAAATAAAATAAAAATGTCTAAACTAGTTGTCTCATTTGTTACTAATGATATTGACAAAACCAATCCCCGGCAACGGCGCCAAAAACTTGATGCGTGTATTTTAAAGATATATAATTAAAGGCAAGTGCACCTCGTCGCAATCAAGTAATACGGTGGTGAGACCGGTTATCGTATCCACAGGGATTGGTTGTCAATTACCAATTCGCAAATTTAACAACTATTTAGACTTAACTAAAATATGAGGGATTGAAACTGAAGAAATAAAATTTTTTTTGTCTTTTTGTAATTTTGTCGAACACTTGGTATGCAAACAGGGATGTGGCTAGAATTATCGGGGTTTAGACTACACTAATCCTCCCTTAATTGCAATGAAATGGTAATCAACACAAGTCCTAATTCAATTATGCCAATCAAGCCTTTTCTAAATTACTCAAGCCTAATGTCTTAGGTGCATTGAGCCTAAAACCCCAAATTAAACCCTAATGTCTTAGGTGGAATAACCTGAGATTTTGCATTAAGTTAAGACTTATAAGATTGCAAGCAGCCAGCACCTATGTCTAGATTCTTGACCTACTTGGCATATGATTCATGAGCATGCCTTAATACCAACCTTCCAGTCATCTATCAAAGCAACAAATCATTCCTATGGGTAGCTAATCCAAGGAAAGCATTAAACACAGAATCACATACTCATACGAAATAGAAACTTGTATTAAAATACCAAATCAATTACACAAGTTCAGACAAGTTCATCTAACCCCAACAATGGGGATTTAACTACTCATGATAAGGAAATACAAAAAGGAAAAAGAGAAGGGATGGAGAACACTCATAGACAAGCTTCCTCCAATCTTCTCTCCATCCAAGAGCAGAGAAAACGCCCCCCTTTTGGGTAGAAACCCTCTCCAGCCACCAGCCTCAGCCTGCCTCCAAGTGCAGCCTTATTTTAGGTTAAAAGTTCATCCAAAAGTTAGTCCCTTTTTCTGTCTGCAGTGCTGTTATTTATAGCTCCGTCGCCCGTCACGGCCGTGACAGCCATCACGGCCAGGCCGTGATGGTCTCTGACTTGGGCGCCTCTTCATTCACTTATTCATCACGGCCGTGATGGTCATCACGCCAGGCCGTGATCGCTTTCGACTTTTCCAACTAGCGAGGTCACGGCCGTGATAGCCATCACGGCCAGGCCGTGACGACTTCCGACTTTTGGCCCGATCTTTCTTGACTCTCGTCCTCCTCACGGCCGTGAGGGCCATCACGGCCAGGCCGTGATACTCTCTGTTTGGCTCATAATCTTCACTTTTCAAGCTCTTTTTCATCCAAGCTCCACCAAGGCTGATTCCTGGGCATTTTTCCATTAAATCCTGCAAAACAACACCAGAAACCACCTCATCCGTTCCAAAGGAAAAACTATACAAAATCAACACTAATTTGGCCTAACTATATGCAAATGCATGCCGAAATGTACATGAAAAATGAGGTAAAATCACACTCATCACGTACAAAGCGATAGTCACCGATGGCGCTTCTCGGACCATACCTAGGAAGTCGATTTAAATATAATGTTAGATTACACTTGGAATTAACAATAAAAACAATTATCATACTAGTAATCATCGTACCTAGTATGCACGAGCATACGAAGTTAGAATCCAGCTTTGTGTGGGCTTGCGACAACATCCGATTCACACAATTATGTTGACCACCCCACTTTGTAACCTCCCACTTTAGTGACTTTTTCGACAAGATAGCCCTCAGCCTCCATGGGCATCCTGTCAAATGATTTGAGCACTGGACATAATACTTGGTTGATTTAGATTCAACAACTTTGAAATCCTGATGAACATTCATGGAATAATGTTTAACAGCCATTTGAACCGCTTTGTTCGATATCAAATCGCAAGCCAACATACAATTCCTGACCCACTTTCCACGATCCGGAAACATCTACGCCTTCAAATTCTATCTCCTGATCAGGATGGTCCCAGTTTATATAATTATAATGGGGGGATGAGTTGAAAAATACACCTTGTGATTGACCTATAAGTAAGTAAAAATTAATAAATTTCCAATTAGAGTAAAAATAATAATATTTATACAAATAAGAATTAATAATAATGATGTCGGAATAAAATTATTAATTGTTGGAGGAAACCAACCAGCTTGATGCGGAAAAAAACCACCAGGAGCCATCGATGAAACCGGAGCTGCAGCAATTCCAGGACGCCAATGCGGACAAAACTATGTTGGAACCCTGTTCAACCTCCTCCTCGGTGTCCGATGAACCTGATGTTGGTATATCATCTTCATCATCATCTTCATTTGACTCATCCTCCATCTCGCTTGCCCAATCTTCATCTTCGTCATCTGCATTTGACCCAAGGTTTACCGGCACATTTCGCTGCTCCAAATTACTACCCAATGACGGCACAGGGAATGTGGAAGTGCCCGCAACATTAACATCAACGTACAACTCAAGTGTTGACATCCAGGGATTTTGAATTAAACCATTCAGCATGCACTCCACATCTCGATCATCAGCAATTTCAACAAGAATATATTTCGCCGGGTTGCCACATATCATATATCTTGTCACAATTTTTGAAACTGATTGATTTGGTTGCAGCCTCAACTTCGAGTGAATCTTTGCCCTCAAACGCTCGTACCGGATGCAATGTTTTATTTGCACAATTTCCCGGTCCCCTTCAAATGTAATTCCTTCTGGTCCATCGAAGACTCTCCCGTTCAAGTATACAAATACTGCAACTTGGCTCATGACGTCTGCCCTACAATAATATCAAATATATAAAAATAACCCATAAATTTACAATTTCTAATAATAACAATATTAAAAATACACAACAACAAATACAAATAATGGTATTAATAATATTAACATCATAATATAACACAATAAAGTTAATTACCAATTACTAATAATAAATACCGATACTAATAAAAGTAATATTACTGTTATATTATAATAAAAAAATAAACTTAATAATTAAAAGAAAGTATCAAGTAATATTACAAGAGGTAATAACAAATAATATTACAAGAGGTAATTAAAAAAAATTCCGTAATAACGAGTAGCAAATAATATCACAGGAGGCATAAAAAAATTAATAGCAATAACAATTTACACCAATAAATATTCATCAATTTTTACAGTAGTAAAAAAAATTACCTTCTAAGAATTAAAATAAAGTCACCTGTAATTTTAAAGGAGCACCGCTACAAAAAAAAAACTATAAGCATAGGGAGTAACGATGACATTGATGATAAAGTATCTATTTAAAACAACAAGAGGCATTAAAAAATTCCGTAATAACGAGTAGCAAATAATATCACAGGAGGCATCAAAAAATAATAACAATAACAATTTACACAATAAATATTCATCAATTATTACAGTAGTAAAAAAATTTTTACCTTATAAGAATTAAAATAAAGTCGCTTGCAATTTTAAAGGAACAACGCTACAAAAAAATACTATAAGTATAGTGAGTAACGATGACATTAATGATAAAGTATCTATTTAAAACAACAAGAGGCAATAAAAAAATCCCGTAATAACGAGTAGCAACTAATATCACAGGAGGCATAAAAAAAATAATAGCAATAACGATTTACATTAATAAATATTCATCAATAATTACAGTAGTAAAAAAAATTTTTACCTTCTAAGAATTAAAATAAAGTCACCAGCAATTTTAAAGGAACACCGCTACAAAAAAAATACTATAAGTACAGGGAGTAACGATGACATTAATGATAAAGTATATATTTAAAACAACAAGAGGCAATATAAAAAATACCGTAATAACAAGTAACAAATAATATCACAAGTAGTAAATAAAATTTCCTACTAACGACTATTTATAGATGAGGAACTGAGGGGGGCTGCTTCAAAGCCATTCTGCGTGTGTGTGTTGGGGGGGCACCGTGCAGCGTCACGTGGCGCACTGCAGGGCAGCTTTTGTCCCCTTTTTTTAAGGGGTAGACTAACGCCTTTGAAGGCGTCAGTCAGACTGGCGCCTTTGACCAGTAAAAAAAAAAATATATGTCACGTATCCAAAAAGACCCCATTAATAAATAGTTTCAAAATAATCTTAAAGTGATAAATAATTTCTAAAAAAACCAAATTTGATCAAAAACCCGCATAACTATTGACATTAATTAACAAAACAATCAAGTCTCGTGGTGTCACCATCCAAACCAAAACTAACCTAACCAATGCCCAATGGCAATCCATGATTTCAATTTGAAGCACTTTTTGGTGTGCTCCCTCGTCACTAGCGCCAAAGTCAAAGTAGCTGACTCAAACAATTAAGCAGCACAATGCCACGAGCCCACGACCAAATTTTTCCATTATCTAATAAAAATTGCTTCTGTTGTCATCGAATCAAATGAAGATTGTAACTGTCAGCAGCCTTGATAGAAGATATGTGTTTGTCCGATTTGTTTTCTTCTTTCAGTGATCTAAGTATGGGCTACACTGCTTGCATATCTCATACTAGTATTATATATGGTTGTTAATTTTGCCATTTTGAATGATATATATATATATATATATATATATATATATATATATACAAGAATAAGAATTAACAAGTTCAACGTTTATGTTAAATTAATTATTATAGGGTGACGACGATGGCATATACCTTATATCATTTCATATGAAATCTTATTTAAAAATTGACTTATTGCGGTTTTTTTATTTATTGCTATAAAGATCACTTCTAGAATAGGAGTTTGTTTGTATTGCACTCAGAATGTTAAAAATTTTGTTTAAAAAGAAAGAAAGAAAAAATCTCATTTTGTCTTCCTTTTTTTTTTTTTTTTGGAGGGGGCTGTCTTCCTTTTTCTTTCTCTAGTACCCATGGTATCACAAAAGCACGTCGAACCCCGACTAATCTAAGTCAAGTCAGGTGAACCTATATAAGGGGACAAAATTCTCTCAGCATCTATTTTTTTCATTCATAAAACTCGAATCAGATACATTTTTCTTTGGTTCACCATTCTTATTGTTAACTATAGTGTGCTCAATATTTGAAGATTTCAAAAAGAAAATATATAAATCAAACATATTTAAATGTGAACTTAGTTGGTATGTATTGTCAGTGTAAAAAATTTTAACATTTTAATTAATCGTAAGTTATTACATCATTAACAATATTTGACTCTTATCATAATTACTTTAAAAATCATACATTTGATGATTTGTGTTTACTTGACATTGTAAAAAAAATTATATTGGCAATATATAAATGATTTAGTGTTTTAGTCTCAGATAACCTATCCATATTATAAACAAACCAAATGAATAACAAATCAGTAACAACTAAGAAACATATATAATATCTCTCGCTAAAACCTTTATTATAAGTACATCTAACTTCATTAACAAAGTCATTCGCAGTTAATAATAAATAGGTGTATCTGAAATCTTCTTTATAGCATTTAGTTAATATAAAAAGTTTAGAATTGGACCATGAAGGAAAGTCCATCCATAATTTTAAGCCCCAAAGTAACCAATGGCAAGCCAAGACATAATTCTTGGGAGAGAAGGGAAACCATTGGCTATACCATACATGATGTTTCTTTTCACAATCTTGGATGTCGGAAGAAGTTGTAAACTTTTCGAAATTAATAGCAGCCCCACATGTTGATGACTTTTTCATCTTTTCGGTACAAGCCGAATATGTCTCTGCCATGAGCATAAAAAAAGGAATGAAGTGTATGTACTGAAAAATAATCTGGTCCTAGACCCTTGATATGTAGCATTTGGTTGCTAATTGATTGATTTTGATTAGTTGGTAATTGGTGAGAAGCTAGATGCTTGTGATTAGTTATGTCGTGGTTGGGCCCGAGTATGAACTCTGATCCAGCCTATGGAAAGTTTCGACCGACTTGTAGGAAAATGAACTCGGGTTCAACTTCTGGAATGTTCCGATGGACCTGTAGGAAACATAAACGATGTAATTAAGAGGTTTTGATGCATGTCGGCCGAATAATGATGACTCAATAGGTAAATAATTAACACATAAAAGCGAACGTTTGACTATCGTATAAATATGTTTGATTTATTTATCTTAGGCCTTTTCTGTTAGACAAAAGACCTAAGATAAATAGGATCCAAGAGATTAAGAGAAAGATAATTTTGATTGATCGCTTGGTTGCTTCGCCGACTGATATCTAGCTTTTATGTTAGAACAAATTAAATTATCAGTTACTTTTCTACTAGTATATAAGTCACATGATGGTTCCATTGCAATAAAATATATCATTTAGTAAATTTCGGTTGTTTCCTTCATCATTTTTCTAACAATTTTCTTTTCTCTTTACCATATTTTGCAGCACTTTAGCCATTATAAGGGTTACCCCGAATCTAATGAACAGTATTGAATTGTCCCTTTTCTTGAATTTTCACTTCCACTAACTCCTTTTAAGATGGTACCTATTCCTGTCATGTATCACCTGCTATAGAAGTTGAAGGGCAGGCTAAACTGAAAAGCTTAAACAAAGTCAACTCAGTGAATCAAGTGTTTGTGATAAAAGCCTTCAATCAACATATCTTCTTGTTTTCATCCGACTTGGATCCATGTTACCTTTTGAGAGACTAATTACTTTTTTATATAAACAGATCAATAAAAAAGAGAAAAAGTAATTAAATAATACTTTGTAAATTATTAAAGTCAGTGCCTATTGGTACATATTATTTTAAAAGCATACCACAAAATGTACCGTCCAACATTTAAACATTTGGAGATTGTTCATGTGTTTATTTATAAAATTTCATTGAAAATAATTGATTCTCGATAGGTCAAAACTGGGTTTTGTGGAAGCAAAAATTTCTAGCTTTTTCGTTGAAAATAATTGATTCTAGATGTAGGCCCCACAAAATTCTATATATTTACATTTCAAAAATGATTTTACTTTATCATCCAAACAAAATCAATTATTCTAAACTCACTTTTAAAATATTGTTACCAAATACAATCAGTTTTTTTAATCTTAATTCTTTAAAAATTAATTTTTTAAAATCAATTCTATTAAAATTTAAAACAAACGGATGGTTACTCGAGAAAATCTGAAATGGATTTCGGTAGCACTGGTGAAAGTGTGAAGTGTCAATCAAAACGTGAAAGTAGATAGGATTTGGTTTAGTTGGATCATAAATGTTAGGTTGAAATCTGATGATGAAGTGTAAGAATATATTAGATGATTTGTTTCTACTATGATTAAGCTAATAAGAAACATCGTTTTCAATGTTCGGCCACAGTCTCTCTTTTTTAATGCATGCCATACTCTCTCTCTCTCTCTCTCTCTCCTTTTTCTTTTACAAAATGTATTTGGCGGGTTTTCCTTAAAAATTCAATACATAATAGGACAAATCAATCACAGCGATGAAACTGATATGGGAGAAAGGATGTTTTCAATAAACTATTAGAAGTGAGGCCTGACTTATTATGCACAAGGTGGCTTGGCTGGAAAGAGCCTTATGCTATAGTGGTGCTGCCACTACCAACTCCCCTTTTCAGCAATTCTTGCTTGTTACAATATTGTACACACACCCTCCTTCTGCCAAGGGTCAGTACTCTAGCATATATATATATATATAAGTTACTTTTGTGTGCCTAGCATTTGATTCTTGACATGGCTTTATAGCCATCTTTTTTTATTTTCTTCTCTTAACATTAATTAATTTGTTCCTAGCAAAAGGGTCAGAAAGTTTCTGATGAGGCTCAACGTAATACCCATTAGTGATTAACCAGAGGTTTCTTTCTCGTTAATTAACCCAGTTTGTTTGTATATATTATAAATGAAAGGTGTAGAAGGGAAAAAAGAATTATAAAACTTGTAGAATTACGGGATATGACTTTTGTTCTTTTTCTTGTTTCGTCTTCGAGAGGATTCTTCCGTCGGTAAGAAGAAAGGAAGAGAATATATGTATATAGGTTAGGGCTAACCTTTGCAGAAAATGGATTTCATATTGGTTATTTTTGACTTTTCACATCGATTTTCAAATTGATGTTGAAAAGGTCGATGTTGTTTATTGTTATTTTTCACATCGATTTTAAAACCGATGTTTAAAGTACATTTTTAATAGCGGTTTTAATATTAACCGATGTGGAAAGTTCATTTGTCAATGGATAACTTATTGGAAATATCACTTTCCACATCGATTTTGTTTAAAACTGATGTGAAAATTTCACTTTCCACATCGGTTTTTAGAAAAACCAATGTGGAAAGTGAATTTTTCACATCAGTTTTATTAAAACCGATGTGTAAAGTATAATTTTTTTAAACTCTTTTTTACATTTCTATCTCCCCTGTTTCAGTAATGCAGATCAATACCGTAATAACATATTCTAAATATTCTCAATACAATCACTTTTGTACAACAAAAACACACTAAATTAATATATACTGAATTTACTACGAACAATACATATATACGTTCAATTAAATTCAGACAACAAAGATAATTAGAAACCAAAAATCTACATGATATATTCTAGATTTCATATCAAAATACATATGATCAGTAAAAAGTACACTATAGCTAGTACATGATAAGTTTTTAAACTAACTACATATATATAAACTATGGTTGGTACACTTCAAAAAAGAAAGTTGCCCAACGCCTCCTTATGTTGTTGATGTCGGAATCAGATAATGGAGTTTGATTGTTGAATATCTAAAAGTTTAATTGGACAAAAGATTTTATCTTTTAAGTAATAAACTAACATAAAACATATAACGAATCTATAATTGTTACTTCTAATTGTTATCAATTAACATTTACCTCTGCCATCTTTCAGTGATCCTGGAGGAGATAATTTCGAACATCCACTTCATCACATAGTATCCACATTCCCATGATCCACGTTGTATACGTGACTATGTACAAATGAAACCCAATTAGAATATGAGGAATTAAATAGAAATCAATAATTATACTTACCACATTTGATGCATTTGAACTAATAAATATCTTACGCTAGGAATAATCCATCTGATAGCCCGACGCCTTTCACCACGCAACATGTGGTTTGCATTAATAGAACTATCATGATAAAATAAACATTAATTAAAGTATATCTAATAGATTTTAGATAATTAAAACAACTGTATTACTGATTATAAAGTATTTTAATGCTTGCGTTTCGAGATCGTCTTCAGTTCATTCGTCGTCTTATTTCCAATTGAGCAGAAGAAGACCACGACGTTCAGCCTAGGGTAAAAGAACAACAGTTGCCAATGCTGGCTGTATTTGCGGAACAATTAGTGACTAATTCATATATAGTTATAATTAAATAACCGATACTTACTTATTGAGATAAGGCACAAGGTAGAATTGATGATCGTCTCGGGCAAGTATATCACGTATAGTGGTGACCGGGTCTTCTGATGCTAGGAGAACATCACCCTGAATGAACATGTGGTCAATGAACCCATAAAGGACGAGGTTACCCTGATCAACTAACATACGATGTAGATACCTAATATATTGAAAAAACATGTTAATTATCATAGTAGTTAAAAATTAATTACTTAACTTATAAATAAAATGTACTTACATGCACCATAAAGATAGGTGTGCAGAACTAGCCATTTCTTTATTGAGTACAATCTTCATAAGTTCCTTCTTTGGGATATACAGTTCATCACCTGGACTGGCATCATGTTCCAATGTTACCAAAGTTGCGTCATTCTCCATGGTAACAACCTGTATAGCCAGAAGTTTAAAAACATCACCAGGTGCCCCTTTGTCGATCCCCTAAACAACAAAGATATATATTAGTAATCACAGATACGTTATTTCATTCGTAAGTAATTAAATGGTCAAATGAATACCTTAGCAGGAGCAGACATCTCTGGTCTTCCTGGATCCGACCTTTTAGGCAGAATATCATGTCCAACATCCTATAACGAATAAAAAGAAAGCATTATCTTTAAAAAATAATAAATAATTTCAACTATGAATATAGAAAAACACAACTAACTGAATACCTTAGATACAACAAGAAAGCTGACCAGTCTTCTTGGCCAGAGGATGAAGTTACCGGGGGCTTGACCCACTGTTCGAACCTCCTCAGTGGGCACAGGGACTCGAGCATCAGCATCTCGAATAATCTCAACAACGACCCTCACCTGATCATCCGGTAATAAACGATGGTGTGTGATATTACCTAAGTTATTATGTGCCCTCTCCAATGCCACTAAGCGACGATCATGGTGATCATCAACATACAGCTCACACCTATCAGGGTCGTCATCATCATCATCACCATCATCATCATTTTCAGGCTGATGAGGAGGATCACATAAGCCCTTAGTGCTCACATGGGCAGAGGGTTGGACACCGGCTGTCATCTGCTGGGACATAGAAGTCAATATTGCCATCTGCTGGGCAAACTGCTCGGCCATCTCCTGTCTAAGCTCAGCTGCAATCTCCTGTTTTAGTCGTGCTCTATCTGCATCAACATCCTTGTGGCATTGGTGTGAAGATGAACCATGGTATTGGCAAATGCCGACGCCCCATCCAACACCAATGACATGGCCTGGGTGGTCTGGTTTATCGATGGCAGCAGCTAAGATATCATCGCGTCCTCTAGGAACAAAGGTTTCTTAGGTTACCTGCTCGTCCAAGGGATCCTATCACATATAAAATATCAGGTCACATTACAATTCGGTAACAATCTTAAAATGACAATTACAATTCAAATTATACTTACAATCTTCTCAGCTACTTGGCGGGCCTCCTCAGATGTATATTGTCCCGTTTTTCTTTGTCGGGCCCTCTTCCATTTACAATGGTGTGGGGGTGGAGGTGGATCAACAACCTCTGGACGATTTTCAGCATTAGGATCCGCCTGAGATGCTGCTTCCTGACGTGCTTTCTTTTCCTCTTCCACCATTATCTGACCAAGCTTTTTATATCCCCCACGAGACATGACATGGGGGTAGACATTCTTGCTTTGGTTTTCCTGGCCCTTTTTCCTCTTCTCCTGTTATAAATAGAAGACAATTAAATTACATAAGTAAATAAAAATAATAAAATTACATAAATTTAGAGACAAAGTTAACCTAAAAGCTGGGATCATGTCGGCTATGAACAAAGCGATCCCACGTCGCCTGGTGACAGCGTGTGCGCATCGAGCGAGTGCTCGTGCGATTCCGACAAGTGTACCGGACTGTCGTCAAGTAATAAAAGATATCGATCCCACAGAGACTGTGATCTCGAATCGCAACTAATTATCAAATTGAGTTAATCTGGACTGTATAAAGAGTATTTGAATTTTGAAAAGGTTTTAAGAGATAGATAAAACAGAATCAAATAAAATAGAAAACAAATCTTTTTGGTTTTTCAGATCTAAATGGGTTCCTAGGGATTTGGGTTACCTACGAAGCTATTTATGTTACTAATATGATTTACCCTTGTTAATTAACGAAATTTCCTTGAAGGCGAGTTTATCCTCTAATAGTTTAAGCTCCCTCTCGGGTTACAAAAACCGTGCCCAATTGACCCGACCCCTACTCTCGTGGTAGTCGATCTCAGATTGGACCCTTTGCGTTTCGTGACAACTCGTTGATCCTCGAGGGACGACTTCTAACTCTCGTGATTTCAGTCCCAAGTCTGACTCTATAAATCCGACACCTAAGTTCACCGCTAGGTTCCTCCTTAGAATGTCTAAGTCGTGCAAATAAACCTAAGTTCACCGCTAGGTTCTTCCTTAGAATATCCACGTCTTCGCAAATAAGCGGCCGCCGAATTTACGAGTGATTAACACACTAGAAATCAGATCTAAAGCAAAATCGAAATTATCAAAGATATTACATCAAATTAACATCATAAACAAGACCTGGGCATAGCCCCAATCCCTAGAAACTAAACTACTACTCAAGCCTTGCCATGGAGATGACAGGCTTGGTTGACAACATCATGAAAATACAAAATCAGAATGGAGAGGAGGAAGAAGAAGAAGATCCTAAAATATAACCTAAGTAGTCGCCCCTAAAGTCTATGTGTATGTGTTGTATCTGTATGGTCCTTATTTATAGATGTGGGAAGTTAGAATCCCAATCTAACTCAAATTCTGATCCAATTCGGTTTCTTCAGGTCCAAGTAATGCACGTCACGGCCGTGATGGCCATCACGGGCAGGCCATGACGGCTTCTGTTTCTGGCAATCCTATGAACTTCAGGTCTCTCGTGACGCGAATGTGGGCTCGCGACGCGAGCCTTCATTTTGTAGCCCGTGATACGAATAACGGCTAGGCCGTGACGGTCTCTGACTTGTGGGGGTTTTTGGTCACGGCCGTGATGGTCATCACGGCCAGGCCGTGACAGACTCTGACTTCAGTCTTTCTTCCTTTTCAGTTTTGCTCGATCATGGCCGTGATGGGCTCTGTTTGGCTCATTTTTCTTCCCTTTTAAAGCTCCATCTTCATCCAAACTCCATCATGGTTGATCTTGAGCATTTTACCCTTGATTTCTGCAAAACAACACTACGAAAACCGCCTTACCCGTTCCAAAGGAAAATTAACTAAAAATCAAATGAAATATGCCTAAACTACATGAAAATGCATGCAAAATGATAGAAAAAGATGAGGTGAAATCACACTCATCAAATCACCCCAAGCTTAAGATTTTGCTTGTCCTCAGGCAATCACTAAGGCCATAAGATATAAATCAAAGCATGGATAGTGAACCAAGAACCCTAGCAACTAATCCAAGTGATAGGCATGTTCAAATAAGTCCTCAAGAGATAATCAATTTCAAGTCCAATTAGAAGCTTTAGGTTCTTCAAATTCATATTCTCACTGATTTGGGCACTCGACTCACCTCACTCAAGTGGGTATATTACAATTCGCTCAATTTCCTCAAGGAAAGTATTCTACCATAGGCTTGACTATTAACCAAATCTCTACTTTATTAATGAAAACACATAAGAATCAAGAGGTCTTTTACTTTGGTTGTAATGTGGCCATGGGATTTATTGTTAGGTGGGAAAATCAAGGAAAGGGAAATTCAAGAAGGCTAAACAAATTATCAAACATTGCAAAGCATGACACCTTCTAAAATACCCCTTTTTTTTGGGCTTTGATTCACTTTTCCACCCTTTTTTTATTTTTTTTATTTCTCACTTTATTTTGTCATCCCCTTCTCCATTTTTTTTTTGTTTATTTCATTTTTATTTATTTGGAGAAGGGGAGATTTATAGCTCAAGAGAAATTATTTTCTAGCTTTCTCATCCCATACTTTTTCAAACTACCATTTTACCCTTTTTGTAATACTTTAAAAGGTGTCATACCAAGCATTATTCATCAAAGCATTTCATGGTACCAAGAAAAGTATTTTAATCTTTTAGGCTCAAAATTGGCCAACTAAGGGGTAGCATTTAATCAGTCGAAGCTCAGAAGGCCGGAAAAACACCTAGTGCCTCAATCATTTTCAAAAATGTTTTCAAAAATTTTTAAGTTTCGAAACGGTTTCAAGTCAAGTTCTAGAAAATACAGTCCGAGAGGAATTAAATCATTCTATCACAAGGAATGGGGTAGATTTAGTGAGTACCCCTTTTTGGCTCAAAATCTTACATTTAGTAGTTCAAAAATCAGTGAGAAACACAAATTTAAGGAACCACATGCTAATTATCAACTATCAAAAGATTATCTCAATAATTTTTATTTTTAGCCTTATCACAAGAAATAAAAATTTGGGTTCAAAAATTCACTATCTCAATTCATTTGGCACCAAGTTCTCACAATTGGATGCATATTCTAAGTGAGGGGTAATCTAGAGAATGTGATCATACCAAACTATGCCTATGTGAATGCAATATGAATGCAACAATGTAAATGCAAATGCAAAAATACCCCTACCCCAATCTTAAAAGCTTCCATTGTCTCTAATGTAAATAATCAAGTCGGAGAGAGGAGAAAAATGGAACAACTTACCGAGTTGGTAGCGGGTGTTGGGTCACATTCCAGTCAAAATCTTGGTTGAAATAGCATCACGACCGTGAGGCGTATCACGGGCAGGCCGTGATGGCTTCTGACTTTATTTTTTTTCTTGCTCTTCTTGCTCTTCCTTCCTCTTTACCCTGAAAACACTAGACAAATCTATTAATTTATGATTTTTTTTGCCTCTTGATCTTCTCAAATTATTCAAGAGATAAATTCAAAAACAAAAGGAAAAGGGAAAGAAAAACATGGGTTGCCTCCCAAGAAGCGCTTATTTATGGTCTTAAGCTTGACCATACTTCCTTCAATCAACCGGGGTCGACTGGGCGTAGATGTGCCGGAACACTTCTCTTCCATGGAACTCCTTCAAAAAGCCGTTTCTGCTCATACGGCCAATAACGCTTCCGCTTCGCTCTTTTCACTCGGAGCTTCCAGGCCTTATTCTCTCCCGGCGGAAGTTCTGTTTCCGCATGATCAGCCACTCCAACTCCATCACCACTGGGTGCATCATTAGCCATGCATATCTCCGGAGTTGCTTCCATGCCGAGCTCTTTCTTTACCACTGGAGACGTGATATCAATCCTGAACACATGGCTCTCAAAAGGAGGGTTGTTATATGAGTTAGTAAATTCAAAATCGACCCTACCTTCCTCTACATTTAGAGAGAGTTTGCCATTCCTTACATCTATTACTGCTCCAGCGGTGGCCAAGAATGGCCTTCGTAAAATGATGGGGAATTCAGAATTCCCTTTCATGTCCAATACCAGGAAATCGGTAGGGATGAAGAATTTCCCTGCCTTCACAGGGACATTCTCTAGTATGCCTAGAGGAGTCCTAGTCGAGCCATCCGCAAATTGTAAGGAGAATTTGAATGGTCTCAACTCTTTGCTTCCCAACCTTTCCATGATAGTGAGGGGTATCAAGCTCGCACTAGCCCCTAGGTCACATAAGGCTTGGTCTATTTGCACTTTTTCAATCGAGCAAGCGATAGAGAAACTACCTGGGTCTTTTAGTTTAGGAGGCATATTAGATTTTTTCATGACAATTGGCTCCTCAGTTAAGCTTTTAGTTTCTACTTCCACTTGCTTTCTCTTGACCAACCTTTGTGGGAAAGGTATCGGGGGTTGGTAAGGTGGTGGAGGGACATACTTCGGTTCTGGCTCTTCCTTTTCGCTCGTGTCCCCCTCCGGTTCCACGTCCATTTCAGTTACCCCCACCCCAAGCTTATCATCCCTTAAGTGTATGGCATTACAATGCTCAACGGGATTAGCTTCGGGTTGACCCGGGAACGTACCCTTAGGTCTAGTGTATGTGCTGGCTTGTTGGGCAATCTGGGTTTCTAGCATCTTGTTGTGGATTGCTAAGTTATCTACCTTGGATGCTAGCTCTTTTATTGCCTCGTTCACTGCCCTGCCTTGTTGTCTAAACTCCTCATTTTGTTTTGTCTGAGTTTCAACAAAACTTTCCAATAAAGACTCGAGTTTAGATTGCTGTACCTGAGGATACCCCTGTGCGGGTTTCCTATTACCTTGGCCCTCTTGGAACTCATGGTTCAGAGTGTTGCTATAGTTGCCGTAGGAGAGGTAAGGGTTGTTCTTCCTTTGGTTGTAGGAATTTGGGGGAGCATAATTGGGCAGCTTCGGGTTCGTGTCGTAGAAGTTGTGACAAGAGTTCACTTGTTCACCCGAAGCGCCGGATCCATGTGCAATTTCACGTGGGCACTCCATGATGTCGTGTCCCTGCATTCCACAAATCTCACAAATAGTGTTAGTAGCACCTATTGCACTCACATTAGCCCTTTCAAGCCGATCAAAACGTTTATTAAGTGAGTCTATTTTTGACATGATAAGATCAGTGCTATTTACCTCAAACTTACCCCCCGAAATCTTGTTTGGGTTATTACCTCTTTCTGAACCCCATTGGTGGTGGTTGGTGGCGACATTCTCGATGATGTTGAATGCCTCAGTCAGAGGCCTATTCATAAATGCTCCATCAGCTGCAGAATCAAGTGACACCTTCGAAGAGTAATCCAATCCGTTGTAGAAGGTGTGCACTAGTAACCACCTCTCGAGTCCATGGTGTGGGCAAGACTCCAGTAGTCCCTTGTAGCGATCCCAAGATTCCGATAAGGATTCTCCGTTTTTGTGGAAGAAGCCAGTGATCTGGGTTCGTATATAGGCCGTCTTGGATGGAGGAAAGAATTTCTCCAAGAACTCCTGTTCCAGTTGGTCCCAAGTAGACAAGGTGTTGGCGGGCAATTGCTTTAGCCAAGCCTTTGCTTTTCCAGTCAGAGATGAGGGGAATAACCTTAAGCGTATAGCATCGACCGGTGCACCATGAATCCTAATTGCATCGGTGAACTCCAAGAATGTTTCTACGTGATCAGTCGGGTCCTCCGAGGGCAATCCTCCGAATTGGTGCTACCTAATCATGTTTATTAGCATAGGCGGTATAGTGTAGTTCTCCGCCTCGATCTCTGGCCTGGCAATCCCAGTTCGCAAACCCCTAGCATTTGGGGCTGCGTAATCCTTCAATGGTTTCGTATCCGGTTGATTTGCCATGAATGGAACGGGGCTCAACCTTTCTCCCTCTCTTTGTAGTCTCCTACGTCTATGGAAGGTCCTCTCGATTTCTGGATCAACCTCACCAAGGCTCCCAAGACTTAGGGATCTTTGCATATAACACACAGAGAGATGGATACACTAGAAGGAAAGAGATTTTTTTTTGTCAGAAATAAAAATCAAATAAAAAGAAAAGGTCCAGAAAAATCAATTTAAAAACTAAATTGAGATTCGAAAACGCACAGTCCCCGGCAACGGCGCCAAAAACTTGACAGCGTGTGCACGTCGAGCGAGCGCTCGTGCGATTCCAGCAAGTGTACCGCACTGTCATCAAGTAATAAAAGATATCGATCCCACAGAGACTGTGATCTCGAATCGCAACTAATTATCAAATTGAGTTAATCTGGACTGTATAAAGAGTATTTGAATTTTGAAAAGGTTTTAAGAGATAGATAAAACAGAATCAAATAAAACAGAAAACAAATCTTTTTGGTTTTTCAGATCTAAATGGGTTCCTAGGGATTTGGGTTACCTACGAGGCTGTTTATGTTACTAATCTGATTTACCCTTGTTAATTAACGAAATTGCCTTGAAGGCGAGTTTATCCTCTAATAGTTTAAGCTCCCTCTCGGGTTACAAAAACCGTGCCCAATTGACCCGACCCCTACTCTCGTGGTGGTCGATCTCAGATTGGGCCCTTTGCGTTTCGTGACAACTCGTTGATCCTCGAGGGACGGCTTCTAACTCTTGTGATTTCAATCCCAAGTCTGACTCTATAGATCCGACACCTAAGTTCATCGCTAGGTTCCTCCTTAGAATGTCTAAGTCGTGCAAATAAACCTAAGTTCACCGCTAGGTTCCTCCTTAGAATATCCACGTCTTCGCAAATAAGCGGCCGCCAAATTTACGAGTGATTAACACACTAGAAATCAGATATAAAGCAAAATCGAAATTATCAAAGATATTACATCAAATTAACATCATAAACAAGACCTGGGCATAGCCCCAATCCATAGAAACTAAACTGCTACTCAAGCCTTGCCATGGAGATGACAGGCTTGGTTGACAACATCATGAAAATACAAAATCAGAATGGAGAGGAGGAAGAAGAAGATCCTAAAATGTAACCTAAGTAGTCGCCCCTAAAGTCTATGTGTATGTGTTGTATCTGTATGGTCCTTATTTATAGATGTGGGAAGTTAGAATCCCAATCTAACTCAAATTCTGATCCAATTCGGTTTCTTCAGGTCCAAGTAATGAGCGTCACGGCCGTGATGGCCATCACGGGCAGGCCGTGACGGCTTCTGTTTCTGCAAATCCTATGAACTTCAGGTCTCTCGCGATGCGAATGTGGGCTCGCGACGCGAGCCTTCATTTTGTAGCCCGTGATATGAATAACGACTAGGCCATGACGGTCTCTGACTTGTGGGGGTTTTTGGTCACGGCCGTGATGGTCATCACGGCCAGGCCGTGATCGACTCTGACTTCAGCCTTTCTTCCTTTTCATTTTTGCTCAATCATGGCCGTGATGGGCATCACGGCTAGGCCGTGATGGGCTCTGTTTGGCTCATTTTCTTCCCTTTTAAAGCTCCATATTCATCCAAACTCCATCATAGTTGATCTTGAGCATTTTACCCTTGATTTCTGCAAAACAACACCACGAAAACCGCCTTACCCATTCCAAAGGAAAATTAACTAAAAATCAAACGAAATATGCCTAAACTACATGAAAATGCATGCAAAATGATAGACAAAGATGAGGTGAAATCACACTCATCACCTGGTCAAGAAACGGGTACACCTCAAGTGGGTTCTTTTCACATGTTGGATTGAATACATAGTATCTGCCCATGTCGACCTTAAAAGCCTCCAACGCTCACCGGCATACTTTTTCAAACGCTTCTTCATATCCGTCGTATCCGGTATGTCAAAGGTGAGCTACATTAACACCAAAAGAATCAACGAATTACTGTATGATATTAGTAAGATTAAAATAAAGTAGATACAGACAAACACAGGACGTAAAAGTATAGATACCAGAATACTCTCCCATATCCGATCCTTCACGTCCGCCAGTACATCTTTCCAATTATCAATGAGTATACTAGGCCTGCTTCTAGCAAAGGTCGCCACAAAACTGTTAAACTGCTCTGCCATTGGCCCAATAGGATTGAGGTTACTATTAATGTCTATTCTTATCCTTTGATTTGAACCACGATTGGCAGTCAAATTCCTCATTCGTGTGGCACGTCTACCCTTTCTACCCGTAGACGGGGTCTCCGACCCGCTGCATGAAGGAGGGATATCCTCAGGATCAGCCATGTATACCTATTTAAACAAAAAAAAAACTTGTTAGTATGTCAGGATAAATATCAAACATAACCTATAAATATCAATCAACGTACGTAAATATAACTTATAAATATCAACGTAAACATATAATATGCCTTTAAACATAACTCAAACTAAACTTACTTTGTGGTCAATTAGTAAAGTTCTCCCATAACCCTTCTTGGTGATCATTACGAGTAGCATGTACATCATCCACTTCATTTTCCTCATTGAAATTAGGCACTCGTGTTGAGAAAGAAGGAGTATCAGAAATATCAAGAGTTGAATCTTGATTTCCCTCACTACCATTATACATGTTTTTTCCCTGGAGAACCACTGACCACCTTTTGTTAGAAGGATCACGGATATAAAACACTTGGTTTGCCTGGGATGCCATGATGAAAGGCTCTTCTTTATTACCTACCTTATTAAGGTCCACCAATTTGAATCCTAACTCATCGGTTTGCACACCATTGTTACCGTCGACCCAATGACATTTAAAAACAGGTGCTCTAAACTTCGTGTAATCAACCTCCCATATCTCTTCAATGATTCCAAAGTATGAAACGGATGCCATAACAGGGTTTTTATCTTTCGAACTAGAGAAATGTATGGATTCAGCGACGACCATAACCCCACTGTTTTGTATAGTACTTTTGTCATCCTGAGACTTTGTATGGAAGGAAAACTTATTGATATCGTACCCACTCCAGCATATGACATCAAAGTTAGGCCCCTGTGCTAGCCATTTTAATGTATCAGAAGCAATACTATCCTTTGCGATTTTTTCTTTAAACCAGTTCAAGAAAGTCTTGTTATGCTTGTTCAAACACCATTTTTCATTCATTCTAGGGTAAGTTTCATTGATGATACTTTTATGCTCACATAAGTATGGTTCAACCTCATCAGTGTTATTCAATATATACAAATGTGCTTGAAGCACTTCCTCCCGATCCATGCTCTTAACAGTGATACCTCAAGTACCCTTACCATCATATCTTCCTTCGTGATGAGACTTCGGAAGCCCTACAGGTTCCGTTTCTGACATGTAGTCTATACAAAACTCAATAGCTTCTTCTGCAACATACCTTTCAACAATAGATGCTTTGGGACGGTGTAGATTCTTCATATATCCTTTCAAGATCTTCATGTACCGCTCAACCGGGTACATCCACCTTAAATAAACGGGGCCGCACAATCTAATCTCCCTCACTAGATGAACAATCAAATGAACCATGATGTCAAAAAATGAAGGTAGAAAATACATCTCCAATTGGCACAAGATAATGGCTGCCTTATTTTCCAAGTCATCCAACTTTTTAGTGTCAATGACCTTGCTACATATAGCATTGAAGAATAAGCATAACCTACTAATGGCATGTCTGACTTTTTTAGGCAATATGTCACGAATGGCCACCGGTAGTAGTTGTTGCATCAAGACATGACAATCATGAGACTTTAAGCCAACTAATTTGATATCTTTCATTAAGACAAGTCTTTTGATATTTGAAGAGTAACCCTGTGGCACTTTGACTCCCCGTAGACATTCACATAAACTTCTTTTCTCTTTTTTTGATAAAGTATGACATGCTAGGGGCAAATAAGTATTCTAATCCCCCACTTTATGTGGAGCTAACTGCTCTCGTATACCCATCGCAACTAGATCCAGACGAGCATTCACACCATCCTTTGTCATGCCTTGAATGGTGAGAAGCGTTCCGATTAAACTGTCACACACATTTTTCTCCACATGCATTACATCAATACAATGTCTTACATCAAGCTTGCACCGGTATGGAAGATCAAAGAAGATCGACCTCTTCTTCCATATTTTATTCTCGGTAGCCTTCTTCTGGGTCTTCCCATAGATAACATTAATGTTGTTCACCCTTTCATAAACTTGCTCTCCAGTCAAGGCCACCGGAGCAATTTCATTCTCCAAAAGTCCATTGAAAGCTTTTCTCAATCTACGATAAGGATGATTACGTCGGAGAAATCTCCGATGCCCAAGGTAAACTGTCTTCCTTCCATGTTGCAGTTGATGGTAACACGTGCCTTCTTCACATATTGGACATGCTTTATGCCCCTCAACACTATACCCACACAGGTTCCCGTATGCTGGAAAGTCATTGATGGTGCAAAATAACATGGCACGCAATCTGAATGTCTCACGGCAATGCCCATCGATCACATCAACGCCTTCATCCCACAACATTCTCAAGTCTCCAATCAAGGGACTCAGATAAACATCAATATCATTTCCTAGCTGTTTAGGACCCGAAATCATCATACTTAACATAATGTATTTGCGCTTCATGCACAACCAAGGAGACAGGTTGTAAATTACCAGGAGAACAGGCCATGAACTATGAATACTACTTAAGTTTCCATATGGATTTATTCCACCGGTAGCAAGTCCAAGCCTAAGGTTTCTGGGTTCAATGCCGAAATCCGGAAACAAACTATCAATTCTCTTCCATTACAAAGTATCGGCCGGATGGCGAATCTGTCCATCACACTTCCTCTCATCTGCATGCCATCTAATATTCTTTGCGTCATTTACATTAGCAAACAATCGCTTGAACCGCGGAATCACGGGAAGATACCATAACACCTTCGCAGGAGGACCTTTGGTGACCACATCACAACTAGAATCACCATCCTTCAATTTGTAGCGTGATACCCCACACCTGGGGCACTCGTGCATCTCTTCAAGCTCTTTCCTGTACAATATGCAATCATTGGGGCAAGCGTGTATTTTCTTATACTCCATACCCATCGGGCACAATATCTTCTTCGCCTCATGGTTTCGAGATGGCAATGTGTTGCCTTCTGGAAGCATGTCTTTCAACAACTCAAGCAATTCAGTAAAACTTTTATCGCTCCACCCATTTCTCGCCTTCACATTGAACAATCTTAACACCCCCGACAACCGTGTGAAATTAGTGCACACCGGATACAAATCCACTTCCGCATCACTGCACAAAGTATCATACACATGTGCGCACCGAAAAGACTCTTGCCCAACATCACGGATCATGTCCTCTAGTCCATCGTCCATTTCCACGTCATCAACTTCCTCTCTATCCGACACCCTCGACCTGTCTAACGATTCACCATGACATATCCATGTTGTATAACTCTTGCAAATCCCCTCACAAATAAGATGATCACGTATCTCCTCAGCTTCTAGTCGTCTCTCATTCAAACAGTTAACACAAGGAAAATAAAACCTTCCGTTACCACTATCAGTAGCATTTGTTTTTGAAAACTATAGAAAATCTTCCACTCCATTCTCATACTCATCACTTGTCCGTCTAGCATTCATCCAACCGCGATCCATGACTAAACCAATAACTTCGTACTTAGTCCAATATATTCATCAACCACTTCTTATGACAGGGTATGGCCCTATCCTATTGAGAAGAAAATTTTTCAACATTCGATTAACAGTTAGTCCTTAACTCTCATGCTCATACTCGACAAAATTTCGGCAGCATTTTCCTTCGGTCTCCGACGTACACGACTTGAACACGATGACATCCACCACGATAAAGTATGCACCCGGAGAACGAAAGGAAATGTATCAATCCGAACTTTCATCAAGTATATAACATTAGAATCAATGAATAACTATTTTAACTGAAGGAAGAAAAAGTTTTTTCCCAAACTGTCCAACTTTGGACAATTCAAGATCCAACACAATGAGCGGTACATTAAGCACGTACACGTGTGCTCATTAGTATTGCATCTCAAACGAGAAACTAAGGCTTTACTTATTACGTAGCTTGCATGAAGATGGGGCTTTGAAAGTGAAAAAAATCAGCCAAACAGAGCCCATCACGGCCTAGCCGTGACAGCCATCACGACCATGATCGAGTAGAGCTGAAAAGAAAGAATGGAAAAGTCAGAACCAGTCACGGCCAGCCCGTGATGTCCATCACGGCAGTGACATGCCAACTGAACCAGATCCTCACAGGCAGAACTAATCACGGCCTAGCCATGATGGTGGTCACGGCCGTGACAGACCAACCAGTGAAGCAACCTCCAAGGCAGAATCAGTCACGGCCTAGCCGTGACAGGCATCACGGCCGTGACACGTGATACCACCACCGGTGTTCCTTTATGTGTAACCTTTGTCCACCAATTGGAAAAATCCAGTCTTGGAGCCATTTCCACTATGGTGGATTAGACATAGATTCACACTTTATAACACTTCACACACAGAACAACACAAGTATACACAGAACAAGGACTCAAGACACAAACTTCATTAAAGGGGTCACAACAAGGCACTAACACACTCATGACAGAGCCTAGACATGCAGTTGTATATGGATGCAGTTAACCATTAGCCTCACAACAACCATGTTTTCACAGACACAAAATCAAAAATCAAAAAAATCTCAAGAATCTGAAAAAAATCACAGATGTTAGGTTTTCGTTCAAACCTTGTTGAGGCGTAACTCAGTATTGAAGAACAAAATCACAGAGGAAGAAACGAAATCTCAGTCAAATCTGCAGAGGAAGAAACGAAATAGAAGAGGAAGCTAAGTCAAAAGAGAAGAAGAAGACGAATACCTGGCGCAAATGGAAGAGGAAAACGCGAGTGGAAGAAGAAGAAGAATGCCTGGAGCAAATGGAAATCGCGAGTGAAGGGAATGAAAAACAAAGGAATGCTCTGTTCTTAATAGCAAGCACAGAAGGTTGTTGGCGGTGAAGCAACCAAACGTGATTTCTGCTTAGTGTGCTCGTGAGTGTGAAGCCTTCATCATCATGAACCAAAAAAAAGGTTCGAGTTCTTGCTAGTATATGGAAGAGCAGAGCCAAAACAAAGGAAAATGGCGCGTGACAGATGGAGGGAATGAAAAGAGAAACAAAAAGTAGGGTTTTGTCAAATATTACACATCGGTTATTGAAAAACCATCGGTTATTGAAAAACCGATGTGGTTAGTCATATTTCACATCGGTTCTAAAATAACCGATGTAGAAACTTACGATTTAATTTAAAATTTCAGTTTTTTTTTAAATTTATTACACCGATTATTTTAAAACCGATGTAGTTAATTTATATTACACATCGGTTCACTGGAACCGACGTGGAAAGATAAAATTTTCAATTCTAATATATTTTTTTAATTTTATACATCGGTTATAATAAAACCGATGTGGTTAATCTATATATTACACATCGATTCCAAAAGAACCGATGTCAAAAGATAAAAGTTTATAATTTAAAATTTTTTTGTTTTAATTTTAAACATCGGTTAAAATATAACCGATGTGGAAAGTGTCATCATCGCTTCCTTTTTACACATCGGTTATAGAGAAACCGATGTGGAATCTCCGATGTTAAAAACATATTTTGCACTAGTATAAGTTGCATCACTCATATTTTGCACCACCCATTACATCACCCATATGTGATAAATTTTGGACCAATCAAATTATCACATGGATTTGGTCAAAATTTCAAACTTTCTAGTTGTATTATACTGTAATCAAACTATATGAATACAATATATTGTAGTATAATATATGTATTCTTTGTATTCGTAAATTTAATCCATATTAAAATAATGTTTTTTATTAAAAAAACTGATTATATTGTCAAATAATATTTTAATATGAATTAAAATAATGTTGGTTGTCAATAATATTTTGCAATATAATCAGTTTTTTTTAATCAAAAAAATATTATTTTAATATGAGTTAAATTTATAAATATAAAAAACACATATATTATACTACAAGATATTGTATTCATATAGCTTGACTAGAGTATGATACAACTAGAAAGTTTGAAATTTTGACCAATCTATGTGGCAATTTGATTCGCCCAAAATTTGTCACATGAGTAATATAGTGGGTGATATAAAATGTGGGTGGTGCACCATAACCCAACCCTATATATATATATATATATATATATATATATATATATATATATATATATATATATATATATATAATGTGAGAGAGAAGCAAAGGATTAGTCAAGAGAGTGTCACGTCTTTTTGTTATAACTAGCCGTGCAAGTCGCGCAGCAATGGTTATTATAATTTTTTTAAAAAGTAAAATTAAAAATTAATCAGTATTTTTTACCTTGGATATAATTGAATAAAGTAAACTATATCAATATTAACACAATTATAAAGCACATAAACCAATGCAAGTGATATACAACATATTAAAGTATGAAATCGAGAATGTACTTAAACTGAAGATGAAAAAAAAACATTTCGTAGAATTGGTCTTCAAGATTTATCAACAAAAAGTTAATTGAGTAATTGTTTAACTAATATATCAATAATTTAAGTTAATAATTTTGTTTTTTGATACTTAAGTTAATAATTTTAAAGATAAATTGATCCATATAGAAGACCATATGATATCCACTGTACTCTAATTGCCTTCAATGGAACAATTTTATTGTAATTTTCATTCAAATACTGACATAAACAGATGCATTCTACTATCTTTAGCGATATACCCGTGCATTCACACGGGTCGCGTTGCATTGCTTACTATAAATTTTTTAAAAATAAAATTTAAAAGTAATCAAATTTTTTTACCTAGGAAATAATTGAAGAAAGTAAATTATACACCAATATTGACACAATTTTTTTAAGAATAATATTGCCACAATTTTAAATCGCAGAAACTGATACAAATGATATGGAAGATGGTAAAGTATGAAACTGAAGATGTAAAAAAAAAACATTTCACGGGATTGAACTTCAAGACTTGTTAACAAAAAATTAGTTGAGTAATTGCTTAGAGATATGCTTGTGACAGCATTTATATACTTTAAGGTAGAAGCAGAACTTTAATGAACCTTTGGCTAACAGGGTCAAGCAACAAAGCAACATGACATTTTAATACTTAGCTTTAATACTTGTTGGGAAAGCCCCTTGAGGATTTCATGAAATGTCAACTACTGTAATAACATTCTTTAGCATTCAGAGGTTACCTTCTATTTGTGAAGGATAATGGGCTCACTTGCTGCTATCCTTTTAACTTGCTTATCTAAAGTCAAGTTAATTAGTTTACCCCATATGCAGCCAATGAATAAAAAACAAGGCCATGGCAGGAGCCCCAGCAATTCCTTCCAGTGACATGTTACACCCCCTCGACATTACCTCCTAATCACATGTAAAAATAAATTAAAAAAAAAACTGGCCGGTTGCTTTCAGAAAACTTATGTTATTTTCATAAGTCTGGATATGTGGGGGTAAAAAAAAATTTCTTTTTCTTTTCTGCGGAATACTTAAAAAAAAAATAGCGCACACAACATAAAAGTAAAATCATACCATGCTTAATAACACACAAAAACTAGGTTTATTTCATGAAATAATCTTTCGTATTGAATTTTATAAAATCATTACAAGGCTCTTCAAAACCACCTATAATGACTTTCTCAAAGCACCCGTCCCAAAGGAAACATCCTAAGCTGGTTGTTCTAAAAGACAACTACTAGAAAGAATTCTATAATTCTCGCCATTACGATAATCATCCACCTCTTCAAGGATAGGGATTTATATCCCCTAAGTGAGATTAGGAACTTGTCGGCATCCACCTGCTCTCATGTACCAAGGTACAACATCAAAGAACCAAGAAAACCTGATATATTGTAAGGGTGAGTTACCAATATATGGATGAATTATGACGACCACACGCCCAAACGCGGAATAATAGATACAGATAAATATTCATATTCAACATAGAAATTTTCACAAATAAGCATATCAGTCAATAATCATCGTCGTTTTTGAAAACATGACACTTCTATATTTCATCATTCTATCCTAGTATCCGAAGATCCCAACTTTCTTTTGAAAAATGAGCTGATCAGGCTCGATTGCCACAACACCACAACGTCTTGAATACCTTATTCATTAAGATATCCATAATAACAACGTTTTGAATACCTCATGCACCAAGATATCCGAAATAACAACGTCTCGAATACCTCGTTTACCAAGATAACAACGTCTCGAATACCTCGCTTACCAAGATATCCGGAATAACAGACGCGTCTGCCAAAAACAATGCATGTAAAACCTTTTATTTTCGCGGCTTTTCTTTGTACCCCATTCTTTCCTTGTCGAGGCTCAAGGCAGGACGTTAAAGTGTCTTTAAAACTTTTATTGTCAACACAGTATGTTGAAGTCCGAGTGTCCAATCATAACAATTATAGACCCGTGGACTAGTCTAGAACTTTATGATCGTAGAAAAACAATTTTACCTTTTTTACTCCGTTTTCCACATTTATCACAACGTTAGTAGGACACCCAGTCCACAACAACGCATATAGGACACACAGTCCACATCAACATATATAGGACACACAGTCCACATCATCATATATAAAGGACATACAGTCCACGACGTTGTGATACGAATCATGGATCCACATGCTTTAACTCTAGTATCCCGACGTCTCGGTTAGTAGGTTCACTTTTCAATGTTATTTTTCCTTCAGTGAAAAACAAATCCAAAACCAAAATTTTTTCGTAACTTATCCAAGTTATCGGATATTTCTTTTTTGAATAAAAATCTTTTTAAATAAAAGACTTTTCTTTTGAAATTCTTTTGTTTTAAACTTTAAGTTTTTAGAAAATCCATTCTATTTCCAAAATCCAAATTGTTTTATTTTCAAATCATATTTTTCCTAAAAACAATTGAAACTTTCAAATAAAATTCTTTTAATTTCCAAAATAAACTTTTGTTTCCTTCAAACATTTCCAAGGAAATTGATTTTCTTTTAGTATAAAATCATTTAAATCTATTGAATTTTCTTCATAAAATTGTCTTTTATTTCTACAAAATTTCACCAAACATTAGAATTATTTTTCTTCACTTTTCATCAAAACCTTGTAAAAAGAAATCTTTATTTGTGATTTTCTTCGTAAATGTTTTCTTAAAGCTTTTATCTTGTATTATTAATTGAGCTCTAACCAACGGTTATGCTTCCATGCAACAACCACAACACATATACAACAATTCCAACATATATAAGCCACATTCATATTTTCATAAATCATCAACTAAGGCATATAAATCATCAAATATATTATCAACACATCAAGAACTCAAAATTTAACTAAAACAGTCACAACAACAACAACATCAAGCTAACACATCACAACAAACACACATGGCATATAGTCATCATAAATAGTTATCTCTCGGGCTTTCTCCCTTTACCTGATTCGACGGGTAGAAAAAGTCTTTGTCTTTGTGTTGCCCAGAGCGAACTTCATTTGCCCACCGCGTCCCGCAAATCTATGAATTAAGTGAATGACTAAAATTAAAACAACAAAGTGATCTTATCTTTCTAAGTATAGGTTTTGGCCATGGCTAGAAAAATGATGCTAGAGATATCCAGCCCTTTATAAATTCTTGGATTACATTTTATCTAAGATTTACTTATATATATATATATATATACACACACACTTTAATCCCATATTTTTATATCTTTACGTTAACACTTGTTTATAGTCCATTTTATACCAAGATCTTTACTTGATCATGTTAAAAGATATTATTTTCAAAATCATATTTTTCATTCAAAAATTAATGAACTCTTTTATAAAATCATTTTCAGAATAGGAGTGAGTATAAATTGTGAATGATCACTCAAATGACCTTTAAAAATTTTGAAAATTTAATTGAAGGTACCCAACTCATATATAAACAAACATATTGTAGTTGGTCTCATGTCAAAATTCGAAGGCATTAATTTATTAAAAATCTCGTACTGCCTCTGATTGTACTAGATTTTCCAGAAATCCGAGTTCACCAACATGTAATTAACTTTATGAAATTGTTTCTCTTTATATACATGTGTAAAAATTTCAAATCTTCAACCAAACTTTAATTATACTTCAGTATTAACCCAGAAAATTTTATAAAGAATTTAACTTTCAAAATCCCATATAAAATCATCATGCAACCAATTATGTTCTTATTTTCACACATAGAGTTTGGTTCTACTTTGACAGGTGTTTTGACCCAGTAAATCTTATCCAAATATTTATATATTATACATCAAATTAAAGCCCCATAAGTCTTCTTTCCAAATATATATTTAGTTTTCAGAAACACGTTTTGTGTAAAAAGTTATAGGCTTACGAATAATAGGTATATTGTAAAGTTCATAAAAATGATTATATGCAATTAATGAAAGTACTGTTCAATGAAAAGTCTTGTCAAATTTTCACATCAAGCCTTATCAAGTCTACATCTAATATATTTTAAATAAATTTTGTTTTGTTCTAGTCCCATCGAATTCCCGATTGTAAAAACCAATCGTATTTTCTTTGTAAATTTCTACCGGAAAAATTAATTTTGAAATGAAAAAATTTTAAAATCATGGAAATTGTTGTAATCGTGTTAGAAATTTTACAGTTTCATTTTACGAGTCGAAATTCATTTTTCGGATCAGTAGAGCCTTACTGACAGTGAAAACGTAAACCATTTTCATTTGAAATTTCAACCGAAATTTTAAATAGCAGCTTCCTACTATAAAATAAATTATGAAAGTAATTTAGGTTTATCAAAGTAATTTCTCAAATTTAAAATCTAAATATACTAAACATGCACACACATACATAAGCACAAATTATAGAAAAACAAAAAAATGGGGGTGTAATATGACACATCCTTACCTTACGATTGATCAAATTTTTTTCACTATAAAAGCTTTTCTGATAAATAAATCTCAGAGGTTTATGAGGCCTTCTCCATTTTTTAATTTGCTTCAATAAGAATACCTTAAGTAGCTCAAGTGGCATCTCACTATGCCTGGTCATCCGAATAACTAGGTGTAGATGTTTATAATCCAAAGCAACCTTGTCGATACAATTGGATAATGGAGAATGAGATTTAATTAATTGCTCAATGGATTACAACTGGGGCCACAGCATTTTGAATAGAGTTGTTGATTGAAAATGCATAGAAAATGCACTCAAAAGGAAAAAAGAAATAAAATAACCATATACACTATTTGGTAAAACCCTACATAAAAAATACTACTATTTGAAAAGCATAAATCAAAAAGTAAAAGACAGTAAGCAGCTATAAATAACAATAGACTAACAATTGGAAAATGCATTAGTATAACATACCTCCATGACTGCAACTTTAGATGTCAAAAGTCACAAACTTAAGTTGGCAGCTATGTTATCTATAGATAGATAGATAGGTAGCAATGTTTTTTTATTTGAAACATTAATTTCCACTACTGTTTAATGATGTTTCAAACTGTACATTAACCAAAGTGAGTGGTGAAAAGGTTTTTATGCAAATCTATATTGTTTCCCATGCTTAATGATACTTAAAGGTCACTTCACGGATTACTAATTTTCAATGCAAAATCGTGTTAATAAAAGAATACAATGGATTAATAATAGATTAATGAAAAGCATAACACTACTGCATGCTAAATTGTCTTATATAAAGTAACCACGAACAGCAGCAACTATAAAGCCGTCTGCCTAACATAAAACCAAGCAAAGAATAGCAAGTCAAGAAAATAATAACAATCACCTGAAACTACTTGGAAGTTAATCATACATTCATGCATAATACTATGTTAATAAAATAAAAGGGATAATAAGTAGTAACAAAATACAGAGGAGCTAACAAAAAAGACCCCAAAAGCATAAATAGAAAGTTGATAATTCATATTGGAAACATACTCACCAAAATCATTGGAAGAGCTCTAGATCACTTGAGAATCCAAGGTTACTTCTTGAAGGAGGAGAAAGTAAATCTGTATATAACCAAAATATGAAGAAGTTGTATGAGGGAAGTAAAGGCAAAAATAGCAAATCAAATGTAAGGGTAGAAATAGCCAGCCAAATGAAAAACAAAATGGGAAAAAAATACAAGTAGGCATGTAAGAAGCTAAAAGTGCATAAACAAAAGTGGAGGAAATCCAGTCTCCTAAATCAGGGCCATGTTTAAGCAAAGCACGCCTTTATGATAATTTCATAGACCTCATCAACAATCAGAGGAGCCTTCAATTCTGATTTGTCATTAAAATTGTTATACTCGTACATAATCCTGGCCCTGAAACCGTCACAACTTCACCATAGTAAACATCAAGATATTTATGAATGAGATAAAACTTAAGAAATTTAGTGAGAAAGCTTAAAAGGTGTCATATAAATCAAACATAAAGAAATGGGTGTAGCAGTAAATAACAAAGAAAATGCACTAAAATACTCATAAAATACACATCAAATGCAGATTCAGGTAAAATACACATCAAATGTAGATTCAGGAGCAGGGTACTCACCTGAAAGAAGTAACAACTTGAATCTTGAAACTCATCTCTTCATCTCTTCACAAACCCATCACCCCCACCATCTCGTCATCTCTCCTATTCTTCACAAACCCACAACCCTCTCTTCATCTTTTTGTTCTTCACAAACCCATCAGCCCCACCCTCTCTTCACTACAAAAAAAGGTTATTTAGCGACCGAAAATAGTGACTGAATTTGTTGGTTGCTGCTTGCGACCGAAATAGCGACCGATTGTAGGATCTAAATCAAACACTGATTAGAGTCTGCGACCGAAATAACGACTGAAATAGAGCGTAGCAGAGTTATCGGTCTCTATTTCAGTCGCAAAATAAAGGAAAGTAAAAGTAAAAAATTTATGACTTTTTAGCGACCGAAATGACGACCGAGTTAAATGCAACGGTTAAATTTTATCTATCTTTGCGACCAATGTTAAATCGGTTGCTAAACGACGCGTAAAAAATTAAAATAGAGCGTGTTAGTGACCGAATTTTAAATCAGTCGCTAAATTTATGAATTCAAATTAACCGATTTAGCGACCGAATTATTCGGTCGGTAAAAATAAAATCCCTAAAACCAGTGCAACCCCCTTTCTTCCTCACTCACCCGAATCTCTCATTCTCTCTCACCGTGTCTCTCTTCGTCTCGCGAGCTCCGGCCACCACAGGACGCCTCGAGCCACCACCGTCGTCCCCTCTCCTCCGATAAGCCCTCATCTTCTCCGTATCTCTCCATCCCCCTCTTTCTCTGTCTCATTCTGTCTCTCTCTCCATTTCTCAGGTTCTCTTTCATCCTCTCCTCCGACCACCACCACCACCACCATCCTCCTCTTCCATAGGTAAGCTCTCTTCTTCTCTCCTCTATCTCTCTCTGTCTCGTACGCTCTCTCTTGCTCGGTTCTCTCTCTCTTTGTCTAAGTTTCTCTCTCTATGTCTCTTTCAGGTGTTGCCACCTCCTCCTCCGACCACCATCACCATTTCTAGGGGCTTTGTTCATGCGGCCACCACCCCCACAGTCTCCTCTGATCAGTATGAAACATAATTATTGATTGATTTATTGATTGTATGACACTTCATAGCTTTTCTAGACTATATTGGGGGTATTTTACTGCTATTGTAAACCCTCTTTGAATGTATTTTTTATTTCATTTTGACTGAAACTCGGTACTGTGAATATAGCTGCTTGAAAATGTACTTGAAGGAATACTTGACTGAAAATGTACAGTTTTGATGATTGAAGCTGTTAAGCATTGAAAATCAGATTTTCTGTTCTATGTTACTTGCTAAACTGTTTGGTATTGATCAAATGGCTAAAATTTCTGGGGATTATTGTCTTGTTTAAACAGTATGATAGGTGTTGAGGGTAATGATAGCAGGGTGTTTGATGAAAAGCCTGAATTACCATGATTTGTAAAGTATATATTTTTGCTAGGTGGTGCAGGTGCTGATTGATTTTTAATTGTACTTTAAAATTGCTTGCTTTATGACTACTTGAGTTCTGGTATTTTAGTGTTTATAGGATCATTATACTTCTGCCACCTTTTCGCATATATCCAATTGGTTCTAATCTGGTTTTGTTTCTACTCTTTAAATCCCTCTTTTGGTGTAGCTAAAGGTAAATAATATTTTTGTGATGTTAAAAATGAAAATAACTTAACTGAATGATCATTGTTTTAATTTGATTGACCTTTTATGATATTTATGCTATGGTTATTGCCTAAGAGGATTTTTGATTTCGCAAGTCATCTTGGTGAACATGCTACGCTGGTTTGTCTCATATGCATTGCTCCATTTTACCACTTTTCTTTTTATTACTTCTTTTATTTTACCTCTCTGTTTAGGGTTCCTGCACTATCAGTTCCTCACACTCTCTTCCCTTCCATTCACGCCACCTGCACACAGCACACTCTGGGCACACTTATATAAGTTGTTGAAGTACATAACATACCTTTTTTTTATTACTTTGCCATTAAAATAATGCCCGGCTTAAACAAGCTATGGTACTGATATGTAATGAAAATGTTTTGTTTATACTTTCATGAGTGGCAAGTGTCGAAGTAGGTTAATGATTTCCAAGTTTATACTTTTATCACAAGAGCCTTTGTTGATGTTATTATTTTTTCTTACAATTTTCTTTGTCTATTGACAACTGCTCTAGTCGTCACCCGTTTTCACTATTTGGTTGGAGTTGAGGTAGGTCAAATACTCTATCTTTTTCTTTGTTGCTAGTGGTTTTTGAAGACTTTGAATTGATTTGTTGATTGTTAGTGAAGAGTTGAACTCAATAGGATTCTGGTTGTGTGCTGGTAGATTAGAAATGATGCATGTGGTTGCAATTGAATATGTTGTTTGTTAGTGGAGAGCTGAGCTCAATAGGATGTTGGTTGTGTGCTGGTAGATTAAAATTAATGCATGTGGTTGTAAACTTTATATGTTGTTTGCTAGTGGAGAGCACAGCTCAATAGGATGGATGTGTCAATTCTATGCCTTGATTGCCATTTTTATGTCCTTATTAACGTTTTTGTCGCTAAAATTGTGCTCTATATATAGAGTTAAATTTGTATCTTCTGTTATGGTTAATGAGTTAGAATAGCCTTAGTGGAGAGCAGAGCTCAATAGGATGTGATCCTGTCAAAAAGGCGGGATGGTTGTTGCGTGTTGCTAATTTAGAAGTTATGCATGTGTTTGACAATTATGTGTTACTTGTTAGTGGAGAGTGGAGCTCAATAGGATGTTTGATACTATATTTTATCTAAGTTTGTATTGAAATATGCTTCAATATATATTTGTTGAAGTATATTGCAATCCTTATAAGTCAATGGTTTTATTTTCTGCTAGATTTAATTATTAAGTTACGAAAGCCTTAGTTTCCTATTTGAGATTCATTATTAATGAGCATGCGTAACTTCTCAGGGCACGCATGCTCATTGTATTGAATCTTGAATTGTCCAAGTGGGACAGTTTGGGAAAAAACCTTTTTCACACTCGTACAATAGTCATTTCAATGTTCAAATGCCTTATATACTTGTTGAAATCTTGGTCTGATGCATTTCCTTTTGTTCTCCTGGTGCATACCTGATCGTGGTGATTCTCACCGTGCTCGAGTAGTGTACTTGGAGACCGATGGGAAACGCTGCCAAAATTTTGTCAAGTATAAGGTATTTGAATATGGGAATAACTATTATTAGCCGAGTGTGGTAAAGGTTTCTTCTCGAATGGGATAGGTTCATACCTTATCATAAGAACGAGATTGATGGAGTTATTGGAATGCACCGTAATATATAAGTGTTATTGTAGGATTGGTCAGGCTATTTAATTGCCAGCAATGAATATTCTGGAGAATCGGAAATGGATGTATTGTAGGTTGGATCGGAATAAACATCTTAGGGAAGAGTATAGAGTTGGAGTGGGTGAGTTTATAGAGTTTGTTGTTAGCCAGGAGAGATTTATACGGCTGGCCGGTGATCATTTGAGGTGTCCTTGCAAAAGATGCAAGTCTCAATCTTTCAAAAGCGTGGATGGAGTTGAGGCCGATCTTTATGAGAAGGGCTTCATGCCTGATTACTATTGGTGGAGTAACCATGGTGAGACATTGCCTGATTTAAACCCGATTGTGTTTGAAGGTTCGTACTATGGAAGTGGTGACCGGAGGGAAGAATTGAATCCATACGAGCAGATGACAATGGATCATGTTGGACCATCGGTTGGTGCTGTACTAGAAGAAGATGGGTGAATAGCCTCTGGCTAGTCTAGTTTTATAACTAGAAAAACCTTGGCTTTGTGCTAATTTTATCTCATTTTCACCCAAATTAGATTTGATTGTCTTTAAGCAGCATTTTGAGTCTGTAAAGTATTTTTAGGTTAATTTAGCTGATTTAGAGTTAAATAAAGTACTTATGCTATTTTCTGTTTTCAGGTTAATAAAAAGAAATAAATCTCGAGATTTCGCCCCGCGAGGAGGCGTTCGCCTCGCGAACCTGAAGGTGACTGTGCCAGAAAATTTGCAATCCTTTCTGTGTCGCCCCGCGAATAGATTACTCGCCTCGCGAGACTGAAGATCAGAAGCCATGACTTTTCCATTCCTTGCCACGCGAGACGTACTTCGCCTCGCGAGAAGACCAAACGATGCAGACTGTTCAAATATTCGCGTCGCGAGACAGTGTTCGCCTCGCGAGCTAGCGAAAACCAGAATCTGTATTTAAGCATGTTTGAAGACAGAACTTAGGAGTTAGTGAGTAGTAGTAGTAGTTTATCTTCTTTTCTTAGATATGTTTTGTTTTCCCTTTGTAATGGAGAGCTAGTCTCCTTTGATTAATCTACTGCGATTGAGTTCCATTGACGCTTGAGGTTTTGTAATTCCTAAACTCAATGCTATTCTCTTTCAATACTTGTTTTATATATTTTTGTTTGCTTGATTCAGGAGTGTATAGAATAGGTATTGATTTATTTCTATGATTATGTGTTCCTATACTTAATCGCGTTTGCTTAATTCGCGTGTGTTCGTTCATGTTCGCTTAGTTCATGAGTGCTTCACCCCGTTTGCTTAATTCGGGAATAGGAACATATGTCTCGTAGTATTGATTTCGCTTGTTAATTGATGCTACAATCGAAAAGGGATTAGAATCTGCTTAGGGCTTGGAATTATATGAACCGATGATAGTGGGAACCCGAGAACAGTAGGTTAATCGCTTTAGCTTATTTGGTAATTGTTTAGTTTACATTGTCTTTTTGATTTGTTTTCTTTATTCAATTCCAAATCCAAATCCAAAACCCCCCAAAACTGATTTTTGTGTTAATAACCACAACCTAAGAGTCCTTGTGAGACGATAGCCGAGTTGTCACCCTAAACTACATTTTTATAAACCGCTCGTTCTTTTTGGCGCGTGCGCGACAGCGCGTTCAAAATTGGCGCCGTTGCCGGGGACTCTTGTTGTTATTAACATTTTAAAAAAAAACTTTTGCTTTGCTGAATTAGTTTTGTCTGCTTTGTCTGCTTGTTTGCTTTCCATGGATAATTACATGTATGGGTATTTGCCTAATGTTGATTATAAGCCACCACCTTGCATGTATTATCCTGATTTTAGTAAACCACCACCATGCATAAATTATCCTAATTTTGTTGGAGGTTATGAGTTTAGCAGTGGTTTTGACATGATTGGAGTGAATGAAGAGAAACCTTTTTCTCATAGCCAACATGGAGGAGAACGCAGCAGCTTGGATGAGATTGCCTCTTTGGTGCATCAAATGGCAATAAGCCAACAATATTAGCCTGACCCTACACTAGCCCAGCTCAGTCTGGAAGAATTAGTGCAACGGACGGCAGAGAACAATCTACGGATGGCAGAACAAAATCTTGAATTCCAACAGAAGTTAGCCATTCAAATTGATCACATTGTCTCCACCTCGGCTACACTGCAAACTCCACATTCCCTTGAAGAACATACAGAGTCACAAGTAGTTATTCCTGACAATACCTCTGAGGATAATTTTGATAATGATACTTCTGTTGATGAACTGTGAGTTGAATCTCCAGATATTCATACCTCCCCTAATTCTATCTATTATAGTGCATGTGCTGATTGTACCGACACTACTTTGTGTATAGCATGTTTTGAAAGTTCATTCTTTTCAGGAAACATAGAAAATAAGGATCAGGAGGATCAGGAGGACATCTGCTTCACCGTGCTCGAGGATGATGAAGAACCTTTGGAAGTAGATGATTCAATTAAATCAAATGCATGTGTTGAGAGTGATGGGATGGACCAACTGTGTGTTGAATTTCCAGACATTCAGGCTTTTACTGATTCAGTTTCTTGTACCATATGTACTGACTCTACTAACAATAACCTTTGTGTGGTGTGTGCTGAGATTTCTGCAGGTTTAGCAAGTGATGGATTTGTTAGCGCAGTGAATGAAGAACGTGCAGAAGTTGAAGCAGCACCAGCAACACTCTTTACCAGTTTGCCAGCTCCCACTGTGGAACAACCGGTGATGGAGTTCAAGCCTCTAGATTTTGCACCATGGCCAGTCCAAGAGGTTGAACCCCGATTTTATTGGGAGGAATTTATTGAGAAGGAGGTCAACTGTGACCCAAGAGGGAGTGAGAAGTCCGCCGCACTTGGCGAGGTCACCATAACTGTCAAGCACTCACCTCCATAAAAAGGCTGCAAGTTAGGGGACCATGGAACAAACTTCCGTCCTTTGTCTATCACGTGGGCCTTATGCTGCATGCCATGGGATCCGGGAGGATCATACTGCAATTTGCGCATTCCGTGGCCACTGTATCACAGACAGTGGGATCCCGGTGGAACCGCCCCCAATGAGTTTTCTCAAAACCTTTTCCTTTTAATTATGCTTGCTTTATTTTTGTTTTGTTTTCAATAAAGCTCCTGAATAATTTGAGAAGCTCAGGATTTGTGTTGAGTCTTGTGTTGGCAAGCTTTATTGGTTTTGATTAATATTTGCACAGATTGATTGCATGATCTATGTGATGATTCCCCCTAGGTTAATTTTTTTTTTTTCGAAATGTGATCCCCATGTGATTGAAAACTGAACTTTGAGATTTTGTTGTGATGGCATGATTTATGATAAGTTTGGGGTGAAGGGAAGCACACACTAGGGATAGAATTTCTGTCAAAAAATTTGCAAAAAAATGTCCAGGTGAGGTTTTGAGCCTCCAACATGTTTTTAACTGTGTGAAATCACTTTTAAGTTGCACTTTCCTGAATTTGCTTGAATCTCTTCTTGGTTTGCATGTCTATGTGTTTGCATCAAATGATTTAGGCATTTTCTTTGTAAATAACTACTTAGCCTAAAAATAACCGTCCCTAATGCATGTTCCTTAGTTAGCCCATTGAGCCTAATTAGCCTGTTAATTCTTGATAACCTTATGTTACAAGCCGAAAAAATCTGAAAAAAATCATGTTAACCCGATCTTAGGATTAGGAGAGCATGGAATTTTAGCAAGAAAGTGGTTGCAAGAAACTAAGTTTGGGGTGGCTACAAGGATATGATGTGTTGTTTGGGATTGAGAAAAAGAAAAAAAATATAATAAAAAGGTTGGAGCCAAAGGCCAAAAGAAAAGAAAAGAAAAGAAAAAGTGTAAAAATGATAAAAATAAAAGTATTGGAAGAAATGGCTGTAGTCACCCAAAGCATAAAGAAAAATGAAAAAAGGAACTTGATTGGAAATTCAAAGTGTAAAAAGCTCATGCTCTCTTAGTTCCTAGGGACTTCAGCCCAGTACCTTTGTATATCCTACCCTTAGCCAGACCCCATTACAACCATAAAAGACCTTTTGATGTTGCATGCATGTTTTCTATGGGAATCATTTTGAGATGAAAATCAAATTCACGGGAAGTGTTCTTAAAGGTGAAATTGAGTGAATTGTTGATAGCCTAGACAAACTGAGCGATTGAGTGAACACTAAATGCCCTTGTGAGGAAGGCAGTTGTTTGAATTTGGTGGATCTCCCTCTTGTGTGTAACTTGGATCCCTTGCTTAGATTACTGATTGTTTGAATGACTAATTTCTCAATTGTTCAGAATAAATGATTGTGTGGATTGCTTTGTTTGAAAGGGGGGAACATTGAAGAAAACTGTTTTGATGTATTGCTTGAAATCTGTGCAAAGTTGATTGAATCCTTAAGCTTGCCAAGTTTGAGTCTTTTTAAGTTTTTGAGTTTTAGTTTGCTTGGGGATAAGCAAAGTTTAAGTTTGGGGTATTTTGATCAGCCTCTGGCTAGTCTAGTTTTATAACTAGAAAAACCTTGGCTTTGTGCTAATTTTATCTCATTTTCACCCAAATTAGACTTGATTGTCTTTAAGCAGCATTTTGAGTCTGTAAAGTATTTTTAGGTTAATTTAGCTGATTTAGAGTTAAATAAAACACTTATGCTATTTTCTATTTTCAGGTTAATAAAAAGAAATAAATCTGGAGATTTCGCCCCGCGAGGAGGCATTCGCCTCGCGAACCTGAAGGTGACTGTGCCAGAAAATTTGCAATCCTTTCTGTGTCGCCCCGCGAATAGATTACTCACCTCGCGAGACTGAAGATCAGAAGCCATGACTTTTCCATTCCTCGCCACGCGAGCCGTACTTCGCCTCGCGAGAAGACCAAACGATGCAGACTGTTCATAATATTCGCGTCGCGAGACAGTGTTCGCCTCGCTAGCTATCGAAAACCAGAATTTGTATTTAAGCATGTTTGAAGATAGAACTTAGGAGTTAGTGAGTAGTAGTAGTTTATCTTCTTTTCTTAGATATGTTTTGTTTTCCCTTTGTAATGGAGAGCTAGTCTCCTTTGATTAATCTACTGTGATTAGGTTCCATTGACGCTTGAGGTTTTGTAATTCCTAAACTCAATGCTATTCTCTTTCAATACTTGTTTTATATATTTCTGTTTGCTTAATTCAGGAGTGTATAGAATAGGTATTGATTTATTTCGATGATTATGTGTTCCTATACTTAATCGCGTTTGCTTAATTCGCGTGTGTTCATTCATGTTCGCTTAGTTCATGAGTGCTTCACCCCGTTTGCTTAATTCGGGAATAGGAACATATGTCTCGTACTATTGATTTCGCTTGTTAATTGATGCTACAATCGAAAAGGGATTAAAATCTGCTTAGGGCTTGGAATTATATGAACCGATGATAGTGGGAACCCGAGAACAGTAGGTTAATCGCTTTAGCTTATTTGGTAATTGTTTAGTTTACATTGTCTTTCTACTTTGTTTTCTTTATTCAATTCCAAATCCAAAACCCCCCAAAACTGATTTTTGTGTTAATAACAACAACCTAAGAGTCCTTGTGAGACGATATCCGAGTTGTCGCCCTAAACTACATTTTTATAAACCGTTCGTTCTTTTTGGCGCGTGCGTGACAGCGCGTTCAATGGGGGAGAAGATGGTGGAATGGGTTCCCAATACATAGAGGAGAATCCAAATCCCGAAGCTCAAAGATTCTATGATATGCTGAGTGCTGCACGATCTCCATTGTGGGAAGGATGTCGGGAGTACACGGAGTTGTCGATGTGCATGGAATGGTTGAGTATCAAATCTGACTACAATATGCATGAAGGTTGTTTTAATCGCCTCACCAGGTCAGTGTCCAAGGCGTTGCTAGAAGACAATCGGATGCCTACTAGTTTTTATCATGCTAAGAAGTCTGTGAAAAATTTGGGTGTGGGATGTTTAAAAATTGATTGTTGCCTAAATGGATGTATGTTGTACTATAAGGATGATTCAGCGGAAAGCATAACATGTTGTCGATTTTGTTGTGCGGATCGGTATAAGACAACCACTAGGATGGGCATTGAGAAGAAGAGGTCGCTAAAAAAGATGTGGTACTTTCCGCTCGTGCCAAGATTTACAAGATTGTACTCTTCGATGGCCACTGCAGCTCACATGAGGTGGCATAGTGAGCATGAGAGGGAGCAAGATGTCTTGTGCCATCCATTTGATGGAGAAGCTTGGAAGCATTTTGATAGGGTTCATATGGCATTTTCGCAGGACCCTCAGAATGTCCGATTGGGGTTATCTACTGATGGATTTAATCCTTTTGGGCAGTATGGAAAAGCATACTCTTGTTGACCGGTTATCCTGACTCCGTACAATCTTCCCCCGGGGATGTGCATGAAGCGGGAGTTTATGTTCCTAACAGTCATAATTCCGGGTCCGTCTAATCCAAAAGGTAAGATTGATGTGTACTTGCAGCGCTGATAGATGAGTTGACGATGCTATGGAATGATGGTGTGTTGACATATGACGTATCTTTGAGGCGGAATTTCATCATGAAAGCAGCTTTGATGTGGACGATCAACGACTTTCCCGCCTATGGGATGATGTCGGGTTGGATGACCGCGGGGAAGCTTGGATGCCCAATATGTATGGAGCGATCGAAGGCATTCATGCTTAAAAATAGTCGAAAGATCTCATATTTTGATTGTTATCGTCAATTCCTTCCAGAAGATCATCCTTATAGGCGGAACAAGAATGCATTCAAGAAGCATAGTGCGGAGACTACACCGCCTCCACCACGTTTAACTGGTCCTAATGTATGGCGCATAGTATAGTACTTACCGCTCGTCCATGAATCCCAAGGAGAACATATTCCTAATTATGGCGTCAACCATAATTGGACAAAACAAAGTATATTTTGGAGGTTGCCGTATTGGAGGACGCAGCTACTCCGTCACAACATTGATGTCATGCATACTGAGAGGAATGTGTTTTTGAATGTGTTTGACACTGTGATGGACATCAAGGGGAGGACAAAGGATACAAATAAAGCCCGATTGGATCTGGCTAAAATTTGTAATCGGAAGGAGCTTGAGTTGCAGGACGGTGGTCGTGGCAGACTTATCAAACCGAAGGCAAGTTATACACTAAGCAAAACACAGAAAGTGGTCGTCTATAAGTGGGTTAAATAACTAAAGTTACCAGATGGGTATGCTTCCAATCTGGGGAGATGTGTTGACATTAAGGAAGCAAAGTTACATGGAATGAAGAGTCATGATTGCCACGTGTTCATGCAACAGTTGCTTCCAATTGCGTTCGATGCATTACCGAAGCAAATTTGGAACCCACTTGTTGAGCTTAGCCACTTTTTCAGGGAGCTTACATCGACAACACTAAATATGAATAAATTAAAGGATATGGAAGTCAAGATACCCATTTTGTTATGTAAGCTGGAGCAAATCTTCCCGCCGAGTTTCTTTGATTCCATGGAACACCTGCCAGTTCATCTACCTTACGAAGCAAGAGTTTGTGGCCCAGTCCAATACCGCTGGATGTATCCATTTGAGAGGTAAACAACATCAACTATTTTACTTAATACATATGAAATTCACGAACACGAAATCATAGTTTAGCTTTCCCTAAAACTAGTAATTATTTGTATGTATCCCTCTTTAATAGGTTCTTGCACTCCCTTAAACACAAAGTCAAGAACAAGGCACGAGTGGAGGGTTCCGTTTGTGAAGCATACTTAGTAGAGGAGACTTCCACTTTTGACTCTTATTACTATCCGGACGAAGTTAACACGAGAAGGACAAGGATGCCTAGAAACGTTGATTCAGGTGAAGGAAGTTCAACTAGTCCTCCTATATCAATATTCAACTATCCGGGCAGATTTAGTGGCAAATCAAAAGGATATTTCTTAGAGCAGCGTGACATTAATGCTGCTCATCTGTATATTCTTCAAAATTGTGAAGAGGTGGCACCATATTTAGAGTAAGTTTCTACAATGTCTTTTATAAGTTCAATTGACATTTATGGTTATTAATCATCCTGTTGTTAATCTCCCGTGTGTAGGATGTACGGCAATTTTCTAAGGGATCTCCAACCTGACATTTCAAACGATTAGGTTGATCGAGAAATTACTTCTCACTTTGCTACGTGATTCAGTAAATATGTAGGTTAAGCATCTTCATTTGTTGTAATACATTTTATCTCCTTAAATATAAAGCATGTATAAGAATACTATAATATTTGATTTTTTAAGTACTAGATCCAGAAAACAATGTTCAAAATCCATTGTTGACAAATTTGGCATGGGGGCCTAACAGATGGGTTACATCATGGAATACTTACATTGTAAATGGATATAAATTTAACACAAAAACATGGAATGAAGGAATGCAGTCGTGTAACTATGGTGTTTGTGTGCGAGCCATTGATGACAATATAGAGGATGATTTCTATGGGGTTCTAACTGACATCCTTGAACTCGATTATACCGGTTTCCCCGTGATGAAGTTAGTTATATTCAAGTGTGATTGGTTTGATCCTACTCTTGACGTAGGGACAAAAATCGATAAAAAATATGGTATTCTTCAAGTTAGGCCGTCTCTAAGGTATAATAAGGCGTACGACCCATTCAGTTTTTCACAACAGGCAGATCGGGTTTATTACTCGCCATATCCCGAAGGACATCAAGGCTGGTTGGGTGTTATTAAGATAAAGGCTCGCAGTATAATTACTGATGATGTAATCAACCAGCCTGAAAAAGATGCTTCGTACCAAGATGATGAGTTTTCAAGACCCCACGTACCGTTGCAAATTACGCCGGACATTATTGTTAATTCTCTGGCGGACAATTCCGGAAATGGGGAAGAAGTTGAAAGAGAGTTAATGGATCAATCCAAGTTGGACGTATCTAGTGAAGGCACATTCTGATCAAGTGAGACTGATGAGAGTGAGGGTGAATTTAGTGACGGAGATTCTACTTAGGTAATTTATGTCATAATTCATTGTGTAAATGTCATTCTACTTAGGTAATTTATTTTTGTATTATTTACACTGTTGTGTAGTCATCTTTTCATTTTTTTACATAGATGGCAGATTCCTTTAAAGGTAGGGGTCGTCGTGGAGGTCGTGGCAGAGGTCGTGCTGCAAGAGTCCCTTCGTCGGCCGACCCACAGCCTTCAGATCGAGACCACCCTACCAGCACCTCTGTGGACGGGACACCTCAGGGTGATGGAGTTGCAACCCCTACCCAGCCTCATGTGGTCGGGACACAGGCTTCACCCTCATCATCCACACCTATGACAGGACCATCATCATCATCGGGACAGGAGAGTCGTGGTCCATCCGACAGGAGGATTCTTTTTATCCCCAGGGGGGATAACGAGTAAGCTAATTTAATTTTTTAATATATATAAAGTATCGTTAATTTCTATTTACTTGTTTTTTTCTACTATATTTATAACATTTATTAATGCTCTAATTTTGCTGCAGCTTTCTGCCCGCGAAGGGCCCTTCTAATTCGATATCGAAGATCCTGCGACACAAGTTTGATGGTCCATGGCCTACATGGAAGGCCATCCCAGGGGGCCATAGGGATCAGTTGTTTCAAGAGTTTAAGGTAACAATTTATTAAGTTATTTAAATTAAATTTACATTATATATATATATACACACACGAATTTCCTAACAACTGTAAGTTGTAGAAAGAGTATAGGTGGGACGTAGCTTTAGAGGGTCTCGTTAGGGACATATTTGATCATAAAGGCTCACTGGTCATGAAGAATCTGACGAACAAGATGAGGAAGGGTAAGAATAAGGGGAAGTGGGTGGATCCTGAGATCAGGAGGCAGCTGGACCAGTACTGGGCTACTGAGAAGTTCCAGGAGATCCATGCCACATCTCGGTGTAATCGAGCTTCTGATGGTGGCGCATGTGCTTGGACCGGCAGGTCTAAATTAGCCGCCACCCACTATGACGAGTTGGTAATACATTAAACTTTTGACTTATTATACTATTTAATTAGTTTTAATTTTTAATTATTCTTATGAATTTAAGATTATATTTTTCTGTGCAGAAAGCACAGAAACAGCGGCCCCCACTGCTATGGAGTTGGTGGAGAGGACGAAGAAGTTGAAGTCAGGGACATCGGTCAACGACAAGGCCCGTAACTATGATGTAAGCAAAAAAACAATTTAGTGTTTACTTGTAATTTATTATAAATGATTTGTTAATATTGATTATAATTTAACTAAATATCTACAACTATACTTTGTAGGCGGGCTTCAACGAGAAGAAGGACGATGCCATATAACGTGCCTCACAGTCACAAGATGAGGCCTTGACTGGTGATGGGCTTAGCTCTCCTATCTCCGTCGACGATAATGCCATTTATTTGGAGGTCGTCGGGGGCAGGAACAAGAAGGGGCACGTGTATGGCCTCGGACACCTGGGAGGCGAGTTTATCGCTTCATCATCCGGCACGCATGCTCCTTCCTACGTCGATACCATCCCTCAGGAGCAGTTCAACCAAATGCAGGACACCATCACACAGCTGAACGCGGAGCTTCGAGAGAAGAGTGAGAGAGAGCAGCAGATGGCAAACCAGATTGCACAGTTGACTCAGGCACACCAGTAGCCGATGCAGACAAGCATCGAGCAGGGCCAGACACTGCGGCTGGTGTTGGAGCAGATGAGGATCCAGACTCCAGATGCTCTGATGGTTGTGCCGCCTACTGCCGCTCCTCCAGTTCCGCCGCCAGCTACTGATGTTGCTACTGCAGAGGACGATCAGATAGCAGACGCCGGTGGTACGGACGCTGAGGATGTTGGATTGCTCCACCTCCCCCTCATCATGACTGATTTTTTTTCTTCATATTTTTGACTTTAAACGATTCTTGTACTACACTTTGGATTATTATTTTTATATGATGAGTGTGATTTCACCTCATATTTCATGTACATTTTGCATGCATTTTCATATAGTTTAGGCATATTTAATTTGATTTTTAGTTAGTTTTTATCTTGGAACAGGTGAGGCGGTTTTGTGGTGTTGTTTTGCAGGAATTTAGGATAAAATGCTCAAGATTGACCATGATGGAGCTCAGATGAAGATAGAGCTTGAAAAATGAAGAAAATGTACCAAACAGAGCCCATCACGGACTAGCCGTGATGACCATCACGGCCGTGACCTGTCAGCTAAACCAGAAGACAAAAGTCAGAATCGGTCACGGCCTAGCCGTGATGCCCATCACGGCCGTGACATATTACCTTATCCATACAGAACCGATCACGGCCTAGCCGTGATGAGTGCCACGGCCGAGACAGATCAAAATTTGAAGGCGTGCCCAAGGCAGAACACGTCACGCCCTGGCCGTGATGGCCATCACGGCCGTGACGCGCGCCCACTCTATAAATAGCCACCAAGGCAGAACAGAAAGGATGACTTTTTAACCTAGATCATATTTTTACCCTAAAAGGAGGTGTTCTCTGAGCCAAGGGACTGCTGTGACTGCTGAGGATTCTTCATGGAGTTCTCTTCATCTCTTCTCTCTTTCTCTTTTGTATTTTCCTTTATCATGAATAGCTAAACCCCTTCTTGTTGGGGGTTAGATGTTTGCTTTTCTGAACTTGGTTGTCTCTTGATTTGGTTTTAATACAAGTTCCTATTTCTTTATGAGTATTTGATTCTATGCTTAATGCTTTTCTTGGCTTGATCACCCTTGGAATGATTTGTTGCTTTGATAGACAATTGGAAAATTGATGTTAAGGCATGCTCATGAATCAAATGCCAAGTAGTTCATGAATCTAGGAATAGGTCATGGGGTGCTTGCAATCTTATAAATCTTGGCTCTTTATGCAAAATCTCAGATTAATCCACCTAAGGAATTATGGTTTAATTTGGGGTTTTAGGCTCATTCCACCTAAGGAATTAGGGTTTGAGTATTTTAGAAGGTTTGATTGTCATAAATGAATTAGAACTTGTGTTAGTAACCAATTCATTGCAATCAAGGGAAGATTAGTGTAGTCTAACCCTGATAATTTCATCCATTTGACAACTACATCTCTTTTCGCTTGTTAAGTGTTTGTTAAAATTCCTAAAAGACCAAAAACATTTTATTCTTGTTTGTTTTGTTACATGTTAAGAGCTCCCTTCCATCCAAACGATCGCCTAGATAGTAGTCAAATTTGCAAAGTGGTACTTGTCCACAATCCCTGAGAACGATATCCGGTCTCACCACCGTATTACTTGTACGACTATGTATACTTGCCTAGAATCGTCAACATTATATATATTCATTATTTCTTATGATTGTATATTTCATTAGTAATTTAGTGTGTTTTATTAGTATTTTTGCTAAACTTTAAAGAAAAACAGAAAAAATTTATTATTTTAAAAATTAAATTAATTTTTTTTTAATAAAAACCAGTTTAGCGACCGAATTAGAAACCAATAATTCGGTCGCTAAATTTGAGTTAACATTAACAGATTGTGGTCTAGCGACCGAAAATCCGTCGCTAATATAGGTTAAAGTAACCAACAATGGCGACCGAACTAGCCACCGATTATCGGTCAATAAAAATGGTTACCCAAACAATGCGACCAACCGTGTAGCGACCGTTTTATATTATTTAGTGACCGAATTTACGGTCGCCATTTAGCGATCGAATTATTATTTCGGTCTCTAAAAGCTTAGTGAATAGGCTATCAGCCACCACCATTAATCGATCGCTAATTCGGTCGCTACATTAAGTAGCGATCGAATTAGAATGTTTAGCGACCGAATATGCCGGTCGCTAAACAGTTGTTTTTTTGTAGTGCTTCATCTATTTTGTTCTTCGCAAACACAAAACCCCCTCTTCATCTTTTTTGTTCTTCACAAACCCATCACCCCTACCCTCTCTTCAGTCGCCACCCATACTCATTGTCCTCGGTCGTTCAGTCGCCTCCCTCACCCATCGTCGTCAGCGGGTCATCCTCCTCCCTCGCTCAGAAATCACCCCCTCAACCTCCTCTGTCAGCCTCCTCTTTCAGCAGACAACGAATCGTAGGAGTAAATATTGAAGAAAGACAAGAAGCATGTGAAGAAAAAGAAGAAGAGGAGAAGGAGATGAGTCGGAAGAAGAAGGATCGAAGAAATAAGAAGAAGAAGAAAAGGGGAAGAAGAAAGAAAGACAGAGAGAAAAAAGTGTTATTTGATTTGATTTGTTTGAATGTAGGAAAGAAAAGGTGTTTCAGATTTCATTTCAAATTTCAAATGTAAAAATAGATTAAAAGTCTCACAAAGAGATTACAAGGCTTTACAATAGAAAATCCCCTAAACCCTTGCCTATTCCTGTACACCCATGTTTCTCACCATGCTCTTCAAGAACTACACCCAAGGTTGATCTTCCTATTCCTATGCACCTTCCCCAATCTCTCACAATCTCTCTTGATTTTTCTCAAGATACAAATTGCACCCACAAGACTCTCTTGCTCACAAATCGTCTCTGAATCTCCTATAAATATCACTCTAGAAGTCTCACAACTCAAACTTTTGTATTCTACTGCTTTCACATTCTGAATGATATGACTGCATATTTATAGATGCTGGATCGGGCCATAATCGATTATGCCCATTATGTTAGCCCTTTCTGTTAGCCATAATCGGTTTCCATAATCGATTATGACCATTCTGTTAGCGTCACCATAATCGATTATGGTTAGGGGTGTTCACAGATTGGATCGGATCGGTTTTGAGCTAAAAAGTCATCCGATCCAATGATGAAAACATCGTGCGGTTTGGATTGGATCATTTTGCTTCCTTAAAAAAACCCGATCCTATCCAATCAAATGCGGTTTGGATTGGATTGGATAATTCGGTTTTTTCATACGTTATTATTTTTTTTCTAATGTCAAGTGTCCTTTCTACTTATTTAATAGTGGTAAAAGATAATCTTTGTTTTAATTTGGGAGTTTGAGAAGAAAAAAATTATTGATATTTTTTAACACGTTCTTTTATATTAATTCTCTATATCTACTCCCACTTATCCTTTTTTTTCCTTGAATCGGCTACAAATAAATTGTAGCTAATTATTTTTAAAATTTACTTAATTGTTTTCCTATTTTTCATGATTACTCAATCAAATATATATGCTATGCATCAAAACTTTTAGTAAAATATAACTTCAAGACATTAATATTTATTCTAAATAGTCTTTTATATGTCATTCCAACAAAAATATTAAAGAGAATGAAGGATATAAAAGTATGAAGAATAATGTTTAAGTATGAGTAATACTATAATTTCAAAAAGAATAGTATATGTATATAATAGATCGGTTTGGATTGGATTGGATTGGATTTCACTATAGGATCCAAAATCCGATCCAATCCAATAAAAAATTACGGTTTTTTCGGTTTTCAGTTTTTTCGATTTTCGATTTTTCGGTTTGGTTTTTGCGGTTTGAATCGGTTTGGATCGATTGATGAACACCCCTAATTATGGTGTCTCTGCCAGCAGAATCTGCATTTTCCAATATACTGATTTTTAGGCATTCTCCACAATTCTCCACCTTTACTCTAAATCAGAGATCTTCTACCATCACAGTGCTCACCCTAGTGCTCATCCTAGTGCTGCTCTCCCACTTATGATTATACTTCAGAGAATCCAACCCAAGTCCAAGCCCGGCTTGAACTTGTCTTGAGGTAATGCCCTAAAAGGTCTACCTCCACTTGAAGCACCCCTCTTCACCAAAACCTCCACATTCTCACATGCATCAATTATCACTCCACCTTCTTCCAGGAAAAACAGAAACCACCACGTAACCTCAACCAAGCTTCCACTCGCAGGTCCTAGCTCCACCTTGTGTGCCATATCTTCTTGTACATCCATGGATCTAACATCATGCCTCCAAGAAACGACCTCCACACACTCTGGTTCTGCGATCTCATTCATCCCTTATCTTCCAATCTTTGTTCTTCCCTTCTTCTTCCATGGCATGCTCATGCTTTCCAGAAAATGGCTTTCTTGTTCCTGTTACAAACAAGAAACATACACAGCAAACCAGCCAAGAACAATAACAAAGAAATAGAGAAGAATGTAATTTAACCCTGAAAAAGAAAACTGAAATTGAATACACCTTTCTTTCCCGACTTCCCAAAACTTCTGCTTGTTTAAGAACTTTCTTTCTTCACGTTTCCCTATGCCTTCTTCTTCTTCTTGATCGCTGTCTCGTTCGCACAATAATCGATTATCCCTTCGCTGTTCTTGCTTTCTCAGTTCTTGATTAATACAACAATTGATTCTCTAATCGATTATTCCTCCTTCGGATCTTGCTTCACACAGTAATCGATTATGTAATCGATTACACCACCTCTATTTTGTAGTCTTGCTTCGATCTTCCCACAGACGGCGCCACTTGTTGGATTTTGATGTGGTCACGAAACACACTGAAAACAATAAATGAAACAAAGCCAGAAACAATCCAAGAACAAAGCAAAACACTAAAAGAACTAGAACACGATAACAATGCAAGAATTGAAATAAACACAGCAGAAAAAGCGATAAAGGAGATGAACACCAGATTTAACGTGGTTCAGTCGGTGGGGCCTACGTCCACGGGAGAAGGCAGCAAAATCTCCACTATGATCAACAAAGAGATTACAAGGCTTTACAATAGAAAATCCTCTCAACCCTTGCCTATTCTTGTACACCCATGTTTCTCACCATGCTCTTCAAGAACTACACCCAAGGTTGATTTTCCTATTCCTATGCACCTCCCCCAATCTCTCACAACCTCTCTTGATTTCTCTCAAGATACAAATTGCACCCACAAGACTCTCTTACTCACAAATCCTCTCTGAATATCCTATCAATATCACTCTAGAAGTCCCACAACTCAAACTTGTGTATTATACCACTTTCACATTCAGAATGATATGACTGCATATTTATAGATGCTGAATCGTGCCATAACCGATTATACCCATTCTGTTAGCCCTTTCTGTTAGCCATAATCGATTATGACCATTCTGTTAGAGTAACCGTTTTCGCACCCAAACAGCTTTTCTTCCACGATAATCGATTATGATCGTCACCATAATTGATTATGATGTCTTTGCCAGCAAATTCTGTATCTTTCAATATACTGATTTTGAGGCATTCTCCACAATGTGTTTGTTGATGTATAAGTTTCAAACATAAGAGAATATGAGATAAGGAAAAATATATAATTGTATCGTAGTTGATTTATTTGCACAAAAGGTGCATTCTTACTATGCTCGAAGATAGTTTCCCTGTTCATTCTCAATAGTGAATTTTTTATTTATGTTTGACAAGAAATATATAATTAACAGCAAATAAATATTTTACAACTGATCAAAGTGTCAATAACTTACAATAAACACATATTACAATTACATCATATGTTTGGTTAAACATTTCCAATCGCCCCCACTATTACATGACACCTTTTTTTTTTTGGGTGGGGGTGGGGGGATGCTGACATCGTTTGTCTTTATTTTTAGCTTTAGCACAAATTATTCAATGATTAAATTAACTCAAGTTTGTAGCATAGTTGTAGTCAAGATATTTGTGACTTTAATCACTTGTAAAAAATAGTTACGAAATTAAGTTTTAACACATCCTACTGTTGGAGCTGGTTTTTGGTTTGTGTCCAAAATCATCTCGTCACAAATAATTTTAAGATCAGACGAGTGTAGGGACGGACGAGTTATGCGGTAATCTCGTAAGGATGAGTATTTTGCATGTCTTCTCAAAACAAGAATGGCTTCTTATTTTTACAGAAATACAAGGATTTGACGTGACTTGCAGCGAAATTAGAGGAAAGTAAAGAACGTGAAATTTAAAGGAAAGCAGTAAACAACGAGAAAATTAAAGGAAAACATGTAAGTTGCAGGAAATTAATTGAAAGCTTGTAAATGACAAGTAAAGGTAAATGGAAGTAAATTAAAGGAAAGAAGCAAGTTATTGAAAAGTATTTAAATGAGTGAAGGGCAGAAGAAAGCTTTTAAAGTGCAGGAAATTAAACGAAAGCGAGTAAAAGGCTTGAAAAATAACTGGGGAGGAATAAAGGACTGAATAACAAACTTAAATGAGGAACATGAAAGGCAATGCTGAAGGTAAAGACGAACATATAAAATTAAATGAGCGGTGCTGTATTATAAATTGAACTGGAAATGAAAAGGGGTGGAGGAAATACTTGAGTCCAATCCTTTAATCTGCTGTGTGATCGAGATATCCAGGATATCGCTTCAAGTACAACCTCCCTGATTACATCGGGATTGATAGTATTTATAAGCATACAAAATAACTGCCTAAAGAAACTTCCTATCTTAAAATTTGACACCTGTATGGCAGTTTTGCTATGTTTCAAACTATCTGACAAGCAAACTTCTCTAACTGCTCAATCCTTCGAGTGGTTTTATGTCCACTTGTCGTCCACAGTTCGGTTATTTGACAACTTATCTTCACGTCTTTGTCAACCCTGGAAACTTAGCCATTTCTATACTTTGTTTGTCTAACAATTCTTATTACCAACTTTGTCGAAAGTTGGGTTGTTACTTCTATTCCTCCGTCAGTCAGCTGGATATATTCGTCGGAAATTTGACGTATTTTCCTTTCTTGACGGCTTTATCTGTCTGACATATTAATTTCTGTCAACTTTTCAACCTGTCAATTTTGCTGAATTCGATTCCTTGTGGTGGTTATCTGACGATTCTTCAATTTTTCCCGTCATCCTGTCGGATCTGTTTCCGTCAAGAATTTTAAATTCCTAGTAACAGATGCCCCTCAAATTTTGCTTTTCGACGGTTTTTTGCCCGTAAGAATAGCAAAATTTGATTTTTCAAATCCCCAACGATTGTCTTAATCTCGGGTTCTTATTCGTTAATTAAACCTTGATTCTTATCTCATCCCTACTTAATAGGGATAATCATGATGCCGTAGGTTTCTTGGAACTCGAACCGAAGGTTTTTTTAATTCTCCTTTAAATGTCAATCACATCAGAATTGACTTTCTTCTTCTTATCATTTCTTCTTCACTAGTAAATCTTTTCTAACGAAAGACCTTTTCTTCTTCCCTCGCAAAAATCCTTTTTTAAAAGGAATCCTTTATTTTTATTCCATCTAACCATGGCCACATCTTCTAAGGAGCCGTCTTCAGTACCTCATGCTACAGTCGTGCCTCCTAGGACAGTGGTTCAAGACCCACTTTTGGAGAAATCCGAGTTATGGCAAGAATCCAAAGTAATTTACCCTATTCTTGATCCTGCTATTGCTTTAAGTCCTCCTGGTGCATTTTTGGGTCCTATTGTGGCCAACAATGAAATTTCTGAGGGTTTACGCAATTCCTTTCCTTCCGCTAACGTAAATGAGGCTATTCTATCTTCTTTTACTCCTATTCCCATTCATATGTTCAAGAAGAGTAATAGGATTTTCAGAATGCCTCCTGCCACTCGGTTTGATGCCTACATTAGTTGGCTGGACCGAGTTCAAACTGAAAAACGCAGTGTATGGGAAAAAGCTGGAATTTTTGAATTCATTCAACTCTCTCGTCATGTTAAACTGGTAGACTTCTCTTTAATAGGAGCATCAGTTTTCTTTTGGAACAAAACAACAAATAATTTTCATTTTCCTTATGGAATGATGGGTCCGACTTTATTCGATATGTCGGCTATTACATCGGCCTTCGTCCCGGATGGTCCCACCATGCAACTGAAGTAGAAATTGAAAATCAAATTGATGTTTACGTGCCGAAGTGTTCTTTTTCTAAATACATAGCAGATTTTAGAGGTGAAGCTCATGATCCTGTGACGGATACTGAGCATGTAGCCTTCTTGTTTCTTTGGCTATGTGCTTACGTTTTTTGTATCAAATCTGCTTCTTTGGTCGCTTCATATGTCCCTCTAGCCAATCTGTTGTCATCTGGTAAAAGAGTAGCATTAGGACAATGTGTCTTAGCCAATCTTTATGATAGCATGAGCATGCTAGTTGACACCGTCAAATCTAAGAAGAAAACCAATATAGGATGGCCCCTTTGGCTTCTCCAATTATGGTTAAATGCAGTTTTGGAGCGTCAATTTTCATATAAAGCTCCCGCAGATTTGACAATCGACACGTATGGCTCCTATCTCTGTTATGTGTCTGCCGAGTCTTTGACAAGAGATGAGACTGCGAACTTCAAATTTTATTTTAAAATTCTTCATTCGCTTTCATCTTCATCCCCAAAGATCAACTTCTCTCCCTTTTTCGACCGGAAATATGGTCCAACATGGTTTACACAACTGAGCACCACCATCTGTAAATCCAACAAATCCATTTGGACCAAATTTCTTTGTCAGAAAATTCTTTTTGTTGATGGCCCTGGCTTTAAAACTCATAGAGCCTATCTCCATTTACCCAACACTGTTGCTTGTCAGCTTGGCTTCTGCCAAGCTATTCCTGCTCCCTATTCGTCAGATCTTGACGAGAATTTCATTGGTATCAAAGTCCCAACTTATGAGCATATTGTTGCCATTAGTGAGGAAGACAAAGTTCGGGGGACTTTCTTACAACCCGTTTCATTTTCGGTCTTCCACGGAGTCACTCAAAGCTTCCTTGACTGGTGGGATGAATACTACTCCGGCCATCATCTGAATTTACAGACTTGCTTGAGTTGTATTGAAGACACCGCGGGTAACACTGATGATTCTCTCGTGCAGGAACAAGATCCAGCAACCAAAACTCGAGGTGAACTTCAAAAAGAAATTCAAGCCTTTGAGAAATTTTATAAAATTAAGTGGAATCCCAAGTTACCATTTGATATGGTTCGTCATGTCAATAGTGTTTTGGCTGAAGCCAAAAGGAAGCATGATAATAAGGAATCTGAGAGGCTTGCCATGTATAGGAATATTCCCAATATGACCAGGGAATATTTTGACAGTTTGAAAGCTCATTTTCCTCAGCCAGTGACTATTCCTTGTGCCCCTTTTGGTTTAGCTGATTCACACCCAGGAAAACCGTCGAAAGGAGGTAACTTTTTCTTTTTGGACAGCGTGAGTGCTTACGTTGACCCTTTTGAAAAACCAAATCCAGTTACCTTCGCGCGTCGGTTTCTTCAACCTGATGACAACTTTGAATTCTATTCGAGAATTCTAACTGGTAACTCAGGTATTCATTTGTCAAATCACTTATTTCTCTTTTCTTTTCGTCTGACAATCAACTTATTTTCATTGCTATTGACAGCTATTCCTCTTGACAAACCCCTCCCTGGCAAGTCTAAGTCCGACGTACTTTCGGGAGAAGATTCCGAAGATGATAATGAACCTGTTATCCCCTTGGTCAAGAAGAGCTCTCGGTCAGCCAAAGCTTCTGTTTCTGATCCTCAGTCAAAAGGATCCAGAAAAAGAAAAGAGAAAATGGCTTCTTCTTGCCCTCTCTCCAAGAAATCAAAATCTGTCAAAGGTTTTGCCATGGTGACAACATCTGATGCCACCAAAGTCTCTACTGGCTCTAAAACTCGGGAGGTTATGACTAGTTCTTCCAACACTTCAACATCCAACCAATCCGAGGTAACAATTTTACGTTAGTCTATCAAGTTACATCCTTTTGCTCACATGCTTGCTATTCTTGACAGAAAAACAAAACTGGCGAGACCCCTCTGGTTTCTGAGAAGGCTATTGTTGATGTTGACTTGATGTCTTCAGACTCTAATATGGTATTTCCACTGACCCCCGTTTTTTTTTTAAATGTATACTTTCTTATTTATTTCTCATGTCAGGAAAAATCTCCCCAGTTTGATGACTCAATAACCATTCAGGAGATTATCACGACTGTCGAGCCTATAAATGTATATGATTCAGAACTACATATTGACCAAACTTTAGGAGGTTTCTCTGTTAGTACTAAGAGTTTGACAATTGAATTGCAGGTTCCTGATTCTCATTAGGGAATGCCTCCGAGCCCTCATCATCCGACTTCAATCACCCCAATTTCAGTAGCTGATGATCCAGTAGGAACTACTGTTATGATTGAGATTCTGGATGAAGATATTGACATGGAGGCCCTGTTGGCTGAAACAACTCCTTCCCTTCCTTCTCCACCTGCTATCAAACCTCCTACCATGAAGTCTCCCGATCCCAAACTGGCTCTACATTTTAACACGTGGATTAATATGCTGTCGGAAGTAAGCCGGAAAGAGTCATCCTTTTCTACCACTTCATCGACTCAACATGATTCCAGCGACTCTTTAGTTACTACTCTCATGCATGATCTTCAAGCTCTTCTGGTCAATCCTTTTGATAAGCTTCTGTCTGATATCAAGATTCAAAAAGAACTATCTCGACTTGTCAAGGAGATCACTCCTCTTTATTCTAATCTTCCTCTGTCGAGCCGTTCACTTTTTATCTCTATTCAGACATTTTGGGAACGGCTCTCCAGTAAATTAGAAAGGATGACTTCTGTCATTCCTTCTTACGAAGAGGAAGAAAGAATCAAGGACGATCTCTTAGCTCTGTTCCAAAATCTTGAATCATCTAAACAAAAATAACTTGACCTTATTTCCATCGGGATTCAAACTAAGGAGAGCTTACTGGAGTATCGGAAGAAGCTGTTGGCCGAGATTGAATTGACGGACCAAAAGTGTGCTAAATTTGACAAAGCTTTGGAAAAGAGCAAAGACAGAGTCAAAGCTATTGATGATGAATCTGTCCGTCTTGGTCAACAAGCTGAAAGTGTAGTCAGCAAACTCCGTGCATTGCAGCCCGACTATGAAGCAGCTACTGTTGACAAAACTAATCTTTCCCTTGCATGGGATCAATTATCTTCTTTTTAGGTCAACAATAACAGTTGTAATTCTTTTTTCTCGTCAACCATTTAACCTGGTCAATTTTTACGGTCCATTGTAATTAATAACCGCTTCCTTTCTTGCACGTTTATTTATTACTGGATTTGACTGCATATTTCCAACTAACTTCGTAATTCATGCTTTATCAAATCATCATAAATGTCATGGTAAGTTTCGAGACTTTGGTAGACCACATCACAATAAATGCCTTTTGTGTTCAACTATAAATAACGAGGTCTATAAATCTCAGATTTCACAGTTGAATTTTCACATACCATGCATTCCTCTACAACAGGCCTCTACTTATTCCTCTTTCTTCCTCCACGAGAATCTGACCTTGTCTGTATTAAGTTTTCAAATCAAGGTGCTTGTCTTAATGGCCACATACTCCATGAAGGTCAATAACCAATGTAAAAACATATAGTGAAGGTCAGTAACCAATGTAACATCCATAACTGGCCTCACTGAATATCCGGGGAGAAGCAGATCTTGATACAGAACGAGTGTACCTCGTCTAGTTCCATCATCTTCATCGGGAAGAGTTTGGTGTTATCTACCGTAGCAACAACCACCTTTTGAATGAAATGATGGTGACATCTGCTCGTGCTTTATCCCCCTTTTAGAGCCTCCTTGACAAATGAGGCAACCGAAATCTCGTGGGAATGAAGCCTCAACAAATTTAGCTGCACCTCTCTGCTGTTGGAAACTTAAAATATTATTAGCGCACTGTCCTGTATTTTAGGATCAGACTAGCTTTAATTGACAACTTGATTTCTATCATCAAATGACAATATTTCATTGTATCGTCAATTTAATGAATATACTTATTTTCTTTATTCGTCAATTTGTACTTCTAACATCGTCGGTTTGTATTCCTTCAAATACTTGCCATTAATTGACTTAATTGTCGAGCCAGTATCAATATTGACAAGTGCGTAAGCATTTCCAGAAAATATTCTATCAACTCTAAATGGTCCTTCCCATTTAGGTGACCATTTCCCGTATTCTCGACAACTTTTATCCATGGGCAATATAACCTTCCAGACTAAATCATCTACCTTGAATGCTTTGAACTTAACTCGACTATCATAAAATCTGGCAATTCTTTCTTTTTGCCGAATCAAATTCTCCAACGCAATCAATCTATCATCACTTAATTCATTCAATTCGTCCAAAGATTGCATCCCAATCTTGGTCAGAGGGCGTGTCATTTTGCCTTTGAATGCGAGTGGATTGGAGATTGATTTCAACAGTAATACAGGATCGTGTCCATAAGTTAGACGATATGGCGAAGTTCCCGTTGATTGTCTGGTGAAATTCTATATGCCCATAACACTTGATCAAGGGTATTATGCCAATTTTTAGGTTGTCGGCCCACATGCTTTTTAATAAGATTAATAATGATCTTAGTTATGGCCTCAACTTGGCCATTTGCTTGTGCATAATATGGTGTAGATGTGAGCATTTTTATATGCCTAGAACTGGCATATTCCACGACTTTCTTTCCGACAAACATTGACCCTTGATCCGTTGTCAGAGTTTGGGGTATGCCAAACCGACAGATAATGTGGTTTTCAATGAAATCAATTACTTCTTGTTAGGTGACTGTTTTAAGACAGATTGCCTCTACCCATTTGGTAAAGTAATCAACTCCAACCAAAATGAATTGATGTCCTTTCGACGAAGCAGGATGTATCTGACCAATCAAATCTAGAGCCCATCCTCTGAATGGCCAAGGCTTGACAATAGAATGTAATTAGCTGGCTTCATGCGTTTTGTATACGGCCGTGCTTCTGACACTCTTCACAAGACTTGGCAAATAAAATGCAATCTTTAACCATTGTTGGCCAGTAATACAAACTTCTTCGCAGGACCCATTTCATTTTATCACCTGCCTGATGGGCTCCACATATACCCTCATGGACTTCTGATAGAGCCAAATAAGCATCTTGCTTACTCAGGCACTTGTGTAGAGTTCCGTCAACAGATTTTCTGTATAACAGTCCTCCTTGCATTGTGTAATTCAATGCCTTGTACTTTGTTTTTCTATCCACATTCTGACTTGGATTTTCCAAATACTCGATTATTGGCAACCTCCAGTCATTAGGCAGAATTACATCATTAACTAAAATATCTCTTTCTTCTAATGGATACAGCAATTATCTGATTTCCATTAGTGTCGACAGAGTCTTTTGAGATATTTTATATCCCGAGGCTATCTGAGCCAACTCATTAGCCTCTTGATTTAAATTTCTGGGAATGTATTGAACAATCACGTCATCAAATTTTTTCATCAACTTGTTAGCTATGATACAATATTTTGACAAATTGTAACTAACGCATTTGTATTCTTGTGTGAGTTGTTTGATGACTAATTGAGAATCCCCAAAAATATGCACATTTCGTGCTCTTAATTCTATCAATATTTCCAATCCGACAATCAAAGCCTCATATTCGGCTTCATTGTTGGAACATGGATATTTAAGTTCAAACATGAACTTTGTAGGAACTCCTTGTGGGGTCACAATAAGGATTCCTATGCCACTTCCTCCTTGATGTCTTGATCCGTCAAAATAGAGTTTCCAAGGTAGTAGACTGATAATATTTATTTATGGCACATCCAATCCTGGATGGTCTACCAGAAAGTCAGCTATTGCCTGTCCTTTGACAGCTTTAGCTGGCACATATTGTAAAGAATATTCTGATAAAGCAATGGTCCATTTGCCAATTCGTCCATTAAGGATTGGTTTCGACAACATATACTTTATTACATCAGTCTTGGAAATAACTAATACATGACATGGTATCATATAATATTTGAGTTTTGTACAAGAAAAATATAATGCTAAACATAACTTCTCTATTGCACTATATCTTCCTTCAGCATCATTTAGGACTCTACTTAGATAATATATAGCCCTTTCAACATTGTCATCGTCATCCTGGGCTAATAAACAACCTATAGTGTCCTCTGATGCTGATATGTACAACTTCAACGGTCGACGGGGCACTGCAAGCATCATGACCGGTGGACTGACTAGATACTGCTTAATCTGGTCAAAAGCCTCTTGGTGACAAGGTTCCCAAATGAAGCTTTGTTCTGATTTCAACTTGACCAGTGGTGCAAATACTCTTGTCCTTCCTGACAGATTTGATATGAATCTTCTGAGAAAGTTAACCTTCCCTAAGAAGGACTGTAGCTCTTTCTTATTTGTCGGCACGGAGGCCTCCATGATTGCTTTAGCTTTATTCCTGTCTACTTCGATTCCTTTTTTGTGAACCAGGAATCCTAAGAATTTTGCAGCCGACACTACGAAACTACACTTCTCTGGGTTCATTTTTAGATTATGTTTTCTCATCCTGTCAAATCCTTGCCTCAGATGCTCCAAATGGTCATCTTTGCTCTTGGACTTGACGACCACATCATCAATATATACTTCTACAGATTTTCCAATAACATCATGGAAAATTGTATTCATTGCTCGTTGATAGGTGGCTCCTGTATTCTTTAAACCGAAAGGCATGACGACCCATTCATATGTCCTAATTGCTCCTGGACATTTGAAGGCGGTCTTTGACACATCTTCTTCGGCTATAAAGATTTGATTATATCCTGCATGGCCATCCATACAACTTAAAATCTCATTTCCTGATGCTGAGTCGATAAGCATGTCGGCTATAGGCATCGGATATTCATCTTTAGGGGTAGCCATATTCAAATTTCTGAAATCTATGCATACCCTCATTTTTCCATTCTTTTTAATAACAGGGACTACATTAGAGAGCCATTCGACATACCTGGTTGTTCGTATGAACTTGGCTTTAAGCAGTCTTTGTACTTCCTCTTTGATTTTATGTACCACTTCTGGAGCAAACCGTCTGCTTGCTTGTTTAACAGGCTTGCAATCCTCCCTTAGTGGTAGGCGATGTTCAACAAGATCCCTGCTTAAACCAGGCATTTCGTCATAGTCCCATGCAAATCAATCTTTGTATTATGCTATTAATCCAACAAGTTTTCGTTTGTAATCCTTTGCGTAAAAGACCGACAAAAATGGGTCTTTTCTTTTCTTCTGACCCCAAATTTATTTCTTCCAAAGGATCTTCTACTTCCATATTTTGTTTGTCTTCGGCTCCTCTTTCAAAACCCAAAGGGCCGTCGTCAATTATACAATCCGCCAATACACTCTCTTGAGTGTGTATTTCTTTAATCGTCCGAGATAGGCCGACAGTCTTCTCAAGTGGGTCTCAATACTCATTGTCGATTCTCCGGTCTTGTCGGCCTTGTCTTGTATTGTAACTCCAAACTTGCTAAAAAGGCTTGCTTCCAACGTATCCTTGTTGATAACCCCTTCAATGGTAGTTATTGGCTTCACATTCGGAGAATACACCCGGAAATCAATATGTGCTTGCTGAGCGTAACAAGCACTATCGTCTGCCTCCACAATCTCCACTTGATCCTGTTCATTCCACAAAATCACCTTCTGATGTACCGTTGATGGAACTGCCCCTACAGAGTGGATCCAATCCCTGCCAAGCTAAATGTTGTAGCTTGACTTGGCTGGAATTATGACGAACAATGTCATTCTTTCGACAGTGCCAATTTGTATGTTTGATAAAGTGACACCATCTGACGGAGATGTTTTGCCACTGAAATCAGTGACAACCATATCAGTTGGGATTAGGTCTGACTGATCCTTTCCTAATTTTTTAAACATCGCCCTAGGCATCAAGTTTACAGCAGCGCCTCCGTCAATCAAGACTCTATTGGTGGGTCTTCCATCGATGATGGCCTTCACATGCAAAGGTCTTAGATGATTTTTCTGTTCGTCGGTAGGTTTCTCCAATTGAGCCACGTTGTCGAATACAGTAACTAAATTCTCTTGTACAAACATCCAATGATCACTTGGGTCTCCTGCATTGTTGACGACATCATCATTGTCGCCATCGAGAGGATCAAACTCAAAATATCCCTCGTATTCTCGCTGGGATGAAAGAAATCAAACCTATGTTCATTCTCATTCCAGGCTCCAAAGATGACTTCATTGTCCGGATCCTCATCCGTAAAATCACCTCCGACCCCCCCGCCGTGATTTCTCTTTAAGTCACTCTCGTCATCTGACCTCGACCTATCCGACAAAGGTCAAGGCAATTCCAGCGCCACGCTTATCTAACGCTTCCATGATGTCGGCCCAATCCTCATTCTGGCCGTCCATGTCCATGGCTCCACCGACGTTTATGTCATCATTCGGATCATTCAATGCTTCAATGACAAGATCAAATGACAACTCTTCTTTTGTTAAATCGCATTCAGGCTTGAATGTAGTCGGTTGTTGCTCTTCTATTCTAGCCTCAAATTTCTTTTCGAGCCCCGCAACTCTCTCTACTTCCACAAGTCGACCAGGGCCACTTGCCTTTGGGTTTTATTGGCGAGGATGCTTGTCCTGAAGTCTTCTTCTCTATAAAAACCTGAGATATAGGTTCGCCTTGCTTGGTCTGATTACTGAGTTTCTTCACATTAGCTTCCGTGGGGTGACTTACTATTACGCTCTTCATCTTGGTATCTGCTATCTTATCAACTTTGTTGTCAGTTGTAGCAACCAAGCAACCAGCATCTTGGGAAGGCATTTCTTTTATAATAACGCCTCCTTGTTTGGCAAGTTTCTTTTTCTGGGCTTGTCGGAGTCTCTGTTGTCTCTTCTTTTGGCTCTTGGAAATGGCCAATTGAGTTGAGGGTCCTGAAAGACCAGGCCCTTCCATCTGAGCATTTTTAGCCAGTTGACCTTTTCGGTAATGTTCATTCCAAAAGGGTGGCCCTCGTTCATTGCCCTTGTTTCTCCGAGCCCACGTCTGTTTTTGTAATTATGGGTACTGTGTCATGACTGAATTCCTTACCCATTTATCCGCCATTACGTTGGACAGGGGTGTCCTTGTCTTAACAGGATTAAATCTGCCACTGACAGAGTTACCTGCTGTCGATCCTCTGATTGAATCAAGCCAGCCTCCGGTATTGTGCTGTCCGGATTTTGACTGGTGTATATGTGGCCGACAATTATCTCATGCCTTTTACCGCTGATCCTCTGGTTGAATCAAGCCAGCCTCCCAGATCGTCTTGTCTTGTCCGGATTTTGACCGGTGTATGTGTTCTGACGATTTGTTTGTCTGTCTATTTACGTAAGATGCAGACTCCTCTCTAATCGTTGGATCCGGCATGGGTATTTGAATGTGAAAACCTGCTCTGGTCATCTTGTGGACGATGCGATGGTAATTTCTGCCCCCTAGCTTTTCTGGCGGCTACCTCATCATAAAACGCTTCGCATCTAGGGCAAACTTTAATTATGCCCTCATCTTTCTTTCGTGTCATATATTCAATAAGTGGTTCCCCTGGCTTCGGATAAACATCAAATGGATTTGTCAAATCCATTTGGATATTCTGTCCGGCCGTGATGTTGACCATGCCTACTCCCATATGGACTTGGCGGTCTGCTTTGTTAGCTTCAGGACCGAAGGGTTCTCAGATCAATCTTCATTTCCGGTCTCTTGTCTGAAAACTTCAACCTTCCGTCTGTCAAAACCTTTCTCAATGATATCCTCGAAATGCATACAGTCATTCGTCACATGACCAAAAGTATTATGATACTTACAATATTTCCGATCTTTAATTTCATGGGCTTTCAAGAGCCTATGATCATCTGACAATTTTAATTGCTTATCTTTAAGTAATATGTCAAATATTTGATCGGCCTTGGTCACGTCAAATGTGTATACTTTCTTATTAATGAAAGGGATTCTTTCTTTGGCCCTTGCAGGCTTCAAAGCTTGACATATATAAGGTGGACCATCCTTTAGTTCGACATAATCTACCTCATACTCTTCAGAATCATTACTCTCTTCGTCGGATTCATTATATCCGACAAAATTAACCTTTTCCCTCTTAAGGAATCTCTTCTGCTTAAAAATCTTTTCAGTTCTTATTTGTTCAATCTGTCGAACCTTGTCCCCTAACTGGGCAAGATCTATCAAATGTTGGTTAACCAGTTTCTTCCTGATATAGTAATCTAGACCACCCGCAGCAATTTTCACTATTTCTGTTTCTGGAATAGGGGTGAAACACCGACTCCTCAACTGACGGAATCGAGCTAGGTAGTCATCAACAGATTCGTTATTCATTCTTTTAATTCCAAACAAATCTGTCAATCCTATTTTCAAGTCTCCTCTAAAGAATTGGTCATGGAAATCTCTTTCCAATTGATTCCAAGAATGGATTGAATTAGGCCTTAGGGTTGAAAACCAAGAAAAAGCATTCTTAGTTAATGAGCTGGGGAAGAACTTCATTTTTAATCCTTCCTCCAAGGCCAAGTCTCCTAATTCGATGGTATATCGAGCAATATGCTCGATTGTCGACTCTCCACTTTCTCCTGAGAATTTCGACAACTTGGGTATTTTATATCCTCGAGGCATTTCTGCCTGTTGGACCCAATCAGGAAATGCTGATGCAAAAAATGGTTGGTTAGCATAACCAATGTTAAAACCAAACCTATTTAATGCTTGTTCGACCACTTGGTTGACATTTTGATTTAAAACATTCTGACGGAACGCTCCAACAGCACCCTGGTTTAGGATCAAATCCTCATCTTCCTCATGTCGCAGAATATGTACATTTCCACGTCTCAAAGGAATCCGACGATGAAGCTGTTGTCATTCATCATCTTGTTCAAATCCGTCAATTTGTGGTTCATCCTGTGGTTGATTAATCCTATTGAGATTTGCATTGAAATTTCTACCAGTATTTTGGTTTTCGCCTGGGGTTACAACACCTAAGGCTCTGTTTAGCCGACGTATTTCATTTGTCAATGCTAAACATGCATTGTTTGTGTTTTCCATCAATGGCGTAATTATTGTACTCATTTGTTGAGTAAATGTATTCACCATGTCATGGTTACTAGAATCAATCTGTTGTCGGACATTGGCTAAAGTAGCCTCCGACAGACCAACAATGCTTTGTGGGAGTTGCCTCAATGGAGAAATATATGGCCTTTCTACCGGTTATTCTTGTCGAGAATGGGTAACTATCATGGACCCCGTTATTCCATTCGCGTGGATCGAATTTGCCCCCCAGTCGATGGCCCTGCCTGTCCAGATGTATGGGCAGCCATCATCATTCCATTCGGATATGGTATGTAAGCAAATGGAGTATTTGGGTTGACGGTTGTTGACCCATAAGGCATCCCATATAAAGGTTGTGAGAGAGGTTGTGTAGTCCCTCTTGGATTTGAACTCACAACACTTCTTGATGACAATCCAAGAGTTGATGTGTTTATTTGTTGTAAGACAGGTGAAGTTGGTGACGGAAGTGTTCCTTGACCAACTTCGTCAAATCTATTAACTACTTGGGCGTAAGAAACGCCTCTTCTTATTCCTAGACCATTAGTACTATTTACCTCTGCATTAGTTCCACTTGCAGGAATATTGTCAACTGGTGCGATAGCATCTACTGTTGACACAGCGGCATTAGTGTCTACTACGCCTGCATCACTTATATTAATCATATTTACAGAGTTCTGGGAAATAGATGTTTGAACCACCTTTCCGCTCCGTAAACGCATATAAATAAAGTTATATGTTAAATTTCTGACACTATACGAGTTACTCTAAACTCGTCCCACTGGGCGTGCCAATTTGTTGGAGCTGGTTTTTGGTTTGTGTCCAAAATCCTCTCGTCACAAATAATTTTAAGATCAGACGAGTGTATGGACGGACGAGTTATGCGGTAATCTCGTAAGGATGAGTATTTTGCATGTCTGCTCAAAACAAGAATGGCTTCTTATTTTTACAGAAATACAAGGATTTGACGTGACTTGCAGCGAAATTAGAGGAGAGTAAAGAACGTGAAATTTAAAGGAAAGCAGTAAACAACGAGAAAATTAAAGGAAAGCATGTAAGTTGCAGGAAATTAATTGAAAGCTTGTAAATGACGAGTAAAGGTAAATGGCGATAAATTAAAGGAAAGAAGCAAGTTATTGAAAAGTATTTAAATGAGTGAAGGGCAGAAGAAAGCTTTTAAAGTGCAGGAAATTAAACGAAAGCGAGTAAAAGGCTTGAAAAATAACTGGGGAGGAATAAAGGACTGAATAACAAACTTAAATGAAGAACATGAAAGGCAATCTTGAAGGTAAAGACGAACATGTAAAATTAAATGAGCGGTCTTTGTATTATAAATTGAACTGGAAATGAAAAGGGGTGGAGGAAATACTTGAGTCCAATCCTTTAATCTGCTGTGTGATCGAGATATGCAGAATATCGCTTCAAGTACAACCTCCCTGATTACATCGGGATTGATAGTATTTATAAGCATACAAAATAACTGCCTAAAGAAACTTCCTATCTTAAAATTTGACACCTGTATGGCAGTTTTGCTATGTTTCAAACTATCTGACAAGTAAACTTCTCTAACTGCTCAATCCTTCGAGTGGTTTTATGTCCACTTGTCGTCCACAGTTCGGTTATTTGACAACTTATCTTGCTGATGCTGTCAACCCTGGAAACTTAGTCATTTCTATACTTTGTTTGTCTGACAATTCTTATTACCAACTTTGTCGAAAGTTGGGTTGTTACTTCTATTCCTCTGTCAGTCAGCTGGATATATTCGTCGGAAATTTGACGTATTTTCCTTTCTTGACGGTTTTATCTGTCTGACATATTAATTTCTGTCAACTTTTCAACCTGTCAATTTTGCTGAATTCGATTCCTTGTGGTGGTTATCTGACGATTCTTCAATTTTTCCCGTCATCCTGTCGGATCTGTTTCCGTCAAGAATTTTAAATTCCTATTAACACCTACATCATGGATCTCCATGTGCACTTGAGTTATCAAGACCTAGACAAGAATATATCTTGGTTTTCAAGCTCAAATGCATAAAACATGTTGCCACATAAAAATTTGATTTATTATCGAGAAAATATAATGAATTAGTGACAGTGAAAGAAGGATGGGAATGAAGACATTTGAAACAAGTTGAAGATGGGAAAGTAATTAATTAGGTGACGAAGGGTCTTTGGGCCATAAATGCCTAATAGCATCTAGCTGTTATGAGCGGACGGACGGATCAATAATCCAAGCCAGATTTCTTTTAAGTTTTAAAAACTAGATGGGGAACAAAGATATAAGGGGAAAAGGAGAAAAGAAACAAAAAGGAAAAGGGCAAATGGGAGAATAAAAGGATATATCACCTCCTGTGGTAATGGAATTTAAGGTAATCTTGACGAAGTTGGCAAAGTATATCCCTCAAATTGGGAGTAAAGGGAAAATATTGTAATAGAGTTGCAATGAATTCATGGCCGGCACTGACATAAAGTTAGTAAAGTTAGGGTTTTAGATCTCCAATTTTTTTTAGTTATTTAAATCCAAATTTATATCTTTAATTTTTTTTTTGTTATTTAAGCTTGACAAAACTAATAATTTAAAACCTTAAACAATAAATTATAGTAAATATTACATGTTGTTGCATGTACACAGAATAAAAATTTATATTAATCATGATAATTTGTAATAAAGATAAAATTTAAATAAAATATATTTTTTAATAAAAATTATTATTAGTTTTAAAAAGGATCTTATATCAAATTTTGCTTTAGACCTCAAAATATGTTGGATCGGTCCTGAATGAATTACAAAAGAGAAATAAGACACACACCACAAATTGAAATGAAAAGACAAGAATGACTCCTTATATATGTTTAGACGAGGGTTAGGTTAAGTTTCTTCGAAGTGACGATTCTAAAATTTGAAACCTTAACCTTGTAAGTAAAATTTGTTTAGGAACAATATCGATTTCTATTGCGACACTATTGTTGGGTGATATAAGGTATATGTAATAGTAATTTTTTTTTATAAAAAAAATAGAGGATGATGCTCTTGTCTTACCTTGTGGAAGTCATGTTTGAGCGTATCTTATTTCACTATTTGCACACTTTTATTCATATTCACTTTGTATCTTCTTCTTTTTTTAAAGAAAATGTTTAGGTGAGTTGGATCTCGAAACTCATCAGGGACATGACAGGTCTCACTATTCAACGGGGGCTTACAGAGATATTTATATATTAAAAATTATTTGGTTATATTTGATCTTATTTGGTTTTCTTCACAGTTTTATACTATTTTATTACGTAAACATAAGTTAGATAAATATGATCCTTTTGTTTTTGTTTCGGTAAACAGATATATGATTTTAACTATTGTATATCCAACTTTTTTTCTTCCTATGATACGAAACGTCTAAAATTGTATAACTTGAGAAAAGAAAGCGTTTCTGCAAAGGATATGAGAATTCATTTTTCATATTTACAGCAACAATAAAATACATTAGGTAAAGTTAGGTATAGGTAAAAATTTGTTTATATTGCATTTTGTTGTAAATTTCTTTGTAACCAATTTCTTTATATGTAATGCTAACTCATATATTATTTGAGATACGACAGCTAAAAGAAAATTAGAGTCACCTCTCTCTCAACCTTCCTTCTATTCTTATTTTCCTTCTTCCTCATCTAACGGAAGGGATGGTGTGGAATCACCCTTATACGTTGTTTTTTCTCTCATTTTATCTAAATAAGTGGGTTTTTTCACATAGATCTGGGTTTTGTTCGTCGGCTTGTTGCGGCGTTGTTTGACTTCCCGTCTTGTTTTGCGGTGTTCGTTTGGTTCAGATTGACAGATCAGCTTCGGTCCATTACAGATTCAATCAAGACTTGGTGTCAACGTTCCAGATCCGGATGCATGGGTACTCCGGTCATTTTGATTTTGTAACATTTGTAGGCATTTTGCCGTGTTATGCTATTAACCTGGGTGCTGTGAGTTTGTTCGCAGATTCATCATTTTCGGTTTTTAATGATGTTGAATTTGTGTTGTTTTCAATGTATTTTACCAATTTGAATGAATCAATATCTTTTTTAGTAAAAAAAAAAAAGACACCGACGGCTAAAAGTTCTAGAATATATTTAAGTCAATTTTAATCCATATGTAAAATATTATTAACCAACACATTATATAAGAATGAAGCTTAACTAGATTTAAAACAACTAAATTATAACATAAGTATCCATTTTAAATAAAAATTTACTAGGTAGTGGGACACCTAACATGTAACTTTATCGCAAATAAATAAAGTTAAGATTTAAAATAAAAACATCCGATTAATATACATTGTTAGTGTAAATATTTTTTTATACTATTAATTAATCATAAATTATTACATAATAAAAATGTTTGATTCTTATACTAATTATCTTAAAAGTCACTCATATAATAATTTTTGATTAATTATTTTTATGAAAGAGAGTAAAGAAAAAAAAAAAGAGTAGCAGAAATATATCAATTTTTTTTAATGATAATATATCAAAATTAAACTTATAAAAAAATGATAAAAAAGAAAAAGAAAAAAGTGGAGCACATTATATTGTTTCTATTTTTTTTAAAATATATTATTTTTATAATTGATCATACTTGAAATCGAAATAAGTTAAGGAATATTATTACACATTCATCTCTCTTTTTGGAATAACATAATATCATCTTTTTGAAGAGAAAAAAATAATAATACAATTTCTTGTATATAAAAGCTTAGGCTTTATTGCATTTTTAATCCTATATAATTGGTCGTGTGTGATTTTGGTTTTTGTGATTTTTTAAAACACATTTAGTCCTTGTATTTTTTTCAATATTGCAAATTTGGTCATTCCGTACGATATCCATCAATATTTTTCAACGATTGACAGAGAGGAACAACTGCTATAATCACATAGAACCTCTAATTGAGCTTCTTTCTTTTGTCTCTCAGTTTCAACATGATTAAATGGTTCCCCTATAACATTTGTCGGTTTCTTCCCTCCTTTCCAGAGCCTTTATTTGGTTCCACCACAAAGTCCCTTATCACAGAAGCTCAACCAGAAATTTTATACACTTAAAGTCATGATTCATCTCTATTGGTCATTGAAAATTTATGGACATTAGGCGATAAGATCGAATTTGCAACATTGAGAAAATATTGTGACCAAATATCCTAAAAAAGACATAGGGACCAAAATTACACATTGCTAATGACAATGGATAAAAATGATATTAAGCCAAAAACTTATCATATAAGTCTAGTATCCACTAATTAGATTGCAAAGAATATTATATGTTTCTTTCATCAACAAAATCACATCCTCGAGAAGAGACCCCAAATCCTATTATTATTGTGACCATAGTTCATAGAGTTATGATATTTAAACACAAATTTTGGATACCGTATGCGACATCGTATATTGTTATCTCTATCTCTTACTTACTTTTTATTTTCTCTATATACACACTTCTTAAAAATACATCCAAAAAACATCTAGTGTCCCATTTTTGTGTAAAAAAACATTGCTCTAGTTGATATATTGAACCAAAATCACACCCCATGTCCTCAAGGAAACAGATTCCCTCCCGCGCTTGTGTGCGTCCAACACCCCCTGCAGCAAGATCTGACGGTCCAACAAGGGTGTGGAGGGATGGGACTAGTTGCCGAGAATCCGTACAACGAGATCCGACAGTTTGGACAGCGGCAGGACCGTCCTACCGCCGGAAGGGATCCAGATCCCGTCCTCAACCTCAACCCTAGCATTCCCTTCACAAGTCGCATCATGGAAAACAAAACAAACCAAAGGCACGCGCCAACACGCGCTTTCTCTCTTTTCCCACAAAAAGAAGTAAAGAACCATTCCCATTGAAAAACCGCCTTCTCACTTCATCCACCTGCCTGTCGTTTTTGTTGCATCAAAAGAGAAACCAAAAAAGAAACACAAAACATAAACATAAACATAAATAAATATCTCTCTCTCCACAGTGTGTTGTGTTCAATACTTGAATGTGCTTGGCCATGTTTATCAACCAAATCTAGAGCTACCCATTTCTTTGTTCTTCCATTTGAAGGAAAACTCAAACGTCTCCACTATGTTCTCTCCCTAAAGTTCATTGCTTTTTTGAGTCTCCTCTCAAACTGAATCGCTATTCACTAATTTGAAACTTCCAAGCTTCTTTCTTTCACCCCATTTGTTTTTTTCCTCTCTTTATTACATACAAATTCAGTGGCTCATTGAATCTCAGTGGTGGAGGCTCTCAAACAAGGTATCTTCATTTCATGGGGTTCATCTTTCAACTCTAAAAATGTTTCCTTTTTTTTTTTTTTTCCTTCAATGAAGATTAAATAATTAAAAGAGAAAGATGATTGATGTAACCTTTTTCTGTTGCATCTATATCTTCATTGATCTGTATGTGTTTTGAAGAATTTGATATCAGCTTGAGATTGCTTCTACTAGTTAGTTTACTCAGGATCGAGGAGGGTTAGGTGTTTGGCTTAATGGGTATTTCACCATCTGATTTCTCATCCAACTCTTTTTTTTTTTTTGCTTTTGTTGTTGATAGTTTGAACTTTGAATCACGCCAACCCCTTCTTAGGGCTTGATGCTAATGGTTATGGAAAGTTGTCTTGTATCAAATGTTGTTTCTTTGTGCAGAAAAAGACATTGTTTTTGGATGAACAAGCTTTCTTGAAAAGTTTTGTTTTAAAAAATGTAAGGTTTAGTATCATTCTCTACCTTCTATTTATGACAAATGATTGTAGGGAATCGGCAAGTTGCAATGCTTGTTCTGTTTCTAAGGTGTTTGAAGGATATTTTTTCCATTGCATTGAGATTTTGTTATATTATTCTGTTTGATAAGCTTCCTCTTTGTGTTATGTGTGGTGTTCATTTATGGTTCCTTAGTTGTTCTTCTTTGACATCAAATCTCTGAGCTAACCTGGAAGCATGTAGATTTTCTTTGTGCTTGCAGTGTAGTCTATTGTTTGGGGGAGCCAAATATACTAGCAAATATGATATCACAGTTTTTGAAAGTTAGGGCCCGTTTGCTTGTTTCCTGTTTTCACTTCATGTTTTTAGAAATAATTACAAAACTATCATCTTGTTTTCATTCCGATTATTGTTTTCAAACATTTGTACAGGTAACACTGAAAACAACTTTTGCTTTCTAAATTCTTTCATTTCATATCCTGCTATCTGTGTTTTTTTTCCATTTCCATTTCCATTTAATATTGTGCTTTGCTTTACCTGGCAATCTGTAACTAGCATATGTGGGTTGCAATTGATGGCTAATGTGTTATGCAATATATTAGCAATTTTTGTTTCAAGACACCAAATCATTCTTAAGATTTTTCCTTCTGTGGGATTTGGCTATGGGATTTTCCCCGGTAGCATGTTGGGAAGACCAGATTTTCTACTTTAGCAAGTGCTGTGCATCTTTCCTCTACCACATGGATTCATAAAATACCGAAATTGATGGGTATGCCTCCCTTTAATTGTTCCAGAATCAGGTTGAGAATTCATATTGTAACTACTTTCTGAAAAAGGGACGAACTCTTCTGTATGTGTCTTATTCTATGATCCCTGTGCATGGCAGAAGCTTTATAGCACCAGCTTACTCTTTTATCGTTTGACTATTTACCCTGTGCAGGAAATTTTGCTATTGTGTTTTTTCATTAGATCTTATTATTGCTCTTCCTATAGTACTATTAGTTGCATGATCTAAAATGGCCTTTTCATTTTGTCATAAGGTGCTCACCTTTGCTTGGTTTGAACAATAGATAGCAATATGTCCCTGATCTATTAACTATTATATCCTCAGGTGATAAATCCCTTGGCTTCTATCTTTTTGGTGTTAGGATGCTTTAATAATCAGCTGTGTTTTGCTTTCTGTGTTTTAATATACTCATTAGGTCTTTTTTCTCAACTCCCATGGCGGGAGAAACATCTTGGATCAGCCACTATGGCAATGACACACGAAGGGAGACTAGGGAGTTTGATTTAATTTCAGAACTTGATGAGGAAGGTGATAAAGAAGCAACTGCTGTTTCTGCAGACGTAATTTTGCCTGATGACTTGTTGGAACGTATCCTAGCCTATCTCCCCATTGCAAGCATCTTCAGAGCAGGTTGTGTGTGTAAAAGGTGGCATGAGATTGTTACTTCTGAGAGGTTTTTATGGAACCTTTCACATGTTCTACCACAGAAGCCTTGGTACTTTATGTTTACAAGCTCTGATGAACCAATCGGTTATGCTTATGACCCCATCCTTCGGAAATGGTACAGCATAGAACTCCCATTCATTGGCACTTCTAACTGGTTCATTGCTTCATCATGTGGCATGGTTTGCTTTATGGACAGTGACAGCAGAAGTGAATTGTGCGTTTGCAATCCTATTACCAAAATCTGCAGGAAGCTTGAGGAGCCTCCAGGCTTGAAATTTTCTGATTACAGTGCATTAGCAATCTCAGTTAACAGGGAATCTCACAGTTATACTGTGGCAATTGTAAAATCTAAGCAAGTCCCTGACAACTTTTTCCAGTGGGATATCTCAATTCATATATACAACTCAGGAGAAGTGACCTGGGTGACGTCTTTAACAGAGGTTTTGATGGGGTGGAGAGGCGGTGACGAAAGTGTGATTTGTAACGGGGTGTTATACTTTTTAGTTTACTCAACTGGGGGTGGTCCACCAGAAAATCGTCATGCCCTAATTGCCTATAATTTGTCCAACCGTTCTTCCCAAGTCAGCTTAACAAGGAGCTTCATTCAAGTACCTTGTTCTCTAACATGTGGCCGTCTGATGAATCTGAAGGAGAAGCTTGTAATGGTGGGAGGAATTGGTAAACCAGTTCGACCTGACATAATCAAAGGAATTGGTATCTGGGTTCTAAATGATAGGAAGTGGGAAGAGATTGCAAGAATGCCCCACAAATTCTTCCAAGGCTTTGGAGAATTTGATGATGTTTTCGCTAGCCGTGGTGCAGCTGATTTAATATATATCCAAAGTTATGGAGCTCCAGCACTACTCATTTTTGACATGAACCATAAACAATGGAAATGGTCACAGAAGTGCCCTGTGGCAAAAAGGTTCCCACTGCAACTCTTCACTGGTTTTTGCTTTGAGCCCAGGCTTGAAATTGCTCCATAGTTCCCCATGCAATTAACAGCTGCTATTGAGACTTGTGTCTAAAGATTCTGCCCATTTTCCTCTATTGTTCTTTAAGCTAAAATTTAATATGATTTCGGTGTTTTAACAGTTCATACAAAATGTACTTGCTGATAAAGCTTCTTATTTGTGGATACTGGAATATCATTATTAATAGCATTTGAAAATACCACAGCTATATTTTTACCTTTCCTCTTCTCTCTGCTCTTCCTCTAATAAGAATCACTACCATTTCCATTTTCTTTTTGGTTATACCATGAAATGATACAAATGTATAATGCATCTACTTGTCTGCTCCATGTATTACTGGAAGGTGGTTCTTATTTTTCAAAGCAGAAAATTTCATAGAGCTATGTGTTTCTTTGCTTATCCAAAAAGATGTAGGTGATGTTGCATTTACATTTATGTTGCTCATTATTGTAGAGGTAAGCTGGCTTTAGATTCTAGGTTGTGAAGTGAATAGACTAATTCTCTTCTGCTTATCAGTGTCCTTTAGAGCTATGTAACATTTAGGCTGTCTTTCACAGTTGCACTTCTTTAACTTGTATTGAGAGGCAGAACATCAAGATGGATACCCGTAAATATTGATAAATTCGTTTAATACCCGCAAGATGGATACCCGTACGGATATGGGGCGGGGTGGGTGTGAAATTCATCCAGCAAGACGGATAGCGAGGTGCTACTACCTGTACCCTCCTTGTCCCATTTTCATCCCTAATCAAAGGCATATGCTATTTGTATGCTTTCTGGAACGGGTTGCTTTCAGCAGTCTATATCAGGTTCTATAACAGTTATAGTCTTATTATCTTGTGGAGACTTAAAATGAAAGGGAAGAATTCCTATATAGACTTTTAATTAAGGCACTTTAATGATTTTGAATGGACTTTATGTAACCTTTTGTAGCATCCTTAAACACATGTAAGCTTTGACTTATTAGTGGACCAATGGGGATGCTATGCTAAGATCACATTCTATGTTGTGCATGTGTGAGTGATTCAGAATGTGCCGTCCGTACACATTATTTTTTATTTTTTAAAATTTTTTGGCAATTTAAAAAGGTTAAAATTGCTGTGTGAGGGTTGGTGGAGAAGTGAGGTCCACGACTGCTTTAGCAATGGTGGGTTCTCCTTGGTGGAGAAGTCACAAATAAAGGGTTAAGCAAACTTCCTTTTCAAACATGGCTGTCACTTCCGTCAATGCAAGGGTAGAATATTCAAATGGCTTCTTCTCAATTGGGATTTGGGATTGGGATGGGGAGGAGTTGCCGTCTGGAGGTGAAAGTAACTTGTCTAGGTGTTATCAATAGGAAGACAAAAATGGGATAACAATTTTCGACAACAATTTAGATGGTTAATACGGTTTAAATATATTATTAATTACCATAAGTGGATGGTAAATGGATATAATAAGATGTTCTAACGCATTAACCATCCACTGAACATAATTAATCACGATTTTCAGATGTATATTCGAACACCTGGAAATCATGGTTAATATCGTTCAAAATCGTGGTTAATTACATTCGGTGGATGATTAGTAAGTTGTGACACCTATCCATTAACCATTTACTGAACATAATTAACCACGTATTCGAACTGCGTAATTAACTTCATCATTTTTATATATTCAAATATATATTTTTTAAATCGGGCAAACCTTTTTTCGTACTAAGTGATAATCAACCTCAATATACTAAAGATCGGATAAAAAACAAGTTTTAGAGCATTTTGATTGTCACACCTCAAAATGACATGCTGAATTTTGAATCCAATTCAATGAGAATATGTCTAAACCAAGTTAGTTCTGATGCTGCATTTGGCATTCCTCTACAGTCAGCTTTTGTGCTTGATTGGGAAACCATTCTTTGTTTCCTTGTGAAATAAGTAATTCAGCTGACTTTAGCCTTTGGAGGAGTATTTGGTCAATTATGGGGAGCACTTTTGGAGTATGCAGGGCATGATATAAGGGATGGGGAAAGTACTCTCTTTTGGCATAATAAATGAATTATTGGGTGCCTTTAGAATCCAATGCAATAGATTTTGTAGCTGTTAAATCATTCAACATTTTGCATACTGCATAGGCCATTATAGTGTGTAATTTATTGCAGAGCTGTAGGAAATTTAAAAAAGATGAGAGATTTCATGGAGTTTGTTGTTAAGGAAGGTATTTGTGGAGAATAAAGTGTGGTAGAATTGGAATACGCCTTGTACTCATTTTAATATTATGTCTTGGTTGATAAAGAAAAAGCGTTGAATAATCAAGGCATGATAGAGGATCATCATCACTGACTAGCCTTAGTAGGTGGCTGCTAAATATAAAAGGACTGAGAATTATTTGTATTTTTGGGTGAACATGGTATCCTCCGGTCAGAAGCCAGAAACTAATCTATCGAGGTACTAGGATTTATTTAAGGGGTCGACCTCTCCCAACAGATGATCTTCCGTACACATGAGTCATGAATCGAACATCTAACCACATACTTAAGGGACCCGATTATCTGTCAATCGTGCCACACCATGTCGGTTGAGAATTATTTGTATGCATACTATCCAAAAGGCAAATAAATGTGTTGATTGACTTGCTAATTAGAGCTTGGATATAAAGTATGAGCCTAATGTGCTTAAATGATCCATCATTGAAATTGGTCTGGGTTTCAAAACTCTTTTTAGTTTCTATTACTTACTCTTTTATTTTTAAGCTTTGGCCCATTTATACGAGAAAAAAATCCTTAAACACATACAAAATAAAATTCAAATAATCTTTATTAACTTTATTTTATGTTAATTATTAATGTCCCTACTAAAGTACAAATTTTATCTTAGTTTAAAAACATATATTAAGTTCCTTAAAGAAAGAAAAAGGAGGGCCGTCTTCCATGATTTTTGAAGTGTTGTTATAAACCAAAAATATCCTGCAGCTTCAATAATTTCTGTTTGAACTTGGCTAATTTTATGACAATCTTACAACAGCTTATCTTTCCCATGACGTAACAGCAATTGTATGGCAACAGAAGAATTTCATGACTATAGGAAATCCAACTAAGTCGTCATGTGATGACAGGCTATTTATGGGGGCATGTTGACACACTATGTTCACCAGTTACCTAACTAATTAAGAGAAAAATATGCATTTTTTTTAAATAATAAAAAAATGATAAATTAAGACATAATAACAAAAATCTCACATAATTGAACGTGTTAGATATAAAACATTTATCATCCTTCACCTAATTTTTTTTTGCAAAGTCAGTGTTTGAAATAGTATTACAGCTTTTATTATAAAGTAGCCAAGAGTATTACTATTATTATTATTATTATTTTGGTTCAGAACCCACCCTAATTAGACATTTGGGTCAAATGGGTCCACCAGAGTATCCCTACTGCTTAGGTCCTTTGAGCCTGCTATAGACTAATATATGGTTCGATTGATTGAGCAGGAATTTTACCTTAGCCTCTCAATGAAGATAACTCCACAAGGATTCAAATCCGAGTTTCCGAGATTCTCCTCCTTCAGGGGTTAGTTCCACCATACCAACACCCCATTGGTAGCCAAGAGTATTATTTTTATCACCTTTAAAGGACTCTCATGCATAGAAGAGTTTATTATACACATTTATCTAATAATTTAAACTTTTGGAATAATTGATCCTTTACACTACTTAATTCATCCGATATATAAATTGTCGCGACCGTCCCGTCCGGGAGCCGTGAAAAGGGAGGTAAAAACAGAGGAGTCGCCACTAAGATTTTTATTGGGAAAATCTTAGAAAACCCAATTATTTAAAGGTAAACTGGTCTTTTAAAAAAGAGAGATATGAGTCCGAGAGTCGGTTACTAGTAGGAAAGGTATTAGCACCCCACATCGCCCGTTTAAAAAACGGTACCTCAAGTTAATTGCGCAAAAAACATTTTAATAACCTTTTAAATATTTATTTTACCCCGAAAATTATTTACAAGAAAGAATTATTTTAAATTTTAATTTTTGACTTTTATTAATTTTTTTATATTTTTAACTTTATGGTTAATAAAAACTAAATGAGGTTGAACATGTCACATGAGTCCACAGGGCAACCTCAAATCTAAGGGATTAAACATGGCACCGTGTCCATAGAGCATCCCTGGAAAGAGAAAAGTTTAATTATTTTGATTAATTATTTTAACATAAAAAGGGGATGCAAAAAAAAGGAAAATTAATTAAATGAGGTTGAACGTGGCATATGAGTCCACAGGGCAACCTCAAATCTAAGGGACTGAACATGGCACCGTGTCCATAGAGCACCCCTGGAAAGAGAAAAGTTTAATTATTTTGATTAATTATTTTAACATAAAAAGAGACACAAAAAAGAAAAATTTAGTTTTGGCCCGACAAGATGATTTATCTTGCTCCTACATATTCCCGGGTGCGATGGGAAACTCAAAGCCACGTAGTTCTTTAGAAAAGATTTGATTGGTTAATTTTAATTTTTGAAAGGATTGGGATTTGAAAAGATTTTCATTAATAAACAAAAGGGGGAATTATTTCTCATTTTTTATTTTTTATCTTTTTGAAAAAAAAAAGGATTTTTTAGATACAGATTACTCTTTTTTAATTTTTTATTCTTGGCCCAACAAGCATAGAAAAAGACTCATTAAAATCACATCATTCTTGGTCCAACAAACATAGGAAAAGACTCATTAAATCACACAAGCAAACACTCATGGAATCATAAGCCCAACTAAATAAAGCCCAAACAGATAAACAAAAATAATAATAATAATAATAATAATAAAATAAAAAAAAAACAAAAAAAAAAAACTCAGAAGCTTTTAGCTTCTGAGTTCTCACAATACCCACAAGTAAACAGAGAGGCGAATATGGCTGGATCGGGAGGGCGGCGAGGCAGGAGACACGGCGGCGGTGATTCGCACGCACACGGTGGTGACGCACACCTCCTCTGCCGCGTCGATGACCGATGACCAGCGGCTCCGGGCGCCGGCGCGCTTTGCGGACGATTGCAGGCAGCGGCGCGCTTGCGGTTCCTCCTTGCGTTGAGCGGCGGCAACCGGCGAGCCCTCAGTTGATGGCGGCGCGACAGGGATGGACAGATCTGGTTCGTGGTCCAAAGAAGAAGACGATATGGTGGTGGTGGCTTGGTGTTGCGGTGGAGCTCAGAACTGAGAGCCGTTTGATCTTTTTGTATTTTTTCTATTTTGATAATTTTTGGTTTGGGATGGAGTGGTGGTTGTTGCTGCTGTAATGGTTATTGAGATTTATTTCTCAGTGATGAATATGGAGATATGGTGTTTGGCTATGGAAGAGTGGCTATGTTTGAGGTGTTGAAGATGGGTTTGTTTTGATAGTTGGAGGGTGATGTAAATGAAGAGGAAGGAGGAGCTTGAGTTGATAGGGGGATGATATGAGATGGTTATGCAGTGAATGAATGGTGATGAAGATGGAAGGATGAATGGAAAAATGGGAGAAAATATGGTAACCAATCTGAGATTTTTTTTAAAAAACTCCCCTCAGTATTTTCGTTTCTTCTCTTCTACTGTGATTTTTGAGTGTGTGCCCCCCCTTTCCACTGATTTTCGCTGCCTCTTATAATCACCAAAAGGGCATATAAAACCAAGAATCAAGTCCCCAAAGCCAGTCTTAGTTGCAGAGCCAAGTCCTTTTCCACTTTCTTTGTTTTGTCTCTGATGAGATTGCAGATTTTCATTCTTTGTGTTAAATCTCCATTGAGCTTTCTGTACTTGCTCAGAAGGCAAATTTTCCATTTTCATGCTTCATTTTCAAACTCAACATTTTGGTGAGGGTTAACTTGTTTTTCCTCCTCATGTGCATTAAATTTTTTGGCTTTTACTCCTTGGCTGCCTTCAAACAATTGTTCCTCTAATATATTTTATTTTTTAATAAAAGAAGTGAGCCTTTTTATTTACTTGAGATGAGATTATGTAAGTGGGCTGGGCTAAAGGACATGGGTCAAATCATGGAATTTTTTTTTAGTTTTCTCTGCAGATTTTTATTTATTATTATTAATTTTTTTAAAAATAATAATAAGAAGAGAAAATACCCGGATAAAATTAGGTGTTCATAGAAGTTAAAAAAATCTTCAAATAACATATTGCTTTAGTAAAATATGATTTTAGAATTAAAGAATCAGGGACTTGTGTTGGTTAACCTTCAAGTTGTTATTGTGTAACAAAAAGAATAAGATATTAGCGTTCCAAAATTAGCACTTTGGGTGCCTCCTCTTGATTGAACCTTAACGAAATCTGGCGCAAAAGATGCATATGGTCGCTGTCAGACACTATAGTTCTAAACTGTCAAACCCCACAACAAAATTAACAAACCTCAACACCAAAACAAACATTTTAAGGAACAATAACATCAACTTTTGACAATTAGGTATCTATGCATATGTATACCTGTAAATTTATGTTCCACCAGATCGTATTTCTGGTTTTTGTATAGGACACAGCTGCAATAAAGTTAAGGTAGTTAATTTGTTTTTCCACCCCATGTAGAAATTTAATGCATACCTTTCATTTTTACCTGTAAAAACGAACTTAATTATTTCCTCTTAATTGGTGGTTCCTAATTGGATTTTGTTAATGATTGCAGAAATAATTTTTCTTTGCAGCTTCTCTCCCTTGGACAATTACCTTTCCTTTGGGTGAGTCTTATTGATGATGGAATTGTGAATTACACTCTGAGCATGATGAGAGACTGATCAATTATAATTGTGGCATGTTAGTTAACGCCATTCATATTCATCAACTATTCATGATCTTTAGATCTTTATTACTTGATTGCATTGTGCCTGATTCAAATGATGTTTCTGCTAGTCTTTCTTTTGCAGTTAAATTCCACATTTGAAGCAGTATCATACCTAACTGAAATTGACTCTATTGATTGTAGGCTTTAACTTTCAAGTGCTAAGATTCCGTAAACCTTGAACAAGCTATTTTGGTTTTCTTCAATAACCATGAAATTAAATTTAAAAGGGTTAAATTAATGTTGAAGATATGTCTCAAAAAGGCATTCGCATCCTCTCCGGCGGTGTAGCAAAATTTCTTGTGCATATACCACATGTAGTAGCCATGCGTATTAAGAGTCTTTACATATATCTAAATCAATGCATGCATTCAATTATTGAACTTTTGCTGGCGAAAGGTTGGAGAGAGTGGCTGAAGAGGGTTCAAATCCCTCAAAAGACATTTTTTATTGGTGCATGAAGCAATTCACGATTTAATTGCAGATATTACAATGTCGAGAAACTCTTTGATTTCAGTTATTTGTTCATTCATTATGGTTACTCTAATTAGCATGAATTTACATAAGTTAGTATGAGAAATAGCATACAAGAATATGGATTTGGATTTATATTAGTCATTGCATCTCGATATTCACACATTCACTGAGATCCATGGTTGGATCAATGTTGTTTCATTTTTTTTAAAGGTATCCAAACGGTGCATCACAATGAATGTGTGAGTGCAAATAATGACTGTAGTAAATCTGAATCCACGATAACATATGAAGATTGCTTGTTATGATGGTTAAATGGAAAAATATTTGTATCTATTGAATTTGGTTATTTCATTTCTTGCTCTGTCTTCTTTCATTTTTTTTTTTTACATTTATGGCTGATCTTCTATCATTTATGGATGGCTATTCACTTCAATTACAAGCTAATAATCTCACACTTGAAATATTCTCATTAGTTAAAGGCGTTGTGTAGGGTTATAGTAGATGGCACTGCTTGACACAGAGCTTTCAGAAGATGATTTTAAAGAGACAACAACTCGTATGGTACATTTTTCCAAGGAAGTTGATTCTGGTTTTGAATGGAAAGAGTACTGTCCTGCAGTCTTCAGGTAGGATCAGTTTTTTTAAATTAGTTTCTGATTCTTTAATTTTTCTTTTGTAGCTAATTGTATCAATAATGTTACGAACACACATCACTTCACATGTATATAATTTTGACCATTTGATTATATTAGACCTATCTTATTTTCTGCATACATATACTTTGATTCTGCCATAAAAAACGTGTGATGAATGTGAGTGAAAAAGTGATGTGCAATTAGCATTTTTTTATTTGCTATAATATTATGTACTCATCTTCATCATGCTAATTAATGCATTGATCTCCAGAATTTTACTAGAGCTCCAGAACTTGGACTTCGATGACTACATGCAATCAATTTGCGGAGATGAACAATTAACACATGTTATCTCTTCTGGAAAATGTGGCATCGTTCATCATTCATCTTTAGATGACCGATTTGTGATTAAAACATTACGGAAAGATGAATTAAAGGTATTGTACTTATTATTATGAAATATGACACTTTTTTTCATATCGAAATCCTCTCCGTCTGAAATCTCTCACTAGTTAAATATCAGTCGTTATTGGATTAATCTAACGATTATGGAGAAAGTTCTCTCTGTTGTTAGATTAACCCAATGACTAACATTTGACAAGAGGGGTGAGCATCGGGCGGGTTCGGGCGGGTTCGGGTGGGGACTATCGGGTTCGGGCGGGTTCGAGGTAAAAAAAATAGAAACCGAACCCGCCCATCTATACCATCGGGTTGGGCGGGTTTCGGTCGGGTTCGGGCGGGTTGAAACGGGTTTAGGCTTTTTTATTATTTAATTTTATTCCAAAAAATTAAAAAAAAAACCCAACGAGCTTAATTAAAATTTAAGGCTTTCAACCCAATTAAGTACCAAAAAAAAAAAAATAACAGAAGAGGGGAAAAAAAAAAATCTAAGATCCAGTCTTGACAGTCCATTCTCCATTAAATTTATTTATTTATTTTTTGTTATGAGCGGGTCGGGTCGGGTTTCGATGAGTGACATAAACCAGACCCGAACCCGCCCGCTCTTATCCATCTAAAACCGAATTTCTCACCCGCCCAACCCGCCAACCCGTTTCAACCCGCCCAAAGCGCAAAAATTAGTAGCGGGTCGGGCGGTTTCGGGCGGGTTGAAAAATTTTGCTCACCCCCAGTTTTTGGATGAAGGAAATCCATTTTCTACTTTTTTTGTATAGATCAATGAAAAGTCAAATGGAACTAGAACTTCCAGCAGGTTTTAATATTTTATCTCCATTCAGAAATATTTTGGGATTGATACAAAAGTTTTAACTAACTTAATATGTCTGGAATCATACATTAGTTTCTAGTTTTCGAAATTTTTACTATTTTTTTCTTTTCTTATGATGGTACAGATGATGCTAGAAATTCTCCCAAACTACTATCGCCATCTTATAACATACAAAGGTTCATTATTATCCAAGTTGTATGGACTTCATTGTATTAGTTCGTACGGAGGTGTTAAGGTACTTTAATCCTCTTACTCACACTCGTTTGGCTACATATATATAATTGTTTTGCAGAAGTGGAACAAACATCATGATGGATGCAATATGCATAGAGGTGTTTAATTATTTTATCTTTATTTCTAAGAGATCCTATTAGACCTATGGGGAAGGGAAAATGTATATGTGAGGGATTGAAATCCCACCATATGATGGGATACAAATCATATGTCCTATTTTGATATATCACACTTTGTCCCATCAATAACATTTGTCACACATATTCTATCAAAATAGGACAAATGATCTATATCCCACATAACCAATCATGTCATCTCATAAAACTATGGAAGAAACCAGTTGAGCTATGAGTTTTTTTTTTCTTTTTCTTTCTCCTAAACATATAATATAAAACAATCTTATAATGTTGCACCAAGGCATGGGAATACTTATACAAACCTAGCGCATTTAAGTTAGGTCAGGACAGTCCTTCAAGAAAAAAAAAGTTAGGTTAGGACAGTTAGGTACACTAGAGCAATAATTTTGAAAACATCATCAATAAAAATAGCTAATCATTAATTAATAATTGTGTTTGATTAAATAATTAAATAAATCAGTTAGCTATAGTATTTAATTATTAATTCAAGATGTGTCAATAATTTATTGGTTAATACTAGTAATTTTTTTATAAGCGGTTAATACTATATTTATGCAAAAACTTTGACCCCAGGATAACGACATTATGGGCCATTAATTGAATAACGTAGCCGCTATGAACAACACATAATAAGCGTTGGCCCAACTAAAAAGTGAACTATTGGGCAGTTTCAAGTCCTGGTTCGAACATCGGATCCATCAAATTCGTCTCGAACCTGCGAAAACTCGGACTTGCTCACCCTAGAAGCCTACTTGCTCATCGTGAGCAAGTTTATAAAATTAACCATAACCGTTGGATTGAAGTGATCTCCATGATCATATCCTGCATCCTCCCCACACCTCTCCCATCTCCCTCCACAGCTGCTCCCACCCTGCCCATCTCGCCCCATTGACCACCGTCGCTCCAGAACCGTCGTGCATCTCCTTCCGTCAAGAACCCACTGTCCCCGCCGTGAATCGCACTTCACCGTCCACCTTGTTCGTCATTGGTCATTCCCTTCCATCACCATATTATCCCTCCCTCCCCCAATTTCCTCTACCGCCCCTCTTTCACGGTAGCTCCATCCATGTCCTATGAGCAAAGAAGGCGGCAGATACATGGCGGAGAAGATGGCATAGGAAGTCACAATGCTTCCTCCCTTGAGCTCCACCATGTAGCAGGAGAGCTCCGCCATCCAGATCAGACAGCTTCACGTGTCGTTCCTTCCTCTGCCACGCAACGCAGTTGACCACCATCGTAAGCAGCTCCATGCATGTCCGAAGAAGATCTGCGAGCTCCGCCATCGACCAGCCTCGCCGCCACGCGCCGCTGCGAACCACTGTCACGACCGTATAGCAGAGCCACCCAGAAGCCGCTCCGTTGTCCAGATCCGCCGCGATTTCGTCGCTCCGCCATTCCTCACGTGCAACAGAGCTGTCGCGTCACGCCGTCAAGTCCTATGTTCGGACCGCCTCACATCGCCACTCCGCCGTAAACCCGCACTCACCCCGACGCAAACACCACCGGGTTCCTCGCTCTTCACTTTACCTCTCTTTCGATTCGCTTTCTTCCTCCAACCTTCAAAGTGGTGCAAGATGGTGGCTTGACCGAGATCGATGCTGACAACGAAAGGTTGAAGATGGTGGGCGTGGTTGAAGAAGGGTACCGACAAGAGAGCCAAAGTCGGAGAACAAAATGTAGAAAAATAAAATCTGGTGTGTATAGTACATGATGACATATGATGGAACCGCATGATCCACCGTTAATCAAAGTTATGCACGGTGGCCAACTATTGGTTTCATCTTTATTTGAGCTTCACGCATTTTGCAAAATAAATCATTTCTCTCTACCATTTCTCCGTCTAAATGTTAGTCACTTTGGATTTATCTAACTGTCGAGAGATTTCTTATAGAAGCCGTTAGATTAATCCAATGATTAACATTTGACTATAGACGGAATGGAGGAGATATAGATGGAGAGATCTAAATCCCACATTTTGAAGCCTATTATTTACAACGATCAATGCTAGTATTTCTTTTGATCCTAATACGAGACCTAGTATATTTTAATCATACTTTTTTATATATTTTTTTTGTAATATTTCAATGATGAGTTTGACAGGTTTATTTTGCGGTGACGTCCAATGTAGCAAAATCAAATTTCCCAGTTCATAAGTGCTATGATTTGAAAGGTGCAAAGGGTCGAAACAACTTGAAAGTTGTGACCGACAATTTATGTATACAAAAGGATGGAGATTTTGATTACAATTTCTACCTCGATCCCCTTGTTCGTTGTCGTCTTTTAAAGTGAGCCCTTAAATTGAGTTTTGATATTTAAACAATTAAAATATGATAATTAAATGGTATTTCACTCATACATGCATATAGTACATTTATTCCAACTTTAATATAATAATTATATTAGGTATCAAATCCATGCTTTAAAAAATCGTTATTATGTTACATTGTGTTCAAAATGATTATTGTGTTCAAAATGATTTAAAACAAACAGAGGTGGATGAATTCACTATCCCTCTCTCTAAGTAGGTGGAAAAAAAAAAGACACAAAGCTCATATTTCTTTCTCGTGTCTAAAACTGTCCTTAACTAATTTTGAGATATCTATATATTTTATGCAATGAAATGTTTTATTTTCCACTTATGAAATACATTATGAACATCAAAGAACAATATGTAATATTTTAATAGACAACTGACAAATCGCCAATGATCCTAAGGAAATGGGTGTTATTGGTTCAAAGTTCAAAGTTCAAATGGTCGAGAAAATAGTATTTTTTTACATCTGCTACTATAATTGGGAGGCATTGAGATAAAAAACTGCTCAAGTAATTGCTTTCTTTTTTGATGCATTATTTCCCCAAATGATGGATCCACTTGATTGTAGGCAAATCAAATATGACTGCGAGTTTTTGGAGGCTGAAGGCATCATGGACTACAGTTTAATGCTCAGCATACACATAGTGGCACAACATGAAGGTTATTTATACTTTGATTCTTTGGTATTGATTAAATCTATAAGGATTTATAAAAGCATTTGAAAATAAGAATAATTAACTGAAATAGAAACATTATTGGATGATGCAAAAAAAAAAAAAATTATTTGTGAAATTCTACATAAGCCATATGTTTAGGTAAGTTCATTTGTATAACTGACCAATGTTTAGGTAACTAATCCCCATTTCTTTCAGATACTTATGAGACATTTATATAAATTAAATTTTAGAGTAATTGGTCCAGTTAGTCCCTTACTCATTAGATCCTTGAATTATCTTGGAGATTGTTAACTTCTATTCAAAAAAAGCTTTATGATTTATAAGTTTAGAATCTTGCTAACGAGTATCCTTACGGCACTCGTTAAGGAATCAAAAAATAGCAAGATTTCATTAGAAAATCAAGTGTTTATCTTCTCACGATATTAAATGTTCAAATTTCCAATAAAGTCTTTCTTTTCTTGATTCCTTAACCAATGTCTAAGAACACTCGTTCGCATTCTCCATAAGTTTATAACCTTGACTATTGAGACACTGGCTACATGAACATTTTAACTCTAGGTTTACTTAATTGCAAAAGATCAACTGCTGGTGGAAGCTTCAGCAGTGGAAGGAGTTCAACTAATGGAAGCTGTTCCTCTGACATGATGGCTGACACTTCCGAAGGAAATAATGATTCAGAGCTATCTCTTTCTTATCTTTGTTCACCGTCAGAAAGGTAGTGTAGATCCTTATCTCCATGGTGAAAAAAGTTTCATTATTATTTTTTTGGGTACAATTCCTTATACTTCTTTAATAAAGTGGCAATTTCACACATGCCTAATCCTATGCTACATGATGTTTATTGACCTTCTTTTGTTAAGTATACTTGATGGTATGATATGAAGACAATTGAATGAGTGAAGAGTTATTAATTTACATATCATGAAAAACTTATATGGTAATCAGCAGCAAAATTTCATGGAAGATTGATTCAGTTACATTACTTATGATCAAATATCTAGAAAATTATGCTCAGTATAAAAGTCAGGTCTAACTTGATTTTAACTTCAAGCTACCAAAACTGATAATTTTGTAGGATAATAAATATCTTCTATCTCATTTTTTTGGGTAGGTGATCGCCATCCCTTGTTTTGATAGGCGATATATAGGATAAATATCTGTTGTCTCATTTTGGTGTCTGCTCACATCCTATCCCCACCAATAATATCTTACCACATAAGTTAAAATGGTGCACCTGCATTAATTCATAATTTATATGGCACAGATATAGGAACTTACTATGCATAGTCTATACAAATTACAACCAACTAGGGAAAGTATTGCAATAATTTCAAGAACAATGAATTATTCTTGAATCTACCAAGAGCTTCACAACAGTTTTCGACGCAGCACTGTTTTTGGAAAAGAAATGCCAGCACTCGCAACACAGACTCACAATAAAGCAGATGGAGGTGTCAGCCAAGAGGAATATTATGATGTAGTTTTAAACTTTGCAATAGTAGACATTTTTCAAAGCTACAACATGATGAAGCGTATTGAGCATGTTTACAAGTCCATACAGTATCGCTCAAGGTCAATTGCAGCTGTAAATCCTAAAGTATATTCTTGTCGTTTCCAGGATTTCCTCAAAAGGGTGTTCCAATCAGCAGATTCCATTAGCTCACACTTTGTGAGTTCTTTCTTTAATCTTTACCATACTATTGTTAGATATATAAAAGCATTAATTAACATATCTTAACCTAATACCCTAAGTTTTTTGGAGTGATGACTAATGATATGGTATTAGAGCTTTTATAATCAAATGGTCCATATCATTGCTACCCCTATTTGTTTTATTTATTTGCCAATGTTAATAAATTGAATGTTATGTTAGTTTTCTCATTTGTGTTTCAATTTTCAATACTGAACCACCTTAACACCTTATACCTTTAATCCAAACCAGTTCAGCTACCTAACTCCCCCTCATTCCTACCCCTATTCTTCTAATAAAAATTTGAATTTCAACACAAGATAAATATGCCTATGCATTTTCCTCCTTTCAAGCCCAAAAACTCCTTGTTTAAGGGGACATATTACATGCATAAAATCATTGAAATGCCTTCACTGAATACCGAACAGAGTTCAAGATAATTATTACATGCAAGTTTAAATTAAGTTGAGTTTGCTGTATTATGATTTATGAATAAGTCCACTTTTATGATTAACCAGAGTATGAGTATCGTTTGCAAGAGTGGCCATATATGTGAATTGATTTTGCAAGTAGTATTGTTGATGACTATATATATTATTTATATTATGTGCATCATAATCATTATGAAGAATAGGGTGGAATTTGTTATGGACCATTACTTAAAATTTGTAGGGCATACCACTAAACTAGCATTACTTATGAAAATTTGCTTTTACAGGATGATGAGACCATGTCAACAACCTCTTCAAGACAATCTGAGTAAGATTTCATTTGTGTCATAGCGTGAATGGATTTCAGTCCTGTAAATGGATGTGATGGCACATAAAAGAGATTATGCTCCACATAGGCACCCCCTGCCTAAAGGTCCACGACCAAACCAAGGGTTACAACTAAAGTGTGCTAGTCATAGTTTTTATCAGCATGATGATTTCTAAGTTCTATGTGACAATGCAGAGATATGTATTTCTTTTTGTGGTACGAGTAATGTAGAGATATATTTTGTGACCTTCGTCATGTTTCCAATCAAGTGCGAATGTTTGGTTGGATTGAGGAGGGGGAAAAAACAATGAGTTTTTCTTGTAAAGACATATTAATTTGTTCATAATAACATATATAATATACTATAATATAATAGTATTTTTTTAAAACAATGTTGTGCTCCACGTAACGAAGCAATGTTTCGACTTTTTAGTTTTAATTTGATATATGTCGCGCAATGTTTCTACTAGGCAAACAACAAAGGGTACAGCTGGAACAGAGAAGCAAAATAAAAAATTGAACTTCTTTCCCCAAAATCTTTACTTAAGAGGAAAGAAATTAAAATGTTCTCTCCTCCATGCTTCTCTGATCTCCCAAACAGCTGAAAACAACGTTTCTTTCCTCACTTCCGACTCTCCAAGGTCTACCCGGAAGGGCACAAAACCCCAATGTGAAAGAGTTATGATATTTGAATACAAATTTTGGACACCATATGTGATACCGTTTATGTTTATATCTATCTCTCACTTGTTTTTTTTTTTATCTTTTTTTGTATAGACGCTTCTCAAAAATACACCCAAAAAACAATAATTGTGCATGGGCTTTTAAGAATGTTATAACCCCTTTAGCGATGTGGGGCTTAAGCCAAGGACCCCAAATATTAAAGTATGTGAAAAGAAGTCCTAGTTCCATTTTCCCAAAAGTTATTCAACTATGTTGAACATGCTTTTGCTTTTAAACTGTAACTTCTAGTATGGAATTAGTCCCAATAAATAAATAAATATTGTATGCAATCCTATGTGTCTCCTTAAAAATAATAATCAAGGAATAAATACCAAGGCATGACAATAGATGAGAGGGAAGATGGACCACAAGTTCATTTTGGATTCTTCTCCTGAAGATCATAATGAACCCATCTGCAAAGTCGTAGGCTCAATCTGTGGACCCTATGTGTTTAGCTTGAGCCCAAAATCGATGCTCTGGCCAAGAGACAACGTGCCTACAATATATTTGCACCATCCCATAAACCGCATGCTTAATTGCTCTTTCAATCCTCCCTTAATCAGATATTTAGTCATAATTACATGCACAATATATTCTTGACAAATTCAAGGAGACCCGTGATCTTATAGTTATATATAGCATGTATAGACGTAGCTTAGGTTAGCTTAGCATGAGAGAAAGCAAAATGACAATCAAATATACACCTCTCAAATTTTGGCTTTTTACCCCCTTTTTTCACCTTTCAACTTGTTGGCCTCATGGCCTGTTCTGATTCTTTCAAAGCTATGATGAAGCATCTAACACTTTCATACCTAATATATATATGTGTGTCTAAATATTCGGTTAAATCAAATACGTTAGATGAAAATATAAATTGGCATTATAGGCCCAAAAGCAATATATCTATAAGTAATGTTATTTGTAAACCTGGATTCTGGACACATGGGCAACAATTGTCACTCTTTTATACCTTATTTGCGAGAAAAAAGTTATCACATGAAATACTATCATATATATCACTTTATATTTGTATAATTTTTTATTATTTAATTGTAATTAAGCTTACATTATTTTGTACATTTCTGATACTATGCAAAGGTGAGAGGTGTAACTGAAAAATAGATATGGAATTATCATTTTCTCAACCAGATATGGCAGTAATCCCTTCGTTTCTGACTTTTGTATTCTCACTAGTTTTTAGCACCCGTGTAAATGCACGGGTAAAATTTCTATTAAACAAATTTCTTTCAAATTTTATAATGGTGATAATGTTGATAATTTGAAAAAAAATATAAAGGTAACATTATGCTTACATTATTTTCTGGTATGATAGTATAGAAAAATTTATTGAATAAATATTTTTTAACAATGTATTACTATATAAATACCAAGAAATATAAAAACTTTAAACTAATACCATGTATAATTTTATTTTTTCTTAATACATATAAACTTAAAACTCTATTATAACAATATTGATATTATACTTATTACTTATTACTTTAATTTAATGTACATTATTTTCATTATCATAATAATTATTATTACTATCACAAATAAAATTATTTTCATTATTACTCTAAGTATCAAAACTCCAAAGCAAAGTAGGTGGCCTAGCCAAATATGGTAATGTCACATTTCCATTCATACAACATATTCAAAATTTTACCCTGGAACCATTTTTTATGTTTTCCTGATCGCTTCTCAAACGAAACCATTTTGCTACAATGTTCGCAACACCGGTTCATTCCTCAAAAGTCTAGACAATCTAGAAAAAAGTTTAACAAATCAGTCAACATGTAAAAAAATAAAAAAAATGTCAAAAATTAAATTAATACATGCAAATAGACAATAATTAATAAATAAATACTTTCACGTTCATCTTCAACAAATAAATGATTCTCTCAATCATGAACTTGAAAATCCATTTCTATAATATCAATAACAATGAACCAATTAAATAAAAAACTGAAATGCAAATGGAAAAAAGTTATAAAATAATGCAAATAAAATAATAATTTCTATTACTTGAACAGATTGTGAAATTAACATTATTTTTTCTACGTAGTATATCCCCATAACTCACTTGGGTTGGTAGAAGACTATGTTGCTGACATTCCACTCGACTTAAATAATCTAAATCTATTTGTTTTTGAAAAAATAAAGCAAAAATATTAAATATAAACAAATTATTCGAAGATAAAGTTAGTACATTCATATTACAATTTTAAAAAATTAATTAAATATTGAAGTAGAAAATAATAATAAAACTTAAATATATGATCCCCTAAAAATCAAGACCAATAATTTTTAGAACTACACAATAATAAAAGGTTGTAAAAAAATACTTATTTAATATTTTATATATTAAAAATTAAATATTGTATACAAATAATGTTCAAACAAAATATATTAAATAATTATATTCATATCTATTTATTAAAACAAACAATTCTACTTTGGAACCCTTTTTATGTTTTCTTGACCACTCCTCAAACCAAACAATTGCGCCACAATGTTCACAACACCGATTCATTTGTCCAAATTCTAGACAATCTAGAAAAAAGTTTAACAAATCAGATGACATGCAAAAAATAAAAAAGTGCCAAAAATAAATTAAATTAATAGATGTAAATAGAGATTGATTACTAAATAAATATCCTCACATTCATATTCAACAAATAAAGGATTCTCACCATCATGAACTTGACAATTCATTTCTATAATATCAATATCAATGAACCAATTAAATAAAAAACTACAATGTAAGTGGGAAAATGTTATATAATAATATAAACAAAATAACAATTTCTATTACCTTGACGGATTGTGAAATTAACATTCATTCTTCTACATAGTATATCCACATAACTTACTTGGGTTTGGTACACTATGTTGCTGGCATTCCACTCGACTTAAAAAATCGAAATCTATTTTTTTTATTTAAAGAAAGCAAAAAAAATTAATATAAACAAAGTATTCGAATATAAAGTTAGTACATTCACAATGCCATTTCAAAAACATAACTAAATATTGAAGTAGAAAATAAATAATAAAAATTAAATAAATGATTCCCTAAAAACCAAGACCAATAATTTTTAGAACTACAAAAATAATAAATATTTACATATTAAAAATTAAACATTTTATACAAATAAAGTTCAAACAAAAATATTAAATAATTATATTCATATCTATTTATTAAAACAAAACAATTCTACTCTGAAACATTTTTATTTTGTCTTTACCGCTTCTCAAATCAAACAATTGCGCCACAATGTTCACAATACCGGTTCATTTATCCAAAGTCTAGACAATCTAGAAAAAAAATTTAACAAATCAATCGACATGTAAAAAATAAAAAAGTGGCAAAAAAAAATTTAATTAATAGATGCAAATAAACAATGATTACTAAATAAATACATTCACGTTCATCTTCAATAAATAAAGGATGCTATCAATAATAAACTTGAAAATCTATTTCTATAATATCAATAACAATGAGCCAATTAAATAAAAATTTGAAATGCAAATGGGAAGAAGTTATATAATAATACAATCAAAATAACAATTTTTATGACCTTTAGTGATTGTGAAATTAAAATTTTTTGTTCTACGTATTAGTAACTCACTTGGGTTGGTAGACTATGTTGTTGGCATTACACTCAACTTAAAAAATCTAAATATATTTTTTTTATTTAAAAATAAAGCAAAAAAATTAAATATAAACAAAGTATTTGAAGACAAAATTAGTACATTCACATTACCCTTTCAAAGACATAATTAAATATTGAACTAGAAAGTAAATAATAAAATTTAAATAAATAATCTCCTTTGTTACCAAAAATAAATAAAAATAAATGACCCCCTAAAAATCAAGGTTAATAATTTTTAGAACTACATAATTAATAAACGTTGTAGAAAATAATTAATAAATATTTTACATATTAAATGTTAAACATTAAATACAAATAAAATGTAAAAAAAATATTAAATAATTATATTTATACCTATTTATTAAAACAAAAAAAAAACACTATAAAATATGCTTACCACTCATTTTCTGTTCATCTACCATAAAATGGTGGATGTGGCTCAGTAAATTAATAGATGTCAAATGTTATTTTTTTTACATTATATAATAATAATACTATCTCATTTTTTGATGTTTATGTAAAAGTAAATAACAAATGAGGACCCAAAGGAAAAAAAAGGAAAGAAATTGACAAACAATTATTTAGGCAGGAGACAAGACAAAAGGACGACAAAATTAAGGTGTTGGGATAAGGGCCCAATTATAGTGGACCCACTTCAGAAACAAGTGCCGCTCAAACAAGTGCTGCTTAGTATTCCTTTTGTTTTAGATTTTAGTAGAATTGATTTTGGAATAATTGATTTTGAAAAAATTAAGGTTAAAAAAATTGATTGTGTTTGGTAACAATATTTTAAAAGTGGTTCAGAACAAACACATGAACAATTACCCAGATACATGAACAGTTACCGCAGGCTAAAAAAATTTGCCATTTGCATTGAGGGAAGAATCTCAACCAAACAAGCAGTTAATGTTTGAGATCAGAAAAATGCTACTAATATACTTTGTTATTTGAGGAGATTTCATGTGAATCACCAATAAAAAGTGAATTCACCCGATTTAATAGGTCTCATATAAAATTTACTTGAATATGTTAAAGTGTGTTAAAGAGTATATTGTTATTATATCACCAGAAGCTGACTGTGTAACTTGCACTCAAGTTTACTTAACTTGTTCATGCAGCATGCTTGGTGAGTGAATGAGTGAGTGGTGACACAGCATTGTCAAACTAGTTTGAACCAAAAACAAGAAGGAAACACTTCAATCCCACTGTTAAATTAAAAAACAATGAAGTTCAAAATTTGAACCTTGAGCTGTGAGAGAGAGATAAAAAGATGGAAAGAAGAACAGAAAAAGGTGCAGATAGAGGGGACAAAAGGGAAGAAGTCATGGTGGAAAAGTTTAAAGGAGTGGTTTTTGTAGGGAAAAGAGAAGGCCCTTCAACTCCACCACCCACATGGAGACTTGAGTTTCCATCTCACCACAACAAAGACAAAAACCCGGTTCAAGAATTCCTCAACTTTCCAACCTCAACACTCTCTGCAAGAAAACTCTCTGCCATACTCTGGGAAACTCAGCCTCAGCCCCACCAATTGTCCCCACTTCCCAAAATGAGAACCACCCTCCGCCGCTGCCGCCACATCCACCACAGTAAGGACACTGTTGTTGAGGTTCCTAAACAATTGACTAAGGTTCCTGATACTCCCTCTGAACAGGTTTAATGTCAGCTTCTATTCTGTAATCTGTAGTATCATCATGCTTGTTAATTTGTTCTCTCTAAAAAACAATGCATCTCCTCATTTCTTTCTTTTTTTTGCATCACTGAGCTGTAATGGCTTGATTACTGTTTTCTATTTTTTTTTAGTATGTGATATGATTTACTTTGTACTAGTTCATAAGATGTCTCGGTGGAAAATTTTCCCCATGCACTAGATTTTGCTCCCTTGGGATCTGATCTGGTGGGTGGAGTGTCCCATTTCTTACACCTAGTTACATCACATGCATATTTGATATACTTTATACATGACCTTAAACTTTTTGAGAAAGTTATTCCTATGCTAAATTTGTTCCTAGCTTTTTGTATATTCCTTTCTTATGCCTACAATTGGATAGATGATGGTAACTTTGGTCTGGTTTATATATGTGAATTAAGCAGGTTATTTATATTTGTTAAATTATAATTTCACTTCACCTATTGTTAGCATGATGCAGTTAACCAGCTCTTTTATTTTCAATTAGACTCAAAAAGAAGAAACATGTTTTTCCACTTGGCCTGTTTCATATTTGTTGCTTGTTTTCTTGGCTTCAGTTTACATTTGTCTTAAACTATTGCAAGTAGATCGTTGGTTTTATCCATTTTCTCCTTTATGATTGATTCTGTATATTTTCATGTGTCCAATACAAGTATTTATAGTCCACTACTTTTGCTCTTCAAGCAATCTTACTTGGGTAGCGTTTGGAAGAGCTTATTTAAGCTCCTTTTGACTTATCTGATGACATAAACTCTTATGCAGTCTGTTTGGCAGAGCTTATAAAAATAACTTATGCAATCCCATAAGGAGTTTTTGACTTATTTTCATAAGTCACTGAGAGAAGCTTATGAAATTATCATAAGAGCTTATGCACTAAACACCCTCTCCGTGTTTTTCACTATTCGAATCCTCTCATGCCCCTTCTTTCTTTTTCTTTCTTTAAGCACTTATGGCATAAGCTCTCATGCGATAAGGTCTTATGTGATAAGGTCCTAGTTTCCTATTATTATAAACAAACCTCACTTATCTGTCAAATCTCTCATATCTTTGACATCTTTTAGCAAATCTTTTACATATCTTCACAAATTTCCCAATATAATAGGGAACTATCAATACAAATCATCAAGAAATTCTGGTCAAACCCAACAAGGATCTTATTGTGAAGAGAAGTGACTTAATGTCCAATGTACATATCATTGCATTCCTCTGTCGCTTTTATTCAACAAGAACCTGAGATAGCATTCATAGATGCAACATAATAGTGGATTTCTAAACATTCAAATTCCTGTCATAATTTTGTTGAAGCATTTTTGGATACTATTGTTTAATGGAGAAGTACTCATATGCTGTGTCTTTTGGATCTTCCATGACATTTTGGTTCTTTTCCTCAATGCAGCAGCAGCAGCAGCCAAAATCTGCTAGTTACATGTTCAAGCATCACTTGTCCAAGCACCATAAACCAGTTGAAAGAAATGGTTGTGCTCTACAGCCTTTCTCCCCTGCAAGTTACAATAGCTCAATGGATGTAAGTATATATATTTTTTAATCTGAGCTTTGAGCAGTTCTCTGTTACATTATTAGGATATTAAGTACTTTTACTTTAAAGGCTTAAATTATATGTTTTCTATTATCTTATTAGCCTTTTTAGACCATTTTCCCCTTGAACATGTAAAGTTGAAATTTAACGCCTTGATTTGCATGCACTTGAGTCCCACATAGAACAATATATGATACTAATTAGTCTTTATAAGCCTCTGACATAAGTGTCAGATTGCCGAGCTGGGTAACTGTAGCTTGTAACCCAAGTGGGGGCACCAAGGTGATGGAACAAGGTTGTGGTGATGCTAGGCTGGGTTGGTAGCATGCAACATGCTGGCCTGCCCACTCCAAGTTGAGAGTTGAGCCATGGGGCCTGAGTGAAGGCACAGGTTTCATTGGCTCCTAGACTAGAGGGAACCGCGTGAGGCTGGCTTCACAGAGCAGCGAACACCTCTGGCTCCTAACAGTGGAGGGATAACAGGCTGCAGCAATGCCAACCCACAATGCCTGGTGTGCCCAGCTGCTTGAACCATCACCTTTTTGCTTATCCTAGGTGAGAACATGCATTATGCAAATATGTATTATAACATAATTTTCATCTGAGCCTTGAACAATTCATTAGCAACAATAGTACTTAATATAAGTACCATTGCCTTATATTATATATTTTCTATTATCTTTTTAGACCATTTTTCCATTTCCCCCAAGAACATGTATAGTTGAAATTTACAGCCTTGATTTGTGGGCACTCTTCCAACATTTGTTTACTCTCTTAAACCATAATTTGATGAGCTTAGACTTTAAATGATGGAGTTCTACCAAAGACCATCTTAAACAACAATCTCTAACTTTGTTGATAGTTTCATCGTTTTTGTCTTTTTGATTGAGGCATTGAAGTTGATTTGAGGAAGCTCCACACCTATATTTTTAAGCCATTATGGATTTAATACTTATCTTAATGCTTATATCTGATAAATAAGATGAATATATCATTTTCTTAAAACAGGTGGCCCTGTATAATTCTGAGGTAAATCCTACAAGTTCCTTAGACTTCAAGTGTAGGATTGGAGAGTCAAGTTGCAACCCAAAATCATCCAGAGAGTTAGTCAAGATACTCAACCATATCTGGCATCTTGAAGAACAACATGCATCAAATATATCAGTTGTTAAAGCCTTGAAAATGGAACTAGATCTTTCTAGGGCACAGGTAAAAGAGTTACTACAACAAAAGCAAATGAATAAGCAGAAAATAGACAACTTAATGAAGCAAATAACAGAAGACAAGCTTGTTAGGAAGAACAAAGAACATGATAAAATTAAAGCTGCAGTTCAATCACTCATGGAAGAGGTACAAAATGAAAGGAGGTTAAGAAAGCATTCCGAAAGCCTGCATCGAAGGCTAGCTAAGGAATTTTCTGAAGTCAAGTCTTCATTCTTTGGTTCTTTGAGAGATCTTGAAAGAGAAAGAAAAGCAAGGATCCTTTTAGAGAAATTGTGTGATGATTTTGCCAAAGGAATAAGAGATTATGAACAAGAGGTATGTTCTCTTAGGCAGAACACTGAGAAGGGTTATGTTAAAGGCGATAGCCTTGATAGGCTAATACTTCAAATTTCAGAAGCTTGGCTTGATGAGAGGATGCAAATGAAGCTAGTTCAAGCTGGAAATGATCTTCCAAATAGAGATTCAATACTTGACAAGTTAGGTGTTGACATTGAAACATTTGTTCATGCAAAACAATATGGTAAGTCCTCCCCAAAGGAGCTCAAGGAAATTTACCCTTGCATGGATTCATTTCCACTAAAAGAGGCTATAAGGGCACCTCATAATATGGCTGCTAATGAAGAAGGACTTGACAAACTCAACTCTACACTGCAAAGCAATGATACTAATAAGGTCCATAAAGAAAAGAAAGGAATTAGCCACAATTCAATGAGGAAACAAGTTCAGTCAATGGAAATGATCACTGAGGATTGTGTAAATGAGAGTTTATTTGTTGATAGGAAATCTAGTGAACATGGAAAGGGCAACACAGCACTAGTAAATGCTTCTGGGGTACCAACTGTCTCAGTGTGTGGGGCAACACAAGGTCCACAAAGAATGAATTCAAGTCACATGCATGATGACAACCTTGTTGGATCCTTGTCATCAGAAGGTGATAAGGTTTATCCTGAGAGTATTTGCAAGGAAGATTCTTGTGTCCTTTCTGCAGTTACAGGTAATGTTAGTCCTGTAAAACAGTGGAAAACCAAGTTGATAGTACCAGATTTTGACAAGTATGAGTCTTGTTTGGACTTTCCTAAGGGAGTGAAGGGTAACACATTGATGGCAAAACTGCTTGAAGCAAGGTTAGAGGGGCAGAAATCTGGCTCCAGAGCTAGCAAAAGCTCTTTTCAATCAACCAGAGAAGTTACTGATGAGAATGTTGGAATGTGAATAGTTGCAATAGTATCACACTAAGATCTTTCTTCTTTCATCAATGAGGTACTAGTACTACTACTATATATATGACTATAATTCTAGAATTAACCTTTATGTACACGACAACCTTTATGAGTTTATGTTATGTTCCTCTCATGTTATGAGGATTTTGTTACGTTTAGAAAATAAAATCATGTTCCTCTATGATCGCAAATAAATTTTTTTTTTTCCTTGTGAAAAATAAAAAGAATGGGTATGGGTGGGGATCAATGTCGGGTAATTTCCTGTACATGTGCAATATTAAGCAATCGATCGATTTTTTTAAATGTTTTACCCCATATATATATATATATATATATATATATATATATATATATATATATATATATATATATATATATATATATATAATCACTTGGGNTTTTAAGATAATTATTATAATGATATTAGCGTAAAAAAATTTATATTATCAATCAATCATAAATTAACACATCATTAAAAATATTTGACTATTATCATAATTATTTTAAAAATCACACATAGATGATTTGTGTTTGGTTGATCGGTATATAACTTTATATTGACGATGTATCAAAATTAAAATTTTATTATAAAAATAAAATATTTTCAATAATATAGTAATATATAATTGGTTGATAATTTAAAAAGTTTTTACACTGATAATACATTACAATTAGATCTTATTATAAAATTAATTTAGGACAATGTGATCGCCACTAAAAATCCCTCACAATCAATCAAAAATTATTTCAATATTAAAGGATTCTTCATCATCAATAATATTTCAATTTGTAGCTCAACGGTGCTAGGAAGTAGGAGTATTCATATCCAAACCGATCCAAAACAAAATCGTTTAAAAAAATCGAATCATATCAGATTTCAGATATTATTTTATGAAAACGGTCGAATCATATCAGATTTTAGATCCTTTATTTGAAACCGAACCACATATATAAAATTTAATATATATTTATTCTACTTTTTGTATTATTTTTTATTTATTGATTTTTTACTAATAATACTTGTTAATTTGATGTAACATAATTTTCTACTATTTTTATTATTCCATACATAAAATTGATATTTGATTTTTTTTTTTGAAGCAAGAAACTCAATACATTTCATTAATAATCAAATGAGCAATACATGATGGCATATGATAAAAAACTTGGTGGCTAGCTAAAGAAGACGTCACCTTAGCTAAGAAGGCATGGATAAGGAGCGGCTCCTGGCAGGCTTCTAGACGGAGGGACACATGAATAAATCGATTACACACCTGAATGAGAGGGATCCTGAGATTGTGTAGATATGAGACTACATAGTTGAGGATGATTCATATGAATTGATTGGTACTACCTATACCAATAAGATGCATCTTCTTTTCGGTAGCCCATCACTTAAGAACTCCACAGTTAAGCGTGCTTTACTTGAAGCAATTTTGGGGTGACCTACTGGGAAGTTTTCCCAGGAAGCGTGTGAGTGAGGACAAAGCACGCCCGAAAAAGACTGTTGTTGGTGCAGGGGGACAATCGTCAATCCATAGAGCAGCCATGGATGTTACTTAAGATCTTATCATAATCTGCTAAGGATCCTATCTAGGAATAACTACCAAATCTGTCACCAAACTTACATCGAACTTTTGACTATCTTAGATTCCGATTTAGGATTCGACCATTAGACATTAATTTGTATATATTTCTTTGAGATTTCTAATGACACCAAGAACGCCTAAATCGGAAACTTGTAGCTCAGGTTATGGTCAAAATATCGAACTGTATACAGTTTGGGCTGAAATAGGAACCCGTTATGACCCAAACTCATATATATACCATTAAACTCGACCTAAACCTAGTTTACATGATCACAACACTCAGAAAACTGTCTCCCTCCTTCCTTTTTGAATCCTTATGGTTTTTCTCCCTAAAACTCTCTCTAGGGAGATCGTTCTTACACCGTTCTTCATTGCTTCTTGATAGGAGAACATCGCTAGGATAATTCCCTGTACGTGGGCAATATTAAGCAATCAATCGATTTTTTTTTAAATGTTTTACCCCATATATATATATATATATATAATCACTCGGGCTTTTAAGATAATTATTATAATGATATTAGTGTAAAAAAATTTATATTATCAATCAATCATAAATTAACACATCATTAAAAATGTTTGACTATTATCATAATTATTTTAAAAATCACACATAGATGATTTGTGTTTGGTTGACGATATATAACTTTATATTGACGAAGTATCAAAATTAAACTTTTATTATAAAATTAAATATTTTTAATAATATAGTAATATATAATTGATTGATAATTTAAAAAGTTTTTACACTGATAATACATTACAATTATATCTTATTATAAAATTAATTTTGGACAATGTGATCGCCACTAAAAATCCCTCACAATCAATCAAAATTTATTTCAATATTAAAGGATTCTTCATCATCAATAATATTTCAATTTGTAGCTCAACGGTGCTAGGAAGTAGGGGTATTCATATTCAAACCGATCCAAAACAAAATCGATAAAAAAGCCAAAAATCGAACAAAATAGATATTTATTGGATATTTTAAGATATTGTTTTATGAAAACGGTCGAATCATATCAGATTTTAGATCCCTTATTTGAAACCGAACCACATATATAAAATTAAATATATATTTATTCTACTTTTTGTATTATTTTTTATTTATTGATTTTTCTCTAATAATACTTGTTAATTTGATGTAACATAATTTTCTACTATTTTTATTATTCCATACATAAAATTGATACTTGTTTTTTTTTTGTTTGAAGCAAGAAACTCAATGCATTTCATTAATAATCAAATGAGCAATACATGGTGGAATATGATAAAAAACTTGGTGGCTAGCTAAAGAAGATGTCGCCTTAGCTAAGAAGGCATGGACAAGGAGCGGCTCCTGGCAGGCTTCTAGGCGGAGGGACACATGAATGAACTGATTACACACCCGAATGAGAGGGATCCTGAGATTGTGTAGGTATGAGACTAAATAGTTGAGGATGGTTCATCTGAATTGATTGGTACTACCTATACCAATAAGATGCATCTTCTTTTCCCATGAAGCGTGTAAGTGAGGACAAAGCACGCTGAAAAGACTTGTGTTGGTCTCAGTGGGACAGTCACAATCCATAGAGCAGCCATGGATGTTACAAAAGATTTGAGTCCTTATCAATATTAGGATCATCATCTTTTTGTTTATATCTTAAAGATCTTATCATAATCGCTAAGGATCCTATCTAGGAATAACTACCAAATCTGTCGCTAAACTTACATCGAACTTTTGACTATCTTAGATTCCGATTTAGGATTAGATCATCAGATATTGATTTGTAGATATTTCTTTGATATTTCTAATGACACCAAGAATGCCTTAATCGGAAACTTGTAGCTCAAGTTATGGTCAAAATATCAAACCGTATACAGATTTGGGCTGAAATATGAACCCGTTATGACCCAAACTCATATATATACCATTAGACTCGACCTAAACCTAGTTTACATGACCCCAACACTCAGAAAACCGCCTCCCTCCTTCCTTTTTGAATCCTTATGGTTTTTCTCCCTAAAACTCTCTCTCTAGGGAACTTGTTCTTACAATCGCTTTTCACCGCTTTTGATAGGAGAACATCGTTACAAATAGGGGTTCGTTGTGCTTGATGTTTGGGACTTTAGAAAAGGTAAAATTCATGTACCTTGTCCCTTGTGTTATTTCTTTCAAGTTCTTGATCTTTTCCTTTTAATTTCTTAATCTTAGAGTTGAACCAAAGTGTATCTTTGTCGTTCTTGAGGTTAGTAGACAAGCGCTAGTGAGACAGGACCCAAGTGGATCTTCTTTCTCTCTTCTGAATCGTGATCTCTTTCCAGGTGTGGGGAGAATGGTAGTGTATTCATAGGATTGGGGTTAGTGTAAAGTAAAGGGGTTCCCATAACCCCATGTTGTTCTATGTGTATGAATGAATAACATGTTAAATTGTATTGTTTGGTGATGGTATGTTCTTGACTATTTTGGTATGTTATTTGTATGTGTTCAATGTTCATGACATGTTGTTAATATTTATCTTGGTTGCCTTGATATGAACATGATAGTATGATGATTGTCGTTGTTATTACGATGTTGGTTGTTGATGTTATGTTGGTTGTATAGTTGATACTATGACTGTTGAGTTGATGGTTGAAATGTTAAAAACCTTAATTGGTTAAATTAGGTTCTAAAATGAGTTAGAGATTAATAGGTTTAAACACCCTAAAAATTGGTTAAGGAACTGTGTTGAGACTCTACCCAGAACAGTACTGTCGTGCATTGAGCACGGTCGTGGTGAACAGGGAGCACCCCCGTGCTCCCAGTTTGAATTCTGGAAAATGGCCGCGCAGTAAGCATGACCGTGCAGCAGAGGAGCACACCCGTGCAGCTGAGCACGACCGTGATCAAAAAGGAAGCACGATCGTGCTCTACTTAAGTGGCAGCACGCCAGTGCTGGGGTTAAGCACGACCGTGCTCACCCCTTTGGACAAAATCTGAGATTAAGGACGTAAATAGGGGTTTTAACCCCAATCTTTCCCAACGACAAATGATGGCTTAGTTAATTAATGATGAAGACTAGATAACTTAATTAAAGATTAATTAAGATGGTTAAGCTGGTAATCGTTGGGTTACCGCAAGTTGTTTGAGCTATAGCTTGGTGCCTTATGGCCAAGAGGGCCTTGACCCCGCCGTTTGGGTCTAAGGTGTTATTGATGTTGTACCTTAGGGACCGAGAGTTTGTCCCAAGGGGGGCCTTGACTCCACAGTTTGGGTCTAAGGTGTTGCAGTTGATTCTGCTGTGGCAGATTCCGCTGGTTAAAGGTATTGCGGTCGATTCCGCTGCGGTCGATTCCGCTGATGTCTTCGGCTGATTCTGTTGGAGTTATGGAGGTGGTGGTTGTCTGTGGTCATTGTGTTGCATACGCATGGCATCAGAGTTGTTGGTGTTGTTGAAGGATGTTTGACATAGGGGAGGTCGTCCTAGAGTACGACGATCTGGCCATCCACGGTTGGAGTAGATTCTCCTTGTGCCCCCGTGACGAGGCATCCGTTGGTTTGATGCGTTGGTTATCCAAGGAGTAGATTCTCCAGCGTTGAGTAGATTCTTAATGTGGATATGTAACTCCAAAGTCGTCCATCCTGAGTTTAGTGGATCCGCGTGCATTGTTGGTTTAGCAGAGTAGGACTGCATTGCACTATATAGCATGCTTGATGTTGATGAGGTTGATGTATATTTATACATGTTGTTGATATATGCTTACGTTGGTGCCATGCTTGTATGTTTTACTTTACTTCCTACCTCCTTGCTATTATGATTACATGATTCTTACTCCCCATTATTTGTTTGTTGTTTGGCCTGATGGGCACCTTGTAGAGGATGACGAGCAGCCCGGAGAGGAGTGACTCTGAGGAGCCGCCACTCATAGTTAGGGCTTGTTTTATGTTCAGTTAGTTAGTTTGCAGTTTGTATTCCGTGGATTTATTCTGGAACGGTTATACCAGCTCTGTATGTGACATTGGGGTTGGGATAGGTTTATTTCTTTGCTATGTTAAATTGTTTTAAACTCGTTTTAATTTCCGCTATTTTGAGAACTAGTTCATGTAGACTTTTCTACCCCTGGACGGACGCTTTATTTTATCCAGTACGATCATGACTAAATTTTATTAATTGCTTATCTTAAAGCGCTTATAACATGAGGGGTAGAAGGGTGTCACATTTAGTGGTATCAGAGCAGTTGACCTGGCCCGTATGTGGTATGAGTCCTGCCGTGAGTCTCATTGTGCGACTCTTTGTTTGAATTGTCTATATTTATATAGATAATGTTATGTGGTACTAAGTACCTATAGCTTTGCTTTGGCTTGACTTCATTGCATTTGGCGGTTTGTCTTGAACGATCCAAGGAGCCTTCTGGTGCTTCTTGTGTTTAGAAAGGTTGTTCTATTATCTCTTGATAATATGAACTCTCACTGATATTGTGCGCTTACTTTTTTAAAACCGCCGATGTTATTCTTGGGATGAACTGGTTATCTTCCAACCATGTTCCCTTTATCTGCTTTGATAAGACCTTAGTTTTTGAAACTCCAACGGAGTCTAAGAATCCGGACCTTCTCTCTCGCAGCCAAGTTCAAGCTTCGATGAAAGATGAAGCCCAAGTGTACATGATGTTAGCTTCCTCGAAGTAGAGTGCAACACTCTTGATGTCACCAGCTTGCTGTTGTGCAAGACTTTCTTGAAGTGTTTCCGAGGGATATTTATAACTTACCCCTGAGAGAGATATTGAGTTTGCCATAGACTTAGTGTCCTGGCACCGAGCCAATCTCCATAGCACCCTATAGGATGTCTCCTCTGGAGCTACCTAAGTTGAAGGAATAGTTGGAAGACCGGATGAAGAAGCAGTTCATTGGGTGTGTCTCCATGGGGAGCACCTGTGTTGTTGGTGAAGAAGAAGGATGGTAGTACGAGGTTGTGCGTCCGACTATTGACAGCTCAACAAAGTGACCATAAAGAATCGGTATCCCTCCCTAGGATTGATGATCTCATGCACCAGGTTGATAGGCACTTGTGTCTCTTCTAAGATAGATTTGAGGTCAGGTACCATCGGATTCGGGTTAAGTCCGAGGACATCCTGAAGATAGCACTCGAGAAGCGATATATGGGTCACTATGAGTACTTGGTTATCCCCTTCGATGTGATCAATGCTCCTGCGGTCTTCATGGATTACATGAACAAGACCTTTCACCCTTACTTGGATAAGTTTGTGGTGGTGTTCATAAATGACATCTTAGTGTACTCCAAGAGCAAGGGGGAACATGAGGAACACCTGAGGGTTGTCTTGCAGACCCTTAAGGAAAAGCAATTGTATGCTAAGTTTTCTAAGTGTGAGTTCCGTTAGAGTTAGTGAGCTTCTTAGGACATGTCATCTCTAAGGGTGGCATAGCTATGGACCCAACTAAGGTTGAGACGGTGCTCGGTTGGGGAAGCGCCAAAATCTGTTACCTAGATTAGGAGTTTCTTGGGGTTAGCCAGGTATTATAGGCGGTTCATAGAAGGCTTCTCTAAGATAACTTTACCCTTAACCCATCTCACCAAGAAATGACAGTTGTTTGTGTGGAAGTCTAGATGTGAAGAGAGTTTCCAAACCCTTAAGAATAGGTTGACATCAGCACCAGTGTTAGTTTTGCCAGATCCTAGTGAACCCTTCGTGGTTTATTGCGATGCTTCTAAGTAAGGGTTAGGTGGAATGTTAATGTAGAATGGCAAGTTAGTTGAATTTCCTTCTGGGCGCTTGAAACCCCATGAGAAGAACTACCCTACCCATGACCTAGAGTTAGGGGTTGTGGTATTTGCCTTAAAGATCTGTAGGCATTACCTGTATGGATCGAGGTTTGAGGTTTTTAGTGATCACAAGAGTTTGAGGTATCTCTTTGATCAAAAGGAGTTGAATATGAGGCAGCGTAGGTGGATGGAGTTCTTAAAGGATTATGACTTCAAGCTGACCTATCATCCAGGAAAGGTCAATGTGGTGGCCGATGCCCTAAGTAGGAAAACCTTACATATCTCCGCTTTGATGGTCAGGGAGATGGATCTGATTAAGGTGTTTAGAGACCTTAGTCTAGCTTGTGAGTTTACCCCTAAGAGTATTAGACTTGGTACCTTGAAGGTTACCAACAGCTTGATGGATCAGATTAGAGAGGGTCAAAAGTTAGATAAGTTTCTCTTAGACCAGTGAGAATTGCTCGCTCAGGGTAGAGGCCTTAGTTTCAAGGATGGTAGTGATGGATTCTTGAGGTTTAAGGATAGAGTGTGCATACCGGATGTTCCTGATCTTAGGAAGTTGATCCTTGAAGAAGGACATAGGAGTGGGTTAAGTGTGCACCCAGGTGCCACCAAGATGTATTAGGACCTTAAGAGGATGTTTTGGTGGCCTAGGATGAAAAAGGATGTGACCGAGTTTGTGTATGTGTGCTTGGTTTGTCAGAAAGCTAAGATAGAACACCAAAAGCCATCAGGTAAGTTACAACCTTTAACTATCCCAGAATGGAAATGGGATAACGTCTCAATGGACTTCGTGTCTGGACTCCCTAGGACTCCAGCTAGTTTTAAGGCTATATGGGTTGTTCTGGATAGATTGACTAAGTCTACCCATTTCATCCCGATGAACATGGAGTATCCTTTAGAGAAGTTAGCCAAGCTGTACATCAAAGAGATAGTTCGGCTTCATGGTGTACCTTCTAGCATAGTATCAGATAGATAGAGACCCGAGGTTTACCTCCAGGTTCTGGGAGAGTTTGCAGCATGCTTTAGAGACAAAGCTTAGGCTTAGTTTAGCTTACCACCAGATCACTGATAGGCAGTCTGAGAGAGCCATCGGTCCTTAGAGGACTTGTTGAGAGCTTGTGTGCTAGAACAGTCTGAAATAGACAACTATAAACACGAGAAGGGGGGGTTGAATTGTGTTTATCAGAATTTAAACAAAGTTGAAATCTTTTCGCAAACAAAAGGCTAGATTTGGACGAGTGGAAGAATACAGGATGGATGGGTGACTTTTGCAAACACACCACTTGATAGACGTAAGAAAACTAAAGCAATTAAAGAGTTTAAGGAAAGAGAGATTGACACAGTTATTTATCCTAGTTCACTCTTCAAAGCAAAGAGCTATGTCCAGTCCTTGGCAGCACCAAGGTTTATCCACTATAAGCGATAAGGTTACGTCTCAAGTATTATTTGCACACCTAGCCTCTTCAGGCTCAAGACAAGTATTGTTTTCACACCTAGCCTCTTCAGGCTCAAGACAAGTATTATTTTCACACCTAGACTCTTCAGGCTCACTTAGGTTTGTTTGAGAGATTGGGTTTGTAATAAATAAAACTTCTCACAAGCAGATCTTCCACTAACCCTCAGAGAGTGGTTTAAATGTGAAGCTTAGGAAAGTGCATTAATAACTTCAAAATGTTTGAAGAATACGGAATGAAAGAATGAAAGAGTAATGGCTTTTTAGTGCAATGTATATTCCTGTCTTTCTTCATCTTCATGACTTCTGTATTTATAGTCTTCAAACATTTAGGATCCATTAGAGACATTCTCTCAAATGTTGGCTTCAAGCGAGAACTTCATTAAATGCAATAGTCGCTTAGAGCAGTCTGGGCAGCCATTAATGTAATAGAGTCGTTATGACTTTTATTGATAATCGTGAAACTGAGTAGGAGAGAAGGCTTCAAGTCTCTTTCTAGTTTTTTAAATACGATTCTGATAATACTTAGATAAATAGCGTTTATAAGATAAGTGCTTCCCATCTTGAAAATATCCGCGTCTATCTAGCCATTTGAGTTTTCATTCGGGCTAGTAGACGAGCTCCATATTAAGGACTCGAGAAGTCCAAAGACTAGTGTGGACGAGGGCCTCTTGCACTTTAGTTGACGAGCACTTCTGTCACCTTTAGTGGACGAGCACTTCTCTTGCTTTAGTGGACGAGAGCCTCTGTTACTTTATGGATGAGAGTCTCAGTTACTCTGGTGGACGAGAGTCTCAGTTACTCCGTGGACGAGTCTCGGTTACTTTAGTGGACGAGCTCTATTTGCCATGTCATTGGACGGATACATTCTGACCTTAATGGACGAGTACCAATTGATTCCTTAATGGACGAGCTCCATCTCGCTTCCTTAATGGACGAGCTCCATATGCTTCCCTTAATGGATGAGCTCCATCTGCTTCCTTAATGGACGATCTCCATCTGCTTCCTTAATGGACGAGCTCCATATGCCACGCCATTGACGAGCCTTTCGATTCCTTAAGTAGACGCACTCGATACCTTGATGACGCGCTTCTGATACCTTCAGTAAACGCCCTTTTGATACTTTTAGTAGACGCGGCTTTCTGATACTTTTAGTAGACGCGGCCTTCTGATACTTTTAGTAGATGCTGGCTTTGCAAGTTTCTATCTCTTGTATTTTGGACGCGCGCTTCAATCACTACAATCTTTGGGCGTTTGTTTTAAACACTTGTGTGTTGGACGTGAGTTTTTATCACTACACTGTTGGATGAATGATTCTCTTATTTAATCTTCACACTCGATAGACAGGTTAGCAACCAATATGAAGGTTAATTAAATCATTAACCAATGTTTAGTTCTCATCAAAACTTAGGGAAATGCACAGCAAGCATTTTAGAGACTTAACACAGTCTGGTAGTTGGGAGGAGATGTAGGACACCCTTGTGTTGGAGTGAACCTAGTGATAGTGTGGTGCTAGGGCCGGAGATAGTCCAGGAAACAACAGAAAGGATCGGGATGCTTGAGGAAAAGATGAGAGTGGCACAAAGTAGGCAAAAGAGCTACCATGACAAAAGGAGAAAGGCGCTCGAATTCCAGGAAGGTGATCATATGTCCTTAAAAGTTACTCCAACGATTGCGGTTGGTAGAGCGATGAAAGCAAGCAAGCCATATGTTATCAGGAGATCCGAGTCTTTCCTACCTTGGTGAACAAGTGCAGAATATACGAGGATGATTACGAGGCCAGGATCGCAAGCCGCAAAAGTTCATAGATCTAGAGAAGTAAGGACGAAGATCAGAAGAACGAGGTGAGACAATGTCAACGGCAGAGACTTCAGCGAGAATGGCAATGAATCACGTTCTCAAGCAGGGTAAGCCCAAGGATTGGGATTATCCTAAACATGTCGATTTGGAAAACATGGAGAAGGTCAATATACCCATCAATGCAAGGAGACGAACATCATCTGCTTCAAGTGTGGCAAATATGGTCACCTCAAAGAATCAGAAAGGAGAAAAGTCGGAACCACCAAGTGCTAGCGAGAAATCGAGTGCTGCTGAAGCGTGGTGGAGCTGGAGCCTCCAAGTCCGTGGACTCAACCCAACGTATGCACCTAATTGATGAAAGTTTAACCAGTTAAGGTGATAGAAATTTTGAGGATGAAATTTTTATAAGGGGGGGTGTAATTGTAACACTTAAGATTCACCCTTATATTTATATGTGTTAGTTTTGGCATATATATATATTTGATATGTTTTATATTTATATATATGTGTATATATTATTGCATATGATAATATGTATATTAATATATGATTATTTTCATTAATATGAGATTGTGTCTCTTAATGTTTGATTTTATATGTTAATATATGATATGTGATTTTATTAATAATAAGTGATTAAGAATGATATGATAAGATATCGTTGATTTAGTATTTAAATAGAGATAGTGTTATTCTTAGATTTTAGCCCCTCAACCAATCATATTTGAGTCCTTATCAATATAGGATCATCCTCTTTTTGTTTATATCTTAAGATCTTATCATAATCTCCTAAGGATCCTATCTAGGAATAACTACCAAATCTATCACCAAACTTACATATAACTTTTGACTATATTAGAGTCCGATTTAGGATTCGATCATTAGACATTAATTTGTAGATATTTCTCTGTGATTTCTAACGACACCAAGAACGCCTCAATCGGAAACTTGTAACTCAAGTTATGGTCAAAATACCGAACTGTATACAGTTTGGGCTGAAATAGGAACCCGTTATAACCCAAAACTCATATATATACCATTAGACTCTACCTAAACCTAGTTTACAAGACCCCAACACTCAAAACTGCTTCCCTCCACTTTTTGAATCCTTATGGTTTTTATCCCTAAAACTCTCTCTAGGGAACCCGTTCTTGCACCGTTCTTCATTGCTTCTTGATAGGAGAACATCGTTACGAATAGGGGGTTCGTTGTGCTTGATGTTTGGGACTTTAGAAAAGGTAAAATTCGTGCACCTTGTCCCTTGTGTTCTTTCTTTCAATTTCTTGATATTTTCCTTTTAATTTCTTGATCTTAGAGTTGAACCAAAGTGTCTCTTTGTCGTTCTTGAGGTTGTAGACAAGCCCTAGTGAGACAGGACCCAAGTGGATCTTCTTTCTCTCTTTTGAATCGTGATCTTTATTCCAGGTATAGGGAGAAGGGTAGTGTATTCATAGTCTTGGGGTTAGTGTAAAGTAAAGGGTTCCCATAACCCCGTGTTGTTCTATGTGTATGAATGAATAACATGTTAAATTGTATTGTTTGGTGAAGGTATGTTCTTGGCTATTTTGGTATGTTATTTTTGTGTGTTCCATGTTCATGACATGTTGTTAATATTTGTCTTGGTTGCCTTGATATGAACATGATAGTACGATGATTGTCGTTGTTATTACGATGTTGGTTGTTGATGTTATGTTGGTTGTATAGTTGATTCTATGACTGTTGAGTTGATGGTTAAAATGTTAAAAACCATAATTGGTTAAATTAGGTTCTAAAATGAGTTAGAGATTAATAGGTTTAAACACCCTAAAAATTGGTTAAGGAACTGTGTTGAGACTCTGCCTGCACGCATCGCCAGGCATCGAGCACGGCCGTCTTGAAACAGGAGCACGCTTGTGCTCCCAGTTTGAATTCTGGAAAATGGCCACGCAGTAAGCATGGTCGTACAACTGTGCACGATCATACTAAAAAAGGAAGCACGACCGTGCTCTACTTAAGTGGCAGCACGCCCGTGCTGGGGTTAAGCATGACCGTGCTCATCCCTCTGGACAGAATCTGAGATTAAGGACTTAAACAGGGATTTTAACCCCAATATTCCCCTACGACAAATGATGACTTAGTTAATTAATGATGAAGACTAGATAGCTTATTTAAATATTGATTAAGATGGTTAAGCCGATAACCGTAAGTTGTTTGAGTTGTACCTTGGTGCCTTATGGCCAAGAGGGCTTGACCCGCGGTCTGGGTCTAAGGTGTTATTGATGTTGTACCTTAGGGGCCGAGAGTTTGTCCCGGGGGGGACTTGACTCCCGTTTGGGTCTAAGGTGTTGCAACGGATTCTCGCTCAGGTAGATTCCATGGGTTAAAGGTGTTGTGGTAGATTCCGTTAAGTTGATTCCGCCCGATATCTTCGGTTGATTCTGTTGGAGTTATGGAGGTGGTGGTTGTCTGTGGTCATTGTGTTGCATATGCATTGCATCGGTGTTGTTGTTGTTGTTGAGGGATGTTCGACATAGGGGAGGTCGTCCTAGAGTACGGTGATCTGGCCATCCATGGTTGGAGTAGATTCTCCTTGCGCCCCTGTGACGAGGCATCCGTTGGTTATCCAAGGAGTATATTCTCTAGCTTTGAGTAGATTCTCAATGTGGATATGTAACTCCGAAGTCGTCCATCCTGAGTTTAGTGGATCCACGTGCATTGTTGGTTTAGCGGAGTAGGACTGCATTGCACTGCATAGCATGCTTGATGTTAATGAGGTTGATGTATGTTTATACATGTTGTTGATATATGCTTACGTTGGTGTCATGCTTGTATGTTTTACTTTACTTCCTACCTCCTTGCTATTATGATTACATGATTCTTATTCCATATTATTTGTTTGTTGCTTGGCATCTGTAAAAGAAAACTGTCATCTGTAAAAAATAGGTGTGTAATAATTGGGGTTCTTCTACAGATTTTAACACCATGAATTTGACCATGTCTAACTGCATTCTTAATTAATGAAGTCCTACCTTCAGTACACAAGATATATAAATATGGAGATAAGGGATCACCCGACGGAGACCACAACCAGGAGTTATGGCCCCAGATCCTCATTATTTATAAGAATAGAATATTGAACAGAGGAAACACGCATCATTATCCATTGAACCCAATTAGGATGAAAACCCAATTTGAGCATAATAGCCCATGTGATAATCCCAACTCACTCGGTGATAAGCCTCCCGACTCGCCTAGTTTTATAACAAGTAAGGCCATGATTTTTGTACTAATTATTCGAGTTTAATCTCGTTGCCCAAATTTGGATTTAATTGTCCTCAAGCAACATTTTGAGTCTCTTAAGTAGTTTTAGGATATTTTAGTTAATTTTGAGTCAAATAAAGCATTCTTCGCTATCTCTCAAATTTTCAGGTTAATGAGAAGAGCAAAAAAGGGAAGGACACTTAAAGCAGAAGCCTACCACAGCCGTGACACTCACACGCTGATGAGCTACCCATGAAGACCGTAAAGCATCACAACTCAGTATGGATACCCATCAATGGCGTGATGAGAAGACCTTGAAGATCAGAGAGCATCACGGCCTAGCCGTGATGGGAGGTCACGCCCGTGACGATCAGCACCCATGGACAGATTGATCACGCCTGGTCGCGTGATGGGCATCACGGCCGTGACACTAGAATTTGAATGCGCGCCTTGGCGTAACACGCCATAGCCCGGCCGCGATCACCATCACCACGTGACGCGCACCCGATCTATAAAAGGCACCAGGGCGCAAGAAAAAAGGGAACAATTTTCACTGTTTTACAATTTATTTCAAAAGTTTTTGTTACGCTTTGTGATGGAGAACTAATCACCAGGGATTAGTCCCCGTAATCGGTTCGTCGACACTTGAGGTTCCATAATTCCCAATCAAATTGCTTATCTCTTTCAATATTATGCTATATGCCTTGTTTGCTTAATTCAAGTTATATAGAACAAGTATTGATTAATTTCGATGATTCTATCTTCCTATACCTTGATCGCTAGTTGTAACTCGCGTGTGTTTGATCGTGTTTGCTTAATTCACATGTAGCTTCAACCGGCTTGCTTAATTCAGAAATTAGGAACATATATCTCGTAGTGTCAATTGTGCTTGTTTAATTGCCGCTTACACTCTAAAAGGGATTAGAATCCGCTTAGGGCATGGAAATTATGTGGATCAATGATAGTTGGGGGAAACCGAAACAGCAGATTAATCGTTCTAGCTTATTGATAATCACTTAATTGCAGTGTTTTCTTAATCAAATCTTAAATCTACCCCCCCAAAAATCGATTTGTAGGTTAATAATAATCCAAGAGTCCTTGAGATACGATACTTCGAAATTGTGGCTCCCTAACCGCAGTTTTTCTTCTAATTACTCGCTTTTGACCCGCGGAGTAAAGGATCAAATTGGCTCCGCTGTTCGGGGACTCTCTGTTGATATTAACATATTTGTTGGTGCATTGTTGAATTAGTTCGGCTACTAGGTCCGGTTGTTCGACCGCTTTGATTTTTGATCCTGAAATTGAGAGAACCTTGCACACACGCCGTAGCAATTCAGGCTAGCACTAGTTCACCAACAAATAGTGATAACATGGATCGATCAAAGAACATTAAGACAGCTTGCTGCTCCCCGATGTTAATTACAATGGTTTATGTATTGAATATGTTGATGTCGTTGCTCCTTTTGAATTGAAATTCGGTTTAATACACTTGTTGCCAAGGTTTAGTGGTCTTGCAGTGAGATCCGCATAAGCATCTCAAAGAATTCCAGGTTGTTTGTTCTACACCTTTGAGACTCAAGGAATAACGGAAGACCATATCAAGCCGAGAGCCTTCCCATTCTCACTTCAAGGTCTCAAGGATTGGTTGTATTATCTTGAGCCGAATTCGTTCAACCTGGAATGATTTGAAGAAAGTCTTCCTAGAGAGATACTTCCCCGCCTCCGTAGTCGCATCAATCGGAAAAGAGATATGTGGTATTAGACAAGGCAATGAATCATTGGCCGAGTAATCTGGGAGAGATTTAAGAAGTTGGTGTCCAGTTGTCCTCACACCGCATTTCCGAGAGCACCGCTATTCAAGAGACTTTTTTATGAGGGATTGCTACCAATGGATAGAAACATTTTAGATGCTGCTAGGGAGGGGAGCACTGTTGATAAGACTCCACTGCTGCCAAGTCATTGATTGAGAACATGTCACTCAACTCCCAACAGTTCACAACTAGAAACAATTGCTGCCGAAACAAAGGGTGAATGAGATCCATGTTTCTTCTTCCAACAAAGCCCTTGAAACCAGACTTGATGAGCTTACTTCTTTAGTGAAACAATGGGCAATGGATAAAGCTCAAACAGAAGGTTGTGTGGTATTGTACTTCTTCTGAACACCGACCGATACATGTCCCATTCTCGAAAGATGAGTCTGGCAACCGAGTTGCCCAAGCATATGCAGCCAATCTTACAATCAAGGAAACACTGGAATGTACAACATTCCCGACCTTTCCACTAATAAGTACCACCCCAGTGGAGAAACCATCCAAAACCTTCGGGATGGAAACTCATCCACACAACAACAACAACTGATGTTACCGCTGACACCACCACAGAACTCTCCCCAAGTGACCACCTCGCACCTTCCGGACCTTCACTAGAGGACCTTGTCAAGGGCGATGGCTCTGAACAATCTCCCGATTTCAGCAACGAACGGATTCTAGTATTCATACTTTGCGTATACGTATTGGACATCTTGCCACTCGATGAATGCCATGCAGGAAGCTCAAGGATCGAACCAACTACCTGCACAAACAGTAGTGAATCCTAATGTCCCTAATCCTAATGTGAGTGCAATTTCTTTGAGATCCGGAAGGTTGCGTAACTATCCCTGAAAAAAATAAAAAATTGTTGAGGTAACACCGAACCTTCTTGTTATTGAGGCTGAAAAAGAGTATGTGCCACCAATTCCCTTCCCGCAAAGAGTACAGAAAATAAAAAGATTGATGAGGAAGACAGGGAGAGAGAGATTTCGGGATGTATTCGGGAAAGTGGCGGTAAACATTCCGCTTCTTGATGTGATTAAGCAGGTTCGAATACGCGAAGCTTCTGAAGGATTTGTGCACACACAAGGAGGTTGAAGGGAAATGAGAGAGTCAATTTGGGATGAAATGTTTCACCCTCATTCAACCTAAATTTCCAGGTCCTAACATTCTTTTTCAAGTAGATCGGTCCATATTGTATTTAAATTATATGAATATCCGATAATTCCATCTTTGGTTTGCTCCTATAATCTCAACTTTTCGATTTTGAAAACTTCCCTGTGACATTCAATCAAATGCTTAATTATTGATGATAAAAACTTGATTATTTTTAATTTAACTTTGTTATTTACAACAAAAAACTAGGTCTTGAGGTTTTGAAAAACCTAGAAGGGCGATGGCTTGGACCTTTTCGACATACCCGGTTTTAACAAATTCAGATATTCTTATTTGCTTGAGGGTGGGGCGAAACAGCTTAACACCCCACACCCCAAAAACCCTTAATTCTTGGGTGTTGATGTATGAAGGAGGTAACAAAACTCCTTGAATGGTATCATATAAAGGTAATTCGAACTTTGCACTGACTACAAATCTGAACTAGTTACCGAATGCACATGAACATTCCATGATTAGGAAATAGTAGTTTGTATTGATTACAGGAGATTCATGCTAGTGAAAGGATCAATTCCCTGTTTTGTCGTTCATGTCATTTTTTCGGTAAATCACATTATTGTTTTCTTTGACTGATTTTGTTTAATTATGAAGAATTGATCAAGAAAAGACAACTTTCTTTGAGCACAATTTCTTCTGGTAAGATGCCATTTGTACATTGGCAATTCTCTTGGGACATTCCGTGGGATGCATCTTAGTATTCAGAATGGATGGAGGATATGGAATTTTCATGTTTAACAAAACTTGTTTGAAGGATAGTTTGAATCTGGTTGGAGGATCTTCGAAAAATGTATTGATTATAGTTGAAGGAATTGTTTTGGGCATATTATTTCTACAAAGTATTTCCTCGAGATGCTAAGATTGCCTATGCCTTACCCGTCTTGGGTTTTTTTGTCATGCATGTGATTTATTTGGCTTCTAGAACTTTAGATGTTGCACAAATACCATTGCGAAATGGAACTTCTAGCTATTATTTTTGCTCTTGATAAATTAACTCATATTTGCTAGCCCCAAGGTTGTTGTTTTCACCGACCAGGCAAACTTTAAAGTATTTGTTGAAGACATAACCGAGAATTGATTCGGTGGATGTTGCTCCAAGAGTTTAGTGTGAGATTAAAGATAAAAAGGGAGTCTAGAATTTAGTGGTGATCACTTAAGGGGTTATGAAGATTTAAGATCTTTTTCCATTCAGATGACTTTCCGATGAGCGGCTTTAGAAGCTAACTTGTTTGGCGGATATTGCTAATTATCTTGTTGCTGGTGTTTTTTTGTGTGTGCAACTAGGTCACAAATTCACAAACTCAAGAGTGATGCCAAATATTATGTTTGGATTGATCCATATCTTTGGAAATTTGAAGATGTAATTAGGAGATGTGCCACTATGAGATTGAATATATTTTGCATTTTTTCCTTCTCAGGGGCATTTTGGGCCACAAAAGAGCTTGAAAAAATCCTAGATTCAAGTTTTTATTGCCCACATTTTTAAAGATGCTTATGAGATTTACCGCACTTGTAAAAGAGGTGCGATAAATGGGGACTCCCCATCACTCTAGGGGTGAAATGCTCAAATCTTTTGTGAGGTGTTTGATATGTGAATTGACTTTATGGGTCCTTTCCCTGCATCTTTGGTTTCTCTATATTCTACTTGTCGACTATGTTTCAAAAGGGTGAAGCTATCCCCACTGGAAAATGATTCTTGATTTGTTGCAAATTTTTCAGTGTCCAATATTTTTTGGTTCTAATACCTGCTATCATAAGCACCAAGGCACCATTAGTGATTGCCCAAAATTTAACTGGTAGATGCATTTCCACAGTCTTTAAAAATATCCAATACTGGGAGTGCAAAGAAAAATAAATGAGCAATGAGAAATTAGGAATCCTAATTTGATTTTTTTTTGGACTCATATTGTTTTGTCCAAATGGGATGGTTAATTGGTTGGGTTTTTGTTTTTTTTTTTTTTTTGGTGTTGTTTTTTTTTTTTTTTTTTTTGTTTTTTTTTTGGGGAGGGTAGGGTTGTTTTGTTTAGGTTGTTTTTTTTGGGGGTGTTTTTTGTGGTGTGTGTTTGGGTGTTAATCGCAACATGGATGCTTAGCAAGACAAAGGTTGAAGTAAACTAAGTTTGGGGTGGCTACAAGGATACGATATGTTATTTTGGGTTGAGAAAAAGAAAAACAAAGGTTGGAGCCAAAGGCAAAAAAAAAGAGTACAAAAATGTCAAAAAAAGGGGGTATTGTAAGGAAAAGGGTTGTAGTCACCCAAAGCATCAAAAAGAAAAATGAAAAAAGGAATAAGAGTGGAAGTCAAGTTAAAAAGTTTCATGCTCTCTTAATTCCTAGGGATGTAAAGTCACCTCATTATGATGACCAGTAAAAAGAGAATTAAAATAATCATTTGCTAACTTGCAAAGACCTGCCTGAGAGCTAACTGGATTACCATGATCATCATCTAGTTTGTCAATAAAATTAATTTTCTTTCTAGAAGAGGCGGAAGCATGAAAAAAATTAGTATTAGAATCACCTCCTTTAAGCTAATGAGATTTTGCCCTTTGTCTCAAATAAATTTCCTCTTGAACCAAAAGCTTTGCAAGTCTCGTCCTAAGAGCATTGAAATGATTAATAGAAGCTCGATCATTTTTCCCCTAAGCCCCTCCAATTTCTTTTTACAAAACTATTTCTGTTTTGAAATTTGAACCAAGCTTCTTGCTCTCCACTCCTTCAAGTCAGCAGTACAATGAGAAATTTTATCATTAATATCACCTGTAAAAGAATTTGACCAGCTACCTGTAATCATATCCTCTATTCCATCCTCCAGAAGCCGAGAATTGTCGAACTTAAACCGCTTTTTAAAGACATGAGAGAAACGGTTAAAATTGATACTTGTTAGCTTGTAAAATTTTAATTTTTATTACGTTATATGTTATATATGTTATTTGAACTTACTTTTTTAATTATTATGTTGGTAAAAATCGAACTATCTAAACCACATTTAATCGGACCATTTTTTTTAAAAGAAGCAATCCAAACCGAACAAAATCGCATCTTATTTTAATCTTTGGATCGGACAACTTTTTATCTCAAAACTGATCAAAATCGATCCGCAAACACCCATACTAGAAAGCCCAAAGAAAAGAAAAATAACTAATAAGAAGATATCTTATTTTGAGATATTCTAACAAAAAATATTTTCCCCTAGTTACAAATATCCATTCTTAACAACCTTTTATTATTTATAAAGATTACAAATAATAAGTTATCCAAAAGTTGTTAGAAATAACTATAACTGTTCAAGTAACTTATTTTTGTTTTGTAAAAAAAAGTAACTTATTTTTGTTTTAAACTCCTAGCCTTATATAGATTATAGGCCACAGCTTCATCTAAGAGATAAGCTAGTTGCCTTTTATTTCTCTTTTTCCTTTTCTCTTTTCATTTATGTACCAAAAAAAGATTATAGATAGAGGCATGCCAGGGCATGGATTGCAAGTTTGCAACCTTCCTCTCATCCGTTATCTTTGAGTTATGCCTTCATCAAGCCCAAGTTAGAAGGGAGTTAAGGGTGTGCATGAATTGGGAGCCGGGATTACCTTGATCTTTTTGGTTTTGGTGTGTGAAGGGGGCTCTACATTGGTTATGTAGATTAAGAGTGTGTTTGGGAAAGTTGGGAAAAAAAGATTATGTTGATAATCTATTTCAAATAATCGATTATTGTAATAATCGATTATAATCAGAATCTGTTTTTGTTTGGATATGTTTGCTTAAAAGTGATTTTAAGATAATCTATTTCGTTTGGGTAATGTAAAAATAATAACTTTTATATAATAAATCACGAAAAATGGTATGAAGTTATTTGTATAATTTAATAATATTTGATTTTTTTTAACAATGATTTGTTTTGAAATTATATTTTTTTAAATTCATAATTCTTGAAAATTCTAAAAAAATAAACCGATGAGAGTCCCATGAGTCATTTTAATTTATTTTTTGCACTCTAGAAATTTTAATTTATTAACTTTTATATTATTTTTTTATGTTAGAATTTTCAAGAATAATGTAAAAAAAATTGTAAGAACTAGATTGGTTGTTCCTTTGTGCAGTCCTAATTATTTTGAAGATGCCCTAACGCTAGAGTATCAGACCATTATTGAATCAAGAATATACGATGATGGTAAACGGGCATTAAAGCTTGAAAGTGGAGGTGTAACACTGTATCGTATGGAGGCAATTATACAAAGTGACTGAGGGCAGGAACGGAAAGTCAAAATGACTAAAACAGCATTTCTTAAAAACAGTTGGTTTTCAGAAATGGATGAAAAACGTCTTAAAACATCGTTTTTTGTAAGAAAAAGTTTTTTTCAAATTTCAGCTAAAATGCCCAAACATGAAGATTTTGTATAAAACTGCTTTTTTTAATAAAAAATAGCTGAAAAGTGGGTTCCCAAACATGCTCTAAGTTGTTTATCCAAACGCACCCTTAATCAATAACATTTAGTATATCATGATAATATATTTATATTGATATATTTATTTTGAAATATATATATATAATATCTTAATTTTATTTTCGTAATCCTTCAATTCTATGACTTAGTTGTGCATGATATATATTATGTCAATAAATCATATTAATATGATTTCATCACATATAGTATTGAGCCACGGTCGGGTCGAGTCGAGTTCGGGTCCAAGCAATTGATCCTATCAAAATATCAGATAGAGTTAGGCCCAATTAAACTCATTTCATGAAAAATCTATTATCCACTTTTTCTTTTTTTGATATGGCTAGGAGTTTCTAAAGAACCAAATTCTTAAGTGTTTTTTGTTTTCCAAATTGTTTCTTTAATATTGAGATATGGACACCGTACAATATCTTTTTTAATGTATTTTTAAATACATATATATAATTAAAAAAAAGGTAAAAAAATGACAAATGTATAGATTTTCAAATACTATATTTAAAATTTTATATTTTAATAACATAATTTTTATTTCCCTTCCCTTGATTCCAAATTGGGGAATTTTTTTTTATCTGTCAAAAAAAATTTGGGAAATTTTTTTGCACGTGAACATTCACATTGTTCTCTACAATAGTGTAGTTGAAAATCTGTTCCTTCTAAGGGCTTTGTTATTAACACCTTATTTTTTGCTATTCACATCTTGCATCATATTTTTTTAAAAAAAATTCCCTAAAATACCCTCTTCTTTCTCTTTCTCCGCTCGCCGCGCCTCCCAACACAGCACCCATCCACACCTGCCTTCTTCCTCCCACACTTCAACAAAATCCGGACGGCTAGCGGAGGGGCGGTGTGCGGAGGTGAGGCATGCAGAGGCGCGATGTGGTAGGCACAGACCAATGACAAGGCGGAGAGGAAGAGAACGAAGACTTACTCGGAAGAGAAGATGAGGCGGAGCTTGCTGTCCTTTGTTGCGGAGGCGCGGTGTTGCCGCCGTCCCTATCTTCTGTGCACAGGTAGGGTTTTTCTGGATGGGTTAAGTGGGGAAGAGAAAGAGGGGGATATTTTAATTTTGAATCAAGATGAATTCACCTTAACCTGTTTATCAATGATGAAACAGAGAAAATGGTAAAAAAAAAAAAAAAGAGTCACGTCCATTGTGTAAAATATGTATCATGTAGTATGTACACATTTATCCAAAAGGCCATGTCCAAAATTCCAAAACATGACTAAAATGAGAGAGAAAATTTCATTGGCCACAACTGCCCTTTAATTACTTCAGCAACCTGTAACACAATTTGTTTCACTCAGTCAATAAAAAGAAAAGAAACACCACAACTTCTATTTAATTATCACGCCATACCATATATTTCAACATTTTTTTTAATCTTTTTCAGTCCCATGAAGGTGCACTAATCAAACACATACGTTATAAACTAAAACAGGGTCCCTTTACATATTATGGCATGCCATGAGAAAAAGTTTATTATTATTATTTTGGCATCATTGCATTATTCTGTAATTAATAAAGCAATGCTAGAATAAAAAGTATTTGGGTAAATATGTTTTTTCCCTATAAAATTGATAAAATTTGATTTTAGTCCCTATAAAATTTTTATTTTGTATGTGATTTTTTTTTTTGCTTAATTACACTTTTGGTCCCCCAAGTATCACAATTGTGTGATTTGGGTCCCTCTAATTGCCACAATTGGATCTCTCAAGTATCGCGATTGTGCAATTTTAGTCGCTCAGGTTTCAATTGCACCAATTGGGTCCCCCAGGTATTACGATTGTACAATTTTGGACCCCCAAATATCACAATTATGCAATTTTAAATGTCAATAACCTATATGGCACACATGAGACTGATTTGATACTTAGTGAGGTCGGCTTGGCAACTTACATGGCATCCCTATGTTGAATTATTGACACCTCACAGACTTTAATTGACATATAAAAATGTCATGTAATCAATCAAGTTGGTCTCACTAAGTGCCAAATCAGTCATATGTGTGTCATGTAGGCTATTGACATCAAAAATTGCATAATTGTGATATCTATAAGACCAATATTACAAAATCATAATACCCGGGGGACCCAATTGATGCTATTGGAACCCGAGGGACTAAAATTGCACAATCGTAATACCTGAGGGATCCAGTTGTGGCAATTGGAACCCGAGGGATTAAAATCGCATAATCGTGATATTTTAGGGACCAAAAGTGCAGTTAAGCCAAAAAGAAAATTTATAATAAAAACATAATATGTATACCATTTTTTTTTTCATCAATGAAAACTTATAAAACATTAATAGCTTGTGAATTTTGATATGTGATATGGTATTTCTTCTTTATTTTGATCAAAATAGAGTGGATCATATAAGTAACAATGTAATTATTTGTATGAACTCCTAATAGTGGTTGTGCTTCTGTGTGAAAATTTGTAGTTTAAGAATACGAGAACACTGAATTTCGATCATTTGATCTTATTTGAATAATCAAGATTAGAAGATAAACATATATGAGAAAGTTGGCTCTCATGATCCAGGATAAAGTTAATACGAGGCTTTGGAAACCGATCCAGGTTGCTAGAGGTGGCTCGAGAATTTCTCATATTTTCTTCGCTGATGATATGCTCCTTTTCCGTCGGGCTAGTTGTACTCAAATAAATCTTGTTGCTAATACTCTCAGAGACTATTGTGAGGCGTCTGGTCTTAAAGTTAATTTAGAAAAATTGCAATCCATGTGTTCCTCTAAGGTGCCATCAATTGACGCAATTTGAACCTAAAGGACTAAAATTGTACAATCGTAATACATGAGGGACCCAATTGTCGCAATTGGAACCCGAGGGACCAAAATCGCATAATCGTGATATTTGAGGGACCAAAAGTACAGTTAAGGCAAATTTTTTTTTAATAAAAACAATATGTATACCATTTTTTTTCATCAATGAAAACTTATAAAACATTAATAGCTTGGGAATTTTGATATGTGATATGGCATTTCTTCTTTATTTTGACCAAAATAGAGTGGATCATATAAGTAACAATGTAATTATTTGTATGAACTCCTAATAGTGGTTGTGCTTCTGTGTGAAAATTTGTAGTTTAAGAACACAGAACACTGAATTTTGATCATTAGATCTTATTTGAATAATCAAGATTAGAAGATAAACATATATGAGAAAGTTGGCTCTCATGATCCATGATAAAGTTAATATGGGGCTTTGGAAATCGATCCAGGTTGCTAGAGGTGGCCCGGGAATTTCTCATATTTTCTTTGTTGATGATGTGCTTCTTTTCTGTCAGGCTAGTTGTACTCAAATAAATCTTGCTGCTAATACTCTCAGATTTTTGTGAGGCGTCTGGTCTTAAAGTTAATTTAGAAAAATCGGGAGCCGTGTATTCCTCTAAGGTGCCATTAATTTTAATTCTGGAATCCATTAATTCTATGATTTAGTTGTGCATATTATTATAATTTATACATTGTGTCAACAAATTGGATTAACTCGATCTCGTCTCATACATTATTGAGTCATGGTTGAGTCGGGTTGGAGTTCAAACAATTAATCTTGTCAAAAAAAAAAGGGACCGGGCTAGACTAAATTAAACTCGTTCCACAAGCACCTCTATTCTCCATTTTTTTATATGGCTAGTAGTTTCTAAAGAACCAAATTCTTAATCGTGGATGTGCTTGTGTGTCTATATATATATATATATATATATAAATAAGCGCCCCCCAAAACTCTTCCTTTGCCACGGTGATAACTACACAAAATATTTATTAGATAACACCTTATATCTTCAAGAAAAAAAAATAACTTTCAGTTATTTTTACCACATATGTATTTAAGAGCGGTGCTAATTGAACATAGCTTTTGGACACAAATACGACACCTGCTACAGTAGTGCTACTGTAGCACCATTTTTTAAAAAAAATTTTGACTTTTTAAAAAAAATAAAAAATTTATTTCTAAAAAAACCCATTCACCGGATAATGAACTGAATTCACCAGATATTTGTACATGATTCACCATATATTTGCACATACTTAACCAAAAAATTTATTTTTCAAAAAAACTCATTCACCAGATATTTACACATACTTAACCAAAAAATTTATTTATAAAAAAAAACACATTCACCAAATAATGAACTGAATTCACCAGATATTTATACTTGATTCACCATATATTTGCACATACTTAACCAAAAAATTTATTTCTCAAAAAAACATATTCACCAGATAATGAACTGAATTCACAAGATATTTATACCTGATTCACCAGATATTTGCACATACTTAACCAAAAAAATTATTTCTCAAAGAAACCCATTCACCAGATAATGAACTGAATTCACCAGATATTTGTACATGATTCACCAGATATTTTATTTATCAAAAAAACCCATTCACCAGATATTTACACATACTTAACCAAAAAATTTATTTATAAAAAAAACACATTCACCACATAATGAACTGAATTCACCAGATATTTATACCTGATTCACCATATATTTGCACATACTTAACCAAAAAATTTATTTCTCAAAAAAACCTATTCACCAGATAATGAACTGAATTCACCAGATATTTATACCTGATTCACCAGATATTTGCACATACTTAACCAAAAAAACTATTTCTCAAAAAAACTCATTCACCAGATAATGAACTGAATTCACCAGATATTTGTACCTGATTCACCGGATATTTACACATACTTAATCCAAAAAATTATTTATAAAAAAATATATTATTTTTTTTAAAAAGGACCCACTGAATGCTGCATCAGACACTAATCGCTCATACGGTGTCGCCGTATGTGTGTCCCAAATCTGTGTTCATTTAGCATTTTTCCTATATTTAATTAGCTTAGCCATCCATTAATTTAGTCAGTTAGGCAGTTACGAAATCAGTTAGTTTGCTTCAGAATGAGTTAGATAGATTAGTTGCAGTGACAGCTCTGTATAAGTGATTGTAGGGTGTAAAATCATTGAATCAATCAATTCCAAATTCATTCACTTTCTAAGGTGAAACTCTTAACATGGTATCATTCGAGAATAGCTTGTGTGTATTATGCTTCTTCCACTTGCATTCTCCTTGCACATGTCAATTGCATGCACCCTTGATAATTTCATCTATTTGACTCAAGCTTAACAAATCTTTGGTTCCTATGAAATCTATTGGTTCTATTTTTCTCAATGCTGAACTTACACTTAATAATGTCTAGTACTTTCCCACTTTTCATCTGAATCTTATTTCATTATGTGCCTTATTTTCTTAGTCTAATATTTCCATCACTCGAAGATGATTGACAAAGGTGATTTGGTGCAAGGACTCTGTGTCTACATGACTCACCCAACCTCACTTCCAATTACTGTTTCTGCTTAAGATCATCAATGTAATTATGTTCCACATTTCCATTCTACTGTACCAAATAATTCTCATAGTCATAGCCTTTGGCATGCTAGACTAGGTGACTTGTCCAATAAATGTTCACATAACCCTTTGACTTGGTGCATTGTGACCATATCACAGTTCCAGTTATGATGACAAGAGGTACTTTCTTACATTGGTTGATGACACCACATATGTTTTACTGGTTAAACTTACTGCAATTTAAATCTGAGGCATCCTCATACATCAAACATTTTTTTCTTTTTAGTGGAAACACAGTTTTACATAGCTATCAAACAACTCAGACTAGATAATGCCAAAGAGCTAGCACTGACTGAATTCTTTGCAAATAAAGGCACAACCAAATTGCAGCAATTGTTCAAATTAAAAATCCTAGGCAATCTCAAATCTAAGAAAGGCATTTATCTGTTACAAAGAAAATACACTGTCCTTGCTAGATGATTCAGGTTTCATTGATTGCAAGCCTGCCTCTCTTCCTACTGTGTATTTATGGTTGGTCTGGTAACTAGAATAATACTTTGTGCTGCTCTTCCACTGCCTCCAATTGATAATTGTTGAAATTTTTGCATCAACAAGTAAACTAATTACCAGTAAGACAGTCTTTTGACAAATGCTAACCTTAGATTTCATTATTAGCCATAGCATTGTTGAGTCCCACATCGCACAATATGTGACAAAACATAGTCTTTATAAGACTCTGACAAGCATGTCAGGCTGCCGAGCTGGGTAACTCTAGCTTGTAACCCAAGTGGGGGCAACAAGGTGATGGAACATGGCTGTGGTGATGCTAGGCTGGGTTGGTAGCTGCAATATGCTGGCCTGCCCACTCCAAGTTAAGAGTTGAGCCATGGGGCCTGGGCGTAGGCGCAGGTGTCATTGGCTCCTTCATGAGGGAACCGCGTGAGGCTGGCTTCACAGAGCAGCGAACACCTCTGGCTCTTGACAGTGGAGGGATAACAGGCTGCTGCAATGCCATCCCACAATGCCTGGTGTGCCAAGCTGATTGAACCATCACTTTTTTGCTAATCCTTGGTGAACATGCATGGCACTCTAGTTGTGCATCCAACCTTGTACTTGAGCCACTCTTATTTGCAACGATTCCAACTTCCTTTTTAGAACATGAAGACCCAAAGGCATAGAGATTACAGTATATATGTAATGTTAATTATTTATTTTTTTGGTGCATTGTGACCATATCATAGTCCCAGTTATGATGACAAGAGGTACTTTCTTATTGAAGATGCAGTGTCCTTACCAGTTACTTTATGGTTGGTCTGGCAACTAGAGTAATAATTTGTGCTGCTCTTCCACTGCTTGCAATTGATAATTGTTCAAATTTTTGCATGACATTGGAAGTTCCTATATTAAATACCAAACATCGTTTGACCAATGCATTTGCCAAATAACAATAATCACCATATACTTTACTCATTGTACATTTTGATTCACTGAACAGTAATTTCAGCATGACTAGCTATATATCCATGCTTTTTACTATTTGAATTACTCAAATTCGAAAGATGCATGAAAAAATTGCCTGATTGGTAGAGAAAGTGAAGCCCGAAATTAAGCACAAAAAAGTTTCTAGTGTTAACTTTAAGACCCTGGATCACTACAAACCAGTCCAACAAGGAAAAAATACATCTCCATAATGCTTGGATGTTGTGTTAAAGGGTCTATTAATGCTTCTAAGTCCAACTAATCCATTGATTTTGGGTTGAATCAAGTAAACTAATTACCAATAAGACAGTCTTTTGACAAATGCCAACCTTAGATTTCATTATTAGTCATAGCACTGTTGAGTCCCACATTGCACAAAAAAAATATGTAATAAAAATTAGTCTTTATAACCCTCTGAGTCTGACAAGCATATCAGATTAAGCCATGGGGCCTGAGCGATGGCACATGTTTTCTGATGCTAACTACTCTTGTTGATTACTAATAGACCGGGAAGTTTTGATATGTGATATGGCATTATTTTTTATGATCAAAATAGAATGGATGATATAAGAAGCAATGTAATTGCTGGTATGAACTCCTAATAGTGATTGTGGTTGTGTGAAAATTTTATATTTTAAGAATATGAGAACAATGAATTTTGATTATTAGATGTTATTTGAATACTTAAGATTAAAAGATAAATACATGTGACTTTTTAGATAGTTATGTGACAATTAAACAACTTTTAATCCTAATCAGAGACGGACCCATGTATTGGATATTAGGGTAGGATAACTGCCCCAACCAAGTGAAATTTATTTTATTAAATCTTAAATAATTTTACTTGCGCCCCCATTAAAAAAATACGTTGCCTCCATTGTCCTACTATCCTACTTTACATAACATTAAAAAAAAAAATGTTGTTCCCATTGTTCCACAACCATTCTCTACATAACACTTTTCATTTTTTAATAAAACTTCAAATATATTTTTAATTAAGATTAGTAAAAGAGTTAGAGAGAGAAAAAGGAAGTAGAAAGTACTTTTTTTATGAACAGGAAGTAGAAAGTACTGTAACAATGGTTAGGGGCTTAATAGTCAACTTAAAAATTATATCATGGATATTCGTTTTGGTGAACAATTTTATGATTTAAATGAGATTAGTGATCTTTCAGAAATGTTAGATAAAAAATAGAAAGCATATTGCACATCTAATAGTATATTTACCCCTGAAATTAGCTTTGATTTTGTCCATGGCCATTGCAACACTTGAAAGAAGTTTCTCTACAATAAATCTTGTGAAGAATCAAGTGTGTAATTATATGGGAGATGAATTGTTGTATTATTGCTCGATCACATACATAGAAAGAGACATTTTTCAGAGTTTTGAAAATTAAAAAAAAATTATATAACAATGTCAAAATATGAAGACACGTGAAAAGCAGCTATAATATGTAGAAGTGGACCTCGTCTTTAAATTTTTTGGTATACGATAATATAATTTTTGTAATCTCCAATTTTTGGCTTAATAATGATGATGATATCATTATTTAATTCTTTTATAAGAAGATGATATCATTATTTATATTTATATATGTTTTTAAGAAATGTTTATAGTATATAATCTTGCTCCACTGATGCATGCTCAAATTTTTTTTTCCCTCACCTTTTTATAATGCAAGGTGTATGATCATCCTTGTGGGTTTGTGACGTGTGCTGTGTCTGTGTGTGTGAGTGTAAGGCATATCTACTTTATATTTTAAAAAGGTGAGATGAACAAATCTCAATTATACTTAAATCCTTTAGTAATTTGTACGAGATTATAACTTGGTTTAATTAGGATCAGAAATCCTATAAGAGCTTCTAATATCATGCATTTCTGTGAGATGGAAGACTCTTACTCTCTTAATGTGTCGTGCTTTTAAGCTTTGTCCTTATGTGGAAGGCTCTTGTTCTCTTAATCAAGTGTCTAGTATATATTCACGATGTAAAAAAATCAACCTTTGCTTCTATAAAAAAAAGGCTTAATTATATTTTTAATCCCTCAAGTTTTTCAATTAGACGATTTTGGTTGCTTAAAATTTTTTATCAACCAGTTAGTAGCCTTGAAGATTGTCACATCAAACAATATCATTTACTTATGAGAGTGAGACCTATAAATACAGATGCTAACTGGCAACGAACAACTCAGGTTTGGATCCTCTATAACAGGATGGTCTTGTTAAAGAGGAATAGAATCCAACATATGGAAAACAATTTGGGTTTTTATCTCTCTAATAGGACCTCTACTGTTAATCAAAAACAGGTTAACAACATGAGAGATTCTTGATCCTATCAACTCCTACAAACAACTGACTGGAAGGTGAAATTGCACGATAGATATATCAGAAAGAGACAATCATAGAAACACAAAAAGCTACGGTTGTATATCTTACATAACCATCTTATAATCTAATCTAATGACTTATAATACCTACTTAAATAGGTCAGCTATATTAAGTGAGAGCCTATGTGAAGCATAACAATCAAAATCCTTATAAACTCTACCTACAACTATTAACAATATCCCAATATAAATCATTTTATCATAATGAACATGGGCGAGCTCATCAAGCCTATAGCCAACATTAATCAGAAGCAAAAAACAATTGGAACGATAACAGACCAATCCTTCCATTCCCTTGCAATCATATTTTCAACCAATAATCCACTAACCTTTGATCAACATGCTTTAAAGACAGTAAAATATATCCCCGCCTTATAGATAAAAACTGCAAATTCTAATAATTATTTTGCAACACAATCATAACCAGTTAACCACACAACAAGCCATTACCATCATTAAAATCGACATAACTCCTTCAAGAGTATAGCAACAATCAGACCAAACTTGCTCTTGAGTTTACACACTTCACATGATTGGAAACATACAGAATTTCCAGAACATGTCAACCACAATTTTCATTTGAGAAAAATCAACACATGAAACTAAATCAAACATCCTCCTACTAAAACCTGTTGCTCCTAGTAACAAAGAGTTGAGTTCCCATTAAACAAGGCCTTGGACTCAGGTTTGTGAATGGACCATCAGAGGTGCATGGGGAGTTTTGCTCCCTTATCATATACCAAGGATCTTAAGCAAAAAAAACAAACAATCCTTCTCATTCCAACATCCCAGAAAAGAAAATAAACAATAGAACAAAACTTAGATTCAATTACCTAAGTACATGTGATGCTGTTTTCCAATTAAGATAGAACATGTGTAACAGCTCACGCATGTTAGCTATTCTAATATTGAAGAACAACACCACACCACAGGTACTTGGGAAAGTGCAACTAAGCTTTGTCCTAAACAAGACCACTCTGCAAAATCAATAATGACATTAAGGCAAATCACTCAACTAAATTAATATAAGAGAATAATCAGAATAGCAAGCATGATACATATTAATGGACTAAAATCCACCATCCAAAATTCAATATGCAATAATAATACATAAAAATAAAACCCAGCGAGGCATCTCAGAGCTGCAAATGTTACATTGCATATAATAATCATTTAGCACCATAGAACAATTAGAAAACTTCACCTAAATTTTGTCCTAAACAATACTACTCTGCAAAATCAATCATGACAGTAAGGCAAATCACAGAATTAAACTAATATAAGATAATAATCAGAATAGCAAGAAACACGGTACATATTATTGGATTAAAATCCATCTCCATATCCATATGCAATAATACACAAAAATAAAACCCCGAAAGGGATCTGAGAGCTTCAAATGTTACATTACATATCATAATCATTTAGCACCATATAATAATACTTACAAAACTTCACCTAAATTTTATCCTAAACAATACCACTCTTCAAAATCAATCATGACATCAAGGTAAATCAGTGAATTAAATTACTATACGATAAAAATCAGAATATCAAGAAGCAGGGTACTTAATATTGGATTAAAATTCACCATCCATATCCATAAGCAATAGTACATGATAAAAAGAGTTGCAAATATTGCATATAATAATAATCACCCAGCACCATATAATACTAAGAAAACCACACCTAAGTTTGTCCTAAACAATACCACTCTGCAAAATCAATCATAACAGTAATCCAAAACACAGAATTAAATTAACATAAGATAATAATCAGAATAGCAAGAAGCATGGTACATATTATTGTATTAAAATCCACCATCCATATGCAATAGTACATAAAAATAGCTGCAAATATTACAGATGATAATAATAATCATCATTTAGCACCATATTTATGAAAATATAAGAATAATTCAATTCAAATCTTGTCAATATCCTCATCCTCGAACTCAATATAATCATTGGCGGTTCCATCATCTTCCTCATCCAATCCACCGCTGATACCTTCATTGAGCCTCGTACTCTCCGGCAACTCGCCGTAAGCCTTCAACAGCCTCGCCTCGTCGGGCATGTACTTGAGGATGACGTCAGCCTTATCGTCCTGGTAATCGCGGAGTCCAACGAGGATGATGTCACCGGCGGCGATCCAAACCTTCTTGTGCATCTTGCCGCGGATGTGGCAGAGTCGCTTGGTTCCGTCGATGCACATGGCTTCGCATCGACCGTTTCCGAGCATGCGGAGGACCTGAGCGTATTCTTGACCGTCTTCTTTGAAAACGAGCTCGCGCTTCTCGTCGTCTGCTTCGTTCTTTCCTCGCTTTCTGTTCTTTCCTCCCTTACCTTTGTTCTTCGGCATGATTGTGAAACCCTAGATTGATTGATTGATTGATTTGATTACCTTTCTCTCTATGAAGCTCGAACCCTAATTTCCAAGCTTTCTTGCTTTCTGCCTCTCTCTACTACTCAGTGGAAATTTATGGGTACGATATTGCCCTTATATAATTGCTCAATGTCGGGTTTGTCCCAAGGGTCGGTTTCTACTTACTACCGGTTACTACAATATTAACAATAATGATAACTTCACACGAAATTTTGACAACATATGGTGCTCCAGCAGACTTTTTTTTTTTTTAATATTTAGTTTTATTTTTAAAAAAATATTTTGTTCTTTTTTTTAAAAATATTTTGTCTTTTTAGAAATAAAATTTTTGGTTAAGTATGTGTAAATATATGATTAATTAGGTACAAATATCTGGTTAATTCAGTTCATTATCTGGTTAATGGTTTTTTTGGTTAAGTATGTGCAAATGTCTGGTTAATCAGGTACAAATATCTGGTTAATTCAGTTCATTATCTGTTTAATGGGGTTTTTTGAGAAATAAAATTTTTGGTCAAGTATATGCAAATATCTGGTTAATCAGGTACAAATATCTTATTAATTCAGTTCATTATCTGTTTAATGGTTTTTTTGAAAAATAAAATTTTTGGTTAAGTATGTGCAAATATCTGGTTAATCAAGTACAAATATCTGGTTAATTCAGTTCATTATCTGGTTAATGGGTTTTTTGGTTAAGTATGTGCAAATATCTGGTTAATTTAGTTCATTATCTGGTTAATTGGTTTTTTTAGAAATAAAATTTTTGGTTAATTATGTGCGAATATCTGGTTAATCAGGTACAAATATCTGGTTAATTCAGTTCATTATCTGGTTAATGAGTTTTTTGGTTAAGTATGTGCAAATATCTGGTTGGTTAATCAGATACAAATATCTAGTTAATTCAGTTCATTATCTGGTTAATGAGTCTTTTTTTGAGAAATAAATTTTTTATTTTTTTTAAAAAAGTCAAAATTTGAAGGGAAAAAAATAGCGCTACAGTACGCTACAGCAGCGTATGTTGTCCCAATGTTGTCGATATTCTGTGTCAGAATATCACAACTCAATATTAAAGAGTTTAATTGGTATACAATGACAGTGTAACAAAACTTGATACTATCAACCAATCAGAAATAGACACATTATTACAATTTTTTTATTCTTATCATAGTCATCTTAAAAGTCATCAATTTCATGATTTCTAATTGATTGTCAGTGTAAAAATCTTTACACTGACAATGAATAGAAATTAAATTCTTAAATAAAATAAATAAATACATTGATATTTTAGAAAAGTGGGGATGAAGTTATTCCAAAAATAATTTTGAAAGAATTACTCAAAATCAACATTTATTTTAATTAATTCAATGGTTTATTTGAATTCGTTAAAGAAGTCTCGTGGAAGAGAGTGTATTATAAAGAGAGTTATGATATTTGAACATCTAATTTCAGACACCGTATGTGACATTGTATGTGTTTATCTCTGTCTCTCACTTATCTTCTTTGTATACATGCATCCCAAAAATACACAAAAACTAAAGAGACACTGAATGATGTCCCAAATTTATTGTTCAAATATAATTTCTCTTAGAAAGATGATGTTGATAGCACTCCTTTTGATTGAAATTCATGTGGATCCTACAAAATCAAGTTAAACTCACACGACTCTCTTGATTTTAATCAACACAAAAAAATGTGTTAGAAAGAATGTGTTAGAAATTATGTTGGTACTTGGTAGCACTCTCCTTACAATAATAGAGTTTGATAGTAAGCAAGAGTAACAAAAAGATATCACATAAAGATTTAGAATTATTTTAAAAGTTTTATGCCATATGTGCCAATTCTTTGCTTTTTTTTCAAACAAGTTAAAATTGAAGAAAATTTTTTTTTTAATATTTTTTTTATGAGAAAATTACTTTTATTCTTATTCTTTAAGGATAAGGTAGATTTTTACTGTATTTACTTTTTAGATTATGGTTTATATAAAGTTTTTATTTCCTTTCATGTCTTCTATTTTAAAATATTAACTCCATCCAGTAATATCTTAGGAGCTTAATTTTGGACTGTTGATGAGTGTGATTATACCTCATATTTTTTTATCATATTACATGTATTTTCATGTAGTTTAGACATTTTTAATTTGATTTTTGTTAGTTTTTACCTTGGAACGGGTAAGGCGGTTTTGTGGTGTTTGTATGCAGGAATTGAGGACTAAAATGATCAGGATCATTTATGTTGGAGCATGCATGAAGACGGAGCTTGAGAAGTAAGAAAAATGAGTCAAACAGAGCCCATCACGGCCATGATCGAGCAAGGCTGAAAAGAAAAGAACACAAAGGTTAGAACCTGTCACGGCCAGATCGTGGATGGCCATCACTACCGTGACAGGCCCATCATGCCAAGTTTTCCAAGACAGAATCTGTCATGGCTTGGCCGTGACAGCCATCACGACCGTGACGCGCAATATCTGGAATTTCAAAAGCTGATTTGATCTGATTTTGTAATTGCTTGGGATGCAAATTACCCTACATTATAAATAGGACCTAGAGGCTCGAAAATAGGATCCCCTGGGGCTGCTACCTTAGGTAAAAACTATGATTTCTCTTCTTCTCCAATTTCTTCTATTCTCTTAGGTTTTCTTTTATGTTTTTGTTAATCAAGCTTGCTATGAACATGTCAATGCTTGAGTAGTTGCTTTTATTTCTAGGGATTGGGGCTATGCCCAAGATTTGTTTTATGTTATGAATTGACATTTTACTTCTTGTTAATTTCAATTCGCTTTCGATTTAATTCCTATTGCATGAATTACTTGTGAATTTGGTGCGCATTTATTTGCATGTCATAGATACTCTACGGAGGAACCTAGCGTTGAACTTAGGTATCTGATCTATAGGAATCAAACTTAGGACTTAAATCACGAGAGTTAGAAGCGGTCCTTCGAGGGTTCACTGAATTGTCACAAAGCTTAAAGGGTTCGACTTAAATTCAACTACCACGAGAGTAGGGGTTGGTTTAATTGGGCACGGTTCTTTTATCTCGAGAGGGAATGTTAACTTATTTAGGATAAATTCACCTTCATAGCAATTTTGATAATTAACAAGAGGGGTAGTCAATATATTAGCATGAGCAGTCTTGTTGGTAACCCAACTCCTAGAAATCTCTTTTAATTTGAAAATCCCAAAAATATTTGATTTTATTTTATTGTCTCTTTTATTTTCTTGAAATATTTTCACACCTATTTCTCAGTCTAATAGTTGCTTAATTTGTGAAGTGACACTTGGTTTCCCAATCCCTGAGTTCGATACTTGATTTCTCACCGTTTTATTATTACTTGCTTCGATCCGGTACGCTTGCAGGAGCCCATCAAGTTTTTGGCGCTGTTGCCGGGGACTATGCTTTCTTGAATTTCAATTTAATTTTTAAATTGATTTTTCTGGACCTTTTTTTTATATATATTAAATCTTTTTTTTTTTCATTTATCTCTTTTCTTTTTCTAGTGTAACTACCTCTCTCTTTGCAAGAATTTTTCTCTCTCATGCGAAGATCCCAAAGTCTCGAAAATCTTATTGAAGTTGACCCCGAGATCGAAAGGACCTTTCATAGACGTGGGAGACTACAAAGACAAAGAGAGAGGTTGATTCCCATTCCAGTCATGACGAATCTACCGGATATCAGACCACTGAAGGACTACGCAGTCCCAAATGCTAGGGATTTGCGAACTGGGATTGCTAGACCAGAAATTGAGGCGGAGAACTACACTATAGCGCCTCTGTTAATTGGCATGATTAGGCAACATCAATTTGGAGGATTACCTTCGGAGGACCCGATTGATCATGTGGAGACATTCTTGGAGTTCACTGATGCAATAAGAATTCGTGGTGTCCCGATTGATGCTATTCGCTTGAGGTTATTCCCCTCCTCTCTGATTGGAAAGCTAAAAGCTTGGTTGAAGCAAGTGCCCGCTAATACTTTGTCAACTCGGGACCAACTGGAGCAGGCATTCTTGGAAAAATTCTTCCCTCCATCCAAGACTGCTTACCTATGAACTCAGGTCACCGGCTTCTTCCAAAAGGACGGAGAATTCTTATTGATGTGCGTGGATTCCGGCAAGTGTATCGGATTCGTTGCCAAGTAATAAAAAGATCGATCCCACAGAGACCGTGATCTCAAATCACAACTAATTATCAAATCAATTAAACTGGACTATATAAAAAATGATTTTGAAAAGTTTTTTATTTTTGAATTAATAATCAAGTAACAATCAAATTTAAAATTGCAATTAAACGAAAAAGGAAAGTGAATCAGTTTGGAGTTTTTTTCAAATTTAAAGAGATTTCTAGGAATTGGGTTACCAACAAGATTGTTCATGTTACTGAATTGACTACCCCTTGTTAATTATCAAAATTGCTTTGAAGGCGAATTTATCCTAAATAAGTTAATGCTCCCTCTCGGGTTACAAAAACCGTGCCCAATTAAACCAACCCCTAATCTCGTGGTAGTTGAATTTAGATTGAACCCTTTAAGCTTTGTGACAATTCGTTAACCCTCGAAGGACCGCTTCTAACTCTCGTGATTTAAGTCCTAAGTCTGATTCTATAGATCTGATACCTAAGTTCACCACTAGGTTCCTCCTTAGAATATCTACGACACGCAAATAAGTGGCCACCGAATTTACGAGTAATTAAAACAATAAAAATCAGATCTAAAGCAAAATCGAAATTAACAAAGGTAAAACCTCAATTCATAACATAAATCAGATCTTGGGCATAGCCCCAATCCCTAGAAATAAAGCTACTACTCAAGCATTGCCATGGTGATGACAAGCTTGGTTAACAAAAACATGAAATAAAACCTAAGAGAAGAGGAGGAGGAGGAGGAGGAGGAGGAGGGGAAAGAGAATCCTAATTTTGCCTAAGTGTAGCAGCCCAAAAATCTCCCAGAGTCTCTACCTAATTGCCCTATTTATAGATTAGGGTAATTTGAATCCCAATCAAACACAAATTCAGATCAAATCAGTTTCTTCAGATCCAAATATTGCGCGTCATGGCCGTGATGGCCATCACGGCCAGGCCGTGACGGATTCTGCCTTGGGCGTTGCTTCACTGATTGGTCTGTCACGGTCGTGACCACCATCATGGCTAGGCCGTGATCAGTTCTTCCTATGAGGGTCTGGTTCAGCTGACATGTCACGGCTGTGATGGGCATCATGGGCTGGCCGTGACCAGCTTTGACTTTTCCATTCTTTCTTTTCATATCTACTCGATCATGGCCGTGATGGCTGTCACGGCTAGGCCGTGATGGGTTCTGTTTGGCTCGTTTTGTAACACCCCGATTTTCGTTGCTTCGTGATATCGGTAATAAATATATAAATATATATTTTTATCCGAGACTTAGAAAATGATTTTGGATAAACCAAGGTCATTTCCTTGTTATACTTATTTTCATAAGTTTACGGGGAAGTTTTTGGTTGAAAATTCAGACGGAAGCCGGTCTGCATTTTTTCGGTTTTCACCGACAAGAAAAGTTTCTTGCTCGAGAAGACCTAATTTTAATTCGTGAACGAGATGAAAAATGTTTTTATCGTATTTGCTACGATACTGGAAGTTTTGAAAATTTTGGTAAAAAAATAAAATAATTTACGTTTTACGGGCGGAATACGTAATCGGGTAGACGACGGAGGGGATTTCGGAGTTTCTAAGAGCCGATAAAGAGTTTATCTTAGGATTTTGAGATGATTCATGGGGATGAATCATATTTTTAAGTCTAGAAGGTTTTTCAAGGTTAAAGTGAAAATTTATGAATTTTACTGTTGAAGTCCCCGAACTTTCTCAGAAATTACCCTTTTGTCCCTAAATTAGTTTTTAAGTTTTTTCAAGGGAATTGGGCTAGAATCCTTGTTTCCAATCTCAAATGGTCGTGGCTTAGAAGGCCAAAATTTTCTAGTTCATGGTTTGAGTCCATAAAGCATAATTGAAACTATATAAGTTTCCTATCTTAAGTCTAATGCTTAGATTTTCAAGTGGGCCCCACAAGAATGAACCCAAGCCCAAACTAACCCAGACCATGCGTAAGCCCATGAGTATTTATGGCTGCCTCATTGTTGTTGAATGAATCATGATGTTTCTAGAGTTTTCCACAAGTTTCTACATTGTCCTATATTATCCTTGATTTTTCCACAATGTTCTTGATTCTTCTTAAATGCATGAATTATCCTAACCTATCTTTGACTCATAAATTCAGCCAACAAAGTCAAGCTAAGCTAGTATTTAATGTGGCAAAATCATCATCATGACACTTTATTGACAATTTGCAAACTAGTCCTTCAACTATTGGAATCTTTGCAACTTGGTCCTTAGAACTTAATTGCATTTGGATCCTTTAACAAGACAACTCATCATCATCTAGAGTCTTCTTAAGATGGCGCCACTATCACTATAAATACCATACTATCACTTTTCATTTAGTTTCTTTTGCCATTTGCTTCTAAAAACCCTAAAGTTCATAAGTCTCTTAGTTCTAAGTTTGTAAAGCAAGTTCTTGGATTTCCTTTGTCATTGATCTTCAAGAGGTAAATTCTAATCTTCATTCTTAATCATGCCTATGTTCTTTAGCAAGTTTCTTGATTCAAGGCTTATATCATAGTTGTTCATCACTTTAAAGTTTCTAACCCTAGAACTTTGAAAAGTCATAATAAATTATAGAAAAATCTAATGATGATGAAACTACTTTCTATCTTATTGATATCATGCATATTATCTAAATCCAAGAGCATGATGTAATCAAAAATTTATTTCTTGAAAACCTAGCCTTGGCCGAATCTATCACCTTAGGGTTGGTAGAGTTTTGTTCATGTGTTTTCATGTATGATCATGTATTCTATGTGGCATGTATGACTACACACTCTAATCCATGTTAGTCTCTTAAAATGAATATTTTTCTCAAAAATCTTTATGTTGGCCGAACCCTAAGTGGGTGAGTTTTGTTGAGTTTTGTTCATGGTTTTCATAAATGATCTTAGAAATCAATCTCTTAGTATGTATGCTTTATGAATCCAAGTTGATTTGTTAAACTAAGAACCCTAGCTCTATGAACCTATTAAGGTCGAATCTATGTATAAAAGAGTTAGGAAGTTTTGAGTTTTAAACTCAGTTATTTAGTCACTAATCTATGATTTAGGTTAATCAAGGATCATTAATCCATGACTTAATCATGATTAGCAATTTTAAGGATTTTGAACCCTAAAAGTCAGCCCTTGGCCGAAACCTAACCCTCATGAGTTAAGTATGTTATGGTTTGATTTGATTTATTTTGGTTGCAATTCGTTTGAAGGAATCCAATCGGGTTGGTTTGACCTAAAGCCGACGGAGGAAACCGGATTAAATCGGGAGGTTGTTTGAAAACGTTAGTTGAGTCTTCAAGAGGTAAGGGGAGCTTACCTGAGGGATTTTCTCAATAACTATTTGCTTTTAGTGTGTCTTATATGATTTATATGTGGTTTGTGATTAATTGTTTATGTTGTTTACGATGTGTTGTTTATCTGTGTATCGGTGATTGATTTGCTTTTAATTATCTGCAGTAGTATATTAAGTTGTTATGATGCATGATCTGCCTGGGGATATAATTATGATGATGTTGTTGAATGTTGTTTGTGAGTGTTGTTTGAGAGGCCTGACAGTGGTCAGTGCACAATCGATTAATCAGATAAAAGATTTAATAAGCTGTGAAAGTTGTATTCCACGTTTTATGGGAAATGTTGGAATATAATAGTGAAGGAAAATATGATTTTTGGAAAAATAATGAATTTTGAGAAATATTATTATTTTAATGATTTATTGGTGGAAAATAAATTTATGAGTCACGGTGAGAGCGTAACCGTGAATTTTTTTTTTTAGTACTGCTAATTTTTATACAAGAAATTCCGAAATATTATAAAAAGTGATTTTGTGAAATTAATATTCGAAAAGACCTTATTTATTATATAAGAAAATTATTTTAGAAGAAATGTCAAAGTTTGACTTTAAGAACATTTTCTTTGAAAATGCTAAACGATGGCAAGTTTTGAAATTATTTAAGAGGAAAGTTTGAAAACAACAGTACTTAATTTAAAAAGTGATTTAATTTGAATTGATTTATTAGAGTTGAAGTTTCTATAAAAAGAAGTTATTGATGATTTGACGTTATTTTGTAAAAGATGTAAAAAGATATAAAAGATGTAAAAAGATGTAGAACGATGTAAGATGTAAGAAGACGTAAAAAGATGTAAAAATGATGTAAAATGATGTTATGGAACTTAATAACCGAGACGTCGGGGTATTAAGGTTCGTTGTGTTGTAGACTAGGTATCTACTAAAAGAAGTTAACACATTGTAAGATGTTTTCTATTACCACGAACCTAAGACTGATTGCAAGGTCTAGAGGTTTCGTGATTGAGCACTCGGACTTTGAGGTCCTGTGTTGTTAATGAAAGATGTAAAAATGTTTTAAAAGATTTTAAGTCGTAAGCTTTCGAGAGCTTTGACAAATAAATATATATCACAAAGAAAAGTGTTGAGAACAAAATGTTTTCTTGCATGCATTTGGCAGACGTGCCATGATTAGAAGAGGGATTACCTTGCGGCATCAGGGTAGATCATACAAATATGTTCTCATTGTTCCCGGGGTTTGGACAATGAGGCCCCATCTCAGAGTGTTATCACTGTGCCACGATGTTGGACAGTGTGCGATGGGAGTGCCTGTGGCGGTGTGCCTGTGGCAATCGAGTCTGATCAACTCATCAAGAGGTTGGAGATATCTCATGAGATTAAGTATGAATGTTTAGATGATGTATTGAAGTGTTCATGCATAGTTCTTCCAATGTTGATGTTTGGGGTGTGAAACCCATTGATAAACGAGATATTATGATATGAATGAGTATGTTGTTATAGACATGTATATGTGTATGTGCCTTCTTTTGTGTTGCGCATTTAGTTATCGTGGTAAATCCATATATTGGCGGCTCACCCTTACAAACATATCAGAATCGTACGAGGGGTATGATATCTACAAGGAGATGAAGGCTGTCTAGTTCGAGGCATGCTGTTGCTGTTTTTAAGGGGTGTAGTGTCTGTTAGTTATGACCAGCGTAGGTACGATTATGTTATATTATGTTGTTTGAATTAAGCTGATGATGTTTTATGTGAGAAAACATATGAGACAGTATAGTTAGAGGATTTATATACATTATGTATTTAAGTGGGACTTGATTGCGTTGTTGTGGTTATGAGGAGAAAAGGAAAAAAAATTTATCACCATATTTTGAAAAGATAAACGTTGAGAAAACATGATTTTCCGAAAGCAACCAGCAAATTAAGTTTTATTTCCGCAAACGGGTAACCATGTGATGACCCGAGATTAGGGTGTCACACGTTTTCTTCACTTTTCAAGCCCCATCTTCATGCAAGCTCCATCATGGTTAATATTGAGCATTTTAATCCTTAATTCCTGCACAACAACACCACAAAACCGCCTTACCCGCTCCAAGGTAAAAACTAACCACAATCAAATTAAAAATGCCTAAACTATATGAAAATGCATGCAATATGATAAACAAATATGAGGTGAAATCACACTCATCAAACCACCCCAAGCTTAAGATTTTGCTTGTCCTCAAGCAATCACTAAGGCCAGACAAGATAAACAATCAGAGCATGGATTGTGAACCAAGAACCCGAGTAACTAATCCAAGTGACAGGCTTATTCAAATAAGAAACCAAGGGATAATCAATTTCAAGTCCAATTAGAAGCTTATGTTTCCTAAATTCATATTCTCACTGATTCGAGCACTCTTCTCACTCAAGTGTTTAAGGGAATATGACAATTCGCTCAATTTCCTCAAGGAAGGTATTCTACCATAAGTTTGACTATTAACCAAATCTCTACTTTATTAATGAAAACACATAAGAATCAAGAGGTCTTTTATTCTGGTTGTAATGGGGCCATGAGATTAATTGTTAGGTGGGGAAATCAAGAAAAGGAAATTTCAAGAAGGCTAAACAAAATCTCAAACAATACAAAGCATGACAACCTTCTAAAATACCTTTTTGGGTTTTAGTTCACTCTTCCACCTTACTTTCTTCTTTTTTTATTTTTATTTTATTTCTCACTTTCTTTTTCTCATCCCCTTCGCCATTTTTTTTGTTTATTTCATTTTATTTATTTGGAGAAAGGGAGACTTTCAGCTTAAGAGAAATATTTTTCCAACTTTCTCATCCCACAATTTATTTTTCAAACTACCTTTTTACCCTTTTTGCAATACTTTAAAAGGCGTCGTACCAAGCATCATTCATCAAAATAAATCAAGGTACCAAGAAATGTATTTTATTCTTTTAGGCTCAAAATTGTCAACTAAGGGGTAGCATTTAATCAATCAAAGCTTAGAAGGCCGGAAAAATACCTAGTGCCTCAATCATTTTCAAATATGTTTTCAAAAATTTTTAAGTTTCAAAACGGTTTCAAGTCAAGTTCTAGAGAATACAATCCAAGAGGAATAAAACACTCAATCACAAAGAATGGGGTAGATTTAGTGAATACCCCTTTTAGGCTCAAAAATCTCACATTTAGTGGTTTAAAATCAATGAGAAACACAAATCTAAGGAACCACATGCTAATTATCAACTATCAAAAGATCATCTCAAGCATTTTTATTTTTAGCCTTATCACAAGAATACAAAAAATTAGGTTCAAAAATTCACTATCTCAATTTATTTGGCACCAAGTTATCACAATTGGATGCATAATCTAAACAAGGGGCAATCTAATCTTGTGATCATGCAAAACTATGCCTATAAGAATGCAACATGAAAAATGAAAAAAATGCAAAAATACCCCTACCCCAAGCTTAAAACTTACATTGTCCCCAATGTAAATAATCAAGTCTGAGAGAGGAGAAAAATGGAACAACTCACCAAGATGGTAGAGGGTGCTGGCTCACATGCCAGTCAAAGAGCTGCTGGAAGATGTGTCACGGCCGTGATACTCATCACGGCTAGGTCGTGATCAATTCTGGTCTATAGGAGCTGGCCTGTCACGGCCGTGACTACCATCACGGCTAGGCCGTGATACATTCTGATCTTTAGGGTCCTTCTCATCACGCCCGTGATGGATATCAAGGCTGGGCCGTGATCCTTTCTGATCTTCTTTGGTTAGCTAATGACACGTTTTTTTTTAATAGGCAAGTATACCTAGTTGTACAAGTAATACGGAGGTGAGACCGGATATCGTCCTCAGGGATCAGTTGTCAATTACCAATTCACAAATTTAACAACTATCTAGACTAAACTATGGTATGAAGTAAGATCAAAACATAAAACAACAAAGCAGTAAAATATTTTTTGTCTTTTGAGTATTTTATCAAACACTTGAAAGGCAACAGAGATGTGGTTTAGATTGTCAGGGTTAGACTACACTAATCCTCCCTTAATTTCAATTAAATGGTTACTAACACAAGTCCTAATTCAATTATGACAATCAAGCCTTTTTAAATACTCAAACCCTAATGTCTTAGGTGGAATGAGCCTAAAACCCCAAATTAAACCTTAATGTCTTAGGTGGATTAATCTGAGATTTCGCATGAAGAGTCAAGACTTATAAGATTGCAAGCACCCCAAGACCCATGTCTAGATTCATGAACTACTTGGCACTTGATTCATGAGCATGCCTTAACATCAATCTGTCAATTGTCTATCAAAGCAACATATCATTCCATGGATGATCAAGCCTAGGAAAGCATTAAGCATAGAATCAAATACTCATAAAGAAATAGGGACTTGCATTAGAACAACCAAATCAAAATACAACTAAGTTCAGAAAAGTAATCATCTAACCCCAACAACCAGGGGATTTAACTACTCATGAATAAGGAAAATACAAAAGAGAAAGAGAGAAGAGATGAAGAAAACTCCATAGAAGAATCCTCCAATCTTCTTCCAGTCCCAAAGCAGGGAAAACCTCCCCTTCTAGGGTTAGAATCACCCCCAGCCGTCAACCTTCAAGTGCAGATCCCCTTTCTACAAAAGTCTGATGCTCTATTTATAGATGAGAGAAGTCTGGACCTAAAAAGTGCGCGTCACGACCGTGATGGCCATCACGACCAGGCCGTGACGGGTTCTGCCAAGGGCGCGTATTCAAATTCTGGTCTGTCACGGCCGTGATGCTCATCACGGGCAGGTCGTGATCGGTTCTGTCTGGTTCAACTAGCATGTCACGGCCGTGACCTCCATCACGGCTAGGCCGTGATGCTCTCTGTTCTTCAAGGTCCTTCTCATCACGCCCGTGATGGACATCACGACTGGATCGTGATGACTTCTGATCTTCCCATTATGCTAATCACGGCCGTGACCAGTGTCACGGCCTAGGCGTGATGGCTTCTGCTTTAAAGTCCTTCCCTTTGCTCTTCCTTCCCTTTTTAACCTGAAATTATAAGATAGCATTAGATGCTTTATTTGTCTCAAAATTAGCTAAAATATCCTAAAAACTACTTAAGAGACTCAAAATGTTGCTTGAGGACAATTAAATCCAAATTTGGGCGAAAACTTGAATAATTAGCACAAAACCATGGTTTTTCTAGTTATAAAACTAGATGAGCCAGAGGCTTATCAAAATACCCCAAACTTAAACTTTACTTGTCCCCAAGCAAACTAAAACTCAAAAAGACTCAAACTTGGCAAGCTTAAAGGATTCAATCAATTTCGCACAAATTTCATGCAATTCTATCAATACAATTTTCTTCAATGTTTTCCCTCCTTTTACATCAATGTAATCCCCACCTTCATTTACTTTAAACCAAGAGAATTCCATCATTCATGCAATAATCAATCTAAGCAAAGGATCCAAGTTACACACAAAAGGGAGATCACCATTTTCAACATTTGCCTTCCTCACAAGGGCATTTAATAGTTCACTGATTCACTCAATTGTCTAGGTTATCAACTTTCACTCAATTTCAATTTCAAGAGCACTTACCAAGGATTTGATTTTCATCTCAAACAAAGTTCCCACGAAAACATGCATGCAACATCAGAAGGTCTTTTAAAGGTTGTAATGGGGCCTAACTAAATGTATGATATTCAAAGGTACTAGGCTTTACATCCCTAGGAATTAAGAGAGGATGAAGCTTTTGTACACCATTATTCTCACTCTAATTCCTTTTTCCATTTTTCTTTTTGACGCTTTGGGTGGCTACAGCCTTTTTCCTTTGACACCCTTTTATTTTGCCCCTTTTCTTTTGGCATTTTTTTTTTCATTTTTCTTCTTTTTCTCTTTTCGGCTTTGGCTACAACCTTCACTTTTTTTCTTTTTCTCAACCCAAAATAACATATCAAACCTTTGTAGCCACCCTAAACTTAGTTTCTTTCAACCCTTCTCTTGCTCAGCTTCCATGCTCTTCTAATCCTAAGATTGGGTTAACATGGTTTTTCCGGATTTTTGGCTTATTCAAAAGGTCATCAAGAAACAATAGGCTTATTAGGCTCAATGTGGCTAACTAGGGAACATGCATTAGGGATGGTTCTTTATAGACCAAGCAGTTATTTCAAAGAAAATTGCCTAAATCATTTGATGCAACACATAAACATGCAAACCATGAAGAGATTCAAGCAAATCCGGGAAAGTGCAACTTAAAAGTGATTCACACAATCAAAAACAATGTTGGAGGCTCAAATTTCTCACCTGGACATTTTTTCTCAATTTGTTTGACAGAGATTCAATCCCTAATGTGTGCATCCCTTCACCCCAAACTTATCATAAATTATGCAATCACAATAAAATTTCTCAAAGTTCAATTTTCAATTTTTCATATGGGGATCAATTTTCAATTTTCAAAACCTAGGGGGAAATCATCGACAGTCAACATATATCATGCAATCAATCTATGCTAAATTTAATTAAAATCCATCAAGCTCACCGACACAACAGTCAACACACATAAGACTCGAAGCAAAGCAAAGTAAAGCAAAGATAATTAAAAAGAAAAAAAAAGGTTTAGAAAAACTCGTGAAGGCGGTTCCACCGGGATCCCACTGCCTGTGATACAGCGGCCAAGGAATGCTCAAAATGTAACATGACCCTCCCGGATCCCATGGCATGTAGCATAAATATGGAAGTGAGCGCTTGACAATCATGGTGACTTCTTCAAGTGTGAAGGACTTTTCAATATCTCCCGGGTCAAAGATGACCTCTTTATCAACAAAGTCTTCCCAACAAAAATGGTGTTCAACCTCTTGGACTGGCCATGGTGCCTTCATAGTTAAAGATTCAAAATCCAATTTCTCAGGCAGAGGCTTGAACTCCATCGTTGGTTGCTTCACAATGGGAGGTAACAAACAAGTAGGGAGGATCACTGGTGCTGTTTTGACTTCTGCACAATTTTCGCTCACTGCATTACCAAATCCATCACCTTCTATACATGCAGTAATCTCAGCACACACCACACAAGTATTTCTCCCATCACAATCAACACATGCATAGGAATCAATAGAATCATCTAATTCCAGAAGTTCTTCATCATCCTCAAGCATGGTGAAATAGATGTCCTCCAAATGCCTCTTCCTTTCAATCTCTTTAGTCCAGGGTTCGATGGGAGGTGGTGCAACTATGTTCTCACAAACAGGGTTTTCACTTCTTAATTCGGTTGCTCCCACTTCTTCATCTTCCTTTTCAGCCATTATTGTATCATCTTCACCATCATCCATCGTTGCATCATCTTTGATAAGCCTCTGGCTTATCTAGTTTTATGACTAGATGAACTAGGGTTTATGTGCCAATCAGTCGAGTTCACTCTCGTTTTCGCCCAAATTTGCCTTGTTTTGTTCCTAAGTTGGACTTTGACTCGTTCTAGGTATTTTGAGTAGTTTTTAGGTTATTTTGAATAGAATTACGCTTTTTGTTTTCTTTTGTTGTTTCAGGTCAATAAGTGAAGCTCTGAGAGTCAAGGACAGTCAAGAAGCAATGGAAAAAGCACTTCTGGAGATACTCGCCTCGCGAGCCTGAACATCAACTGAAGCAGCAACAGTCATCACTCTGGTTCGCCACGCGAAGACTCATCTCGCCCCGCGAGAGTCTGAAACCTGCAAGACAGAGACCATCACGGCATAGCCGTGATTAAGGTCACGACTGTGACAAATTTAGGTTTGAAGTCTCGCCCCGCGATAAACATCTCGCCTCGGGAGATCCTGAAGACCCTGGAAGACAGAGACCATCACGGCCTAGCCGTGATGAATGTCACAGCCGTGACAGATTGAAGTTGGAAGACTCGCCTCGCGAACACACCCTCGCCTCGCGAAAATCCAAATTTGAAAGCGCGCCAATACTAAAATTCGCCTCGCGAAGGAGTGCTCGCCCCGCGAGTGAGCAAGATTCAGAATCATTATTTAAAGGCTGTTTCAGATCAGATTGGAAGGAGGTTTTTTCCACTTGTTTTAGATCAGTAGTTACGAATCCTTGTTTCTCTTTGGAGCTGCGTCTCCTCCTTTATTTTTATTTTACGATGGTGGTTAAGTTCGATTGTTTGTCTATGAGCATGAGGAACTAATCCCCTCGTCCGAGGGATCAATGAAGCCGCCCATGGCGGTGTAGTGTTCTTGTGATGTATGTTTTTCTCCCCTTCTCTTATGAATGTTTTCCAATTCTGATTTGATTGTGTTGATCATATGTGTTGCGTGATTAACTAGTTAAACGTGTTTGAGGCCGATCGGCGATTCGCGTTTTAGAACTTGGATTGGGATCACTAATCGAATAATGAGCACGACAGTGGATTTAGGATATTAGTGCAACCTTATAGGGAACAAGAATTAACCAAATTCGAGATTAGGATTATGAGACCTAGTAAGTAATTAATCCAATCGTCGAATACGTCCTATTGAGCACGGCAGTGGATATAGGAGAATTTGGGGGTCCCGGTTGACATTGTAATAGAACTTAGGGAGGAATTCTTCATCACTTGGGTACTATACATGATTGGGTAGGTGGATTTGAGACCTTGGATATTTTAATTTCATATTTTTAGTTAAATATTTTATTAGATTTGTTAATTAGAATTCAATCTTATCTTCTCTCCCAACCACCTTCTGTTACTTGACCAAACGTATCTGATTTCCCGCGGATTAGTCGAATTGGTAGCCCAATCCCTGGGTTCGACCTCGGTAATTACATACCGTTTTTTTATTACTTGCGACGACCCGGTACACTTGCCGGCGTCACAACAAGTTTTTGGCGCCGTTGCCGGGGATTGGTACAACCAATTTTTCTAATTCTTAGGGAAGTTTGATTATTTGGTTAAGTTATTTTTCTTTTATTTTTATTTTTATTTACTATTATCTCTCTACTTCTTTGATTCCACTTGGTCTTGCCTTGTTTTTGTATGCGAGGTACCCTCCCACAAGAGGGCTTGCTATTTGATACGGAGATCACCAAGACCGAGAAGCGCTTAAGGAAAGAAGCAGAGAGCGAAAGAGGCTTGAATGGATGGATGGGCATCATTGGAGGAGATATCGTACAATGATTACAACCGTGGCTGGGAAACCTCAAATGGATTCAGTTCTGCAACATTAGAAGCCATTCTAGAGCAAAATAGATTGTTGAAGATGCAGAATGAAGCATCGTCTTGGAACAAAAGGGTGAATGTGATACACGAGGGAATGCTTCCGGGTTGCGAATATTGTAATGGAGACCATGACACTTGGAGCTGTCCTTTCTACTCCTCTCAAGAATATGTGGACTCTTGCCATAATTTATATGACAAAGCGTACCCCAGGACAACTATCGAGTCGAAATCGGATTGGGGTTATATGAGTAGAGACCATCCGGATTTCGTTTGGAGTAATGCTGACAATGGTCTAGATTGGCAACCACAACCTCAACAGAACTGGCAACAACAACCTCAACAGGATGGTGGAAGACAACCTTGGGAGTTGGCTCTTGAGAGGACAAATGTGGCAATTGATAAGACAAGTGCGGCCATTGATAAGATGGCCACATCATTTGAGAAGGCGAATGCAGCATTAGAGATGAAGATTGCCCAACTCGCAAGGCAACTAAATGAGCATCCCCCAGAGACTTTCCCAGTTGATACCGAGAACGACCCAAAGAACCAATGCAATGCCACAACAACTAGAAGCAGTGGGGTGTTGGGATATGACTGGGATGTAACTAGTTCTCAGGGAGTTGAGGAAGAACTACCACATGTTGAGGAAGAACAACCGGAGGAAAAGGAATTGACAAGCGACAAGGCCCAGGAACAGTCACATGTTGAGGAAGAGCAACCTAAGGAAGAGGAGTTGGCAAAGGACAAGGCAATGGAGCAAGGGGGTAGAGATCAAAATGCGGATAAAGTGGTAGAGGATTCCACCATGCTTGCCAAGCAACCTGAAATTAATGCATTGGATAACTATGTTGGCTTACATGCATGTGTGAACATTGGTAAGTTAGACCCGCTCACTTGTCTGGCACACTTCCTCGTGAAAACACAATTTGACCCGAGAGGAAGTGAGTTCATCATTGCGGAGGTCAAAGAAGTTTTCACACTCAGACTAGATGGAAGTATGGATAGAGTCATATTGCTCCTACAAGGGCCACTTCATAAACCATGGGATCCGGGTGGAGGATCTCACATGATGAGCGTCTCTTGGCCCTTGTTTCACAGGCTATGAGATCCAGGTGGATGCTTCTTAATAAGTCAGGCTCGGGACGTTAAACAAGCGCTACTTGGGAGGCAACCCAAGTTAGGTATCCCTCTCTTCTCCTAACTTTTGTTTTGTTTTTGTTTTTTTGTTTTTGTTTGTCACTCTTGAATAATTTGAGAAGATCAAGAGTTGTTGTATGAATGTTGTGTCGGCAAGCTTGTTGGATTTTGATTAAATTGAGCATATATTGATTGCATGAATTATATTGACCATTGATGATTTCCCCCTAGGTTCTGAAAATAGAAAAGTTTATCCCCACTTAAAAATTGAAAACTGAACTTTGAGAATTTTGTTGTGATTACTTGATTTATGATAAGTTTGGGGTGAGGGGGAGCACACACTAGGAATCGTATCTCGGTCAAACAATTTGCAAAATGTCCAGGTGAGGATTTGAGCCTCCAACTTTGTTTTTGATTGTGTGAATCACTTTTAAGTTGCACTTTCCCGAATTTGCTTGAATCTCTTCATGGTTTGCATGTTTATGTGTTGCATCAAATGATTTAGGCAATTTTCTTTGAATTAACTACTTGGCCATAAATTGAACCAACCTTGATGAATGATCCCTAGTTAGCCACATTGAGCCTTGAAGCCTATTGTTCTTGATGACCTTACATTACAAGCCATTAACTCAAAAACCATGATTTTCCCCTATCCTAGGATTTAGGAGAGTATGGAATTTTAGCTTTGTGAGTGTTGTTGTGGAACTAAGTTTGGGGTGGCTACAAGTTCATGAATCATAGTTGAGAAAAAGAAAAACGGAAGTAAGGGCCGAAGGCTTGAGAAAAAAAAAGAGAATAAGAGAAAATGGGTGATGAAAAGCATTGAATATGTGCCAAAAAGGGCAAAGAAAAATAAATATAAAAAGGAAGAGGTGTGTAGCCACCAAATGCAAGGAAGAGAATAATATGAGAGTGAATTCAATTGTTGTGATATTAGTTTCATGCTCTCAGTGATCCTAGGGACTTAGCCTCTATCCTTTGAATATCTTACCTTGAGCCAGGCCTCATTACAACCTTTAAAAGACCTTCTGATGTTGCATGCATGTTTTCGTGGGAACCATTTTTTGAGATGAAAATCAAATTCATGGGAAGTGCTCTTGGAATGTGAAGTTGAGTGAAAAAGTTGATAGCCTAGACAAACTTGAGCGAATGAGTGAAATACTAAATGCCCTTGTGAGGAAGGCAATTGTTTGGAATAGGTGATCTTCCTTTGTGTGTGTAGCTGTGATCCTCAACTTAGATTAATGATTGCATGAATGATAAGTTATCAATTGTTTAAAGTAAATGAATGTGGGGATTACATTAATGCGAAAGGGGGGAAGTCATTGGAGAAAAACTGTTTTGAGTGCATGAAATTTGTGCGAAATCGATTGGTTCCCTTAAGCTTGCCAAGTCTTGAGTCGTTTTTGAGTTTTAGCTTGCTTGGGGACAAGCAAGGTTTAAGTTTGGGGTGTTTTGAAAAGCCTCTGGCTTATCTAGTTTTATGACTAGATGAACTAGGGTTTATGTGCCAATCAGTCGAGTTCACTCTCGTTTTCGCCCAAATTTGCCTTGTTTTGTTCCTAAGTTGGACTTTGACTCGTTCTAGGTATTTTTAGTAGTTTTTAGGTTATTTTGAATAGAATTACGCTTTTTGTTTTCTTTTGTTGTTTCAGGTCAATAAGTGAAGCTCTGAGAGTCAAGGAAAGTCAAGAAGCAATGGAAAAAGCACTTCTGGAGATACTCGCCTCGCGAGTTGAAGCTCGCCTCGCGAGCCTGAACATCAACTGAAGAAGCAACAGTCATCACTCTGGTTCGCCACGCGAAGACTCATCTCGCCCCGCGAGAGTCTGAAACCTGCAAGACAGAGACCATCACGGCATAGCCGTGATTAAGGTCACGACTGTGACAAATTTAGGTTTGAAGTCTCGCCCCGCGATAAACATCTCGCCTCGCGAGATCCTGAAGACCCTGGAAGACAGAGACCATCACGGCCTAGCCGTGATGAATGTCACAGCCGTGACAGATTGAAGTTGGAAGACTCGCCCCGTGAACACACCCTCGCCTCGCGAAAATCCAAATTTGAAAGCGCGCCAATACTAAAATTCACCTCGCGAAGGAGTACTCGCCCCGCGAGTGAGCAAGATTCAGAATCCTTATTTAAAGGCTGTTTCAGATCAGATTGGAAGGAGGTTTTTTCCACTTGTTTTAGATCAGTAGTTACGAATCCTTGTTTCTCTTTGGAGCTGCGTCTCCTCCTTTCTTTTTATTTTACGATGGTGGTTAAGTCCGATTGTTTGTCTATGAGCATGAGGAACTAATCCCCTCGTCCGAGGGATCAATGAAGCCGCCCATGGCGGTGTAGTGTTCTTGTGATGTATGTTTTTCTCCCCTTCTCTTATGAATGTTTTCCAATTCTGATTTGATTATGTTGATCATATGTGTTGCGTGATTAACTAGTTAAACGTGTTTGAGGCCGATCGGCGATTCGCGTTTTAGAACTTGGATTGGGATCACTAATCGAATAATGAGCACGACAGTGGATTTAGGAGATTAGTGCAACCTTATAGGGAACAAGAATTAACCAAATTCGAGATTAGGATTATGAGACCTAGTAAGTAATTAATCCAATCGTCGAATACGTCCTATTGAGCACGGCAGTGGATATAGGAGAATTTGGGGGTCCCGGTTGACATTGTAATTGAACTTAGGGAGGAATTCATCATCACTTGGGTACTATACATGATTGGGTAGGTGGATTTGAGACCTTGGATATTTTAATTTCATATTTTTAGTTAAATATTTTATTAGATTTGTTAATTTGAATTCAATCCTATCTTCTCTCTCAACCACCTTCTGTAACTTGACCAAACGTATCTGATTTCCCGCGGATTAGTCGAATTGGTAGCCCAATCCCTAAAATCTTCATCATCATCCATCAAGTTCCCAATTGGCATTTCGGATAGTTGGTTAGAGAGTTTCTCAATATGTACCCCGAGACTTCGAATGGTATCTTCTTGATTTTTTAAACTTTCTATTGTTGTTGCCATGAAGTTCTCCAAACTATCCTCTAAGTGAGACCGACTATCCGGAATAGGTTGCTCAAAATTGACTGTGATTTCGGATTTGAAGTTCTCCCAAGCAACTTCCAATGGTGATGGCTTATCATACCATTGAGATGGTTGTGGTTGATATGAAGGTGTGGAAGATTCCCAATGTTCCTCTTGATCAATCCAGGTATTGTTTGGAGGATTCCCCCACCATGGAGTGGAAGTGCTGGGATATTGATTTCCCCATTCAGAATAGCCTACCACTGGTGGAGGAGAGACTGTTGCCCTTGACAACATATTGCTCACTTGTTGGATGTTTATGGACAATTCTAGCATATCTGCCCGCAGCTGTAGCTCGGATATCTCAATTTCTTTATCAGCTGGATGATAATAATTGTAGTCCATGATCCTGTCAATTCAAAGTCCACCTCACAGACAATTAAAGCTCAAGATTGAAGAAGCACAAGTTCAAAATTTAAAAAAATTAATTAAAACAAAACTAACAAAAGAAAGCTATCAAATATATACAAAAATAACAAAAATAAAAATGTCTAAATTAGTTGTCTCCTTGTTACTAATGATATTGGCAAAGCCAATCCCCGGCAACGGCGCCAAAAACTTGACACTTTTTTTTTAATAGGCAAGTATACCTAGTCGTACAAGTAATACGGTGGTGAGACCGGATATCGTCCTCAGGGATCGGTTGTCAATTACCAATTCACAAATTTAACAACTATCTAGACTAAACTATGGTATGAAGTAAGATTAAAACATAAAACAACAAAGCAGTAAAATATTTTTTGTCTTTTGGGTATTTTATCAAACACTTGAAAGGCAACAAAGACGTGGTTAAGATTATCAGGGTTAGACTACACTAATCCTCCCTTAATTGCAATGAAATGGTTACTAACACAAGTCCTCATTCAATTATGACAATCAAGACTTTTTAAATACTCAAACCCTAATGTCTTAGGTGGAATGAGCCTAAAACCCCAAATTAAACCCTAATGTCTTAGGTGGATTAATCTGAGATTTTGCATGAAGAGTCAAGACTTATAAGATTGCAATCACCCCAAGACCTATGTCTAGATTCATGAACTACTTGGCAGTTGATTCATGAGCATGCCTTAACATCAATCTGTCAAATGTCTATCAAAGCAACAAATCATTCCATGGATGATCAAGCCTAGGAAAGCATTAAGCATAGAATCAAATACTCATAAAGAAATAGGGACTTGCATTAGAACAACCAAATCAAAATACAACCAAGTTCAGAAAAGCAATCATCTATCCCCAACAACCAGGGGATTTAACTACTCATGAATAAGGAAAATACAGAAGAGAAAGAGAGAAGATATGAAGAAAACTCCATAGAAGAATCCTCCAATCTTCTTCCAGTCCCAAAGCAGGGAAAACCTCCCCTTCTAGGTTTAGAATCACCCCCAGTCACCAGCCTTCAAGTGCAGATCCCCTTTCTACAAAAGTCTGATGCTCTATTTATAGATGAGAGAAGTCTGGACCTAAAAATTGTGCGTCACGGCCGTGATGGCCATCACGGCCAGGCCGTGACGGGTTCTGCCAAGGGCGCATATTCAAATTCTGGTCTGTCACGGCCGTGACCTCCATCACGGCTAGGCCATGATGCTCTCTGTTCTTCAGGGTCCTTCTCATCACGCCCGTGATGGACATCACGGCTGGGCCGTGATGACTTCTGATCTTCCCATTATGCTGATCACGGCCGTGAGCAGTGTCACGGCATAGGCGTGATGGCTTCTGCTTTAATGTCCTTCCCTTTGCTCTTCCTTCCCTTTTTAACCTGAAATTATAAGATAGCATTAGATGCTTTATTTGACTCAAAATTAGCTAAAATATCCTAAAAACTACTTAAGAGACTCAAAATGTTGCTTGAGGACAATTAAATCCAAATTTGGGCGAAAACTTGAATAATTAGCACAAAACCATGGTTTTTCTAGTTATAAAACTAGATGAGCCAGAGGCTTATCAGCTAATCACGGCTGTAACCACCGTCACGGCCTGGGCGTGATGACTTCTGCCTTTATTATTCCTTGCCTTTTTGCTCTTACTGGTTTCATAACATGAAAATACTTGGCAAAATCATCAATTAGTGATCTTTCTTCTCTTAATCTACTAAAATTATTCAAAAACAAAATTCAAAAGCAAATGGAAAAGGGAAAGAAAACTTGGGTTGCCACCCAAGAAGCGCTTATTTACGGTCTTAAGCTTGACCATACTCCCTTCAATCAACCGTGGTCGGCTGGGCCTAGAAGATCAAGAACACTTCTCTTCCATGGTAGTCCTTCAAAGAGTCGATTTTGTTCATATGGCCAATTACGCTTTCGCTTTGCTCTTTTCACTCTGAGTTTCATGGCCTTACTTCCTCCCGGCGGAAGTTTTATTTCCACATGATGAGCAACTCCCGTTTCATCACCATTTGGTGCATCATTTGTCATGGAAAGCTTGGGAGTTGCTTCTATATTAGGCTCTTCCTTCACCTCTGGAGGCATTATCTCGATCCTGCACACATGACTCTCAAAAGGAGGGTTGTTATATGAGTTAGTCAATTCAAAATCTACCCTACCTTCCTCTACATTCAGAGAGAGCTTGCCATTCTTTACATCTATTATTGCTCCAGCTGTGGTCAAGAATGACCTTCCAAGAATGATAGGGAATTTAGAATTCCCGTTCATATCCAATACCATGAAATCGGTAGGAATAAAAAATTTCCCTACCCTTACGGGAATATTCTCTAGTATGCCTAGAGGAGTTTTAGTTATGCCATCTGTAAATTGTAAAGAGGATTCGGATGGACTCAATTTCTTAGTTCCTAACATCTCAAAGATAGTAAGCGGCATCAAGCTCGCACTAGCCCCTAAGTCACATAAGGCTTGGTCTATTTTCACTTCTCCAATTGAGCAAGCAATAGAGAAACTTCCTGGATCTTTTAGTTTAGGAGGCATATTAGTTTTTATCATGGCATTATGCTCCTCAATTAAGCTCTTAGTTTCTATTTCTACTTGCTTTTTCTTGACCAACCTTTGTGGGAAAGGTATTGGGGGTTGGTAAGGTGGTGGAGGGACATACTTTGACTCTATCTCTTCATCTTCGCTCATGTCCTCCTCACATTCCACATCCTTTTCAACCACCCCAAGCTTATCATCCCTCAAGTATATGGCATTACAATGCTCATTGGGATTAACTTCGGGTTGTCCCGGAAACGTACCCTTAGGTCTAGAATATGTACTAGCTTGTTGGGCAATCTGAGTTTCTAACATCTTATTATGGATGGCTAAGTTATCTACCTTAGATGCTAACTCTTTTATTGCCTCATTGACTGCCCTACCTTGTTGCCTAAACTCTTCATTTTGTTTTGTTTGAGTTTCAACAAAAATTTCCAAGAGTGATTCAAGTTTAGACTTTTGTACTTGAGGATACCCCGATGCGGGTTTCCTATTATCTTGGCCTTCCTGGAATTCGTGGTTCAGCGTGTTGTTGTAGTTCCCGTAGGAGAGGTAATGGCTATTCTTCCTTCCTTGGTTGTAAGGATTTGGGGGAACATAGTTTGGCAGCTTCGGGTTTGTGTCATAGAAGTTGTGACAAGAATTCACTTGTTCCCACGAAGCACCGGATCCATGAGCAATACCACGTGGGCACTCCATTATGTCATGTCCCTGCATTCCACAAATCTCACAGACAATATTAGTAGCACCTATTGAACTCACATTAGCCTTTTCAAGCTGATCAAAGCGTTTATTTAGTGAGTCAATTTTAGACATAATGAGATCAGTGCTATTCATTTCAAACTTACCCCCCGAAATCTTTTTCGGGTTATTACCTCTTTCCTAACCCCATTGGTGGTAGTTGGTGGCTACGTTTTCAATGATGTTGAATGCTTCGATCAGAGGTCTATTCATAAAGGCTCCACCAGCTACGGAGTCAAGTGACACCTTCGAAGAGTAATCCAATCCGTTGTAGAAGGTATGCACTAATAGCCACCTCTCGAGTCCATGATGTGGGCAAGACTCTAGAAATCCCTTGTAGCGATCCCAAGCTTCGGATAAGCATTCTCCATCTTTTTGGAAGAAGCCGGTGATCTGGGTTCGTAGGTAAGCAGTCTTGGATGGAGGGAATATTTTCGCAAGAATGCCTGCTCCAGTTGGTCCTAAGTTGACAAGGTGTTAGCGGGCACTTGCTTCAACCAAGCTTTTGCCTTTCCAGTAAGAGAGGATGGGAACAACCTTAAGCGAATAGCATCAATCGGGGCGCCATGAATTCTAATTGCATCGGTGAACTCCAAGAATGTCTCCACATGATCAGTCGGGTCCTCCGAGGGCAATCCTCCGAATTGATGTTGCCTAATCATGCTAATTAGCATAGGCGGTATAGTGTAGTTCTTCGCCTCGATCTCTGACCTAGCAATCCCAGTTCGCAAACCCCTCGCATTTGGGGCTACGTAGTCCTTCAATGGTTTGGTATCCGGTAGATTCGCCATGAGTGGAATGGGAATCAACCTCTCTCTCTCTCTCTCTCTCTCTCTCTCTCTCTTTGTAGTATCCTACGTCTATGAAAGGTCCTTTCGATTTCAGGGTCAACCTCAATAAGGTTTCTAAGACTTAGGGATCTTTGTATAAAAGAGAAAAAACACAGAGAGATAGATACTCTTGGAAGAAAAAGATATAAATGAAAAGAGAATTTTTTTTAACAAAAAACAATTAAAAAGAAAAAGAAAAAGTCCAGAAAAATCAATTTAAAAATTAAATTGAGATTCAAGAAAGTATAGTACCCGGCAACGACGCCAAAAACTTGATGTGCGTGGATTTTGGCAAGTGTACCGGATTCGTTGCCAAGTAATAAAAAGATCGATCCCACAGAGACCGTGATCTCAAATCACAACTAATTATCAAATCAATTAAACTGGACTATATAAAAAAAGGATTTTGAAAAGGTTTTGATTTTTGAAATAATAATCAAGTAACAATCAAATTTAAAATTGTAATTAAACGAAAAAGGAAAGTGAATCAGTTTGGTTTTTTTTCAAATCTAAAGAGATTCCTTGGAATCGGGTTACCAACAAGATTGTTCATGTTACTGAATTGACTACCCCTTGTTAATTATCAAAATTGCTTTGAAGGCGAATTTATCCTAAATAAGTTAATGCTCCCTCCCGGGTTATAAAAATCGTGCCCAATTAAACCAACCCCTACTCTCGTGGTAGTTGAATTTAGATCGAACCCTTTAAGCTTTGTGACAATTCGTTAACCCTCGAAGGACCGCTTCTAACTCTCGTGATTTAAGTCCTAAGTCTGATTCTATAGATCTGATACCTAAGTTTACCGCTAGGTTCCTCCTTAGAATATCTACGACACGCAAATAAGTAGCCACCGAATTTACGAGTAATTAAAACAATAGAAATCAGATCTAAAGCAAAATCGAAATTAACAAAGGTAAAATATCAATTCATAACATAAATCAGATCCTGGGTATAGCCCCAATCCCTAGAAATAAAGCTACTACTCAAGCATTGCCATGGTGATGACAAGCTTGGTTAACAAAAACATGAAATAAAACCTAAGAGAAGAGGAGAAGAAGAAGAAGAAGAGAATCCTAATTTTGCCTAAGTGTAGCAGCCCAAAAATCTCCCAGCGTCTCTGGCTAATTGACCTATTTATAGATTAGGGTAATTTGAATCCCAATCAAACACAAATTCAGATCAAATCAGTTTCTTCAGATCCAAATATTGCGCGTCACGGCCGTGATGGCCATCACAGCCAGGCCGTGACGGATTCTGCCTTGGGCGTTGCTTCACTGATTGGTCTGTGACGGCCGTGACCACCATCACGGCTAGGTCGTGGTCAGTTCTTCCTGTGAGGGTCTGGTTTAGCTGACATGTCACAACCGTGATGGGCATCATGGACTGGCCGTGACCAGCTCTGACTTTTCCATTCTTTCTTTTCAGCTCTACTCGATCATGGCCGTGATGGCTGTCACGGCTAGGTCGTGATGGGCTCTATTTGTCTCATTTTCTTCACTTTTCAAGCCCCATCTTCATGGAAGCTCCATCATGGTTAATCTTGAGCATTTTAATCCTTAATTCCTGCACAACAACACCACAAAACCGCCTTACCCGTTCCAAGATAAAAACTAACAAAAATCAAATTAAAAATGCCTAAACTATATGAAAATGCATGCAATATGATAAACAAATATGAGGTGAAATCACACTCATCACTTATCCGAAGCTTGGGATCGTTACAAAGGATTGCTAGAGTCTTGCCCACATCATGGGCTCGAGAGGTGGTTGTTAGTGCATACCTTCTACAACGGATTGGATTACTCTTCGAAGGTGTCACTTGACTCCGCAGCTGGTGGAGCCTTTATGAATAAATCTCTGACTGAAGCATTCAATATCATTGAAAACGTAGCCCCCAACTATCACCAATGGGGTTCGGAAAGAGGTAATAACCCGAGAAAACTTTCGGGGGGTAAGTTTGAAATGAATAGTATTATGTCTAAATTTGACTCATTGAATAAACGCTTTGATAAGCTTGAAAAGGCAAATGTGAGTTCAATAGGTGCTACTAATGTTGTTTGTGAGATTTGTTAAATGCAGGGACATGACATAATGAAGTGCCCACATGGTATTGCTCCTGGATCCGGTGCTTCGGGGGAACAAGTAAACTCTTGTCACAACTTCTATGACACAAACCCGAAGTTGCCAAACTATGCTCCTCCAAATCCTTACAACCAAATGAGGAAGAATAATCCTTATCTCTCCTACGGGAACTACAACAACACGTTGAACCACGAATTCCAGGAAGACCAAGGTAATAGGAAACCCGCATCGGGGTATCCTCAGGTACAAAATTCTAAACTTTAGTCTCTTTTGGAAAATTTTGTTGAAACTCAAACAAAGCAAAATGAAGAGTTTAGGTAACAAGGTAGGGAAATCAATGAGTCAATAAAAGAGTTAACATCTAAGGTAGACAACTTAGTCATCCATAACAAGATGTTAGAAACTCAGATTGCCCAACAAGCTAGTACATATTCTAGAACTAAGGGTACGTTCCCAGGACAACCAGAAGTTAATCCCAATGAGCACTGTAATTCTATATACTTGAGGGATGATAAGCTTGGGGTAGTTGAAAAGAATGTGGAATGTGAGGAGGACATGAGTGAACATGAAGAGATAGAGCCAAAGTATGTCCCTCCACCACTTTACCAACCCCCAATACCCTTCCCACAAAGGTTGGTCAAGAAAATGCAAGTAGAAAAAGAAACTAAGAGCTTAATTGATGAGCATGATGCCATGATAAAAACTAATATGCCTCCTAAACTAAAAGATCCAGAAAGTTTATCTATTGCTTGCTCAATTGGAGAATTAAAAATAGACCAAGCCTTATGTGACTTAGGGGCTAGTGCGAGTTTGATGCCGCTTACTATCTTTGAGAGGTTAGGAACCAAGGAATTGAGTCCATCCAAGTTCTCTTTACAATTTACGGATGGCTCAACTAAAACTCCTCTAGGCATACTAGAGAATGTCCCCAAAGGTAGGAAAATTTTTCATTTCTACCGATTTCTTTGTGTTGGACATGAACGGGAATTCTAAATTCCCTATCATTCTAGGAAGGCCATTCTTGGCCACAGCTGGAGAAATAATAGATGTAAAAAATGGTAAGCTCTCCTTGAATGTAGAGGAAGGTAGGGTGGATTTTGATTTGACTAACTCATATAACAACCCTCCTTTTGAGAGTCATGTGTGCAGGATTGAGATAATGCCTCCAAAGGTGAAGGAATAGCTTAACAAGGAGGCAACTTCGAAACTTTGCATGACAAATGATGCACCAAACAATGATGAAATTGGAGTTCCTCAACATGTGGAGTTAAAACTTCCGCTGGAAGGAAGTAAGGCCATGAAACTCAGAGTGAAAAGAGCAAAGCGAAAGCGCATGTGGCCATATGAACAAAATAGGCTCTTTGATGGACTTCCTTGGAAGAAAGGCGTTCTTGCACTTCCAAGCCCAGCTGATCCTGGTTGATCGAAGGGAGTATGGTCAAGCTTAAGACCGTAAATAAGCGCTTCTTGGGAGGCAACCCAAGTTTTCTTTCCCTTTTCAATTTGTTTTTGAATTTTGTCTTTGAATAATTTGAGAAGATTAAGAGAAGAAAGATCACTAATTGATGGTTTTGCCAAGTATTTTCAGGTTATGAAGGCAGGAAGAGCAAAAAGGGCATGGAAAAATAAAGTCAGAGGAGATCACGGCCTAGCCGTGACAGGGGTCACGGCCGTGATTAGCCAATAGCTGAAGATCAGAAAGGAACACGGCCCAGCCGTGATGTATATCACACCCGTGATGGGGACTTTCTTGACACCAAAACTGGTCACGGCCTGCCCGTGATGAACGTCATGACCGTGACACGTCTTCCAGCAACTCTTTGACTGGCATGTGAGCCAGCACCCTCCACCACCTCGGTGAGTTGTTACATTTTTCCGCTCTCTCCGACTTGATTATTTACATTGGGGACTATGTAAGTTTTTAAGCTTGTGGTAGGGGTATTTTTGTATTTTTTTGCATCTTTGCATTTTTCATGTTGCATTCATATAGGTGTAGTTTTGCATAATCACATGATTATATTGCCCCTTGCTTAGAGTATGCATCCAATTGTGAGAACTTTGCACCAAATGAATTGAGACTGAATTTTTTAACCCAATTTTTGAATTCTTGTGATAGGCTAAAAATAAAAATGCTTGAGATGATCTTCTGATAGTTGATAATTAGCATGTGGTTCCTTATATTTGTGTTTCTCATTGGTTTTAAACTATTAAATGTGAGATTTTTGAGCCAAAAAGGGGTACTCACTAAATCTACCCCATTCTTTGTGATCGAGTGTTTTATTCCTCTTGGATTGTATTCTCTAGAACTTGACTTGAAACCGTTTTGAAACTTAAATTTTTTTTGAAAACATATTTGAAAATGATTGAGGCACTAGGTATTTTTCTGACCTTCTGAACTTTGACTGATTAAATGCTACCCCTTAGTTGCCCAATTTTGAGCCTAATAAAATAAAATGCTTTTCTTGGTACCTTGATTTATTTTGATGAATGATGCTAGGTATGACACCTTTTAAAGTATTGTAAAAAGGGCAAAAAGGTAGTTTGAAAAATAAAATTGTGGGATGAAAAAAATTAGAAAAATATTTCTCTTAAGTTGGAAATCTCCCCTTCTCCAAATTGAAAAACTAAAATGAAATAAACAAAAAAAAAATGGAGAAATGGATGAAAAAAAGAAAGTTAATATATAAATAAATAAATAAGGGGGAAGAAAGAAAGAAAGGTGGAAAAGTGAATTAAAGCCCAGAAAGGTATTTTAGAAGGTTGTCGTGCTTTGCATTGTTTGATATTTTGTTTAACCTTCTTGAATTTTCCCTTTCTTGATTTCCCTACCTAACGATTAATCACATGGCCCCATTACAACCAAAATAAAAGACCTCCTGATTCTTATGTGTTTTCATTAATAAAGTAGAGATTTGGTTAATAGTCAAGCCTATGGTAGAATACCTTCCTTGAGGAAATTGAGTGAATTGTCAAATGTCCCTAAACACTTCAGTGAGGTGAGAAGAGTGCCCGAATTAGTGAGAGGTATGAATTTAGGGAGCCTAAGTTTCTAATTGGACTTGAAATTGATTGTCTGTTGGGTACTTATTTGGATGTTCCTATTATTTGGATTTATTACTCGGGTTCTTGGTTCACTGTCCATGCTCTGATTGTTTATCTTGTCTGGCTTTGGTTATTGCTTGAGGACAAGTAAAATCTTAAGCTTGGGGTAGTTTGATGAGTGTGATTACACCTCATATTTCTTTATCATATTGCATGCATTTTCATGTAGTTTAGGCATTTTTAATTTGATTTTTATTAGTTTTTACCTTGGAACGGGTAACGCGGTTTTGTGGTGTTTGTGTGCAGGAATTGAGGATTAAAATGCTCAGGATCATTTATGTTGGAGCTTGTATGAAGATGGAGCTTGAAAAGTAAGAAAAATGAGCCAAACAGAGCCCATCACGGCCTAGCCGTGACAGCCATCACGGCCATAATCGAGCAAGGCTGAAAAGAAAAGAACACAAAAGTCAGAACCTGTCACGGTCAGACCGTGATGGCCATCACAACCGTGACAGGCCATCAATGCCAAGTTTTCTAAGACAGAATCTGTCACGACCTGTCCGTGACAGCCATCACGTCCGTGACGCGCAATATCTGGAATTTCAAAAGCTGATTTGATCTGATTTTGTAATTTCTTGGGATGCAAGTTACCCTACATTATAAATAGGACTTAGAGGCTCGAAAATAGGATCCCCCTAGGGCTGCTACCTTAGGCAAAAACTAGGATTTCTCTTCTTCTCCAATTTCTTCTCTTCTCTTAGGTTTTTTTTTAATACTTTTGTTAATCAAGCTTGCTATGAACATGTCAATGCTTGAGTAGTTGCTTTTATTTCTAGGGATTGGGGCTATGCCTAAGATTTGTTTTGTGTTATGAATTGACGTTTTACTTCTTGTTAATTTCAATTCGCTTTCGATTTAATTCCTATTGCATGAATTACTTGTGAATTTGGTGCACACTTATTTGCATGTCATAGATACTCTAAGGAGGAACCTAGCGGTGAACTTAGGTATCGGATATATAGGAATCAAACTTAAGACTTAAATCACGAGAGTTAGAAGCGGTCCTCACTGAATTGTCACAAAGCTTAAAGGGTTCGATTTAAATTCAACTAACACGAGAATAAGGTTGGTTTAATTGGGCACGGTTCTTGTATCTCGAGAGGGAACATTAACTTATTTAGGATAAATTCACCTTCAAAGCAATTTTGATAATTAACAAGAGGGGTAGTCAATATAGTAGCATGAGCAGTCTTGTTGGTAACCCAATTCCTAGAAATCTCTATTAATTTGAAAATCCCAAAAATATTTGATTTTATTTTATTGTCTCTTTTATTTTCTTGAAATATTTTCACACCTATTTCTCAGTCTAAATAGTTGCTTAATTTGTGAAGTGATACTTGGTTTCCCAATCCCTGAGTTCGATACTCGATTTCTCATCGTTTTATTATTACTTGCCTCGATCCGATACGCTTGCCGGAGCCCATCAACTATCAGTGTAATTTTATTTTTAAAATATCAATCAATTATAAATTATTCTATATTTTATTGCTAGGGTTTTTATAATAAAAGTCAAATATTTTTATAATGTGATAATTTATGATTGATTGACAAAATAAAAAAATTTGTACACTAACAATCTACACAAATTAAATCCAGTGTCCAACCTTTTTAATACAACATGTATTCTTTACAGTAATATATCATGCTTGGTTAACAAGTATGGTTGTACCTTTGTATAATTAAGCATCGACTATTTCAGGCTAAAAAAGAAAACCTAGAGAAAGAAGGCTAACATGCTTTATCTCTATTTGCTGAGGAAGGACGCCGTCGTGGACGTCTCAGGCAGGGGGATGGAACTCGAGTAAGGCAGGTTTGCACCTCTGTGATTTTCGTTTGGACACTGGACAATTGCTCATTGCAAAAGGAGAAACATTGTTTAGGTTATGCTTCTGCAATGGAAATGGAAGGCACGAATGAGAGTAAGAATAAGGACTAAGGGCAGAAATGTTTTTAACTTTGCAGAAAGGTCCAAAGGGGTCTAAGTTAAAATATGAGAAACAGTAGGATCCAAGAACAAAAACTAATTGACATGCAATGTTAGCTGTGATGTGTCACACTTAGGGCGCGTTTGGGTAAACAACTTAATTAAGAGCTTATCACATAAGACCTTATTGTATGAGAGCTTATGCCATAAGCACTTAAAGAAAGAAAAAGAAAGAAAGGGGCATGAGAGGATTAGAATAGTGAAAAACACGAAGAGGGTGTTTAGTGCATAAGCTCTTATGATAAATCCATAAGCTTCTCCCAATGACTTATGAAAATAAGTCAAAAACTCCTTATGGGATGGCATAAGTTATTTTTATAAGCTATGCCAAACACACTGTATAAGAGCTTATGTCATCAGATAAGTCAAAAGGAGCTTAAATAAGCTATTCCAAACGCCACCTTAAACTAAGGTGACATTCACTTATTGGTCCACATATAGTGTCACATTGACACTTAATTTTACCCTGGTATGGAAGAAATCACCAAAAAAAAATTGTTATACCAATCCTGAAGAAAATGAGAGTTGTGATATTCGAACATCAAAATATAAATACTATATTTAATATCGTATATGTTTATTTTATTTATATCTCTCTCACTTACTTTTTATCATTTTTTGTATATATATGCATCTCAACAATACCCAAAAAAACAAATGGACACCATATGATGTCCCATTTTAGATGTACAAAAATCATTACTCAATTCAAATGTATCTCGTTCGTTGAAGAAGAACCGGATTCCACATCCTCCGCAGCGAAATTTCAAATTGTCACTCAAGAGATAGAATATGATTCTCTGTCCATCGATGTGAATGTAACTGGATCACAATTCTTTTGGTTATATACTCTAGTCTATTGCTTCAATCACACACTCTTTGCATAAAGTCAATGTCACCACATTCGCCTCTGATCTTTGATACGGTGCATGCCTCAATTATTTTGATTTTTGATACCGTGATTTTTGGGCCACCTTTAAGTTCCATTTCCTATCCATGACCCTCTAGCATCAGAATTCACAAATCACAACCACCTCAATCAATTTTATTTCATATAAGATTGAATGATTATGAAATGTAATCCATTTAAAACCATTTTATTTCATAATAATACTTGATTTCAATTGTTTTCTTCCATTTGATTTCATCCAGCACAACAGCACAAGCCACCTAGTACACGTATCCTGGAGATATTACTTTAAAATTATAGCAGGTTAACAGAAAATGAGAAACAGAGCCCCCGTTAAGAAGTTCGCAGATATAAAGCTGGATCTGTATAACACGAAAGAGTTGCGCATGTACTTCAGAAATCTAAAGCTTGAGCTATTAATATTCCGAGATGAGACAAGACTTATAGTAGGACAGACCAGACAATTATGTAACACATTCGGTTGATAAAAACCAATTAAAATTAAAACTTACCCTTCCTGCTGCTTACTCTAACTCATTGAAAATGCTACTCACATATACTCTATACACATTATTTCACATTAATACAATTTGTACTATTTAATCATAAATCACCCCATTTCATTTTCTACAGAATTACACTCTAATTCTACCACATGCAGATGTATGTGAGCTACAAGGTAATGCGGGAAGCATTTTCCAACTCATTTACCTGTTTCCCTACATAGCTTGGCACAAGTACGTCAAAAGAGGACTATTCCATAAAATCCATTTGATCTTATGCAGCACGGCCAGCACTGGCCACCTAGTGCACAATGCCCGGATTTTACCTTAAGATTACAACAAGTTGCCAGAAAATGAGAAACAGAACAAAAAGACAAAAGGTCAAAGCTAGCACCTAGAATAAAAAGTTCACGGATATAAAATCCAGGTCAGTGTCTGATGGTGAGCTCGGCTCTAAGGTGAAGTACACCATTAATGAAGTAAAGGCTATCCTCAGCCATGAAAGAAGTCCATGGAATTGCAAACAAGTTTCTATAGCCAACGGCTTTCCCCCCTGTGAATGTGTAATTGCCTTTGTATTTGCTAACAAATTCCTCAGTTGGCCTAGACCTCGCAGCAAATTCATAGTCAACAGCAAAGCTAACAGAGCCCTTTTCTTGCATTCCTAAGAACAGCCCAAAGCAATGGAAAGAACTCTGCTGGTCCATGTTGCAATGTGCTGATAGGAAAAACCCTTGTCCACCTAAATGGAATGCTTGAGAATAAACCCGGCCAGATGGAAACAAATTGGCACACTCCTCCCGCTTCAGATCCAAGTAAACCACACATTGTTGCTGTGGAAGCTCAAATTCTACCACCTTAACAGGGCGATATTTATATGCCCGCTCCAAAAAATTACGGTTCAAGGAACCAGGGTCAGCAGCTAGCATCCGTTGGCGATGTGGAGCCTCGGCCTTGAAAAAGAGAGCCTCGAGTACAAGCTTGGATGCAACATCGTGGTCAAAGTCATTACAGGTTAAGACCTTCTTCAGCTTTCGGCAAGTCATGTAAGGAAAGCGAATTAAACGGGCAATCCGATTACCAAGGACATCTCTCCTCTCTTCCAGTTTAGAGTATTGGGCCCGGGCCCACTTCAACACGAAGTCATACACAGCATCCTCTGATGCAACCTGGAGATCATCACTAGATAGTATTGCTTCTACTCCAGCAAGAGGCATGCCCATAACCTCTTCCTGGAACCTGGTCATATGCAAAACACGTTAGCATTCAAACAGCAAAACAAGATTCGAATAAAAAGATTAAAGAATGCCAAGAGGGAAAACAGTTGCTTTCAAAAAGAATAGTGAATCAACATTTCCTATGACACCATTTGAATATTCTATTCTTTAAAGTTGTATATAAAACAAATAAAGATACTTTTTTATCCTGGCCCTGCTTTATAATTACATAATAATGCAATGATGCCAAAATAATAAAAATGAACTTTTTCTCATGACATGCCATAATATATAAAGAAACTATGTTTAAGTTTATAACGCATGCATTTGATTAACCAAAGGTAGCAGTCATCTGCCAAAAATGTTATTTGCAAGGATTCAAATTTCCAACTATTAGATGCAACTCATACACACGGAACTCGAGCACAAACAAGCACGCACACACGAGACAAGGGGAGATGTTCTCAAACAAAATACAATGGAGTGGACAGTGGATACAACTGAACTCAAACTTTAGTATTGCCAGCAAGAAAGGAGGAAGAGGAAGTGTAAGTCTGAATTAATATTAGCAATGAAAGAGAAAAACTAGAAAATGGTTCATAACTATTAAAGCTTAGATCATTTGACTGAAGTTAATATAAATGCAAAAAACCTACTTGGTTATATCTTTGTATCGACTGGCAAGATACTGCTTTGCTGCATCAGTCAATGGTTGAACTGCATCGGCCATTAAGACACTAGAAGGAAGCTCAAGGTAAAGCAATGCAGACTCGGGTGTCATAGGCATATTCCGCAATAATCGGCTACAGTATCTCATACACGAAGCAACTTCAAATTTGTCTGCAGCCATCAACACATCCAAAACTGCAGGTGGTGAAGTAGTGCCCAAGATATTACTGTACATAAAATTCAGAAGCTCCATTAGAGCAGCTTCCTCTGTAACATGCAAAAGAAGAAGGGTGTTTGTAAGCCAACTATGTGAGGAAAAACTTAAACGACTACAATATGATTAGACAAAATATATCTTTATACCAGAGGCATTAATTCTCAGGGTGACATGTCTCTGTTCCGACTCCCTCATCCCATTTGAGAAAAGCTTCAAAATAAACACAACTGAGCAAACATATTTTAGCAGACTTATTCAAATCTAACCAATAAAGAAGAGACATCTACCTTATAGAAGAAAGGACTTTTAGCAGCCAAGATAGGAGAACTGATATGTAGTGTTTTGACTCTCACAACTGAAGAGCAATCCATGCCCCAATTTGACTCATTGCTATTTGCAGCTTCATCACCTATATCAATCATAACCCAATAGAAAGTGTAAATCATTGAGAAGAACCTACGAAGCAAAGACATTGACACGGACATGAACATAGGGACACACCAAATTCTAAAAACTGTAGGACATGGACACAGCATATATATGTGTATAAAATTGAAAATTTTAGTAAAAGGATTCATATCTCATAACATTGTAGCCGGTACAAACCAAGAAAAATACTTTTTTATTTTTAAATTGGATGTGTCGTACAAGCAGGAGTGTTAGACACATGCCCATCACATGACACAGCACCAAAATGCATCTCCGTGCTTTATAGAGCAGGTACTTCAGACTTGTGGAAAATATATATTTTCTTCTCTCAAGCAAAAGGAAAATGTTATAGTTCTATCCATGTCCATCCTTATTAAATATGTAACATCGCAACTTCCTTTACATACTAAATTCTCTTTTCAAGAGGATGCTTGCTTAAAGCATATTGTACTGACTGATCTTCTAGATTAAAAAATTCATTGAGAAAATGTGGGGAAGCAATTCTCAAGCCCTCCGTAAACCAGCGAATGGCTAAACAGCCACAAATGCAACGAAAGAAAAGGGGGTGATGGGGAATAAACAGTACAATATCTCTTAAAAAGCTATATAACTGAGAAAGTAGGTTTATCAATTTCTTTTAGATTTTCAAATACCTGAAGGGGATTCTTCAACCATTGCAACTGCCTCTTCATCTTGATTCTCGCAGGGCACACAATCATCCATATCAGGATGATTCTCGTTCAAAATTTGCTCGTCAGGAAATAAAGTAAGATCCACAACTGCAAGCAAGAGAACATATATTAGGTATGGCATAAAAAAAAAAAGATGTGCTTAAAGAAATATTTTCCAATATGCACAAAGCAACACTTTGTAGGCGTTTAAACATCCATGCACAGAACCAAGCTTTGCTGCTGCTTTGACTCCAATCATAGCAATCAAAGCCAATTATATGCAACTAGAATCACAAGGCAGTCAAGGCTTATTCTACTATCCACCACCAATATACCAAAATTTATGTCTTTCAGCTCTATCAGAACTTGCAACAAAACATGAAAGAAGCCCTCATATTTCTTTTGACTTGCTCAAGTGATGTATTTCTCGAAATTCAGGAAATAGATCACCCAAAAACTGATTCCATAATACCTAACTCTAATTGTTGTTCCATTTACTATCAGATTCGAGCACTGCCGCAAGGTTCCAGTTACAACAATAACAACACCCTTTTCCTCCCCAGAGTTTGGTTGCATGACAAGTTATGCAAAATTGCCTTATCAAATTTCTGGGAACATTAATATGGATAGTTTGATTTCAGTTTTTCATTTCAACTCAGTTATATTTAAATATATTTTAATTTTACAACACACTTGCACGTTTTGAATCACAATAATTTAAACTTTATAATATAACATACCCTAACATGAAGAAGCTAAACCCCTAGAAAATGATATATAAGTCAAGCAAGGAGAAACAAAACCATGAATAATTTCTTCTTCTTTTTTCATTTAATTTCTAGAAAAGAAGAAAAAAAACAAACACAGAAAAGTTAAGTCCTGTTGTTGAGAGAATCTGATACCGTTATCCTTCTTGATCACATCTTCGCGCCTCCTCTTGCGGTGGCGAGCCCAGTCGGCGATGGTGGCGCAACCGTCGGAGTCGGGTCGGGTCTCGACGGTGTCGCTAGTGATCTCGATCCGAAGGATTCTATCGGAGAAATTACTGTCATTGAAAGCGAAGCCGAAATCGGCTTCGGAAGAAGAAGCACGACGAGAGTAATCGGGGTCCATCACACTTATCGGGTCAAACAGATCCGAATTCGAATCCTTCATATCTCTCTCGACGAAACAGAGAAAGAAGGAAGAATGAACAAATTACAAAAGAGAGGTTATATGCTACGCAAACCCTCTATGGCGGTGATAGATAGAGGTGAAAGATAATTGTGTAATAATAACGGACAAATGCTAACGACATAGAGTTTAATTCTAAAGTTTTTTACCGCGTGAATCAATCAGAAAATAAGATATAGTTTACTTTTATTGTGGTTAACATAAAAGTCAATTGATTCAGTGCATACAACACGTTCTTTCATAGACTGCTTTCAATTATTTGTTGAATTTGACGTGAGAAGCACCAAATATACAAAATATTATTTTTATTTAATGGATCTCACAATAAATTCATCAAATAAAAAAAAATTAGATTAAAATATATTTTTAGTTTTTTATCTTTTGATGAAAATTCGTTTTTGTTCTTTATCTTTTAAAATACTCATTTTGATCCTTTATTCATTGAAATGAATATTTTAAAAGATAAATGATCAAAATGAATTTTCATCAAAAGATAAAGGATCGAAAATATATTTTAGCTAAAAAATTATATAAAAAAGATATGATAAAGAGTGTGGTTCTTTATGTTAATCGTGAATAAATAAATAATAGAGATCTTAAAAGTATAAATATATAAGTTCCTATAAAAATATATTCTTCTTATTTTCTTAAGTAGTGTTCTCGTTAGCATTCTCTTAAATAATATATGTGAGGGTGCATTTGAATTTGTGTTTGATTTGTTTTCTTGGTCTTGTTTTGTTTTGTTTGTTGCATTAACTGTGTTTGTTAGTTAGTTCATGCATTGGTTATGTTCAAACTTCAATCCAACCCTAAACCAATTTTTCCATTATTTATTTAACTAATTATGCTTATTTGGTTGCAATGATTTGATTTTATGAGTTGCCGTTGACAAGAACGGTAGATGAGAATGTCGATGCTCCATATGGTTTGATTTTGTATGATTCACTTTTTTCCTATTTTGAGAGTATTTGAGAAAGTTGTTTAAAAAAAAAAATCATGATAATCGATTTTTGTATAATGAATTATTGTGATAAACGATTATAGTCAGATTTTGTTTTTGTTTGAGTCTATTTACTGAAAAGCGATTTTAAGCAAAATATCAAATATATTATATTATTTTGAAAATAATTTTTTGGAGATAAAAAGGCTGAAATGGAAAAAAAAAATCAGCTTGATTGTGTTTGGTAAATTTAGTAATTATTTGTAGGGGTGTTCATCAACCGACCGTTTCAAACCGCAAAAATCGAACCGAAAAACCAAAAACCGAACAAACCGAAAACCGAAAAAATCGAAAACCGAAAAAACCGTAATTTTTTATTGGATTGGATCGAATTTTGGATCCTATATGGAAATCCAATCCAATCCAAATCGATCTATTATATACATATACTATTCTTTTTGAAATTATAGTATTACTCATACTTAAACATTATTCTTCATACTTTTATATCCCTCATTCTCTTTAATATTTTTATTGGAATGACATATATAAGACTATTTATAATAAATATAAATGTCTTGAAGTTATATTTTACTAAAAGTTTTGATGCATAACATATATATATTTGATTGAGTAATCATGAAAAATAGGAAAACAATTAAGTAAATTTGAAAATAATTAGCTACAATTTATTTGTAGCCGATTCAAGGAAAAAAATAGGATAAATGGGAGTAGATATAGAGAATTAATATAAAAGAACGTGTTAAAAAATATCAATAATTTTTTTCTTCTCAAACTCTCAAATTAAAACAAAGATTATCTTTTACTACTATTAAATAAGTAGAAATGACACTTGACATTAGAAAAAAAATAAAGTATGACAAAAACCGAATTATCCAATCTAATCCAAACCGCATTTGATTGGATTGGATTGGATCGGATCGGATTTTTTTAAGGAAGCAAACCGATCCAATCCAAACTGCACGATATTTTCATCATTGGATCAGATGACTTTTTAGCTCAAAATCGATCCAATCCAATCCACGAACACCCCTAATTATTTGTGCTCGCTGTTTTTATAATCTTTATTTCACTGTCATGAGAATGACAATATAATATTTCTGAGTTTCTGTCTTTTCTATATTAAGTATGATTATGATTATTACATGAGTCATTAAATTTACGCACCGTTTAAGCGGTAAGTTTCTTTTACTTCCAAGTTCCAACAAAATCTAGCGTTTTTCTTTCAAAAAGAAAAACAAAACAAATCTAGCATGTTTCAGAAGTAGACAGATATAGGTATACAGTTGCTAGATATATATACAGGTCGATTGGGGTGAAAACAAGAAAGGAAAAAAATACGGGAAAATATAAAATAGAAGGAATTTTATTTTCATTTTTTTTTTTGCTGAAAAAGAATGATTGAGAAGGAAAAAATCTATACAATATATAAATTAATTTCCATTAGAAGAAAAGTATGGACATATGTCATGATGAGGTTAAAAGCTTCTCATGGAAGTCTCTATTAGCCTTTCCTAATCGAAAAATAAAAAATGATTTTTCTCCTTACAAAATTATTAAAAAATAATAATAAAATTTGGAATTTATGTATAGAAGACAGTCACAGCTGCGATTTTCAAAATTTTTTTTATAATTTCTCTTACCATATTCAATGTCCCATGCCACATTCACATACATGTACAATTTTCTAGGTTCTCCCCTAGAAAACAGACACAACAAAACCACCAAAACTATTAATAAATTATGAGTTTCAATATAAACTTAACTTATACACCATCTATCATGAATCATTATTATATTTGTTTTATATTTTTATTTTTATCCGTTTCAAATTTCAAATTTGAATTTATTAAAGATGTTTCCAATGCAAGCCAATAAATATGATACACTTACCTTAATTACTTGAAATCACTATGCATCGAGAAAATCCATAACATTAATTCCAACCTCCATGACATCCAATCAAAAAATTCCTTTTTTTTCCATCCAACCCTTTCATGAGATTTCACCTTCTTTTTTCTCTCTCTCACCAGCAGGTTTTGCTGCTATCTTGCAAAACTCATTTGCTATCTCTCTCTCACCAGGAAAAACATTAATGTAGATAAAATTTGGTTTTTCTATTATGATTCACATTTTTTTCTCTCAAAGCCAGAGTAGATTTACTTCGGCCTCAACCCAGCAACATGGAAACTAAAAATGGTGATGATCCAACAAGTGTAAGGGTGTGCTCGTGGAAGTCATTGTTGTTATCCCTTTGGGTTTCCCTGTTATTGATAAAAAAAAAAATTAAAGGCTTAATTTTTAAAAGATATAGATACTTATATGATGAATTATATATGTGCATGTGATAATCTATTTTTTTATAATTTTTTATTAATAGTTAGATGTCCCCACGAAAATTATCCAATGTCAGGAATGAAGTTGGTGATGCACAGGTAGTAAAATGAGTTTTCATTATGGAGCAAGGTATATTTTCACTGCTTCAACTTTTATTTCATGGAGGACTTTCCATTTTTTTCTTTCCATTTTCTCTTTAATGAAAGAAATAAAATGCACTTTTACTGCAATGCTTCTTATAGGGAGGAACCTTTTGGGGAATCCTTATCTTTTTTCTCTTCATTCCCTTCCATTTTTTATTCTACAATTCCAAAATATAATAGCCCATTAGTTTGTGTATAGTATATATTAAAATTATTTTATCTTGACAGGTATCGAATGAGCTTGGTTGAACACGGATGGAAGGAAATGTTAAGGCCCGACAATTTTCAGGTTTAAGGTGAATTCTTTTGAAAGTCATCTATCCTCTATCTGTTTTAATTATTATTACTGTTTTTTTAATCATGCTTTTCGGGTGAATAGTGTCTTTGGTGCAAATATGCTTGCACCCGGGTTGCTGTCAAAATTCCTGTGCCAAAATAAACAATATAAAGATTTTTTTATAGTAATTTTGTTGATATCGTGAACTATCTAAGGTAGCCCGCTACGTGGAGCGATGGTGGTGTTCGGACGACTACTTTATTATCCTATAGCAGGGGTAAACCTTCAATCCCAGTATTCCAAAACTATTTTGTATTATCATTTTTTATACATGTTTAATAATATGTAAAATGTTGGTTAAATCTTTCAGTGGTGCCTCATTTAACTAGCGAGATTACAGATTCCAAGTTCGTTTTTTTTACTCAGGTGAAGCGATGGGGAATCTGGTTGGAATTGTACAGACTGTACACAATGACGTTTTAAGTTGGACACAAATAATTTGAGAAGAAAAGACCGTTGAAGTTGCTGGTAGTAGGTGTATTGAATGTCATTTTTATTATGGATCATGTGATCCGTGGGAAATTTAAATTGGGATGGAAAATTGGAGATAGTCTCTGTAAGACTAAGCCCTCATTCATGTTTTGATGTATGACAAACAAAGTGTATTTTGCATAAGATTTTTAATCTTGACTACGTACTCATTTCATGTTAAGTTGCATGCAAGATCGCTCGTCCAACAAAGCAAAACAAGCGCTCGTCCAACACAGGGATAATATGAGTGCTCATCCAATGAAGTGAACCAAGAAGACGTCCAACAAAGTAAAAAGCCGACGTCCAAAGAACCACCAAAGATCTCGTCCACTAAAGAACCATTTAGAGCGCGTCCACTGAAGTACAACAAAAGCGCGTCCACTGAAGTACAACAAAAGCGCGTCCACTGAAGTACAACAGAAGAGCTCGTCCACTGAAGTATAACAAAAGAGCTCGTCTGCTGACATGACACATATAGCTCGTCTACTAAAATAACAAGAAGAGAGCGTCCACTAGAAGAAACAGAAGAGCTCGTCCGCTGACGTGGCACTTGGAGCTCGTCTACTGAAAGAAACAGAAGAGCTTGTCCGCTGACGTGGCACTTGGAGCTAGTCTACTGAAAGTAACAGAAGCGCCCGTCTACTGAAACAAAGGAGCTCGTCTACTAATGATACGCGCTTTGGACTTACTAAGATCTTAACGGGAAGCTCCGTCCACTAACATGGCATATAAAGTTCGTCTACCAGTTGGAGCCCGTCCAATAACTTGTGTTAGTACTCCCGTCTACTGATGTGGCAATATGGACGCGGTTATTTGCTATTATTTCATATAGAAACGGTTATTTGTCTCTTCAAATTAGACTTGGCTATTATTTTAGATGGAAACGGTTATTTTTCGAGAAGGACGCAAACTCTACAAGAATCAACAGGATCTCATTTCAAGATCAAGAATCAAGAATCAAGAAAGCATATTTTGATAAATCAGATCCAAATCTGTTTTAAATGATCCCAACGACTATAATTTGTCTTCTATATAAAGAGGGATCAAAGGAACACTTTTCATGAACCTAACTCATTCTGATTGTGAAACTACGAAAGATCCAAAAGTGCTTCATCTCTGAGAAAAGTGTGATATTAGTTAGAACTTCAATTTGTTTAATCAGACTTTTAGAGTCTTTCTACTACTCAATTCTTTTCGAGAATTAGTGTGATTAAGATAGGGTATCTCTTAGGCTTGAACAAGGATAGAAGGGATCCTTGGGAATAGAAAATCAAGTGTGCTTTCTGGTGATTTTTCGAGCAAGGAGGTTATCCTTGTGTTGTTGTAATTAGAATTGTGTAATTGCTGATTATAGTGGAGAAAACCACAGAGGTGTGGGACTGGATGTAGGCTTACCAGAGGAGGTAGTCGAACCAGGATAAATCGGTTTGCGTGTTCTTCTCATCCCTAAACTCCATATACTTGTTATATGCACTTATGTGTTGTGAATGAGTTTTTGTTAACTTGAATCTTTGATCTGCAATCTGTATTAAAACCTATTGCTACTACTTATAATTCTTCTTGTCACCGTTACTTGTTCCATAACCTGATTCTTGGGAATTAAAATTGAGTGAAAACCAATTTTCTTTAAAGAAACACTATTTTGCTTTAAATTGTTTAAAAAGTTTTCAATATCCCAATTCACCCCCCTCTTGAGACCGTAGCCACTACCAACAATTGGTATCAGGGCTAAAACTCTTGTTACAAAGCTTAATAGCTTCAAGAGATGGCTACAAATGATATCCTGGGTGATGTGGCTTCACTCACTAGACCCCCTGCCTTTAATGGCTCCCAATACATGTATTGGAAAGAGAGAATGCTTATCTTTCTTGAGGTTGCAGATTTAGATGTATTAGATGCTGTTGAAAATGGTCCCTATGTTCCATTTATTCTTGATGCTAAGGGAAATAAACAAACTAAACCAAAAGATGACTGGAATGATGATGATAAAAGAAGAGTTGGTTATAATGCTAAGGCAAAAAATATTATAACAGCTGCTTTGAATTATGATGAGTTTTTCTGGGTCTCCAATTGCAAAACAGCAAAGAAAATGTAGGATACTCTTCAACTCACTCATGAAGGAACTAACATTGTGAAAAGAGCAAGAATGAATGCACTAGTCCATGAATATGAACTCTTTCACATGAAGAATGGTGAGGAGATAGATGAACTACAAAAAAGGTTTACACACATTGTGAACCAGCTAGAAGGACTCGGACATACAATCACAGATGAGAAAAAGATTAACAAGATAATGAGATGTTTGAGTCGTGAATGGCAGCCAAAAATTACTGCAATTGTTGAAGCAAAGGATCTAGACACCATGCAGATTGCTACTTTATTTGGCAAGTTGAAAGAACACGAATTGGAACTCAATAGATTGAAAAGTCATGAAGATAAGGAGAAAAATAAGAAAGGACTCTCACTCAAGGCTCATATCTCCAAAGAATCAATAGAAAGTGATGAAGATGAACACCTTGATGAAAGTGAAGAATCCGAAGAAGAAGACATGGGATTGCTTGTGAGGAAATTTAGAAGATTCATCAAGAAGAATAAAAACAAGAAACAATTCAGTTTTCCTACCAAAAAGAACACGAACAAAGGTGAAAGCTCTTCCTCAACAATCAAATGCTTTGAATGTGGAAAGCACAAAAATGAATGTCCAAAGCTACAAAAGAAAGAAAATTATGAGAAGAATGACAACAAAGAGAAGAAAGGAAGAAAGCCTAGAAGAGCATACATAGCTTGGGAAGAAAATGATATGGATTCCACTAGTAGTGAATCTGAAAATGAAGAAGCCAACCTATGTCTCATGGCAAATCAACAAAGTGATAGTGAAATCGAGGTAAATGATTCTTCTCCTACCTATGATGAGTTACAAGATGCTTTTGATGAATTGCATGAAGAATATGTTAAAATTGGTAACTTAGATCTTCTAGGAAGATCATCTCAAAACAATGTAGTGACTCTGTATCTTTACAAATAAAGCTTAAAGAACTAGAAGCTGAAAATTCAAAATTACTTACATCTAGTTCAATTTGCACCAAATGCACAACAATAGAAAAGAAAGTTGAAAAAATGAGTACAACTCTATCTAAGTTTACTTTGGGTAGAGGTAACTTGAATGGCATATTAGGACAGCAAAAGGGTGTGTATGACAAAGCTGGAATTGGATATAAGCCAATAGTACATGAAAAATCTTTTAAGAAGATTTTTGTTGCACCTATTTCCTCAACTAGTCCTTTTGTTAAATGCTATTATTGTCTAAAGAAAGGTCATACAGCTGCTACTTGTATACTTAGAAAGAACATTCATGTTGGCATTAAACAAATTTGGGTTGCAAAAGGAACTTATGTTGCTACTAACACCAAAGGACCTAACCAGATTTGGGTACCTAAAAGAAAAGTGTAAAAAAAATCTGTTTTGTAGGTGTGTTTGAAGGCCAAAACCTCAAGCTGGTTTTTGGACAGTGGCTGCTCCAAACACATGACCGGTGACATCACAAAATTTACATCTTTCACTCCCAAGGAGGGTGGAAATGTCACCTATGAAGACAACAACAAAGGAAAAATACTTGGAGTTGGAACAATAGGAAAAAGTCCAGCAATCAAGATTGAGAATGTTCTCTATGTGGAAGGACTCAAACACAATCTACTAAGTATAAGCCAATTATGTGATAAAAGCTACAAGGTAAACTTTAACTCAAATTTGTGTATGATCGAATCTATTCATGATAATAACATAAAATTGATTGGAAATAGAATCAATAACATCTATATGCTAGACTTAGACAATTTAATTTCCAATGATGCATATTGCTTAATTTCCAAAGAAGATGAAAATTGGCTTTGGCATAGGAGAATAGCTCACATTCATATGGATCACTTGAATAAATTTATTTCCAAAGAACTTGTAATTGGTTTACCAAATAACAAGTTTTTTAAAGAAGACTTATGTGATGCATGCCAAAAGGGTAAACAAGTGAAAACCTCATTTAAGGCTAAAAACACTGTTTCAACTAGTAGACCCTTACAATTGCTGCACATGGACCTTTTTGGAACTTCTAGGATGAAAAGCTTTGGTGGAAATCTTTATGCTCTTGTAATTGTTGATGACTTCTCTAGATTTACTTGGACCTATTTCTTAGCACAAAAGAATGAAGCTTTTAAGAAAATGGCTAAGGTTGCTTAAAATGAGAAAGACGTGAAAATTGTTTCAATTAGGAGTGACCATGGAGGAGAATTCCAAAATGAGGAGTTTGATAACTTTTGTGATGAACATGGTATAAAACACAATTTTTCTGCACCTAGAACTCCACAACAAAATGGAGTAGTTGAGAGAAAAATAGGTCACTTGAAGAAATTGCTAGAACCATGTTAAGTGACTCTAATTTACCAAAGTATTTTTGGGCTAATGCTGTGAGTACTGCATGTTATGTTTTAAATAGAGTTCTAATAAGGCCAATTTTGAAGAAAACTCCATATGAACCTTACAATGGAAGAAAACCTAACATTTCTCATTTTCATGTCTTTGGTTGTAAATGTTTTGTGCTAAATAATGGCAAGGATAATCTTGGTAAATTTGATCCCAAAGTTGATGAGGGTATTTTCCTAGGTTATTCATTAACTAGCAAAGCATATAGAGTGTTTAATAAGCGTACTTTATCAATGGAAGAATCTGTTCACATAACATTTGATGAGTCTAACCCCAAAAGGTTGGGAAAGGACATTTTTGATGATGCAGAAACTCTTGAGGATGAAGTGAAATCTGATGAAGGAAATGAGAGCGACAAGGAAAAGGAAGATGAAGAAAGTAATAAAGAACCTCAAGCAGAACTTCAACAAGAAAATCTTCCTAAGGAATGGCAAGCTTCAAAGAATCATCCCCTAGACAATATCATTGGTGAGATCACCAAAGGGGTAACCACTAGAAACTCTTTAAGGAATATTTGCAATACCATGGCGTTTGTATCTCAAATAGAACCAAAATGTGTTGATGATGCTATTAATGATGAACATTAGATGATTGCAATGCAAGAGGAGTTAAATCAATTTAAAAGGAACAAAGTTTGGGATTTAGTTCCAAAACCCAAAAGTAACCAAATAATCGAAACTAAATGGGTGTTTAGAAGCAAAATGGATGAGAATGGAATAATAGTAAGAAACAAGGCTAGACTAGTAGCTAAGGGATATAATCAAGAAGAAGGAATTGATTATGATGAAACATATGCTCCCATAGCTAGATTAGAAGCCATAAGAATGCTCTTAGCCTATGCATGTATAATGAACTTTAAACTGTACCAAATGGATGTGAAAAGTGCCTTTTTAAATGGAATAATACAAGAGGAAGTATATGTAAGTCAACCCACTGGCTTTGTTGATAGTGAGTTCCCAAATCATGTCTATAAACTGACTAAAGCTCTCTATGGACTCAAGCAAGCTCCTAGAGCTTGGTATGAGAGGTTAAGCAATTTTCTCATAGAGAAAGGCTTTAAAAGAGGAAAAGTTGATACAACACTATTTAATAAAACAAAAGCACATAATATCTTACTTGTTCAAATATATGTTGATGACATTATTTTTGGTGCTACTAATGAGTCTTTATGCAAGGAATTTGGTGAACTAATGCAAAGTGAATTTGAAATGTCCATGATGGGAGAGCTTACCTTCTTTCTTGAACTTCAAATTAAACAATGTCAAGATGGAACCTTCATAAGCCAAACAAAGTATTGCAAGGAACTACTAAAGAAGTTTGGAATCGAAAGCGCAAAGGAAATGGCAACACCAATGAGTCCAGCCTGCTACTTGGACAAAGATGAACATGGTAAATCTATAGATGTATCCAAGTATAGAGGTATTATCGGATCCTTACTTTATCTCACTGCAAGTAGGCCAGATATAATGTTTAGTGTGTGTATGTGTGCAAGGTATCAAGCTAATCCTAAAGAATCACATCTTACTACAGTTAAAAGAATCATGAAGTATCTTTTAGGAACAAAAGAAATGGGGCTATGGTATCCCAAGGGATCCACTTGCACATTAATAGGATATTCCGACTCTTACTTTGCTGGATGCAAGTTAGATAGGAAAAGCACAAGTGGAACATGTCATTTATTAGGAAATTCCCTAGTGTCCTGATTTAGTAAAAAGCAAACTAGTGTGGCCTTATCCACAGCTGAAGCAGAATATGTTGCGGCTGGGAGTTATTGTGCTCAAATCCTATGGATGAAACAACAATTAATTGACTATGGTGTTTATCTGGATCATATACCAATAAAGTGTGATAACACTAGTGCAATTAATCTAACAAAGAACCCAATTGTGCACTCAAGAACCAAGCATATTAAAATTAACCATCATTTTATCAGGGATCATATTCAAAGTGGTGATGTTGTGATTGAACATATAGATACAACCAAGCAATTAGCTGATATATTCACCAAACCACTTAATAAGGAAAGTTTCTTCTTCATAAGAAGGGAACTTGGCATAATTGATCCTCAAAATAATTGATAACAGATGGCAAGCAAGGCAGCACAAGTTGCTGAAAATTATGAAGGACATGGGCAAGATGCTTTTATCTAGTCTCAGTTTAGACTAAGTGTCCCTAGGTGTCTGTAATTCTTTTTAATGTTTTGGTTGTTTTGATGTATTGCATATACTCTGTAATGATTTATTATCAATGAGTGCAAGACTATTTTTTAGTTTGATTTCAATATTCTCCACAGTTTCTTTTTGATAATGACAAAGGGGGAGAAAGATGAACCATAAAGATGAACCATACAACTATTAATTATGTCTTGCATTTGCTATAAAAAAAATTTCTCTGATATGTATTTTTTTTTCTCTCTGATACCTAAGTATGAACTGCTTTGAAAAGACATACTTGAACTTATAATAAATGCAAGATGATTTTTTTTTCATGATAATGATATGATAACACTTGATATTTTGAAAGATATCAATGACACAGGGGGAGGATGAAAATGACTCAAGAACCATGCTTACTGAATAGCTTCACTCTGATTTCTTAACAACTAAGGTTAAGTATGGTAAGGTTTGTCATAATCAAAAAGGGGGAGTTCGTAAGACTAACCCCTCATTCATGTTTTGATGTATGACAAACAAAGTGTATTTTGCATAAGATTTTTAATCTTGACTACGTACTCATTTCGTGTTAAGTTGCATGAAAGATCGCTCGTCCAACAAATCAAAACAAGCGCTCGTCCAACACAGGGATAATATAAGCGTTCCTCCAATAAAGTGACCAAGAAGACGTCCAACAAAGTAAAAAGCTGACGTCCAAAGAACCACCAAAGAGCTCGTCCACTAAAGAACCATTTAGAGCGCGTCCACTGAAGTACAACAAAAGCGCGTCCACTGAAGTACAACAAAAGCGCGTCCACTGAAGTACAACAGAAGAGCTCGTCCATTGAAGTATAACAAAAGAGCTCATCTGCTGACGTGGCACATATAGCTCGTCTACTAAAATAACAAGAAGAGCGCGTCCACTAGAAGAAACAGAAGAGCTCGTCCGCTGACGTGGCACTTGGAGCTCATCTACTGAAAGAAACAGAAGAGCTCGTCCGCTGACGTGACACTTAGAGCTAGTCTAATGAAAGAAACAGAAGAGCTCGTCCGCTGACGTGGCACTTGGAGCTAGTCTACTGAAAGTAACAGAAGCACGTGTCTACTGAAGCAAAGGAGCTCGTCTACTAATGATACGTGCTTTGGACTTACTAAGATCTTAATGGGAAGCTCCGTCCACTAAAATGGCATATAAAGCTCGTCTACCAGTTGGAGCCCGTCCAATAACTTGTGTTAGTACTCCCGTCTACTGATGTGGCAAAATGGACGCGGCTATTTGCTATTCTTTCAGATAGAAACGATTATTTGTCTCTTCAAATTAGACTTGGCTATTCTTTCAGATGGAAACAATTATTTTTCGAGAAGGACGCAAACTCTACAAGAATCAATAGGATCTCATTTCAAGATCAAGAATCAAGAAAGCAGATTTTGATAAATCAGATCCAAATCTGTTTTAAATGATCCCAACCACTATAATTTGTCTTCTATATAAAGAGGGATCAAAGGAACACTTTTCATGAACCTAACTCATTCTGATTGTGAAACTACGAATGATCTAAAAGTGCTTCATCTTTGAGAAAAATGCATTATTAGTTAGAACTTCAATTTGTTTAATCAGACTTTTAGAGTCTTTCTACTACTCAATTCTTTTCGAGAATTAGTGTGATTAAGAGAGGGTATCTCTTAGGTTTGAACAAGGATAGAAGGGATCCTTGGGAATAGAAAAGCAAGTGTGCTTTCTGGTGATTTTTCGAGCAAGGAGGTTATCCTTGTGTTGCTGTAATTAGAATTGTGTAATTGCTGATTATAGTGGAGAAAACCACAGAGGTGTGGGACTGGATGTAGGCTTACCAGAGGAGGTAGTCGAACCAGGATAAATCGGTTTGCGTGTTCTTCTCATCCCTAAACTCCATATACTTGTTATATGCACTTATGTGTTGTGAATGAGTTTTTGTTAACTTGAATCTTTGATCTGCAATCTGTGTTAAAACCTGTTGTTACTACTTATAATTCTTCTTGTCATCATTACTTGTTCCATAACCTGAATCTTGGGAATTAAAATTGAGTGAAAACCAATTTTCTTTAAAGAAACACTGTTTTGATTTAAATTGTTTAAAAAGTTTTCAATATCTCAATTCACCCCCCTCTTGAGACCGTAGCCACTACCAACAATTGGCATCAGGGCTAAAACTCTTGTTACAAAGCTTAATAGCTTCAAGAGATGGCTACAAATGATATCCTGGGTGATGGGGCTTCACTCACTAGACCCCCTGCCTTTAATGGCTCCCAATACATGTATTGGAAAGAGAGAATGCTTATCTTTCTTGAGGCTGCAGGTTTAGATGTATTAGATACTGTTGAAGATGGTCCCTATGTTCCATTTATTCTTGATGCTAAGGTAAATAAACAAACTAAACCAAAAGATGACTGGAATGATGATGATAAAAGAAGAGTTGGTTATAATGTTAAGGCAAAAAATATTATAACAGCTGCTTTGAATTATGATGAGTTTTTCAGGGTCTCCAATTGCAAAACGACAAAGCAAATGTGGGATACTCTTCAACTCATTCATGAAGGAACCAACGATGTGAAAAGCTCAAGAATGAATGTACCAGTCCATGAATATGAACTCTTTCACATGAAGAATGGTGAGGAGATAGATGAACTGCAAAAGAGGTTTAATTATATTCATTTATTTAAATATTTATATTTTAATTGCTGTAAACATGTTTCCTCTATTCTTTCTTATGTTAGGTGTTAATGTACAAATTGAAGAGGAGGTGGCTGTTAAGTTGGTATGTTTAGTTCTCCTCAAGCTTTAACCCTTTTTGTTCACTTTCTGAGGGAGATGTCCGTTAAGCTGATATATTAGTTCTCCTCAAATTTTAACCCTTTTCATTCACGTGTACTTGAAGGTCGAGATCATTAAACTGCTGTTTGTCCCAATCTTCAATGGTTCAAAATTACCATTGATGAAGAGGTCGGTTATGAAGCTTTATTATGTTAGTTCACTTTTTTAATAATTTATTTTGTTCATTATAAGTTTAAAACTATATTTAAATCAGAGCAAACAATAAATAAATAATGCCAATTTGCAAGTTTTTTCAGCAGGTTCATCCAAATGTTTGTTGATCTTATAAATCAATTTGCTGATATTGGAGTCCATAAGGAAAAAAGGAATAAATGGACATGAAATTTCTGACCTGCAGACAAACTATCGAGCTTACTCCTTTAAAGTTGCTACAATTTCATCATTTGGAAAATGAGATGTTCAAAGAAGGAATAGAGAACCATGACATTGAAGCTCAGACTTTCGGATATTTGAATTGTTTGATCATGTTGAATTACATTGCAATTTTTGTTGGATATTTTTTTATTTTAAAATAATTTGTTTTGAAATTTAAAAGGTTTTAAATTACCTTTGTTACTATCGGATATCATTCATGTAGCTTATTTTTTATGTTAACTTTTAATTACTATTTAATGATTTTATTTTATTTTTATTGTCTTTAATTGCATTTTGATGTCATTGTTAGATTTATTGCTCTTCTACTCAACGTTTCGATACAATTTACTAGCATCAGGATTTTAAATTTGTTTCAACGTTACATTGACAATGTTTTTTAACATAAGCATGAATATCAATTATAAGGTTGTTTCATTACATTGAATGTGTTTCACCCTTACCATAAATAACAATTAAACAAAAGATTATTTTCGAAACACTTTTGACATCTATAAAAGGTGGATGGTCTTATTTGCTTTGGAGGTTACTATATTTTTTTTATGAAATTTCAGAATTTTATTGTGGTTTGTTTTTCTTTAAGTGACTAAGAAAAGAAATTATTTAACAAAAATACTGATAGTGGGAATTAATCAGCAAAATAAAACAATATAACAATATAACAAATCATACCATTATGACCATTTGGAATCTTGAACAAACTCAATTCGGGTCTATTTGATTTCTTGATTCAACTTAATTAATGGTGGTGTATTGAAAAAGATAATAGAATAAACTATCACAATTGTATAGATTATTATGAAAGTTGTATTCAAACTTATATTATTTAATTAAATGATGTAAATAACATTTGACTATGATATATTATATAGTATCTATACATATATTATGAAGCAATCCCGTTAGGAGGAAAATTTGGACAGGTGTCACGACGAGAATGAAAGCTTCTCATGCAAGTCTTTATTAGATTTTCCTAATCTGGAATTAAAAATTATATTTTTCTGGCTAAAAAATATTTTAAAAAATCGAAAATGGTTTTTAATCATTTGATTTAAATGTTCAAATTCAAATAGCTTTATTGTTCCAATAAATTGTGACTATTTTCAATGCATTGATTTTATTAATTTATTTCTTTTAAAATGTTTTAATTGATTTATTCCAACTCTCAAAAAACCATAAATCTAATTTAAGTCCAACCTACCATGACATCCAATCAAATAATATCTATTTTCATATATTCTTTTTTCTTTCTTTTCAATTCCAATACCACATTCATTTCTACTTTCTTCCATAACCATACGTGTAACACCTCCCTAGGTATTACATGACTCTCCATTCTATCAAAAAAATAAAATAGAAAGTATATACTTAACGCTGGTTACTTTCGGAATTTACTTACAATCTTGTGTATGGTAAAAAAAATTGACAGAGTCTCTTCTGTAATTTCATCATCCCAGACAAAATTACCTACTAACATATTTATTTTCGCATTCGAAAGAAAGGCTCTCTGAGCCTTAAACATCCATATATGTAACTATGCATCATGTATTTCACGACCCTTATAACCAGAGGTCATCGATCTTGAGTTCTAACAGTTAGTAAGTAGATATATACAGACATAAGATATACAAAAACCAGGGTTCATCAGAGAAAGCCACTAAACAAAAACTTGGCTCTTATCAGTTAGATATACAGAACCCCGTGGAATTAGTACTACCCAAAAGAACTAAGCTATCAACACCCTACGGCCCTATAGGTATGTCCAGTTGGCAGACCTCCATGATCATCCCCAGGGTACGACGAGTTTGGCAAAAATCCTCCCTCAGCATCAGCCTCCACAGGCTCCATTTCCTCGTCGAGAGGATCATACTCTGGTACCTCACCCTCAGGCTCCTCTGGCTCCTCCTCGATGAGATCCTCCCCAGGAAGTGCCTCAGCAACCAGGATGTCATCCTCCTCCTCCTCTCCGCCATAAATGATGATAGGAGCAGGTGGCGGCGACTCGGGTACTCCTGCAGGAATGGCTAGCTGTGGTGGCGGCTGATGGTAGGTATTCCCAGACTCTACCAGATGTCGAAGCAATGTCCAGATGGGAGGTAGTGGAACCTCCACAGTCTTCACTTGCTGAGTGATCGAGGTGACACCCTCCTCTGTTCCCTTTGTCGACTACAGTGGCCCCGTGTATGACGCACTACGGGCCCCGAGGTGGATGGCCCACGCGCCAGCCTCATCGTGGAACTCAAACGTATGGGCCAGGAAGCCCGATGGTATCATTCGATGCAGGGGATCGATCTAAACATATAATATAAATTTTCCACAATAGAGAAAAACAATATAAAGGCGAGTTACCAATATATGAGCATAAACCATAGCAGTCATACACTTAATCCAATCACTATAATAACAATAGTTGCATAACATAACATTTAAGGATATCTCCACAGTAATTAAAGATAAAAGTCTTTCGCAAGTTAGTCTCAACACTTCAATATCCACACTTCTAAACACAATCTCTGGAGATCCTAACTTCCCTTATTCGAGCATGATACGTCACGATAATCCCCATAACACAATTGTTTTGTGTGGGTGGCCTCTCGAATGGGTCCGTTGCCCCAATTTTTCTAGGGTATCGTATCTCTCCTATATAATATTTGGATAGTTCCCGATTGAGAACATTCGTGCAGGGTAACCGAGTTCCAGGACAAGAGGTTGCAAAGCCCCAAGCATTACGTGCAGTTCGAGCCCGAATGTCCCTAAAGACCCAAAAGCCCAAAAATAAGCCTTTGGTCCGTAACTATCAAATTTGTCGGTTCACCCCGTGTGAAACTGTAGCTCGATTCACAATGGCACGTCTGCCAAAAAACTCTTTTATGATATTAATCAGTCTTTTAATATCAGTTAGAATTTTAAAACATTTTTAAGGAATTTTCAAAAATCTTTTCTCAACCAACACCAGTCCGACGTCTCGGAACGCTAGGTTCTTAACAGTGGGAATGCTAGTCCGGCTTCACTGTAATCAGAATCCAGTCTGAAACCTCAGCATGAAAATCTAGTCCATTCATCTCTGTTTCCATTCACTTTCCAAATAAAGCCAAATCATTTTGTGTTATTATGATTTTCTCAAAATAACATTTCCAAAACATAAGCTAGGACGAATGTCATACCTCAACTAGTCTCAACAGCTCAACAACACAAATGACAACATATACACATATTCATCAGACATACGCAATTCCAATATCTCAGCATCATATAACATATAAATATTCACAATCAAACAACACTTATCATCACAAGCAGTTCATAATATTAAGTATATAACTAATAGGAACTCCTCACGCTAACTCCCTTTACCTCAGAAACTTAGTTTTCTTGGCTTGAAATGAATTGTGTAGCCCTCAGCTTCCTCCAACGAGTCCAGGCAATACACTTATACCATGTTTCCTTCACAAATCATCATCATACATGTCCATTTTTGAAAACACGATTAATCCTAATCGTGTTTTAACTTGCAACCAATGACTTTGGGATGTTACACTAGGTGAATCAATTCCTTTCTAAGAATTTTGACATGAAAGATATGGGAGAGGCATCATATGTCATTGGCATTGAGATCCACAGAATCCGATCTCAAGGAATTCTTGGTTTGTCTCAAAAGGCCTATATTAGCAAAATTCTAGAAAGATATAGAATGAAAGATTGTTCACCAAGTGTGGCACCTATTGTGAAGGGTGATAGATTCAATTTGAATCAATGCCCTAAAAATGAGCTTGAAAGGGAACAAATGAAAAATATTCCATATGCTTCTGTTGTCGGAAGCCTTATGTATGCTCAGGTTTGTACAAGACCTGACATTGCTTTTTGTTGAAATAAAAGGCACCTCCTCAAGAGACCGGGGAGGGGGGGGGGGGGGGGGGGTGAATTTAGGTTTTGCAAAACTCTTAGAAAATCTTAATTTCTTACAAAAACTTTTGTCCTCTCTTTTAATGATGCACCAAATATATCAAAGAAAAGAGAGAATAATAAGAAACAAGAACAATATGGAATCTTGCAAGAATATGGCCGCAATTCAAGAATTTAACATAACATGAACAATATGAAATATATCATCAATATCATAAAGCATATAACCAATTTCAATGTTACTAGCAAAAATTCAAGAGATAAAGGGAAGAGGAATCACACCAACAATTTATACTGGTTCGAACACAACCTGAGTAATTTACATCCAGTCCTCAAGCATACACTTGAGTATCACCACTATACTTCAAAAATTACACAATTTTTACAAGTATACAAACATCAAGGATTCCCCACCTTTATGCTAACTTGAGATTCCCCAATCAAGAAACTAGTCACCTAAGGATACCCCACCTTAGATACAAATTGGGATACCCCACCCAATTCTAAAAACAGCAAATACAATTCAATTAATGCTATCAAAACTATTACACTTTAAAGATGCATCAATTCTAAAAAGCATTAATGATAAAAATTAGAAAGTAGAAGAAGAAGGCTCAAGTAATCAATTAGACAGCATAATAGCATAGAAAACATAAAAAATTCCGTGTTTAATTTTTTTTTCTTCTGAAAAGTCCCTTTATATAGAGAGTGAAATGGAAAATTATGTCTTTCTGTTACACTAAAAGTAATCGATTACTTTCAAAAGTAATCAATTACTTTTTTGTAACAACCCAAAAGTAGTCGATTACTTTCAAAAGTAATCGATTACTTTTTGCCAGCAAAGCAAGATTGCAAAGAAACACGCGGTAATCGATTACTTTTATGTAACAATCCAAAAGTAGTCGATTACTTTCAAAAGTAATCGATTACTTTTTGCCAGAAAAGCAATATTGCAAAGAAAGCACGTGGTAATTGATTACTTCCAAAAGTAATCGATTACTTTACTAAAAAAATCATGTTTTGCTTCAAAACTCTTTGCAAAACATATTCCATTTAATTTTAAACATTCTCTATATTTTTTTAAAAATCATTTTGATGTTTTAAAACCTTTTAAAAATATCTTACTTGAGCTAACTACTAAAACATCTAATTTTTAAATCATGCATCAAAATCCTAAAACTATTACAAGTCTTCATAAGTTGGAAATGTACCTTTGGTGCTCATCATCAAAACTCCTTGTTGAGTAGCTTTGGAAACGCGTTTGGAAGATCAACATCTACAATCTCCCCCTTTTTTATGATGACAAAACAATTCTTTAATAGAGCATTTCCTTCATAATTTTGTAGTGCAAGACAAGTATGGATTTTGATGTAAAATTTGTGAATGATCAAGATTGTTTTGATTTGAGGAAAGTTCTCCCCCTCAATATATTTCTCCCCCTCAATATGTGAATTTCCTGCATAAACAAGACAACCAACCTTTCTCCCCCTTTGGCATTATCAAAAAGCCATAAAATAATAAAGTTTATACAACGGAAAGGTGTCATCCACATAATATAACAGACATATACATATAGGACCAAATAGTAAAGCATGATAAAGCACGATAATAAGCATAGGTCCATAAAACATGCATAAGTCCAAAATAAAGTCCAAAGACAGTCCAAAACAGTTCACAACAGTCCAAAGATAGTCCAAAATAGTTCACAATAGTCCAAAAGAGTCCTAAATAAAATAGCTACATAACCAGTAAGCTATAATAACCAACTAAGTCAGGAATCTACAGTGCCATCATCATCAGAGTCAACAAGAGCAGAGTCAACACGTGCATCAAGTCCATCAACCCGAGTGTTAAGAAAATTCATCTCACAAGATACACTATCAAAGCGAAGCTCTAAACTCTGAAATCCCTGGGTCATGTCAACCCTCATATTATCAACCTTTTGATTTAAGGAACTAAAATGCTAGTCGACGTGCAAATTCAGAGAATTAAACTGTTGAATAAGAAACTGCTGAAAAGGACCAGAAAATGAAGTAGTACCAGCAGATCCAGTAGAAGCATCCTAATGAGCAGAGGTAGAACAGTAAACAGCATCCGCAGCATCAAGTTCAGCATCAAGATCATCAGGTTCATCATTAGTTCTCATAATAGGACATCCCGCATGACACCAAATCCCATTTATCTTCTTAATTTTCATAGAAGCGAGATGAGAAGGATCAAACTCACTCATAACTGGGTGACGTGTAGAAAGAGCGTCAACTCCAAAAAAAGTCCAGAAATGCACTGATGAGGACAACATAAGGGATATCACCTTTTGGTTTAGCCTTGCATTTCAGCAGGCGCTCACTAAACAACTAGGGCTAATTCAACTTAATTTTGTTTCTAAGATAGAACATAAGAAGGATATCCTCCTCCAATAAAATAGCATAGTTACCCTTTCTAGGGTAAATAATTTTCACAATAGCAAAGTGGAAGAGGCGCCCCTCATAAGTCAGTTAACCAACGGGGGGTTTACGAGGAACATGAGCCATAGGCTCTTTCAGGTATGGTGCTAAGGCTGCATGCCTGTCATAGAAGGCTAAAGATTCAGGGTTCTTAGGTTTTACCTGAACCCCTTGATATTGAAGACCAGAAATGTGCAGCCATGCCTCTGGGGTGATTTCAATCCACTGATGAACAACTGCGGAAATCAGAGAACCATTTTCTCCTCTCTCTAAGCCAAACAAGAATGCCTTAACCAAATCAGGAGAGTAGCTATTCTTCAGATAAACAAAAGTAGTAAGTTCTTGTTCCTCAACCAGTTTTTGAAACTGAAAACCCTCATCAGAGAAATATTCACAATTCATCCAGTGAGGAGGAATATAGTGACGAGGACCGTAGGAGTGAAAGAAATTCTGAAAAACAGCATCTGATTCAAACCTGTGGGAGATATCAATCTTCTCACGAATGGTGTCTGCATCTTCTTCTGAGATGTGTGAAGAAATGGGCTCTTCTACTCGTATATGATCCTGAGGCGTCTGACCAGGGCCGATTTGGGCTTGCTTCCCATGATTCACAGATGTTCCAACTGCTTCCAAGTGTGCGCTGCTGCGTTGATGAGGAGTGAAGGTCGGGGAAGGTGTGACTGAGTCAGTTCCTCGGGTTCTTGGGCGTTTGGAAGCCATGGGAGCGGAGGAAAATAGATGTGACTTCGATTTCAGAATAGGACACTCGATTTGCAGAGGAAGACTCGAACCGGATGAAGCGAACCAGAGTGCTTGCAAGCCATGATGGATCTGTGAAGAAGGAACCGAGAAGAAGATGAAGGTTGCGATCTGGAGAAGAAGATGGTTCGCGGTTTGAGCGGGGAACCGCAAGGAAGGAGGATATTTTGAAGCTCAAACCGTGTTCTATTGATGAATGTAAGATATAGATGATGTTATGGAAGTGAAAAGAAGCTTCGGTTTCACTTGGTCATGGTGGAGAGAAGAGAAACGGACCAAGGAGAAGAGACTCGCATAATGAGGTAGAATACGGGTCTTAAAATTTTCAGATCTGAAAAGTAATCAATTACTTTTAGAAGTAATTGATTACTTCCTTAAAGACCACGTGTTAGACCAGAAAGTAATCGATTTGATTACTTCTTAAAAAAATATTTATAGATATTTTTATTTTTTTAAATTTTTTTAAAAAATGATTTTGAAATTTTTTGAAAAGTAATCCATTGCTTTAAAATTAGTCGATTACTTTTGTTCCAGAAAAAAATTGAAATTTTTGAAATTTTGAAAGCCACACAAATATCCAGAACATCAAATATATGCATATACACACACAATAAAGGGAGATAGAATTATTTGAGACTAGGATCATCAATTATTCCAAGTTCTCTATGGATATAAAAGAAATTTTCTCTAGCTAAAGGTTTAGTAAAAATATCCGCTAGTTGTTTATTAGTCTCTACAAATTCCATTACACAATCCCCTTTTTGTATGTGATCTCTAATGAAGTGGTGCCGAATTTCTATGTGTTTGGTTCTAGAATATTGGATAGGATTTTTAGAAATATTTATTGCACTTGTATTATCACATCTAATGGGTATGTTTGTTAGTTTAATACCATAGTCTAAAAGTTGTTGTTGCATCTAAAGAATTTGAGCGCAACAACTATTGGCGGCTACATACTCGGCCTCATCGGTTGATAAAGATACATTAACTTGTTTTTTGCTAAACCAAGAAAAAAGTGAGTACCAAAAATGTGACAAGTGCCACTTGTGCTTTTCCTATCTAATTTACATCCGGCAAAATCGCATCGGAATATCCAATTAAAGTATAACTAGAACCTTTAGGATACCATAACCCCACATTAATTGTTCCAGCTAAATATTTTAAAATTCTTTTGACCGCTGTTAAATGTGATTCCTTGGGGTTTACTTGATAACGTGCACACATACAAACACTAAACATAATATTGGGTCTACTTACGGTCAAATATAGAAGAGATCCGATCATACCTCGATACTTAGTTATTTCTACGGCATTACCACCTTCATCTTTATCTAGGTAGCATGATGTTCCCATTGGTGTGTTAGCATGATTTGCATTTTCCATTCCAAAGCGTTTAAGCAACTCCTTGCAATATTTTACTTGATTGATGAATATCCCACTAGGAGTTTGCTTTACCTGTAATCCGAGGAAGAAGGTTAATTCCCCCATCATTGAAATTTCGAATTTGCTTTGCATTAACTTAGAAAATTATCTACACAGGCTATCGTTAGTGGCACCAAAAATAATATCATCAACATATATTTGTACAATCAAGATATCTTTGTTTTTCTTTTTAATGAAGAGTGTTGTGTCAACTTTCCCTCTATTAAAACCCTTTTCAAGTAAAAATTTACTAAGTCTCTAATACCAAGCTCTTGGAGCTTGTTTTAAACCATAGAGAGCCTTTTTGAGTTTATAAACATGATTTGGGTTTTCAAAATTTTCAAAACCCAGGGGTTGAGCAACATAAACCTCTTCATTGATCAAGCCGTTTAAAAAAGCGCTTTTAACATCCATTTGAAATAATTGAAAGTCCATGAAACATGCAAATGAAAGTAAAAGACGAATAGCTTCCAACCTAGCAACTCATGGCATAGGTTCCATCATAGTCAATTCCTTCTTCTTGATTGTAGCCTTTAGCCACTAACCTAGCTTTGTTTCTAACTATTATGCCATTTTCATCAAGTTTATTGCGAAAGACCCATTTAGTTCCTATTATTTGTTTATCACTGGGCCTTGGGACTAATTCCCAAACTTGATTTCTAGTGAATTGGTTCAATTCTTCATTCATAGCTATTAGCCAATGCTCATCTAGAATGACATCGTCTATGGATTTTGGCTCACATTGAGAAACAAAAGACATACAATTACATAATTCCCATAAAGACGACCTTGTAGAAACTCCCTTTGATATATCTCCAATTATATTATCAATTGGACGGGCTTTGGCAAATCTCCATTCTTTGAGAATTCCTTGATTTGTTTCTTCAATTGTTGATTCTTGGTTTGGTACGTCATCATCATCCGATTGTTTCCCTCCATAAGGATTATGAGGAATATCTACAAAATCATCAATAATACCTTTCCCATCCTTTTGGGGGTTAGTCTCATCAAAAGTAACATGAATAGACTCTTCAACAATCATAGTTCTTTTATTAAAGACTCTAAATGATTTTCTTGATAATGGATAGCCTAAGAAAACTCCTTCATCCGCCTTGGCATCAAACTTGCCAAGATTGTCTTTACCATTATTCAAAATAAAGCATTTGCATCCAAAAACATGCAAGTGAGCAATGTTGGGTTTTCTTCCTTTATATAACTCATAGGGAGTCTTTTTAATTATTTGTCTAATTTGAACCCTATTAGTTACATAGCAAGCGGTGTTAACCGCATCGGCCCAAAAATACTCCGGTAAATTTGATTCATTTAACATGGTTCTTGCTAATTCTTATAGTGACCTATTTTTCCTCTCAACAACACCATTTTGTTGAGGGGTTCTAGGGACCGAAAAATTATGAGTAATACCATGCTTATCACAAAATTTTTCAAAATCACGATTTTCAAACTCACCTCCATGGCCACTTCTAATACTTGCAATTTTTAGATCCTTTTCATTTTGAATTTGTTTAGCTAATTTTCTAAAGGCATGAAAAGCATTATTTTTATGTACAAGAAAAAGAGTCCATGTAAACCTTGAAAAATCATCAACAATCACAAGTGCATAATGGTCCAAATAAGTCCATATGCAATAGTTGTAGTGGTCTATTAGTAGAGACTATATTCTTGGATTTAAAGCTAGTTTTAACTTGCTTACACTTTTGGCAAGCATCACATAAGCCTTCTTTTTGAAACTTGATTTTAGGGAGACCTATAACCAAGTCTTTAGAAATTAGTTTGTTAAGATGTTCCATGTGAATGTGTGCTACCCTTCTATGCCATAACCAAGCCTCATCATTTTTGCTCAACAAGCATTGAATATTATTATTGATGTCATCTAGGTCTAGCATATAAATGTTGTTGATTCTTTTTCCAACAAATTTAATTTGATTATCATGCAACATTTACTATCAAACACAACCCTATAACCTTTATCACAAAGTTGGATTATTCTAAGTAAATTATGCTTTAAACCATCTACTAAAAGAACATGTTCAATGGTAGTAGACTCATTTCCAATTTTACCAATACCAAGAATTTTACCTCTATTGTTATCACCATAGGTTACGTGACCACTTTCCTTTGGGGAGAGATGAATGAACTTTGAGATGTCTCCCGTCATATGCTTGGAGCACCCACTATCAAGATACCATTCTTTTCCTTGGGTCTTAAAGCAATCCTACAAAATAAGTTTAGTTTTTAGGTACCCAATCTTGTTTGGGTCCTTGTGTATTAGTCTTGGGAACCATATTTTTAGGAACCCACATCATCTTGGCCTTTTCAAGACCAATTCTTTTAACATAGCATCTAGGAGAAATATGACAATGTTTAAAACAATAATGACATTTTACTTTATTTCTAGCATTTTTACTAGATGGAACAAATATTGTTGAATGTGTTTATTTCTTATAATAAGAGTTATACCCTAAGCCAATTTTTACAAAAGGAGATTGTTGATTACCAAGCAAGGTATTTAAATTCCTTTTTCCATTAGTAAACCTAGCAAGAGTGTTTCTTAGGTCCTTATTCTTATTTTCAAGATACACACATTGATCACATTTTGAGGAACTAGGTTTATCATTTCTAGAACTAGCATGCATCAAGGTCATAGAATTAATTTCTAATTTCAAGTCATTTATCTACTTAGCCAATTTTATTTTATCATTTTCATGCATAGAGATTATTGACTTTTGTTTTGTTACCTTTCTAGCAAGTTCTATAGATTCCTCATGCAATTCTTCAAAGGCTAATTGCAATTCATCATAATTGAAAGATAATGCATATTCATCATCGCTTACTTCTTGGTCATCCTTTTGACTTGCCATCAAGAAAAGATTGGAAACTTCATCTTCCTTGCTCTCATCACTTGATGAACAAAGGTCGTTGTCCTCCCATGATATATATGCCATTCTCCCATTCTTTTTCTTCTTAGACCTCTTTTCACCTTTATCTTTCTTTTGGAGAGTAGGACATTCGAATTTGATGTGCCCGGGCTTTCCACATTCGTAGCATAGAGGTGTTGATGATGGTGCATCTTTCTTGGTAGATTTCTTGGAATTGTTGAATCTTTTCCAATTGCCTTTGTTATTGAGGAACTTGCCAAATCTCCTTAATAGTAGGTTGATTTCCTCATTCTTTTGGTCTTCATCATTGGTGTCAATGCTTTCTTTTTCACTTTCATCTCTCTTGGAGGAAGAAACCATAAGTGATATTCCTTTGCCCTTTTTATCCACTTCTTCAGTGTCCTTTAGCCTTGTTAGCTCCAACTCATGCTCCTTGAGCTTTCCAAACAAAGTTTCTAAAGACATTGTTGTTAGATCCCTAGACTCCATGATGGCCATTACCTTTGGTTGCCATTCTCTACTAAGGCACCTAAGTACCTTAGTCACAAGATCTTCATTAGTGAAAGTTTTCTCAAAAGAAAGCAATTGATTAACGATAAGTTGAAAATGATTTTGCACATCATTTATGGATTCATCATGTTTCATTCTAAACAACTCATATTGATGCATCAAGGTGTTAATCTTTGATCTTTTCACCTCACTTGTTCCTTCATGGGTCACTTGTAAAGTGTCCCAAATTTCTTTGCACTCTTACAATTATAAATGCGAAAGAATTCATCAATTGATAAAGCAGTGGTGAGGATATTCTTAGCTTCAAAGTCTAGTTGGACTTTTTGCTTCTCTTCTCTTGTTCATAGATTTTTGGGTTTGTCTTTCCCTTCAATTCCAACACCATGTTTGGGAATGAAGGGACCATTTTCAAAAATTTCCCACAAATCTATATCAATACCTTCAATGAAAATTTTCATTCTAGCTTTCCAATAAGGACAATAAGGATAGCCCTCACCATCAAAAATTGGAAGAGAAGTTGTAAAAATATGTTTATGTTTCCTACCTGAGTTAAGTGCCATTTTCAAAAAAATCTTGAGAGCGATTAAGCCTTAATCAAGACCCTAGCTTTAGATACCAATTGTTGAAATAAAATAAAAGGCACCTCAAAAGACCGGGGGGGGGGGGGGGGGGGGTGGTGAATTGAGGTTTTTCAAAACTCTTAGAAAATCTTAATTTCTTACAAAAACTTTTTGCCTCTCTTTTAATGATGCACCAAATATATCAAAGAAAAGAGAGAATAATAAGAAACAAGAACAATATGGAATCTTACAAGAATATGTCCACAATTCAAGAATTTAACATAACATGAACAATATGCAATATATCATCAATATCATAAACCATATAACCAATTTCAATGTTACTAGCAAAAATTCAAGAGATAAAGGGAAGAGGAATCACACCAACAATTTATACTGGTTCGAACACAACCTGAGTGTTCTACATCCAGTCCTCAAGCATACACTTGAGTATCACCAGTATACTTCAAAAATTACACAATTTTTACAAGTACGCAAACATAAAGGATTCCCCACCTTTATCCTAACTTGAGATTCCCCAATCAAGAAACTAGTCACCTAAGGATACCCCACCTTAGAAACAAATTGGGATACCCCACCCAATTCTAAAAACAACAAATACAATTCAATTAATGCTATCAAAACTATTACACTTTAAAGGTGCATCAATTCTAAAAAGCATTAATGATAAAAAATTAGAAAGTATAAGAAGAAGACTCAAGTAATCAATTTGACAACATAACAGCACAGAAAACATCAAAAATTCCCTGCTTAATTTTTTATGAAAAGTCCCTTTATATAGAGTGAAATGGAAAATTCTGTTTTTCTGTTACACTAAAAGTAATCGATTACTTTTCTATAACAACCCAAAAGTAGTCGATTACTTTCAAAAGTAGTCGATTACTTTTTGCCAGAAAAGCAAGATTGCAAAGAAAGCACGTGGTAATCGATTACTTCCAAAAGATATCGATTACTTTACTAAAAAAATCATGTTTTTGCTTCAAAACTCTTTGCAAAACATATTCCATTCAATTTTAAACATTCTCTATATTTTTTTAAAATCATTTTGATGTTTTTATACCTTTTAAAAATATTTTACTTGAGCTAACTACTAAAACATCTAATTTTTAAATCATGCATCAAAATACTAAAACTATTACAAGTCTTCATAAGTTGGAAATGTATCTTTGGTGCTCATCATCAAAACTCCTTGTACTCAGCTTTGGAAGCGTGTTTGGAAGATCAACATCTACAATTTGCGATTGGAATGCTTGGGAGATATCAAAGTAATCCAGGAATGGAATATTGGAAAGGTGCAAAGAAAGTGTTAAGGTATCTTCAAGGAACCAAGGACTACATGCTTATGTACCGAAGATCTGACATTTTGGAAGTATTTGATTTCTCGGACTCAGATTTTGCTGGTATTGTTGACTCTCGTAAGTCAACATCTGGATACATCTTCATGATGGCTAACGGAGCAATATCTTAGAGAAGTGCAAAACTGACAATAGTTGCTACTTCTACCATGGAAGCTGAGTTTGTTTCTTTATTTGAGGCAACATCACAGGGTATTTGGTTGAAAAGTTTCATTGCTGGTCTACAAGTGGTTGATTCCATTTCAAGACCATTGAAGATATATTGTGATAATTCAGCTGCTGTTTTTATGGCTAAAAACAATAAAAGTGGAAGTCGAAGCAAGCATATCGACATAAAGTATTTAGCCATGAAGGAACATGTCAAATCAAATGAAATTGTTGTTGAACACGTTAGCACTGAATTAATGGTTGCAGATCCGTTGACAAAACGCATGCCAACTAAGTTGTTCACGGATCTTGTAATGTCTATTTGACTCAATTCAGTTATGAGCTCTATTTAGATTTTAATGAAACTTTTGTTATTTTTTGTCTTATCTTTTGATGTATACATTTGGTTGAGAAATACATGTATTTTGGACTCAAGAATAAATTTTGAACATGTTCATTCAGTTATTCATTCAGTTGAAGTTGTTGCTTTTGCTAAGGGTGATTACATTGTGATACATGGAAGGTAATAATCATTTTACTTAGAGAACCTACCGCCATGATTCACGTGATTTACTTTTGGATGTGAGCATAAAGTTATCAGTGATATAGATATTAGAAAGTGTGTTAAATATTGGACCAAGTGAGAGAATGTTGGACTTTATTTTTAATTTTTAAAAATAAAGATAAAGTGGCCCTAATATCTCTCACACATTCCACCACTAACTGACCAAGTCTTAGTTACGTTACTCTTTTTCAGTTTTTAAGAGATAATGGTTGGTTAAGTTGTTAAGGTGATTGTGGGATAGTGGGATATCTGTTTCCTGAAAAGAAGGGATCAGTTTCTTGATGGACAAAATCTGATCTCTATAAATAACAACATAGAGTCCCTAGTCTAAACACAGTCAATAATATTCAATACCCGTTTCCATCATCTGGGATAGTGTTTATAGACTGTAAGTACTTTGTGCTTGATGCAATATCAGAAACGCAGTAGATCATTTTGTGTGTGACGAGGTGCTGTAGATCTGGAGATAGGAAAATTGTTGGTTGCTTGACGTGTTCTAAGAGGAAGGAGCTACAACATTTATTCTGTTAAGAAGTCTTCCTAGTGTGGTATAACAAAGCTATGACTGGAGATTAGTGATCCTAATCCACTATGTGTGTTCATGTGTAAATGAGAATACATAAAAACTATTTTCGGAAAAACTTACAGCCCTCAGCTTCCTCTAACGAGTCCAGGCAATACACTTATACCACGTTTCCTTCATAAATCATCATCATACATGTCAATTTTTGAAAAATTCCTTCTAGCTCACATAGGAGTGATTTTCGGCTATAACTAGGAAAATTAGCTAGGAATTTTGGTTTAACTTAAACTCTTAGAGCTTGATCATATAGGTCCTAGGGAGCTTAAATCAAGTGTTAGAATTGAAAAAAAAAAAAACAAAACCACCAAACCCTCCACCAACATAGTTTCGGCCTCCATGGTAAGGGTTTGGGGTTTCATTTTTCTTTTTACAACAACAACAACTATAACAACAACAACCACTATATGGATCATAAGGTGAGTTTAGTTTCATTAAGTGTGATATTTCAAACAACATAGTTTCAAGTTTCATGAAAATGAAGAAAAAAAAAGGGTTTCAATTAAACAAACTCATGGCAATGGAAAAGATGAACAAAAGAGAAAGAGGAGATTGAGCTCATGAATTACCTTAGTCTTAGGAGGATTGAAAATAATGATGGAAGATTTTGGTTGAGCTCCAAATGATAACTTGATGGCTAAGTTTGGCAAGAAGGAAAAGAGAGAAGTGAGAGTGTGAGAGGGGGAGGGGGGGAGGCGGCGGGTTCTGGGGGTTTTATTGGGGGAGGGGATTTTGATATTTTAGGGAGTTGTTTGGTTAGATTAAGAGGATTAATGGGTTTTAACTATATAATAATATATTAGGTGTAATCTTATATTAAAAGTTATGATGTAACCAATTTTCATAGTCTCATCAATCACTTTTATCATCTCTGCTCCACACTATTTCTGCACCCATCTCGTTTTGTTATTTACCCGTCTCAAATTTCTTCTGCGTGCTTTCATTAATTACTTCGAAAATTTTCAGAATAACTCCTATCACTTGAGATCAGAGTAAAAGTCATTGATTTTTCATTCCGAAGTCAAAATTAGTTTCTCTGATCAATATATTCTTACTGACAGTTGTCGCGACCGTCCCGTCCGGGAGCCGTTGACAGAATGATTGATTCTGCTCGTACGTATTCCCGGGTGCAATGTGAAACTCAAAGCCACGTAGGTCTTATAGAAAAAGTTTGATTGGTTGGTTGATTTTATTTTATTTTTTTTGGAAAAGATTTGATTTTTGATTTTTTTATGTTAAAAAAAAGATTTTGTTTCAAAATAAATTCACTCTTGCACAGGGTCCACGATAGCAGTGCTATACGATAAACCCTTACAATTCATATGCCACTTGAGGATGAAAAATCATACATCAACGTCGTAGATTGTTGTGTGAATTAAAAACGTTTTTTTTTTCATTTTTTTTATAAAACGTGTTAAAAGAGTAAATTGAAAACATTTTATTATTTTTATAAAAGATAATTCATTCTCGCATAGGGTCAAAGATAGTCAAGCTATACGATGAACCCTTACAATTCATAATACACTTGAGGATGAAAACTCATACATCAACGTCATAGATTGTTGTGTGAATAAAAAATATTTTAAAATGGATTTTAAAATTTTTCTTTATATTTTATTTTTTGTCATTTCTAATGTTTTGTATTTTTTTAGTTTAGCATCCATTTTTGAAAGAACTTGGCCCAATAAACAAACCAAAAGGAAAACAAAACTCATGTCTTGGTCTTAAGGACATTAAGCTCACATGCCAAGAGAATCAAAAAAATAAAAATAAAACACACCCACATCCCAAATCAGAAGCCCAACCCATTTCGAGCCCAAACACCTTAATAAGAAAAATAAAAATAAGAAAAAAAATAGTAAAACCAAATTAAATGAAAAACAGATCAGAGAAGCTTGTGCTTCATTAACTACCACATGTATAGCAAGAATGGGGCGAACAGGGCCGCCGGAAGATGCGACGGAGGTGAGCGGCACGACGGCGATAAGGTAGGAGGCATGAACGATGGCGCGCGGCGGTGGCTCTGGTTGGGTGTGTCTGAACAGTGGAAGTGAGCAGCGAGGACGGAGGCGAAGGTGAGACTCAAGCGACAGAAGAGCAGGAGATTCGAACAGCGGCGGTGTGAGCGATGGCGACTGGTGTGGGTAGCGTGAAATAAACAACTATAAACACGAGAAGGGGGGTTGAATTGTGTTTATCAGAATTTAAGCAAAGTTGAAATCTTTTCGCAAACAAAAGCTAGATTTGGACGAATGGAAGGATACAAGATGGATGGGTGACTTTTGTAAACACACCACTTGATAGACGTAAGAAAACTAAAACAATTAAAGAGGTTATAAGGAAAGAGAGAATGACACAGTTATTTATCCTGGTTCACTCTTCAAAACAAAGAGCTACGTCCAGTCCTTGGCAGCACCAAGATTTATCCACTATAACTGATTAGGTTACAGACTCAAGTATTATTTGCACACCTAGCCTCTTCAGGATCAAAGACAAGTATTCTTTGCACACTTAGCCTCTTCAGGCTCAAGACAAGTATTCTTTGCACACCTAGCCTCTTCAGGCTCACTCAGGTTTGTTTGAGAGATTTGGTTTGTAATAAATACAACTTCTCATAGACAGATCTTTCACTAACACTCAGAGAGTGGTTTAAATGTAAAGCTTAGGAAAGTCTGCGTAATAACTTCAAATGATTGAAGAATACCGAATGAAAGAATGAAAAAATTAATGTGCAGAGTAATGGCTCTTTGATGCTATGTGTATTCTCACTACTCTCCATCTTCAATGACTTCTGTATTTATGGTCTTCAAGCATTTAGGATCCGTTAGAGACATTCCCTCAGATGTTGGCTTCAAGCAGAACTTAATTAAATGCAATAGAGTTGTTCTGGGCAGCCATTAATGCTATAGGAACGTTGGTTGTACTCTAACATGAAGGATCATGGCTTTATGCATCGTGATACAGCCATATCAGAGTTGTGCAGAGAGCTTTTTGTACTTTGCTGAGTACACTTCCCTTTTTGTGTAAGGACCAGAGGTACTAGGGAATAAAGCATGTTGGAAGCATTCTTTAACTGGTCTTTGGTTTTGATTATCCAAGGTTGCTTGAGAGAGTAACTTCTGACTTTTCTTGATAATCATGAAACTGAGTAGGAGAGAAGGCTTCAAGTCTCTTTCTGGTTCTTGAAATACAATTCTGATAATCCTTATAGAATTCGTGTTCATAAGATAAGTGCTTCCATCTTGAAAATAACCGCGTCTATCTAGCCATTTGAGATTTTTTCATTCGGGCTAGTAGACGAGCTCCATATTAAGGACTCAACAAGTCCAAAGACTAGTGTGGACGAGCGCTTATGTCACCTTTAGTGGATGAGCGCTTCTGTTACTCTAGTGGACGAGAGCCTCTGTTACTCTAGTGGAAGAGAGCCTCTGTTACTTTAGTGAATGAGAGCCTCTGTTACTTTAGTGGACGAGCTCAATTTGCCACGCCATTGGACGGATACTCCTGTAACTGGTTGAACGTAACCTAGTAGACGAGCTCCATATGCCATGTCATTGGACGAGCCATTCTGATACCTTAATGGACGAGCTCCAAATGCCACGTCATTGGACGAGCCATTATGATACCTTAATGGACGAGCTCCATCTGCCACGTCATTGGACGAGCGCTTCTGATACCTTTAGTAGACGAGCGCCTCTGTCACTTTAGTAGACGCTGGCTTTCATCACTTTAGTGGACGCAAGTTTCTATCTCTTGCGTTTTGGATGTGCACTTCAATCACTACGGTGCTGGACGTTTGTTTCAATCACTTGTGTGTTGGACGTGAGCTTCTATCACTACACTGTTGGACGTGAGCTTCTATCACTACAGTGTTGGACGTGCGTTTCAATCACTTGCGTTGGACGGATGATTCTCTTATTTAATCTACACACTCGATAGACAGGTTAGAAACCAATATGAAGGTTAATTAAATCATTAACCAATGTTTAGTTCTCATCAAAACTTAGGGAAATGCATATCAGACATTTTAGAGACTTAACAATCTCCCCCTTTTTGATGATGACAAACATTGAGATGATTTAATGAACCTCAGAAAATATCAACAAAGAAAATAACATATATCAGACAGGTTGAAATTTTCTTAAGCGAACAGGACATATCATATTCATTCTCCCATTCTCCTATAACATATTTCTATCACAATTCTCAATTTCTCCTATTAAATTTTCTTAAGCGAACATGTCATATCATATTCATTCTCCCATTCTCCTATAACATATTTCTATCACAAATCTCAATTTCTCCTATTATATCTCCCCCCTTTTTGATGATGACAAACATTGAGATGATTTAATGAACCTTAGAAAATATCAATAAAGAAAATAGCATATATCAGACAGGTTGAAATTTTCTTAAGCGAACAGGTCTTATCATATTCATTCTCCCATTCTCCTATAACATATTTCTATCACAAATCTCAATTTCTCCTATTAAATTTCCTTAAGCGAACAGGTCATATCATATTCATTCTCCCATTCTCCTATAACATATTTCTATCACAAATCTCAATTTCTCCTATTCTCCCCTTTTTGTCAACATCAAAAAGGGTTATCAAGTTTTATTTATGAGATATGTTAAGGGCAAGATAACATGTTAAGAAAATCATAGTAATGCAGCAAGCATATTAGACATACTCCACTTAAACTATTGTATCATTACTCCCCCTGAACTAATGCTTAGTTGAAAGAACATGTATATAGGAGTAATGACAGATTTAGCATAGACAGGTTAACATTCATACATGTCATTCAGCAATGCAATGCATGTTTAGATTATCTCTAATAAATAAAAACCTTTCTTCTGCGAGGGGTTTAGTGAAAATATCAGCCTATTGATTTTCAGTTTTAACAAACTTGATATCAAAGATCCCTTTCTGAACATAATCCCTAATGAAATGATGTTTGATTTCAATATGCTTAGCCTTAGAATGCTGAATTGGATTTTTAGTTAAGCATATAGCACTGGAATTATCACACCATACAGATATGTTATGTTCATAAATAGAGTAATCCTCAAGTTGATGTTTTACCCATAAGAGTTGAGAGCAGCAACTAGCAGCAGAGATGTATTCTGCTTTAGTAGTAGACAGGGCAATGGTTGTCTGCCTCTTGCTTGACCATGAGACTAAACTTGCTCCAATGAAGTGACATCCTCCACTGGTGCTTTTTCTTTCTATTCTGTCTCCAGCAAAATCAGCATCACAATATCCCACTAATCTGTATTCTTTTGATCTTAAATACAGCAAACCAAGATTAGTAGTTCCAAGCAAATATCTAAATATTCTTTTAACAGCCTTAAGATGAGATTCTCTAGGATCGATTGGAATCTAGCACACATACAGACACTAAATTGAATGTCGTCTGCTTGAAGTTAAGTACGATAGATAGAGCCAATCATACCTCTCGTAGACAGTTTGATCTACCTTTTTACCTTCATCATCTTTGCTTATTTTTGCATTGGGTTGCATAGGGGTTTTCATGAGCTTTGCATTTTCCATTTTGTATTTCTTGAGTATCTCCTTGATATATTTTTGTTGATGAATGTAAATTCCATCACTTGTCTGCTTGATTTGTAATCCAAGGAAGAACTTCAATTCTCCCATCATGCTCATCTCAAATTAAGCTTGCATTAGATTTGAAAATTCCTTGCACAGCTTTTCATTAGTTGCTCCAAAAATAATATCATCAACATATATTTGAACTATAATAAAGTTCTCTTTAGAGCATTTTTTGAATAGAGTAGTGTCTACTTGTCCTCTAGTAAAGCCATTATGCATGAGAAAAGAACTGAGTCTATCATACCATGCCCTAGGTGCTTGTTTCAAACCATATAATGCCTTTTTAAGTTTGAAAACGTGATCTGGTTTATCGGTATCCTCAAAACCAAGGGGTTGCTTAACATACACTTCTTTAATTATACCATTTAGAAAAGCACTTTTTACATCCATTTGAAACAGGGTAATTTGGTGTTGTGCAACATATGACATTAAAATGCGTATGGCTTCTATTCTAGCTACATGTGCAAAGGTTTCAGTATAGTCAATACCTTCTTGTTGGTTATAGCCTTGAGCTACTAACCTTGCCTTATTTCTGACAACTTTACCATCTTCATCCAATTTATTTCTGAAGACCCATCTTGTTCCAATAACCGACTTGTTTTTAGGCTTATAGACAAGAGTCCATACATCATTTCTTGTGAACTGGTTAAGTTCTTCCTACATAGTAAGAATCCACCTTTCATCCTCAAGAGCTTCTTCAATGCGTTTAGGCTCCAAATCTGAAATAAAGGCCACATTGCTTGATTCTCTTAATGTGGATCTGGTTCTTACTCCTTCAGAAGGATTTCCAATAATAAGATCCTTAGGATGATGAGTGTTGAACTTCCAATCCCTTTTGAGATCATCATGAAGATCTTGACTTGTCTGCTGACTCGTTTGTTCCACTTGCCTTTCAGCCCTCAGGCACAGGTTCTGTTTTGGTTAGATCGGGTTGTTGACTTTCGGCTTGTTTATATCAAGACCTGCAAGATCATCTTCTAGATCCGATAGTTCTTTATCGCCTTTAATCCATCATTGAATTTAACATGAACAGATTCTTCAATAATACAAGTTCTTGAATTGTATACTCTAAAAGCCTTAGACTTTTCAGAATATCCTACGAAAATACCTTTATCTACCTTAGAATCAAACTTTCCAAGATTATTTTTGGTATTCAGAATAAAACATTCACATCCAAAAGCATGAAAATAAGATATGTTGGGGCTTTTTCCTTTCCACAATTCATAAGGTGTCCTTTTTAGAAAAGGCATAATAAGTATTCTGTTTTGTACATAACAAGCAGTGTTTACAGCTTCTGCCCAGAAGTGCTTAGGGAGATTATTTTCATTGAGCATAGATCTGGTCATCTCTTGCAGAGATCTGTTCTTTCTCTCAACCACTCCATTTTGCTGTGGAGTTGTAGGTGTAGAGAAATTGTGAGAGATTCCATTCTCCTCACAGAACTGTCTAAACTGCTCACTTTCAAATTCTCCCCCATGATCACTTCTAAGGGTAGAAATACAGAAACCCTACTCATTTTGTTCTCTTTTGCAGAATACTGAGAAAGCCTTAAAAGTCCCATCCTTGTGTGTTAGGAAGAGTACCCATGTGTATCTAGAATGGTCATCAACTATGACAAATCCATATTTTCTTCCAGCCAGGCTGGCAACACTAACTGGTCCAAACAGATCCATGTGTAACAACTGAAGAGGTCTAGAGGTTGATACTTGGTTTTTATATTTGAAACTTGATTTTATCTGTTTACCTCTCTGACATGCATCACACAAGACATCTTTCTTAAAGCTAATACCAGGCAATCCTCTCACGAGATTATTCCTTTTTAATTCAGAAATTAGTTTCATACTAGCATGTCCTAGTTTCTTATGCCATAACCATCTCTCATCCTCTTTAAACATCAGACAGGTTACACTTTGATCTGAGAGATCAGACAGTTCAATCTTATAAAGATTTTGTTGCCTTTTAGCTGAAAAGAAAGTTTTGCCACAACAGTCTTTAACTATGCATACATCCTTGGTAAAGGAAACATCAAAACCACTATCACATAATTAACTTATGCTAAGCAAATTGTGGCTTAATCCTTTAACCATAAGAACATTAGATATAGAGGGAAGAGGGGGTTTACCACCATTAGTACCAATTCCTATAACTTTCCCTTTCTGATTCCCTCCGAAGGCAATGTGTCCTCCTTTCTTAAGTTGGAGGTCTAGGAACATAGACCTTTCTCCTGTCATATGATGCGAGCAGCCACTGTCCAGGTACCAGCAGTGGTGTTTTCTTTGTCCTGTTGAGGACATCTGTAACAAAAATTATTTGATCTTTAGGTACCCATATTTTTCTGGATCATTTTCTGCTAGTTCTAGGAGTCTGTGAAGACTTCCTTCTCTTCTTATGGATACACTTAGACATAACATGCCCAGTTTTTTCACAGAAGTTACAAACATGTGTCGATTTGGTTACAATTGACTTAACAGATATTGAAGAAGCTTTAGTTGATACTTTATGATGTGTCTGATGGACATATCCAATACCTTCTTTGTTAAGAGAGTGCCTCTGACTGCCAAGTAGCTTAGTCAGATTGTCTCTACCATTAACAAATTTGGCAAGATCAGAAGTGAGCTCTTCCACTTTCTGTTGAAGTTTTTCAACTTCTTCAGATGGTGATGTTTCACTTGAGATCTTAGCTTCATTAGACTTGTCAGTCTTCAGCTCACTGTTTTCTTTAGCCAGCTTCTCGCACTCTTGAGATTTCTGTTTATGCTCACTGGTGAGATTTACATACTCTCTCTTGAGGGATTTAAAGGCTTTAGATAAGCAGTTGGATTCCTCCATCAACTAGTTCCTCATAGGCATCAAGTAATTCCTCATAGTCAGGATGTACCTCATCGCCAAAGTCTGAGTCAGTGTTGGCCATCAAACAGAGATTGGCTTCTTCCTCTGTTTCTTCATCAGAAGATGTTGACTCCAGATCCTCCCAAGTAGCCATCATTCCTTTCTTCTTCTTCTTGAAGAATTTCTTAAAAGGGCCCTTCTTGAGTTGAGGACATTCATCCTTGATGTGACCGGGCTTCTTGCACTCATAGCAAACAATTGGACTTTTGTCTGTTGAGGTGGATTCTTTGAAGTTCTTGTCCTTGTTGAACCTTCTGAATGGCTTATCCCTCTTGAACTTCTTTTTCTGTAGGAGAAGCTTTATCTTCCTGGTCAGGAGAGACAATTCTTCATCACTCTCAGAATCCTCGAGTTCTGATAGGACAGCATCACTGGATGACTCATCTGCCTTCAGAGCCTTGGAAACTTTTGCTGACTTTTGATCAACTTTTAGAGCAATTGACTTGCCCTTCTTTGGTGCAACTTCATCTCCAAGTTCTTGCTCATGAACAGTGAGTGTTCCAAGAAGTTCATCCATAGTCAAGGTAGTGAGATCCTTGGCTTGAGAGATAGCAGTGACCAAAGGTCTCCACTGTTTAGGTAGACTTCTCAGAATATTTCCAACCTTCTCAGCATTGGTATAGCCAAGAGATTTTAAACTGTTGATTATAGTTTGAAATCTTCCTATCATTTGAGCAACAGATTCTCCTTCCTTCATGACAAACAGCTCATACTTTCTGACAAGTATGACAATCTTTGACTCTTTGACTTTGGTTGTTCCTTCATGTGTGACAGCTAAAGTGTCCCATATTTCTTTGGTAGAGTCACAAGAACATACCTTCTCAAACTCCTCTGGACTGAGAGCACAAATGATGTTATATCTAGCTTTATGGTTCAGCTCCCATTTTGTCTTTTCTTCAGTAGTCCACTGAGCTTTTGATCTGTCAGTGTTATCATCATTCTTGGGAAAGAATGGATCATCTGTAATGACATCCCAAAGATCAGAGTTTGTAGATAGAATGAACCATTGAAATCTATCTTTCCAATAGTTGTAGTTTTTTCCATTGAAGTAAGGAGGTCTGGTTAGGGAAGCTCCTTCAGTCTGATGACTTCCACTTGAACTAGCTCCAGCAGTCATGTCTATTCTTCAGGACCTTTTACCTCTCCAGTGTTAGATGCTCAACCCAGAGGCTGAGCTCTGATACCAACTGAAATATACAACTATAAACACGAGAAGGGGGGGGGGGGGTTGAATTGTGTTTATCAGAATTTAAGCAAAGTTGAAATCTTTTCTCAAACAGAAGCTAGATTTAGACGAATGGAAGGATACAGGATGGCCGGGTGACTTTTACAAACACACCACTTGATAGACGTAAGAAAACTAAAGCAATTAAAGAGGTTATAAGGAAAGAGACATTGACACAATTATTTATCCTGGTTCACTCTTCAAAGCAAAGAGCTACGTCCAGTCCTTGGCAGCACCAAGATTTATCCACTATAATTGATCAGGTTACAAACTCAAGTATTATTTGCACACCTACCCTCTTCAGGATCAAAGACAAGTATTCTTTGCACACTTAGCCTATTCAGGCTCAAGACAAGTATTATTTGCACACCTAGCCTCTTCAGGCTCACTCAGGTTTGTTTGTGAGATTTGGTTTGTAATAAATACAACTTCTCACAGACAGATCTTTCACTAACACTCAGAGAGTGGTTTAAATGTAAAGCTTAGGAAAGTCTGCGTAATAACTTCAAATGATTGAAGAATACCGAATGAAAGAATGAAAAAATTAATGCGCAGAGTAATGGCTCTTTGATGCTATGTGTATTCTCACTACTCTTCATCTTCAATGACTTCTGTATTTATGGTCTTCATGCATTTAGGATCCGTTAGAGACATTCCCTCAGATGTTGGCTTCAAGCAGAACTTAATTAAATGCAATAGAGTCGTTCTGGGCAGCCAGTAATGCAATAGGAACGTTGGTTGTACTCTAACATGAAGGATCATGGCTTTATGCATCGTGATACAACCATATCAGAGTTGTGCAGAGAGCTTTTTGTACTTTGCTGAGTACACTTCCCTTTTTGTGTAAGGACCAGAGGTACTAGGGAATAAAGCATGTTGGAAGCATTCTTTAACTGGTCTTTGGTTCTGATTATCCAAGGTTGCTTGAGAGAGTAACTTCTGACTTTTCTTGATAATCATGAAACTGAGTAGGAGAGAAGGCTTCAAGTCTCTTTCTGGTTCTTGAAATACAATTCTGATAATCCTTATAGAATTCGCGTTCATAAGATAAGTGCTTCCATCTTGAAAATAACCGCATCTATCTAGCCATTTGAGATTTTTTCATTCGGGCTAGTAGACGAGCTCCATATTAAGGACTCAACAAGTCCAAAGACTAGTGTGGACGAGCGCTTCTGTCACCTTTAGTGGACGAGCACTTCTGTTACTCTAGTGGACGAGAGCCTCTGTTACTCTAGTGGACGAGAGCCTCTGTTACTCTAGTGGACGAGATCCTCTATTACTTTAGTGGATGAGCTCAATTTACCACGTCATTGGACGGATATTCCTGTAACTGGTTGAACGTAACCTAGTAGACGAGCTCCATATGCCACATCATTGGACGAGCCATTCTGATACCTTAATGGACGAGCTCCAAATGCCACGTCATTGGACGAGCCATTATGATACCTTAATGGACGAGATCCATCTGCCACGTCATTGGACGAGCGCTTCTGATACCTTTAGTAGACGAGCGCTTCTGTCACTTTAGTAGACACTGGCTTTCATCACTTTAGTGGACGCAAGTTTGTATCTCTTGCGTTTTGTACGTGCGCTTCAATCACTACAGTGCTGGACGTTTGTTTCAATCACTTGTGTGTTGGACGTGAGCTTCTATCACTACACTGTTGGACGTGAGCTTCTATCACTACAGTGTTGGACGTGCGTTTCAATCACTTGCGTTGGACGAATGATTCTCTTATTTAATCTGCACACTCGATAGACAGGTTAGCAACCAATATGAAGGTTAATTAAATCATTAACCTATGTTTAGTTCTCATCAAAACTTAGGGAAATGCACATCAGACATTTTAGAGACTTAACGTAGAGGTCTGAGATTTGAGCAGATCCGCGTATTCTATGCCAGGATCGTGGTGGCTGAGGCGGAGGCTCTGTCAAGAATATGCGGCGGTGGTTCGGTGGCGGTTGCGGAGGTGACTTGAAACAAGGATCTGATCTCTTTTTTTTATGGTGTTTTTGTTGTTCTCTTTTGGTTTTTTTGATTTAGGATGATGGTGGAAGTGAACTTTTATGGATTGTTGAGATTGAAGGGAGATGTTGTTACTGGTATGGTAGTTATGGAGATGAGGCCATGGACTGGGTGAAGATGAAGGGTGGTTATGGGTGGTTCGTGGTTCTGTTTTTTATTTTCCTGGCTGAAGGGATGTGTTTAATGGAATGGCGTGGATGATGTTGAAGATGGAATGTGTTTCATTATGGAGGCTATGGTGTTTCTGGTCTGAGATGAAATGATAATGGTTGTTATGGTGGCTTAAGTGGGAGGAAGGTCATGAAGAAAAATGGTGAAGAATCAAGTGATGATAATGAAGAAAACAAAATGGGAGAGAACCCCCCTTCCTTTTTTACACCTCTTCAATCTTTTTCAATGTCCATTTTTGTGTTTCATTCCTCTTCTCAAGCTCTGAAGAATACCCAAAATGGAAGCCTATGCTTGAGCCTTGTCAATTGAAAGCTGCTGATAGTGTGATTTCGCATCATAATTCATGTACATTTTTGCATTCATTTTCATATAGTTTAGGCATATTTAATTTGATTTTAGTTAGTTTTTGTCTTGGAACGGGTAAGGCGGTGTCGTGGTGTTGTTTTGCAGAAATTAAAGAGAAAATGCTCAAAATCAACCATGATGGAGCTTAGATGAAGATAGAGCTTGAAAGGTGAAGAAAATAGCCAAACAGAGCCCATCACGGCGATGATCAAGCAGAGCAGAAGGCAAAAGTCAGAAGCTGTCACGGCCTAGCCGTGATGCCCATCACAACCGTGAAAGACCAATTGGTGGAGACAGAAGCGATCACGGCCTAGCCGTGATGAGTGTCACGATCGTGACAGTCCAAAATTTGAAAGCGCGCCTTTGGCAGAACGCGTCACGGCCTGGCCGTGATGGCCATCACGGCCGTGACGCGCGTTTTGGATCAGAAATTCTATAAATAAGGCGCTGGGCAGAACTTTTAAGAGAGAATTTTGAGGCCAGAAAAAGAGAGCTTGGAACCCTAAAACATCTGCTCTGACCTAGAGCAGCCGCGGCTGGGAATTGCAAAGAGGGATTCCAACCCAAAAAGGGAGCTGCTGAGAGGGGCTGCTGGACTACTGTGGGAAGCTGCCATGGAGTTCTTCCTTTCCCTTTTCTCTATTGCTTTTATTTACGACGGAGAGAACACACTGGGAACAATATTTCACATTCAGAACATTATTTCTTTTTTCTTTTTGTTATTTTATTATTTTTTATTTATATATATATTTTTACTTAGGCTTGGACTTAAAACAACTTGTAACAGAAACAAGTTGGGCCATTAACATAAACACATTTTTTATTATTTTTTCTGTACTTTCGATTTTTTATTTTGTAAATATAAATTAAAAGGATAAAATACCCGGACAAAATTAGGTGTTCACAGCTGCCCCTTAAGGGGTGGATTGTTCGACAGAAGCTCGAACAGAAAGATAAAAGAGCTTACGGGGTGGATTACCCGTTAAAAGCTCGAACAAGAAGGTAAAAGAGCCTACGGGATGGATTGTTCGTCTGAAGCTCGAACAGTAAGATAAATGAGCTTAAGGGGAGGATTGCCCGTCAGAAGCTCGAACAGAAAGGTAAATGAGCTTACGGGGTGGATTGCCCGTCAGAACACGAACATAAAGGTAAAAGAGCTTACGGGGTGGATTGCCTGTCAGAAGCTTGAAAAGATAGATAAAAAAAGCTTACGGGGTGGATTGCCTGTGAGAAGCTCAAATAAAAAGTTAAAAGAGCTTACGGGGTGGATTACTAAAAGAGCTTACGGGGCGGATTGCACGTCAAAAGCTCGAACAGAAGGATAAAAGAGCTTACGGGGTGGATTGCCCGTCAGAAGCTCGAACAGAAAGATAAATGAGCTTACGGGGTGGATTGCCAAAGATAAAGAGCTTACGGGGTGGATTGCCCGTCAGAAGCTCGAACAGAAATATAAAAGAGTTTACGGGGTGGATTGCCCGTTAGAAGCTTGAACAAAAAGATAAAAGAGCTTACGGGGTGGATTGTCCGTCAGAAGCTCGAACAGAAAGAGCTTACGGGGTCTCATACCCGTTGAAGCTTGAAAACAAAACGAGCTTACGGGGTCTGGTACCCGCCGAAGCTTGAAAACAAAAAGAGCTTACGATGTCTGGTAACCGTCGAAGCTTGAAAATGGGGATAAAAGAGCTTACGGGGTCTGGTACCCGCCGAAGCTTGAAAACAAAAAGAGCTTACGGGGTTTGGTACTCGCCGAAGATTGAAAACAAAAAGAGCTTACGAGGTCTGGTACCCGTCGAAGCTTGAAAAAAGGGATACAAGAGCTTACGGGGTATGGTACCCGTCGAAGCTTGAAAACAAAAAGAACTTACGGGGTTTGGTACCCGCCGAAGCTTAAAAAAAGATAAAAGAGCTTACGGCGTATGGTACCCGCCGTAGCTTGACAATAAAACAGAGCTTACAGGGTCTGGTACCCGCTGAAGCTTGAAAATAAAAAGAGCTTACGTGGTCTGGTACTCGCTGAAGCTTGAAAAGAAGGGTTAAAAGCTTGTGGAGTCGGTTATCCGCTGAAGCTTGAAAAGAAAGGTTAAAATCTCGGGGAGTCGGTTATCCACTGAATCTTTAAGAAAGGTAAAAAGCTTGCGGAATCGGGTATCCACTGAAGCTTGACAAGAAAAGAGCTTACGAGTCTAGTACCCGTCGAAACTAGAAAACCAAAAGGAGCTTACGGGGTCTGGTACCTGCCGAAGCTTGAAAAATAAAGATAAAAAGCTTGCGAGGCCCTATGCCTGCTAAACCTAACCAAAGACAACATCTTATGCGCCCTGTGTCCGTTAAAGTCGAACAAAGACAGAACGGAACTTATGAGGCCTTGTGCCTGCTAAAGCTAACAAAGATATGACTTTTGGGGCCTTGAACCCGCTAAAGCAAAACAAATGCAATGCAAAGATGTTGACTTTGTCGATGCATGAAATGATGAGACAATGCATGATGTGAGATGCTTTTTTTGTGATGGATGAAAACTTCGATTATTATTTTTGCTTTTTAATGCATGATGCATGAGATGCTTTTGATGATTGATGAAAACCGTGATGCATGATTCAAGAGATGCTTTTGATGAAAACCTGGATTGATTTATTTTTTATTTTTTTGCAAACCACTCTTTGATCCTTGGCTCCTTAGAGTTTTGATTCCAGCAGAGATTGAGGATGAGCTACAGTGAGACTCCTTAATTTCGATCACCACTTGCTTGCTGAATTGATGTTTTACTTCTTGCCTGAGATACGCTTCTTTGTGATGATTATCCCAAAGGATGAGATTGTCTGATCAACTTTCAGGTATGTGACTTGCCCCAGTCCTCATGTATAGGGAGCCTTTCATGACTTGTCCTCTTAAACTGCTCCAGTTTGTCATTTTGAGGAGACTTTTGTACTTTGTTTGTATTTGACCCTAATTTTTGAGTTGGTCGCTCTTTGCGAGTTTCCAACCTACCGGATCGCTCTAACTTTTTCCTAGACTGCCTTTTCAGGTTTTTAGTCTAGCGAGCCTTTTTTGTTTTCTTTTTATTTTTTTGATTTTTGATTTTTTTATCTCTCTTTATTTTTGGGTGAGTGGACACTTTTTGCCACCCTTATTTGTGATGATCAATGCTCTTGCTTGAATTACCAATTGAGGATGCCACTTTCCTTCTTGTATTTAGAATTCTTCTGACCAGAGTTGTTCATCAAGGAATTACCATTAGAAGGCTAAAGTGTACTTGAACTCATAATTACCTTACCTGAATCATCATGTAACAAACATGCATGGATTCAAAACTATGACAGGAAAGGACATTATTGCTTGAACAACTTCTTGATTGGTGTCGGAAGTTGGACGACTCAAATGGTATTGATAGCAAGGCACACAAGAGGTGATATGGAGGTCAAAAGGATATTGCCCCAATTTGAAATGGGCTTAGTATAGTCATATGAAAATGAAATGGGCTTGATGTATGCTACTTAAGAACAAAATTGCCCCAGAGTAGTTTCCGTGAGGACAGAGTGCCCCAGTGTAGGGTTCCCAGATGAAATCGCCCTAGTGTAGGGTACTTGATAAGGAAAACTTTAGAATGATATTGCCCCAGTGTTGGGTCCAAAAAATGAAACTGCCCCAGTGTAGGGCACTTAACAAGGAAAACTTGACAATGGAACTGCCCCAGTGTAGGGCATCCAATAATGGAAATGCTATAAAATAAGACCCTTGAATGAAATGTTTTGCTCCATGTAGAACTTGGCCTAATTTTTGCTTAGACCGCCTTTGAGAGTTTTCAACCTAACAAGTATTTTTTTTTTCATTCCTTTCTTTCTCTTTTCTTTTTAAGAGGAGAAATAATTTAAAAACTAGAAGAGCACAAACTTTTTGTCTCAAAATTAAAGTTGATAAAAAAGTAGCAATCATTCATTGATCAGAATGGACTTTTCAGGCTTGTAATGTGGCCAATGGTTGGGGGTCGTGAAAGGAAGGATATAAGGGTCAAACAAATGTGTTAAGGTTGAATAGGATCAAGGATCCATACTCTTTTTCGGATTTTTGAGAACATTTGCTTTCTTCTAACTTTCCTTTTTTTCTTCCTTTTTTTCTTGTTTTTTTGCATGAGGTTTTTCATCCTCTTTCTTTCTCCGTCTTTATTTTTCTTCTTATTCTTTTTTCTTTTCTATTTTTTTTCACTTTATCACTTTATGCTTCAAAATCACTATTTCTTTCATACTTACCCCTTGTTTAGGGGTGATCCTTGTCCAAGGTTCTTTGAAGAAAAGTTTCAAGCTCAAAAGGGGTAACTATGGGTAATGATGATATTTTCTTAAGGATAGAGAAAGACGACCAATCTTCATTTCAAATCACGATTGCTTATTTTTTCAGAGACAAATATGGTACTCACCAAGTTTTTATTTATTTTCTCCTCTTTTATTTTCTTTTTCTTTTTCTTTTCTTTTCTTTTCTTTTTTGAATTGTTTTTTGAAAAATGGTGGGCCCATGTGGGCTGATCAATGCCCCACAAAGAAATACTAATAACACGAGCTTAATGAACAAAACCAAGGATGATACTTGGGGAAGAAAAAGAGAAGATGAGATATGAGAATGACGAGAGAAATATTATGATGTGGAATAAGACGTAAAGAATGGATGAGACAAGGTATGGATGCAAATCCATTACATTAATGCTTCAAGAAAGTGAACATGGTTCAAGTATTACATGATAAAATACAATGTAACCACCAATTCGTGGTAAACCACTAATGAACCAATCTAGCTTGGGCTGCTTAGAAATTCCCAAGACGGGGATCGCAAAGTGTTGGCACTTCTCATAACCACTAGATTGCGAATCTCTGGTAATGTCATTGTAGCTTTCTTCTTGAAGTCTCAGTAGTCCACTAGAAAACAAACTTTTCAGAGAGGTCTCAAAATTGACATGCCCTACTTGACTTCTGAGAAATGGCTGTGAAAGCGTGCCCCTCAATTTCATTGGCATCAGAACCTGCATGATTGGGTACAAGGTTGTGATCCGTATTTTCAGACCACCTGAGCAAGTCTTATTTCCAACTTCACCTCATGATCCATGGTTTAATTGGCATTCTTTGAAAGCACGATGATTCCATTTTCTCCAAGGAGCACAATGCATGGAATGAAATATTTAAAAAAAAAAAAAAAACTTTCAACTTAAAAAGAAATGAGCATATGAGATGCATGGAAAAAATGTTTTTTTTAATCCAAAATGGTATTAATGCAGGAGATGCATGAAAAAGAATTTTTTATATTGACATAAAGAATTTTTTTTTTAATGCATGAGACAAGCTTCTTATTTTTTAGATGAATCATTTTTTTTATGAATGCTTGAGATCAATGTTTTTTATATTTTGACCCAAAGAGGTAGTGATGCATGAAATTTTTTATTTTTCCTTTTGATGAATTATTTCTTATGAATGCATGAGATGATTTTTTTTGACCCAAAAAGATTTTGTTTATATTGACTCGAAAATTTTAATGCATGTGATGCAAGATAAAAGATGAATGATCTTTATTTTTTATTTTTTTTTTATTCTTCTACAAATAATATGAATGATTTACAGAAAATGTGGATGTGTTACAAAAAAAACTGATTGACACTCCTTTTTTATTATTTACGGAAATGCATGAGTTACAAAATATGAAAAATGAAGTTTTTTATTTATTTATTTTTGTTAAAAGCAAAAGGACTTGCGTAAATCATTTTTCTTTTAGAAAAACTCAATGTGAATTTTTTGTTGACAAAAATGGAAGAAAAGACATGAAGATGAGTGAAGGAAAAAAATGCTCCGTTTGTGTCCTAAGACTGGTAAGACTTATGTTTGCACACACCCAAGGTCATGACTCTAACCGGTTAGTTACTAAGTTTGCTCTATCAGTGAATTTTAGGTTTGGTCTCGACTCCTAAAATTTATGGTCCACAGATTGCCCTTAGCTAAAAGATAAGGACCCGGATCCATGAACTTTACCACAGGGACAAATGAGTCACAATATGGCAGTCCACAACACCGGTAACAATCTGAGCGGAAGAATCAGTGACTTCAAGGGATGCAAAAAGCATCACAATAACACCACTGAAGCCCCTCCTAATCCTATGACATTCCAAGACTCGGGTATAGAGCCCAAAAGTGTGTGAAATATGTGATGATGATGTATGTGTTGGGAGCATACAAAACCAATTAAAACACAAACTACACCACACTTGCAAAAAGAACAACCAACAACATAATAGTTCTCTACCCTATATACAAAACAAATAAAACAAAGAGGGGTAAAACTATTTTCAAAGTTATTAAAAGAAATTACACAACCAACTATGATAGGCCTGACTCTCAAAAATCCCCAGTGGAGTCGCCAGCTGTCGCGACCGTCCCGTCTGGGAGCCGCTAAAAGAAGGTAAAAACAGAGGAGTCGCCACCAATATTTTATTTGGGAAAAACGATGGAAAAACCATTTTTTTCTAAGGTAAACTGGTCTTTTTAAAAAGGAGAGATATTCGAGTTTGGGAGTCGGTTACGAGTAGGGAAGGTGTTAGCCCCCTACATCGCTTGTTTAAAAAACGGTACCTCAAGTTAATTGTGCAAAATAATTTTAGTAACCTTTAAAAATATTTATTTTACCCCACTTTTAAATAACAAGAATATATACACAACAAAAGGAAAATTAAAATTTGGCTTGAAAAAATGATTGATTTTGCTCCTACGTATTCTCGGGTGCGATGATAACTAAAAGCCATGTAGTTCTTATAGAAAAAGTTTGATTGGTTGGTTGATTTTATTTTTTTTTTGGAAAAGATTTGATTTTTGATTTTTTTATGTTAAAAAAAGATTTTATTTCAGAATAAATTGTCTCTTGCACAGGGTCCAAGATAGCAATGCTATACGATAAACCCTTATAATTCATACGCCACTTGAGGATGAAAAATCATACATCAACGTCGTAGATTGTTGCGTGAATTAAAAACATGTTTTTTTTTAAATTTTTTTTATAAAACTTGTTAAAATATTAATTGAAAAGATTTTATTATTTTTATAAAAGATAATTCTTTCTCGCACAGGGTCAAAGATAGTCAAGCTATACGACGAACCCTTACAATTCATATGACACTTGAGGATGAAAACTCATACATCAACGTCATAGATTGTCGCGTGAATAAAAAATCTTTTAAAATGGATTTTAATATTTTTATTTTATTTTTTGTCATTACTAATGTTTTTGTATTTTTATAGTTTAGCATCTATTTTTGAAAGAACTTGGTCCAATAAACAAACCAAAAGGAAAACAAAACTCATGTCTTGGTCTTAAGGACATTAAACTCACATGCCAAGAGAATCAAAAAAATAAAAATAAAACACACCCACATCCCAAATCAGAAGCCTAACCCATTTGGAGCCCAAACACCATAATAAGCAAAAAAAAAAAAAAAGAATAGTAAAACAAAATAAAAAGAAAAACAGATCAGAGAAGCTTGTGCTTCATTAAGGTTACCACACTTATAGAATGAAGGGGGCAACGAAGGTGACTGAGCTGGGGAGCCGGACGACGCGCCGGAGGTGAGCGGCACGACGGCGTCAAGGCAGGAGGCACGAACTACGACGCGCGGCGGTGGCTCTGGTTTGGTGCGTCTGAATGGCGGAAGTGAGCAGCGAGGACGGAGGCGAAACGGAGACACGAACGGCGGAAGAGCAGGAGATTTGAACGGCGGCAGTGTGAGCGGTGGTGACTGGTGTGGGTAGCGGTCTGAGAATTGAGCATATCCGCGTATTCTATGGCGGGCTCATGGTGGCTGAGGCGGAAGGTCCGACAAGAACGTGCGGTGGTGGTTCGACGTCGGTTGCGGATGTAGCTTGAAACAAGGATCTGATCTCTTTTTTTTTAATGGTGTTTTGGTTGTTCTCTTTTGGTTTTTTTGATTTAGGATGATGGTGGAAGTGAACTTTTATGGATTGTTGAGATTGAAGGGAGATGTTGTTACTGGTATGGTAGTTATGGAGATGAGGCCATGGCATGGGTGAAGATGAAGGGTGGTTATGGATGGTTCGTGGTTCTGTTTTTTTATTTTCCTGGCTGAAGGGATGTGTTTAATGGAATGGATGATGTTGAAGATGGAATGTGGTTCATGATGGAGGCTATGGTGTTTCTGGTTTGAGATGAAAGGATAATGGTTGTTATGGTGGCTTAAGTGGGAGGAAGGTCATGAAGAAAAATGGTGAAGAAGCAAGTGATGATAATGAAGAAAACAAAACGGGAGAGAACCCCCTTCCTTTTTTACGCCTCCTCCCCCCTCCGTGCTTTTCAGTTTGGCATTTAAATAGAAGAAGATGAATCCTCTGCTGTGTGCTCTCACCTTGGGACCATGTAAATTGGAGTGTTGAAGAGGGTAAAGTCTGCTTCAATCTTTTTCAATGTCCATTTTTGTGTTTCAGTCCTCTGATCTAGACAAAATAGTCTTCCTAAGCTTTGAAGAATACCCAAAATGGAAGCCTATGCTTGAGCCTTGTGCATTGAAAGCTGCTACGATGGAGAGAACACACTGGGCACTATTTCACAATCAGAACATTACTTCTTTTTTCTTTTTGTTATTTTATTATTATTATTATTATTGTTATTATATATATATATATATATATATATATATATATATATATATATATTTACTTGGGCTTGAACTCAAACAACTTGAAACAAAAACAAGTTGGGCCAATAACATAAACACATTTTTTTATTCTTTTTCTGTATTTTCCATTTTTATTTTGTAAGTATTAATTAAAAGGATAAAATTCCCGGATAAAATTTGGTGTTCACAACAGTGAAAAAACAGAGTGGTTTTCGTCTGAGTTTCAAACCTAAAATTTAACTGGAACTTTATTCTATCTTATAGAATTCAGAAATTATTTTTTTACAGCCAAAATCATTTTCTAGGTTTCAGATAAAAATATCCACATTTAAATATTTTAACTGATACGTGAAAGCGATGAAAATCGGGGTGTTACATTACTACTCTACTAAAAAAAAATTCGTCCTCGAAATTACGTACCTGGAAAAAGTTCAGGATATTGTAATTTCATCTTGTCTTCAGTCTCCCAAGTTGCTTCTCCAGTCTTATCATTCCAAATAACCTTGACTAAGGAGATTTGTTTATCCCTGAGTTGCTTAATCATTCTATCTTCGATTCGCACAGGTGATGTCTCATAGGACAAGTTTTCTTTTAATTATACTTCATCGGGTTCAATTATATGCGATGGATCAGGAATATACTTCCTAAGTTGTGAGACATGGAATATATCATGAATATTTGAAAGAAAAGGTGGTAAAGCAATTTGATAAGCTATTGGACCAATACGGCGAAGAATTTGGTAAGGTCCAATGAATTTTGGAGTGAGTTTTCTGGACTTTAGGACTCTACCTACCCCAGTCGTGGGTGTGACTCTCGGAAATACGTGTTCACCTTCTTGAAATTCGAGAGGTCTCCTTCTTCGATCTGAGTAACTCTTATGCCTGCTTTGAGTTGCTTTCTTGCGTTCGTGGATTTGTTTAACTTTCTCCGACGTCTGTTGCACAATTTCGGGACCAAGAATCATGCTTTCTCCATCTTGGTACCAACACAAAGGTGTCTGGCACTTTCGCCCATACAAAGTGCCTGTTTGGTATCACTTCAGGAAATCACGTTAGGACCAAAATCACGGTGATAGTGGCACGAGTTTATAAAATTGTGGAAGCAAAAAGTGAAAGCTTCAAATTGAAGCTTCCACGTCCAAGAGGTCTGGACGTGATTTTGTCCTACCAGAAGTTGTACCAAACATGCTAAAAGTCTCATAGGAAGCCATCCCTATACTTGCATGAAAATTGTTGTTGTACGTAAATTCAATCAGTGGCAAGAGATCATCCCAACCGCCACGATGATCTAGGACACATGCCCTCAACAAGTCTTCTAGTGATTGAATTGTCCTCTCAGTTTGTCCATCTATCTGAGGATGATATGTGATGAGTGTGATTTCACCTCATATTTCCTTATCATTTTACATGCATTTTCATATAGTTTAGGCATACTTAATTTGATTTTTGTTAGTTTTTACCTTGGAACGGATAAGGTGGTTTCGTGGTGTTTGTGTGCAGGAATTGAAGATTAAATTACTCAAGACCAGTTGTGTTGGAGTTTGCATGAAGACTTGCTTGAAAAACAATAAAAAATTGAGCCAAATAGAGCCCATCACGACCTGGACGTGACAGGCATCACTGCCATGATCGAGTAGGACTGAAAAGAAAGAAGAATGGAAAACTCAGAACTAGTCACGGCCGTGACATGCAAACTGGACCAGACTCTCACAGGCAGAACTGATCACGGCTAGGCCGCGATGCCCATCACGGGGGTGACAGGCCAAGCAGTAAAGCGATCTCCAAGTCAGAACCTGTCACGACCTGGCCGTGACGCGCAAAATCTGGAATTTTGATTTGCTGATTTGATCTGATTTTGTGATAGCTTTAAATCCAAGTTAACCTACTCTATAAATAGAGCAATTAGGCTCGAAAATAGGCATCTCTGGCTGCTACCAATTGGCAAAATATTAGGATTTCTCTTCTTCTCAAATTATTCTCTTCTCTTAGGATTTTTATGCTTTTGTTATTCAAGGTTGCTATGAACATGGCAATGCGCGAGTAGTCTTTTTATTTCTAGGAATTGGGGCTATGCCCAAGACTCGTTTTATGTGATTAATTGACGTTTTTCCTTTATTGTTAATTTAAATTTGCTTTCGATTTAATTCTTATTGCTTGAATTACTTGTAAATTCGGTGGCCACTTGTTTGCGTCATAGATACTCTAAGGGCGAACTTAGCGGTAAACTTAGGTATCGGATCTATAGGAGTTAAAGTTAGGACTTAAATCACGAGAGTTAGAAGTGGTCCTTTGAGGGTTCATTGAATTGTCGCAAATCTTAATGGGTTCAATTTAAATACAATTACCACGAGAGTAGGGGTTGGTTTAATTGGGCACGGTTCTTGTATCTTGAGAGAGAACATTAACTTTATTAGGATAAATTCACCTTCAAAGCAATTTTGATAATTAACAAGAGGGGTAGTCAATTTAGTAACATAAGCAGTCTTGTTGGTAACCTAATTCCTGGAAATCTCTTTTAATTTGAAAAACTCCAGATTTAATTTGCTTTGTGATTCTGTTTGATTGCGTTTTAAATACTTGATTTGTTAGTTAAATCTTATTTCAAAAACCAAATCTTTTTCTTGTTTATTCTAATTAATTTAATAATTAATTATTGTTTGAGATCACAGTCTCAGTGGGTTCGATCTTTTTATTACTTGACGACGAAACGTACACTTGCGGATTCATGCTATCAAGTTTTTGGCGCCGTTGCCGGGGACTGTGCTTTCTTGAATTTCAATTTAATTTTTAAATTTATTTTTTTGGACATTTTTATTTATTTATTAATTTAATTTTTATTTCTTTTTCTAGTGTATCTATTTCTCTCTTTGCAAGTATTTTTCTCTCTTATGCGAAGATCCCAAAGTCTTGGAAATCTTATTGAAGTTGACCCCGAGATCGAAATGACCTTTAATAGATGTAGGATACTACAAAGACAAAGAGCGAGAGAGAGGTTGATTCCCATTCCACTCATGGCGAATCTACCGGATACCAAACCACTGAAGGACTACGCAGCCCCAAATGCTAGGGGTTTGCTGTGACACCCTAAACTCGGCGTCACATGGTTACCCAATTTCGGAAATATTTATGATTTACAATGCTTGTTACTTTTTGAAAGTATCATTTTCTCGATGGATGAGTACACTAAAAAGGTAGTTAATTATTTTTAGAGATGAAGGAAGATAAAGGTGATGAACACTCAACATGAATTGAAGACAACATATATATATACATATATATATATATATATATAACATGTCCCAATGAAAACCAAGTTTCAGTACATAAGGTAGGGCCTTATCAATGACCATTGCAACAGATTTAGACATCTAGGAGTTACAACTTAAAAGAGAGTAAGTAAGACACAGGGAAAGAGGGTCCGGAACCACATCCAAAAGATAACTCTAAAAGTCAGATGACGGAAGATAATCCACAAAATGCTCCAAACTGGTTACTGACACTGGCTACAAGCAGGGTCTCCACAAGGGCTCCCATGAGACGAGACCTCAGGTAATGGATCTATAACGTCGCCGCCCTAATCAACAGAATCGTCGTCGTCGTCGTCATGATCCATAATGTGATCCTCCGGCTCATCTTCCTCCATGACCTCATCGAAGTCCTCCTCAGGATCCTCCTCGGGGTCCTCCTCAATCGGCGTTGCCGGCTCTGCTACGTCTAGAGGTGGTGGCTCATGTAGCAGTCCGTGAGTTCACAGTGTGTGAAGGTAATACCAGATCGGAGGCAGAGCTACCCTCCTAGTTTCCACAGTGTGGCTTCTACGGATTGGGTCTCCGTCAGCATTTAGATCGGTCGTGGTAATGGCTCCGTGGTATGTGGCAGATGTCGCCCCCGGGTGTATCTGCCATGCCCCAGCATCCCCTGCGTCGTCGAAGACCTCAGTCTTCGATGTTGTCGGCACCAGTGGGATATTGGGATCCATCTGGACTCATGTACATACGGGGATACCAAAAGGAAGAGAGAATAACAAGTAGAAATGAAAGAGTGAGATACCGACACCGGATATATCGCACAACAACCATACACATGATACATACAACACCTTGACATATTAACATTTTTAAACATTAATCATAGGTAAACAATAAGTATTATCTCAGTGGGTCTCATACCCGAATCAATCAATTTTATAAAGATAATGCATGACACTTCAATCATCAGGCTCTAATCTTAATCTCACGAGATACCATCACCGTTTAATCATTAAGAAAGAAAGAGTTGATCAGGCTCATACACCCCGTTTGGTAAGTTGTCTCCATCACCTCATGCACCCTGATCAACATCATCACGAATCCCTTATAATGACCATTCGGATGTATAACTCATCGAATACCACATCTTAAGCAGGTATTCGGATAACTCAAGCACGTCTGCCAAGGGGAAACACATATGAATAAAAGACTTTTTATTGACGAGACTTTTCTTTGTGTTCTCCCTTTTCCATTTGTCGAAGCCCAAAGCTAACGACTATTCACAATTTCTATCACTTAAAAATTAATGACACAGGACGCACAGTCCGAGTGTTCAATCACAACACCTTAGACCGCGGCCGCAACCCAAGGTTGTGGTCGTAGAAACAATTATAATTTTATCCATGTTTTATTTCAACATGATAAGGACTCCTAGCCCATAACAACGAAATTAGGACACAATCCTCAATTCCAAAATTAGGACTCCTAGACCATAATATTACGATTAAGACCCTTGGTCCATAATTCTTGACACGAATCCCAGATCACGTGCATAAACTGAATACTAGAGGAGACGTCTCGCGAACTAGTATTCTCTCTCACATGTGCTTACTTTTCGCTCAGTGAAAATCAAAAACCAAAACAAAACCTCCGTCACTTATCCAAGTAACCGGAACGTTTCTAAATCATTTAGGAGAAAATCTTTTCCTTTTAAATTTTTTTTATAAAACATTTAGGAAATTCGTTTGCTTTTGAAATCCTTGATGAAATAAAGTCAACTATTTTCAAAGGGGTTTTCCTTCATAAAACACATAGTTCGAAAAGGTTTTCTCTCGTACCAACTTTGGATCATAAAAAGGTAATTTCTATTGTCTTAAAAACACTTCAACATTTCTTTTCAAAATAAGAATCTCATTTTCTTGAAGTAAGCATTTTAAACAAGGAATTTTTGTAATTGAAACCAATACTTTCAAAGTTCTATTCAAGGCTTATTAAGGCTTTTAATCCTTTATAATCATTGTGCACAGACTCAAGTCCGGCTTCTCAAACTTCAATCAATAGTAATATATTCTCAACAATCATATCACAGTTAACGACAGATCATCACATATATAGATAATTCATAACACTTTAAAGCAAGTAATATTCAACTTCAAGTAATAACCACAATAGTTCAAGTAAACAAGTTATTCAAGTATTGGCTCCATATCACAAAATATTCAAATCACTCAAGTAAACACATACACACATGCATATAGCCATTGAATATCCCTAGGCAATCCCCTCTTACTTTCTATGAAGGTAAGAAGATTGGATGTTCGACGAGGTAAGTCACGAACGCTCTCGTTTCCTCCATGATGAAAGTCTAAGGTTATGAACACAAAATCACAAGTTAAAATCAAAACAAGAACACTAAACCATAAGGTATAGGTTAGGCCAAGACTAGTTCTTAGGGTTAGAGATTCCCAAAAATTATACAACTCATGGATTTATGATCCTTAAGTGTTAGGAGTTCATAAATAATGATCTTTTAACAAAGTTGAATTAAAATTCCACTAAGTTAAAAACATAGGGCATTCGGCCAAGGCTAGTAAGATAGGCTAGCATTCACTAAACTTTCCAATCTCTAGGGTTTAGCATCCATATGTGTTAAGGAGCTCAAAACCATGATCATTTTGGAAAAAATGAAAATAACACACACTTGCTTTAATAACATAAAATAAACAAGTTATAAATCCTTAAATTTCCAATCTCTTAGACTTAGCATCCAAATATCTTATGGAGCTCAAGTCCATGATCATCTTAGAAAAATGAAAGTAACACATACTAGCATTAACAACATAAAATAAACAAGTTATAAATCCTTAAACTTTCCAATCTCTTAGACTTAGCAACCAAATATCTTATGGAGCTCAAGTCCATGATCATATTAGAAAAATGAAAGTAACACATACTAGCTTTAACAACATAAAATAAACAAGTTATAAATCCTTAAACTTTCCAATCTCTTAGACTTAGCATCCAAATATTTTATGGAGCTCAAGTCCATGATCATCTTGGAAAAATGAAAGTAACACATACTAGCTTTAACAACATAAAATAAACAAGTTATAAATCCTTAAACTTTCCAATCTCTTAGACTTAGCATCCAAATATCTTATGGAGCTCAAGTCCATGATCATCTTGGAAAAATGAAAGTAACACATACTCGCTTTAACAACATAAAATAAACAAGTTATTAAGAGTTCTAAATCCATGATCAATACTTGAAAAGTTGAAACATAGTATCCTAGGCCTACTTATTCATATTTTTCGACCATCATAGGAACAAGCTATCAAAACTTCCAAGATTTATAGATTCAAGATCAAGGGATAGTTAGAAACTCAAACACATGATCATATTCCAAAAGTTGAAACAAAAACTTCCTAGCTCACAAATGCAAGCATTCGGCCTTCATTGGAAGATATGGATAGAGATTTTTGTTTTACACAACCTCTTAGTATGTGAAAATATAAGTTAATACAAGACTATAGGAAGTGGTTTCAACTCAAAAGGAGTTTTCTACCATTTTAGAGAGATTTTAGAAGTTTAAAGCATATAAAGAACTCATAAAGTAAACTAAGAAATAAAAGATGAAACTTGAAAAAAGATTTATATGAGAGCATTACCCTTAGTATAAGGAAGAACTTTAATGAAGAGCTTAAGTAGAAAAGATGAATAAAAACTAAAGTTTTAAGAGCTTGAACTTTAAGAAGAAAGGAAGAAGATGAACTTTAATGGAAGTTGAAGGAGGAAGATGATAAAGTGAAAATGAAAGGGGTATATATAGGGAGAGGGAGGGGAGTTCACGGCTAGATGGAGTGAGAGGGAGAGCTTGTTGAGCAAGCTTGGTGGTTTAATGCTTAATTGGATGGAAGAAGAGAGAGAAAAGACTTTTGGATTGGAATAATATTATAATTTGAAAAGTGTGATGATGGTACTTTTAGAGTGTGTCATAGCCCTTTCCATCATGTCTCCTTACTTCTTTTATGGTCCATAATCTGCTCCATTTGATACCCGGTTGCATTTCCGATCGTAATTTTTCCAACGTTTCACCCGAATAAAATATTATTTTTTATTTTTTTTGCATGAAAATTTTCAAAATAACCAGGGTTAAAGGAAACATAATAAAAACACTAATTGTTTCGTTCACGTGTCAAAATTAGGTTTTCTGCACAGTAAACTTGTACCGGCAGTGAAAACACAGACCGACTTCCGTCTAAATTTTCAACTGAGAATTTTACCGTGACTTCATATGATATAACAACACAAGAAAATGATTTTAGTTTAATTAAAATCATCCTCTGAGTTTAATCTAAAATAAACATATTTAAATATGTATTTACTGCTACAGAAAACGTAGGGACAACAGGGTGTTACATTTGCGAACTGGGATTGCTAGGCCAGAAATTGAGGCGGAGAACTACACTATACCGCCTCAGTTAATTGGCATGATTAGGCAACATCAATATGGAGGATTATCCTCGGAAGACCTGACTGATCATGTGGAGACATTCTTGGAATTCTGTGATGCAATAAGAATTCAAGGTGCCCCGATTGATGCTATTCACTTGAGGTTATTCCCCTCCTCTCTGACTGGAAAGGCAAGAGCTTGGTTGAAGCAAGTGCCTGCTAATACTTTGTCAACATGGGACCAATTGGAGCAGGAATTATTGGAAAAATTCTTTCCACCATCCAAGACTGCTTACCTACGAACTCAGATCACTGGCTTCTTCCAAAAGGACAGAGAATGCTTATCCGAAGCTTGGGATCGTTGAAAAGGATTGCTAGAGTCTTGCCCACATCATGGGCTCAAGAGGTGGTTGTTAGTGCATACCTTCTACAACGGATTGAATTACTCTTCGAAGGTGTCACTTGACTCGGCAGCTGGTGGAGCCTTTATGAATAGACCACTGATTGATTCATTCAATATCATTGAAAACATAGCCACCAACTATCACCAATGGGGTTCATAAAGAGGTAATAACCCAAAAAAAGCTTTCGGGGGGTACGTTTGAAATGAATAGTAATGATTTAATTATGTCTAAAGTTGACTTATTGAATAAACGTTTTGATAAGCTTGAAAGGCTAATGTGAGTTCAATAGGTGCTACTAATGTTGTTTGTGAGATTTATGATGTGCAGGGACATGACATAATGGAGTGCCCACATGGTATTGCTCCTGGATCCAGTATTTCGGGGGAACAAGTGAAATCGTGTCACAATTTCTATGACACGAACCCGAAATTGCCAAATTATGTTCCCCCAAATCTTTACAACCAAGGAAGGAAGAATAATCCTTATCTCTCTTACGGGAACTACAACAACACGTTGAACCACGAATTCCAAGAAGGCCAGGGTAATAGGAACCCGCATCGGGGTATCCTCAAGTACAAAAGTCTAAACTTGAGTCTCTTATGGAAAATTTTGTTGCTACTCAAACTAAGCAAAATGAAGAATTTAGGCAACAAGGTAGGGCAGTTAATGAGGCAATAAAAGATTTAACATCTAAGGTAGATAACTTGGTCATCCATAACAAGATGTTAGAAACTCAAATTGCCCAACAAGAGGGCAATTCAAATAGGCAACCGGGCAAATTTCCTGGACAGCCTGAAGTGAATCAAAGTAATGAACAATGTAAAGCTGTGAGTTTGAGGAGTGGTAAGAAACTAGAGGATCCCAAGGCTAAAGGGGAGAGTGATAGCAATAATGTAGATGAGGAAGAGGAACCTACTAAGACACAACCCTTAGAAGAGGAAGAACCTAGTAAAAAAGTGTCCAAGTATGTCCCTCCACCACCTTACCAACCCCTGATACCTTTCCCTCAAAGGTTGGCTAAGGCCAAGTTAGATAAGCTATTTGGGAAATTTCTAGAGGTCCTTAAGAAATTGTACATTAATGTACCCTTAACTGAGGCGTTGCAACAAATGCCCACATATGCTAAATTTCTTAAGGACATCTTGTCAAATAAGAGGAAGCTAGAGGATTATGAAACCGTAGCTTTAACTGAGGAGTGTAGCGTTTTAATCCAGAATAAATTGCCTCTTAAATTGAAAGATCCAGGTAGTTTCTCTATTCCTTGCTTGATTGGTAACACTAGTTTTGATAAAGCTCTTTGTGATTTGGGGGCTAGTGTTAGTCTTATGCCCCTCTCTGTTTGCAAGAAGTTGGAGATGGGTGAACTAAAACCCACAACAATCTCCCTTCAATTGGTGGATCAGGTCCATCAAATTCCCTGTAGGCATCTTGGAGGATGTTCTTATTAGAGTGGGTAAATTTTTCATTCCTGCTGATTTTGTGGTACTTGAAATGGAGGAGGATTCCCAAATCCTCATTATTCTTGGTAGGCCTTTCTTGGCTACCGCATGAGAAATTATTGATGTTAAAAATGGAAAATTGACCTTAACTGTGGGTGATGATAAAGTTGAATTTGATTTAGCTAAATCTATTAAACACCCTTCTTTTGAGGATTCTTGTTACAGGGTTGACTTAGTGCACCAAGCGATGAAAGAAGCATCCACTCAAGCTTGTATTGATGATCCATTGGAGATGTGCTTGATTGGTGGAGACTTAAGTGCTCATGAAGGAGAAGTAAAGGATTATGCCCGCCTTTTGGAGGCAAGTCTTGAAATTTCCCCTCACAAAGCAAGAAAAGAAAAACTTGAGTTGGAACCAAAGAATAAAGATATGAAAGATGAAGAAGCTCCTAAGGTAGAACTAAAACCCCTTCCTTCCACATTGAGGTATGAATTTCTTGGTCCTAACTCTTCCTATCCGGTAATTGTGAATGCTAGCTTGAATGAGTTGGAAACTGAGAAATTGCTTAGGGAGCTTAGAATGCATAGAATGGTGATAGGATATATAATTGATGATATTAAAGGCATAAATCCTTCCTTTTGCATGCATCTCATTTTAATGGAAGATGAGCATAAACCATCCATCGAGCATCAACGTAGGTTGAACCCAAATATGAAAGAGGTGGTTAAGAAAGAAGTACTTAAGTTGTTAGATGCGGGGGTTATTTATCCAATCTCCGATAGTGGATAGGTTAGTCCTGTGCATGGGGTTCCTAAGAAAGGGGGATGACTGTTGTTCAAAATGAAAATAATGAATTAATCCCCACTAGGACGGTAACTGGGTGGAGAATGTGCATTGACTATAGGAAGTTAAATAAGGCAACAAGAAAAGATCACTTCCCTCTCCCATTTATTGATCAAATGCTTGAAATGTTAGCTAGAAATTAATACTTTTGTTACTTGGATGGTTATTCCGGTTTTCATCAAATTCCTATACATCGTAGTCATCAAGAAAAGACCACGTTTACTTGTCCCTATGGCACTTTTGCCTATAGGAGAATGCTTTTTGGTCTATGTAATGCACCAGCTACTTTTCAAAGATGCATGACTGCAATTTTTTTCTGAATTTATTGAAAACATCATGGAGGTTTTTATGAATGATTTTTCTGTTTATGGAACTACCTTTGATGATTGTTTAATAAATTTGTCTAAGATTTTGCAACGTTGTGAAGAAACTAATTTGGTATTGAATTGGAAAAAAATGTCATTTTATGGTAAAAGAAGGTATAGTGCTTGGGCACTTGATTTGTGGAAGAGGTATTGAGGTGGATAGGGCCAAAATTGATGTTATTGAAAAATTGCCCCCACCGGTAAATGTGAAAGGAGTTAGAAGCTTCTTGGGACATGCCAGGTTTTACCGGCGTTTCATCAAAGATTTTTCAAAAATTTCTAAACCTTTATCTAACTTATTGATGAAAGATGTTCCATTTGATTTTATTGAGGAATGTTTGAGTGCCTTTTGTAGGTTGAAGGAAGCTTTGACCACCGTTCCCATTTTGCAAACACCGGATTGGAATGAGCCATTGAAGGTAATGTGTGATGCTAGTGACTATGTCGTAGGAGCGGTGTTGGGACAAAGAGTAGACAAGAAGGTCCATGCAATATACTATGCAAGAAAAACTCTAGATGGAGCTCAAGCCAATTATGCCACCCCTGAGAAAGAATTGCTCGCGGTTGTCTTTGCATTTGAGAAGTTCAGATCATATCTTGTGGGGTCTAAAGTCATTGTGTACACCGACCACTCCGCACTAAAGTATCTCATGAGTAAGAAGGAAGCAAAGCCTAGGCTTATCCGATGGATCCTTCTCTTGCAAGAATTTGACTTGGAGATTCGGGATCGGAAAGGGACAGAGAACTTGGTTGCGGACCACCTATCTAGATTTGAACCATTGGAACATGAGAAGGACAATTTGCCTATATATGATTCTTTTCCCGATGAACAACTGTTTGCCATCTCGGGGGAGAGTACTCCATGGTATATGGATTTTGTGAATTATTTTGTATGTGGGATTCTACCATCGGAGTTCAATTATCAACAGAAGAAGAAGTTCTTTTCCGATCTTAAGAATTATGTGTGGGATGAGCCTTACATTTTCCGTAAGTGCGCGGATAGCATTTATAGAAGGTGTGTTCCAGAGGTCGAGGTTCCAAGTATCTTGAGTTGTTGTCATTCCTCATCTTATGGAGGACATGCTAGTGCTTGAAAGACGACGACCAAGGTGCTTCATGCCGGTTTCTATTGGCCTCATATTTTCAGAGATATTCGTGCTTGCTTGTGATCCATGTCAAAGGACGGGAAACATCACCAAGAGGCATGAAATGCCACTCAACACGATGCTAGAAGTGGAGATATTTGATGTTTGGGGAGTTGACTGATGTCCTCCGGCAAGTGTACCGGCTTCGTCGTCAAGTAATAAAAAGATCGATCCCACAGAGACTGTGATCTCAAACAACAATTAATTATTAAATCAATTAAATTGGACTGTGTAAAAAAGGATTTAGAAAAGATTTGATTTTTTGTAATAAGAATTAACTAGAAAATCAGATATTTAAGAACGCAATCAATTAAAATAGGAAATCAAATCAATTAGGGGTTTTTCAAATCAAAAGAGATTCCTAGGAATTGGGTTACCAACAAGATTGTTCATGTTACCAAATTGACTACCCCTTGTTAATTATCAAAATTGCTTTGAAAGCGAATTTATCCTTAATAAGTTAATGCTCCCTCTCGGGTTACAAAAACCGTGCCCAATTAAACCAACCCATACTCTAGTGGTAATTGAATTTAAATTGAACCCTTTAAGTTTTGTGACAATTCGTGAACCCTCGAAGGACCGCTTCTAACTCTCGTGATTTAAGTCCTAAGTTTGATTCCTATAGGTCTGATACCTAAGTTCACCGCTAGGTTCCTCCTTAGAGTATCTACGACAAGCAAATAAGTGGCCACCGAATTTATGAGTAATTAAAGCAATAGGAATCAAATCGAAAGCAAAATCGAAATTAACAAGAGACCAAACGTCAATTCGTCACCATAAACAAATCTTGGGCATAGCCCCAGTTCCTAGAAATAAGACTACTACTCAAGCATTGCCATGTTCATAGCAAGCTTGATTAACAAAAGCATAAAAGAAAAAAACCTAAGAGAAGAGAAGAAGAAGAGGAAGAGGAATGCTAATTTTGCCCAAGGTAGCAGCCCAAAAAGTGATCCTATTTTCGAGCCTCTAGGTCCTATTTATAAGGTAGGGTAACTTGCATCCCAAGCAATTACAAAATAAGATCAAATTAGCTTTTAAAATTCCAGATATTGGACGTCACGGTCGTGATGGCTGTCACGGCCAGGCCGTGACAGATTCTGTCTTGGAAAACTTGGCACTGATGGCCTGTCACGGCCGTGATGGCTATCACGGCCTGGCCATGACAGGTTCTGACTTTTGTGTACTTTTCTTTCAGCGTTGTTCGATCATGGCCGTGATGGCTATCACGGCTAGGCCGTGATGGGCTCTGTTTGGCTCATTTTTCTTACTTTTCAAGCTCCATCTTCATGCAAGCTCCATCAAGGTTGATCTTGAACATTTTAATCTTCAATTCCTGCACAACAACACCACAAAACCACCTTACCTGTTCCAAGGTTAAAACTAACAACAATCAAATTAAAAATGCATAAACTACATGAAAATGCATGCAATATGATAAAGGAATATGATGTGTAATCACACTCACCATTGACTACATGGGACCTTTTTCTTCCTCTTGTAACAATAAGTTCATTCTTGTAGCCGTTGATTACGTCTCTAAATGGGTGGAAGCCATTCCATCCCCAACAAGTGATGCAAAAACCGTGATCAAGCTATTCAAGAAGGTGATTTTTCCAAGGTTTGGAATCCCAAGGGCCATTATTAGTGATGGAGGATCACACTTCATTGAATTTTTTTTGAAAAACTCCTACTCAAATATGGAGTCACTCATAAGGTTGCTACACCTTACCATCCTCAAACAAGTGGCCAAGTCGAAGTTTCCAACTGAGAGGTAAAGAGCATTCTAGAGAAGACTATTTCAAATTCGAGAAAGGATTGGTCATTAAATCTTGACGATGGTCTTTGGGCTTACCGTACGGCTTACAAGACTTCTATTGGGATGACACCTTTTAGACTTATTTACGGGAAGCCATGTCACTTACCAGTCGAGCTTAAGCATCAGGCCTTGTGGGCTATTAAGGTGCTAAACTTTGAAATAAAGGCCGCCGGAGAAAAGAGAGTCCTTCAACTTCATGAACTTGATGAGCTAAGATTGGATGCTTATGAGTCCACGAGATCTTACAAGGAGAGAACAAAGAGATGGCATGATAATCATATCCTTCGTAGAGAATTCCATGAGAGAGAACTGGTGCTACTCTACAACTCAAGGTTGCGGTTATTTCCAGGAAATCTCAAGTCTAGATAGTCCGGACCATACAAAGTTATGAAAACATTTCCATATGGTGCCGTCGAGGTTTCGAACCAGGAACGTGGAACATTCAAGGTCAATGGACAAAGGTTGAAGCACTACCTTGGGGAGCATCCACTTGAAAAGGAGGTTGCACTTTCCCTCCTCGATCCAACATCAAAGGATTGAAGGGAGTATGGTCAAGCTTAGGACCGTAAATAAGCGCTTCTTGGGAGGCAACCCAAGCTTTCTTTCCCTTTTTAATTTGTTTTTGAATTTTGTTTTAAATAAGTTGAGAAGATTAAGAGAAGAAAGATCACAAATTAATGGTTTTTCCAAGTATTTTTCAGGTTGGGAAGGCATGAAGAGCAAAAAGGCATAGGGAAAATAAAGTCAGAGGAAATCATGGCCTGGCCCTGATAGCCATAATGGTCGTGCTATATATATATATATATATATATATATATATATATATATATATATATATATATATATATATATATATATATATATATATATATATATATATATAAAGAGGACCAGAACTGATCACGCCCAGATCGTGATGGCCCTCACGGGCGTGATGTTAAGGAACCATAAAGTCAGACTTTATCACGGCCTACTCGTGACATGGGTTACGGTCGTGACATGCTAAACACTGAAACCTAGAAAAGATCATGGCCCAACCGTGAAAAGGCTCATGGGCGTGACACGATGATTAGCGGAGAGGCAGAAATGATCACGGCCAAGCCGTGTTATAGGTCACGGGCGTGACAAGACCCAACAACCTAGCCCAACTGACCAAAAGCAGGCACGCCCAACCCGTGATTAGGTTCACGGGCGTGATGTGAAAAAGCAAGCAGATCAGAGGCGATCATGGATTACCCATGACATGGGTCACGACCGTGATGTAGCCAGAAGCGTTTTAAAACCCACAGACCCAAACACATCACGGCCTAGTCGTGAACACGGTCACGGTCGTGATGCGTAACCCTGTAGCAGTTTTAAAAACACAATTTCACCTTCCCCTGTTCAAATCAAGTCATTCACAACCCTAACTCCCCTTCATCCTCTTTTCTCTCTCTAAGACCCCCATAGCCACCAAGCTCTCAACCTCCAAACTTCCACCAACTTTTCATATATAAACACTTCATAGCCACATCACTCATTCACAATCCATCATCATCTTTCTACTCCATTCATCATCTTCTTCTTCCTCTCCCCACTCTATCCACCATACCCATACACTAACCTTGAAAAAACCACCTCCTCCATGACACCCATGCCAAACCAACCTTGTTTCCTTTCTTCCTAGACCTAACCCAACAAAACCCACAAGCCAATTCCTTCAATTTTGGGCCAAATCAAAAAGTCCCAATTTTGAAACCCTAGCCCCTAAAATTCGAATTTGCAGAAAAAGTTCAAGAAGGGATTGTGCATTCTGCTACTTTGGGGTTCATTGGAGCAAATCATGGCAAGCAAGCGCCAAAGGGCAAGCGAAGCCTCACGCCCTCGTACAAGGGGAAGCAGGAACTTAGGTAACTATTCTGACTCTGACTCTTATGATTCTTAAACTAATGAGCGTGGATATGGGTTTGTTTTCAAAAATAATGTTCAACAAGATAGATTTAATATTCTAAAAAATAGGAAAATAGTCTAAACAAAGTATATGGATGATGCCTGTATAGACACCCTGGGTTTGACTGTGGACATAAATTGGATGTTAGAAAATGTAGGGTGGAGCGAGTTCCCTCGCACCCGATACCCTGCATACATTGACCCCACTCTTGAATTCCTAAGCTCCTTTAATGCTCAAATTTTTCAAGGGGCCCATTGTACTGAAGGCTGGATCACTTTCCGGATATTTAATCAGGATTTTCAATTGACTCTGGTTGAATTTAATGAAATTTTTTAATTGCCAGTTTGGGGGGGGGGGGGGGGGGGCCCGGGCTTATCCCATTGGATTTAGTCTTGATGTACCATGGGGGTCATTTTAATCCTAGGACGGCCAAGTCTACGGCCCTAGTTAACCCTAGCCTGTGCTATATCCATAGGGTTATGTCCAACACTTTGTTTGGCCGTGGCGAGAGTGATGGATCCGTCCGTGCGGACAAGGTCCTATTCCTATGGGCCATGCTCCATCCTGAGAGCAATGTGGACACGGGGTCGTATACGGCTAGGCAACTTTTAAAGGTTGCAAAGAGCTCAAATGGGACTGTTTGATCACCACCATATGCCAACATTTCCACTTTGATTTAGATGGTTATGAATCCGCCCCGGGGAGGACGCGGTTAACAGTACGTGCTTGTGAATCTATGGGGATGATCGTCCAATAGGATGACATCTATTACCTTAACCACCCTGTGCTCAAAAACCTATCCCCCTCCCTAACCCCACATTACTGGATGTTTCCTGCAAATTGGCAGGTACTTTGTGATGATACAAAGGCCATTATGCCCGTCACCGTCGGCTAGGCCATCTGGGCACCCATCTTCTTCTTCCTCTGTAGGTACATCATCTGAAGATCCTTATGTGCGATTCTCGTCCACCTTTGATACTATTCTAGCGAACCATGAGCGCATCATGGAGGAGCAGCGCGAGCAGAGAGCCATGATCCAGCAGCTCTATGACTGGTGTAACATCCGTGATTTCATTTGTGGTTTACGTAGAAGGATTAGGTTTAGGTCTTGAATTATATAGGGGATATATGGTTTGAGGCATAGAGACCTTTGTATGTTAAGTACGTAGCATTTTCGGGAGAGTTTGAACTAATAACCGAATTAGGGTTTTCCCGGTGAGGTTTTTGAGACGTATGAGTGTGAAATAAGAATTTTGGGGTTAGAGTTGAGATTAAGACTTTTTGATGGTTTTAGGTTGTTTATTAGGTCCTAATGAGCCTATATCTCAAATCTGGGGGCAATCGGACGCCGAACAGACCTTGAATGCAAAAGATTGACTTTTGGTCAGAGGTCAACGCTCGAGCGTGGGTGTATCCATGCTCAAGCACCCAAGTCAACCAGACAAGGACCATGCTTTGACTTGCCACGTGTCATCAGGGCTTACGTGGCAGCTTGTGAGTGGATGCATGGTGTAGTGGCTTTCCACGCTCAAGCGTGGCAATTCCCACGCTCAAGCGTGGCCACACTCAAGCATGGAATTTCTCACGCTATAGCGTGGGGACGTGTTTCAGTAAAAATAAAATGACTTAAGTGACACAAGTCTCTTAAGTCATAAACGAAAAGATACGAGGCATAGACCTTAGAGAGAAGCCAGAGAACAGAAAGGAGAGTTTAGAGAGAGGAAGAGAGAAAATTTAGAGAGAGAGATAGAGAGTGAAGAAGGAAGGCTACCAAGAACCCTAAATCACCATTGTTGAGGACTTTGAAGCTGGAACAGCTTCTGTAAAATCGTCACCTCTCCTTCTTGCACCGTTGGATTGTGTTAAAATTTGATATGGAGGTTATAAACTAGTATTTATTCCTATCCAACGGTTACAATTTCTGGATCATCCCCAGAGTGTGAGCTATTCAGCCTAAAAGTTGGAGTTGTGTTCAACTCGGGTAGCTCCAGACCAGTCGTCTTGCGAGGTTCATCCCAGGCTTATCCACTGTTGGATCGAGCTGAAATTTTTGGATAGGGAAAAGGAAAGGTAGTTCTTTAATCTCACCGTTAAATTTTGTAAACAAATGTCTGGGTTGTGAGATATGAGACCAAATCAGTGGCGGATTTTTGTGGTGCTTGCTGCCGATTTTGAGTTCCTTACAATATGCCTTTCACAATGTGATTCATAGGTGAATTTTGAGGCTTGGAGGCCCTATTTCTCAGGGAGGCAGAATCGAGGAGTTCGGGGTCGCTTCATTTTAGTTTGTTTCATCTTGTTCCGTTTAGCGCAAGACTCTCCAGGTGGGGGAAAGAAACTATTTAACGTCGGAAACGGCACAGTTACATTTAATTCGATAATGGCGTAGGGTGACCCAAACCCTACAGAAGAGCGAGTAACGGACAATATCTATACCACATTGGGGACTACTTAGTGGTACCAATGATGATATAGAAATTAGGCGTTTATCGTCGTTACAATATATATATATATATATATATATATATATATATATATATATACATATATATACACATATGATTATTTTATTACACAATGATTGCTTGTTTGACTAGTTGACTTGAGTTGGTACTTGATGTATGATAACATGAATTTATAATTATTTTGGAAAGTGTTTATATTTATTATTATTATATTTTGGTATTTATTATTATGGAATTAATGACATGAGGAAATATGATGATGATTGTGATAACATGATGAGTGTAATGATTGTGCTTAGAGGATTAAGTAAGTCATAAGTTATGTAGAGATACGAGGATGTATTGGGGATTGCGTACGATATGTGATAGTAGTGCCTAACCGAGACGATTATCGTGATATGAGGCTGAAATTGATGAGATGATATTATTTTGAGGTTATCTATGAGATTATGATGAGCGGTTAGGGCACTAGGGGGTGACCTGAAACATGGTCTGTGATATGAGGGACCTGAAACATGGTCGAGTGCACCTGAAAAATGGTCGAGTGGGGTCTATGCCTCGGAGGGAGAATTCCCGGGGATAGGCTAACGACAGACCATCGAGAGATGATTTCATTTTAGTCGCAGCTATAGTTCATGCATTGCATGAGCATCCTGGATTGTGGTCCAGAGGTGTGCACCGGGTTGTGTAGCTATAGTGTCATTGCTTTGCGTGGGCACCCTCCTTCCACAGACGAGGGTGTGCACCGAGGACTTTGGGACGTGTCGATTATATTGTTGTGATATCCGGATATGGCCGATACCTGAGGAGATTGTTCATACAACATTTACTTTGCATCATGATGGAGGGTAGAGGAAAGATCCTAGATGTGGATTGAGGATGATTGTGTTACATATATTTATACTTGGGAGATGGATGTTTAGTGTGCCGTTATTTAATTAAATGTAGCTAAACCCTTTCCACGTTTGATGTTATATGGTTTCTTATCCATGTCTTCTCTATATTGCATATGTTTTTTTTATGTGATCGTGATGAGAAGATCCTACGGGGGAGCCAGCTATGAAGGAGCTTTATGGGACCTCGTATGAGCCAGACGTTGGAGGACGAACAATGGATCCTCATAGTTGAGTACAGAGTCTATGGCCAGCGCGTCTTGTCTCTTTGGGATCTTGTTTTTTATTTTTTGTTTGATTATCAGTTTGTACATTTTGGGATCCGACTGATGGGATTTCCTCTACTGTACTGTATCAGGTCTTGATGTGTATATGTTATGTATGTATGTATATATGTTGTGTATATTTTCAGTTTTTAATTTTTCCACTATTTTAATATATCAGCTTAACGATAATAACGAAATTAGGTCTTAATATTTTGGGTTTTCTTTAATGGGACGTCGGGGCGCCTCATTTGATGGTACCAGAGCAGTTCGGTTCTGAAACGGACTGTGACGACTGTGATTAGGGTAACTGGCCATTTAGTTGAATCCACATCAGATAACAACTATGCTTAGAAGTTGGGTAGTGAGTCCGAACGCAAAAATTTTCTGACATATAGTATTTATATTCTAGTTTTATGTAGTATTATATGTCATACTGATGTGAGTTAATGATTCCTTTGGACAGGATCATGGTTCGAGGTAGAGATAGAGGACGTGGTAGATAGGGTGGTGGTAGAGCTACAGTGAGGGACCCTAGAAGGGGTAACAGTGACGCTTCTCAGACTGGAGGGGGAGTTGGAAGTGGAGGAGAGTCATCCGAGACACTCCATACTATACATGAGTTAGTCACAACTATACTATAGCAAACCCAGCAGAAAGTGTGGATGCTACAGATGATTACGGAGCAACAAGACCAGCTTAATCGGAGACAGCAGCGGAGTGGAGGGCTGTTGACAATCCGGCAAGTGTACCGTTTCGTTGCAAGTAATAAAATACGGTGAGTAAATACCGAGGTCGAACACAAGGATTGGAAGACCAATTTGACTAATTTTAATAAGGAATTTCAATGCGTTTGACCAAATCAAAGAAAAATGGTTATGAAGAGAGAGAAAATTAAATCAAAAACGATTAATTAAAGATTCTAAAAGATTGTGATGAGATTTGATTATGACTAAGGCTCTAAGGTCACGAATTCACCTACCCTATCAAGCAAGTTACCCACTTGTTTTATCTCCTTATCTCTAGTTTCAATTTAATTTCTTGTCAACCGGGAACCCTCAATTATCCTAATGTCACTTCCGATTTTCAAAAGGAAATATCTACAATTGCAAGTCGTCAATTTCCCAATTTATTCAACCCACAACTAGATTAATTAAGTTCTTGGTTCCCTATAACGATTGCACCGCTTTCATATTCTATCCCTAGTAATGTTCAAACGATGTTCTTAATTCAAGTCCTAAGCACGAATTTCTTCCCAGCTTCAACACACTAGACTAGTTAACCACTGGCCACATAATTAACGCAAACAAAACAGAATTAAGGAACAAGAATAGAGACAAGTGTATAAGAAAATATTACTTGAATAAACTATGCCATCAGAGGTGGCTTCATCATTCCCTTAGAAAGGAGGATTAGTTCCTCATAGAGACGAAAACAACGAAAAAAGTAATAAAAGCATTCATCCTTCAAGAACTGACTCAAAACACACCACGCAGCTCCAAGCAAACTAGGATTACATTTTTCCAATAAAAATTGCTCTCATTGACCTAAAACAAGCTATTTATATGGTTTGGAATTTGCGCGCGCTCGCGGGGCGAACAAGGATTCGCGAGGCGAATCTTAAGTTGGCGCCAGTTCAAATTTGGACTTCTCGCAAGGTGAGACAAGGTTCGTGAGGCGAGGCAGAATGATCTTCATTTCACTGAGTCTGACTCGCGAGGCGAGCACTGCCTCGCAAGGCGAGGCTGAATGGCTGCCAGTTCCTGCTTGATCTGCTCCTTTGGCTTGTGAGGCGAGCTTCTGTTCGCGAGGTGAATAGCCAATTTTTGCCTTTTTGCTTGTTTCCTTTATTTTTCTTAGCTTCCTCGAGCTTCACTTTTAACCTGGAATTAAAAGTAGCATTAAATGCTTTATTTTGATACGAAACTAAAAGAAATTACTAAAAATTATCCCTAAGACTAAAGGAAATTGCTTGTGAACAATTAAAGTCAAATTTGGGCTAAAACTAGAATGAACTCGCACAATTAGTATCAAAACTGAGGTCTTTCTAGTCATAAAACTAGATGAACAAACGGTTTATCAAAATACCCCAAACTTAAACTTTGCTTGTGCCCAAGCAAACTAACAACACGAAAGACTCAAAACTAGGTAAGCTCAATGGGTTTAATCACTCTTGCCCCAAATTTCGTCCAAATTCATCAGTTTACCCTTACTCAATGTTTCCCCTTTCCTTACTTTATTTAATCAATCCCCAATTTCATCTACTTTCAAACCATGAGAATCTTATCAATCATACAATCATTACTATAAGTAAGGGCTCTAAGTCACATACACAACGGAGATCACCAAATTCAAATAATTGCCTTCCTCACAAGGGTATTTAGTAATTCACTCATTCGCTCAATTTGTCAAGGATATCAATTTGTCACTCAATCTCACCTTTTAAGAGCACCTTCCAGAATTTGATATTCATCTCAAAAATAGTTCCCACGAAAATATGTATGCAACATCAAAAGGTCTTTTAAAGGTTGTAATGAGGCCTGGCTAAAGGTAGGATATACAAAGGTACAAGGCTAAGACCCAAGGAATTAAGAGAGCATGAAACTTTTTATACTTTTATTTTCACTCTAATTCCTTTTTCCATTTTTCTTTGTTTTGCTTTGGGTGGCTACAAACCTTTTTCCTTTGATAACCTTATTATTTGCTCTCTCTCTCTCTCTCTTTTATATTTTAATATAGCCCTTTGGCTTCAACATTTTTGCCTTTTCCCTTTCTCAACCAAAACAACATGATAAACTTTGTAGCCACCCCACACTTAGGTTCCAAACAACACTTACAATGCTAAGTTTCCATGCTCTCCTAAATCCTAAGATTAGGTTAACATGGTTTTTTCGGATTTATGGCTTGTATTGTAAGGTTATTAAGAACAATAGGCTATTAGGCTCAATGTGGCTAACTAGGGATCATGCATCAAGATTTGTTCATATTTTGGCCAAGTAGCTATTTCAAAGAAAATTGCCTAAATCATTTGATGCAAACATATAAACATGCAAACCATGAAGAGATTCAAGCAAATTCGGGAAAGTGTAACATAAAAGTGATTCACACAATTCAAAAACAATGTTGGAGGCTTAATTTTCTCACCAGGACATTTTAGCAAATTATTTGACCGAGAGACATCCCTAATGTGTTCACCCCTTTTACCCCAAACTTGTCATAAATCATGCAATCATAATAAAAATTCTCAAAGTTCGCTTTTCAATCTTTCATGGGTGTTGTTTTGTCTTCAACGACTCAAGAGGGGGGGTGAATTGAGTTTTCAAAAAATATTTCCCTCTTAAAACTTTTTCACAGAGCTTTATAAATTAAAGTTGCGGATTAGTGTTCCCAGGATCTTTTACAAGATCAATGAAGGGTTTGTATAAAATCTTGAATAGAAGGTGATGATGATAAGAAAGATTAATTCAAAATTAATATAGAATAGATTTAGAATAGGTTCGGGTTTAATAATCAGTAATAGTTCAGTTTCAGTAGTCAAGAATGGTTTTGATCAATCTAAGTTTTAAACGTAGATAACACAATGTTGATTACAATCAGATTCAGGTTTCAATTCAGTTTATATAGATCAAGAACAGAAATTATATTGAAATTTAAACATCAAAGTTGCAGGTTCTTAAACATAAACAGAAAGTAAAGGAGTTTGAGTTTAGGGATACCACACAACCGGATTTATCCTGGTTCAGTCACCTCCACTGTGACCTACATCCAGTCCTCACTCCACCTGTGGGATTTCACACACTAACGCACAAGCTTTACCAGGTAGCTTGAAAAACCTTCACACCACAGAGCACTCCTTCACCTCGAGATACCACACTCTTTTGAAGAGCCTCAATGTTCAACCTTAGGGATACCTCACCCTAATCACTCAGAGATACTCCCTTTCTCTTTATAATCGAAAAGTAAAAACAAAATTTGATTCCTAACTCTCAATAGTCAGATAAAATAAATTGAAGCACTTATGAGTATTGAAACACTCTTTTCTCATTAAGCTCAATAAAGATGATGAATGATTTTCACAATTGATTTCTCAAAACGACTTCGTAAAACTGTGATATGTTATGATATTCGTATATGTTGTTTAAGTGTTCCTTTGATCCCTCTTTATATAGAAAACAAGTTATAGTCATTGGGATCAATCAAAGCATATTTGGATCTGATTAACAGAATCTGTTTGTCAGTGCTTCATTCTGCTTCTTCAAAAGTGTGTTCTGCTCAAGAATGGCTTCAATAGATGTTGTACTAAGTCCAGAAGCATTAGAAGTGCCCATATTGCTATTGTAGTCATTCCTGGACATATTCTCAAGTAAAGCTCATGTATCCTCTGCTGATAAATAAGAGAAAGAACCGCCAGCTGCGGCATCACAATTCATCTGATATCTTCCTTTCAGCCCATTAAAGAAGTGTTGAACCTTTGTTACCAAGTCAAAATAGGAAGAAGGACATCTCCTCAAAAGCAAATTATATCTTTCTCAAGCCTCATATAAGACTCATCATCAGTTTGCTTGAAGGAAGTGACGGTGATCTTCATCTGTACCACTTTCTGAGGAGGAAAGAATCTTGCGAGGAATTTCTGAGCCATCTGTTCCCATCTCGCACGATCCAAATGTAAGTCCAACCAATCGCGTGCTCTATCTCGAAGAGAGAATGGGGATAGCCACAAATGAAGGGCGTCTTCTGACATTTATGGATATTTGAACATGTTGCAAGCCTCCAAGAAGTGAGTGAAGTACCGATGAGGGTCTTGGTGTGGATTCCCATCAAATTGTTCTCTTTGCACCATATGTATAGCAGATTCCCTCATTTGAAATGAATTAGCCGTGATGAGAGGCTTGACAACACTAGAAACACAATCATCCAAGTTAGGAAGATTGTACTCATAAAGGGGCTTGTAAGGAGGAGGAGGGGGTGGTGGATTTTCTTCTGCCATCTCTTCAAGATTGATGGGTTGGTTTGTTTCAAGTAGCCTCCTCTCTTTAAGTTCCTTCCTCAACCTCTTCTCAGTCTTGGTTATCTCGGGATCAAATAGCAAGTTATCCTGGGGAAGGGTACCTCGCATCCATAAAAAATAAGGCAAGACCAAGTGGGATCAAAGAAGTAAAAATAGATAAAATTTCAGAAAATTAAATTAACAATTGCTTAATCAAAAGAATCAAATTCCCTAAAAATTAGGAAAACTGGTTGTGCCAATCAGCGACAACGACGCCAAAAACTTGTTGATGATCCGGAAAGTGTACCGTTTCGTTGCAAGTAATAAAACAGGGTAAGTAAATATCGAGGTCGAACACAAGGATTGGAAGACCAATTTAACTAATTTTAATAAGGAATTTCATTGTGTTTGACCAAATCAAAGAAAATGGTTACGAAGAGAGAGAAAATTAAATCAAAGATTAAATAAAAAACGATTAATTAAAGATTCTAAAAGATTGTGATGAGATTTGATTATGACTAAGGCTCTAAGGTCACGAATTCACCTATCCTATCAAGCAAGTTACCCAATTGTTTTATCACCTTATCCCTAGTTTTAATTTAATTTCTTGTCAACCGGGAACCCTCAATTATCCTAATGTCACTTCCGGTTTTCAAAATGAAATATCAACAATTGCAAGTCGTCAATTTCCCAATTTATTCAACCCACAACTAGATTAATTAAGTTCTTGGTTCCCTATAAAGATTGCACCGCTTTCCTTTTGTATCCCTAGTAATGTTCAAACGGTGTTCTTAATTCAAGTCCTAAGCACGAATTGTTTCCCAGCTTCAACGCACTAGACTAGTTAACCACTGGCCACATGATTAACGCAAACAAAACATAATTAAGGAACAAGAAAAGAGACAAGGGTATAAGAAAATATTACTTGGATAAACTATGCCATCAGAGGTGGCTTCATCGTTCCCTTAGAAAGGAGGATTAGTTCCTCATAGAGACGAAAACAACGAAAAAAGTAATAAAAGCATTCATCCTTCAAGAACTGACTCAAAACACACTATGCAGCTCCAAGCAAACTATGATTACACTTTTCCAATAAAAAACTACCCTCATTGACCTAAAACAAGATATTTATAAGGTTTAGAATCTGCGCGCGCTCGTGGGGCTTGCAAGGATTCACGAGGCGAATCTTAAGTTGGCGCCAGTTCAAATTTGGACTTCTCACGAGGCGAGACAAGGTTCGCGAGGCGAAGCAGAATGATCTTCATTTCACTGAGTCTGGCTCGCGAGGCGAGGCTGAATGGCTGCTTATTCCTACTTGATCTGCTCCTCTGGCTTGCGAGGAGAGCTTCTGTTCGCGAGGCGAATAGCTAATTTTTTGCCTTTTTGCTTGTTTCCTTTATTTTTCCTAGCTTCCTCGAGCTTCGCCTTTAACCTGAAATTAAAAGTAGCATTAAATTCTTTATTTTGATAAGAAACTAAAAGAAATTACTAAAAATTAACCCTAAGACTAAAGGAAATTGCTTGTGAACAATTAAAGTCAAATTTGGGCTAAAACTAGAATGAACTCGCACAATTGGTATCAAAACTGAGGTCTTTCCAGTCATAAAACTAGTTGAACCAATGGTTTATCAAGGGCCAATGAGAGACCTCATTAGAGGAGAGGTGATATAGGTTCTCAGTGGAGGAGAGGGCCATATATTAGACCTGGGTAGAGTGCTTAGACATCTGCACCACCAGGACCAGTTACCAGAGAGGGCCAGCAGCAGAGGGCCCCAGTATGTTTCAGATGCGGAGGTCTGCATCATATCAAAGATTTCACAGATATATTTGGTTGCTACGTCTGTGGTAAACTAGGTCATTTTGCTAGGGATTGCCGATAGAGAGCGGTACAGCAGCAGCCAGCCGCCGGCAGAGGAGCCAGTAGTTCTAGAGGAGCCAGTGGTTCAAGCAGCGGGACAACAGACGGCCAGACCTCAGGCCACGGGGAGGGTGTTTACAGTGAGTGGATCTGAGTCCTCTCAATCTGCAAAGCTCATTCAAGGTATGTGTTTAATATCTGGCAGACTCTCGTCTGTGTTGTTTGATTTAGGCGCTACACATTCTTTTGTATCCCATGAGTGTGTGGATCATTTACACTTTTCCATTTCCCAGCTACCATATACTTTGACAGTATCCACCCCTGCCAGTGATCCTTTGATCACTATGTCTGTTTTCTTACAGTGTCCTATAGTTGATGAAAATAGGACATTTCTGGTAGATCTCATCTGTTTGCCTATGCAGCAGATAGACGTTATCCTTGGCATGGATTGACTTTAGGCTAACCATGTAGTGTTAGATTGTGCCCGAGATACCTTATCTTTTCTTGAGCCTTCTAGCATAGCATCTGCCAATGAAGGAACAACTATGAGGAGTGACTAGTCTCAGTAGTATGTGATGCTTTTCTCTTTGGAAGCTAAGGAGACTCCGATTATGGATTCTTTGCCTATCGTGAGAGTGTTTCCTGAGGTTTTCCCTCCTGATGTTCCAGGTTTGCCACCAGAGAGGGAGGTGAAGTTCTCTATAGATCTCATACCAAGGACCGGACCTATATCAGTAGCTCCTTATCGGATGTCACCAGTGGAGTTGGCAGAGTTGAAGAAACAGATGGATGACATGATGAAGAAGGAATTCATCAGACCGAGTGTTTTGCCTTGGGGAGCACTGTAACGCCCCGATTTGTATCTTTTTGTAGTAGTAAATACATGTGTATATGTATTAATTTTTTTATAAAATACAGAGAGTGATTTTAAATAAAATAAAATCATTTTCTTATGTTCTTTTACCGTAGGAAGTCACGGTTAAATTTCGGTTGAAAATTCAGACGAAAGTCGGTCTATATTTTCACTGCCGGTACAAGTTTACTGAGCATAAAACCTAATTTTGAACCGTGAACAAAATGGTTAGTGTTTTTGTGATGTTTTGTATGATATTGGAAATTTTCAAAAATTTAAGTTCGAAAATAAAATATAATATTTACTCCGGGTGAAATACGATGAGAAATTTGAACCGGATACGCAGTGGTGGAGAGTAGGGAGCACAAAAGTGGTGAGGTAACATGTGAGAGTGAGGTGACTTACTAGGGGGATGGCCTAAGTCACATCCTAAAAAGTGGTCATGATTACATTTTTTGAATTATAACATATTATATGCTAAAAACCCATTTTTCTCTCTCTTCTTCAACCAAACAAGGCATAAGCCAAAACTTGGCCATCAAGACTTGTTTCTCCCTCTCTCTTTCCTGCCACTCTCACCTCTCCTTCTATAAATACCAACTTCATTTCATCTCTTCAATTTTTATTCTTCTTCTCCATTCTTACTTCAAAACTTCCAACACTTAAAGTTTTCGTTTTTATTTAGTTTAAAGCTTCAAGTTCTTCAAACTTTTTATTTCTAGTTTCAAGGGTAACACTCTCATACTCTTTTATTTCAAGTTTTACACTTATTTCATGAGTTTACTTTATGTCTTCTTAAAATGTTCTTAAAGTTCTTTTAACTTCTAAAATCTCTAGAAAATGGTAGAAAACTCCGTTTGAGTTGAAACCAATTTCTATGGACTTCTATTAATCTCTACTTTCATATTCTAAGAGCTTTTATCAAACAAACATCTCTAACCTATTTTTACAAGGATGGCCGAACTATGTATTAGTGGCCTAGGGAGTTTTGTTTCAACTTTTTGAAAGATGATCATGTATATGAGCTTCTAGATACCTCTTGATCTTAAATCTAAAGTATTGGAAAATTTGAAAATTCCTAGCTTGTTGATCCCATGATGGCCGAACCTAGAAGGTTGTGGACCTAGGATGTTTTGTTTTCATTTTCCAATATGATCATGGACTTGAGCTCCTTAATACATTTGGATGCTAAGTCTAAGAGATTGGAAAGTTTAAAGATTTCTAGCATATTTATCCTATGATGGTTGTGAACCTAGGATGTTTTGTTTTCATTTTCCAATATGATCATGGACTTGAGCTTCTTAATACATTTGGATGCTAAGTCTATGGGATTGGAAAGTTTGAAGATTTCTAGCCTATTTATCCTATAATGGTTGTGAACCTAGGATGTTTTGTTTTCACTTTCCAATATGATCATGGACTTGAGCTCCTTAATACATTTGGATGCTAAGTCTAAAGAGATTGGAAAGTTTAAAGAGTTCTAGCATATTTATCCTATGATGGTTGTGAACCTAGGATGTTTTGTTTTCATTTTCCAATATAATCATGAATTTAGACTTCTTGGTATCTTTTAACGCTAAATCTAAGAGCTTAGAAGGGTTGGAAATTTCTAGCCTTCTTATACTAAAGAGGCCGAAACCCTAAGCATGGATTTAGTGGGATTTTGTTCTACCTTTGTAAAGTGAACCTTGGTTATTAACTCCTAACACTTAAGGATCATTAATACATGAGTTGTATTCTCTTTTGAAAACCTTTAACCCTATTTTATGCCATGGCCGAACCTATACCTTCTTGGCTTAGTGTTCTTGGTTAACTTTTAACTTGTGGTTTTGTGTTCATAAACTTAGACTTTCGTCACGGAGTAGACGAGGACATTCGTAGTACACTTCCTCAAGCATCACGTGCCTTTACCTTCACAAAAGGTAAGAGGGGACAGTCTGAGGGATATTTAATAGTTATGTGCATATGTGTATGTGGTTTGCTTGATTTATTTGAATATTGTTATTAGATTGAATAAAAAATTGAATGATTTGTATACTTGAACTGTTGTGATAACTGTTTGAAGTTGATCCTTACTTGATTTAAAGTGTTGTGAATCATATATGTTATGAACTGTCTTTAACTGTTATATTGTTGACTGAGATTATGATGATATTGATTGATGTCTGAAAAGCCTGACGTTAGTCGGTGCTCAACTAATCATATGATTAAAAGCCTAAATAAGCTTCAAAGAGAACTTTGAAAGTAATGATATTCATTTTAAAATGTTCTTTAGTAAAGTATGTGTTTTGGAAAGTAAGTGATATTATTTGTATTTATTCCGGAAGGATCAAACTTTGGAACTTGTGTTAAATAATTTCAAGTTAAAGGAAATTATTTTCTTACGAACCAAGTTTTTGTACAAGAGAAAATCATTTAGAACATATGTGTTTTTACGGAAGGAAAAGCCTTTGGAAAATATTTGACCTTAAACAAAGATGATTTTAAGAAAAGGATTTCAAGAGAAAATGGATTTCTTATAATAGTTTACAAATGATTTTCCAATGAAAAGATTTCCTGTAAAGAAATACTTTCGAAAATATTCTGGTAACTTGGATGGGTTACTGTGGTTTTATTTTGGTATTTGATTTTCACTGAACGAAAAGTAAGAACAGGTGAAATCGAATCTAGTATACGAGACGTCGAAATCCTAGTGTTCTGTAATTTACACGTAGATCTTTGATCCTTGTCACGTTGTTGTGGAGTGTGTGTCCTAATTATGTAGTTGTGGACTATGTCCTAATCACGTTGTGATAAACGTTATCAAAGGTGAATGTTGTTTTCTATGACAACAAGTCTTGACTGGTGCATCGGTCTAAGGAGTTGTGATTGAGCACTCGGACTGCGTGTCCTGTGTTGATGTTGAGGAATTTCAAGTGATGAAAATTATGAATGGTCGTTAGCTTTGAGCTTCGACAACGAATGATATTGAACACAAAGAAAACATCTTGAACAAATGTTTTTCTTCATGCATTTAGGCAGACGTGCCTCACAGGTTAGTCACTTCGGTGATGCCCAAGCAGGGGCTATTAGTCACTTCGGTGATGTCCAAACAGGGACTTTTAGTCACTTCGGTGATGCCTAAGCAGGGGCTGTTATATAAGTCACGATGGTGATGTCCAAACAGGGACTTTAGTCACGACGGTGATGCCCAAGTGGGGGCTTGAGTTTGATCAACTGTTAGAAAGATGAAGGGATCCCATGAGATTAAGTTCATAGAGCCGGAATATTGAAGTGTCATGCATAATCTTTATAAAAACTGATTGTACGAGTATGACACCCATTGATATGATACTTGTTGTTTTATCTATTAATATTTGGTAAATGTTAATATGTTGATGTGATGCATGTATCATGCATATGGTTATTGTAATCTATCCATATATTGGTATCTCACTCTTGCATACCTTCTTGTTATTTCTCTTTGCTTTTCAGCATCGCATATATCTATGAGTTTAGATGGATCCAAACATCCCATTGGTACCGTCGGAATCGAAGACTGAGATCTTCGATGATGTGGGGAATGCGGGGGCGTGGCAAATTCACCCCGGATCTACATCAGCTACTTATCATAGACCGATAACCACGCTGGGGAAGAATGTCGAGGGTGAACCATGTCGCAGAGTTCAGACAGTTGAGACGAGGAGGATTTCTCTCCCACCACCTTGGTACTACTTACACGTGCTACAGATGAATGGACGAGCACCCGCCTCTAGGGGTACCATTACCTGGAGTCGAGCCGGCTTCACCGATTGAGGAGGACCCAGAGGAGGACCCCGGGGAGTACCTGGAGGATGAGCCCGTGTACCACGTCTTGGATCACGATGATGATCTTGGTGAGGTGCCGGAGTACGTGCTTGATGATGATCCGGATTTTTATGATTCCTACTCTCCTGACGAGGGCGGAGACATCGTGGACCCATCGCCTGGGGTCTCTTCTTGTGGGAGTGTTCATGGCGAGTCTTCCTTTAGTCGTTAGTAGTGGCCAGCTTAGGGGTGTATATTTTGTGGTTAGTCTGTCTCAGTCCGACTTTATTTGGCTTCTTAGATGTGTGGTTCCGGACCCTCCCCCTATTTTGCTTTACTTAGTTTACAGCTGTAACTTTATGTTCTGTAACTCTGTTACTAATGGCCATCCTGACCAGGTCCTAGTGTCTGTACTAAACTCTGAATCCCACTGGGATAGATTATATATATATATATATATATATATATATATATATATATATATATGATGTTTACATTTTATGTTCTGAGCGTTCATCACATACCCTTGTTTAAAAAAAAATATCACCATTTTGAGAATACTCACTCATTAAGAAAATGTCATTTACCGGAAGCAACCAGTAATTTAATTATTTTATTTTCTGCAACGGGCAACAAAGTGACGCCCAAGTTTAGAAGGGTGTCACAATTAGTGGTATCAAAGCTGGTCAAGTCTTTCGGGAATCTTTGGGTTTAGGTCTGTTAGGTTGATGTTGTGTGTTCTCTGATTAAGACTTGATTGAATTACTTCTAAGGAGTAATGTGTAATGACCGTCGGGTTAGATTTTCCTTTTCTGGTTACCATCTCACTGATTGTGTCTTACAGGTCAGTATGGAACTAGGAGGTGCGCACAGGAGTGGTGGTCGTGACAGAGGCAATGGCGGGATGGACGTCTCTACCCAGGCAATGGATGATGTGGCTTTGGCAATTGCTTTTCAGACTGCTACGATGGCTGCCCAGAACCAACAGGAGCAGTTGAGGACTGAATAAGCTGCAGAGGGAAAGCATATGAATGCTTTCAGACGTAATAATCCATCATAGTTTGATGGAGACGTGGATCCTACGAAATATGATCTGTGGATCGAGGAGTTGGAAAAGATCTTTAAGCTCGTTCATACACCGGAAGGAGTGAAGGTGTCTTATGCAACATTCCAACTGGTAGGAGATGCTGAATACTGGTGGAAAGGCACCAGGCAACTGTTAGAGACTGAACACCAAGCGATCACCTGGGAGGTATTTCGTAACAAGTTTTTGGATAAATACTTTCCCCAGAGTGCTCGGACTGAGAAAGAACAAGAGTTTCTAAGTCTGCGTCAGTGAGACCTGACTGTAGGGGAATATGCGGCAAGATTTGAATCACTTGCCAAATATTTCTGCTTCTTTTAGAACAACCCAAGCGAAGAATAGAAGTGTGAAAAGTTCGAAGGTGGGCTGCGCTTCAAAATCAAGGAGTCAGTGCTACCGCTGGAAATCAAGAACTTCCAAGCCTTAGTAGAAAAGTGCATAAAAGTAGAGATAATGCGGAAGGGATGAGACACCAAGGGGAATGTTGGGGGACCCTCTCGTCCAAAGAGCCAATTTCAAGGGCAGAACCAGAAATGGAAGCAGAACCAGAGGAAACCATACTACCAATCACCCAACAACAATCAGAGACAACAACAACATTGTTCTGGTACATCTGGAGCTGGGACTGGAGGCCAGAGGAACCAAAGTCAAGGCCAAGAAAGGAAGTGTTTTAAGTGTGGAGATCCTAACGACCTGGCTGACACTTTCCCAATGAGAAGGGCACGGTGTTTCAACTTTGATCGTTTGGGTCACTTGGCTAAAGACTGCAGAGCACCAAAGCGTGAGCCAGCTGTCAACCACACCAGAACCAACAAGCCAACTGCAAAAGGAAGGGTGTATACGATGAGTGGAGCCGAGGCATCAAACTCCGGCGATCTCGTGCAGGGTAAGTGTTGATGAATCTGGGCAAGTATACCCAGTCGTGCAAGTAATACGGTGGTGAGACCGTTTATCGTTCCCACAAGGATTGTGACAATTACTAACACGTACCGAATCAATTACTATCCAAGCGGATATTTGGATTGAAGTGAGATCGTTATAAATACCAAGCCCAAATAAGATCTAAACCTAAAATAACAAAATAAAGAGAAAAGTTCTTTGGGAATTTCTGTCGAACACTTGGAAGGCACTTAAAAGTATTCTTCAAATATAAAAACAACGCTGGGATTAGGTTCACTAAACCTCATCCCCATGCAATGACATGACTAATAAACAGCTTCTACTTCAATTATGACAATCAATCCACTATATTACTCAAGTCCCGATTCCTCGGATGAAAAGAGCCTAAATCCACTAATAGACCTTAATTCCTTAGGTGGCCTAGATTAGTGAATTCGCATTAAGATTAGGGATTATGCGATTACTAGTAAACCAAACTCCATTCCTAGACGCAAGGGTTACTAGGTGATTGATCTCAGTCCCGGTTCTAATACGAATTTTCCAATTGCATATCAAAACACTAATCGAGTCATGGGGGTGCTAGCCACAACAAGCATTAAGCATAGACAATCAATCACTCATAAGGAAATAAAAACTGTATTACAAGATCAAATCATATACATGGAGAATTCAGAGAAGCTACACCTAACCCCGACAATGGGGGTTTAGCTACTCATGATCATAGCTACAACCAAAGAAATATAGATGAGAGGGAGGAAAAACTCCATGGAATCCTTGTGTCACTGCCCCTATTTCAGAGAGAATATTTTAGGGTTCAAAAATTGTCTTTCTTCTGTTCTGCTCGTGCTCCTTTATAGATCAGGGTTCACGTCACGGCCATGATGGCCGTCACGGCCTGGCCGTGATGCTTTCTACCTTGGCGCGCTTTCAAATATTGGAGCATCACGGTCGTGATTCTCATCACGGGCAGGCCGTGATAGCTTCTGCCTTTACCAAATGATCTGTCACGGCCGTGATGGTCGTCACGGCTTGGCCGTGACAGATTCTTCCAAGAGGGGGTCTGGCTCCATTAACATGTCACTGCCGTGATGGGGATCACGGCTAGGCCGTGACAGCTTCTGACTTTTGCCTTCTTTTCTCTCAATTATTGCTCGATCACGGCCGTGAGGGTCATCACGGCCAGGCCGTGATGGGCTCTGCCTGGGTCATTTTCTTCACTTTTTAAGCTCTGTTTTCATCCAAGCTCTATCATGGCTAATCTTGAGCATTTTTCCTTGAATTCCTGCAAAACAACACCAAGAAACCGCCTCACTCGATCCAAGGTAAAAACTAATAAAATCAAATCAAATATGCCTAAACTATATGAAAAATGCATGAAAAAATGTACAGGACATATGATGTGAAATCACACTATCAAATCACCCCAAGCTTATTCAATTGCTTGTCCTCAAGCAATCACTAAGGCCAGAAGATATAGACAATCAAATTACGGATAGTGAACCAAGAACCCGAGTAGCAAGTAATCCAAGTAACAGGAATCTCAAATAATTCAGCAAGAGACAATCAGTTCAAGTCCAATTAGAGGCTTAGGTTTCTTTGACTCATATTCTCACCGATTAGGGCACTCTTTCTCACCTGAAGATCACCCCAAGCTTGTTCATTTGCTTGGCTCTCTTTCTCACCTCACTCAAGTGTTAGGGAAATAAGACAATTCGCTCCACTTTCCTCAAGGAATGAATTCTACCATTGGCTTGACTATCAACCAAATATCTACTTTATTAATGAAAACAATTAAGAATCAAGAGGTCTTTTGCTTTGGTTGTAACGGGGCCATGGGATTTATCGTTAGGTGGGGAAGTCAAGAAAAGGAAATTTCAAAAGGGCTAAACACAATCAAGCATTTCAAAGCATGATCTTCTAAAATACCTTTTTGGGTTTTGATTCCTTTTTCCACCTTTCTTTCTTTCTTTTTATTTCATTTCTCACTTTCTTTTGTCATCCCCTTCTCCATAGATTTTTCTTTTTCTTTTATTTTTCTTTTATTAGGAGAAGGGGAGATTTTCAGCTCAAGAGAAATATCTTTCTGATTTTCTCATCCCATACTTTTTTCAACTACCTTTTTACCCTTTTGTGCAATACTTTAGAAGGTCACTCATCAAGCATCATTCATCAAAAATTTTCAAGGGACCAAGAAAAGTATTTAATTCTTTCAGGCTCAAAATTGGGCAACTAAGGGGTAGCATTTCATCATTCAAAGCTCATAAGGCCGGAAAAATACCTAGTGCCTCAATCATTTTCAAAAATGTTTTCAAAAAATTTTAAGCTTCAAAATGGTTTCAAGTCAAGTTCTAGAGAAATACTATCCAAGAGGAATAACACTCTAACACAAAGAATGGGGTAGATTTAGTGAGTACCCCTTTTGGCTCAAATTCTCACATTTTAGTAGTTCAAGAATCAATGAGAAACACAAATCTATAGAACCATATGCTAATTATCAACTATCACATATCATCTCAAAAATTTTTATTTGTAGCCTTATCACAAGAATAACAAATTGGGTTCAACAATTCACTATCTCAATTTAATTGGCACTCGGTTTTCACAATTTGGATGCAAAATCTAAATAAGGGCAATCTAATTGTGTGATCATGCAAACTATGCCGACATGAATGCAACATGAAAAATGCAAATGTAAAATACCCCTAGCCGTAATCCTTTCTGATCTTCAATTCTGGCTCATCACGGTCGTGACCAGTGTCACGACCTGGGCGTGATGGTTACTGACTTTGTTGTCTCTGCCCTGTTTGCTTCTCCTTCCTCCTTTCCCAAAAACACTTAACAAAACTATTAATCTATGATATTATCCTCTTGATCTTCTCAAATTATTCAAGATGGCAAAAAAAAAAAAAAAAAAGGAAAATGAAAAGAAAAGTTGGGTTGCCTCCCAATAAGCGCTTCTTTAACGTCACTAGCTTGACGGGCTTCTTTCAATTAACCGGTGTCGGCTGGGCGCAGAAGTGCCAGAACACTTCTCTTCAATGGAACTCCTTCAAAGAGCTGGTTTTGCTTATAACACCAACAATTGTGCTTCCGCCTTGGCCTTTTCACTCTGAGCCTCGTGGCCTTTTTCTTACTTCCTCCCGGTGGAGGTTTTGTTTTCACATGATGAGCAGATCCAACTTCATCACCAATTGATGTATCATTTGTCTTGCAGAGCTTCAGAGTTGCTTTCATGTTGATCTTTTCCTTTTTCTCAGGAGTAGAGGAGTGGTGCTGATGTGCAACGACTTCTTTAGCCACCATGTCCACAATATCCATATGGAAACAATCCTCTTCATCACTCGGCCGATGCATAGCTTCAAATACATTGAAAGTGACTTCTTCATCTTGCACTCTGAATCGCAGTTGGCCTTTTTGTACGTCTATCAAAGCGCGACCAGTCGCTAGAAAAGGTCTCCCCAGTATGAGCGGAACTTCCGCATCCTCCTCCATGTCTAAAATCACAAAGTCCGCTGGGAAGATAAACTTATCCACCTTTACCAGAACATCTTCCAAGATACCATAAGGACGCTTGATTGATCTATCAGCTTGTTGCAATGCCATCCTTGTTGGTTTCACCTCACCACCTCCAAGCTTGTTCAAAATTGAAAGCGGCATCAAGTTGATACTCGCTCCCAAGTCGCATAAGGCCTTTCCAATAGCAACACTCCCAATAGTGCAAGGGATTGTAAAACTACCAGGATCTTTAAGCTTTGGAGGTAGCTTCCTCTGAAGTATCGCACTACAATCCTCTGTCAAGGCAAATGTCTCACCTTCTTTGAATTTTCTTTTCTTTGTATGCAGCTCCTTCATGAACCTTGCATAGGTTGGCATCTACTCTAGTGCTTCTGCAAAGGGTATGTTGATCTGTAACCGCTTGAAGATGTCGAGGAACTTGGCAAACTATTATTCCTTCTCTTTTTTCTTGCTCAAATGAGGATAGGGCAACTTCACATAAGAGGGGATCTCTTGAGGCTTGTCTCCATCTTTCAAAATCTGACTTTTAGTTCTCCTCAAAATTTAATTCTCATCCATTAGCTTCTCCCTCTTGTCTTTTTCTTCCTCCTCTACTACAACCTCTTTGCGTTTTTCCTTATTCAAATCAGTTTTTTCAGCATTCACCTCTGTTTTTTCATCAACTCTATGATTTTTCACCAAGGGCTCACCACTCTCTCCCTCAAGGCTTTTACCACTCCTCAACACAATAGCATTGCACTGCTCTTTAGGATTGGTTTGAGTATTACCTGAAAAACTGCTGCTAGATTACTCCGCTAGGTGCCTTGCAATTTGTCCAACTTGAACCTCCAGGTTTTTTATAGAAGCATCTGTATTTTTCTGGTTTGTCATGGACACTTGCATGAATTGATTGAGGGTGTTCTCCAATATAGAAATCCGGCCTTGAGGCGGTGGTGTGGGTTGAGGCTTGCTTGCTTGTCCGGCATCTTGTTTCCAACCAAAACTCGGTTGATTCCTCCATCCTTGGTTGTAGTTGTTGGAGTATTGGTTGTTGCCTGGCCTCCTATAGTTCCCCATATAATTAGCTTCCTCATGGGAACTAGGCGGTGCCTCACATCTTCCATTATCATGATCTCCTCCACAAAAATCGCATCTCATTACCTGTTGAGGTGGCATGGTTGTCCCTTGAACAGTTTGGAGTTGTTGTGGGAGTTGAGCGAGTTGCTTGGTAATGGACTCCAGTTGTTGTGTCATGAGTTTATTCTGAGCCAAAAGTGCAGATTGTGAATCTAACTCCAACACTCCCCTTCTTGATGTGGGACCCCGATCATGATGCATCAAGTAGTCGTTTGATGCCATAGCCTCTATCAAAATCAGTGCTTCCTCTGCTGTCTTTGTATTCATGGAACCTCCAGCTGAGGCATCCAACATATACCTGGTCGACGACCTCAGTCCATTGCATAATGTTTGCATCTGAGTAAGATCATCAAACCAATGATTTGGACATCTTCGGAGCAATTCCTTGAACCTTTCCCAGGCGTCATGAAGAGTCTCACCTTCTTGTTGAGCGAAGCTTATGATGTCACCCCTTGTCTTGACAAATCTTGAGGTGGGGAAGAACCTTGCCAAAAATTTTGCCTCTAAATCATCCCATGTAGTAATGCTCCCCCTTGGTTGAAATTGGAGCCAAGCCTTGGCCCTATCTCTTAAAGAGAAGGGAAACGCCCTTAGGTGGATTGCATCCTCAGAGGCACCATTATGCTTCATCGTATCACATATCTCGATGAAGTTGGAGATATGACTATTAGGATCTTCCATTTCCAACCCGGCAAACTGATTTTGTGCAACCAAATTCAAGAGAGCTGGCTTGATTTCGAAATTGTTGCAGTTAATTGGGGGCCTCACTATGCTGGTGATATGCTGATTGACATTTGTATTGCCGTAGTCACCAAGTGTCCTCCGTGGTGGAGCACCTTCACCATTGCCTGCCATTCTGAGTTTTTCTTGATGAACTTGAGAGGTGGAAGTCTCTTGTTCTTCTTCTTGCTGTTCTAACAATTTATGCTCTCTTACTTGCCTTCGATTCTTCCTAGTTGTTCTTTCAATCTCAGGATCATGGAGGAGTTGGTCAGCTGGGATAGTACCTCGCATACACAAACAGTCTAGCAAACAAGAGTGTTAGCAGTAAAAGTCAGCACACAAACAGCAAATATACCAGAAAAATGACAGCAAACAGATCACCACAGAAAAAAAAATATTTTGTTTTTGCTTAAATTAGTAACCGAAATGGGTATGCTACTATTGAAACACAATCCCCGGCAACGGCGCCAAAAACTTGTTGACGAGTCTGGGCAAGTATACCCAGTCGTGCAAGTAATACGGTGGTGAGACCGTTTATCGTTCCCACGAGGATTGTGACAATTACTAACACGTACCGAATCAATTACTATCCAAGCGGATATTTGGATTGAAGTGAGATCGATAATAAATACCAAGCCCAAATAAGATCTAAACCTAAAATAACAAAATAAAGAGAAAAGTTCTTTAGGAATTTCTGTCGAACACTTGGAAGGCACTTAAAAGGATTCTTCAAATATAAGAACAACGCTGGGAGTAGGTTCACTAACCCTCATCCCCATGCAATGACATGACTAATAAACAGCTTCTACTTCAATTATGACAATCAATCCACTATATTACTCAAGTCCCGATTCCTCGGATGACAAGAGCCTAAATCCACTAATAGACCTTAATTCCTTAGGTGGCCTAGATTAGTGAATTCGCATTAAGATTAGGGATTATGCGATTACTAGTAAACCAAACTCCATTCCTAGACGCAAGGGTTACTAGGTGATTGATCTCAGTCCCGGTTCTAATACGAATTTTCCAATTGCATATCAAAACACTAATCGAGTCATGGGGGTGCTAGCCACAACAAGCATTAAGCATAGACAATCAATCACTCATAAGGAAATAAAAACTGTATTACAAGATCAAATCATATACATGGAGAATTCAGAGAAGCTACACCTAACCCCGACAATGGGGGTTTAGCTACTCATGATCATAGCTACAACCAAAGAAATATAGATGAGAGGGAGGAAAAACTCCATGGAATCCTTGTGTCACTGCCCCTATTTCAGAGAGAATATTTTAGGGTTCAAAAATTGTCTTTCTTCTGTTCTGCTCGTGCTCCTTTATAGATCAGGGTTCACGTCACGGCCATGATGGCCGTCACGGCCTGGCCGTGATGCTTTCTACCTTGGTGCGCTTTCAAATATTGGAGCATCACGGTCGTGATTCTCATCACGGGCAGGCCGTGATAGCTTCTGCCTTTACCAAATGATCTGTCACGGCCGTGATGGTCGTCACGGCTTGGCCGTGACAGATTCTTCCAAGAGGGGGTCTGGCTCCATTAACATGTCACTGCCGTGATGGGGATCACGGCTAGGCCGTGACAGCTTCTGACTTTTGCCTTATTTTCTCTCAATTATTGCTCGATCACGGCCGTGAGGGTCATCACGGCCAGGCCGTGATGGGCTCTGCCTGGGTCATTTTCTTCACTTTTTAAGCTCTGTTTTCATCCAAGCTCTATCATGGCTAATCTTGAGCATTTTTCCTTGAATTCCTGCAAAACAACACCAAGAAACCGCCTCACTCGATCCAAGGTAAAAACTAATAAAATCAAATCAAATATGCCTAAACTATATGAAAAATGCATGAAAAAATGTACAGGACATATGATGTGAAATCACACTATCAGTAAGCGTGATATAACTGGTAATCTTTTAACTGTACTTTTCGATTCGAGTGCAACACATTCTTTCATTTCAATGGATCGTGTGAAACATCTAAGTTTTCCTATTTCTTCCTTGCCATATAACCTGATTGTTTCAACCCCAACTGCTGAGCCAGTTACTGTAAATTCTTTGTGTTTGAACTGTTCTATCATTGTCCAAGATAGACATTTTCTTGTACACCTGATCTGTTTACCTTTAATTTAGTTAGTGGTAATTTTAGGTATGGATTGGCTATCTTCCAACCATATATTAAAAGATTGTGCTCAGAAAACCTTAGTTTTTAGGGATGAGATTTCTGGATTGTTATCTGCTAGTCAGGTAAGGGCTTCTTTGAAAGAGGGAGCACAAGGATACATGTTGTTGTTTTCCTTAGACGTTAAGAACGAGTTAGACCTAGAATCCATCCCTGGTGTCAATAAGTTCCCGGAAGTTTTTCTTGAAGACGTACCTGGACTACCGCCTGTTCGAGATATCGAGTTCGCGATTAATTTGGTTCCAGGCACTGGGCCAATCTCTATGGCACCATACCGTATGTCGCCATCGGAGCTAGAAACCTTGAAGGAACAACTTGAGGATTTGATGAGAAAGAAATTCATTAGACCCAGCATGTCACCATGGGGAGCCCCAGTCTTGTTGGTGAAAAAGAAGGATGGAACCTCTCGATTATGTGTGGATTTCCGTCAGTTGAAAAAGGTAACGATTAAGAACAAGTATCCCCTTCCAAGGATAGATGATCTAATGGATTAGTTACGTGGAGCAACCGTTTTCTCAAAGATAGATTTATGGTCAGGCTACCATCAAATCCGTGTGAAGGCAGAGGATATTTCTAAGACAGAGTTTCGAACACGCTATGGGCATTATGAGTATCTGGTGATGCCATTTGGAGTGACGAATGCTCCTGCAATATTCATGGATTACGTGAATAGGATCTTTCGTCCTTACATAGATCAGTTTGTCATTGTCTTCATCGATAACATTCTAATCCATTCCCCAAACAAGGAAAAACATGTTGAACATCTCAGCATCGTTCTTCAAACTTTGAGAGAAAAGCAACTTTACGTGAAACAGGAAAAGTGTGAATTTTGGTTGGACCAAGTTCAATTCTTGGGTCATGTCATATCGCGTGAAGGAATTGCAGTGGACCCGTCGAAAGTGGAAGCTGTTTTGGAATGGGAAAGACCATCAACAGCAATAGAGATCCGTAGTTTTGTGGGTTTATCTGGATACTACAGGAGGATTCATTGAAGGATTTTCCAAGATAGTAGGACCCCTTACCCAGTTAACTCGGAAGGATCAAGCGTTTACCTGGATGGAAACATGTGAAGAAAGTTTCCAAGAGCTGAAGAAAAGGTTGACAACTTCACCTGTGTTGATATTACCTGATCCCAAGGAACCTTTTGAGGTTTATTGTGATGCTTCACATCAAGGGTTAGGCTGTGTGCTGATGTAGAACCGGAAAGTTGTAGCGTATGCTTCGAGGCAATTGAAGATTCATGAAATGAATTACCCTACGCATGACTTGGAGTTAGCGGCAGCGGTCTTTGCAATGAAAATATGGAGGCATTATTTGTATGGAGCTACATTCAATGTCTTCAACAATCACAAAAGTTTGAAGTATCTGTTCGACCAAAAGGAGTTGAACATGCGGCAGAGGCATTGGTTGGAATTCTTGAAGGATTATGATTTCCAACTACAGTATCACCCTGGGAAGGCAAATATAGTGGCTGATGCTCTAAGCAGAAAGTCAATACATGCATCAGTGATGATGGTCAGAGAGCAGGAATTGTTGGGACAATTCTGGGATCTGAGTTTGTCAGTTGAGATGTTTCCAGGAAAGCTTTGTTTAGGAAGGATCATGGTGTCTAATGGATTGATGGATCAAATAAGAGAAAAGTAAGGGAGCGATCAGTACCTATAAGGAGAAAAAGAACTAGTGCGACAAGGAGCATTGTCAGAGTTCAAGGAAGGAACAGATGGAATTTTGAGGTTCGGTGAAAGGATTTGTGTGCCAAATGATGCTGAGCTTAGAAAGTTTATTCTGGAGGAGGCTCACAAGAGTAAGTTGAGTTTGCATCCAGGAGCCACGAAGATGTATCAAGACCTCAAGAAGTTATACTGGTGGTATGGAATGAAGAGGGGCGTAATGGAATACGTTGCTTCGTGTCTAGTATGTCAGAAGGCTAAGATTGAACACCAAAGGCCAGCTGGGATACTACAATATTTAGACATTCCATAATGGAAATGGGATGGTATTTCAATGGACTTTGTGACCAGCTTGCCAAGGACTTGGAAGGGACGTGAGGCTATATGGGTAATAGTAGATCGACTGACCATGTCAGGTCACTTCTTACCTATTAGTATGAAGTACCCGATAAAAAGGTTGACTTAGTTGTACATTGATGAGATTGTCAGATTGCACGATATACCTTCCAGTATCATTTTGGATCGTGATCCAAGGTTAACGTCAGAGTTCTGGAAAGGACTAGAAAACTCATTGGGAACGGAACTCAAACTGAGTTCTGTCTATCATCCACAAACCGATGGACAGAAAGGACGATTCAGTCACTGGAAGATTTACTGAGAGCGTGTATGATGGAAGACAGAGAACTGGGATGAATTTCTACCACTGATAGAGTTCACTTACAACAACAATTTCCATTCAAGCATAGGAATGGCGCCTTACGAAGCTCTATATGGTAGACGGTGCAGAACACCTCTATGTTGGTACCAGGATGGAGAAATTTTGTTGATAGGACCAGAGATCGTGCAGCAGACAACAGAAAAGGTGAAGATGATTCAAGAGAAAATGCGGACAACTCAAAGTCGACAGAAGAGTTATGCTGACAAGAGATGACGACCTCTTGAGTTTGAGGAAGGCGAGCATGTGTTTTTGAGAGTCACGCCTACGACTGGGATTGGCAGAGTAATTAAATCCAGAAATCTCACTCCCAAATTCATTGGACCCTACCAAATCCTTCGTCGTGTAGGTCCAGTAGCCTATAAAATTTCCTTGCCACCTTTTCTTTCCAATATTCACGATGTTTTCCATGTTTCACAACTGAGAAAATATGTTCATGATCCATCTCATATAATTGAGCCCAATAATGTACAATTAAAAGAGAACTTGTCTTTTGAGACTTCTCCTGTACGAATTGCGGATAAGATGACGAAGCAGCTCAGAGGTAAACAAATTCCGTTAGTCAAGGTCATCTAGAATGATGCAACCGGAGAAGCTACATGGGAAATCGAGGACAAGATGAAATTGCAATACCCTGAGTTATTTCAAGGTACGTAATTTTGAGGACGAAATTATTTTTAGAGGGGTAGTATTGTAACGCCCCGATTTCTGTGTCTTTCTGTAGTAGTAAATACAAGTGTATATGTATTAATTTTTTATAAAATCCAGAGAGTGATTTTAAATAAACTAAAATCATTTTCTTATGTTATTTTACCATAGGAAGTCACGGTTAAATTTTCGGTTGAAAATTCAGACGGAAGTCGGTTTGCATTTTCACTGCCAGTACAAGTTTACTTAGTAGAAAACCTAATTTTGAACCGTGAACGAAACGATTAGTGTTTTTGTGATGTTTTGTATGATATTGGAAATTTTCGAAAATTTGAGTTCGGAAATAAAATATAATATTTATTTCGGGTGAAATACGATCGGAAACTTGAACCGGATACGCAATGGAGCAGAGTAAGGAGCACAAAAGTGATGAGGTGACATGTGAGTGTGAGGTGACTTACTAGGGGGATGGCCTAAGTCACATTCTAAAAAGTGGTCATGATGACACTTTTTGAATTATAACATTGACTAAAGGCCCAATTTGGTCCCTAAGAAAAACACTCGGGTCTGAAATAGTCCCTATCCAAAAAAAACTATCCATTTAGTCCTTAAAAATGTGTTTACCGGGACAGGTTAGTCCATCAGTGAGTTGACCACCTTTGCCCGCAGGTTTCCAGCTTACGTGGCCCACATTTTTGTTGACTTGTCAATATCCATTTCTCAAGGGTCTGCCACCATGAAAATTATGATTAAATTTTTTTTAAAAAAACCCACCACCAGAGAAGCCAAAACGCATGCCGTTTTGTCCTCCCAACTCCCCTATTTACCTTCTTCTTCCTCCAATTTCGATGTTTCACTGTGTAAAACCCTAGGACTTGTTCTCCCTCGCCATTATAAACATTCTTCTTCTCCTTCCTCTATCTGATCGCTACCCTCATCACTGCGTACCCTTTCCCTCATCAATTCTTACTGAATCCCTAATTTCTATTTCGCCTCCCTTCCATTGTTGGACCAGCATCGAAATGAGTTGGGCGTCGAACAACATGTCCAGCCGTGACTATAGTTGGAGTGCTTCCTCAAGCATTGTAACCCCAAAGTTCCCTCCTCCACGTGGCATTTGTAAGAGACCATGTGTCATCAGCACTTCAAGAACACTGAAGAACCCAAACAGACCCTTCTATGGCTGCCCTTTATATAAGGTAATGATTCCCTTACTTTAGTTCCATATTGGTTGGCCTGTCATCTTTGCATTCTTGCTGGTTTTGATTGCAGGAGAAGAAACCACATTGTGGCACATTTGTGTGGGTGGATGTATATGAGGCGCAAATGGAACAAGAGAGACTTAAGGAGATGGAGATGGAGATGGGAGATGGGAGAATTCCTCAGGTGGAGAAGGAAATAAGCGAGATGAAAGCAAAGATGAATGAAATGCAAGTCAAGATGTTGCTTATATCCAAAGATGTTTATCTCCAAAGATCATTTGGAATTGTGATAGGGGTTGTCTTGGTTTTGTTGTTATGGTTATGATATTTTATGTATGGAAGTAGTGTAAATGTCATGGAAAGTTAGGTTAGTATGTGGTTATAATATTTTGGTGAAAAGTTATGTAATCCATGCCTTTTGGCTTTTATAATGAAATGGAAATCAGTGAACTGATCAGGCTCAATTGCCACTCAGGCACAATAGCCAACACATGTACATGGCTCAACTTAATTCCCACAGCAACTGTCCAACTCAAGGCACAGTAATCAATACATGTGGGTTCCAGAGCACACTGTCCTACACAAGGCACATTGAACAAGGCTCATGGAAATCATGGTCCATCAAGGCACCAATGATACACCGTCACATGAGATACATTTCCCTTCAAGGCATTCACGCAAAACTTTTTGGGCACATCTGATAAATGCATGTAAAAATCATTTTATTTTCGCAGCTTTTCCTTTTGCTTCATTCTTTCATTTGTTGAGGCTCAAGGCTCATGACCATCCATAAATTTTCAATGTTTTAAAACTTTCATTATCGACACAGGACGTTTAAGTCCGAGTGTCCAATCACAACAGTCCTAGACCTGTGCACTAGTCTTAGACTTTGTGGTCGTAGAAAATAGTTTTCACCTTTTTACTACTTTCACCACATTTTATCACAACGTATGTAGGATACTCAGTCCACAACAACGAAAATAGGACACACAGTCCACAACAACGTGTATAGGACACACAGTCCAAGACAACGTATATAGGACACACAGTCCACAACAACGTAAATACGACACACAGTCCACAACTTCATATATAGGACACACAGTCCACGGTGTTGTGATACGGATCATGGATCCACGTGCTTTAACTCTAGAATCCTGACGTCTCGGTTACAAGGTTCACTTTTCAACGTTATTTTTCGTTCAGTGAAAAACAAATACAAAACCGAAAGTTTCTGTAACTTATCCAAGTTATCGAACATTTTCCTTTGAACAAAATCTTTTAAATGCAAACTTTTCTTTTGATCCTTTTGTTTAAAACTTTAAGTTTTGGAAATTCCATTCTATTTCCATAAAACCATTTTATTTTCAAATCTTATTTTTCCTAAAACATTTGAAAATTTCCAAATAAATTCTTTTCAAGTTCCAATCTAACTTTTATTTTTCTTCAAAACATTTTCAAGGAAATTAATTGTCCTTTTTGTATAAAATCACTCAAATTTTTCCAATTTGAGTTTTCAAAAAAATTGTTTTACTCTCTAAAATTTTCAACAAATCATTAAAATTATGTAACTTCCCCTTTTTATCAAAACCTTGTTAAACATAAACCTTAATTTATAATTTTCTTTGTAAATATTTTCTTAAAGATTTTATCCTTATTATTTGAGCTCTTACCAATGGTTAGGCTTCCATGCAACAACAACAACACATACACAATCATTCCAACACATATAAGCAACATTCATATATTCATAAAACATTAACTAAGCATAAGAGCATGTTTATCAGTCAAATATACCATCGAAGCAACAAGATCTCCAGATCATTCTAAAACAGCCACAACAACAACATCATCAAACAACATATAGTTATCAGGTAAAGCAATAACTTAAGCCACCAATCAAAACTCAGCAAAACACACATAAAATAAATCACAACAACATGTAGTTGTCATAAAGAGCATCCCTCAGGCTTTCTCCCCTTACCTGATTTGACAGCTAGAAAATGTCTATGTTTCTAACACGCTGTCGCGCACGCGTCAAAAAGCGAGCGATTGGAAAAATATGTAGTTAGGGAGCGACAACTCGAGTATCGTCTCACAAGGACTCTTGGATTGTTGTTAACATAAAAGTCAGTTTTTGGGGGGTTTTGGATTTGAAATTAAATAAAGAAAACAAAGCAGAAAAACAATGCAAACTAAATAACTATCAAATAGCTAAAAACGATTAACCTACTGTTCTCGGTTTCCCACTATCATTGGTTCATACAATTCCATGCCCTAAGCGGATTCTAATCCCTTTTCGATTGTAACATCAATTAACAAGCAAAATTAACGCTACGAGACATATGTTCCTAATTCCCGAATTAAGCAAACGGGGTGAAGCCCTCGTGAATTAAGCAGACACGATTGAACACACGCGAATTAAGCAAACATGATTAAGTTTAGGAACACACAATCATCGAAACAAATCAATATATATTCTATATAATCCTGAATTAAGCAAACAGAACATACAGAACAAATATTGAAAGAGAATAGCAATGAGTTTAGGAATTACAGAACCTCAAGTGGCGGTGCAAACCGGTTACAGTAGATCAATCAAGGAGACTAGTTCTCCATTACAAAAGAAACACAAAAATACTAAACCTAATTCGTAGTCTCACTATGAAAAAGATAGGAAGAGGATGAAGAGAAGATGATCAGTTCTGCCCTAAAACAGATATAAATACAGATTCTGGGTTACGCTCTCTCGCGAGGCGAAACATGATTCGCAAGGCGAATCTTATGAACAGGTCCTCAGCGTTTGGAATTCTCGCGAGGCGAGGTGGTGACTCGCGGGGCGAGACAGAGAGGATGACATTTCTGGCACAGTGAGGCTTCAGGCTAGCGAGGCGAGTAGCCTCTCGCGTGGCGAATAACTCCAGAATTGCTTCTCTTTATTAACCAGAAAACAAGAGGTAGCAGTAAGTGCTTTATTTGACTCTAAATCAGCTAAATTACCCTAAAACTACTTTAGAGACTCAAAATGATGCTTGAGGACAAATACATCCAAATTTGGGCGAAAATGAGATTAAACTCGAATAAAACCATTGGCTTTACTAGTCAAAAACTAGTCGAAGCCAGAGGCTGATCAAAATACCCCAAACTCAAACTTTGCTTGTCCCCAAGCAAACTAAAACTCAAAAAGGACTCAAACTTGGCAAGCTTAAAGGTTTCAATCAAATTCGCACAAATTTCATGCAATTTCAACAAAACAATTTCTCTTCAATGTTTCCCCCCTTTTTCAACAATGCAATCCCCACATTCATTTACTTTAAACATTGAGAATTCTACCATTCATGCAATCATTAATCTAAGTTGAGGATCCAAGTTACACACAAAAGGGAGATCACCAAATTCAAACAATCGCCTTCCTCACAAGGGCATTTAGTGTTTCACTCATTCGCTCAATTTGTCTAGGCTATCAACATTGCACTCAATTTCACTTTTAAGAGCACTTCCCATGAATTTGATTTTCATCTCTAACAAGGTTCCCACGGAAACATGCATGCAACATCAAAAGGTCTTTTAAAATTTGTAATTGGGCCTGGCTAAGGGTAGGATTTACAAAGGTACTGGGCTTAAGTCCCTAGGAACTAAGAGAGCATGAAACACTTTGAAACATTGAAATTCCACTCAAATTCCTTTTTCCATTTTTCTTTATGCTTTTGGGCTACTACAGCCTTTTCCTTTAATACCTTTTTTTGACATTTTTGTTCTTTTTATTCCCTTTTTTTTCTTTTGGCTCCAACCTTTTTATTTTTTTCTTTTTCTCAATCCCAGACAACACATCATATCCTCGTAGCCACCCCAAACTTAGCTTCTTGCAAACCTTCTCTTGCTAACCATCCATGCTCTCCTAATCCTAAGATCGGGTTAACATGGTTTTTCATATTTTTGGCTTGTAACATAGTGACCGCGCTGTCGCCACGCGCCAAAAAGAACGAGCGATTATTAAAATAATGTGGTATAGAGCGATAACTCGGATATCGTCTCTCAAGGACTCTTATGTGTTTTTGTTGTTAACAGAAAATCAGTAAAAGTTAGATTTGGGGGGGGTTGTTTGGATTGAAATAAAATAAAGAAAATAAAACAATGAAAACAAAGCAGTTAAAGAGAATAGCAAATAAACTAAAGACGATTAACCTACTGTTCTCGGTTTCCCACTATCATTGGTTCATGCAAATCCAAGCCCTAAGCAGATTCTAAACCCTTTCCGATTGTAGCATCAATTTACAAGCGAAATCAATACTACGAGACATATATTCCTATTCCCGAATTAAGCAAACGGGGTGAAGCACTCATGAACTAAGCGAACATGATTGAACACACGCGAATTAAGCAAACGCGATTATATATAGGAACATACAATCATCGAAATAAATCAATACTAATCCTATACATATCTGAATTAAGCAAACAGAAACATATAGAACAGTACTGAAAAGGAATAGCAATTCAAATAGGAAATCCAGAACCTCAAGTGTAATTGAAACCAATCCCAGTAGATTAATCTAGGAGACTAGCTCTCCATTACAAAAGCAAACAACAAACTAAAGAGAAAAATAAAAGACTATCTACTCTAAAAACTAGCTCAGAAACTAGCCAAAACTGACTAGTCTCGAACCTCTTTTCAGTTCTTCCTAAACAGACTTATATACAAGTTTCTGGAATCAGCTTTCTCGCGAGGCGAAGCCTCTCTCGCGACGCGAATCTTATGAATAGTCTGCAACCTTTGGTATTCTCGCGAGGCGAACAATCCTTCGCGAGGCGAGAATCTGAAGAGTCTTCTTATTACGCCCGTTATGAACATCAGGGGCCAACCGTGATGCTTTCTGACTTCCAGGCTCGCGGGGCGAATGGATGCTCGCGAGGCGAACGCTTCAACTTCAAAACTGCCACAGCCGTTATCTTCAACACGGGTAAACCGTGATCGTCTCTGACTTTTCAGGCTTGGGTGACTCGCGGGGCGAGAGCTTCTTCGCGGGGCGAAAGACCAGAATTATTCCTTTTTATTAACCTGAAAAACAGAAAATAACATAAGTACTTTATTTAACTCTAAATCAACTAAATTAACATAAAAACACTTTACAGACTCAAAATGCTACTTAAGGACAATCAAGTCTAATTTGGGTGAAAATGATATAAAATTAGCACAAAGCCAAGGTCTTTACCAGTTATAAAACCAGTCAAACAGAGGCTCATCACATAGGATCATCAAGAAACAATAGGCTAACTAGGCTCAACGGGGCTAACTAGGGAACATGCATTAGGGACTGGTTCAATTTAGCCAAGTAGCTAATTCAAAGAAAATTGCCTAAATCATCTGATGCAATCACATAAGCATGCAAACCATGAAGAGATTCAAGCAAATTCGGGAAAGTGCAACTTAAAAGTGATTCACACGGTTAAAAACATGTTGGAGGCTCAAATCCTCACCTGGACATTTTTGCAAATTGTTTGACCGAGATACAATCCCTAGTGTGTGCACCCCTTCACCTCAAACTTATCATAAATCATGCAATCATAACAGAATATCTCAAAGTTCTATTTTTAATTTTTCACATAGGGATCAATTTTCAAATTTCAAGACATAGGGGGAAATCATCAACAGTCAACAACTATCATGCAATCCATCTATACAAAATTTGATAAAACACAATCAAGCTTGCCGACACCAGACTCAACACACACTCTTGATCTTCTCAAATTACTCAAGAGCTAAAAGCAAACAAGACAAAAACAAAGCAAGGAAAAGACAATTAAAAAGAAGAGGGTTTAGAGAAAACTCATGGAGGTGGTTCCACCGGGATCCCACTATCTGTGATACAGCGGCCAAGGAATGCTCAAATTGCAATATGATCCTCCTGGATCCTATGGCATGAAGCATAAGCATGAGAGCGAGTGCTTGACAATTATGGTGACTCCGCCAAGTGCGGCGGACTTCTCACTCCCTCTTGGGTCAAAGTTGACCTCCTGGTCAACAAAGTCGACAAAATCCTCCCAATAAAATTGGGGTTCAACCTCTTGGACTGGCCATAGTGTCTTCATATTCAAGGATACAAAATCCAGTCTCTCAGGCTGAGGTTTGAACTCCATCACCGGTTGTTCCACAGTGGGAGGTGGCAAACAGGTGTCGAGGATCTCCGGTGCCGCTTCAACTTCTGCACGATCTTCATTCACTGCGCTGACAAATCCATCACCTGCTATACATGCAGAAATCTCAGCACACACCACACAGGGGTTAGTGTTAGTACAGTCAGTACATATAGTACAACAAACTGAATCAGAAAAGGCTTGAATGTTTGGAAATTCAACACACAGTTCATCAGTAATAGTGTTCTTGACATCATTATCAAAATCATGTTCAAAAGAAGTATTGTCAAGAACAACTATTTACGAATCTGTATGTTTCTCAAGGAGACGTTGAGTTTGCAGTGCAGCCGAGGTGGGGGAAATGTGACCAATTTGAGTGGCCAACTCCTGAAAACCAGCTTCTGTCCTCTGTTGGCTTTGATCAATTTAAGCGGCCAACTTCTGAAAATCAGCTTCTGGCCTCTGTTGGAATTGAAGATTGTGTTCTGCCATTCGTTGATTGTCATCTGCCATCCGTTGCACCAATTCTTCCAGACTGAGCTGGGCTAGTGTAGGATCGGGCTAATACTGGTGCTGGCTTACTGTCACCTGATTCACCAAAGAAGCTATCTCATCCAAGATGCCCTATCCTCCACCATGTTGGCCAGAATAGTGGTTCACTCTGTTCATGCCAGAATCACTACTAAACTCATAACTTCCAGCAAAGTTAGGATAATATATGCATGGCTCATAATCAACATAAGGTACATAATCTTGCATATAGTTGTCCATGGGAAGTACTACGATTCATAACCAGACAAAGCAGCCATAACTAATTCAGCAATGCAGAAATTTTTTTATTTTATTTTATGTTAATAACAACAAGAGTCCCCGACAACGGCGCCAATTTTGACATGCTGTCGCGCACGCGTCAAAAAGCGAGCGATTGGAAAAATATGTAGTTAGGGAGCGACAACTCGAGTATCGTCTCACAAGGACTCTTGAATTATTGTTAACAGAAAAGTCAGTTTTTGGGGGGTTTTGGATTTGAAATTAAATAAAGAAAACAAAGCAGAAAAACAATGCAAACTAAATAACTATCAAATAGCCAAAAACGATTAACCTACTGTTCTCGGTTTCCCACTATCATTGGTTCATACAATTCCATGCCCTAAGCGGATTCTAATCCCTTTTCGATTGTAACATCAATTAACAAGCGAAATTGACGCTACGAGACATATGTTCCTAATTCCCGAATTAAGCAAATGGGGTGAAGCCCTCATGAATTAAGCAAACACGATTGAACACACGCGAATTAAGCAAACGCGATTAAGTTTAGGAACACACAATCATCGAAACAAATCAATATATATTCTATATAATCCTGAATTAAGCAAACAGAACATACAGAACAAATATTGAAAGAGAATAGCAATGAGTTCAGGAATTACAGAACCTCAAGTGGCGGTGCAAACCGGTTACAGTAGATCAATCAAGGAGACTAGTTCTCCATTACAAAAGAAACACAAAAATACTAAACCTAATTTGCAGCCTTGCTATGAAAAAGATAGGAAGAGGATGAAGAGAAGATGATCAGTTCTGCCCTAAAACAGATATAAATACAGATTCTGGGTTACGCTCTCTCGTGAGGCGAAACATGATTCGCAAGGCGAATCTTATGAGCAGGTCCTCAGCATTTGGAATTCTCGCGAGGCGAGGTGGTGACTCGCGGGGCGAGACAGAGAGGATGACATTTCTGGCACAGTGAGGCTTCAGACTCGTGAGGCGAGTAGCCTCTCGCGTGGCGAATAACTCCAAAATTGCTTCTCTTTATTAACCTGAAAACAAGAGGTAGCAGTAAGTGCTTTATTTTACTCTAAATCAGCTAAATTACCCTAAAACTACTTTAGAGACTCAAAATGATGCTTGAGGACAAATACATCCAAATTTGGGAGAAAACGAGATTAAACTCGAATAAAACCATTGGCTTTACTAGTCAAAAACTAGTCGAGCCAGAGGCTGGTCAGTTTTCGTGTTACCCGAAGCAAACTTCATTTGCCCACAGCGTGCCGCATGTCTAAGAATTAAGCGAATGAATCAAATTAACACAACAAAGTCTTCTCATCTTTCTAAGTATAGGTTTTAGCCATGGCTAGAAAAATGATGATAGAGATGTCCAATTGTTACAAATTCTTGGATTACGTTTTGTCCAAAACTTACTTATACATATACTTTAATCCCTTATTTTTGTGTCTTTACTTTAACACTTGTTTATAGTCCAAAATTCTTTACTTGATCATGTTAAAAGGTATTAGTTTCAAAATCATATTTTTCATTAAAACAAATTTGGATGAACTCTTTTATAAAAGCATTTTCAGAACAGCAGTTGGTTTAAATTTTGAATGATTACTCAAATGACCTTTAATATTTTTGAAAATTTAATTGAAGGTACCCAACTCACACATCAACAAGTGCAGTTGGTCCCATGTAAAAATTCAAAGGTATTAATTTATTAAAAATCGAACACTACCTCTAGTTGCACAGGATTTTTCCAGAAATCCAATTTCACAAATAAGTAACTTTATGAAATTGTTTCTCTTTATATACACTTGTAAAAATCACAAATATTCAACCAAAATTTATATATACTTAATTATTAACCTTAGAAATCATATTTAAAATCATCATGCAACCAACTATGTTCATATTTTCGCAGACAGAATTTGGTTCAACTTTGACAGGTGTTTTGACCCAGAAAAGATTATCCAAATAGTTACATATTATATATCAAATTAAAGCCCTAGAAGTCTTATTTCCAAATATGTATTTAGTTTTCAAAAATATTTTTTGTATAAAAACTTATGGGCTTACGAATAAATGTATATCCTGCTGCCAGAATCACATTCTAACAAGTTTATCCACACCAAGTTATTATCTTCACTCTAGCATCATCCACAAGCCATAAAACCAACATGCAAGGATCCTAGACCCTCAAAAACATACATGCAAACATATAATATAAGGAAAAATCATAAAATCACTCTATCTCTCTCATGCATGTCATCAAAATAGTGATTTTTATTTAAGTGTTCTTCTTAAAAATTAAAACCAAAATCTCTTCAATTCTCACAATTAGGGTTTGATCATAGTGAATCAATATATAAATAAAAACTTATTTTTTTCACGAACTCAAAATTCATAAATCAAAGAACTCTGAGTCATGCATCTAGGATTTGAACCAAAAACACCAACTTTCCTAGACATAGGGTTTCGGCCACCCTCTCAAAATTAGTTTTGGAAAAATTTCTTGTAACATGCAAATGCATAAGATGATAGTAGATATGAGTGTGAGTTAATATAAATTGATTTCATGCTAAAAATATTTTTCTAGGTATTTTTCTTGAAATTTTAAGTTAAAGTCATAAACATGAAATCATGAAAAAATGACATGCATGTTAAAAATAACAAGTAGATGTTTAAAAAAATTAAGAGTAGAGGAAAGAAAGTATACCCTTGTGATGTTGAGAGGATGAAGATGAGCAAAGGTTTTCCAAGCTTCCAAGAGCATCAATGGGGGGTTAATGTGTAAGTGTAAGTAAATGAATAAGTGTGTGGGTGAGTGAAGGAAGAAAATGATGAATGGAGAAGGGAGTGAGTATTTATAGAAAATCGAGGGGTGGTGCTACAGCTGGTGTGTGAGATAAAGGAGAGGATTATTTATTTTTTTTAAAAATTCTTGAATTAAAAATGCTTAGGTTTTAAATAATAATTAAAGAAAAGGTTTCTTGCAAGTTTAAATAAAATGATGAAAAGTAATAAATGAAATCACTATTCAACATCACATCCATCAAGTTCACATCAAGTCTTTCAAAAAAAAATTGTTAAAATTAAAATAAAAAATTTAGATTAAAGTAAAATAATGGTTACTTGTCAAAATAAAGAAAATAATTGTGTCTAAGGTCATGATGTTGTGTAATAAATGGAGTTACTATTCAAGTTAAATCAAGTCTCATCAAATTTGTATCAAATCTATTTTAAATAATTTTGTTTCGTTCCGGTTCCATTAATTTCCTGACTGTAAAAATCGATCGTATTTTTCTTCGTAAATTTCTACTCAAAAAATTCATATTGAAATAAATAATTTCTAAATCATGGAAATGGTTATAATTGAGTTAGGAAAAATTTAAATTTTATTTTGCGTAACAAAAATTATTTTTCGGGTCAGTAGAATTTGAATGATAGTGAAAACTTAGATCAGAAACGTCTGAAATTTCCTACCGAAAATTCAACTACACTTTCATAAAATAAAATAGATTCTGAGAATAAGATTTTGGTTTATTAAAATAATTCTTCTTAAATTAGAAAAATAAACACTCACTTATCCACATAAACACAGATTATCGACAAGCAGAAAAATCGGGGTGTTACATCTACCAATTGGCAAAAAATTAGGATTTCTCTTCTTCTCAAATTCTTCTCTTCTCTTAGGTTTTTTATGCTTTTGTTATTCAATGTTGCTATGAACATGGCAATGCGCGAGTAGTCTTTTTATTTCTAGGAATTGGGGCTATGCCCAAGACTTGTTTTATGTGATGAATTGACATTTTTATTTTCTTGTTAATTTCAATTTACTTTCTATTTAATTCCTATTGGTTGAATTACTTGTAAATTCGGTAGCCACTTGTTTGCATGTCGTAGATACTCTAAGGACGAACTTAGCGGTGAACTTAGGTATCGGATCTATTGGAGTTAAACTTAGGACTTAAATCACGAGAGTTAGAAGTGGTCCTTCGAGGGTTCATTGAATTGTCACAAATCTTAATGGGTTCAATTTAAATACAATTACCACGAGAGTATGGGTTGGTTTAATTGGGCACGATTCTTGTATCTCGATATGGAACATTAACTTTATTAGGATAAATTCACCTTCAAAGCAATTTTGATAATTAACAAGAGGGGTAGTCAATTTAGTAACATAAGCAGTCTTGTCGGTAACCCAATTCCTGGAAATCTCTTTTAATTTGAAAAACTCCAGATTTGATTTGCTTTGTGATTCTGTTTGATTGCGTTTTAAATACTTGATTTGTTAGTTAAATCTTATTTCAAAAACCAAATCTTTTTCTTGTTTAGTCTAATTAATTTAATAATTAATTGTTGTTTGAGATCACAGTCTTCGTGGGTTCGATCTTTTTATTACTTGACGACGAAACGGTACACTTGCGGATTCACGCTATCAATATGCTGAGCTTAAACGCAATTTGGTTCCTAAAGCTTGGTGTAAACTTCCCCAGAAACGTGAAGTGAATTTAGGATCTCGATCTGAAACGATACACGAAGGCACCCCATGTAGTCTGATTATTTCTTTGATGTAAACATCAGTAAGCTTCTCCACAGTGTAGTTTGTCTTGACAGGTAACAAATGTGTTGATTTCGTTAACCTATCTACGATTACCCAAATCGAGTCGAATCCTTTGGAAGTTCTGGGTAAACTTACTACAAAATCCATTGATATGTTGTCCCACTTCCATTCTAGTATATCTAATGATGTAAGCATCCCTTCATGTCTTTGATGTTCTATCTTTGCTTTTTGACAAGTCAGACATGATGCTACATACTCTGCTACTTGCTTTTTCATGCCTGGCCACCAAAATATTTGCTTTAAGTCTTGATACATCTTTGTTGATCCAAGATGAATACTCAATTTACTCTTGTGTGATTCTTCGAAAATCATTTTCTTCATCTCCGGATTGTCTGGTACACAGACCCTTCCTTTGCATCTCAAAATTTGATCTGATCCTAAGCTGAACTCGGTAGCTTTTCCTTTTTCCATCAAGTCTTTCTTCTCCGGGATAAACGCATCCACAGCTTCTTGTTCTCGTATTTCTTCCATCAGTCCACTAGAGATCTTGATCATTCCTAAACAAATTTTATTTCGGCTTACTTCCATAATCAAATTGAGATCTCGGAATTTCTCAATCAATTCAAGTTCTATCACCATCATATTTGAAATATGTATGGCTTTTCGACTCAGTGCACCTGCTACCACGTTTGCTTTGCCTGGATGATACTGTAACGTGAAGTCATAATCTTTTAGGAACTCCATCCACCGTCTCTGCATCATGTTGAGTTCCTTTTGGTCAAACAGGTACTTCAAACTCTTGTAGTCACTAAAAACATCAAACTTTGCTCCATAGAGATGGTGTCTACATATTTTCAGTGCAAATACTACAACGGCTAACTCCAGATCGTGCGTTGGATAATTCCTCCCATGAGTTTTCAGTTGACGTGACGCGTAGGCTACAACCTTTCGATGTTGCATCAATACATAGCCTAAGCCTTAATGTGAAGCATCACAATATACTTCATAAGGTTCCTCTGGTTCAGGAAGTATTAATACCGGTGAAGTTGTAAGTCGTTCTTTTATTCTTTGAAAGCTTTCCTCGCACTTCTCAGTCCATACAAAAGGTTGGTCTTTCTTTGTGAGTTGAGTTAAAGGTGCTACAATCCTTGAAAATCCTTCAATAAATCTCCGATAATAGCCTTCTAATCCAAAAAAGCTTCGTATTTCCATCACCGTCTTTGGCCTTCCCAAGAAAGTACAGCTTCCACTTTTGCAGGATCTACTGCAATTCCCTCTTTAGTAATCACGTGCCCCAAGAATTTCACTTCCTCGAGCCAAAACTCGCATTTGGAAAGCTTTGCATACAAAACCTTCTCACGTAAGATTTGTAAAACTTGCCGTAAATGTTCTTCATGTTCCTCATAACTCTTTGAGTAAACGAGAATATTGATCAGCCTCTGGTTGACTAGTTTTATAACTAGTAAGACCATGGCTTTTGCACTAATTATTCGAGTTTCAATCTCGTTTTAGCCCAGATTTGGATTTGACTGTCCTCAAGCAACATTTTGAGTTTCTTAAGTAGTTTAGGACATTTTAATCAATTTTTGAGTCAAATAAAGCATTCACAGCTATCTCATGTTTTCAGGTTAAAAGGGGAAGCACTTAGAGCCAAGGGAATGAAGGAAACAATGGAAAATGCAATTCTGGGAGATTCGCCTCGCGAGGAGCTACTCGCCTCACGAGACTGAAGACCAGCCTGAACAGCAGAATGTCATTCTTTGTCTCGCCTCGCGAATCACCACCTCGCCTCGCGAGAATCCAAATTCAAACTGGCGCCATTCTTAATATTCGCGTCGCGAGAGGCTATTCGCCTCGCGAGAGGGCGCAGATCCTAAAGGCTATATATTGCTGTTTTGGGCAAATTAGAGGGGACTTTTGATATCCACTGTTTATGAATTTTCTAGGTTGTATTACGTTTTTGATGGAGAACTAACTCCCTTGGATTAATCGACTGTAATCGGTTTCTGGCGCACTTGAGGTTCTGTAATTCCCATTTGATTTGCTATTCCCTTTCAATATTGTTCTGTATGTTCTGTTTGCTTAATTCAGAATTGTATAGAATTAGTATTGATTTATTTCGATGATTCTATGTTCCTATAATTAATCGCGTTTGCTTAATTCGCGTGTGTTCAATCGTGTTTGCTTAATTCACGAGTGCTTCACCCCGTTTGCTTAATTCGGGAATTAGGAACATACATCTCGTAGTGCCAATTTCGCTTGTTAATTGTTGCTACAATCGAAAAGGGATTAGAATCCGCTTAGGGCATGGAATTTATATGAACCGATGATAGTGAGAAACCGAGAACAGTAGATTAATCATTTCAATATATTGATAATCGCTATTTCCTCAATTGCATTGTTTTCTTTTAATTGAATTCTTCAATCTGAACCCCCCCCCCCCCCCCCCCAAACTGATTTTTGAAGTGAATAACAATCCAAGATTCCTTGTGAGACGATACTCGAGTTGTCGCTCCCTAGCTACATATTTTTACAAACCACTCGCTTTTTGACCCGTGTGCGACAACGTGTCAAAATTGGCACCGTTGTCGGGGACTCTTGTTGTTATTTTCTCATTTTTCGTTTTTGATTTTCTGCTGAATTAGTTCTGGATACTAGGTCTGGTTGTTCTGAATTGTTTGAATTTGATCTTGAGATTGAAAGAACTTTGCACGCACGCCGTAGGGCAATTCAGGCTAGCACTAACCAACTAGTAGTAATTCTAATTATGCACCTGCACTTGGTAACATGGCTGATCAAAGAACATTAAGACAGCTTGCTGCCCCTGATGTTAATTATAATGGGTTATGTATTGAATATGCTGATATTGTTGCTCCCTTTGAATTAAAATCTGGTTTGATACAGTTGTTGCCAAGGTTTAGTGGTTTTGCAGGTGAGGACCCACACAACCATCTAAAGGAATTCCAGGTTGTCTGCTCTACACCCTTGAGACCGGAAGGAATAACAGAAGACCATATCAAGCTGAGAGCCTTCCCATTCTCGCTTCGAGGTGCTGCGAAGGATTGGTTATACTACCTTGAGCCAAATTTTGTTATAACCTGGAACGATTTGAAGAAGGTCTTCTTAGAGAGGTACTTCCCTGCCTCCAGAGCTGCATCAATCAGGAATGAGATATATGGTATTAGACAGGGCAATGAATCATTGGCTGAGTACTGGGAGAGATTCAAGAAGTTGGTATCTAGTTGCCCTCAACACCAGATTTCCAAGTAACTCCTTATTCGGTACTTTTATGAGGGGTTGCTACCGATGGACAGAAACATTTTGGATGCTGCTAGTGGGGGAGCACTTGTTGATAAGACCCCAGCCGCTGCCAAGCAGTTGATTGAGAACATGTCACTCAACTCCCAACAGTTCACAACTATAAGTAATTCTGTCGAAGCAAGGGGGTGAATGAGGTCCATGTTTCTTCTTCCAACAAGGCCCTTGAGACCAGACTTGATGAGATCGCTTCTTTGGTGAAGCAGTTGGCAATGGATAAGGTTCAACCAGCAAGGTTGTGTGGCATTTGTACTTCTCCTGAGCACCTGACCGATGCATGCCCCATTCTGAAAGATGAGTCAGTCACTGATTTGCCTCAAGCTTATGCAGCCAATTTTTACAATCAAGGCAATAATCAGAACTGGTACAGCATTCCTGACCTTTCCACAAATAAGTACCATCCCAACTGGAGGAATCATCCAAACCTTCGGTATGGGAACTCATCTGCACAACAGCAACAACCAATGTTACCGTTGGCACCACCACAGAATTATCCCCAAGTGACCACCTCTGCACCTTCTGGACCTTCACTAGAGGACCTTGTCAAGCAAATGGCTGCACAAAATCTCCAGTTTCAGCAGCGAACGGACTCTAGTATTCATGCTTTGCAAACACAGATTGGACAGCTTGCCACTTCGATGAATGCCATGCAGCAAGCTCAAGGATCGAACCAACTACCTGCACAAACAGTGGTGAATCCTAATGTTCCAAATCCTAATGTGAGTGCAATTTCTTTGAGATCCGGGAAAGTTGTAGAGGCAGCCCCTGAAAAAGATGAAGAAACTGTTGAGGTGACACCTGAACCTTCTGCTGTTGTTCAAGCTGAAAAAGAGTATGTGACACCAATTCCCTTCCCACAGAGAGTGCTGAAAAATAAAAAGATTGATGGGGAAGACAAGGAGAGGGAGATTCTAGATGTATTCAGAAAAGTGGCGGTAAACATTCCACTCCTTGATGTGATTAAGCAGGTTCCAAAATATGCAAAGTTTCTGAAGGACTTGTGCACCCACAAGAGGAGGTTGAAGGGTAATGAGAGAGTCAATTTGGGGCGAAATGTTTCAGTCCTCATTCAACCTAAGCATGTACCTGAGAAAGTTACTGTTTCAGCCCTCACTCAGGCAATGCCACAGAAATGCAAGGATCCAGGAACTTTTGCTATTCCATGCACCATTGGGGACAGTAAATTCGACAATTGCATGTTGGATTTAGGAGCCTCTATTAATGTCATGCCCACTTCTGTATTCAACAATCTTGATCTTGGTCCTTTGCAACATACAGGTCTCACTATCCAGCTGGCAAACAGGACCAATGCTCGCCCCATTGGGGTGGTAGAAGATGTGCTGGTGCAAGTTGATGACTTGATTTTCCCTGCTGATTTTTACATCCTAGACATGGCAGGGGAAACCAATTCAAACAGATTACCGATCATTCTGGGCAGACCGTTCATGAAGACGGTGAAGATAAAGATTGATGTTGATGATGGGACCATGTCCATGGAGTTTGGTGACATTGTTGCAAAATTCAACATTTTCGATGCTATGAAGCATCCCTTGGAAGAGCACACTGTCTTTCAAATAGAGTTGCTCTATGAAATTGTTGATGACACCTATGATGACTTGGTTGCTAATTTTCCATCTATTTCTGGTTTTGATGATATTTATTCATGTGCTGATTGTACTAACACTAACCCTTGTGCTGTTTGTACTGTTTGTGCTGAGATTGATGCTACCTTGCAGGGTGACAGTGTAAGTGAAGCTGCTTGTTCAGCTGAGGTTCTTGACAGCACGGCTGCCCCTAACATACCATCCATTGAGCAGCCACCCTCCCTAGAGCTTAAGCCACTTCCTGGAAATCTGAAGTATGCTTATTTGGAGAGGAATGAAAAACTTCCAGTCATAATTTCCTCTAGCCTTGATGCTGACCAGGAAGCTAAGCTCTTGGAGATTTTGAGGAAGCATAAGAAGGCAATTAGGTGGACCTTGGCTAACATACCAGGTATTAGCCCCTCCAGGTGTATGCATAGGATTTTGTTGGAGGATGAGGCTAAAACAGTTAGGCAGTCCCAAAGGCGGCTCAATCCCTTGATCCTTGATGTTGTGAAGAAGGAGGTAACAAAACTCTTGCATGCGGGTATCATATACCCTATCTCTGACAGTAATTGGGTGAGCCCGGTGCAAGTTGTACCCAAGAAGTCTGGATTCATAGTGGTAAAAAATGAAAGCAATGAACTTGTTCCCACTAGAGTCCAGAATAGCTGGAGAGTTTGCATTGATTACAGGAGGTTGAACCAGGCTACTAGAAAGGATCACTTTCCTTTGTCGTTCATCGATCAGATGCTTGAACGGCTAGCAGGTAAATCACACTAATGTTTTCTTGATGGTTTTTCAGGTTACTTCCAGATCCACATTGCACCAGAGGATCAGGAAAAGACTACTTTCACGTGCCCCTTCGGCACATTTGCTTACAGGAGGATGCCATTTGGTCTTTGCAATGCTCCTGGCACATTCCAGAGATGTATGATTAGCATTTTTACTGAATATATTGAAAATTTCATGGAAGTGTTCATGGATGATTTTACTGTTTATGGCTCCTCATTTGATGCATGCTTGCATAGTCTGAACTTGGTTTTGGAAAGATGCATTAAAACTGACCTTGTTTTGAACTATGAAAAATGCCATTTTATGGTTGAACAGGGGATTGTTTTGGGGCATATTATTTCTGAAAAGGGTATTTCGGTAGATCCTGCTAAGATTGATGTGGTTTCTACACTGCCTTACCCATCTTGCGTTCGCGAGATTCGTTCTTTTCTTGGTCATGCAGGTTTCTACAGGCGCTTCATAAAGGATTTCAGCAAGATAGCCCTTCCTCTATCCAACCTGCTGAAGAATGATGCCATTTTCAACTTTGATGACAACTGCAAGAAGGCATTTGATTTCTTGAAGAAGGCATTGACCTCCACTCCCATCATCCAGCCTCCTGACTGGACCCTCCCTTTTGAGCTTATGTGTGATGCTTCTAACTATGCTGTGGGGGCGATCCTTGCACAAAGGGTGGGCAAGGTTGCCCATCTGATTTACTATGCTTCTAGGACTTTAGATGCTGCACAAGCTAATTACACCACTACTGAAAAGGAACTTCTAGCCATTGTTTTTGCTCTTGATAAATTTAGATCATATTTGCTAGGTTCCAAGATTGTTGTTTTCACTGACCATGCACCTCTAAAGTACTTGCTGAAGAAACCAGAAGCAAAACCGAGATTGATTCGGTGGATGTTGTTGCTCCAAGAGTTTGATGTGGAGATTAAGGACAAGAGTGGAGCTAAGAACTTGGTGGCTGGTCACTTGAGCAGAATAGAAGGGGATGAAAATCCTTCTCCCATCCAGGATGACTTTCCTGATGAGCAGCTTTTACAGTTGCATGGGGTAACTCCTTGGTTTGCTGATATTGTTAACTATCTTGTTGCTGGTGTTTTTCCAACAGGTGCAACTAGGGCGCAAATTCACAAACTCATGAGTGATGCCAAATACTATGTCTGGGATGATCCATATCTTTGGAAGTTTGGCAGTGATCAGGTAATCAGGAGATGTGTCCCCGACTATGAGATTGAGTCTATTTTGTACTTTTCTCATGCTTCTCAAGTAGGGGGGCACTTTGGGCCACAGAGAACTGCAAGAAAAGTCCTAGATTCAGGTTTTTACTGGCCCGCCATTTTTAGGGATGCTTATGAGGTTTACCGGACTTGTAAAGAGTGTCAGACAGCAGGTACAGCCATCACTCGTAAGAGTGAAATGCCTCAGCAGCCTATGCTTTTCTGTGAGGTGTTTGATGTGCGGGGAATTGACTTTATGGGTCATTTCCCTACATCTTTTGGTTTTCTCTATATTTTACTGGCTGTTGACCATGTTTCAAAGTGGGTGGAAGCTATCCCCACTAGGACTAATGATTCTAGAGTCGTTGCAAATTTTGTCAAGTCCAATATTTTTTGCAGGTTCGGAACACCTCGGGCTATCATAAGTGACCAAGGCACTCATTTCTGTTTTACTTGATTGCATTTTATCTCCTATTTCAAAAAATCAAAACCTTTTCTAAAATCCAGTTTTATCATTTAACAATTAGTTGCGATTCGAGATCACGGTCTCTGTGGGATCGATATCTTTTATTACTTGGCAACAATCTGGTACACTTGCCGGATCGCACGTGCACTCGCACGACATCAAGTTTGTGGCGCCGTTGCCGGAGACTGTGTGTTCTCGAATCTCAATTTAATTTTTAAATTGATTTTTTTGGACCTTTTCTTTTTATTTATTTAATTTTCATTAAAAAAAATTCTTCTTTTCCTTCTAGAGTATCTATCTCTCTGTGTTTTATATGCAAAGATCCCTAAGTCTTGGGAGCCTTAGTGAGGTCGATCCAGAAGTCGAAAGGACCTTCCATAGACGTAGGAGGCTACAAAGGGAGAGAAAGAGGTTGATCCCCATTCCACTAATGGCGAATCAACTGGATGCGAAACCGTTGAAGGACTACGTAGCCCCAAATGCGAGGGGTTTGCGAACTGGGATTGCTAGGCCAGAGATTGAGGCGGAAAACTACACTATACCTCCTATGATAATCAACATGATTAGGCAACATCAATTCCGAGGACTGTCCTCGGAGGACCCGACTGACCACGTGGAGACATTCTTGGAGTTCACCGACGCAGTCAGAATTCATGGCGCCCCGGTTGATGCCATTCACTTGAGGTTGTTCCCCTCATCTCTTACTGGAAAAGCGAAGGCATGGCTGAAGCAAATACCCGCTAATACCTTGTCGACTTGGGACCAACTGGAGTAGGCGTTCCTGGAGAAATTCTTTCCTCCATCCAAGACGGCCTACATACGAACCCTGATCACCGGCTTCTTCCAAAAAGACGGAGAATGCTTATCAGAAGCTTGGGATCGCTACAAGGGACCGTGGGAGTCTTGCCCACATCATGGACTCGAGAGGTGGTTATTAGTGCACACCTTCTACAACGGATTGGATTACTCTTCGAAGGTGTCACTTGATTCTGCAGTCGGTGGAGCATTTATGAATAGGCCTCTGACCGAGGCATTCAACATCATTGAAAACGTGGCCACCAACTACCACCAATGGGGTTCAGAAAGAGGTAATAACCCGAACAAGATTTCGGGGGGTAAGTTTGAAATAAATAGCACTAATCTTATAATGTCAAAAATAGACTCACTTAATAAACGTTTTGATCAGCTTGAAAGAACTAATGTGAGTGCAATAGGTGCAACTAACATTGTTTGTGAGATTTGTGGAATGCAGGGTCATGACATAATGGAATGCCCACGTGGTGTTGCTCATGGATCCGGCGCTTCGGGTGAACAAGTGAACTCTTGTTACAACTTCTACGACACAAACCCGAAGTTGCCCAATTATGCTCCCCCAAATCCCTACAACCAAAGGAAGAACAACCCTTACCTCTCCTACGGCAACTACAGTAACACGCTAAACCACGAGTTCCAAGAGGGCCAAGGTAATAGGAAACCTGCACCGGGGTATCCTCAGGTACAGAAATCTAAACTCGAGTCTTTATTGTAAAGTTTTGTTGAAACTCATACAAAACAAAATGAAGAGTTTAGACAACAAGGCAGGGCAGTGAACGAGGCAATAAAAGAGCTAGTGTCCAAGGTAGATAACTTAGCCATTCATAACAAGATGCTAGAAACTCAGATTGTCCAACAAGTCAGCACATACTCGAGACCTAAGGGTACATTCCTGGGGCAACCCGAAGCAAATCCCATTGAACAATGTAATGCCATACACTTGAGGGATGATAAGCTTGGGGTGGTTGAAAAGGATGTGGAACAAGAGGAGGACATGAGCGAAGATAAAGAGCCAGAACCAAAGTATGTCCCTCCACCATCGTACCAACCCCCAATACCTTTCCCACAAAGGTTGGTCAAGAGAGAGCAAGTAGAACTAGAAACTAAAAGCTTAATTGAGGAGCACAATGTCAAGATGAAAACTAAAATGCCTCCTAAGCTGAAAGACCCAGGTAGTTTCTCTATCGCTTGCTCGATTGAAGAAGTGAAAATAGACCAAGCCTTATGTGACTTAGGGGCTAGTGCGAGCTTGATGCCCCTCACTGTCTTGGAAAGGTTGGGAACCAAAAAGTTGAGTCCATTCAAATTCTCCTTACAATTTGCGGATGGCTCAACTAGGACTCCGCTAGGCATACTAGAGAATGTTCCTGTAAAGGTAGGGAAATTTTTCATCCCTACCGATTTCCTGGTATTGGATATGAAAGGGAATTCTGAATTCCCCATCATTTTAGGAAGGCCATTCTTGGTCACTGTTGGAACAATAATAGACGTAAGGAATGGCAAACTCTCTCTAAATGTAGAGGAAGGTAGGGTAGATTTTCATTTGACTAACTCATATAACAACCCTCCTTTTGAGAGCCATGTGTGCAGGATCGATGTAACGTCTCCAGTGGTAAAGGAAGAGCTCAACATGGAAGCAACCCCGAAGATTTGCATGGCTGATGATGCACCAATCGGTGATGAAGTTGGAGTTTCTAATCATGCGGAAACAAAACTTCCGTCGGGAGGGAGTAAGGCCAGAAAGCTCCGAGTGAAAAGAGCAAAGCGGAAGCGCAATTTGCCATATGAGCAGAATCGGCTCTTTGAAGGACTTCCATGGAAGAGAAGTTTTCCTACACTTCTACACCCAGACGACCCCGGTTGATTGAAGGAAGTATGTTCAAGCTTACGACCGTAAACAAGCGCTTCTTGGGAGGCAACCCAAGTTTTCTTTCCCTTTTCCATTTGTTTTTGAATTTAGCTCTTGAATAATTTGAGAAGATCAAGAGGAAAAAAATCATAAATTAATAGATTTGTCTAGTGTTTTCAGGTTAAGAAGGAAGGAAGAGCAAGAAGGGCAGGGACTAACAAAATCAGAAGCCATCACGCCCAGGCCGTGACAGTGGCCACGGCCGTGATGAGCTAACCAAGAGCACCAGAAAGGATCACGGCCCAGCCGTGATATCCATCATTGGCGTGATGAGAAGGACCCTAAGATCAGAGAGCATCACGGCCTAGCCGTGATGCAGGTCACGGCCGTGACAGGCCAGCTCTTGAAGACCAGAATTGATCACGGCCTGCCCGTGATGAGCCTCACGGCCGTGATACAGTTTCCAACAAGTTTTTGACTGGAATGTGAGCCAACACCCGCTACCACCTCGGTGAGTTGTTCCATTTTTCTCCTCTCTCCAACTTGATTATTTACATTGGGGACAATGTAAGTTTTAAGCTTGGGGTAGGGGTATTTTTGTAAAATTTTTCATTTTTGCATTTTTCATGTTGCATTCATCTAGGCATAGTTTTGCATCATCACATGATTAGATTGCCCTTTGCTTAGAATATGCATCCAATTGTGAGAACTTGGTGCCAAATGAATTGAGATAGTGAATTTTTTAACCCAATTTTTTTTAATTCTTGTGATAAGGCTAAAAATAAAAATTCTTGAGATAATCTTTTGATAGTTAATAATTAGCATGTGGTTCCTTAAATTTGTGTTTCTCGCTGATTTTTGAACTACTAAATGTAAGATTTTGAGCCAAAAAGGGGTACTCACTAAATCTACCCCATTCCTTGTGATAGAGTGTTTTAATTCCTCTTGGATTGTATTTTCTAGAACTTAACTTGAAACCGTTTTGAAACTTAAAAATTTTTGAAAAGATTTTTGAAAGTGATTGAGGCACTAGGTATCTTTCCGGCCTTCTGAGTTTTGATTGATTAAATGCTACCCCTTAGTTGCCCAATTTTGAGCCTAAAAGATTAAAATACTTTTCTTGGTACCTTGAAGTATTTTGATGAATAATGCTTGGTATGGTACCTTTTAAAGTATTACAAAAAGGGTAAAAAGGTAGTTTGAAAAAGTATGGGAAGAGAAAATTAGAAAATATTTCTCTTGAGCCAAAAATCTCCCCTTCTCCAAATAAATAAAATGAAATAAACACAAAAAAATGGAGAAGGGGATGACAAAAGAAAGTGAGAAATAAAAATAAAAAGAAAAAAAGAAAGGTGGAAAAATGAATCAAAACCCAAAAAGGTATTTTAGAAGGTGTCATGCTTTGCAATGTTTGATAATTTGTCCAACCTTCTTGAAATTTCCTTTTATTGATTTCCCCACCTAACAATTAATCACATGGCCCCGTTACAACCAAAATAAAAGACCTCTTGATTCTTAAGTGTTTCCATTAATAAAGTGGAGATTTGGTTAATAGTCAAGCTTATGGTAGAATACCTCCCTTGAGGAAATTGAGCGAATTGTCATATACCCTTGAACACTTGAGTGAGGTGAGAAGAGTGCCCGAATCAGTAAGAATATGAATTTAAAGAACCTCAGCTTCTAATTGGGCTTGAAATCGATTATCTCTTGGGTATTTATTAAATATGCATGTCACTTGGATTAGTTTCTCGGGTTCTTGGTTCACTATCCATGCTCCGATTATTTATATCTTTTGGCCTTAGTGATTGCTTGAGGACAAGCAAAATCTTAAGCTTGGGGTGATTTGATGAGTGTGATTTCACCTCATCTTTGTTTATCATTTTGCATGCATTTTCATGTAGTTTAGGCATATTTAATTTGATTTTTGTTAGTTTTTATCTTGGAACGGGTAAGGCGGTTTTTGTGGTGTTGTTTTGCAGAAATCAAACGAAAAATGCTCAGGATCAACCATGATGGAGCTTGGATGAATATGGAGCTTGAAAAGTGAAGAAAATGAGCCAAACAGAGCCCATCACGGCCTAGCCGTGATGACCATCACGACCATGATCAAGCAAAGCTGAAAAAGAAAGAAGACTGAAGTCAGAACCGGTCACGGCCTGCCCGTGATGGCCATCACGGCCGTGACCTGTCAGCTGAGTCAGACCCCCACAAGTCAGAATCTGTCACGGTCTAGCCATGATGAACATCATGGCCGTGACGGGCGTTACTTGGATCAGAAGCAACTGATTTGGATCTAATTTGAGTTAGATTGGGATTCAAAGTCCCCAAATCTATAAATATGGCATCAAGTCAGAGGCAAAGGAGGACCTTTTTGGAAGACTTTTTGGCTACTACTCTTAGGCATAGATTTAGGATCTCTCTTCTTCTTCCTCGTGTCTTTTCTGATTTTTATTTTCATGTTGTTGTCAACCAAGCTTGCCATCACCATGACAAGGCTTGAGTAGTAATTTAATTCTAGGGATTGGGGCTATGCCCAAGGTCTGTTTATGTAATGAATTGATGTAATATCTTTGTTAATTGCGATTTTTCTTTAGATCTGATTTCTAGTGTTTTAATTACTCTTAAATCTGGTGCGCACTTATTTACGTGTCGTAGACATTCTAAGGAGGAACCTAGCGGTGAAATTAGGTGTCGGATCTATAGAGTTAGACTTAGGACTGAAATCACGAGAGTTAGAAGCCGTCCTTCGAGGATCAACAAATTGTCACAAAGCGTAAAGGGTCCAATCTGAATTCGACTACCAGGAGAGTAGGCGTTGGTTTAATTGGGCACGGTTTTTCTAACCCGAGAGGGAGATAAAACTATTTGAGGATAAATTCGCCTTCAAGGCATTTTCGATAATTAACAAGGGTTAATCAATATAGTAACATAAACGATCTTGTTGGTAACCTAAATTCCTAGGAATCCATTTAGATCTGAAAAACCATAAATTGTTTACTTTCTGTTTTACTTGATTACATTTTATCTCCTATTTCAAAAAATCAAAACCTTTTCTAAAATCCAGTTTTATCATTTAACAATTAGTTGCGATTTAAGATCACGGTCTCTGTGGGGTCGATATATTTTATTACTTGGCGACAATCCGTTACACTTGCCGGATCGCATGTGCACACGCACGACATCAAAACACTACGACGAACCTATCAAGAAACGGATGAAAAATTCGATTCATGTAGTCCATAAAAACCACAGGTGCATTCATCACTCCACTAGGCATTAGAAGATACTCATAATGACCATAACGAGTTTTGAACGCGGTCTTGGGTATATCTTTTGTCTTCACCCTTATCTGATGATAACCCATCCTTAGATCGATCTTTAAGAATACCACGTCTACTCTCAATTGATCCATCAGATCATCAATGCGTGGCAAAGGGTATTTGTTCTTGATCGTCACCTTGTTGAGTTGTTGGAAGTCAACGCAGAGTCTCGAACCTTCGTCTTTCTTTCTCACAAGCAACACTGGTACTCCCCACCGGGATACACTCGGCAATATGAATTGCTTTGATAAAATATCCTCCAGTTGAGCTTTCAATTCCACAAGTTCTTTCAGCGACAGTCGGTACGGAGTGATAGAAATCGAACCGGTTCCTGGAATTAAATCGATGGAGAATTCGATATCTCGAATCTGTGGTAAACCCGGAACATCGTTCGGAAAAACATCTGGAAACTCTTTTACTACAGGCATAGCACTCAAATCGATCTCCCCCTCAATTTCTAAGATAGATAAAAACAGGCATTCCTGATCTCCTTTTGAAGAAGTTCTTACTTGATTGGTAGATAAAATTCCAGAAATCTCGGGATCGGGAAAAACTAAAGTTTTTTGAGCACGGTCTAAAAGGATATGGTTGGAAGATAACCAATCCATGCCTAAAATTACATCTAACTGTATTAAAGGCAAGCATATCAAATTCACAAGAAAATGTCTATCCTGAATGATAATAGGACAGTTTAGACAGATTTAGTTTACAATAACTGGTTCAGCAGTAGGAGTTGAAACAATTAAATCATATGACATGGAAGAAACAGACAATTCTAAATGCCTCACACTATCCATTGAAATAAAATAGTACGTTGCACCCGAATCAAACAGTACAGTTAAAAGATTACCCGCTATATCACAATTACCTTGTATCAAATCACCAGATTGTGAAGCCTCAGCACCGCTCATGGTATAAACTCTTCCCTTAACCTATGGTTTATTGGTCTAAGAGTTGTTGTAAATTGGTGCAGACCTCTGAGCATTACAGTCCCTGGCCATATGTCCACAATTGAAGCATTTGACTCCTTTCAACGAACACTCATAGGTAACATGATTTGTACTCCCATATCTGTAACATTTCTGAAAATTGCCTTGGTTTTGATTCCTCTGGTTCCCACTACCAGATGCAGAAGCAACTAGACGGTACGACTGTTGGTTCTAGTTGTTTCCAGTTGGTCTGTAATATGGCTTCCTCTGAGCTTGCTTCCCACATTGATCTTGGAATTGATTCTTAGATCTGGCCGGTCCTCCAACATTCCCTTGACTATTGTAACACCCCGTTTTCTGGAGTAGTGTATGATGGAAGGATTAATCATGTTTGAAGGCTTAATCATGCTCCTTAGGGTTAGTGAGCTTATGTTTTAAGTTTGAGGAGAATCGGAGCTGAAATGGGTCCGGAATGCAAACAAACGTAAACCGGGTGATTAATTGGTTAGTTAATTTATTAATTGAGAGTTAGAATATTAAAATTAGGTCGGGATTGAGTAAAATAGATTTTTAGGTGTAGCCTAAAATAATATAGGAGGATATCCCAACACTAGGTTACACATGACAATGCGGAAGAAAGCACCCAGTTATGCCTACGAAATAACACGCAGTGACACGTGTCGTGACCAGGAGGAAGGTGGCCATGGTGACTCCACCTCATACTCCACTAACATATCCTAATGACAGCTATCTTCCACTAGCCTTGCATGCATGTCACCTAAAATGCATGCATGACACTTGTACTCCACTAAAAATAAAGATAATAATAATATAATTCTAACTAATTAATATAGAAGCAAGTGAATGATGCATGTAGTCCTTTTCCGATGATATTCATGGCAGCTTGAGATAAATTTACAGGGTGGAGAAAAATGGAAGCTTGGTCAGCCATGGTTGGCACTTTGAAACTTGGTTGAAGCAGTTGCAATGAAATCCTCACCATACATTCTTCAACCGTTGGATCGTCCTGAAATTTTATAAGAAGGTTCAAGGCTTGTGATTCTTCATAACCAACGGTATCAATTTTAAAATCACGTCCATAGTTGGAGATATTAAGCTCGTAATGTGAACCTGTATGGTGAGAAACTCAACCCGTGTAACTTCTAACCTGTCACCATAGAGCTACGTTTGAAACAGGAGATATAGAGCTCAAACAGGAGCCTTGATGTATAGAATAGGCATTCTCAAACCCAAAACCGTGTCTCTATAAAATCACAACTGCGACTTCGTGCACCATTGGATCCATCTGAAACTTTGGTAGATGGTTTAAGGCTTGTTATTCTTCAATTTCAGCCGTCGGATTGGGGAGTAGAAGTCTGAAGCTCAAATTGTAGTGGTTTCGGTTATTGGAATTCAATACCATCTTCGATTTTGAACTCCTTGTAAAGTACTTTTCATAATGTGATGTCTAGGTGATTTTTCGGAGGCTCAGAGGCCTTAGTTTCTCGTGAGGCAGAATCAAAAGGAATCAAAGAGGAGTGTTTCTGTTACGTTCAAACCACCGTACGACTTTCCAGGTGGGGGAGAGAAGCTTTCTATTGTCGGAATTGGCCAAGTAACATTTTATGCAATAATGGTGTAGGGCGACATAAACCCTACTAGAGTGCGAGTAACAGACAATATCAATATCACATTGGGGACTATTTAGTGGTACCAATGATGATATTAGAATTGTACATTTATCGTCGTTACGTATAATATATATTATATTATTATTGAGGTTGATTGAATTGACTGGTTTGACTATTAGGAATACATGTTTGATATATGATGAGTTTTCTGGATTATCTATATTGATTGGAGTATAGATATTTATATTATGTGTATTATTTTATTATATGTGGAGATGACTGTAATGATGACATGTTGATTTGATGGATGATGATTATGATTATTGTGCATAGAGATTATCTGAGAGTTGATACATGATGAGTATAGTGATGTATGTGGGGGTTACTGATACATGAAGTTCAGAAGTGGCTAACCGAGATGATTATTGTGATACGGTGATGAGGCTCGAGGAAGACTACCGTGGCGGAGTCACGGGTGAGTGCCCTGCGGGTGATGAGGCTCGAGGAAGACTACCGTGATCTATTATAGTCCAGGTTGTGCGACTATTCTCCACCGGGGATGGGGAAATAGTTTCATTCTCTGAATGAGCCCTCAAACGGGAACTGGTAGGTGCACCAAGATTTATTGGACAAATGACTAAAATTTGATAGTATTTGATATCAGGTTGTGTGACTATTCTCCACCGGGGATGGGGAAATAGTTTCATTCTCTAAATGAGCCCTTTAGCGGGAACTGGTGGGTGCACCGAGATTTATTGAACAAATGACTAAAATGTGATAGTATTTGAGATCAGGTTGTGCGACTATTCTCCATCGGGGATGGGGAAATAGTTTCATTCTTTGAATGAGCCCTCTAGCGGGAACTGGTGGGTGTACCGAGATTTATTTGATTAATAACTAAAATGTGATAGTATTTGAGATGACCATGTCAACATATAGGTATAGTTGCATGAGTGTATAGGGTAGAGGATGATACATGATTGGAGGAGGAATGCTTATATACGTGGTTATTGTGTGATGGATATTGGTGTACTATTATTGGGTATTATGTTATGAATCCTTTTCCGTTTTTGATAATAGTGTGTTTCTTATCCCCTATTTTCTCTATGGTGTATGTTTGGTTATGTGATCATCATGAGAAGACCCTGCAAAGGAACCAGCTATGGAAGAATTGGATGGGACTCCTTATGAGCCAGATGGTGGAGGACGAGCCGTGGATTCTAGCGGTAGAGTTTAGTGTCTATGGCTAGTGCGTTTTTTTGAGACGTTGTATCTTCCGTTGCTTATTTCAGTGTGTTTTAGTTTGTACATATTTGGGATCCTACTGATGGGATTCCCCTGACAGTACCGTATGATTGTATCCAGGTTGTATATATTGATGTATGCATGTATGTATGTTGTCTATGGCCAGTGCATTTTTTTGAGACGTATCTTCCGTTGCTTATTTCAGTGTGTTTTGGTTTGTACATATTTGGGTTCCTACTGATGGGATTCCCCTGACAGTACCATATGATTGTATCCAGGTTGTATATATTGATGCATGCATGCATGCATGTATGTCTGTATGTGTATATATATATATATATATATATATATATATATATATATATATATATATATACATGTTTGGCGGTTGGCTATACTTAAGTTTATTTTTCCCTCCGTTTTAAGGTAAACACTTAATGCTAATATCACGATTAGGTTTTAATAATTTTGGTTTTTTCTTTAATGGGACACCGGGGGCGTCTCAACTATCCTTCTCCTTCCTCATCTATTCAACCTTCCGACTCATCTCCACCAAAGCTTGAAAATTCCTTATTTGTAATGGCAAAACAGACTCCTTGATTTCAAACCTCGGCCCTGCTTCAAATCTTTCACATTTCCAACATTCATTGGGTTGTGCTTGAAAGAATCGGAAGTATTTGGCAAGCGACTCGAACCTCGCTGCATACTCCCCAACAGAACGAGACATCTGTTTCTGGCTCATGAATTCTTGTTCCTTTTCAATTCTGGCACTTTGAGGAAAATATTTTTCCAAAAAGGCCTCGCGAAAAACATTCCAGGTGATTTCTGGATGATCCGTAACTAACAGTTGTCTAGTTCCTTTACACCAGTATTCAACATCACTCAACAGCAAGAAAGTAGCACATGGAACCTCGACTTCCTCTTGAGTATGACGTCTGAAAGTAGGGTGGATTCTGACGTCTGAAAGTCGTCAGTCCTTTTCCTTCAGCAACAGCTTGAGCCTGAGCATTCATCGCAGCAGTTTGAAGGGCAATAGCAACAGCAACACCTGTCAATGCTTGAGCTGCATAATCAGGTCCACCTGTATCTTCATAGTGCTCCTCAAAATCACCTTATGCAGCTATTCGGTCACCTCTACGGTCTCTCCCAGGGCCGCGACCACGTCCTCGACCACGTCTACCTCCACCTTCGATTTCCATAACTGACCTACAAGATACAATCAGTTAAACCTCAACCCAGAATTGAGATATGCTCTCACTTATCAACATCCATTACGTCAAAAAGTAATTCAAACAAGTCTTAGTCAGAGATCACACAACTTAGACATAACAGCCCTATTCCCAAGGATTCCCGAAAGACTCGACCAGCTCTGATACCATTAATGTAACACCTCCCTAGGTATTACATGACTTTCCATTCTATCAAAAAAATAAAATAGAAAGTAAATACTTAACGCTGGTTACTTTCGGATTTTACTTACAATCTTGTGTATGGTAAAAAAAAAATCGATAGAGTCTTCTCTGTAATTTCATCATCCCAGACAAAATTGCCCGCTAACATATTTGTTTTCACATTCTAAAGAAAGGCTCTCTGAGCCATAAACATCCATATATGTAACTATGCATCATATATATCACGACCCTTATAACCAGAGGTCATCGATCCTGAGTTCTAACATTTAGTAAGTAGATATATACAAACATAAGATATCAAAACCAGGGTTCATCAGAGAAAGCCACTAAACAAAAACTTGGCTCTCATCAGCCAGATATACAGAACCCCGTGTAGTTAGCACTACCCAAAAGAACTAAGCTATCAACACCCTACGAACCTCTAGGTATGTCCATTTAGGAGACCTCCATGATCATCCCCAGGGTCCGATGGGTCTGGCGAAAATCCTTCCTCAGCATCAGCCTCCACAGGCTCCATTTCCTCGTCGAGAAGCTCATACTCCGGTACATCACCCTCAGGCTCCTCCGGCTCCTCCTAGATGAGATCCTCCCCACGAAGTGCCTCGGTAACTAGGATGTCATCATCCTCGTCCTCTCCACCATAAATGATGATAGGAGCTGGTGGCGGCGACTCGGGTCCTCCTGCAAAAACGGCTAGCTGTGGTGGCGGCTGATGGTAGGTATTCCCAGACTCTACCAGATGTCGAAGCAATGTCCAGATAAGAGGTAGTGGAACCTCCGCGGTCTTCACTTGCTGAGTGATCGAGGTGACACCCTCTTCTGTTCCCTTTATCGACTACAGTGGCCCCATGTATGACGCGCTGCGGGCCCCGGGGTGGATGACCCATGCGCCAGTCTCATCGCGGAACTCAAACGTATGAGCCAGGAATCCCGATGGTATCATGTGATGCAGGGGATCCATCTAAACATATAATATAAACTTTCCGCAATAGAGAAAAACAATGTAAAGCTGAGTTACCGATATATGAGCATAAACCAAAGCAGTCATATACTTAATCCAATCAGTATAATAACAATAGTTGCATAACATAACATTTAAGAATATCTCCACAGTAATTAAAGATAAAAATTCTTTCGCAAGTTAGTCTCAACACCCACACTTCTAAACACAATCTCCAGAGATCCTAACTTCACTTCTTCGAGCATGATAGGTCACGATAATCCCCATAACACAATTATTTCGCGTGGGTGGCCTCTCAAATGGGTCCGTTGCCCCAATTGTTATAGGGTATCATATCTCTCCTATATAATATTTGGATAGTTCCTGATTGAGCACATTTGTGTAGGGTAACCGAGTTCCATGACAAGAGGTTTCAAAGCCCCAAGCATTACGTGGAGTTCGATCCCCAATGTCCCTAAAGACCCAAAAGTCTAAAAATATGCCTTTGGTCCGTAACTATCAAATTTGTCAGGTCACCCCATGTGAATCTGTAGCTCGATTCGCAACGGCACGTCTGCCAAAAAACTCTTTTATGATATTAATTAGTCTTTTAATATCAGTTAGGATTTTAAAACATCTTTAAGGAATTTTCAAAAATCTTTTCAAAACAAACACTAGTCCGACGTCTTGGAACGCTAGGTTCTTAACAATGGGAATGCTAATCCGGCTTCACCGTAATCAGAATCCAGTCTGAAACCTCAGCACGGAAATATAGTCCATTCCTATCTATTTCCATTCACTTTCCAAATAAAGCCAAATCATTTTGTGTTCATATGATTTTCTCAAAATAACTTTTCCAAAACATAAGCTAGGACGAATGTCATACTTCAACTAGTCTCAACAGCTCAACAACACAAATGACAACATATACACATATTCATCAGACATACGCAATTCCAATATCTCAGCATCATTTAACATATAAATATTCACAGTCAAACAACACATTATATATCATCACAAGCAGTTCATAATATTAAGTATATAACTACTAGGAACTCCTCAGGCTAACTCTCTTTACCTCAGAAACTTAGTTTTCTTGACATGAAATGAATCGTGTAGCCCTCAGATTTCTCCAACGAGTCCATGCAATACACTTATACCATGTTTCCTTCATAAATCATCATCATACATGTCAATGTTTGAAAAATTCCTTCTAGTTCACATATGAGCGATTATCGGCTATAACTAGGAAAATTAGCTAGGAATTTGGGTTTAACTTAAACTCTTAGAGCTTGATCATATAAGTCCTAGGGAGATTAAATCAAGTGTTAGAATTGAAAAAAAAAATAAAACAAAACCACCAAACCCTCCATCAACACAGTTTCGGCCTCCTGGTAAGGGTTTGGGGTTTCATTTTTATTTTTACAACAACAACAGCCATAACAACAACAACCACTATAAGGATCATAAGGTGAGTTTAGTTTCATTAAGTGTGATCATTTCAAACAACATAGTTTCAAGTTTCATGAAAATGAAGAAAAAAAATGGGTTTCAACTAAACAAAATCATGGCAATGGAAAAAATGAACAAAAGAGAAAGAGGAGATTGAGCTTATGAATTACCTTAGTCTTAGGAGGATTGAAAATAACGATGATGGAAGATTTTGGTTGAGTTCCAAATGATAACTTGATGGCTAAGTTTGGCAAGAAGGAAAAGAGAAAAGTGAGAGTGTGAGAGAGGGGGAGCGACGGGTTCCGGGGGTTTTATAGGGGGAGGGGATTTTGATATTTTAGGGAGTTGTTTGGTTAGATTAAGAGGATTAATGGGTTTTAACTATATAATAATATATTAGGTGTAACCTTAGATTAAAAGTTATGATGTAACTAATTTTCACGAGTCTCATCAATCACTTTTATCATCTCTGCTCCACACTATTTCTGCACTACATCTCGTTTTGTTATTTACCCGTCTCAAATTTCTTCTGCGAGCTTTCATTAATTACTTCGAAAATTTTCGAAATAAATCCTATCACTTGAGATCAGAGTAAAAGTCATTGATTTTTCGTTACCAAGTCAAAATTAGTTTCTCTGATCAGTAAATTCTTACTGACAGTTAAAACACGGACCGATTTTCGTCTGAGTTTTAAACCTGAAATTTAACTGGAACTTTATTCTACCTAATAGAATTCAGAAATGATTTTGTTACAGCCAAAATCATTTTCTAGATTTCGGATAAAATATCAACTTTTGAATATTTTAACTGATACTTGAAAGCGATGAAAATCGGGGTGTTACATTACTACCCCATTAAAAAAAAATCGTCCTCGAAATTACGTACCTGGAAAAAGTTCAGGATATTGTAATTTCATCCTGTCTTTAGTCTCCCAAGTTGCTTCTCCAGTCTTATCATTCCAAATAACCTTGACTAAGGAGATTTGTTTATCCCTGAGTTGCTTAATCATTCCATCTTCGATTCGCACAAGTGATGTCTCATAGGACAAGTTTTCTTTTAATTGTACTTCATCTGGTTCAATTATATTCGATGGATCAGGAATATACTTCCTAAGTTGTGAGACATGGAATATATCATGAATATTTGAAAGAAAAGGTGGTAAAGCAATTTAATAAACTACTGGACCAATACGGCGAAGAATTTGGTAAGGTCCAATGAATTTCGGAGTGAGTTTTCTGGACTTTAGGACTCTACCTACCCCAGTCGTGGGTGTGACTCTCATAAATACGTGTTCATCTTCTTGAAATTCGAGAGGTCTCTTTCTCCGATCTGAGTAACTCTTCTGCCTGCTTTGAGTTGCTTTCATCCGTTCGCGGATTTGTTAAACCTTCTCCAACGTCTGTTGCACAATTTTGAGACCAAGAATCATGCTTTCTCCATCTTTGTATCAACACAAAGGTGTCTGGCACTTTCGCCCATACAAAGCCTCATAGGGAGCCATCCCTATACTTGCATGAAAACTGTTGTTGTACGTAAATTCAATCAGTGGCAAGAGATCATCCCAACCGCCACGATGATCTAGGACACATGCCCTTAACAAGTCTTATAGTGATTGAATTGTCCTCTCAGTTTGTCCATCTGTCTGAGGATGATATGCTGAGCTTAAATGCAATTTGGTTCCTAAAGCTTGGTGTAAACTTCCCCAGAAACGTGAAATGAACTTCAGATTTCGACCTGAAACGATACTCGAAGGCACTCCATGTAGTCTGATTATTTCCTTGATGTAAACATCAGTCGGCTTCTCCAGAGTAGTTTGTCTTGACAGGTAAGAAATGTGCTGATTTCGTTAAACTGTCTACGATTACCCAAATCGAGTCGAATCCTTTGGAAGTTTTGGATAAACTTACTACAAAATCCATTGATATGATGTCCCACTTCCATTCTAGTATATCTAATGATGTAAGCATACCTCCAGGTCTTAGAAGTTCTATCATTGCTTTTTGGCAAGTCAAACACGATGCTACATACTCTGCTACTTGCTTTTTCATGCCTGGCCACCAAAATCGTTGCTTTAAGTCTTGATACGTCTTTGTTGATCCAGGATGAATACTCAATTTACTCTTGTGTGATTCTTCCAAAATCATTTTCTTCATCTCCGGATTGTCTGGTACACAGACCCTTCCTTTGCATCTCAAAATTTGATCCGATCCTAAGCTGAACTCGGTAGCTTTTCCTTTTTCCATCAAGTCTTTCTTCTCCTAGATAAACGTATCCACAGCTTGTTGTTCTCGTATTTCTTCCATCGGCCCACTAGAGATTAAAATTTTTTTATTTCGGCTTGCTTCCATAATCAAATTGAGATCTCGGAATCTCTCAATCAATTCAAGTCATTTCACCATCATATTTGAAATATGTATGGCTTTCCGACTCAATGCATCTGCTACCACATTTGCTTTGCCTGGATGATACTGTAACGTGAAGTCATAATCTTTTAGGAACTCCATCCACCATCTCTGCCTCATGTTGAGTTCCTTTTGGTCAAACAGGTACTTCAAACTCCTGTAGTCACTAAAAAATCAAACTTTGCTCCATAGAGATGGTGTCTCCACATTTTCAGTGCAAAGACTACAGCGGCTAACTCCAGATCGTGCGTTGGATAATTCCTCTTATGAGCCTTCAGTTGACGTGACGTGTAGGCTACAACCTTTCGATGTTGCATCAATACACAGCCTAAGCCTTGATGTGAAGCATCACAATATACTTCATAAGGTTCCTCTGGTTCAGGAAGTATTAATACCGGTGAAGTTGTAAGTCGTTCTTTTATTCTTTGAAAGCTTTCCTCACACTTCTCAATCCATACAAAAGGTTGGTCTTTCTTTGTGAGTTGAGTTAAAGGTGCTACAATCCTTGAAAATCCTTCAATAAATCTCCGATAATAGCCTTTTAATCCAAAAAAAGCTTCGTATTTCCATCACCGTCTTTGGCCTTCCCAAGAAAGTACGGCCTCCACTTTCACAGGATCTACTGCAATTCCCTCTTTAGTTATCACGTGCCCCAAGAATTTCACTTCCTCGAGCCAAAACTCGCATTTGGAAAGCTTTGCGTACAAAACCTTCTCACGTAAGATTTGTAAAACTTGCCGCAACTGTTCTTCATGTTCCTCATAACTCTGAGTAAATGAGAATATCATCAATAAACACTACGACGAACCTATCAAGAAACGGACGAAAAATCTGATTCATGTAGTCCATAAAAACCGCAGGTGCATTCGTCACTCCAAAAGGCATTACGAGATACTCATAATGACCATATAAAGTTTTGAACGCAGTCTTGGTTATATCTTCTGTCTTCACCCTTATCTGATGATAACCCATCCTTAGATTGATCTTTGAGAATACCACGGCTCCTCTCAATTGATCCATCAGATCATCAATGCGTGGCAAAGGGTATTTTTTCTTGATCGTCACCTTGTTGAGTTGTCGGAAGTTGACGCAGAGTCTCGAACCTCCGTCTTTCTTTCTCACAAGCAACACTGGTGCTCCCCACAGGGATACACTCAGCCGTATGAATTACTTTGATAAAAGTTGAGCTTTCAATTTCACAAGTTCCTTTGGAGACATTTGGTATGGAGCGATAGAAATCGGACCGGTTCCTGGAATTAAATCGATGGAGAATTCGATATCTCGAATCGGTGGTAAACCCGGAACATCTTTCGGAAAAACATATGGAAACCCTATTACTATAGGAACTGCACTCAAATCGATATCCCCTTAGATTTATAAGCTAGATAAAAACAGGCATTCCTGATCTCCTTCTTTTGAAGAATTTCTTACTTGATTGGTAGATAAAAATCCAGAAATCTCGGGATCGGGAAAAACGAAAGTTTTCTGAGCACAGTCTAAAAGGATATGGTTGGAAGATAACCAATCCATGCCTAAAATTACATCGAACTGTATTAAAGGCAAGCATATCAAATTCACAAGAAAATGTCTATCCTGAATGATAATAGGACAGTTTAGACAGATTGAGTTTACAATAACTAGTTCAGCAGTAGGAGTTGAAACAATTAAATCATATGACATAGAAGAAACAGGTAATGGTAAAACAGATTGAAAATTCCTTATTTGTAATGGTAAAATAGACTCCTTGATTTCAAACCTCGGCCCTGCTTCAAATCTTTCGCATTTTCAACTTTCATTGGGTTGGGCTTGAAAGAATCGGAAGTATTTGACAAGCGACTCGAACCTCGCTGCATACTCCCCAACAGATTGAGACATCTGTTTCAGGCTCAGGAATTCTTGTTCCTTTTCAATTCTGGCACTTTGAGGAAAATATTTTTCCAAAAAGGCCTCGCGAAAGACATTCCGGGTGATTTCCTGATGATCCGTAACTAACAGCTGTCTGGTTCCCTTCCACCAGTATTCAACATCACTCAACAACAAGAAAGTAGCATACGAAACCTTGACTTCCTCTTTAGTATGAATTAACTCAAAAATTTTCTCTAGTTAGTCTATCCAAAGATCCGCCTTGTCAGGATCAATCTCCCCATGTAATTGGGGTGGATTCTGACGACTGAAAGTCGTCAGTCCTTTTCCTTCAATAGCAGCTTGAGTCTGAGCATTCATCGCAGCAGTTTGAAGGGCAATAGCAGCAACAACACCTACCATCGCTTGAGCTGCATAATCAGGTCCACCGGTTGTTGTTCTGGTTTCAATAGCTCAAGAGGGGGGGGTGAATTGAGTCTTCTTTAAAACATTTCCCTCTTAAAACTTTTTCACAAAATTTTTCTTTTTAGAGTTCGGAATTTGTGGCCTCAGGATCTTTTACAAAATCAATGAAGGGTTTATATTAAATTTTGAATTGGAAGATGATGAAGTTAAGAAAGATTAATTCAGAATAAGTTCGGGTTCAAAACTCAATAATGACAAAATATAGAAACTGATTAAACCTTTAAAGATTAATAACAAGTTACGCAAGTTTCAGATACAAGCATTAACAATCAAGAATAAACTTGCAGGTTTCAGTTTCAGTATTAGTTCAGTTTCAGCAATCAAGAATGGTTTTGATCAACTTAGTTTTGAACGTAGATAGCACAGACTTGATTACAATCAGACTTAGGTTTCAATACAGTTTATACAGATCAAGAAAAGAAATTATATTGAACTTTAAACATCAAAGTTGTAGGTTCTTGAACATAAACATAAAGTAAAGGAGTTTAAGTTTAGGGATACCACACAACCAGATTTATCATGGTTCAGTCACCTTCATTGTGACCTACATCCAATCCCCACTCCACCTGTGGGATTTCACACACTAACACACAAGCTTCACCAGGTAGCTTGAAAAACCTTTACACCACAGAGCACTCCTTCACCTCGAGATACCACACTCTTGTGAAGAGCCTCAATGTTCTTCCTTAGGGATAACTCACCCTAATCACTCAGAGAGACTCCCTCTCTCTTTACAATCAAATAAAAACGAAAAATTGATTCCTAACTCTCAATAGTCAGATAAACAAATTGAAGCACTTATGAGTATTGAAACACTCTTTTCACAATAAGCTCAAGGAAGATGATGAATGATATGTGTATTGTATTCGATATGTTATTCATTCTGTAAAATGTGTTCCTTTGATCCCTCTTTATATAGAAAACAAGTTATAGTCGTTGGGATCAATCAAAATAGATTTGGATCTGATTTAACAGAATCTGTTTTCTTGATTCTGGTTCTTGAAATAAGATTCTGATTGGACGGGAGTACTAAAACACAAAGTAATTGGATAAGCTCCATTTAGTAGACGAGCTCCATATGCCATGTCATTGAACAGAGCTTCTCATTTAAGGATTTAGCAGGTCCAAAGACTTTTGTGGACGAGCGCTTCTGTCACTTTAGTAGACGAGCGCTTGTGTCACTTTAGTGGACGGGCGCTTATATCACTCTAGTGGACGAGTGCTTGTATCATTTCAGTGGACGAGCGCATCTGTCACTTGTTGTACGAGTGCTTGTATTACTTGTTGGACGAGCGCTTCTGTCACTTGTTGGATGAGCGCTTCTATTACTTATGTTGGACGAGCGCTTGAATCACTTGTTGGACGAGCGCTTCTATCACTTGTGTTTGGACGAGCGCTTGTATTACTTCAGTGTTGGACGAGCGCTTTGTATTACTTCAGTGTTGGACGAGCACTTCTGTTACTTCCAAAAAATCATATTCATTAACGAAAACTTATCCTTTTAATTCAGGTTATGAAAATTGATTTTCTTCATGCATCTTTTTAATTGAGCTATTTGTGAATAAGAGATTTCATCTCTTACAAATCATCTAAGACTTAAATCTAATTTCTCCTTTAAGCTCTTGTCTTGATGGTCCTTTGATCTCTGTCTTTGCTCTTTGATTCCTTCAAGTTCTTCCTTGAATATTCTCCTTTGATTGCTCACTGAACTTGTTGATTACTGCTTGATAACTGTCTTTGCCATTTGACACTAAAACACTTGCATACACATTAAGTTGTATTTGTCATATATCAAAATCTCTAAGTCATTGAGTCTAACACCGGCATCTTCATAGTGTTCCTCAAAATCACATGGTGCAGCAATTTGGCCACCTCTACTGTGACACCCTGCTACCCTACATGTTAAAAAGCATTAAAAGAACAAAGCTCAAAAATAAATCATACATATACTGAAATAAATAAAACATTTGTCCATGGGTAGAAAGGTCCCACATGAACAAGTTCACAAAATGCGGAAATAAAATCAAGTTTAAAATAAATAAACAATAACAAACGTCCTAACCCGATGTCATAACAGAGCTGGTATAACCGTTCCGAAAACCTCGGAATACAACTGAAAAATAGACTAACAAAAGAAAAGGTCCTAACTATGAGTGGCGTCTCCTCAGAGTCACTCTTCTCCGGACTGCTCGCCATCCTCTGCATGAAGCCAAACATGCCAAACAAACAAACAGAAAATGGGGAGTAAGAATCATGTAAACATATACGGCATGGAGATAGGAAGCAAGGTAAACAAACAAGCATGGCAACATCACAGCATACATCAGCATATATATAGTCATACATCAACATCATCAAAATCAAGTATGCTATGCGGTGCAATGCAACACTACTCCGCTACTCCATTATGCATGTGGATCCAAACTAACTCAAGATAAACAACTTCGGAGTTACATATCTGTATTGGCCATAGAAGCACCAACATCGGCAGTTCACCGAACCTCTGGTGAACCCCATGGATAGCCAACGCATCAAATTGTGGATACCTCATCACGGGAGGTTGCGGTTACCAAACCTCGGGTGACCTACCGTGGATGGCCAGATCACCGTACTCTCAGGCGATCTCCCCTATGTCGAACCTCCCCCTCAACCATCAACTCCAATGCTCTATGCATGGCACAACAACAAACATCAAACAACCACCTCCTATGCTCGGGCCAAAAAGCTCCCAAGACTTCATCATCAACATCATCGTGCTTGGGCCAATAAGCACCCAAAACATAACATCACCAACACCTCGACCAATAACCATCGAGGCCACCTTGGCCAGTAAGCACCAAGGTTATCAATGTGCGGTAACCCAATGGGTACCGACTTAATCATCTTAATTATCTTCATTAGTCATTAACCGAGTTGTCTAATCCTTATCATTGATTCATCATTTTATCATCATGTCATTGGGAAGATTGGGGTTAAACCCCTTTAAACCTTTAATCTCAGTTTCTGTCCAGAGAGGTGAGCAAGGGCCTGCTTAACCCCAGCACGAGCGTGCTCAATGCGCGGCCATTTTCCATAATTCAAACTGGGAGCACGGATGTCCTCCCTGTTCAACACGACCATGCTCAATGCATGACAGTACTATTCTGGGCAGAGTTCAACCATAGATTTTAACCAAATTTTAGGGTCCATTAATCAGTTATTATCAACTAGTCTTTAATCCTAATTAATTAGTTAGTACATTAGTCTCAAGGGCTCCAACACAACAGCCATAACAGCAACAGTATCATCGAGTCATAACATCAAGCAATGGTAAAACACATCATCATACTCATACCAATAACCAACATGTCCGTAACATACATATAAAGGCATAATCAACCAAATAGAGCATGTTGTTGATAGAAACAGCATTTAACATATTAATCATACAACATAAACCAACACCGGGGTCATGGGTAACCCCTTTACCTTACACTACCCCTACTGCCTATGGTTACACTACCCTTCTCCCTATACCTGGATTGAAGGTTGCTCTAACAGTCAAACCGGTCATGGTTCCCTGTTGGATGAAATCTAGGCAAGTATACCTAGTCGTACAAGTAATACGGTGATGAGACCGATATCGTTCCCACGAGGACTGTGACACGTACTAGCACGTACCAAATCAACTACTATCTAAGCGAACCTTTGGATGGAAGGGAGCTCAATACTAACTACCAAGCCCAAGAGTTAAATTAAACAAAATAAAAGGAAAAAGTTCTTTTTGTATTTTTTTCGAACACTTGGAATGCAGAAAAATGGATTCTTCAAATAGATGAAAGATGTTGGGACTAGACTTCACTAAACCGTAGTCTCATGCAATACCAAGAACACCAATCCAGTTTATGCTTCGAATATTAAAATCAATCCACAAGATTACTCAAGCCCTAATTCCTTAGATGACAAGAGCCTAAATTCCCTAATTAAACCCTAATTCCTTAAGTGGCCTAATTAGTGAATTTGCATTAAGAGTAAGGATTACACGATTACTAATAAACCAAAATCCATTCCTAGATGCAAGGTTTACTAGGTGATTAATTCCAGATCAAGAATTGATAAGAATGTCCCCATTGCAAATCAAATCTCAGAAACATTTCATGGGTGATCAAACCATAAAAAGCATTAAGCAAAGGAATCAAACACTAATAACGAAACATAAACATAGATTAATCAATCAAGGCAATTACATGATATTCAGTTTAGCTACATCTAATCCCAACAAAAAGGGATTTAGCTACTCACGCTAATGGAGAAAACCAAAATAAGAGAAATAGAGATAAAGGAGAGAAGAAACTCCATTGAAGCCTTCACAGCAGCCCCCTGGCTCAGATAATCCTCCTTTTAGGGTTCCAAGTCTTTAGGGTTCCCAACCCCCTGTTCTGTCTCTTTTTCTGTGCGGCCCTGATGCCTATTTATAGATTGGTCGCGCGTCACGGTCGTGATGGCCATCACGGCCAGGTCGTGACGTGTTCTGCCTTGGCGCGCCTTCAAATTTGATCTGTCACGGCCGTGACCAATTCTGACTTCAGGCTTCTTTCTTTCCAGATTTGCTTGATCATGGCCGTGATGGTCATCACGGCTAGGCCGTGATGGGCTCTGCTTGGATCATTTTCTTCACTTTTCAAGCTCTATCTTCATCCAAGCTCCATCATGGTCAATCTTGAGCATTTTACCCTTAATTCCTGCAAAACAACACCACGAAACCGCCTTACCCATTCCAAGGTAAAAACTAATAAAAATCAATTTAAATATGCCTAAACTATATGAAAATGCATGCAAAAATGTACATGAATTATGATGTGAAATCACACTATCATTCCCAAAGCGGCTCAGCTAACTCTTCCAAGCCTTGGCCAAACGAAACATAAACCATCCGTTTCCGATTCAAAACCATGAAAAGGAAACCACAAGGGAAAGAAACATTACCTATATATGAGCACAGACGAAACAACGCTACCCATCGGTCTCCAACACTCAAGAAACTGGTTGAGTTTGATGGAAATAGGGAATGGAAGTGATCTGGCCACACTAGGGTGGCAGCAACTACTAAAATAGGGTTTTCACGTAAACCCTCGATTTCTATGTAAGCATATATAGACTGAACTTGAGCACGGGCGTGCTCAACTTAAAACTTGCAACACGCTTCAGACTTTAAGCACAGGCGTGCTAGCTAATGAGAATGGGCGTGCTGGCTAATGAGAAAGGGCGTGCTCATGTACCAGAAAGGGACTTTTAAGCCAAAAATCCCACTAAGTCCTTAGTCAACTATTTTATCATAACAAAACTAACTTAAACAACCAAACAAGCTTAATAAAAGCACTTAACGAAAAGCAGGGTGTTACAATTCCACCCCCTTATAAAAATTTCGTCCTCGAAATTTCTACGTACCTCAAGCGGAAAGGTACGGGTATGCTTCCATCATCTTGCTCTCCAGCTCCCAGGTAGCACTTTCCTCAGTAGCCCCACTCCAAACTACTTTGACCAAAGGAATCTCTTTGCCTCCTAGCTGCTTCACCCTCCTATCCTCGACTCGAATGGGTAACACCTCAAACGTCAAGTTCTCTTTCAACTGTATCACGTTGGGAACTATCACGTGACTAGGGTCATGGATATACTTTGAGTTGAGATACATGAAAAACATTATGAAGGTTGGAAAAGAACGGTGGAAAGGCTATCTGGTAGGCGACTTCGCCGACTCTTTTAAGGATTTGGTAGGTACCAATGAACCTCGGAGTTAGTTTCCTCGCCTTCATCACTCTACCAACCCCAGTCGTCAGGGTAACTCTCAAGAATACATGATCACCTTCCTGGAATTCGAGCACCTTCCTCCTTTTGTCATGGTAGCTCTTTTGCCTACTCTGTGCAACTCTCATATTTTCTTGAACCATTCGGATCTTTTCTGTTGTTTCCTGGACTATCTCTGGCCCTAGCACCACACTATCACTAGGTTCATTCCAACACCAGGGTGTCCTACATCTCCTCCCATACATAGCCTCATGAGGTGTCATCCCAATGCTGGAATGGAAGCTGTTGTTGTAGGTGAACTCTATCAGGGGCAAAAATTTGTCCCAACTACCAGACTGTTCTAGCACACAAGCCCTCAACAAGTCCTCTAAAGACTTGATGGTCCTCTCAGACTGCCCATCAGTCTGTGGGTGGCAAGCTGAACTAAGCCTAAGCTTTGTCCCTAAAGCATGATGCAAACTCTCCCGGAACCTAGAGGTAAACCTCGGGTCTCTATCTGATACTATGCTAGAAGGTACACCATGAAGCCTAAATATTTCCTTGATGTACAGCTTAGCCAACTTCTCTAAAGGATACTCCATGTTCATAGGGATGAAATGGGCAGACTTAGTCAATCTATCCACAACAATCCATATAGCCTCAAAACTAGTTGGAGTCCTAGGGAGTCCATACACAAAATCCAAGGAGATATTATCCCATTTCCATTCTGGGACACTCAAAGGTTGCAACTTACCTGATGGCTTCCTGTGCTCTATCTTAGCCTTCTGACAAACTAAGCACGCATATATGAACTCAGTCACATCCTTTTTCATCCTAGGCCACCAGAACATCCTCTTAAGGTCCCGATACATCTTGGTGACACCTAGGTGCACACTCAACCCACTCCTATGTCCTTCTTCAAGGATCAACTTCCTAAGCTCAGGAACATCCGGTATGCATACTCTATCTTTAAACCTCAAGACCCCATCACTTCCATCCTTTAAACTAAGGTCTCTATCCTGAGCAATCAACTTTCGCTGGTCTAAAAGAAACTTCTCTAACTTCTGACCCTCTCTAATCTGATCCATCAAGTTGTTAGTAACCTTCAAGGTACCAAGCCTAATACTCTTAGGGGTAAACTCACAAGCTAGACTAAGGTCTCTAAACTCTTCTATTAGATCCATCTCCCTAACCATCAAAATGGAGATATGCAAGGTTTTCCTACTCAAGGCATTGGCCACCACATTGGCCTTTCCTGGGTGATAGGTTAGCTTGAAGTCATAATCCTTCAAGAACTCCATCCACCTACGCTGCCTCATATTCAACTACTTCTGATCAAAGAGATACATCAAACTCTTGTGATCACTAAAGACCTCAAACCTCGCTCCATAAAGGTAATGCCTCCAGATCTTTAAGGCAAATACCACAGCTCCTAGATCTAGGTCATGGGTAGGGTAGTTCTTCTCATGGGTTTTCAACTGCCTAGAAGTATAAGCAACTACCTTACCATTCTGCATCAACACACCGCCTAACCCTTGCTTAGAAGCATTGTAGTAAACTATGAAGGGTTCACTAGGATCTGGCAAAACTAACATTGGTGCTGATGTCAATCTATCCTTAAGGGTTTGGAAACTCTCTTCATACTTAGAGTCCCACACAAATAACTGTCCTTTCTTGGTGAGATGGGTTAAGGGTAAAGCTATCTTAGAGAAACCTTCTACAAACCTTCTGTAATACCCGGCTAACCTTAAGAAACTCCTAATCTCGGTTACTGACTTCGGCACTTCCCACTGGAGTACTGTCTCAATCTTAGCTTCGTCCACTGCTATGCCACCCTTAGAGATGACATGTCCAAAGAAGCTCACTTCCTCTAACCATAACTCACACTTAGACAATTTAGCGTACAACTGTTTTTCCTTAAGGGTCTGCAAGACAACCCTCAGGTGTTCCTCATGTTCCTCCTTGCTCTTGGAGAACACTAAGATGTCATCTATGAACACCACAAACTTATCCAAATAAGGGTGAAAGGTCTTGTTCATGTAATCCATGAACACCGCAGGAGCATTGGTCACACCAAAGAGCATAACCAAGTACTCATAGTGACCATATCGCATCCTAAACGCTGTCTTTGGGATGTCCTCAGACTTAACCCGAATTTGATGGTACCCTGACCTCAAATCTATTATAGAAAAGACGCAAGCGCCCATCAACTAGTCCATGAGATCATCAATCCTAGGGAGGGGATACCGATTCTTTATGGTCACCTTGTTGAGCTGCTGATAGTCGACACACAACCTCATACTACCATCCTTCTTCTTCACCAACAACATAGGTGCTCCCCACGGAGACACACTCGGCCTAATGAACTGTTTCTTCATCAGGTCCTCCAACTGTTCCTTCAACTTAGCAAGCTCTAGAGGAGACATTCTATAGGGTGCTATGGAGATTGACCGGGTGCCAGGCACTAAGTCTATGATAAACTCAACATCTCTCTCTCTAGGGGTAAGTTATAAACATCCCCCAGGAACACTTCAGGAAAGTCTAGCACAACAGGTAAGCTGGCGACATCAAGAGGGATGCTCTCTACTTCTAGGGAAGCTATCATCATGTACACATAGGCTTCGTCTTTCATCGAAGCTTGAACTTGGCTGGCAGAGAGAAGGTCCGGATTCTTAGACTCCGTTGGAGTTGCAAAAACCAAGGTTTTATCAAAACAGTTCAAAAGGACGTGGTTGAAAGATAACCAGTCCATGCCATGAATGATATCAAGATCTTACAAAGGTAAACATACAAGATCAGTAACAAAGGTTTTACCATCAATGACAATATGACAGTTCTTGCATGCATGAGATGTGAAAACAGGTTTATTTGTGGGTGTAGACACAATCAAATCAAACTCAAGAAAGGTAACAGGTAACTTAGGACTCCTGACCCTATCATGCGATATAAACGAGTGAGTAGCACCCGAATCATACAATACAGTCAATTGAGTTCCATCAAAAAAACATGTACCTTGGATCAAGTCATCGGATTGGGAGGCTTCAGCTCCACTAAGAGTAAAGACTCTCACAGTGGCCTTCAGTCGGTTGGCCTGAGACTGTTGACTCTTGCTAGCACGAGGAGGCTCTAACTTTGCTCCTCCACACTCACGACTAATATGGCCAGATTTGCCGCACTTGAAGCAGATAACAGCTGGTTCCTTGCACTAAGAAGAATAATGATATGGTGCGTCGCACTTGCCACACCTCATGGGTTTAGAGGCATTAGAGAACTCGCCCCTAAACCTATCCTGCTGAAATTGTGGCTTCCTGCCACTCTGCTTGAAGTCCTTGCCGGTCGGAGCATAACGTTGTTTACCTTTGTCTCTCTGATCAGTCATCTTGTCGCTCTGACTATCAGATCCTCTAGATCTAGCAACCATGAACTGACTAGCATCCTCCTAAATCCTGCACTTGTTGACCAGAACTGGGAAGACTCGGATCTCCTGGTAGCTGATCGCCTGCTTGATCTCGGGGTTAAGTCTAGCCTCGAACTTAATGCACTTAGGACACTCATCCGCAGTATGCTGGTACAAAGTGTAATACCTTGCCAGCTCTTCAAACTTGGCAGCATAGTCACCAACTAACATAGATCCCTGCCTCAAAGCCAAGAACTCCATCTCTTTCTTGTCCTTGATGTCCGCTGGAAAGTATTTCTCCAGAAACCTCTGCCTGAACTCAACCCATGTAACCACTGTGCCCTCAGCCTGCATCCGCTGCCTGCAGTTTTCCCACCAATGCTCAGCCTCCTCAGTCAGCATGAAGGTAGCAAAGATGAGCTTCTGCTGATCGTTGCAATCCATCGCTCGGAAGATCTTCTCAGTCTCCCTCAACCATAGCAAAGCTCCTTCCGGATCATAAGCCCCCTTGAACGACGGAGGGTTGTTCTTCTGAAACTTGTCCAGGCCCTGAAACTCAGCTGGCCCACCATTGTTGTTGGGGTTGTTAACCTGACCGATAGCATTGGCAATGAGTGTCAATGCGTTCGCAATTGCCTGATCGTTATGTCCTCTACCTGCCATGAGTTCATGTACATGTCCAAAACAACTCTTAATACAAAAACTTAACAGGATAAAAGCGATCGACAACTTAACTTAAAGCATCATTGTCTATAACAAGTATATACAATCCAAACAAAAGCACACAACAGACTCACAACAAACTCATACCACGACCTGATAGGACAGACCTGCTCTGATACTACTAAATGTGACACCATGCTACCCCTCATGTTAAAAAGCATTAAAAGAACAAAGTTGAAAAATAAATCATACATATACTGAAATAAATAAAGCATTTGTCCATGGGTAGAAAGGTCCCACATGAACGAGTTCTCAAAACACGAAAATAAAATCAAGTTTAAAACAAATAAACAAATAAACAATAACAAACATCCTAACCCGATGTCACAACAGAGCTGGTATAACCGATCCGAAAACCTCGGAATACAACTGAAAACTAGACTAACAAAAGAAAAGGTCCTAACTATGAGTGGTGGCTCCTTAGAGTCACTCCTCTCTGGACTACTCGTCATCCTCTGCATGAAGCCAAACATGCCAAACAAACAAACAGAAAACAGGGAGTAAGAATCATGTAAACATATACGGCATGGAGATAGGAAGCAAGGTAAACAAACAAGCATGGCAACATCACAGCATACATCAGCATATATATCGTCATACATCAACATCATCAAAATCAAGTATATTATGCGGTGCAATGCAACACTACTCCGCTACTCCATTATGCATGTGGATCCAAACTAACTCAGGATGAACGACTTCGGAGTAACATATCCATATTGGCCATAGAAGCACCAACATCGGCAGATCACCGAACCTCGGGTGAACCCCATGGATAGCCAACGCATCAAACCGTGGATGCCTCATCACAGGGGGCCGCGGTCACCAAACCTCGGGTGACCTACCGTGGATGGCCAGATCACCGTACTCTCGGGCGATCTCCCCTATGTCGAACCTCCCCCTCAACCATCAACTCCCTCTATACATGACGCAACAACAAACAACAACAACCACCTCCTCTGCTCGGGCCAAAAAGCTCCCCAAGACTTCGTCATCAACATCATCATGATTGGGCCAATAAGCACCCAAAACTTAACATCACCAACACCTCGACCAATAAGCATCGAGGCCACCTTGGCCAGTAAGCACCAAGGTTATCAACGTGCGGTAACCCAACGGGTACCGACTTAATCATCTTAATTATCTTCATTAGTCATTAACCGAGTTGTCTAATCCTTATCATTGATTCATCGTTTTATCATCTTGTCATTGGGAAGATTGGGGCTAAACCCCTTTAAACCTTTAATCTCAGTTTCAGTCCAGAGAGGTGAGCACGGACGTGCTTAACCCCAGCACGGGCGTGCTGCCACTTAAGTGGAGCACGGTCATGCTTCCTTTTAGGCACAGTCGTGCTCAGATGCACGGCTATGCTCCTCTGCTGCACGGTCGTTCTCAATGCATGGCCATTTTCCAGAATTCAAACTGGGAGCACGGGCGTGCTCCTTGTTCAACACGGTCGTGCTCAATGCACGACAGTACTATTCTGGGCAGAGTTCAACCACAGATTTTAACCAATTTTTAGGGTCCATTAATCAGTTATTATCAACTCGTCTTTAATCCTAGTTAATCAGTTAGTACATTAGTCTCAAGGGCTCCAACACAACAGCTATAACAGCAACAGTATCATCGAGTCATAACATCAACCAATGGTAACACATCATCATACTCATACCAATAACCAACATGCCCATAACATACATATAAAGGCATAATCAACCAAATAGAGCATGTTATTGACAGAAACATCATTTAACGTATTAATCATACAACATAAAACAACACCGGGGTCATGGGGAACCCCTTTACCTTACACTAACCCCACTGCCTATGGTTACACTACCCTTCTCCCCATACATGGATTGAAGGTTGCTCTGACAGTCAAACTGGTCAAGGTTCCCAAAACGGCTCAGCTAACTCTTCCAAACCTTGGCCAATCGAAACATAAACCATCAGTTTCCGATTCAAAACCATGAAAAGGAAACCACAAGGAAAAGAAACATTACCTATATATGAGCACAAACGAAACAACGCTACCCAACGGTCTCCAACACTCAAGAAACTGATTGAGTTTAATGGAAATAGGGAATGGAACTGCTCTGGCCACACTAGGGTGACAGCAGCTACTAAAATAGGGTTTTCACGTAAACCCTCAATTTCTGTGCAAGCATATATAGACTGAACTTGAGCTCGGTCGTGCTCCTCAGCAAGCACGGGCGTACTAGACTTAGCGTTTACGAGACGCAGTCCACACATTGAGCACAGGCGTGCTCACTGTTGAGCACGGGCATGCTCACCTTAAAACTTGAAACACGCTTCAGACTTTTAGCACGGGCGTGCTGGCTAGTGAGCACGGGTGTGGTCATGTACCAGAAAGGGACTTTTAAGCCAAAAATCCCACTAAGTCCTTAGCCAACTTTTTTAACTTAACAAAACTAACTTAAACAACCAAACAAGCTTAATAAAAGCACTTAACGAAAAGCAGGGTGTTACATCTACAGCCTCTTCCACGGTCGCGACCACGTCCTCAACCACATCTCCCTCCACCTTCGATTTCCATAACTGACCTACAAGATACAATCAGTTAAACCTCAACCCAGAATTGAGATATGCTCTCACTTATCAACATCTATTACTTCAAAAAGTAATTCAAACAGGTCTAGTCAGAAATCACACAACTTAGACATAACAGACCTATTCCCAAGGATTCCCGAAAGACTCGACCAGCTCTGATACCAATAATTTAACACCTCCCTAGGTATTACATGACTTTCCATTCTATCAAAAAAATAAAATAGAAAGTATATACTTAACGCTTGTTACTTTCGGAATTTACTTACAATCTTGTGTATGGTAAAAAAAATCGAAATAGTCTCCTCTGTAATTTCATCATCCCAGACAAAATTACTTGCTAACATATTTATTTTCGCATTCGAAAGAAAGGCTCTCCGAGCCATAAACATCCATATATGTAACTATGCATCATGTATATCATGACCCTTATAACCAGAGGTCATCGATCCTGAGTTCTAACAGTTAGTAAGTAGATATATACAAACATAAGATATACAAAAACCAGGGTTCATCAGAGAAAGCCGCTAAACAAAAACTTGGCTCTCATCAGTCAGATATACAGAACCCCGTGGAGTTAGTACTACCTAAAAGAACTAAGCTATCAAAACCCTACGGCCCTCTAGGTATGTCCATTTGGGAGAGCTCCATGATCATCCCCAGGGTCCGACGGGTCTGGCGAAAATCCTCCCTCGGCATCAGCCTCCACAGGCTCCATTTCCTCGTCGAGAGGATCATACTCCGGTACCTCGCCCTTAGGCTCCTCCGGCTCCTCCTCGATGAGATCCTCCTCAGGAAGTGCCTCGACGACCAGGATGTCATCATCCTCCTCCTCTCCGCCATAAATGATGATAGGAGCAGGTGGTGGCGACTCGGGTACTCCTGCAGGAACGGCTGGCTGTGGTGGCGGCTGATGGTAGGTATTCCCAGACTATACCAGATGTCGAAGCAATGTCCAGATGGGAGGTAGCAGAACCTCCACGGTCTTCACTTGCTGAGTGACCGAGGTGACACCCTCCTCTGTTCCCTTGGTCGACTGCAGTGGCCCCGTGTATGATGCGCTGCGGGCCCCGGGGTGGATGACCCACGCGCCAACCTCATCACGGAACTCAAACGTATAGGCCAGGAAGCCCGATGGTATCATGTGATGCAGGGGATCCATCTAAACATATAATATAAATTTTCCACAATAGAGAAAAACGATATAAAGGTGAGTTACCAATATATGAGCATAAACCATAGCAGTCATATACTTAATCCAATCAGTATAATAACAATAGTTGCATAACATAACATTTAAGGATATCTCCACAGTAATCAAAGATAAAAAGTCTTTCACAAGTTAGTCTCGACACTTCAATATCCACAATTCTAAACACAATCTCCGGAGATGCTAACTTCCCTTCTTCGAGCATGATAGGTCACGATAATCCCCATAACACAATTGTTTCGAGCGGGTGGCCTCTCGAATGGGTCTGTTGCCCCAATTGTTCTAGGGTATCATATCTCTCCTACGTAATATTCGGATAGTTCCTGATTGAGCACATTCGTGCAAGGTAACCGAGTTCCATGACAAGAGGTTGCAAAGCCCCAAGCATTACGTGGAGTTCGAGCCCGAATGTCCCTAAAGAACCAAAAGCCCAAAAATATGTCTTTGGTCCGTAACTATCAAATTTGTCAGTTCACCCCGTGTGAAACTGTAGCTCGATTCGCACCGACACGTCTGCCAAAAAAATATTTTATGATACTAATTAGTCTTTTAATATCAGTTAGAATTTTAAAACATCTTTAAGGAATTTTCAAAAATATTTTCTCAACAAACACTAGTCCGACTTCTCGGAACGCTAGGTTCCTAACAGTGGGAATGCTAGTCCGGCTTCACCGCAATCATAATCCAGTCCGAAACCTCAGCACGGAAATCTAGTCCATTCCTCTATGTTTCCATTCACTTTCCAAATAAAGCCAAATCATTTTGTGTTCATATGATTTTCTCAAAATAACTTTTCCAAAATATAAGCTAGGACAGATGTCATACCTCAACTAGTCTCAACAGATCAACAACACAAATGACAACATATACACATACTCATCAGATATACTCAATTCCAATATCTCAGCATCATATAACATATAAATATTCACAGTCAAACAACACATTATATATCATCACAAGCAGTTCATAATACTAAGTATATAACTACTAGGAACTCCTCAGGCTGACTCTCTTTACCTCAGAAACTTAGTTTTCTTGACTTGAAATGAATTGTGTAGCCCTTAGCTTCCTCCAACGAGTCCAGGCAATACACTTATACCACGTTTCCTTCACAAATCATCATCATACATGTCAATTTTTGAAAAAAAAATGCTTCTAGCTCACATAGGAGTGATTTTCAGCTATAACTAGGAAAATTATCTAGGAGTTTTGGTTTAACTTTAACTCTTAGAGCTTGATCATATAGGTCCTGGGGAGCTTAAATCAAGTGTTAGAACTGGAAAAAAAATAAAACAAAACCACCAAACCATCCATCAACACAGTTTCGGCCTCCATGGTAAGGGTTTGGGGTTTCATTTTTCTTTTTACAACAACAACAACTATAACAACAACAACAACCACTATAAGGATCATAAGGTGAGTTTAATTTCATTAAGTGTGATCATTTCAAACAACATAGTTTCAAGTTTCATGAAAAAGAAGAAAAAAAACGGGTTTCAACTAAACAAAATCATGACAATGGAAAAGATGAACAAAAGATAAAGAGGAGATTGAGCTCATGAATTACCTTAGTCTTAGGAGGATTGAAAATAATGATGATGGAATATTTTGGTTGAGCTCCAAATGATAACTTGATGGCTAAGTTTGGCAAGAAGGAAAAGAGAAAAGTGAGAGTGTGAGAGAGGGAGGGAGCGACGAGTTCTGGGGGTTTTATAGGGGGAGGGGATTTTGATATTTTAGGGAGTTGTTTGGTTAGATTAAGAGGATTAATGGGTTTTAACTATATAATAATATATTAGGTGTAATCTTAGATTAAAAGTTATGATGTAACTAATTTTCATGAGTCTCGTCAATCACTTTTATCATTTCTGCTCCACACTATTTCTGCACTACATCTCGTTTTGCTATTTACCCGTCTCAAATTTCTTCTACGCGCTTTCATTAATTACTTCAAAAATTTTCGGAATAACTCCTATCACTTGAGATCAGAGTAAAAGTCATTGATTTTTCGTTCCCAAGTCAAAATTAGGTTCTCTGATCAGTAAATTCTTACTGACAGCGAAAACACAGACCGGTTTTCGTCTGAGTTTCAAACCTAAAATTTAACTGGAACTTTATTCTATCTAATAGAATTCAGAAATGATTTTGTTACAGCCAAAATCATTTTCTAGATTTCAGATAAAAATATCCCTATTTAAATATTTTAACTGATACTTGAAAATGATGAAAATCGGAGTGTTACAATGCGTACCTATTCCCAAAATACTTTCTGACTTCTCTCTCCATTCAACCACTTGAAATCCTTTCTATTCTTTCGTTCCATCATCTTTCATTTTCACCCCAAAATGCCAAGCCTGCAACCTTCTTTCTTCATGATAATATGATAAATATATTGCAAAAAATGGTTAACTTAAACAACGAAAAGATGATAAATAAATCAAATAGATTCTCAAAAGTGATTTACTTGCATGCCAAAAGAGGAGAAACAAAACAAAAAGATTTTAAGTGAAAACAAAAAAAAATTATATGATTGATAATATATTTTCTAAAATTGGTTAATTTTTAGGAAAAGGAAAAATAAAATCTAATTTATTTAAAGTACAGAAGACAAAAACAATATGAAATATAATTATATTTTATAAAAATGATTAACTTGCACGAAGAAAAAAGAAGAAACAAATAAAAAAACTCAAAATAGAATAAATAGTAATATCATAGCTAAATATATTTTTTTAAAATGGTTAAATTTCATGGGAAAAAGAGGTGAAGTAAATCAAATAAATTTTCAATAGAGAATAAAATTAATAATATGATAGATAAACATATTTACTAAAAATGGTTAATTTGCGTGGGAAGAGAGGTGAAATAAATCAAATAAAAATGATAGACAAATATATTTTTAAGGACCAAATAAAAATGATTATCTTACGCTACTATTGCATTTATGGATGTCTAAATTATTTTTTAGGTAATATTATTATCCTTGAATTGAATATTGATGTATGTAGTTCATCTTTATATCATCTCATTCTTTATGATTGTGCTTGCAGGTTCTCATTAAAAGTTGATGTTTTGATACTCAATGGAAGTATTCAATATGCTTATCGATTTACATGTGTCTTTTTTAGTTTGAAGATTGGAAGTATTAGAGATCAAGTTTGTAACTGGATAAGAGAGAATTAAATAATAATTTGTATGATTTGTGTTTACTTTCGATTTAGCGTTTGATATTGAAAATTGAAAAATTATTTATGCAAGAAAAAATTATAACCAGATCTTTTCTAGATTTTTAGATTTTAGATAAATATGTTTTCTATAAATTGTTAACTTGCACTAGAAAATGAGGAAAAACAAATCAAATAGATTTTCAAAAGACAATACAAAATAATATGGCAGGCATTATATTTTCTAAAAAAAATTATCTTGCAAAGAAAAAGAAGAACAAATAGTTTTTTATGATAAAATAATAATAATAATATGATAAATATATTACCCAAAAAAATGGTTAAATGAAACAATGAAAAGATGATAAATAAATCAAATAGATTCTCAAAAAAAGAAGAATAAACAAGTCAAAATAAATGTATTTTCTAGAAGTGATTTATTCGCATGTGAAAAGAGAAGAAACAAATCAAATAGATTATGAAGCAAAAACAAAATAAAATGATATGATGGATAATATATTTTCTAAAATTGGTTAATTTTTATAGGAAAATGAAAATAAAAATCTAATATATTTTAAGGAGAGAAGACAAAAACAATATCAATGAAAATTATATTTTCTAAAAATGATTAACATGCACGAAGAAAAATAAGAAACAAATATAAAAAAATTCAAAATATAATAAATAGTGATATCATAGATAAATACATTTTTTTAAAATGGTTAACTTTCACGGGGAAAAGAGGTGAAGTAAGTCAAATAGATTTTCAACACAGAATAAAAATAATAATATGATAGATAAATATATTTACTAAAAATTGTTAATTTGCATTGAAAAAGAGGTGAAATAAATCAAATAAAAATGATAGATAAATATATTTGTGTGCACCAAATAAAAATGATTGTCAAATAATATGATAGATAAATATATTTTCTAAAGAAAATCAACTTAGACGGGGGAATAGATAATGTCAAATATATTTTCAAGAGAGATGAAAAATAATAATATGATAGATAAAAATATTTTCTAAAAATAGTTAACTTGCACAAGGAAAATGAGGGAAATAAATTAAATAAATTTTTAAGATAGAAATTGTGTTTTAATACAACATCTTTGCTAATTATACTAACAATATGCTTTTTGTAATTATAGAATTTGCCTGTTTGTTAAAGAGACATTGTTCTCTAGGCCAATCAGTTGCACCATCAAGATGATTCAAAAAGAAGCTTTTCTTGCAACATTAGATGTGGAACGAAGGCAATTTCAAGGATACAGAACGAAGGGTTGGGTGCAATTTTGCTAGACAAACAAGCTGGGTAAGGGGAGCAACATTGAACTAAAAGTGAATGTTGCAGACCATAAAACAGTAAATGCGAAGACTAAAAATCTTTAGAGCCTTTTTATGAAAGTCGAGACTAATGTTTTAAATGATCTTGAACTTTTTGGGTATGTAAACCTTTATCTAAGTTACCAACTCAACTATTTTGTTAATTCTGTTTATCAAGCAGTTTCCTCTACTATATCTCTCAGTTTATTAGACTTTAAATGATTAGATATTAAATTATTAATCATTCGTATATGTATGATGTATCATTCATATTCATATTAAATAATCTTTTGTCCCGTGCCGGACATAGGAGCATATAATATAAGTAGGTTAAAGATTATTATAAGTACTATATATTTTAAATAATTATCCTTTCGTTACATATGATATTTGTAACACCCCCCTTGGGCATTACTTCTTAATAAGTGCGGAAATAAATTAAAAATGTATTTGCTAGTTGCTTTCGGAAAATAATTTATATAAATACATAAGCGTCAGAAACTGGGTATAAAATTTGTCACGACTCAAAACCTAAGTCGTGACCGACTCACAGGCTTACAATCCTAACCTGGCAAGCCTATTTATTTTAGAAATGTACTTGAATGAAAAGCTAGAATTTTTACAAAAATTTCGACAGAGTCTCCTCTGTAATTCCAACATCCCATAATGAAAACACCTGCTAAAATATTTATATTTTCATCCCAGAAATTCCAGTCATACAAAATACATCAAGATAGTATTATTCTGAAAATATTTACAACAACAAGCTTTACATGACCAAAAGGAAAATATTAGATTTCCATCCAAAAGAAATGCTCTCCGAGCCATAAACATTCCATTTAAAATAAAGGCTCTCCGAGCCATACCCATACATACTATCAGAAATCTACATCTCAAAAATCTAAGCTGGTCGTTCTAAAAGACAACTACTGGAAAGAACTCCGTAGTTCTCACCATTAGATAATCACCCACCTCTTCAAGGATCGGGATTAATATCCCCGAGTGAGGTCAGGAGCTTCTCGGCACCGCCCGTCCTAGAGTACCAAAGTACAACAGCAAAGGACCAGGAAAACCTGATATATTGTAAGGGTGAGATATCAATATATGGATTTTAATTATGATAACTACATACACACACACACAAGAACAACATTTACAGATAAATATTCATATTCAACAAAGGATTTTCATAACTAAGCACAATAGTCATAAATCATCGTCGTTTTTGAAAAAGCATGGCACTTCTATACTTCAACGTTTGATTCTAGTCTCCAGAGATCCCAACTTCGTTTAAAAATGAGATGATCAGGCTCGATTGACAAAAAGCCACAACGTGTTTTTCCACAACACTGCCCAAAACTCCTAGCGCGGTGATCAACGTGTGTGGATATCCATAGCATAATGTCCAACACAAGGCACGGTAACCAAGGCGTATGGATTTCATTGTCCATCAAGGCACAATGATACAACGTAGCATGAAATACCTTACCCTTCAAGGCATTCATACGAAACAACGTGGGCACGTCTGCCAAATGCATGAAAAAACATCTTTGTTTTCGTAGATTTTCTTTGTGTTTCATTCTTTCCTTCGTCGAGGCTCAAGGCTCACGACCATCCATGAATTTTCGATGTTTTAAAACTTCATTGTCAACACAGGACGTTTTAGTCCGAGTGTCCAATCACAACAGTCCTAGACCTGTGGACTGGTCTTGGACTTTGTGGTCGTAGAAAACAACTTTCACATTTTTACTACTTTCACCACATTTTATCACAACGTATGTAGGACACTGATCAGCCTCTGGCTCGACTAGTTTTTGACTAGTAAAGACCATGGTTTTATTTGAGTTTAATCTTGTTTTCACCCAAATTAGACTTGATTGTCTTCAAGCAACATTTTGAGTCTCTAGAGTAGTTTTAGGGTAATTTAGCTGATTTAGAGTCAAATAAAGCACTTACTGTTGTTTCTTGTTTTCAGGTTAATAAAGAGAAGCAATTCTGGAATTATTCGCCTCGCGAGAGGGTACTAGCCTCGCAAGCCTAAAGCCTAGCTGTGCCAGAAATGCCATCCTCTCTGTCTCGCCACGTGAACCATATCTCGCCTCGCGAGCCTGGAAGTCAGAAAGCATCATAGTCAGCCTGTGATGCCCATCATGGGCATGATAAGAAGACCCCGAAGGACAGAGACCATCACGGCTTAACCGTGATGAAGGTCACGGCTGTGACAAATTGGAATTTGAATCCTCGCCCCGTGAATCACTGTCTCTCCTCGCGAGAACCCAATTTGAACTCGCGCCAAAATTAATATTCGCGTCGCGAGAGGCTACTCGCCTCGCGAGCGCGCGGAACCCAGAATCTGTATTTATAGTCTGTTTTAGGGCAGAACGATCCATCTTTTTTATCATCTTCTTTTCCTTTTAGAATATAGGGCTGCGAATCAGGTTTTTGTTATATTGTAATGGAGAACTAACTCCCTCGGATTAGTCTACTGTAATCGGGTTCCATTGACGCTTGAGGTTTTGTAATTACTGATTTCATTGCTTTTCTCTTTCAATACTATTCTATATTCTCTGTTTGCTTAATTCAGTTTGTATCGAATGGGTATTGATTTGTTTCGATGATTGTGCGTTCCTATACTTAATCGCGTTTGCTTAATTCGCGTGTGTTCATTCGTGTTTGCTTAATTCACGAGAGCTTCACCCCGTTTGCTTAATTCGGGAATAGGAACGTACGTCAGGTAGTGTCGGTTTCGCTTGTTAATTGTCGCTACAATCGAAAGGGGATTAGAATCCGCTTAGGGCTTGGATTTATATGAACCGATGTTAGCGGGAAACCGAGAGCAGTAGATTAGTCGTTTCAATTATTGACAATCACCTATTTGCATTATTTTATTAACTATTTTCTTTATTTAGTTTCAAATCATAAAACCCCCCAAATCTGACTTTTCTGCTAATAGCAATCCGAGAGTCCTTGTGAGACGATACTCGAGTTGTCGCACTTTCCCTAACTGCATTTTTGTAAACCGCTCGCTTTTTGACGCGTGCGCGACAGCGTGTCAAAATTGGCGTCGTTACCGGGGACTCTTGTTTGTTATTAACAGAAGGAAAAAAAAAAAGAAAAAAAAAGAAAACAAAAAAATTCTGCATTGCTGAATTAGTTATGGCTGCTTTGTCTGGTTATGAATCTTAGTACTGCCATGGATAATTACATGCAAGGTTATATACCTTATGTTGATTATGAGTCACCTCCATGAATATATTATTCTAACTTTGCTGAAGGCTATGAGTCTAGTGGTGATTTTGGAATGATTGGAGTAAATGAAATCCAACCCAGCCTGGATGAGTTAGCTTCTTTGGTTCAACAACAGATGACGGAACACAATCTTCAATTCCAAGCAACTCTTCAGCAAATGGCACAAGACATGTTTGAATACCAACGGAAGACAGAAGCAAGTCTTCAGGATTTGGCCACTCAAATTGGTCAAATTGCCTCCGCCTCGGCTGCACTGCAAACTCAACATCTCCTCGAAGAACATACGGATTCACGAATAGTTGTTCTTGACAATACTTCCTCTGAGGATAATTGTGATAATGATGTCAAGAATACTTCTATTGATGAACTGTGTGTTGAATCTCCAGATATTTACACCTTTCCTGATTCTATCTATTATACCCCATGTGCTGAATGTAATGAATTTGCTTCGTGTGTAACATGTTTTGAAAGCTCATTCTTTTCAGGGTATGAGGAGCAAAACGTCCATATGAAACATGAGACACATGAGGTTGAGGGCCCTGTTCAGCCAAGAAACACAGAAAATGAGTATCAGGAGGACATCTGCTTCACCATGCTTGAGGATGATGAAGAACCTTTGGAATTAGATGATTCAATTAATTCATATGCATGTTTTGAATGTGATGGGATGGATGAACTGTGTATTGAATTTCCAGACATTCAAGCCTTTTCTGATTCAGTTTGTTGTACCATATGTACTGACTGTACTAACACTAACCTTTGTATGGTGTGTGCTGAGATTTCTGCATGTATAGCAGGTGATGGATTGGATAATGCAGTGAATGAAGAACGTGCAGAAGTTGAAGCAGCACCGGAGACCCTCTCTACCTGTTTGCCACCTCCCCCTGTGGAACCACCGGCGATGGAGTTCAAGCCTCTGGATTTTGCACCTTTGGATTTGAAGACACTATGGCCAGTCCAAGAGGTTGGAGCCCATTTTTATTGGGAGGACTTTGTTGACAAGGTTAACAAGGAGGTCATCTTTGACCCAAGAGGAAGTGAGAAGTCCGCCGCACTTGGCGAGGTCACCATAACTGTCGAGTGCTCACTTTCATATCAACGTTGCAAGCTAGGGGACCATGGAATAAGCTTCCGTCCCTTGTCTATCATGTGGGCCTTATACTACAAGCCATGGGATCCGGGAGGATCATACTGCAATTTGGGCATTCCGTGGCCGCTGTATCACAGACAGTGGGATCCCGGTGGAACCGCCTCCATGAGTTTTCTCTAAACATTTTCCTTTTTTATTATTCTTGCTTTGTTTTTGTTTCGTTTTTCTTTTAGCTCTTGAATAATTTGAGAAGATCAAGAGTATGTGTTTGAGTCTTGTGTCGGTGAGCTTGTTGGTTTTTGATCAAATTTTGCATAGATTGATTGCATGGCATGTGTTGACTGTTGATGCTTTTCCCCCTAGGTCTTGAAATTTGAAAATTGACCCCCATGTGAAAAATTGAAAATTGAACTTTGAGATATTTCATTATGATTGCATGATTTATGATAAGTTTGGGGTGATAGGGTGCACACACTAGGGATTGAATCTCGGTCAAACAATTTGCGAAAATTGTCCGGGTGAGGATTTAAGCCTCCAACATGTTTTTAACTATGTGAATCACTTTTGAGCTGCACTTTCCAGAATTTGCTTGAGTCTCTTCATGGTTTGCATGTTTATGTGCTTGCATCAAATGATTTAGGCAATTTTCTTTGAATTAGCTACTTGGCCTAAATTGAACCAGTCCCTAATGCATGTTCCCTAGTCAGCCCCTTTGAGCCTAATTAGCCTATTGCTTCTTAATGACCCTATGTTACAAGCCAAAAATCTGAAAAACCATGTTAACCCGATCTTAGGATTAGGAGAGCGTGAAAGCTTAGCAATGAGAAGGGTTGCAAGAAACTAAGTTTGGGGTGGCTACATGGATACAATATGTCATTCTGGGTTGAGAAAAAGAAAAATGAAGGTTGGAGCCAAAGGCAAAAAGAAAAAAAAAAGAACAAAAATGTCAAAAAGGATATTAGAAGAGAAAGGTTGTAGTCACCCAAAAGCATAAAAGAAAAATGGAAAAAGGAACTTGAGTGGAAATTCAATGTATCAAATTGATCATGCTCTCTTAGTTCCTAGGGACTTAAGCCTAGTATCTTTGAAGATCCTACCCTTAGCCAGGCCCCATTACAACCTTTGAAAGACCTTCTGATGTTGCATGCATGTTTTCATGGGAACCTTGATTGAGATGAAATTCAAATTCATGGGAAGTGCTCTTAAAAGTGAACTTGAGTGAAATGTTGATAGCCTAGACAAATTGAGCAAATGAGTGAAACACTAAATGCCCTTGTGAGGAAGGCGATTGTTTGAATTTGGTGATCTCTGAGACGCCCCGACGTCCCATTAAAGAAAACCCAAAATATTAAGGCTTAATTTCGTTATTATCATTAAGCGAATATATTAAAACAACGGAAAAATTTAAAACTTAATATACATACATAACATATACCACTCAGGTCCTGATACAGTACAGTTGAGGGAATCCCATCAGTCGGATCCCAAAATGTACAAAACTGATAATCCAACAGAAAATAAAAACAACATCCTAAAGAGATGAGACGCACTGGCCATAGACTCTATACTCAACTATGAGGATCCACTAATCGTCCTCCCACGTCAGGTGCATACGAGGTCCCATCAAGTTCCTCCATGACTGGAATCTCTGTAGGATCTTCTCATCACGATCACCAAAAAGAAACATATACAATATAGAGAAGATAGGGATAAGAAACCATATAACATCAAACGTGGAAAGGGTTTAGCAACATTTAATTAAATAACAGCACGCTAAACATCCGTCTCCCCATATAAATATATGTAACATAATCATCCTCAATCCACATCTATAATCTTTCCTCTACCCTCCATCATGATGCAATGCAAATGCTGTATGAATAATCTCTTCAGGTATCAGCCATATCCGGATATCACAACAATATAATTGACACGTCCTAGAGTCCCCGGCGCACACCCTCGTCCGCGGATGGAGAGTGCCCACGCAGAGCAATGGCACTATAGACGCACAACCCGGTGCACACCTCTGGACCACAATCCAGGATGCTCATGCAATGCATGAACTATAGCTGCGACTAAAATGAAATCATCTCTGGACGGTCTGTCGTTAGCCTATTGATAAGCCTCTAGCTTATCTAGTTTTATAACTAGATGGACTGTGGTTTTTGTGCAAATTATTCGAGTTCACTCTCGTTTTCGCCCAAATTTGCCTTGTTTTGTTCCTAAGTTGGACTTTGACTCGTTTTGTGTCTTTTGTGTAGTTTTTACCTTATTTCGGATAGAATTATGCTTTTGTTTGCTTTTGGTGTTTTCAGGTCAATAAGTGAAGCTCTGAGAGTCAAGGAAAGTCAAGAAGCAGTGGAAAAAGCACTTCTGGAGATGCTCGCCTCGCGAGTGGATGCTCGCCTCGCGAGCCTGAACATCAGATAAAGCAGGAACAGTCATCACTCTGGCTCGCCCCGCGAACAGTATGCTCGCCTCGCGAATCATGAAGACATGGAAGTCAGAGACCATCACGGCCTAGCCGTGATGAAGGTCACAGCCTAGGATTGAAGTCTCACCCCGCGAAAAGAATCTCGCCCCGCGAGAGTTTGAAGATCCTGGAAGACAGAGACCATCACGGCCTAGCCGTGATGAAGGTCACGGCTGTGACAGATTGAAGTTGGAAGACTCGCCCCGCGAACACACTCTCGCCTCGCGAAAATCCAAACTTGAATGCGCGCCAAAACTAAAATTCGCCTCGCGAAAGATGGTTCGCCCCGCGAGCGGGCGAGATTCAGAATCCTTATTTAAAGGTTGTTTCAGATCAGAAAGAAAAAGTTTGTTTTCATTTGTTTTGAGATCAGTTTAGGACGAATCCTTGTTTTCTTCTGGAGCTGCGTCTCCCTTTTTCTTATTTTATTTCATTATGGAGATTATGTCGGATTGTTTGTGCGTCGTCACGGGCATGAGGAACTAATCCCCTCATCCGAGGGATCGATGAAGCCACCCATGGCGATATAGTGTTAATGTGATGTATGTTTTTCTCCCCTTCTCTCAATACATGTTTTCCAATTCTGATTTGATTGTGTTGATCATATGTGTTGCGTGATTAACTAGTTAAACGTGTTTGAGGCCGATCGGCAATTCGCGTTTTAGAACTTGGATTGGAATCACTAATCGAATAATGAGCACGACAGTGGATTTAGGAGATTAGTGCAACCTTATAGGGAACAAGAATTAATAGAATTCGAGATTAGGATTATGAGACCTAGTAAGTAATTAATCCAATCGTCGAATACGTCCTATTGAGCACGACAGTGGATATAGGAGAAATTGGGGGTCCCGGTTGACATTATAATTGAACTTAGGGAGGAATACATCATTACTTGGGTACTATACAGGATTGGGTAGGTGGATTTGAGACCTTGGATATTTTAATTTCTGAATTTAATCACCTTAGCTTTAATCGATTTGTTACTTGAATTGCGATAATAATCTATCTCTCTTAACCACCTTCCGTAACTTGACCAAACGTATCTGATTTCCTGCGGATTAGTCGAATTGGTAGCCCAATCCCTGAGTTCGACCTCGGTAATTACTTACCGTGTTTATTTTATTACTTGCGACGACCCGGTACACTTGCCGGTGACAGTCAACAAGTTTTTGGCGTCGTTGCCGGGGATTGGCACACCAATTTTCCTAAATTTTTTAGGAAATTTGATTAGTTGGTTAAGCTATTTTTCTTTTTATTTTTCTGTTATTTCTTTATTATTTCTCTCTACTTCTTTGATTCCACTTGGTCTTGCCGTGTTTTTGTATGCGAGGTACCCTTTCACAAGAGGACTTGCTATTCGATTCAGAGATCACCAGGACCGAGAGGCAATTAAGAAAAAAGGCCAGAGAAAGGAAGAGACTGGAAGCAATTAAAATAGAGATCATGGCTAAAGAAAACCCTCCTCCTCCTCCTCCTCCTCGTTACAAGCCTCTCTTCGAGTACGATCTACCCAGCTTGGGAGATTGTGACTCTTCTATTGTGAGGGGCAACCTGAATACAGACTCCTTCAGAGTGGAAGCATGTGTCACATTCCAGATCCGCGAGAATCAGTTTGATGGGAGTGGCAAACAGGACCCTCATAGACACATCACTCGCTTCCTTGAAGCTTGTGACTTGCAGAAGACCAGGGGAGTCTCTCATGATGAGTTTCGCTTACGGCTTTTCCCTCTCTCTCTTAGGGATGTCGCTCGCGATTGGGTTGTGCACTTGGATAGAAATGAAGATCGAAACTTTGGAGCAAATGGCACAAAAGTTCCTAACCAAATATTTTCCTCCTCAGAAAGCGGCACAAGCAAGAATAGCCGTTACATCTTTCAGGCAGACAGAAGATGAAACCTATAATGAAGCTTGGGAGAGGTACAATGGGCTCCTGAGAAGATGCCCTTCAGCGTTCTTTGACCCAGTCTCCAAAGTTCAGCATTTCTTTAACGGGTTGAGGGGACGCTATCAGATGAACTGTGATACCGCAGCTGGCGGCTCTTTTTCCTACTTATCAGCTGAGGATGGATGGGCATTATTGGAGAAGATGTCATATAATGATTACAACCGTGGAAGGGAAACCTCAAATGGAATCAGTTCTGGGACAATGAAGGCCATTCTTGAGCAAAACAGATTGTTGAAGATGCAGATTGAGGTTTTGTCTGGGAACAAGAAAGTTAATGCGATGCACGAGGGGATGCCTCCGGGTTGTGACAATTGTAATGGAGATCATGACACTCGGAGTTGTCTGCTGAATTTCTCCCAAGAGCATGTGGACTCATGCCACAACTTCTATGACACTGTGCCCCAGAACAACTATCAGAGGAACAGACAGAATGACTACAGTCAGAATCAGAATAGGGGGTATATGAGGAGAGACCATCTGGGTTTCGCTTGGAGTAATGCTAGTGGTGGTCTATCCGGGCAGCAACGTCCTCAACAGAATTGGCAACAACCTCCACAGGGTATGAGGCCAAACATTGGAATTCAAAGAAATAAGAATACCCAAAGAGAGCTCTTTCGGGGCCTAATCAGTTGCAAATAACAGATGATGGAAGGCAACCTTAGGATTTGGCTTTTGAGAAGTTGTCAACCTTTACAGGCACGGCTTTAGAGAAGGTGAATGCGACAATTGACAAGTGGGCAACGCATACAGGGGCGGCAATTCACAATCTAGAGACACAGATGGCCCAACTCGCAAAGCAACTAAATGAGCGTCTCCCAGGCACTTTCCCAGGTAATACAGAGAACAACCCTAAGAATCAATGCAATGCCATAACAACTAGAAGCGGGAGGGTGTTAGAATCTAACAGGGGTGCAATTAGTTCTCAGGAAGACAAGGCCCCGGAACAACCGCATGTTGAGGAAGAGCAACCTGAGAAAGAAGAGTTGGTAAGTGACAAGGCACCGAAGCAAGGGGGAAGGCTGAAACTTGTAGATGAAGAGTTCCGAAAGAAGAAGTGGGTTGAACCCCAAGACCTCCCGCCTTACATGAAGGTACCGTATCCTGAAAGATTGAAGAAGCCTCAACAGGATAAGCAATTCAATAAGTTCCTTGATGTCTTCCGAAAACTTCAAATTAACATTCCATTCGCGGAAGCCTTGGAACAGATGCCATCATATTCCCGGTTTATGAAGGATCTTCTCACAAAGAAACGGAGAATAGGGGATGAGGAAACGGTTGCTTTGACCGAGGAGTGTAGTGCCATTCTTCAAAGAAAACTACCTCCAAAGTTGAAGGATCCCGGGTCTTTTTCGATACCATGCACCATTGGGGGGATGACTGTAGGGAAGGCATTATGTGATCTAGGGGCAAGCATCAACTTGATGCCCCTCTCTATGATGAAGAGGTTGGGGATCAAAGAAGTCAAGGATACACGGATGTCACTCCAACTGGCAGATCGTTCTGTAAAATATCCTTATGGGGTAGTCGAAGACTTGTTAGTGAAGGTGGACAAGCTCATATTTCCGGCGGACTTTGTAGTGCTTGATATGGATGAAGACGCCGAGATCCCTCTCATATTGGGTAGGCCCTTCTTGGCCACTGGGGGTGCCTTGATAGATGTGCGACAAGGGAAACTCACTCTAAGGGTGCAAGATGATGAGGTAGTCTTCAATCTCTTTGAAGCAATGAAGCACCCTGCAGAGAGGACGGAAGTGTATCGTGTGGATATGGTGGATCCAACTGTCAAGGCAAAGGCAACTAGAGAAGCCCATGGTTCCTCACTTGCTCAAGTGTTGGTAAAATCCCATGATGATGATAGAGAGGAAAGAGGCCCTTTGGGGGATGAGGTCTATCTTGAATGGTTAAAAGACATGGAAGCCATACCGAGTCTCCCAAAGGATGAATGTGCAAGGGAAGAGAGCAACAACAAGGGCATGGACAAAGAGGATAAGGCACCAAAGTTGAAAGGTGGCACAACCGTGGTGGTCAATGCAGACAATGAGTTGATCCCAAAAAGGACCATCACGGGGTGGAGAGTTCGTGTTGATTATAGAAGGATGCTGGACTTAAATGAGTTGTCCGGGAACAGCATGCGAGCATATGAAAGGGCAAGAGCCTACAGGAAACGGATTGAGGCAGGGCATGGCAAGTAGTTTCTTCCTCCGGAGTAACCCTCTGGGGTGACTTGAGTCAGGCTCGGGACGTTAAACAAGCGCTACTTGGGAGGCAACCCAAGCTAGGTATCCTTTATTTTTAGTTCTATCATTTTCATTTATAAAAAAAAAAAAAAAAACTTGATTCGCCACGCGAATCCACATTGGTCGCGCGAGACAGAAGCCCTGAATCTCTGGGGTTGCTTACTTTTCTGTCTCGCGTCGCGAGGTCTACTTTCGCCTCGCTATTCTGGGCATCATCATCTGTTGGGATTCCAGATTCGCCTCGCGAGTGGTATCTCGCCTCGCGAATCTGCACTTAAGGTTTTAAATTGCAGGAGTTCTTCTAGGATGCTATGCAACAGAAGGGAGGCCGTGAGACCAATTGGATGAGGAGGCAACCATGGAAACTTGATCAGGGAGTATCCTCTCCTCTCCTCACTTTTGTTTTGTTTTTGTGTTTGCTTTTTGTTTTGTTTTTGTTTGTCACTCTTGAATAATTTGAGAAGATCAAGAGTTGTTGTATGAATGTCGTGTCGGCAAGCTTGTTGGATTTTCATTAAATTGAGCATAGATTTATTGCATGAATTATATTGACCATCGATGATTTCCCCCTAGGTTCTGAAATTAGAAAATTGATCCCCACTTAAAAATTGAAAATTGAACTTTGAGAATTTTATTGTGATTACTTGATTTATGATAAGTTTGGGGTGAGGGGGTGCACACACTAGGAATTGTATCTCGGTCAAACAATTTGCAAAATGTCCAGGTGAGGATTTGAGCCTCCAACTCTGTTTTTGAATGTGTGAATCACTGTTAAGTTACACTTTCCCGAATTTGCTTGAATCTCTATATGGTTTGCATGTTTATGTGTTGCATCAAATGATTTAGGCAATTTTCTTTGAATAACTACTTGGCCTAAAAAGGACCATCCCTAATGCATGTTCCCTAGTTAGCCACATTGAGCCTAATTGACCTATTGTTTCTTGATGACCCTATATTACAAGCCAAAATCTGAAAAACCATGTTAACCCAATCTTAGGATTAGGAGAGCATGGAAGCGTAGCAAGAGAATGGTTGTGAGGAACTAAGTTTGGGGTGGCTACAAGGTGATGTGTCATATTGGGGGTGAGAAAAAGAAAAATAAAGGTTGAAAAAAAAAATTGCCAAAAGAAAAGGGGCAAAACAAAAAAAAAAATAGCAAGGAAAAGGTTGTAGTCACCCGAGGCAAAAAGAAAAATGGAAAAAGTAATTTGAGTGGAATAAGTGTCAAATGCTCATGCTCTCTTAGTTCCTAGGGACTTAAGCCGAGTATCCTTGAATATCCTACCCTCAGCCAGGCCCCATTTCAACCTTTAAAAGACCTTCTGATGTTGCACACATGTTTTCGTGGGAACCATTTTTTTTTTTTTTTTGGAGATAAAAATCAAATTCATGGGAAGTTCTCTTGATACGTGAAATTGAGTGAAAAGTTGATAGCCTTGACGAATTTGAGCGAATGAGTGAGATTTTACATGCCCTTGTGAGGAAGGCAATTGTTTGAAATTGGTGATCTTCCTTTTGTGTGTGACTCTGATCCTCAGCTTAGACTAATGATTGTATGAATGATAAAGTTCTCAATTGTTTAAAGTAAATGAATGTGGGGATTACATTGATGTAAGGGGGGGAGATCATTTGAGAAAAACTGTTTTGATTGCATGAAATTTGTGCGAAATCGGTTGATTCCTTTAGGCTTGCCAAGTCTTGAGTCATTTTTGAGTTTTAGCTTGCTTGGGGACAAGCAAGGTTTAAGTTTGGGGTGTTTTGATAAGCCTCTGGCTTATCTAGTTTTATAACTAGATGGACTGTGGTTTTTGTGCAAATTATTCGAGTTCACTCTCGTTTTTACCAAATTTGCCTTGTTTTGTTCCTAAGTTGGACTTTGACTCGTTTTGTGTCTTTTGTGTAGTTTTTAGCTTATTTCGGATAGAATTATGCTTTTGTTTGCTTTTGGTGTTTTCAGGTCAATAAGTGAAGCTCTGAGAGTCAAGGAAAGTCAAGAAGCAGTGGAAAAAGCACTTCTGGAGATGCTCGCCTCGCGAGTGGATGCTCGCCTCGCGAGCCTGAACATCAGATAAAGCAGGAACAGTCATCACTCTGGCTCACCCCGCGAACAGTATGCTCGCCTCGCGAATCATGAAGACATGGAAGTCAGAGACCATCACGGCCTAGCCGTGATGAAGGTCACAGCCTAGAATTGAAGTCTCGCCCCGCGAAAAGAATCTCGCCCCGCGAGAGTTTGAAGATCCTGGAAGACAGAGACCATCACGGCCTAGCCGTGATGAAGGTCACGGCTGTGACAGATTGAAGTTGGAAGACTCGCCCCGCGAACACACTCTCGCCTCGCGAAAATCCAAACTTGAATGCGCGCCAAAACTAAAATTCGCCTCGCGAAAGATGGTTCGCCCCGCAAGCGGGCGAGATTCAGAATCCTTATTTAAAGGCTGTTTCAGATCAGAAAGAAAAAGTTTGTTTTCATTTGTTTTGAGATCAGTTTAGGACGAATCCTTGTTTTCTTCTGGAGCTGCGTCTCCCTTTTTCTTATTTTATTTCATTATGGAGATTATGTCGGATTGTTTGTGCGTCGTCACGGGCATAAGGAACTAATCCCCTCGTCCGAGGGATCGATGAAGCCACCCATGGCGGTATAGTGTTAATGTGATGTATGTTTTTCTCCCCTTCTCTCAATACATATTTTCCAATTCTGATTTGATTGTGTTGATCATATGTGTTGCGTGATTAACTAGTTAAACGTGTTTGAGGCCGATCGGCGATTCGCGTTTTAGAACTTGGATTGGAATCACTAATCGAATAATGAGCACGACAGTGGATTTAGGAGATTAGTGCAACCTTATAGGGAACAAGAATTAATAGAATTCGAGATTAGATTATGAGACCTAGTAAGTAATTAATCCAATCGTCGAATACGTCCTATTGAGCACGACAGTGGATATAGGAGAAATTGGGGGTCCCGGTTGACATTATAATTGAACTTAGGGAGGAATACATCATCACTTGGGTACTATACAGGATTGGGTAGGTGGATTTGAGACCTTGGATATTTTAATTTCTGAATTTAATCACCTTAGCTTTAATCGATTTGTTACTTGAATTACGATAATAATCTATCTCTCTTAACCACCTTCCGTAACTTGACCAAACGTATCTGATTTCCTGCGGATTAGTCGAATTGGTAGCCCAATCCCTGAGTTCGACCTCGGTAATTACTTACCGTGTTTATTTTATTACTTGCGACGACCCGGTACACTTGCCGGTGACAGTCAACAAGTTTTTGGCGTCGTTGCCGGGGATTGGCACACCAATTTCGACCATGTTTCAGGTCCACTCGACCATGTTTCAGGTCCACTCGACCATGTTTCAGGTCCCTCATATCACAGACCATGTTTCAGGTCACCCCCTAGTGCCCTAACCGGTCATCATAATCTCATAGATAACCTCAAAATAATCTCATCTCATCAATCTCGTCCTCATATCACGATAATTATCTCGGTTAGGCACTGCTATCTCATATAGTATGCAATCCCCAAATACATCCTCGTGTCTCATATAACTTATGATTTACTCAATCCTCTAAGCACAATCATTACACTCATTCTATCATCATAATAACAACAACAACAACAACAACAACAACAACAACAATAATAATAATAATAATAATTATCATCCCATCAGTAGCAATATTAAAATAATAATTATGATAATAATAATAATAATAATAATAAGAAATATAATAAGTATAAACAAGTATTACTTTCACATCAACCAATCAAACATGTAATTATCACGTAATAAAATCATCTATGTATGTAGCGTAATGACGATAAACGCACAATTTCTATATCATCATCGGTACCACTAAGTAGTCCCTAATATGATATAGACATTGTCCATTACTCGCTCTCATGTAGGGTTTGGGTCGCCCTACACCATTATCTAATTAAATGTAACCGCGCCGTTTCCGACGTTAAATAGTTTCTTTCCCCCACCTGGAATGTCTTAAGCTAGCTCTGGGGTAATGAAACGGACACTCCCTATATTACCTCAAATCTGCCACACACCGTTCTACACCCTCCGGGGCTCCAAAAATTCACCTGAACACATCATTATGAAGCACACGTTACGTGTAGTCCAAATCTGAAGACGGAATTGGAAACCGATAAATGAATTGAAAGATAACCTCAATACCGTCGCCGACGGCATTTAGACATAAAAAGGACATAGGCTTACCTTAGCCTAATCAAGAAAAGAAAGATAGGATAATGAAGTAGACATCATGAGGATCACAACGGTATAATCAGAATTTTGATAGGACGAACGGATTGACCGGAATCGGCTCCGGAAATTCTCTCTCTCTCACGGCCCCTCTCTCTTTTCTTTCTACGTCTCTCTCTCTAACTTATTGCTTTCTTTCTAGCTATTTTTCTTTCCTTCTTATACGCTAATTAACAAAAAATAAAATATGAAGAAGACACCAAGTAAGAGGAAGAAAGAATATAGTTAGCGTGGAACTTAGATGTGTGACATGCTGCTTCAATTTACGTGGAACACTTAGTGAGAATGAAGGAATTCATCCATTAAAGGCAAGCAGCTGCGTGTTTCCTTGTGATCAAGGAATTGACATGCATAAAGAAAATTGACAAGGAGGAGGTGTCACTAGTTTATTAAACGGCCATATGCCCCTTATCCTGATCCCATAAGTTTTAAGTTAATTATTTAGTGATAGGTACACAAATGAGTGATAAAATATTAAGCCTAAAATAAACATGTTTTTACTTTCTGAAATCTAAAAATAAAGATTGATAGATATACGTTTTTGAAATTCAAATTAGAGTAAAGATTAATAGTTGGACTGATCAACTAAGAAAATACTCGATCCAAAATTTAATCTCCGATTAAGGTCAAACCAATTTATTTTCAACTCTAAAATTAAATTGAATGAAAATATAAAAATGCTTTTCTCTTAAACAAATTATTTAAAATATTTTTCTGTACTGGTAGTAATAGTGACAATAATGTAACTTATTGTCTAGTAAGTGTGCATCCACTGAAATAAGTCAGTGCTAACGCACCCAATAAAATAATTTGAAGAGAGTAATTTAATTACTCAAACTAAACCACATAACAAAATTAACAAACATCCAAATAAAATAATTAATCATATGTGTAATTATATTTTAACCAGTTAAATAGCGTAATTAAAAACGGGCTGTTACAATCTCCCTTTTGTGTGTAACTTGGATCCCTAGCTTAGATTACTGATTGCATGAATGATGGAATTCTCAATTGTTTAAAGTAAATGAATGTGGGGATTGCATTGTTGAAAAGGGGGGAATCATTGAGGAAAAATTGTTTTGTTGAAATTGCATGAAAATTTGTGCGAATTTGATTGAATCTTTTAAGCTTGCCAAGTTTGAGTGCTTTTGAGTTTTAGTTTGCTTGGGGACAAGCAAGGTTTAAGTTTGGGGTATTTTGATCAGCCTCTGGCTCGACTAGTTTTTGACTAGTAAAGACCATGGTTTTATTCGAGTTTAATCTCGTTTTCGCCCAAATTAGACTTGATTGTCTTCAAGCAACATTTTGAGTCTCTAGAGTAGTTTTAAGGTAATTTAGCTGATTTAGAGTCAAATAAAGCACTTACTGTTGTTTCTTGTTTTCAGGTTAATAAAGAGAAGCAATTCTGGAATTATTCGCCTCGCGAGAGGTTACTAGCCTCGCGAGCCTGAAGCCTAGCTGTGCCAGAAATGCCATCCTCTCTGTCTCGCCACGTGAACCATGTCTCGCCTCGTGAGCCTGGAAGTCAGAAAGCATCACGGTCAGCCCGTGATGCCCATCACGGGCATGATAAGAAGACCCCGAAGGACAGAGACCATCACGGCTTAGCCGTGATGAAGGTCACGGCTTAGCCGTGATGAAGGTCACGGCTATGACAGATTGGAATTTGAAGCCTCGCCCCGCGAATCACTGTCTCGCCTCACGAGAACCCAATTTGAACTCGCGCCAAAATTAATATTCGCGTCGCGAGAGGCTACTCGCCTCGCGAGCGCGCGGAACCCAGAATCTGTATTTATAGTCTGTTTTAGGGCAGAACGATCCATCTTTTTTATCATCTTCTTTTCCTTTTAGAATAGAGGGCTGCGAATCAGGTTTTTGTTATATTGTAATGGAGAACTAACTCCCTCGGATTAGTCTGTTGTAATCGGGTTCCATTGACGCTTGAGGTTTTGTAATTCCTGATTTCATTGCTTTTCTCTTTCAATACTATTCTATATTCTCTGTTTGCTTAATTCAGTTTGTATCGAATGGGTATTGATTTGTTTCGATGATTGTGCGTTCCTATACTTAATCGCGTTTGCTTAATTCGCGTGTGTTCATTCGTGTTTGCTTAATTCACAAGAGCTTCACCCCGTTTGCTTAATTCGGGAATAGGAACGTACGTCAGGTAGTGTCGGTTTCGCTTGTTAATTGTTTAGAATCCGCTTAGGGCTTGGATTTATATGAATCGATGATAGCGGGAAACCGAGAGCAGTAGATTAGTCGTTTCAATTATTGACAATCACCTATTTGCATTATTTTCTTAACTGTTTTCTTTATTTAGTTTCAAATCTTAAAACCCCCCAAATCTGACTTTTCTGCTAATAGCAATCCGAGAGTCCTTGTGAGACGATACTCGAGTTGTCGCACTTTCCCTAACTGCATTTTTGTAAACCGCTCGCTTTTTGACACGTGTGCGACAGCGTGTCAGACACACAATCCACAACAACGTGTATAGGACACATAGTCCACAACAACGTATATAGGACACACAATCCACAACTTCATATATAGGACACACGGTCCACATCGTTGTGATACAGATCATGGATCCACGTGGTTTAACTCTAGTATCCCAACATCTCGATTACTAGGTTCACTTTTCAATGTTATTTTTCGTTCAGTGAAAAACAAATACAAAACCAAAACTTCCGTAACTTATCCAAGTTATCGGATATTTTTACTTGAATAAATTCTTTTCAACAACATTTTCTTTTGAAATTCATTTTTAAAACTTTAAACTTTAGGAACTCCATTTCTTTTTCTAAAAATCTCCTTTATTTTGGAGAAGTCTATTTCCTTTCAAAAATATAGTAAACATTTTTGAAGGAAAACTCTTTCTAAGAACATTGGAAACTAAAATCTCATTTTCTATGGTACTTTACCATAAGTGTTCTCAAAATTATGTTTTTCTTCAAAATAAAATCCTTCAGCTTAAATAATTTTCCTTTATAAAATTGTTTTGATTCCAAAAAATTTCTCTTTCATTAAAATGTTACTAAAAGAAATCTTTTCAAAACTTCAAAATAAATTTGTTTTTCTTCATGGTTTCTTACCATGAAATCTTTTCAGAATTTGATTTTTCTTAGTGTAAAATCACTTAATTTTTTTCCCAAGTAAATTTCCTTCATAAAGGTTTTATTTTATTTCAAATATTCTGATAAAGTTTTGAAAGTATAACCCATTTTTCCTTCTTCTAAAACATTTCTTCAAAATAAATATTTATTTACATTGTTCTTCATATATTTTTTCTTAAGACTTTTATCTTAAGGATTTAATTGAGCTCTAACCACAACATCAACCATAAGCACATATTAATAAATAATTAACCAAACATAACAAAAATCTACTTATTCAGCCAAGCAAACAATCAATACTTCAACTCAATCAAATATTTAACCATTATGACAATCATGACAATTTCAAATCAATACATTAAAACACACAAACACATATAATTATCATAAATAATATCCCTCAGGCTGTCTCCCCTTACTTTTGTAGACCAGAACAAGATCTTTTATCCCGGGTTCCACAGTTTTCTCCCTGTTCAATGAAACTTCTCAAGACTGGACGTCCACTAACAACTTGAACCTTGCAACACATGCAAGTAACCCAGCGACAACTTCTCAACATGAAATTCATGTTTTACAAACAAGCGCAGTCACGAGCAACGTCCAGAGAACGTCCAAGCACATCCAACAATTTAATAATCCTCAAAACATACATTCAAGGAAGTCATATATTTAATTTAACAAAATATAATTGACTTCCCATAAAGTCAAATTTGGAATAAAGGCTTTTTCACAAAAAATGTGGAAACTTTAATAGAATTTGAGAATTATAAAATTAAATTTTGAAATCATCAATTGAGAGTCCTAATTGCACAAGATCATGGTTAACTTTATAAAACAGTGCCCATTTCATAAAAAGTCAGGTTTAGGTTTAGGGTTCCTAAACAAGATTTGAGGAAAACTCATTCTAAATAAATAATAACGAAACTGGTTTAGGGAATTAATAATTCACAGTCTCAATAGCATAAAACAAATGTTAAATTTCAGGATTAAAATCTGAAATCAAGGGTTATGGTTTCGAAATCAGTTTGGGGATTTTTCAACTAGAAGAGATTAGGGGTAAACACTTACCCAAGGTGATGAGGAAAGAACATGGTGGTTGGAAGGCCAACCGGCATGGCGGCTGGTGACGAGGGGTGACGGCAGCGGATATTCAACCTCTATGGTGACAACCAAAAGCAAAAGAAAGATACTCGGTCTCAAGAAAGAAGATGTGAAGGTTCAAAGGAGTACAAGAATGGTGAAACCACCATGAAAGGCGGCGGCGGAGTTTACCGCAGCAGAGCTCCGTTCGTTTAGCGTGACAGTGGCAGGGAGAGGCAGAGCGACGAGCTGGGCAGCCAAACGCTCGGGTTGCGGGGCTGGGTCGCGACTGGAGCTCGCGGTTGTCCTCCCACTCCGAGCGGCAGTCGGTCGGCGGTTATCTCCGATTAATGGCAAACCGATTTATTTTCAAATCTAAAATCAAATAGAGTAATATATGAAAATAATTTTCTTTCAATCATATCATTTAAAATATTTTTTATAAACAAATAATAATAGTGACAATAACGTAAATTATTGTCTAGTAAGCGTGCACGCACTGAAATACAACAGTGCTAACGTACTTAATAAAATCATTTTAAATGAGTAATTAAAACTACTCAAACTAAACCCCTTAAAATAAACAAGGTTAAACATCCAGAAAATTAATCTTTCCAAATAATATAAACATATAAACATACACATATATATAATTAATGTTATTCAAGAACAGTAAAAACCGGGGTGTTACAATATTCTTCAAATATATCTGTGATTGATTGTTTCTTAAACAAATCATTGTTATTGATCTTAGACAATCTTTTATCCCGTGCCGGGCACGAATGCACATACTAGTACATGGTAAGACTCACGTCAAAATCTCTCTCCTTTTTTTTTGGTTTTTAGGGTATTTTCTACATGCAACTACGAAAACCAATATCTCAAGTCAGGTATAATCATAAGGGCAACAAAGCTTTCCTTTAAGAGTTTTAATTTTTTTACTTTCTCAGAACTCAGATTCGAACTCGAGACCATTGATTAAGCTGGAATAGACTCGTGTCATCTCATCGAAACACCCTTGGATAAATATTTCTCTCCTTTTAATGAGAAGAAAGTGAAAAAATAGAGAAATATTAAATTTACCCCTTATCTATCGATAGTTCTCTTATTTAATAAGGTCATAATTGTTTGTTCAATAGAAATATTAAATTTATAGGTCCTTAAATTATTTGAGAATTTTCAAATAGGTCCATATATTGTAAAATTTTGCAATTGGATCCCTCCACACATGAAAAATTTGTAATTGAATTTTTATGCATTTTTCTATTAGGATTTCGTTATGGTTCTAGAAAGCACCTATTTGGATATTTCTATAAAAAAAAATAGCAATTTATTCAATGTTATAAAAATAAAATCGAATCAGCCAGTTGGGCCGGTTTGATAAAAAAATCAGACCCACAATCGATCTAGTTAAGTCGTCAGGTTGGATATGCATTCAAACAGATGTTGATATAATTAAATTGGACTTGAACTACATTGGACTCGTAATCTCAACAGCCCAACTCATTCATGGGTTGACTTAGAGAAGAAACGAAAAACAAGGAAAATATATTATTCATTAATAATATATGTCGATTTAACCAATTCAATTAGTGGCTCATTGGTTCGATCGACAACTCGTTGAACTAGTGTCTTGGTTGAGTCGATGACCTATCCAAGTTTTATAACAATGGATATATTTGAATTTTTTAAAAAAAGGTCAGAAACCCACAAATGATAGGTAAAATTCTAACTGATAATTAACAAAATCCTAACAAAAAAGTGTACGAGAGACTCAACTACAAAAGGATTTATATGTCCAGCGACTCAAATTATCAAATAGTTTAGGGACCAAATATTAATTTAACTTTTTTAATATTAAACTATAGGTTTTTCTTTTTGTAAATTTCTTGACTCTAATGTGAATAATCCTGTCTTTAACCAATTTGAAATTAGAGGTAAACTGAGTGAGTTTGAACAATCTGACTCCAATACTACTTCACTACAATTTTTTTTTAATAAAAAAAATTAAAGTAGATATATATTTATTTTTAAGAAACACCTATTAATTTCTCATAGTGGTTAGGGTTATCACTTTTGAGGACCTTATTCGATGAAGCACATTAGCCAGGCTAAGGAGATTGTGGACTAAGCCCATCTGTGGAAGATTGTGGTCAATACTGAATAGCCCATTTGCTTCTTATTACCCATTAAAAAGGAAGAGAAAAAATGATAGTTGTTGTCCCAAAAAAAGACAATGAAAAAATAAGAGCATGAAAAATAGCTAAAGCCTGCAATGTGGTATGTGGATTTTGAAGATAGGGAACCAACCAATCAGAAACTGAGGCTCCTCCACGTGGCCACCACTGAAAATCAGTGTCCCAAATCATATTACAGTGGATAACAAGAAGCCAAGCCAGGCACTTGTGTTTTTTCTTTTTTCTTTTTTCTTTTTTCTGCCTAAAAATAATCTATGCAAACCAAAACCAACCAAGAAAGAATCAAAGAAAGAAAGAGCACATAGTATAGTAACATAAAAATAAGAGCAACCAAAACAAAAAAGAAAAAAAGAAGGAAATATTGTAAGAGATAATGGCAGCAGCTGTAGGCACAGTGTTAGTTCCTCGGCTGCTTGTGAGCAGCAGCAATGCTACCCGCTGTTCTGCTCTGCCTTATCTTCCTCCTCGCCTCTCTAACACACTTTTTTCATCACCTTCCCTTAAACACCTTTCAGGTATTCTCTACCTTCTTTCATGTCACATTTTCCTTCTAAGTTTTAATCTATATATATATATATATGTTAACCTGAAATATCAGCAAGTGTGACTCATGTTCTCATTATTCTATTAGTATTCATTTTGAAATCAGTCAGTGCTAATAACAATATGCTGCTATCTCATGTCCACAGCAGTTGACAAGTTGAGTCCTACTGTTTAAAGTAGCTATTGGTTATTATCAGCTACAGATTCTAATTAGCAATGTAAGAGCAATTGAATAATGTATCTGGTATAGCTCTTCAAATGCAACACACTCCAACCACACACATGCACACACAAAAGATAAATTAAATAAGGGAAATGTTAGGCAAGTTTTCATGGGAAAATGATATGGTCAATATATTGAGAAGTGTGATTGTTTGTTTTCCGATAAAACTTTACTTTTGTCTAATTCCTTAACTAGTATCTTAAAAATACTGGTTAGCATGACCCATTAAATAAAAGGGGCAACTTGGTGTTATAAAGCTCCCGCTATGCCCACCGTGCATGAAAGGGCCAACCCGCTATGCGGGTATTATTAGACAAATAATAATAATAATATTATTATTATTATTATTATTATTAGAGGTGTGGGTATTAGAGGTGAGAAATAAAACAAATCTTAATTTTGTATGTGTGTGGTTGGAGGGGGGGTGCATTTGAAGAGCCAGGTACATTATTCCACTGCTCTTACATTGTTAATTAAAATCTGTAAGACAGATCTTATTTAACCCTTTTTGATTGAAATTTTCTCTATCACGATCCAACTTCTTAGCATTAGCATTCTGAAGTTGATGAGAGGGTTAAGAGAGTGACCAGATTACCATTCAGTGTCATGAAGAGCAGTTGAAAGACTTCACGTTTTGAAATTGATGATAGTAAATATGATTAGGAGTTTCTATATTTGGTGTTCAAACCCGAAATCCAATGAGTTAGAGTAAACATGTTCCACCTAATCTAAGCCGTCTATGTGTGTAGTTTTAGCTGAGCCCTTACCCTATACGAGGGTATCTCTAATCGATAGTGAAATACTAATCCCTTTCAACACGTAGAGATCACATAAATGAGTTTTGTTTCTCCAAACATAGCTTTTTCCATTCATATGGCAGGAATCAAACCTCTGTCAACATACTTAAGGAATTCAACTATCTAACAAGTGTGTTGGGCCTTGTTGGTATAATTCTATTGTTTGTTCTTTAGCCATACATGGTTTGATCAGGGAAATCCTATAGATTTGAACTGATAATAGACTCGCGCTAGAAAGAGGGAAGGTGAAGGCGTGATTTGTTCCTAAGTCCTTGCATTCACCTACATAGGACTTTACCAGCTGAGCTGGTTAGCACCTTCAAGGTCTAGTGTTTGTTCTGATTTCAATGTTCACTTCAAGTTATTCAGCTCCTTCTATTTGTTTTTTTTATAACTGCTTTTATTTTTTTCTTTTAATATTTCTACATTATTTTCTTGTTCCCTCCCTTTCAGAGTACCGGAAGTTTTCTCTACTTCAGACCAGAGCTTCTTCTTCAGAGGAAACATCTACTGTGGATGCTAGTGAGTTGTTTACAGATTTGAAGCAGAAGGCAAGAAGTTTACCATTTGACTGAGTTCAATACTTCATCACCACCTTTGTCTTTTAACCAAGTGCAAATAACACTGGGGCGGGGTAGCTCAACTGGTTTGAGCTAAGGATATAAGGAGTTAGAGCCAGAGTTCAAACCCGGACAAAGGAGAAAAAACTAACATGACATTTAACATACTAACATTTGCCTATAAAAAAAAAAGTGGAAATAACACTCTCCATTTGTCATTATCAGTGGGATGCTGTTGAAAACAAGTCTACAGTACTTCTATATGGTGGTGGGGCTATAGTTGCTGTTTGGCTATCTTCAATTCTTGTGGGTGCCATCAACTCAGTCCCCTTGGTAAGCCATCACTCCTTTTGAATACAATTAATTGTGGTCCATTGGTGAGCATGCATATGCTTCAGTTTTATGCTCTAGAGGGCTTTGTTAACCAATGTGAAACAATTTTATTTATTTTTCAGCTTCCAAAGATTTTGGAGTTGGTAGGACTAGGGTACACTGGATGGTTTGTGTACCGATACCTTCTGTTTAAGGTAGGTCAAATATATACATCATCAATATTTTTACTTCTTTAGCATCTAGCACATTTTATATTGTGCACATAAATGGTGCTTGTGCATAATAGACCTTCCTGAGATTGCATATTGATAGGGAAATACTAGTGTATTAAGTTTTCTGGTAAATGAGTAATTGAAGAAAGTTGAAACTGATAAAATGATCATTGAGGTCTAGACAGACCATATGAAAATGTCTATGTGAAATTTCTTCCATTGCAATCAGAATTCCAATTTATGTTGGCTAGTCATTTGTGCCTTAAACAGTATATTTCTTATGAATAATATGATTGTTTTTTCTGCACAGTCTAGCAGAAAGGAACTAGCTACAGACATTGAGGATCTGAAGAAGAAAATTGCTGGAACTGAATAGAAGTGTATTAGCAGGTAGCAAGTCAAGTTGATCTTCCTTGATCATCATCTGTTTGTTTTGCTGTTATGTTCTGTATAAGAGGCATTTGTATCCCTTGATGTAGAATAGAATTTCTCAACCTCTATCATCCTTGTATCAACCCATTTCATTGTTGTAATAATGTAGCAAATTTTATGTTTATGACTCTGAATGGAAATCATTGATCTTTTTACTTCTTCCGTAGTGTCTGCATTGTTGAACATAAAAGGGCTGTGCAGCTCATTTGGACGTGCTAATTTTTGGTTATAGGTAACATGGTGTCTTAATTACACGGTCAGAGAGAATTAACCTTGCCACCGAAACTTTCTTAATTTTTCTCATTTATGCATCTTTGTTTAGTCCTTTGACCATCACCGTGAAACTAACCTTCAGATAGGAAGTGAAACTTAGTTAGATAAAGTTCTCTCCAAAATAACGACTCTAGGATTCGAGTCCCTAACCTTACCAGTAAACTTCGTTTGAGGTACACTCCACTTTCACTTCGACCAACCATTGTTGGGTTATTTATGTCTTTAAGTTGATTTGGAATTTAATTGCCTCACCCAATTACCAACTTTTAAAATTTAGAAACTTATTTGAATTTCCCTAAAAACTTCAAGTATCAACGGAATAATAAAACCAAGATAAAATTAGCTAACAAATCTTTTTTTTTTTTTTTGACAGATGGAAATTTTGATTATTTTTATTTTTTTTTGTGTACATTATTTGCGTTAATTCCTGAGCTAATTTGACCTTTTCATTTGTTAATTAAGAAACTACCCTGAAGCAAATGGATCAACCTATAGGTTGAAGATCACAGTGTTCCTGAAATGGGAAAGGTGGATCAGAATAGGATCCATTAAGAATGGCATAGGTAGTAAGCTTGTTTGCAGCTTCTGTGGCATGGATCCCATCCCAGCTCACGTAATTATAGGGGTCCTCACAGGCCGTTGCTGTCACTGTGCTCCCATTTACATCTTTAGTATTGCCACAGTAAACTTTAGGATCGAAATTGTAGTCACCCCCTCCATATCCACAACATGCTTTTGTACCATATTGAAGTCCTATTCCAAGGAAAAAATAATATTCTAGTCAGAATCATAATGAAGACATTCTGGTTATTTATTTAGCATCTGTTAATACATGTTAAATTAATCTGTAGGTCCTGAACAATTTGAGAATTTTCAAATAGGTTCCTATGCTTTAAAAAATTGTACTTGGGTGCCTGAACACAAAATTTATACTTGGGTCTCTTATACACTCTTCCATTAGAGTTTCGTAAAGTATTCGTTAGGATTCCGTTAAGTAATTCATCCACTCGTCAATTGTGGGTCGGTGAACATTTTGGAAAAAGTCAAATAGATCCCTGAATTTTTGGAACCCTAATGAAAAAGTGTATAAGAAACTTAATTACAAATGTTCTATGTCCAGAGACCAATTGCAAAATTATAAGGAACTTTGAAAATTCTCAAATAGTGCCGAGACCAATTAGGTTAACCTCAATTATAAAAGTCACATAGTATTTTCTTATAATTAAACAAGGCCAGGGGGAAGTGTATGAACCATGAAAAGTAGGATGCTGGAAGAGCTCTAACAGAACTGTAGAGGTATCCACATAGATGACAGAAGCATCAGAAAGACTTTCTCTGGTTTGTCTCAATGTCTCCTTCAGCAAGTTGTTATAGTCCACTACTGCATTGTTGTAAGAAACCATGCATCCAAACTCATCAAGGTCTGAATTATCATGTGGAAGCTGAACCAAGAATGCAGGGTAGCATCCCACTGGTGCAAGATTAAGCACCACAAATGTACGCCCTCCTAGATTATATAGCTCCTAGAAATTTAAGTGATAAAATTCAAATTAATCACATTTTGTTATTTCAGTAATAAGTTTTGGTGTTGAGTCTCATGGTAACAGTCAGAAGGTACTCTCACCTTAATGGTGGCAGCTATTTGTGAAACAACTTGAGGGAGGTACTCCTTCACTCCACCAATGCCAATGGCAGCTAAGTTGGAAGTAAAATCATTTTGGCCAATGTAGAATGTGTATAGAGATTTTCCAAATATATCCGGAGAAGGTAGGTTGGTTTCTGAGGAACAATCACATGATCATCTTGTGCAAAGAAAACCAGTAACTTGCTATAGTAAGTATATATAGTGAATGGCTGGGCCATTAAATCGTATAATATGGATGATTAAGATTAAAAGTTAGTGGTCATGTGATCACATAAAAAAATCACATGGATTTATGTTCTAATCATCACCATTCACGTATAATCCAAAGGCAGTAAATAGACTCTCTCACTCTCACACACACACGCACACACGCGCGCGCGCGCACACATATATATATATATATATACACACACACAGAGAGAGACACGTACACTAGGAAGTTTGTGCATTTTGTACCTTGTTGATCAACTTCGTTAACATTGGCTATAAATTGCTTCATTTGGTTGAGCTGGATAGCAAGGGAGAAAGGGCTGATCCCAGTGACAAACAAAGAAGTATTAGGTAGAAGCACAGTGGATGCCAGTGTAGCATAGTTGGTCCCTTGTCTAAAATTTGATCGGATTGCTTGCAGATATGGACTCAAAAATGGCAATCCAAGAGCTTGAGCTTCCAAATGAAATAGAATACAGCTTGTCTAGTGTTAGTACCACTGCTAGAATAGCTTCTCATATTGCAATGAATGAATAAGCAGATTCTTCTAGTTCTTTAATTTTTTCTTTTTAAGGAAAAAACCGGTTGTTGACAAATAACAGCTCAAGTATATATATCTAATAACAGGTAAAATATGAATAGATAAATGACAAAACATATTAGATAAGTTGCCAATTTTAACAGCTTGATGAAGGGAGTTAATTTTTCCTTTCCAGGACCATAAAAATAAGTAATTTGGAATTATTGGTGAGGAGTAAATTAAGTGATCCAGGTACTGCCAAAGACGTTTCAGAGAGTGCCATTATCTTTTGAATCATTAGAATAGAAACAAAAAATGACAAGATATTGACAATCAATGACTATACAAGTAATACAACAATTCCAGCTAAGCATCTTTTCTTGTGGGGAAAACTGCCTACAGAAGAAGAAAAGTACAAGCCTAATAAAGGCAAAAGCCTTGAATGTTCTTGTGATAAGACTAAAATATAGAATAGATGCAAATAATCAAAGATTAGGAGAATTATACACAATCTGTTAGGTTTCCTGATTTGCAAACAGATATCATACCCAAAGATCAAGAAAACCAAATCTAAAAATTTTATTGAGTTATCTCTTCTTTTTAAAAGAATAAAAACATCAACTGCTTGCTTATCTTAGCACCTTGCAATAAATATCACAAGGAGAGATATTGCTGAAACACCATAGAAACAAAATCAACAAGATCTTATGATCCACATCTTCCTGAGTCTACAAATGGTTGGTTAAATCTTGTCCACTATAAACTAAATGCATTCATAATAACTGAGGAATCCTTATGGCTCTATTGGTGCTGAGAAGATGCAGAAAGAGAGAAGAAAGCAGGAGCAAGGCCCTCCCTTGTTTTTCCTTTGTTTTCCTTCCATGCCACAATCATAAGGAGAGATATTATATGAAAAATCAAAAGTTAACAAAGAGCTAAAGTGAAAACATTAGGGAACCTTAATGCCAAAGATGATAAAGATTGTTTGTTCGTTACCAAGAAAATCAACAATGAGTCTCCCATCTGAAGCCCTGCCTGATGGTTTCTTGAAGTAAGTCATTCCAAAGGGACCAGACTGTGCAGGAAAAGCTGCATAAAAGCCACCAGTATCTGAATTTGAATCTCCAAAGTTGAAGATTGCCTTGAAATCACATTCAGTGTGACTTAGACCGACCAAGCAAGGCAATACCACTATGAAAATGATCAAGAAATTGATCGATACCCTTGAACTCATTTTTTGACAGCTTGTTGGTGCATAAGCAGTACTATGTAAAAGAGACATGACAACCTTTCTTATTGTTGTCTATATATATTTGTAACTGCAGTTATGTTACAATTGTGTATAGCAGTATTTGCTAATCATCTAATACATGGCAGACAGGCCACATGTACATTTGGATAGTGTTGGTATCATAGCTTTTTGACTATTTACTTTTCTTTTGGACACTTAACTGTTAGTGTTGACACGCTATGTCCACTTTCACCCGGAATAGCAGATACAAACAGCACACTGGTATATGATAAGGGATAGTAAGATAAGAAAGACATGTATTTTGCATAAACCCTCAAGTTTTTACTTTTAATTTTCGTCTTAACCTTAGTGTATGATGAAAGTGTTATAAATGGTAGGAACAAAAATTCAGATGGAAAGGAAACAAGTAATGTCTGTTTAACTTTAGAGTATGGTAATTGGTCGTCATTTTCAAAAAATAATCATGTCACATATACAGCCAAAGTTCAACTTGTACGTAATATCTTACTTTATTGCAAACATTGGAGCTACCGACACGCAGCATAACTGAAATTATATTATACAAACATAAACTGATTAAAGTGACACACATACATCCCTTCCCCCCAATTATTTATCCTGCATCTTGGTTACTGAGAACTTTGGAATAGTTAAATTTGTTAAATAAGAAGAAAAAAAACCCTTAAAGGTCACTAGTGGATCAATCAATAGGATGAAGATCACAGTGTTTGTGAAGTGGAAAAGGGGGATCAGAAATAGAGCCATTGAGAATGGCCCTGGTGACAATCTTATTTGCTGCTTCTGTGAAATGAATGCCATCCCAGCTCACATAGTTTTGGGGGTCATCACAGGCACTTGCAGCCATATTGCCACACATAATTTTTGGGTTAAAGTTGTAGTCACCACCTCCATGCCCACAACATGCTTTGGTACCATACTTCAGCCCTGCTCCACCAAAACAAATTGAATCCATAAATCAGCACTGGACTTGTGTACCAATATCATAAAACATGGAATTTATATGTTTGGTTTAGAGTGAATCACCCTTTTGTTCCTGAAATTGTAGGACGGCAGCAAGTTGGTCCATTAAATTAAGAAATAAGCAAAAATATCTCCCAAATTGAAAAACATTCGTTATGTTATGGTCCCCCGAATTGAAAAATGTCGCTAAATTGGACTTGCGTGATGAACTTCTTTTAATTTTGGAGAGGTTTTTGCCTATTTTTTAATGCAAGAGACCAACTTGTCACCACCCTAAATTTCATAGACCAAAATGGAGATTCATTTGTTTGGTTTATATATATTGAAATCATAGTAGTTGCATATAATTCTAAGGTAGCAGGAGTACCATGGAATTTATGCAAAAATCATGACAATGTTTATCAGTGCTAATATTTGTTTTTTTGGTAATGGCTAAAAGGGTATTCCATAAGAATTATGTTTGTTGAACATATATTGGGGACATCATATGGTGTCTCCTTTGCTTTTTTGTGGTATTCTCGAAATACGTATATACAAAATGATAAAAGTAGGTGAGAGATACGGTGTCTAAATTTTGTGTTTAAATAACACAACTCATTCCATAAGAAGCACTCCTAAGATTATTGTTAAAGTAAAGAAGCCAAGGGAAAGGTGTTGGTACCATGAGATGTGGGATGGTGGAAGAGCTCCAATAGAGTAGAGTGTGTGTCCACATAAATGAGTGAAGCACCTTTAAGACTTTTTCTGGTTTGTGTCAATGTCTCCTTCAGTAATTTGTTATAATCATCTACAGCATTGTTGTATGAAACCATGCATCCAAACTTATCAATATCTGAGCTATCATGGGGAAGCTCCACCAAGAATCCAGGATAGCATCCCACAGGAGCAAGATTGAATACCAAAAATGTTCGCCCACCTTGTGCATATAGCTCCTAGAAATTTCAGTGAGCAAAAAGTTCATAACCAACTGCTCTCTATATACATGTATATATATACATATATATTTTTATTAAATCTTGGTCGCACCTTTGATCAATTGTAAGAGTATATAAATCACAGATATCATGGATACCAATGTCTTTATCATCAAACATTTTGTAGCCACATTTAATATTTAGATTGTCATGACGATAGTTTTACAAAGTATATATGATCATGCATTGCTATATCTAATAATTTTCATTATGCCAGTTGAACTCATATATGTCCACATATCAGTTTGGGGTTCAATAAATATCATATCTCATACTGAAAATTAAAAATTGGGCTAAGCTACTGTAAAAACCATAGCCCACTTTGTGCTGGGCCTGATGAGTATATTTTAAAATAGAAAAAATCACATTGATCTCCTATAAAATTTGAGTTAGTTATATTTGATTTCTCTCTTATATCAGAAATTACAGGCATCCATTGAAGTTTATGTTGTAAAGGATATGAGTGTAATAATAATATAAAACTTAAGTATAATGATAACATAAACTTCAAAGATAAGTATAACGCCAACATCGTGTAATTTCTGAAATAAAGATATGTTAAAGATAATTAAATCAAATCTCATATGATTACATGAGATGTAGCAACTACTCAAACCTTGATAGTGGCATCAATTTGTGAGATGATTTGAGGGATGTACCCCGTCAAACCACTTATACCCTCATATGCTAATTTGGAAGTGAAGTCATTTTGGCCAATATAGAACGTATAAATGGATTTTCCAAAGATATCTGGTGAAGGAAGACCTGCTCCTGAGAGACAGCCATATGACAATCTTCTACCTGCGTCGTGAGAATATGAGTTAGGGTACACTTAAAATAGTTTATTTGAGCTTTCATTTTAGGTTATTGTAATAAGCTTGTCGGAGAAGCTTATAAAAATAAGTTATTTTTAGCTTATTTAAAAGAAAGAAAACTTATTGAATAAGCGCTTAATTAAGTTATTTATTCAAACACACCCTTAATACATGTAATACACATGCTTTGGACTTTGGGTTATACAATATAAGCAAATGCTAGTTTGTTAAGAATTTAGGCATGATTTTTTTGACGGTAAGAATTTAGACATGATGAAACTCGCGAATGGTTTTTTGTTGATTAAACAAATCACCAACTCTAGCTTTGAATTGCTCCATTTGCTTGAGCTGGATACCAAGGAAAAAAGGGCTAAGCCCACCAACAAACAAAGAAGTAGTGGGTAGAAGCACAGTAGAAGCCGAAGTTGCGAAGTTAGCCCCATGCCTAAAGTCAGATCCTATGGATTGCAGATATGGGCTCAGAAATGGCAATCCAAGAGCTTGAGCTGCATGTACAACACACCAAATGTCATTAAACCCACACACACATTTCATCTAATTAGAAACATGTGCTAGTTATATATATATAAAAAAAAAGTGTACATATATAATCAATTTTTCATTTCCTGCACTGAAAGTACACACCAAAAAGTACATAAAATCAAAGTTCCATTTCTGAAGCAATGTTATTCAACAATTCCAATATGAAGCAACAATAAATAGATATAGATATATACAACAAAAAAATTGAGTTATAAGAGAGATCAAGTTTAATATTTTTTTTCCTTTCAATGAAGCGTCAGTTGATACTTGGAAATTAATTTCTTTTGAGAAGTGGAATTCATAAAAATGAGTTTTATCTCTCATAACAAACTCTTTTCTATACACGTAGCTGCTGGAATTAAATATGTAACATGTTTAATAAATCTAATTATCTATCAATTGTGTTGAGCCTTCTTGATGCGCATAAATTATAGTTAATAATTAAAATAAAGCTTGAAGGAAAATATGATAAGAGAAAATAGGTTTATTACCAAGAAAATCCACAATTAGCCTCCCATCAGTTTTTTCTTGGAAGTCATTCAGGGATAGGCGTTGGGTAAATAAACAAGATGGGGTTGAGTGGTGATTTTCGATATAAAAATAGGCGTGGTCATTCGTGTTAATTTGGGCGCCATTTTTGGGGGGGTGGGGGCGGGGCGCGCGGGTTAAGAGAGAAATGCTATAGTTGTTTTCCTAACAGGAAAAGTAAATACAGACTTGATAGTTCTTTCATAGTTGGGAAACACGTGGCAACAACTGGTTTCTTGAAGTAAGTCATTCCAAAGGGACTAACCTGTGCTGGAAACGCTGCATTAAAGCCCCCAGTATCCGAATTTGAATCCCCGAAGTTGAATATTGCTTCAAACTCACACGCTGAATTACTTGAACCTACCAATGAAGTTATCATCACCATGTAAACCAATATAAACTTCCAAACTATACATGAAGCCTCAAGAGTCCTCATTTTGATCACTCAAAGGCTTACTGGAGGGAGCTAAAGGAGACCAACGTTATATTATTATAATTATAAACTGCATGTTTCCGAAGATATAAAGCAATGAATTCAAGCAATTATGCTAAACTTGACCCGTTAACAAACACAAAACACACAATTAGTGAATGTGTCTGCATGATAGGGACCAAATTGAAAATGATTGTCACATATAATAACAGAATTCAATTTTTTTTGAATTTTTAGTCTCTACATATATGTGAGTATGTGGCAAGCATTTTCACTTTGGTCCTTAAACATGATAATCATTTTGAATTTAGTCTCTATACTTTAACTTCAATAAACGATATTATAATACTAATAAACGGCGGGGAAACAAATTAAAAATAATTGTACATATAAGGATAGATTTCTTTCAAAAGATTTCACATATGGGGACCAAATTCAAAATCATTAACATGTATATAGACCAAATGATTAGTTTAACCAATTATTTAATTCTTATAATAATTACGTCCAATCATATGTATGGTAATGTTGATTAATTAATAGTTAAAACTTAAAAAACTTTATATTAACAATGTATAAAAAAAACGCAAATAAAAATAGGAAATAAATTAACTGCCTTGATTGTAGAAATAGTATTCAATTCAAAATTATGTTACTCTAAGTATAAGCTTCTCACTGAATTTAATTCCGTTAAAATTGGAGTTTGTGGAGAGTGACATTATGTGTGCGTTTGGTTTTATTTCTGGAGGTACCAGAAGTGCTTATGCACCTGTCAAACGTGATTCTTGTAAAAAAAGAGGTGTTTGGGAACATGTTTGTGGAAGCATTTTTGCATCCATAATTGATTCTACCAGAAGCAACTTGGAGTAGCTTCTGCTTTTGGATTGAAAAATTATATAAGTTTTACATCAAACTTGCTTTCAAAGTAAAAACATCCAAACATAAATCACTTTACTTCAAACTCAATTGTATTGAAATCAATTCTACAAAATCAATTTCATCCAAAATCACGTTTGTCAAACGCTCATCCAAACACACACTATATAATTATTATATAAGCAGTATGGTAGTCTAACTCCTATTTATGTATTGGAAGGTAAGTCATTCGATTATTTATACTAACATTCACTAATTAGTAAACACATTAAATAGGCTTTAGATTGTGTAACTTTCATGTATGTAACTGCATACCAATATCTTGACCCTTGAACATCGCAAGGATGGTTTGATAAACCTACTTTTCTATTTGGGTAGTGAAATGGTTGGTATAACTAAGGTGAGTACGTATAAGATTAATCGTTTTCGCACAAAAAATCCAGAAGAAGTCTCCTTCTTTGGATGGATTTGTGGAACATCATACAGGCATTCTAAGAAATTTGACCTTCAATTAGCCTAGTTCCTGGTCATATTATACAACTATAAAGTAAAAGGAAAATTTTCTGTAAATACTTCAAATATAAGAATCTTTTTATTTGGTCCTTTCCGCAAACTCCAACATTACATAGCTAGGGTCTATACAAAATCAGTGTCGAGTTCTTGAATGATAATAGTCGTCTATGAGTATATAAACCTTGAAGAGCACAAAAAATAATGTAACCGGTTCTTAATAATGTAAATAAGAAGGCTTAATTGTACTTTTGATCCTCCGAGTATCACGAATCACGATTGTGTATTTTTGGTTCTCCATGTTACAATTGCGTCAATTAGGTTTCCCAAATATTTTTCCTATTACAAATTAGCTTCCTCCATCACTGTGTCGTCCAGTTTTTAATGTCAATAGCCCGCATAGCACACATGTGACTGATTTGACAATTAGTGATGTCACTCTCGTGAATACTAGTAGGGATAATATCTCTCTAGATGATAGTGATTATGACGAAGAGCGGGACTGGACTTGTATACTACCAAAGGAGACTGACAATATACTCAGTTCAAACGTAAGAAAAAGTGTAATTGGATGGCAAAAACTAAGTGTTCACACATGTGCCACATTGATGAGTGTGGTGATGAATGTATTGTATCAATGTTGGTTGAACTTTGAATTTCCTTCGGGTGTTTGTTTTGCTAGAATGCTTAACAATTTGGTAAATTTGTGAATTCTACTTGTCCTTTTTCTTTTAATCTCAAATTAGCCCAAAAATTTTGTGAGCTTTCGAACAATGAGTAAACATCCTATTTGATCCCTCAAACTATGAAATAGCAAACATCCTATTTGATCCCTAAAACTATGAAGTACTGTGATAAGTTAGTATCAATTTGGCCCCTCATTTTACTCACTTAATATCAATTAAGTCATTAACACTGCTAAATTAAAATCAACTTAGTCCATACAATTTTCAAATGAGGGATTAAGTTGATTACCGTTTTACAACTTCAGGACTAACTTGGAATTTTGATGATTTCAGAAATCAGGTTGATACTATTTTACAATTTCATGGATCAAATAGGGTGTTTACTCTCAAACAATGTATCTGAAAAAATTTCATGAATGCTTCCATGTGTATATGCCAATTGTAACAAAATGAACTGTTTAAAAAAAAAAAACAGACGGGTCAGGCCCCAGACGATAAAGGTGTGCTCGGTCAGTCGGTCCGTGTATCACTACAAGTACGTAACTTTTAAAAGTCTTATTATAAAATTAAGAGTAAATATTCTTTTATTTTTTTACTCAAGAGTAAATATTTTTAATAATGTGATGAGAAGTAATTTGTAAGAGTTTAAGAAAAGGAAAAAAGTCATAAATGAAACGAAGGAAGAAAAGGAATTAAAAAAAGTGGAAATAAAAACGGCATAATCCAGTCAACTAATGAACTAAGCCCACATTCAGCAAACAACATGTGATATTAACTCAAAAATAAAAAACCGAAAGATATGCAAACAACGACATACCCGAGTAAAAAAAAAATGTCAATCGATACACACTTCTAATTATTTATTTATATCTTTTTTTTATGCTCATATTTATTTATATCTTTATTAGTTAATTTATAAATTATGATTAGTTAATAAAAATAAATAAGTTAGCGTACTAATAACATTATCTCAATAGATATACCATCAGTGGTTTAATTAGTATTTCTTTTTTTAACAGATGGTTTAATTAGCAATGAATAATAGAAAATAAATTAATCAAAACATTAACAGATAAATTAAATCACACGTTCAACGAATAAAGTTATAATACTCTGTCCCTGGTGAGCCCTCAGGACAAAACTCACCTAAACTTTCCACCACCAAAATAAAAATGAATAAAGTTATCAATAATAAATTTAATTTTGAATCCATTTGTTGTAATTTAATACAAAATTAAATTTAGAGAGTGTGAAGAGACAGGATTCACTTTTAAAGTGAGCAATTCATTTAATCATTTTAGAGAGTAAAATAAATAATACCAATTATTAATGAGAAAATTCAAAATTAACATTTAATGTACATCTATTATAAATCATCGATACGTTAGATTTTATTTTTTTTATAGACGGTATCTTCTTATTTTAGAGGAGCTAAATATGAAGAGAGAAAGAAATGCAGTAACCAACGAGTGAGTTCAGAGAAAGTGGCGGGAAGGGGCAAGATGGTCAATTGAATACAGAAATGGTGAGCTATACAAAGATGAGTAATTTCCTTAAGGTCCGCATCAATTGGCCCTACCATGAGTTGCGTATACATAAAAATAACAAAATTATTTACTCTTTTTTTTTTATAAGCAGAAAATTATTTACTCTTGAAACATTCAAAAACAAAAATTGCATCAAGTCAATTATATTTAAACTGTAAAATTATCTTTTAAAAAAGTAAAAATAAATAACTCTTAATTGCATAATTAAATATGAGTGACTGAGAGCAACTTTGATTGAAAAAAATAGCAACTTTGATAGAGTTGGTTAAGAGCAACTCTAATAAGAATTGCTTAATATGTTCTTAAAATTGATGATAGGTTCATGTTGGATTGTACCATTAGAGCACATTGATGTGAATGTTGAAATAGACAACTATAAACACGAGAAGGGGGCTTAAATTATGTTTATCAAAATTTAAACAAAGTTGAAATCTTTTCGCATACAGAAGCTTGGTTCAAACGAGTGGAAAGATACAGGTAACCTATCTGATGAAATTTTGACATTGAGTTAGACAAACACACCACTTGATAAACGGATAAGAAAACTAAAGTAACTAAAGAGTTTATAAGGAAAGAGAGGTTGACACAGTTATTTATCCTGATTCACTCTTCAAAGCAAAGAGCTACGTTCAGTCCTTGGCGGCGCCAAGTTTTATCCGCTATAACTGATCAGGTTACAGACTCTAAGTATTGTTTGCACACCTAGCCTCTTCAGGCTCCAAGACAAGTATTCTTTGCTCAGGCTCCAAGACAAGTATTCTTTGCTCAGGCTCCAAGACAAGTATTATTTGAACACATAGTCTCTTCAGGCTCACTCGGATTTGTTTGAGAAATTTGGTTTAAAATAAATACAACTTCAGACAGACAGAACTTTCACTAACACTCAGAGGGTGGTTTAAATGTAAAGCTTAGGAAAGTCTGCGTAATAACTTCAAATGATTGAAGAATGCAGAATGAAATAATGAAGATATTAATGCACAGAGTAATGGCTCTTTAATGCTGCATGTATTCTCTATATCTTCATCTTCAATGACTTCTGTATTTATAGTCTTCAAGCATTTAAGATCCGTTAGAGACATTCCCTCAGATGTTGGCTTCAAGCAGAACTTCATTAAATGCAATAGAGTCGTTCTGCGCAACCATTAATGCAATAGGAACGTTGGTTGTACTCTAACATGAAGGATCATGGCTTTATGCATCGTGATACAACCATATCAGAGTTGTGCAGAGAGCTTTTTGTACTTTGCTGAGTACAATTTGTTAGGTCAAAGCAACCATCACACAAGAAGGGGGGTGAATTAGGTGATAATAGAATTTTAAAACTTTTACTAAACAACAAAACATAAATCAGAGTTTTTCAAATAAAGAGAGTGTAAATGGATAGAAGAAGATAATTTAAAAACCATCTAAAAAAACTAATAACATATTTTTAACCAGTTTGGAAATAAGGAAGATAAAGCATTTCACTTGTCTAATTATCTGAGACTAAAACATTAACCGGTTAGACAACATCTAGCGGATAAAAACATTTGAAAATAGCTTAGAATATAAAGCTTAAAATCAGTAAGAAAACTTTGTTGAAAATACATAAAACAACAAAGATAAGGAGATAATGGTAGAGAGAAAATAAACAACAAGATTTATCCTGGTTCACTCATATAAACGATGAGCTACATCCAGTCCCCAGCAGTAGCTGAGTTTTTCTCCACTATCACATCAGATAATTACAATGAGTAGTATTTGCACACCTAGCCTCTCCAAGCTCATTGAGTATTGTTCTTAACCAGCCTCTCCAGACTGTTGCAAGTATTATTTGCACACCTAGCCTCTCCAGGGTCATTGAGTATTGTTCTTAACTAGCATCTCCAAACTGTTGCAAGTATTATTTGCACACCTAGCCTCTCCAGGCTCATTGAGTATTGTTCTTAACCAGCCTCTCCAGACTGTTGCAAGTATTATTTGCACACCTAGCCTCTCCAAGCTCATTGAGTATTGTTCTTAACCAACCTCTCTAGGCTGTTGCAAGTATTATTTTCACCTAGCTTCTCCAGGCTCATTGAATTTTGATGAAGGTTACATAGAGAAAATCTCACAACACTCATGGAGTGATTTTACAATGAAGTACAGAGATGAGTTCTTCCTACACTCACAAGAGTGGATATATTTTTAAGCACTTCAGAACTGATAAAATAAATCTCTCATAACACTCACTTGAGTGAATATAGAATGTTTACATTGAGGATGATTTCTGTTGAGATGAAGATGGTGATCCTCTCATTTTTCATCAAGTTTAACAGAAGTAGTAGCTCCAACAACTCTCTCATCTTCATCTTCAATGACTTCTGTATTTATAGTCTTCAAGCATTTAGGATCCGTTAGAGACATTCTCTCAGATGTTGGCTTCAAGTAGAACTTCATTAAATGCAATAGAGTCGTTCTGGGCAGTCTGGGCAGCCATTAATGCAATAGAGTCGTTCTGACTTTTCTTGATAATCGTGAAACTGAGTAGGAGAGAAGGCTTCAAGTCTCTTTCTGGTTTTTGAAATACGATTATGATAATCCTTTTAGAATTCGCGTTCATAAGATAAGTACTTCCATCTTGAAAATAATCACGTCTATCTAGTCATTTGAGTTTTCATTCGGGCTAGTTGACGAACTCCATATCAAGGACTCAGCAAGTCCAAAGACTAGTGTGGACGAGCGCTTCTGTCACCTTTAGTGGACGAGCACTTCTGTCACCTTTAGTGGACAAGCACTTTTGTTGCTTTAGTGGACGAGAGCCTCTGTTACTTTATGGACGAGAGCCTCTGTTACTTTATGGACGAGAGCCTCTGTTACTTTAGTGGACAAGAGCCTCTGTTACTCTAGTGGACGAGAGCCTTTGTTACTCTAGTGGACGAGAGTCTCTATTACTTTAGTGGACGAGAGCCTTTGTTACTCTACTGGACGAAAGTCTCATTTAGCCTGGTGGACGAGAGTCTCACTTACTCTAGTGGACGAGAGTCTTGGTTACTCTGGTGGACGAGAGTCTCAGTTACTTTGGTGGACGAGAGTCTCAGTTACTCTGGTGGACGAGAGTCATTTGCCACGTCATTGGACGGGTACATTCTGACCAATGGACGAGCTCCATATGCCACGTCATTGGACGAGCCATTCTTACCTTAATGGACGGGCTATTCTGATACTTTGATGGACGCGCTATTCCGATACTTTGATGGACGTGCTATTCTGATACTTTAATGGACGCGGGGTTCTGATACTTTATTGGATGCGCTCCGAATGCCACGTAGGTAGACGCTGGCTTTCAATTTAGTGGACGCTGGTTTCTATCTCTTGCGTTTTGGACGTACGCTTCAATCACTACAGTGTTGGACGTCTACTTGTTGCACTTTGTTGGACGTCTACTTTTCTACACTTTGTTGGATGTCTGTTTGTTACACTTTGTTGGACGTCTGATTTTCTACACTTTGTTGGACGTCTGTTTGTCTTATTTAATCTGCACACTCGATAGATAGGTTAGCAACCAATATGAAGGTTAATTAAATCATTAACCAATGTTTAGTTCTCATCAAAACTTAGGGAAATGCACATCAGACATTTTAGAGACTTAACACAATTCCCTTTTCGTGTAAGGACCATAGGTACTAGGAAATAAAGCATGTTGGAAGCATTCTTTAACTGGTCTTTGGTTCTGATAACCGAGGTTGCTTGAGATAGTAACTTCTGACTTTTCTTGATAAGCGTGAGACAGAGTAGGAGGGAAGGCTTCAAGTCTCTTTCTGATGGGACAGCCAACAAAAGCTTGTTTGGTCATTGATTCTTCAACGAGTAACCTCAGACAAGTGTAGGAACTCGTGGAGAGACAGGTTGAAGACGTATCTTGAAAGAAGTCAATAATCCTAGTCAGCAGACAGGTTGACTTTCGCTTATCCAGACAGGTACTCACTTCTGAGCAGACAGATGATTCTTACAGTTTTAATCTTCACACTAGATAGACAGGTTAGCAACCAATATGTAGGTTAAATAAATCATTAACCAGTGTTTAGTTCTCATCAAAACTTAGGAAAATGCACATCAGACATTTTAGAGACTTAACAATCTCACCCTTTTTTATGATGACAAACATTGAGATGATTTAATGAACCTCAGAAAATATTAATAAAGAAATTAGCATAGACAGGTTGAAATTTTCTTAAGCGGACAGGTCATGTAGATGCTTGATCAGACATTAAGATTAATCATATAATCTGATTAACTTAGTCACACATAAGTTTGACTTGTTTTACTTTGAAATTATTATCAGAGCAATCTTACTTAAGATTTATCTGAGCAATTATAGAAACTATCAGACCATACTCATGTCCATGTATTATTTTCTTATTAAGATCATATCATAGTCATTCTCCCATTCTCCTATATCACATTTCTCCCATTCTCCCCCTTTTGTCAACATCAAAAAGGAATAAACTTTGAAAGCATTAAAGAAATAAAGGAGAAATTTATTTTATTCATCATGAACGTTTACAAGTACAAGGTAGTCTATATACAAAGAAACCAAAAAAAAAAACTACCTAGATTGACTAATTAACAAAAATAAAGTAGCAACCCTTTGCTCAAAGAGCAGCCTAGCTCGCCTTTCTTCATCTAGCTATCTTATTAAGTCTTCTACTTGTCCTTGAAGCAGATGAAAGTCTTGTAAGGTCACTGTTTGAGAAGAGACAGACAGAAGAGTGCCAAGGTAAGGCTAAAACTGGGGGTGCCTTAGGTAGAGATAGGGGAGAAGTGATGGAAGGGAAGAAAAGTTCGTGGAGAGTTTGAAGGGCATAGAAAGGAAGAAAGACGAATTTGAAGATAAGACTGATTTTGACACAGTCAGTATCAGGTGAAGGAAGCACACATGAAAGTCTCTCGGACAGAGACAATCTGATGATTGTTATTTGAATAGGTGGGGGAAGAGCTGTTTGAGCTAAAACAGAGGGAGGGATAGGTAATAAAGAATCAATATGACAGAAAAAAGAATTAGATCCTGTGACTAACATAAAGAAATACCTAGTCCTATGTGGTAGCATTACAACAAAAGCAGGATAGTGAGTTCCAGCTAATGTTCTAATGAAGATAATAATAGATGGGTAGAAGAAAAGTTCTATACATGGGTTAATAATATGAGGTGGAGGAGAAGGGATGAAAGAGACATGTGAGATACTTGAAAATAAAAGAGATTGCAGATCAGACACAAAGAGTCTCGATGATATGCCAGTTTGTTCTTTGGGAGCAGAGTCCCTGTGAACAGCTGTGTATTGACAGTCATCAGGTACAATAGTGAAAGAAGATTTTTGAGTTTGAAAGGAGGAGATAGGTGAAGAAAGAGGAGATGCAACAGAGAGATGTTGAACAAAAAGGTCAGATGGAGAAGAGACAGATGGGGTGACGATACCTTGATGAGAAGGGGAAGGGAATGAAGGAGATGTTTGTTCATCAGATATCTTCAACTTCTTGTGAGAAGGAGACACTTGGTCATCCTTGGGTACAACTGTCTGAGCTCCTCCAGACAGGTCTTCTGCAGTGTTAGCTTCTGGAGATACTTCAGTCTTTGCAGGTACTGGGTAACCAGATCTTCTCTTTTTGGGAATAATTCCCAAAATGAAAGTCTTCTTTGGTTCTTCCAGGACTTGCTCTGTCTGCTCCCCCTGAGCAGATGCTTCCTCTTTGCTAGGCTCAGACTCAACTTGTCTGACCTTGGCAAAGGTCTTCACCAGCTTCCTTTTATTGCTGGGATGAGCAGGAGCATCCACTAATTCCTTAGCTTCACTAGTCTTCCTCTTGAGAGAGGGTCTCCTCAGCCTGAACTCAAGGGCTCAACTGTTTCAGCAGAATCTTTAGATACTGAGGGTTGCAGCTCTGGAATTTGGTCTTGTCTGGCCCCCTTTCCAGACGGTTTGAACAGTCTTTCAAAAATGGGGACTTCTGATTCATCAGTGGAAACCACTGGTTCTTCCTCCTTCTGTTCAACAGCAGGCTTATTCTTCTGCTTCTTCTTCTTGTTGTCTTCCTCCTCATCGGCAAGAGGGATTCCCTTGATGTCCATCATAGACAGTATCTTCCTGTCTATGGGCAGTGACATGTCCACAAAGTGAACATCACTAGGAACAAACAACTTGTTCCTGAATATCCATGTCAGCAACATCCCATAAGGATAGTCTGCATGTTGGTTCTCTTGATCAGAATCTCAAGGTACATGTAGATAAGGTCGTTGATGTCAACTTTGATTTTGTGGATCAAGTGGTACAGAGCAAATCTGTCCATCTTGGTCACACTGTCTCGTGATCCTTTCCTTGGCATCATGCACTCCCACAACAATTTGTGCAGGAATCTGCACTTGATCACCATGTTGACAGGCTTAGGGTTCACAGGTTTGGGAACACCATAGGTGGCAATGTTTTTCATTGTCAACTCCCACTTCATCTTCCCAGTTGGGTGTGAAGCCAGCTCCGATTCTCGGACATTGTGTGACAAGCTCCAGAGAGCTAATGGGGAAGATAAGGGTTATATCCCCCATTTCAGCCTTAAAGCTTTTGATTCCATTGAGTCGGTTGGTGACAACCACAGCATTTCTCCAGAACGTTTGAACGAGCTTAGGGTGAACAAGCTCCTTGATGTCGAAGAAAAGAGTCCACTTGGAGTACTCTAACTCTTCAGTGACATCCATTCCTAGTTTCTTCATCTGTTGAAGATCAACAGTCTTTCCCGGAATGATCTTTTCTATCTCAGTAACCTTGAGATTGTATTTCTCATCGATTTCTTTTGTAGAGAGACGCTTGGATGATGCCATTTTTGGAAGAAAACGATTCCAGGGTTTCGAGAGAGAAGAGGGTTTGAAAAATGAGAAGACAAAGAGATTTTGGAATATTGAAACATAAAGGTTCAACCTTTATGATCTATTGTCTTTTATAGTCATAAAGGTAGGAGAGAAAAAAAATGACATTTTTAATTCAAAATGACACGATTTGTATGGGGAACTGCAACGCCCACTTAAGAAATAATGAGAACATGGTTTCGAGATATGTATACTATCGTGCACATGATTAGCTTCAGATAAGGGAATAACATTAAACACTTAATAGCCATTTCAACAAAAATGTTGAGTTCTAGCATAGTGACTCAGTAGAGTCAGACAGGTTAACACTCAGACATGTCATTCAACAATGCAATGCATGTTTAGATTATCTCTAATAAATAAAAAATTTTATTTTTCGAGGGATTTAGTGAAAATATCAGCCCATTGATTTTCAGTTTTAACAAACTTAATATCAAAGATGCCTTTCTGAACATAATCCCTAATAAATTGATGTTTGATTCAATATGCTTAGCCTTAGAATGTTGAATTGATTTTTTAGTTAAGCATATAGCACTGAAATTATCACACCATACAGATATGTTGTGCTCATAAATAGAGTAATCCTCAAGTTGATGTTTTACCCATAAGAGTTGAGAGCAGCAACTAGCAGCAGAGATGTATTCTGCTTCAGCAGTAGACAGGGCAATAGTTTTTTGCCTCTTGCTTGACCATGAGACTAAACTTGCTCCAATAAAGTTACATCCTCCACTGGTACTTTTTATTTCTATTCTGTCTCCAGCAAAATCAGCATCACAATATCCCACTAATCTGTATTCTTTTGATCTTAAATACAGCAAACCACGATTAGTAGTTCCAAGAAAATATCTAAATATTCTTTTAACAGCCTTAATATGAGATTCTCTAGGATCATATTGGAATCTAGAACACATACAGACACTAAATTGAATGTTAGGTCTGCTTGAAGTTAAGTACAGTAGAGAGTCAATCATACCTCTGCAGACAGTTTGGTCTATCTTTTTACCTTCATCATCTTTGCTTAGTTTTGCATTGGGTTGCATAGGGGTTTTCATGAGCTTTGCATTTTAAATTTTGTATTTCTTGAGTATCTCCTTGGTATACTTTTGTTGATAAATGTAAATTCCATCACTTGTTTGCTTGATTTGTAATCCAAGGAAGAACTTCAATTCTCCTATTATGCTCGTCTCAAATTCAGCTTGCATTAGATTTAAAAACTCCTTGCACAGCTTTTCAATAGTTGCTCCAAAAATAATATCATCAACATATATTTGAACTATAATAAAGTTCTCTTTAGAGCATTTCTTGAATAGAGTAGTGTCTACTTATCCTCTAGTAAAACCATTATGCATGAGAAAAGAACTGAGTCTATCATACCATGCTCTAGGTATTCAAACTATATAATGTTTTTTTAATTTTGAAAGCGTGATCTGGTTTATCAGTATCCTCAAAACCAGTGGGTTGTTTAACATACACTTCTTCTTCAATTATACCATTTAGAAAAATACTTTTTACATCCATTTGAAACAGGGTGATTTGGTGTTGTGCTGCATATGACATTAAAATGCGTATGGCTTCTATTCTAGCTACATGTGCAAAGGTTTCAGTATAATCAATACCTTCTTGTGGTTATAGCCTTGAGCTACTAACCTTGCCTTATTTCTAACAACTTTATCATCTTCATCCAATTTGTTTCTGAAGACCCATCTTGTTCCAATAACCGACTTGCTTTTAGGCTTAGAGACAAGAGTCCAGACATCATTTCTAGTGAACTGGTTAAGTTCTTCGTGCATAGCAAGAATCCGGCTTTCATCCTCAAGAGCTTCTTCAATGCTTTTAGGCTCCAAATCTGAAATAAAGGCCACATTGCTTGATTCTCTTAATGTAGATTTGGTTCTTCCTCATTTAGAAGGATTTCCAATAATAAGATCCTTAGGGTGATGAGTGTTGAACTTCCAATCCCTTTTGAGATCATCATGAAGATCTTGACTTGTCTGCTGACTCGTCTGTTGACTTGTCTGCTCCACTTGTCTGTCAGCCTCAAGCATAGGTTCTGTCTTGGTTAGATCGGGTTGTTGAGTTTCTGGATTGTTTATATCAAGACCTGCAAGATCATCTTCTAGATTTGATAGTTCTTTATCTGTCTTTAATTCATCATTGAATTTAACATGAACAGATTCTTCAATAATACAAGTTCTTGAATTGTAAACTCTAAAAGCCTTAGACATTTCATAATATCCTACGAAAATACCTTTATCTACCTTAGAATCAAACTTTCCAAGATTATCTCTGGTATTCAGAAAAAAACATTCACATCCAAAAGCATGAAAATAAGATATGTTGGGGCTTTTTCCTTTCCACAATTCATAGGGAGTCTTCTTTAGAAAAGGCCTATTAATTATTCTGTTTTGTACATAACAAGCAATATTTATAGCTTCTTCCCAGAAGTACTTAGGGAGATTATTTTCATTGAGCATAGATCTAGCCATCTCTTGCAGAAATCTGTTCTTTCTCTCTACCACTCCATTTTGCTGTGGAGTTCAGAGAAATTGTGAGAGATCCCATTCTCCTCACAGATCTGTCTAAACTGCTCATTTTCAAATTCTCCCCCATGATCACTTATAAGGGTAGAAATACAGAAACCCTGCTCATTTTGTACTCTTTTGCAGAATACTGAGAAAGCCTTAAAGGACTCATCCTTGTGGGTTAAGAAGAGTACCCATGTGTATCTAAAATAGTCATCAACTATGACAAATCCCTATTTTCTTCCAGTTAGGCTGGCAACACTAACTGGTCCAAACATATCCATGTGTAACAACTGAAGAGGTCTAGAGGTTGATACTTGGTTTTTAGATTTGAAACTTGATTTTATCTGTTTACCTCTCTGACATGCATCACACAAGACATCTTTCTTTAAACTAATATCAGGCAATCCTCTCACAAGGTTATTCCTTTTTAATTTAGAAATTAGTTTCATACTAGCATGTCCTAGTTTCTTATGCCATAACCATCTCTCATCCTCTTTAGACATCTGACAGGTTACACTTTGATCTAAGAGATCAGACAGTTCAATCTTATAAAGATTTTGTTGCCTTTTAGCTGAAAAGAGGGTTTTGCCACAACAGTCTTTAACTATGCATACATCCTTGGTAAAGGAAACATCAAATCCACTATCATATAATTGACTTATGCTAAGCAAATTGTGTCTTAATTCTTTAACCATGAGAACATTAGATATAGAGGGAAGAGGGGGTTTACCACCAATAGTACCAATTCCTATAACTTTCCCTTTTTGATTCCCTCCAAAAGCAACGTGTCCTCCTTTCTTAAGTTGGAGGTCTAGGAACATAGACCTTTCTCCTGTCATATGACGTGAGCAACTACTAGCCAGGTACCAGCAGTGGTGTTTTCTTTGTCCTGTTGAGGACATCTGCAACAAAAATTATTTGATCTTTAGGTACCCATATTTTTCTGGGTCATTTTCTGTTAGTTCTAGGAGTCTGTGACAACTTCCTTCTTTTCCTGTGAAGACACTTGGACATAACATGTCCAGTTTTTCCACAGAAGTTACAGACAAGTGTAGATTTGGTTACAGTTGACCTAACAGATATTGTAGAAGCTTTAGTTGATACTTTATGATGTGTCTGATGGACATATCCAATACCTTCTTTGTTAAGAGAGTGCCTCTGACAGCCAAGTAGCTTAGTTAGATTATCTCTACCATTAACAAATTTGGCAAGATCAGAAGTGAGCTCTTCCACTTTCTGTTGAAGTTTTTCAACTTCTTCAAATGGTGATGTTTCACTTGAAATCTTAGCTTCATTGGACTTTTCAGTCTTCAGCTCACTGTTTTCTTTAGCCAACTTCTCACACTCTTGATATTTTTGTTTATGCTCACGGGTGAGCTTTACATACTCTCTCTTGAGGGATTTGAAGGCCTTAGATAAGTAGTTGGATTCCTCCAGCAACTCCTCATAGGCATCAAGTAATTCCCCATAGTCAGGATGCACCTCATCGTTTGAGTCTGAGTCAGTGTTGGCCATCAAACAGAGATTGGCTTCTTCCTCTGTTTCTTCATCAGAAGATGTTGACTCCAGATCCTCCCAAGTAGCCAACATTACTTTCTTCTTCTTCTTGAAGAATTTCTTAAAAGGGGCCTTCTTGAGTTGAGGCTATTCAGTCTTGATGTGACCAGCCTTCTTGCACTCATAGCAAACAATTAGACTTTTGTCTGTTGGAGTGGATTCTTTGAAGTTCTTGTCCTTGTTGAACCTTCTAAATGGCTTATCCCTCTTGAACTTCTTTTTATGTAGAAGAAGCTTTATCTTTCTGGTCAGAAGAGACAATTCTTCATCACTCTCAGAATCCTCGTGTTCAGTCAGGTCAGCATCACTGGATGACTCATCTGCCTTTAGAGCCTTGGAAACTTTTGCTGACTTTGGATCAGCTTTCAGAGCAATTGACTTGCCCTTATTTGGTGCAACTTCATCTCCAAGTTCTTGCTCGTGAACAGTGAGTGTTCCAAGAAGTTCATCCATAGTCAAGGTAGTGAGATCCTTGGCTTGAGAGATAGCAGTGACCAAAGGTCTCCACTGTTTAGGTAGAGTTCTCAGAATCTTTCCAAGCTTCTCAGCATTGGTATAGACTTTGCCAAGAGATTTTAAACTGTTGACTATAGTTTGAAATCTTCCTATCATTTTAGCTCAGATTCTCCTTCCTCCATGACAAACAGTTCATACTTTTTGAAGTATGGTAATCTTTGACTCTTTGACTTTGGTTGTTCCTTCATGTGTGACAGCTAAAGTGTCCCTTATTTCTTTGGTAGAGTGACAAGCACATACCTTCTCAAACTCCTCAAGACTGAGAGCACAAATGATGTTATATCTAGCTTTGTGGTTCAACTCCCATTTTGTCTTTTCTGCAGTAGTCCGTTGAGCTTTTGGTTTGCCAGTGTCATCATCATTCTTGGGAATTAATGGACCATCTGTAATGACATCCCAAAGATCAGAGTTTGTAGATAAAATGAACCATTGAAATCTATCTTTCCAATAGTTGTAGTTTTCTTCATTGAAGTAAGGAGGTCTGGTTAGGGAAGCTCCTTCAGTCTGGTGACTTCCACTTGAACTAGCTCCAGCAGTCATGTCTATTCTTCAGGACCTTTTACCTCTACACTGTTAGATGCTCAACCCAGATGTTAAGCTCTGATACCAACTGAAATAGACAACTATAAACACGAGAAGGGGGGTTGAATTGTGTTTATCAGAATTTAAACAAAGTTGAAATCTTTTCGCATACAGAAGCTTGGTTCAGACGAGTGGAAAGATACAGGACAGACAGGTAACCTGTCTAATAAAATTTTGACAGTGACTTAGACAAACACACCACTTGATAAACAGATAATAAAACTAAAGCAACTAAAGAGTTTATAAGGAAAGAGAGATTGACACACTTATTTATCCTGTTTCACTCTTCAAAGTAAAGAGATACGTCCAGTCCTTGGCAGCACCAAGTTTTATCCACTACAACTGATCAGGTTACAGACTCTAAGTATTGTTTGCACACCTAGCCTCTTCAGGCACACTCAGATTTGTTTGAGAAATTTGGTTTAAAATAAATACAACTTCAGATAGACAGATCTTTCACTAACACTCAGATTGGTTTAAATGTAAAGCTTAGGAAAGTCTGCGTAATAACTTCAAATGATTGAAGAATACAAAATGAAAGAATGAAGATATTAATGCGCAGAGTAATGGCTCTTTAATGCTGTATGTATTCTCTATATCTTCATCTCCAATGACTTATGTATTTATAGTCTTCAAGCATTTAAGATCTGTTAGAGACATTCCCTCAGATGTTGGCTTCAAGCAGAACTTCATTAAATGCAATAGAGTCATTCTGGGCAGTCATTAATGCAATAGGAATGTTGGTTGTACTCTAACATGAAGAATCATGTCTTTATGCATCATGATACAACCATATCAGAGTTGTGCAGAGAGCTTTTTGTACTTTGCTGGATACAATTCCCTTTTCGTGTAAGGACCAGAGGTACAAGGGAATAAAGTGTAAGACTCAATGACTTAGAGATTTTGATATATGACAAATACAATTTAATGTGTATGCAAGTGTTTTAGTATCAAGCAGTGACCAACAAGTTCATTAAGCAAATTCAAGGAAAATATTCAAGGAAGAACTTGAAGAAATCAAAAGAGCTACATGGAGGAATCAAAGAGCAAAGACAAAGATCAAGGAATCATCAAGACACAAGCTTAACGAAGAATTTTAGATTTAAGTCTTAGATGATTTGTAAGAGAAAGAAATCTCTTAGTCACAAAGAAGCTCAACTAAAACGATGCATGAAGAAAATCAATTTTCATAACCTGTATTAAAATGAATAAGTTTTCGTTAATGAAAATGATTTTTGGAAATAAGATTTCATAAGAAGCGCTCGTCCAACACAAGTGATAGAAGCGCTCGTCCACTAAAGTGACAGAAGCGCTCGTCCACTGAAGTGATACAAGCACTCGTCCACTAAAGTGACAGAAGTGCTCGTCCACTAAAGTGACAGAAGCGCTCGTCCACTAAAGTGATACAAGCGCTCGTCCACTAAAGTGACAGAAGTGCTCGTCCACACAAGTGACAGAAGTGAGCGTCCACATAAGTCTTTGGACTTGCTAAGTCCTTAAGGAGTATCCGCCCAATGACATGGCATATGGAGCTCGTCTACTAGCTCATCCGATGTAAAATCTTAATTCAAAATGGCTAGATGGATGTGCTTATTTTATGGACGATAATGCTATAAGAGCCGATGTTGAATCTTATTTTAAGAACCAGAATCAAGAAAACAGATTCTGTTATCAGACTCAAATCTGTTTTAATTGATCCCAACGACTATAACTTGTTTTATATAAAGAGGGATCAAGGGAACACTTTTAACAATATATCGAAACACATATCAAATACAATACACATATCATTTATCATCTTTCTTGAGCTTATTGTGAAAAAGAGTGTTTCATTCTCATAAGTGCTTCAATTTGTATATCTGACTATTGAGAGTTAGGAATCAATTTTTGGTTCTCTTTGATTGTAAAGAGAAAGGGAGTCTCTCTGAGTGATTAGGGTGAGATATCCGTAAGGAAGAACATTGAGGCTCTTCACAAGAGTGTGGTATCTCGAGGTGAAGGAGTGCTCTGTGGTGTAAAGGTTTTTCAAGATACCTGGCTAAAGCTTGTTGTGTTAGTGTGTGAAAACCCACAGGTGGAGTGGGAACTGGATGTAGGTCACAGTGGTGGTGACTGAACCAAGATAAATCTGGTTGTGTGGTACTCTAAACTTAAACTTTTTTACTTTCTGTTTATGATCAAGAACCTGTGATTTTGATGTTTAAAGTTTTATATAATTTCTGTTCTTGATCTGTATAAACTGTATCGAAACCTGAGTCTGATAGTAATCAAGTCTGTGTTATCTGTGTTCAAAACTGAGTTGATCAAAACCATTCTTGATTGTTGAAACTGAACTAAAACTGAAACCTGCAAGTTTATTCTTGATTGTTAATGCTTGTATCTGAAACTTGCATAACTTGTTCTTAATCTTTAAAGGCTTAATCAGTTTCTGTATTTTGTTATTATTGAGTTTTGAACCCGAACCTATTCTAAATTAATCTTTCTTATCCTCATCACCTTCTATTCAAGATTTTATATAAACCCTTCACTGTTTCTGTAAAAGATCCTGAGGCCACAAATCTGAAAAGTAAAGTTTTGTGAAAAGTTTTTAAGAGGGGAATATGTTAAGAAAACTCAATTCACCCCCCCCCCCCCCCCTCTTGAGTCGTTGGAGTCAAAACAACAATTGGCATCTGAGCTAAACTCCTATGTTTGGCTTAACAGCTGTAAGAGTATGGCTTCCAATGACTGTTTGAATGAAGGGGCTTCCCTTGCACACCCTCCTGCCTTCAATGGATTTGAGTATATCTATTGGAAGGAAAGAATGGTAATCTTTCTTGAGGTAGCAGGTGTTGACATATGGGATGCAGTAGAAAATGGACCATTTGTCCCCTCCACTGTAGATGCTAATGGTGCTCCAAGAAATAAGCCTAAAACTGAATGGAATGAGGATGATAAGAAAAGAGTTCAATATAATGCACGCGCTAAGAATATTATAACATCTGCTTTAAGCTGTGATGAGTTTTTCAGGGTTTCAAATTGCAAATCAGCAAAGGAGATGTGGGATACATTGCAAGTAACACATGAAGGAACCACAGATGTCAAAAGAGAAAGAATGAACACCCTCACACATGAATATGAGTTATTTCGAATGAATCGAGGAGAACCTATGTCTGAAATGCAAAAGAGATTCACTCACATTATCAACCAACTTGCTGGTCTTGGAAAAGCTATATCAAATGAGGATCAAATTAACAAAGTAATCAGATGCTTGAGCAGAGAATGGCAACCTAAAGTCACTGCAATCTTAGAATCTAGAGACCTCTCATCAATGACCATTGCCACATTCTTTGGAAAATTTAAAGAACATGAATTGGAGTTGAACAGACTAAATTAGAGTGAAGAAACTGATAAAAGAAAGAAGGGATTGGCTCTGAAATCACAGGCCAAAGAAGTAGAAGACAGTGATGATGATAATACAGAACAGGAGGCAGAATCTGAAGAAGAGATGGGAATGGTAGTTAGAAATTTCAAGAAGTTCCTAAAGAAGAAAGGTAACTTCAAAAAAAAAGTCATCCACATTTCAAAGGAGAAATGTCAGCAAAGGTGACAACTCTTCCAACAACAGCACATGCTATGAATGTGGAAAGATTGGCCACATGAAGCTTGACTGTCTAAAACTTCAAAAGAATGACAAAACAGAAAAGTTTGACTCAAAAGATAAGAAGTGAAGAAAGCCAAGAAACGCCTACATTACTTGGGATGATAATGATCTAGAATCCACTGAAGAATCTGAATCTGAGGAGGCAAACCTGTGTTTGATGACCAGCAATCATAGTGATTCAGAAAGTGAAAAGAGAAACAGGACAATGAAGAAGATGAAAGCTTAAAGAATGAATTGCTGCAACAGGAGCAAACAGAACAACGGCCTGACCTACCAAAGGAATGGAGGACTGTCAGAAATCATCCAATTGATAACATCATTGGTGAAATTAAAAAGGGAGTAACTACTAGACAATCTCTTAGAAATACTTGTAATCATATGGCCTTTGTGTCTCAAGTAGAACCTAAGAACATATATGATGCTATAATTGATGAACATTGGATGATGGCTATGCAAGATGAGTTAAACCAGTTTGAAAGAAACCAAGTTTGGAAACTAGTGCCTAAACCCAAGAACTGTCAAGTAATAGGTACAAGATGGGTTTTTAGGAATAAACTAGATGAAAATGGTATAATTGTAAGAAACAAAGCTAGATTGGTAGCCAAAGGGTATAGCCAAGAAGAAGGCATAGATTATGATGAAACATATGCACCAGTAGCAAGATTAGAAGCTATAAGAATGCTACTTGCTAATGCTTGCATAATGGGATTTAAATTATATCAAATGGATGTTAAGAGTGCTTTCTTAAATGGATTTTTACAAGAGGAAGTGTATGTTGGTCAACCACCTGGTTTTGAGAATAATGAATTGCCTAACCATGTTTATAAACTGTCTAAATCACTATATGGCTTAAAGCAAGCTCCTAGAGCTTGGCATGAAAGGTTAAGTAATTTTCTCATTGAAAAAGGATTTAAAAGAGGTAAAGTTGACACAACTTTGTTCACTAAGAAAAAGGCACACAACATTTTACTTGTACAAATATATGTGGATGATATAATTTTTGATGCCACTAATGAGCATTTGTGCAATGAGTTCGCAAGTCTTATGCAGAGTGAGTTTGAAATGTCAATGATGGGTGAGCTGAACTTTTTCCTTGGACTGCAAATAAAGCAAACTAAAAATGGAATCTTTGTTAGCCAAACCAAGTACTGCAATGAGTTGATCAAGAAGTTTGGCATGGAAAATGCTAAGGAGATGGCCACTCCAATGAGTACCTCCTGTTATCTGGACAAGGATGAGCAAGGTAAACATGTTGATGTTTCTAAATTCAGAGGTATGATAGGCTCACTACTTTATCTTACTGCTAGTAGGCCAGATAAGTGTATGCATGTGTGCTAGGTATCAAGGAAATCCAAAAGAATCACACTTAACAACAGTTAAAAGGATAATTAAGTATCTGTTAGGAACAAAAGACATGGGATTATGGTATCCCAAGGGAGCTACATGTACTTTAATTAGCTATTCAGACTCTGATTTTACTGGTTATAAACTAGATAGAAAGAGTACTAGTGGAACTTGCCATTTACTAGGAAACTCATTAGTATCATGGTTCAGTAAGAAACAATCTAGTGTGGCTTTATCCACTGCAGAGGCTGAATATGTAGCAGATAGTAGCTGTTGTGCACGGGTTTTATGGAAGAAACAACAATTAGTTGATTATGGTGTGCAACTAAACCAAGTTCTTATTAGATGTGACAATACAAGTGCGATTAACCTAACTAAGAATCCCATAATGCACTCTAGAACTAAACACATAGAAATCACACATCATTTCATTAGAGATCATATTCAAAGTAGAGAAATTGGGATTGAATATGTTGATACAACTAAGCAACTTACTGATATTTTTACCAAGCCCTTGAACAAGGAAAGCTTCTTTTTCATTAGAAGATAATTGGGCATAATTGATCAATCCTATATCTAATCTCTAAAGAAACAGGGATAAATCATGAAATTGAAATGGCTGCAATTGCTGAAGTGAATGAAAGGATAAAAAGAGCAGAAAAGGACATTGATAAACTCAAAGATAACCTAGGAGTGGACTTTCATTTTCCGGCACCTATCCCTCTATCATGAACAATTTTATATGCTATGTTTGAATGTTCAAATGCTTGCCTTCTCTATTGCTTTAAATGTTTCTTTTCTTTACCTTTTTGATAATGCCAAAAGGGGAGGAAAAAGTATGATATAGAGAAAGGGGATAATAACAAATTATACAAGCATATGTTGAGGAGGAGCTTATAAGCTTAGATGATTAAGTGGGAGTAAATATAAGCTTACATGATTAATGGGGAGTAAATCAAATTTTGCTCCGATAATATTTTTTTTTGCTCTTATATACTTCTGCTCTGATACTATTATATAAATCTGTCAAAAACACTTAGCTTCTGCTACACTTATACTCTGATCTTATAATTGGTTAAAAGATTTGTCATAATCAAAAAGGGGGAGATTGTAAGACTCAATGACTTAGAGATTTTGATATATGACAAATACAAATTAATGTGTATGCAAGTATTTTATTGTCAAATTGCAAAGAAAGGTATCAAGCAATGATCAACAAGTTCATTAAGCAAATTCAAGGAAAATATTCAAGGAAGAACTTGAAGAAATCAAAAGAGTTACATGGAGGAATCAAAGAGCAAAGACAAAGATCAAGGAATCATCAAGACACAAGCTTAACGAATAATTTTATATATAAGTCTTAGATGATTTGTAAGAGAAATAAATCTCTTAGTCACAAAGAAGCTCAACTAAAAAGATGCATGAAGAAAATCAATTTTCATAACCTGCATTAAAAGGATTAAGTTTTCGTTAATGAAAAGGATTTTTGGAAATAAGATTTCATAAGAAGCGCTCGTCCAACACAAGTGATAGAAGCGCTCGTCCAACACAAGTGATAGAAGCGCTCGTCCACTAAAGTGACAGAAGCGCTCATCCACTGAAGTGATACAAGCGCTTGTCTACTAAAGTGACAGAAGTGCTCGTCCACTAAAGTGACAGAAGCGCTCGTCCACTAAAGTGACAGAAGCGTTCATTGACTAAAGTGACAGAAGTGCTCATCCACTAAAGTGATACAAGCGCTCGTCCACTAAAGTGACATAAGTGCTCGTCCACACAAGTGATAGAAGCGCTCGTCCACATAAGTCTTTGGACTTGCTAAGTACTTAAGGAGTATCTGTACAATGACGTGGCATGTGGAGCTCGTCTACTAGCTCGTCCGATGTAAAATCTTAATTCAAAATGGCTAGATGGACGCGCTTATTTTATGGACGCGAATGCTATAAGAGCCGATGTAGAATCTTATTTCAAGAACCAGAATCAAGAAAACAGATTCTGTTATCAAACTCAAATCTGTTTTAATTGATCCCAATGACTATAACTTGTTTTCTATATAAAGAGGGATCAAAAGAACACTTGTAACAATATATCGAAACACATATCAAATACAATACACATATCATTCATCATCTTTCTTGAGTTTATTGTGAAAAAGAGTGTTTCATTCTCATAAGTGCTTCAATTTATATATCTGACTATTGAGAGTTAGGAATCAATTTTTCATTCTATTTGATTGTAAAGAGAGAAGGAGTCTCTCTGAGTGATTAGGGTGAGGTATCCCTAAGGAAGAACATTGAGGCTCTTCACAAGAGTGTGGTATCTCGAGGTGAAGGAGTGCTCTATGGTGTAAAGGTTTTTCAAGCTACCTGGCTAAAGCTTGTTATGATAGTTTGTGAAAACCCACAGGTGGAGTGGAGACTGGATGTAGGTCACAGTGGTGGTGACTGAACCAGGGTAAATCTGGTTGTGTGGTATCTCTAAACTTAGACTCTTTTACTTTTTGTTTATGATCAAGAACCTGTGATTTTGATGTTTAAAGTTCAATATAATTTTTGTTCTTGATCTGTATAAACTATATTGAAACCTGAGTCTGATTTTAATCAAGTCTGTGTTATCTGTGATCAAAACTGAGTTGATCAAAACCATTCTTGATTGTTGAAACTGAACAAAAATTGAAACTGAAACCTGTAAGTTTGTTTTTGATTTTTAATGCTTGTATCTGAAACTTGCATAATTTGTTCTTAATCTTTAAATGCTTAATCAGTTTCTGTATTTTGTTATTATTGAGTTTTGAACCCGAACATATTCTGAATTAATCTTTCTTATCCTCATCACCTTTTATTCAAGATTTTATATAAACCCTTCACTGTTTCTGTAAAAGATCCTGAGGCCACAAATCTGAAAAGTAAAGTTTTGTGAAAAGTTTTTAAGAGGGAAATATTTTAAGAAAACTCAATTCACCCCCCTCTTGAGTCTTTGAAGCCAAAACAACATAAAGCATGTTATAAGCATTCTTTAACTGGTCTTTGGTTCTAATAACCGAGGTTGCTTGAGAGAGTAACTTTTGACTTTTCTTGATAAGCGTGAGACTGAGTAGGAGAGAAGCAAATCGAATGAATTGCACTATTGAAGATGTTCTAATATTTAAAGTTGTTTACTCGACCACTTAAAATAATCATATACAATTATATTTTAATTTTTATCATTCTAATAAGATCTAATAATTAAGATTCATGGTTATCATGTTCTCAAAATATAAAATTTTCTCATTATGGGGTAAAGCTCCTCTAAAATGAGTAAAAATGTAAAGTGATAAAGTAATGATGTATATATTCTTGTTTAGCTAAAGTGAGTTGAGAATACACTTTTATTTTCTCACTTTATACTTTTGTTCATTTTAAAAGAGCCTAATCCAACCGATCAATGGTAGGTTGAGTGGTAAGCATCTTACGATCCTATAAGAAGGAGAACGTAAGTTCGAATCCCTGTAATAGCCACTCTTGACCTCTTGTTGGGAGGGCAGTGGCGGATGCACATACACCCCAGGGTGTGCATGTGCCCCCACTCAAATTCATAGAAAAGGTATGAATACCCTATATTCTTTTATTTTGCCCCCCTAGTTGATATATTTGCACCTATGTCATTATCTTTTTTCTTTATTACACAATATCACTTTTCTTTGTTTAAAAAGACTAGCAAAACACTTTTTTCAATATTCTCTCTAATACATTATTTGTCATTGAATGAATTTCATGTGGGTCCCACTAAATAGGGTGAGTCCCACATAAAATTCATAATCTGCTTGAAATTCATCCAATAACAAAAAAAATGTATTGAAAAGAGTGTGTACGTTGACGACATTACTCTTCTTTCTCTCGTTTCAAACATGAAATTACGTAGAGGACAATTATGAGTTATATAATTTATTTGATTATATATATTAAAATTTTATGATTTTAATATTCATATCTTTATCTTCACATGTATGATAATAATTATTATTAGAATTTTCACAAATAGATTATCCAATTTACTCAGGATCTTGAATTCATCACTGTGGTAGAGTGTAAAAATCAAAATCGTAATCCACGGATATAATCCATGTATATATAGTAGACGTAAATATCAATATTATTATATTGAGACACGTCATATTGTCGGCAACGTCAGACTCTCCGCTTTAACCCACCGCGAAAACCGCATCACCGTCAATGGCTCAAGCTAATAAACGGCCAGTACTCGTCCGTGATGTGGGCCCCTGACAATGGCGTCACATTCTACTAGGCCAGTCACTCTCAGTCTCACACTCACATGCCTCATTAGTCATTACGCTATTCCAATTCCAATTAAGAGATATGTTTATCTCCTCCTTTATCCGGAATCTTTCAATCTTATGTTTTTTTTTTTTTTTTTATCATCTCAATTAAACATAGATAATCTGTTTAAAAATCTATTTTAATTCACAATAGTATCTCTCTCGACCAATGATTTAAAAATCGTACTAAATTGGACAGTTCAACCGAGAATAGATCAGTTCGACGGTTCGATCTAACCCTTCAAAAATCGTTGAACCTGATTGAATCGGGATTGAACCGCTTTGAATCATCATTTGAATCGAACAGTTAGGAATGAATTTTTTGTTTATTTATTTTACTTTTCCCCCAAATTTCATATTTTTTATTTATTTGTTAATTTAGTAGTCATCTAGTTTATCCTTGGGTTGAACCGATTGAATCAATTAAATCACGATCTAAATATCTCGTCGATTCAATCTTCAATTCTATTTTTAAAACATTCTCCTCACCTGATATTTTTTCATCAAATTTATCGATATCTAATTAAGAAAATTATAGTAGTTCACCTTCATCCCTCATAATAGAATTTTTCCCTATTTAAAGGGAACTGGTACTGCTATAGTGTAATAATCATCATGTACTTGTGTTCATTCCAAAAGTAAATTTTTCCTTAAAAAATATTTTTTTATCTAATTCTTCTAAGTAAATTTTTTTTTTTGATCACCTTGATGATAATATGACCTCTCATAGTCCTGATTGTATCCTCTCACAATAGTTATTGGTTGATTGTATAGGGTTGAAATCTTTTTCTTATATAATATTGCAGTTGTATTGATGCATTTTAAGAGTTTAATTTTGATTTATTATTGGTTTAAAGTTTTATATCGTCAGCCAATCACTAACTCAATCACAAAAGCTAGCTTATGAGATGAGGATTGCTCACTACTTATAAGCTCTTATTAGATATTATCTCTAGTCAATGTGAAATTTGGATTTTTTTTCCAATACACCCTCTCATGTCCAGCATTATTGTGCTTGTTACGTGGATAATATGGCGGGTGACCCAACAATTGATATATGATAGCCCTGATACCATATTAGATTTTGTGTCTAACTCAATCCCAAAAACTAGCTCATGGGACGAGGATTGGCTATTACTTATACGCTTTTATTAGATACTATCTCTTGTCAATATGAGACTTGGTCCCCCCACCCCACCCCACCCAACCCAACCCAACCCAACCAATAATTACTATAAACCCCCCTCCCCACCCCACCCCACCCCACCCCACTAATTACTATAAAAGTTTAATAAGGTAAATGATTTAATGATATATGATTGATAGTTCGTATCTTTACACTAATAGTGTATTGTAATTAAATTTAATTTTTAAATGAAGTATACTTATCTGGTAAAATATTTTTAAAGTGACAATTTTAATATTCATATATTCAATAGTATGAGTAAAAATTGTCTGGAATCTCATTTTACTTATAGTGCCATCAAAGTTTATTAGAAAAGTATTTGATAAAGTAAAATCGGAATGCATTAAAATAAAGCTTATATTAAGTTATTTTAATTAAGCCGATATAATAATACATTCCCTTTTATGCAAAACGGGTAACCAAGGTCGCAACCACAATCACAGGTCGCAACCTCATAAGAGTTAATCAATGAGCATATATCGAGGTTTAGGAGATTATTTCATTCAAGCACAAAAGTTCATCCACAATCTTTGTTGATTAGTTGCTCAATGAGCATATACTTGGTATATAAATTTATCCTCTTATCAATGGGGCATTGATTTAGTGGAAGCAACTAACCCCTATAAGGAAGAGAACCTGGGGACCTCGAGTTCAAATCCCGTGGAGTCACCCTATTGAGAGGCTGAGAACTAAGGGGTAAAAATCATATTCAATAGGTCGAACCAAAGATTAGTTCCATAGCGGACCGAAATGCCTAAGCCGTGAGATACTCTGGTAGACCCACTCAGTCCAAAGGACTAATTAGGGTGGGTTCCGAACCAAAAAAAGAAGAAGAAGAAATTTATCCTCCTTTTGCAAATGGATAATCCCCTTTGTACAAGTAATTGCACGTAATAACCATAAGTGTTCATCTGATAAATAAAAAAATAATTTAAAAATGAGTTATTTCAATTTTGGTGGTAATCACCCACGATAAATAATGAAACACTTTTATCCATGAATCAATTTCTCTTACATCGAAACCATGATACAATTCATAAGAAGGTGCATTGATGATAAACATCACCATTGTGGTGATCATCCACCAACATTTCACAACAAGTTTTGCACATAAAACAATTCAAACTGGAACTCACAATTAAATAAATTGGCACATTAAAATACATAATGTGGTCGGAAAGTACAATATTTTACAACATTTACTAAAGAGAGTATATATCATGTGAATATTTGAAATATTGTATATCATCTTTCCAGTACATTATTTTTCAAAATATCAGCCTGAAAATTAAATAAAATATAACAAATATTTGAACATTTTCCATAAGAGGAACATCAGTAGAAAATATAAACCTTAAAAAAAAACCACACTGGAAGTGTGGATCACTTTTCTAAAAGAAGCACAAAAAGAATATGTATGCAATGACATGATTACTTATAGTATGGGTGGTAAGACAATCCAAAATTCCTTGTGTGAGCCTACAAAGTGAAAAGATTTTCTTTGCTTATTCACACACCCAAACTCACAACTCTTGATAGGGCAAGTTGTGGACTTGCAAAGTGGAAAAAGCCGATCTTTTTCTACCTATTCACACACTCCAAGTCACAACTGTTGACATTGTCAGTTCATGGGTCAGGAGCCTAAGGCCCTAACTTTAGGTCCACAAGAAGAAAAAAAAAAGAATTATTTTTTTCTAAGTTTTATAAAGTAAAAATGTTACATATGTTAACAAATAGATTCAACCTAAAGGATAACCTGATTTAAATACATTCTCTCACTTAGAACAAAACAAAAAACACCATCCAAAATTTGTTTTAGACCTCATTCATTCTTTGATCGGTCCTGACTATCGATGGGACAAGTTATGGAGTGATTGGATGTAAGCATGATGATGGTATAAGGAATATAAGTGAAGATGTGAAGTATTAGGTACTCGAGTCTATTGCTCTTGAATCATTTTATAAAACAGTAGTTTAAGTATCCTCATATGGATTATAAAATTAACTAATTTTCCATGAATAAAAACCAAGTAGACCACAAGAGTTATTAAAAAAAAATTCAAAGGTAAACTTGTATGAATATCACAGCATTCCACCCTCCATTCCTTAAGAGCTGTTTATAGTTTCCTAGAGTAGAAAGTTAGACTTGCTAATCAAATCAACGTAAAAGGATTGCTTTGGCTAATAAGTTAGATTTGTCTACTCGACCGATACTTGGTTGATGTTGATTAATTATGTGTATCCCTCGATCAATATCCTCTAGATATGCTTATGATATATTGAACTTCATTCGATACTATATATTTGTATAATTATAAGTGGACAGATATCCATCTGTTGAATTGAGATATACAGTTATAAAAACTCAGATTTGATGGGGTTGAGGAATATAATATATTCTGATGACAATCTCCAACTTCAAATGTTGATTATCAAATTATGTTCTCCTAGCTGGGCTTCATTACTCCTTAATTTCCCCTACATATATGATCAAAGATGGTTTTAATTATTCACAGGCTGTGTTTCGGTTATATAATTCTTTTAGATATAGTGGAGTGTTATTTTGATAATAAAACTAAACATCAACACCTATTTTTGTATTTTTCCCATATATTTATTCATTATTTTTCTCTCATATTTCACCATTTTCTTTTCTAAACTCATCATGGTTGATGGTGTCAAAAGTTAGTGTCCAAAATTGGTGTCAAAATATCATTTCTCTTAGATATAATTGATTGAAGTGTGTTCTTGATAGGTGTAAGCGTTCTATGTCTCAAACCTTTGTTGGAAGCACAAGGGTGCAAGCAGAATCAAAGAAAACACAGAACAGAAAAATAGAAAGAAGAAAGCAGTAAAGTGGTGACACCAGAAATTGATGGTTCAGCTATATTTTCATATAGCCTACGTCCATGTGAGGAGAGCAGTGATTTCCACTATGATCAACAACCAAGAAACAAGAACCAGAGTTCTTTTACAAAACAGAATCACCCTCTTGAGTATTCTACCCTTAGCCCCTTATACAACCAAGTTTCTTCACACCCAAGTTCTTAACTCTCAGTTTCTATTTTTCACTCAAGAACTCTTCCTACTTCTCTCCTTGATCTTTTCCTTCTCACCGATTTCAACAAGTTGCAGAAGAATGTATCAAGTTTTGTTTCTTACTCTGTGCCTATACAACTAGCCGACCTCATATATATAGGCACACAAACCAAACTCAGCTAGCTAAGGAGTTAGTTAGATTAGATCCAAAAAACCATGAGATGTTAGTTGTGATCAGTAACTAACATCCAACAGAAAAAACTGATTTAACTAACTTAACTACTAACTGATTTTGGAGACACTTCAACAATTCTCCACCTTATCTCATAAATCAGTGGAAGTTTGGTCATAGTCTACCCCTGCCTGCCTCAAAACTACTCACTTCTCTTCAAAACCAATCAAGTCCAAGCAATGCTTGAACTTTCCAAAAGGCAGTGACTTTGTTAGAGCATCAGCTGGATTCTCCTCTGAAGCAATTTTCTCCACCTTGACCTCTTTAGATTCAATCACATCTCTTATGAAATGCAGCCTCACATCAATGTGCTTTGACCTTTCATGATAGACTTGATGTTTTGATAAGTGTATAGCACTTTGGCTATCACAGTATATTGTTATACTGTCTTGAGTTATTCCAAGTTCACCAATAATTCCTCGGAACCACATAGCTTCCTTGACTGCTTCTGCAAGAGCTATGTATTCTGCCTGTGTTGTTGACAAGGCTACTACAGATTGAAGAACTGATTTCCAGCTCACGGCGACACCATACAAAGTAAACACATATCCTGTTAAGGACTTCCTTGTGTCTATGTTCCCTGCATAATCTGAGTCCACATAGCCTTTTACTGCTACTTCTCCTTGTTGTGCCCTTTTGAACTTCAAACCATTTGCCAAGGTTCCATTCAGGTATCTAAGAGTCCACTTTAAAGCTTTCCAGTGGGGCTGTCCAGGATCTGCCATGAATCTGCTAATGACACTTACTGCATGTGCCAAATCAAGTCTGCTGCATACCATGCCCTAAATTATGCTGCCAACTCCACTTGCATAAGGAACCGATGCCATTTCTGCTCTTCCTTCTTCAGACTGAGGACCTTGCTGTTTTGAGAGCTTATCATGTTGTCCAAGAGGTGTGGTAACTGGTTTAGCTTCATGCATCCTAAACCTCCTGACTACCTTTTTCATGTAGCCTTCTTGACTTAGGAACAATTCCCCTCTTGATCTGTTTCTGATAATGTCCATTCCCAAAATTAATCCTCTTAGCTTCACCCAGGTTTTTCATTTCAAATCCTGCATTCAATCTTGCTTTAAGATTGTCCAATTCTTCATTACTTGAGCATGCTATCAATATGTCATCAACATAAAGAAGTAGGTATAAAATGAGTTCACCATGCTTTCTTAATGTGTAAACACAGTTATCATAGCTGCATATTTGAAAGCTTAGATTCATCAGGAAGTCATCAAACCTTTTATACCACTGTCTGGGACTTTGTTTAAGGCCATATAGGGACTTTTTGAGAAGACATACCTTGCTTCTGTCTTCCACAAAGCCCTCTGGTTGATGCATATAGATAGTTTCCTCAAGATCACCATGGAGAAATGTTGTTTTTACATCTAATTGTTCTAGATTCAAGTCAAACTGAGTTACTATGCTGAGGAGGATTACGATGGAACAATGCTTCACAACAGGTGAGAAGATTTCATGGAAGTCCACTCCCTCAACTTGTGTGAAACCTTTGGCCACAAGTCTAGCTTTAAATCTTGCATTTTCGATGCCTGGTATTCCCTCCTTTCTCTTATAGATCCACTTACAACCAATAATTTTCTGGTTTTTAGGTGGATCCACAAGTATCCAGGTTCTGTTCTTCTCCAATGATCTTAATTCTTCAGTCATTGCTTCTAGCCATTCCTTGTTGTGAGTGCTACTCATGGCCTCCTTGTAGTTACTTGGTTCAGATTCTTGAAGCTCATCCGCTCTTTGTGAGAGCATAATGGATTAGTTCAAAGATAGCCAAATCTCTCGGGTGGGACAATGACTCTTCTTGCTCGATCTCTGACAAGGTTGTAATCATTTTCTGTATTTTGACCAGAATGATCATCAACTGCTTCATTTGACTGGACTGCTTCATTACTTCTCTGATTAGGTAGCAGCTCCACCTCAATTTGAGTATCATCAGAACTCTTAACTTGCTGATTCTGTTTTTTATCTCTGCTGGCCATTCTTGATTCATCAAATACAACATCTCTGATGATTAAGCACTTAGGCTCTCCTGGCTCCATCCTCCAAAGTTTATAACCTTTGATGCCATGAGGATAGCCAATAAAGGCACATCTGATAGCTACGGCTTCAAGCTTGTCTTGCTTGATATGAGCAAAAGCTAATGCTCCAAAGACTCGAGCTTTGAATAATCTGCAGTGGCCACTCCAAAGTTCAATTGGTGTCTTAAAGCCTCTCTGAGGGAAGGACACTGTTAATTAGGTAGACAAGCGGAGTGGCGGCTTCACCCCGAAGCTTTTCGATAATCCCGATCTAAGAAGCATGCATCTAACTCTTTCAAGGATGGTTCTGTTCATCCTTTCGCAATACCGTTTTGCTGAGGTGTTCCAGCAACTGCTCTGTGCCTAGAGATGCCATTTTTCCTGCAGAATCTGTTAAATTGCTCTGAAACGAATTCCAGGCCATTGTCAGTTCTTAAACACTTTAGATTAGTCCCTAGCTGATTGCTTATTAGAGTATGCCACTCCTTAAACTTGTCAAAGGTGTCACTCTTATGTTTTAGAATATAAATCCACACCTTCCTAGAGTAGTCATCTATTATGGTGAGGAAATAGAGGCCTCCTCCATGTGTCATTGTCCTAGCAGGCCCCCATAAATCTGAATGAGCATATTCAAAAGGTTTACTCGTGCTATGGAAAGCAGAACCAAAGGAGATCCTTTTTGCCTTGCCTGCTACACAATGATCACATAGGTCCAGCTTCTCTATTTGATCACCATTTAGGAGATTCTGTTTAGCTAACTGGACTAATCCCTTTTCACTGACATGACCTAACCTCATATGCCACAATTGAGTTTTATTAGGTTGCATTTGGCTAGCAACAGCTGCCTGTGCAATTATAGTTGAGCCACTTAAGATGTATAAGCCATTTCTTAGATTTCCCTTAGCTATGATCTGTTTTCCATTTAGGATCATCATGTTTCCATGTTCAATTTTAGTCACATAACCTAAACAATCAAACATGCTTAAAGATATTAAATTTCTTTTGAGTTCTGGCACATACCTGACACCTTGCATCACAGTTTCTTGACCATTAAACATTTTCAGTCTAATAGATCCAATACCTTGTACCTTGCATGGTTTGTTGTTGCCAAGTAGAACCACTCCACCTTCTTTGATATGCAAGGACTCAAAATAGTCCTTCCTGGGACACATGTGATATGTGCAGCCCGAGTCCATAACCCAGTCTTTCTCACTTTCAGTGTTTGAGACCACCAGGCTTTCTGCAGTTTCATATCCCTCAGATGTTATGGCTACATCACCTGATTCCAGAGGTTTCTTGAAACCTTTGTTCTTTCTTTTCTGGCGTTTCTTTTGTAGTGGCCCCTTTGATGACAAAGGGAAGCATTTGAGCTTGCTTTGGCCTTTGGACTTTGATCTATTCTTGGATGTCTTGCCATTCCTTTTATCTGATCTTCCTCTGGAGACATTCAGACTTTCTGCATTGCTGTCAGTCTTCATTTCTTGCCTTCTCTGCAGCTCTTTGGTTCTGATGGAGGATTGAACCTCTTCAAGTGAGATGGTTTGATCCTTGTCCTTTCCAAACAGGATTGCATCTTTAAAATGCTCAAAACTGTTTGGTAATGCACTGAGCAGTATGAGTGCTTTATCCTCATCATCCAATCTCACATCAAGATTTTCCAAATCATCCAAGATCTTATTGAACTCAGATATTTGTTCTGATAGAGGCAATTCATCAGTCATCTTGAATTAGTAGAGTCTTGTTTTGAAAACAGTCGATTAGCCACTGATTTGGTCATATAGAGTGACTCTAGTTTGAGCCAGAGTGCTGCAGCAGTTTGTTCCCTGGCCACCTCCCTTAGAACTTTGTCTCCTAGGCATAGAATTATAGCATTCCTAGCCTTTTCTGTCAGTTCCTTCCTTTCCCTTTCAGAAAAGGTCTTGGGAAGGGCAGCATCCCCCTTCAAAGCATCAGCCAAGCCATTATGCACCAAGATGGCTTGCATCTTGATTCGCCACAAGCCAAAATCATTTGAGCCCGAAAACTTCTCTATGTCGAATCGTGTTGATCCCATTTTTACGTCTTCCTTTTTCAAAGAATGCTTCCCACGACGGCGCCAATTGTAAGGGTTCTATGTCTCAAACCTTTGTTGGAAGCACAAGGGTGCAAGCGAGAATCAAAGAAAACACGAGAAGGAGAAAAATAGAAAGAAGAAAGCGATAAAGTGGTGACACCGAGAAATTGATGGTTCGGCTATATTTTCATATAGCCTACGTCCATGTGAGGAGAGCGGTGATTTCCACTTATGATCACCAACCAAGAAACAAGAACCAGAGTTCTTTTACAAAACAGAATCACCCTCTTGAGTATTCTACCCTTAGCCCCTTATACAACCAAGTTTCTTCACACCCAAGTTCCTAACTCTCAGTTTCTGTTTTTCACTCAAGAACTCTTCCTACTTCTCTCCTTGATCTTTTCCTTCTCACTGATTTCAACAAGTTGCAGAAGAATGTATCAAGTTTTGTTTCTTACTCTATGCCTATACAACTAGTTGACCTCATATATATAGGCACACAAGCCAAACTCAGCTAGCTAAGGAGTTAGTTAGATTAGATCCAAAAAACCATGAGATGTTAGTTGTGATCAGTAACTAACATCCAACAGAAAAAACTGATTTAACTAACTTAACTACTAACTGATTTTGGAGACACTTCAACAATAGGTTTCACTCTTCATTACTTCTACCTCGTCTCGCTTTGAAATTTGTTGCAGGAATATGAAGACGATGAGTGTTACCAACACATTTTCTAACACAGTTTTCAACATACTTCCTCCTATTGATTTAAATTCATGTGGGTTCCACTTGAATTTTGTAGGACCCACACGAATTTCAACCAATAAGAGAAAGTGTGTTGGAAAGTATGTTAGAGAATATGTTGCTAGCATTTCTCTACTAACGGCACGAAGAAGTTAATCACTTCGTACTTTTGTTTTTGGGTAAATAATAATCACTTCATACTTTTACTTAATTACAATCTTCATTGTCCCATGGAGTATTTATACAATTGTTTTGTTTTTATGATAAAAGTTATCTTCATTGTTTTCAAAAGTTTAAAATTTATTTTAAAAGTTGTATTACTATTTTGAAATTAATAACATTCTTTTCACTTTATTTCTACAAAATTGATTATGAAATAAATATTATTAAATAATACTAATAACTTTGTATACTTTTTTTTAATTTATTATATAATATTTTTTTATTTAACCCAAACGAATTATATCATCTTAAAGTCATTCACTTTTCAATAAACATATCTAAATATAAGATTGAGTCTTTATAATACACGTTTATATATATAATATAATATATAATTGATTAGTAAGATAATCAATTTTTCGCACATCATACAAACTCACACTTGGACTATTTGTAACCATATACAGTGAAGCATGGAATTCCAAAGTTTTATTTAATAAATAAAAAATAAAATAACTAATAAGTAAGTATATGTATTATAATTTAAATTGCTAAAAAAAAATATTATAATTTAAAAGATTAAAATAAAAAATGAAAATCTATAGCAGTAGTGCAAGCAGCACAAGTAAAGGAGAAACGTGGAGGAAGGAAAGCCAATAATAACAAGACAACGGGTGGATGACACGTGGCCCACTTTACGATGTCTAGAAGGACGTTTTGTGTGAGCTGGCCACGCAACCTCATTTTCGCCGTGGTCCCCACATTTGTTCAGAGTCCACTTATATGGGTCACGTCAGTGCCTCGATTCACGATAAAATTTTATCTATTTAATTAAAAAAAATACTAATAACATATTGTCTAACATTTTTTTAATAGAATTTTTATCCTGTATAACTTTATAATGATTAAGAAATCTAAACACATCAATTATTTATTATAAAATTAAGTATTTATAATTTTAAAAATATAAAATACATAAATTTTTATATAAATTTATTTTTTAAAAAACCTTAACATATGTAAAATATCCTTTATTTTTTCCTTCTCCCCACCACCCCTTCCGCTTCTCCCACCTCCCACCACTCTCAGAGCTATAGCTACCAGATATTCTCCCAGGGTTTCCAATTTCGATGCGACGAGTCTTCGCCACCGTCACCCTCCGTCACAGGCGGTGGCGACTCCCCCGCGGGAGGAAGAACCTTACAAAATCTCCCCGTCCACAACTACATCACGTGTGACTCTGTGTGGGGCTCTATGCTGTGAATCTCATGCCCTTGTCGAAGCCACAGGAAACATATGCTCGGTTGGGGAGGGACATTTGCTTTAATTGACAGAGTTTGAAATATATAGGTTACATGCGTGCTATTGATTTATCTATATTTACGTCTATGGTTTTTGCTAATACAGGCTATATAATATTAGCATGAATACGTTTGCTGATTAACTTTCAAATATTATAGTCGAATCTTCCTTCAATTATTTTCAATAGACCTGCAAGTAAATTAATATTGCAGTGCCTGAGAAAAAAGGTATCTCGTCTAGGTCTAGCACAAATGACATTATTTATGAAACATGAGCATCAAGAGTTGTTCATGGTTGACGCACATGCCCTCTTCGAGAATACATACTCCGCAAGAACTGAAAGATGATAGAGCAAAGGATAACAAAGGCAACAGAATGCAAAATAAAGGTGTGGTGGGATGTGGGAGATGGGAGAAGAAGAAGACGGGTAGGAAGGGGAAGCTGGGTGTAGAGAAAGGAAAGAAGAAGGATATTTTTGTAAATAAATTAAAGAAAGGAGGTAGGAATATCTATCGGTGAGCTGGGAAAAATAAAGCTCAAAACTTTTTATACTACCTTGTCGAGGGTTTGAGACCAAGACCCAAACAAAGATAGATGGTCTTAGTATTCTAAACGATTTTTTTATATATATAAAATAAGAACTAAATTTTAATATATTATTAGTATAAATTTCAACTAACTATAAATTATTTTATATATGTGATTATTAAGATTTATGATAAAAAAATTTCAACTATTTTTAATGATATAACAATTTATAATTAATCAATAATGTAAAAAAATGATATGGATTAAATCTCACAAAAATAATTGGTAAAATCAACTTAGACTTAATTAGTGTTTGTTGTTTTACATTTAGAGCCATCCAAACTTGACTCTAGGCGAAGTAAAAGTGATTTAGGAGAATTGAGGGTGTTTGGGCACAAAATTTAATTGAAAAAATTGATTCCCAAGTAGGTGAAACTGACTTATAACTAAGAATTTCAAACTTTTTTGTTAAATAAAATTGATTCTAGTTTTAGGATCCATAAAATTTTTTATGTTTACATCTCAAAAGTGATTTTACATTGCCATCTAAACAATCAATGGAGATTGACACAAGTGTTGGTGGACTTGTGCCCCTTAACCAAGAGGCTGGGATTCGAATCCTAACTATTACGTATGGAGCAAATTTCCATTGGGAGAGGGTTTCCTGCCTTCAGGTGTCATTCATTCCCCCGCAGGAAATTAGTCTCCACTTCTAACGGGTATACTCCTAGTCAAGGACCAAAAAAAACATTGTCATCTAAACAAAATCATTCTTCTATACTTACTTTTAAAATATCATTATAACCAAATACAAATCTACTTTTTTTTTTTTTAACTTCCACCTTTTTAGAACTAATTTTTTAAAAGTCAATTCAATTAAAATCTAAAACAAACATAACTTTAAGAGGGTTATTCTCAGTTCACATCCTTGATTTTAGTGTAATCCAATGACCTATATTAATTCATTAAAGAAAACATCTAGCTTTAATTAGATTACACTAAAATCAAGGGTATGGATTGAGAGTAACTCTCTTAAAGTTACTAGGTTTGTCTATCATGTGCTTGCACAGGTTAAGAAACATTAATTACATACTTTGCATTAATTTTGATTATTCTATTAATTATAATTTTTTTTTAAAAAACAATAATCCCTCTCTTATTTATTTATGGATTCACCTCCCTATAATCCTCTTCCCATAAAATTAATGATTCTTAATTGTTTCCTATTAATTTCCCTCTCTCTTCACGATAATTATTTTTTCATATTATGTTTAGTACTATTTCCTTTCTAACTTTCCAGTATCTCTTCTAATTGAAATCCAATCACAATATAATGCGCTACTTGTTTACTTGACTGGTTTTCTTCAACACCTTTCTATTTGATTAACTAGCTACTGCTCTTTTTTTTTTTACTTATCTCTCTTACTACGGTTTTTCTATTTTAGAATTAGAAAGCAAATAGTATTTGCAGATTGGTTATTTCACAATTTGAAGAAAGCAATTAGTGTTGCATATATACGTTTTTTAACGGTTTTGAAAGTTTCATAAAAAAAAAATAGGGCCAAAAAATAGTCTTGAAAGCTTCCGTAAAAAAAAAATATCGTGAAGAGAGAGGAAAATTAATAGGAAACAATTAAGAATCATTAATGGGAAGAGGATTATTGGGAGGTGAATCCATAAATAAATAAGAGAGAGACTATTGTATTTTTTTCAAAAAATCATAATTAACAGAATGATCAAAATTAATGTAAAATGTGTAATTAATGTTTTTTAACACGTGCAATCTTACACAATATACAAAAACCGAGGTTACTATTGGTGTATATGATGAAAAACGTAACTCTCGTAGTCTTAAAAATAATTCCAAAGATAATTCCAAAGATTACGGATACTTTGTTTAGTATTTAAATTACTGCTTTTTTTATAATTTAATGAGAGGCTCATTATAAAAGGTCTTACATAAAAAATTTGATTTGTTTTTTGTGATTTCGTTTATTTTGGTGAATACATAAAAAAGAAGAGTTAAATTATTATACACTCTTAATGTAAATGTTTTTTTTTTATTTTCAATCAATAATAAATCACAAATCATTAAAAATCTTTTTTTTTGTCATTAGTTCCATGATTTATGATTGGTTAACAGTGTAAAAAATTTTAGACTGATAATAGATATCAAATAAACTCTAAAAAAATGAATTAATAGAATAATGAAACATATTATGCGATTTTGAACCCGAATAATCATGATTTAAATTTTAAATCTTAATCAATTTACCTGACTTAAGAATTTAAGATGACACTGACCATTTAGACTGTTGTAAAAAAAAACACTTGGAACTAAATATAAACGAGGTAATATTGTATGCCCTTCAGAAATTATTTAGAAAATAATTTAAAATAAATTCTTTAATTTACATTTTACACAACTTATATAAACGAGTTTTAACGAAAATTTATTCCTAATTGGTGCAGGCTTGGCATTTTGGTTGGGCCTCGCTGGCAAAGATACGCCGTGATTGGGTGAGGGCGTGGCTGAATCTGATCCGTTCGATTCAGAACAAGGGCTACCGTTGGATGAGGCATCCGGCAGAAAGTGGGTCCCAGTTTAGTTATCGGAATTAGTGTATGACACGTGTGAAGAAAATGGATGGGAGTGAGTTGGAACAGAAGGGCGAGTCAAAGGTGCGTCAGACATGACACATGGGGTGCTCTCCGCGTCAGAAAGCGAGATGCCATCCCACTCTTGCGTGCTATTACTATATTGTCATAATTACCCCTATGCTTCCCTTCTTTTGTCTTCACTGGTAGGGATGCTCGTAGTCGTAGATTGAATTCGATCGATTTTAAGTTAAAAAATTATCCTATCCAAGGATGGAAACAACGTGAGTCTTGAGTCTTGGGTTGGATCGATTTGTTTTCTTGAAAAATTCTGATTCGATCCAATCCAATCAAATGTGATTTGGATTGGATTGAATAATTCGATTTTTGTCATACTTTATATTTTTCTTATGTCAAGTATCATTTCTACTTATTTAATAGTGAACAAAAGATAATTTTCATGTCAGGAAACTAGTTTAGTGTGCCTAATAGCTATTTTAATCTCTCTTCGGTTTTTGTCATACTTATATTTTTCTTATGTCAAGTATTCTTTCTACTTATTTAATAGTGAACAAAAGATAATTTTCATGTCAGAAAGCTAGTTTAGTGTGCCCAATACCTATTTTAATCTATCTCTATACTAGAACATACTAGAACAGTAGAACCTTTATGAAAGCCAGCAACTATTTGTTCCTTGTTAACCGTTATTTGATTTGATGAAAAGTGAGGAAATGTTTAGAGAATTCTTAACAAAATATTGGGAGTTTGAGAAAAAATAATTATTGATATTTTTTAACACATTCTTTTATGTTAATTTTCTATATCTACTATCACTAATTATCCCATTTTCCCTTGAATCAGCTACAGATAAATTGTAGCTAATTATTTTTTAATTTAATTAATTGATTTCCTATTTTTCATGTTTACTCAATCAAGTATAAATATGTTATACATCAAAACTTTTAGCAAAATATAACTTCAAAACATTAACATTTATTCTAAATATCTCATATATGTCATTCCAACAAAAATATTAAAGAGAATGAGGATTGTAAAAGTATGAAAAACAATGTTTAAGTATGAGTAATACTATATTTCAAAAATAATAGGTTAAAGTAATCTTTTGGTCCCTATACGTGACACTGGTTTTCAATTTGGTCCCTATATGTAAAAAGTTATCAATTTGGTCCCCATACATGTCACTAGTTTTCAATTTGGTCCTCACCCTTAATTGGTCCCTATATAAGAGGACCAAATTGCAAATTATTGTCACATGTAGGGATCAATTCAACAAAAAATAATTGAAATCGGTCCCTACACGTGACAACTATTTTCAATTTGGTCCCCATATGTGATAATGATTTGCAATTTGGTCCCTCTTATATAGGGACCAATTAGCGGTGAGGACCAAATTGAAAACCAGTATCATATATAGGGACCAAATTGATAACTTTTTACGTATAGGGACCAAATTGAAAATCAGTGTCACGTATAGGGACCAAAAGATTACTTTAACCAAAATAATATTATATATTTAGAGCAGATCGGTTTGGATTGGATTGGATCGGACTTCACTAGGGATCTAAAATCCGATACAATCCAATGAAAAAAAAACGATTTTTTCGATTTTCGGTTTGTTCGGTTTTAGGTTTTTGGCTCGGTTTTTGTGGTTTGAATCAGTTTGGATCGGTTGATGAACACCCTTATTCATTATTGTTATTCAACATTTTTTTAAAGAAATGCTTGCAACACACTCTCTAACATATTCTTCCCAACACACTCCCTCGTCCCATTAATTCTCGTGGATCCCACTTGAATTTTATTGGATCCACATATATTTCAATCAAGTGTGTTCAAAAGTATGTTGCTAGAACTGCTCTATTTTTTTATATGTATTTTTGAGATGCACATTTAAAAAAATGATAAAAAATAATGAATAAAAGATATAAATAAATACATCCGATCACATATAATATCTAAATTTATATTCAAATACCACAAGTCACAACTCATTGTTATATCTTATATCCGCCCAATGTACGTTATCGTATTATTATTAATATTATAATATAATATAGGACTAAACTGATGTACATTGCTACATACACCGTTTCTATTGTTCTAGACGTATAAAAAAAAATCGGTTACTGAACACCTCTATTTATTATTGATATATAATATTTTTTTAAGAAATATTAGCAATATATTTTTTAATATATTCTTACCAACTTTCGTTTCACTAGGTAATCTGGTTCCAATCGTGTGAGTTTTGCTCTCCCGCGATTACGGGTCGAAATTCAGATTAAGCCTCGCGAGATTATTCTCGCATACGCTAATGGAAGCCGTAAGAACAAGGTAAATTGCCATCCTCTCTGTTGAGCCCGTGATCAGTTCTCGTGGCGACCCGGATAACACGGTGACTCTTTAGATGAAAGGTCTCCAAGTCGCCCTCACTTGAACACCCTCGCCTCGCGACCCGCGAAGGCTGATGACTCTAGGGAAAATGAAAGGTTCGTGGTCGCCTCGTGAACTCCTGCCACCTCGCAGTACCAATGAGAAGCCAAAGCTATTTGCTTTCTGAGACTTTCGCTCGCGAGATACCTCTGCGCCTCGCGAATATTTTATATGGTTAAACCGAAAAATAGTATATTGTATTTTTACATCTTGTGTACTCCTAAGGTTTGATCTAAAATTTTTGGATTGTTCTCTACCTTTTTTGTCAGACACCATGATATGTTATCATTTCTCTTTGATCATGTGTCATATAGATGGAATTAATTTAGAGCCTTATGTGAATTAAAGTTGTGTGTTACTCAGAGCATATGTTACAAATTAATTATTCTAATGTATAATTGTAAGACTGTAATATTTTGTACAGTTATGAACTCACCTATCGTAGGTACAATTATACAAAATTTGTGTTGATAAAAAATTAATTATTCTAATGTATAATTTGTAGATGTTTATTATATTTCTCGATAGTTATAAACTCACCTATACGGTGGTGTATAATTATACAAAATTTGTACACAATGTTAAATTATTAATGTATAATTGTAGCGATGATCTGATATTTTAATGGTTGAACTCACCTACTCGTGTGGTATTATACAAAATTTGTGTTGTTAAACAATTAATTATTCCGATAAATTTATATTTGTATTATATTAATAATAATTCTATTCTCTCGTAGTACTGTATTAATGTAATTCGTTCAATATACAATGTACTATTGTCTTAAAGCTTATGTCAATTATGGTTTTCAAGTACCCTATCGGTATTAGGAAATTTTGGTGATGTAAGTTTTGGACATTGTATTATTCTTATTTATTGTATTGTATTTATTGTGATTGGGATACTTTTAGCGGAATTATAATGAATAAGAAATTTGTATTATTGTCTAAGATTGGGTTGAACATATATATGGAATGTAATACCCCTGAAGTTTTAATGATTCCTTATTCTATGAGGTCAGCCTCCTTCCCAAGTTACTTCAAAACTACAAATGGGACAAATAAATTTGGACTGGAGAGACTACAAATCTATATAGAACCATTGCTGACTGGATCTCGGCTCGGAGGCAGCAGGCCCCCATCTCTATAAATAGTCTACTGAGACAGAGGATTATTGGAGAAATGGGAATACTCTAATGTAGATGTGCTGAAAGTGATAAGTATACTATGGAAAATCCATCAAAGCAGAGTATCTTTGAGATAGAGAATGCTAAAGAATACCGCAAATTTATTGGGGAAAGAAATTTATGACTTTTGAGAAGGCTCTAACATGCTGAAATCAATGTCATTGATGTTCCTCCAGATACTTGGTGGTTAGATTCAAGTAACCATTCATGTCAGAATTCCTTTTGAGTTCACAAGCTTTGAGAAACCAAGTGATCTTGAGTCCAAGATTATAATGGGAGATGGGTCGGGAGTTTGCAATTGGCATTGGGATTGTTTCTTTACTTTTGCCTACGGACATAATTTGCTTTTAAGAGATCTTTGTGTTTGCACCTTCTATGAGAAGGAACGATTTCTTTCTCGCTTTGGATAAATGTGGTTACACTTTTAAGTTTGGTAATGGGAAATTGTTTGTTTATTCGGATTAGCCTTACCGTTGGTTGGGAATTTTACGTGATGGCCTTTATATGTTGGGTCATGACATGTCCTGTGAATTACTCTTGTTGGAAACAAAGCGCGTGGGATTAATGAACAATCTTCTATGTTATGGCATCGACGTTTGGGGCATATTTCTAGGCCGTATTGAGAGGCTAGATCGGAAGGTATTCTCCATGATCTGGACTTCTCCGATTTTGATACATGTGTTGATTGCATCAAGGGCAAATTCTTTGAGTTAGGAATAAATGCAAATAGGTGTGACGATGTGTTACGGTTGATTCCACATAAGGCTTTGTGTGGACTTTATTACTTGTCTGCCATGGGTGGATATGGGTATTTTATTACCTTTATAGATGATTTCTCGAGATATGGATGGATAGATCTTCTGCAAGAAAAGTCTAGTTCTCTAGATGCTTTCAAATCCTTAAAAATTTTTTGTTGAGTTGTGGTAGGAAAATAAAATGTAGATGTGAGGTGGAGAATTCTATGGTAGATATAATGAGACGGTGAAACCAGGACCTTTTGATTTCTTGAGGAATGCGGTGTGAAGCTCAATACACTATGCAGTACTCCGCAGCAAAGTAGAAGTTGCGGAAGGCTAACCCACACTTATGGAGATGGTAAGATGTATGTTGAGCCATTCATCATTGCAGACTTTCTTTGGGAGATGCCTTAAAAGCTACATCTACTTCTAGATCAAGTACCAGCCAAGTCCTGCAAAAACTCCATATGAGCTCATGGGTGGAAAATAGCCGTTGAAACATTTTCATGTATGGGGTTGTAAGGTGGAGAAGTTAGACCTTATAATCCTCGGTCTAGAAGCAGTCTTGAAGATACGGTAGTAGCTTCTTTGTGGCTATTGTGTGGGTTCCAGGTGGCAATTCTGTTGTCCATCTCGTTGTATGCGAGTTGTCGAATCGATGGCGGGTTTTCTTTGAGGATGACTTAGATAGTGGGGTGATATACCGACGGTTACTCTTAAAGAAGATCGCACCATTGTTCCTGTACGGTTGTTCGTTTTCCTCTGAAGTTTTGGTTCGGTGATGATGTTGATCGGAATCTTCAGCGTGAAGATGGTGTAGCAAGCGATAACAGTAGATGAACAAGAGCGTGATCTTATTGTTGATGAAATTCCAGAGCGATCTCAAGAGTTTTGCGAACCTTCCATACCAGATGATTATGTTGTATATCTTGGAACATGAGTTTGACCTCAATGATGATGATGATCCTATTACCTTTGAGGAGGCAATTTCTAACTCTCACGGTGATTGGAATGCTATGCATGATGAGTTATCTTCTATGTCTCTAATGGTGTTTGGAGTGCGGAGGTACTGGTAGGTTGTAAACTTTGTTGGATGCAAATGAGTTTTCAAAACCAAGCGTACTCAGGATGGTAAGGTTGAAAGGTACAAAGCCAGATTAGTAGCTAAAGGCTATAACCAAAGAAGGCATTGGCTATAAGGAGACCTTCTCACGGTCTCTGAAAGATTCATTCCGAGTTATTATGGCTTTGGTAGCTCATTTGATCTGGAACTTCACAGATGGATGTGAAGGGCATTTCTGAATGGAACCTTCTTGAAGATGTTTACATGGTTCCGAGTAGAAGGTTTTTTTTTGAAGCGGCCAAAGAGCACTTGGTTTGCAAGGTGAATAAGTCTGTTGTGGTAGAAGCTTGAGGCCTCCGGGACAATGGTATTTGAAGTTTGATCGAGTTGTCACTTCTCTCTTGGCTTAAGAAAATGCCTGAGATCAGTGTGTTTGAAGACTTGTGAGGTGGATTCATCATTCTCGTTCTATGTGTTGATGATATATACTTCTTCTTGCCGATTGTGTTAAAAATCTATTTCGAGACAAAACTCTGTTGACGTACTTTGATATGAAGAGACACTTGGTGATCTTACATTTGTTTTAGGCATCCAGATTTATCGTGATAGGTCCGTGGTGTTCTTGGTTGTCTCAAGAGGATATATTGAAAAGGTCCTCAAAGGTTTTAACATGCATTCTTGCTCCCGGTGTCTTTTTGTTCAAAGGGTGAGAAAAATTCTCTAAATCTCGATGTCCTCAAAATGATGTAGAAATAAATGAAATGGAAAAGGTCCCATATACTTAGATTTTTGTGCGGTTTAATGTGTCACCGAAGTTTATACTCGTCCCGACATTGCTTTTCTTGTAAATGCTTTGGGAGATACTTGAGCAACCGAGTTTAGGTCATTGGAAAGCCGTAAAAAGGTCATGAGATATTTGCGGGAACCAAGATTATATGTTGACTTATAAGAAATCTAATCAACTTGAGTCCGGTTGTTGTCCGACGATTTCGATGGTTGCGTAACGACAAAAATCTGCCGGCTATCTTTATGATGGCGGGAGCTATTTCTTGGAAAGCGTCGGCTGACTTAAGCTACCGTACAGGCGGTATGTTGCTTGCTATGGGGCCCCTTGTCAAGCCATGTGGGAAAAATTTGATTCAGCTTTTCCCTATTGTTGAAAAGCATATCTAGACCACTTGTGATATATTGTAACATCTTGCTGTGTGAACTTCTCTGTAACAATCGAGACTCTTCTCGCTCAAGCATTTTGATGTAAATATTTGTTCGTTAGAGAGAAGATTCGGGGTTTTCGGACTAAGTATTGAGCATATTGATCTGAAAACATGCTGTGGATCCCATAGCAAAGGCTTAAGCTGTTGGAATATTCGGAATCATGTAATTCATATAGGCTTAGTTAAGTCTTTTGATTATTGGTTAGTGGGATGCGAAGCCATTATTTGCCCATTATCGTTTTTTATGAGATATGTAGATTGACGTCATTCTTGGTTTCATATCTCTTTAGCATTTAAAAGATGCTTGGACCATTTTGGTGCATATTTCTCTTTATTAATTATATGCAATTTTTATGTTCATCGATCTTTATGTGAAATATGGTCTTTAGCATGTATGATTTACTTCCCTACTGGATACTATTTCGTGTTGTTAAAGAACTTGTATTTCTTATACTGGCCTTCCCGGATAACGTGTGTTTTAGATGGTGGCTGTATTTCTGCTTTAATAATTGATTAATGCTTTATCCAGTGGGAGAATGTTAAATTTTAATATGTATTGATGGATTAGCATTAATTAATTATAAATTATAAGTAAGTTATATATCTCAGGTTATAATGTTAATTCATTTATTCACATATGGGTTGATAAAATGAGTTGTTTGGTGATTTCCTAAAGAATGACACTATGATGGGATGGAACCATATCCTAATATTAGCTTTGAGAGTTCACTCTACTCTTTGGTGGAGTTATAAGAATAGCCTCCCCATTAGGCATTCGCCTAGTCGGTAACACAGCCAAAACCCTGCCGAGAAAGAGAAAGGTAACACTTTCATCTTCTCATATTGTGAAACCGGTTTCATCTTAACATCCTTGTTGTAGTGGATTACGCCATCTCCAAGGTATGGAATCCTACCTCTTTACTTTGGTTAACGAGAAAATGGCGCTGATGATTTGCTTTCTGTGGTATTTTTAGATTGTATGTTTTCCTTCATTTTTGAGATGCACATTTAAAAAATGATAAAAATAATGAATAAAAGATATAAATAAATACATCCGATCACATATAATATCTAAATTTATATTCAAATACCACAAGTCACAACTCATTGTTATATCTTATATCCGCCCAATGTACGTTATCGTATTATTATTAATATTATAATATAATATAGGACTAAACTGATGTACATTGCTACATACACCGTTTCTATTGTTCTAGACGTATAAAAAAAAATCGGTTACTGAACACCTCTATTTATTATTGATATATAATATTTTTTTAAGAAATATTAGCAATATATTTTTTAATATATTCTTACCAACACATTTCCTCATCCCATTAATTCTTGTTGGTTCTACTTGAATTTTATAAAATCCATATATATTTTAATCAACAGGAGAATATATGCTGAAAAGAATGTATTCTGTGTTACTAGAACTGTTTTTTTTTTATATGTATTTTTGAGAAACACATTTATAAAGATGATAAAAATAATGAGTAAAGACATAAATAAATACATATGATATGATGTCACGAATGCTATCTAAACTTATGTTCCAATATCACAAGTCACAACTCATTGTTATATCTTATATCCTTAATGTACGTTATCGTATTATTATTAATATTATATAAAACATAATATAATATAGGACTAAAGTTATGTACATTGCTATATACACCGTTCCAATTGTTCTAGACAAAAAAAAAAAAAAAAACAATCATTTTTTATTAAATAAGTACATCTCATGAGATAGTTTGCAATAAGTATGTTATATTTTGAGTGAGGAATAATATGAATAAAGGTAAGGAGCTCTTTCTAAGTTTTCCTATAATATATTGAGTAAATAATAAATGGATTTAATTGATATGTATTAATAATATATATATTTTTATACCGACAACCAATTAGAAATTGATAAATTATTAAAATATATGACTCTTATCTAACTGCTAAAGTCATCATATCATGATTTATGTTTGGCTGACAATGTAAAAAACTTTACACTAATAATATATAACAATTAAATTAAATTCATAATAAATATATTACTTAAATTCAAGGTTTAAATTATAACAATTTGTCAGTATAAAAAGAAAAATTATACTATCAATGATAAAATTTAAAATATAATATATATACCCCGCAATGTGTCTCTTTTCTCAATTTTTTCTCCTCTTTTATTTTTTTCATGTAAGATTTATTATGAATCTTTCATTGAACCAAAAAAACTTTAAAATAAATAGGATGTGATAATATGATAAGATATAGTATTTGCAATATTTATCATTACATCAATATAGTCTAAGAAGAGAAAATAAACTACATTAAAAAATAAAAACATGTTATTACTCATATGAGATTAAGGTTTAAATAAGTCTTTGGTTCTTATAAATATGATGATTTTTTAATTTACTCCTCATTAAAAATTTATTCAATTTTAGTCCTTCATTTACAAAAAATAGTGTACTTTTAGATTTTTATAACTTGTAGGAATTAAAAATAAAATCTTGATAGAGACAAAACTCAAAAATAATTATATTTATAAATTAAAGACTTATTTAAATTTTAAATCTAAATTTTTAACATAATTCCAAAGTAAGTACAACAGGGTCCACATATTCTTTATCAAGGTTATTAGGCCCAGACGTGGTGTGGCGTGGTTGATAGATAGTTGGATCCATCGGCGTGTGATCGGGGGTATTGGGAGAGTCAGCCCCGATGGATCCCGATCGCCGAGGAGTTAGTCCGGCTACATTTCCGGAGGATCTAGGATTCACAAAAAAAAAAATTGTTATCATAGGCCACCAATTTGGAAAAAGAATAACAAGTTCATCAAAGGTTAATTTACAAATTTCTTCTTTTAAAACCTTCAGCTATAAAAGTACCCATCAATTGTTTTATTTTTAAAAATGGTCGCATCGATCTTGGATGTGTCGTGTGATAATAAACTAATAGTGTGTTTTTGGATGGATAGAAAATGGGTGAAAAGAGAATGAGGACTCCGATTTGGTTCAAGTGAAAAGTTGGAGGGTGAGAAAAATTTCATGCGGGACCACACTAAAGTTTTCTTCTCCCTCGTGCAGAAGAGAATGGAATGCCAGTGAGGAAAGCTGAGTCTTACGATGGTACCATTTGAGCACCAAATGACAATGTCTATGTATTGTACCACTCATGACTTGCTCAGCCCATTATGTGTTTTTTTTTTTTTTATTTGATCCCAGCCTAATTAGTCGTTAGAATCGAGTTAGCGCCGAAGTGTCCGGCTTGGATCCTTGGCCGTATGAGATTAATCTCTAAATGGTAGTGCGTTTAGTAAGCGTAGCGATGATTGTTCACTCGATGATGTTGAGACGGGAGACGATTCATCAAAAGCGGTCGTTAACCACCTGCATTCGATCATTGGTCCCAACCATTATGTTTAATCATGCATTCAACTGATTCATATATTATTATTTTATTTATTTTATTGTCTTGTTATTAAATAAATTTTAATTTATTTTTAATTTAATGATACAAACTAACTAACTTAATAAAAACTAATATATGTACCGTGCCATGCATGAGAATATATTAATTTTATAGTATTTTATAAAAAAATGTAACTTTTTTTGACAAAAAAAAAAGGTAACTGTTAATTTCATGTTTTCATTTAATTTTGTGTGGAGAATTATATTTTAAAAATTATTGATTTATGAGGTCAATTATGTAAAAATATTTGAAAATGTTGTTATGTAATATATAAAGATAAGCCTCCGTATAATTTAAATTATAAGGTTTTTGTAATATATTTGGTTTATAAGCCTTCTCTCTTAAAAATTTATTTTATTTTTTACTATTTTCCCCCACAAATTAATCATTTTAGAAAATATATTTAACTATCATATTTTTATCATCTCTTGAAAATCTATTTGATTTATTTATCACTCTATCCTGTGCAAGTTAACAATTTTTAAAAATATATTTATGTACAATATTATTTTTCTCCTTCTCTCTTGAAAAATCCATTTGATTTATTTGTTCTTTTTGCCACTGCATGTTAATCATTTTTTTCTATCATATTTTTTTCATTTCTCTTAAAAATCTATTAGATTTATTTCTTTTTCAGTGTAAGTTAACCATTTTCAAAAAATACATTTATATATATATATATATATATATATATATATATATTTTCTCTATTTCAAATCTATTCGATTTATTTATTCTATTTTCCCATGCAAGCTAACCGTTTTTAGAAAATATATTTATCTATCATATTTTTTTTATCTCTTGATAATTTATTTTATTTATTTCTACTCTTTTCCGTGCAAGTTAACAATGTTTAGAAAATATATTTATCTATCATGTTGTTCTTTTTATTTTCAATTTGAAAATCTATTTTATTTATTTCTTATATTTTCCAGTGCATGTTAACTATATTTATATATCATATTATTTTTTATTCTTTCTGTTAAATCTATTTAATTTGTTTATCCTCTTTCCCATGCTAGTTAACATTTTATGAAAATATATTTATTTATCATATTTTTTTTCTTATCTCTTGAAATTCTATTTGATTTTTTCAATCTTCTCCTTGCAAGCAAAAAAATTTTAAAAAATATATTAATCTATCATGGAGAATGTAGAACGTAAATGAAACATTAAGATATATGATTTGGAGTAACTCTCTTAAAGTTACTATTGGAGTAATTGGACCCCCACTCATACATACATATATTATATTTATTTAAAATTTGAAATTATTATTTGAATGGTCTAACATTCTTTTCAAACTAAACTAATAATTTTATAATTATTATTGTATTATATTAGATGACTAAATAATTAGTGTAATATTCTAAGTTTAGTCTAGTAAATCAATTGCTTCCAAATAAATATAATCTTTAACTTATCTCATTTATAATTTTTTAAAACAAACCCATTAGATTGATTTTACATAAATAAGACTATATTCATTTTCAAACAAGGCCTTATTGATTATATGATTAATAATTTAATAATGAATACCAAATTATTATTTTTTAATTTGTATTGTAAAATAATAATAAATACCAATTGATGATTGATATAATAATTCAAAACCAACAAGTCATTTAAGGGAATATATTTATGATTTTGATAATGGTTATTAGCTATAGAATTATTATAATTATAGGAAGAGATATTTGAATGCAATATTCATTGAATGTAATTTTGGAACAATCATAACAATTAAGATTTTTAGACGTAATAGCAACAATCATAAGTTTTAGATTGCAATTCAAATTGAACGTTTTCTCTTTTGATAATAATGGTCAATTCAATGTTTGATTAAAGCACCATATGAATGTATTGAATAAATTATATATTGATAATTTCATCATTAGAAATAATAACAATAAATCTATCGGTATCAATCATTAATTAATTAATTAATTAATTAAATTTAATAAAAATAAATCAAAATTAATTGAAATTCAATTCATACATAAGTATAATATGAATCACAGGCAAATCAATTTACATTTTAATATACCAATTCCAAAAAAATATTGGTAATAATTTGTATATAATTTGAATCAAAGGATCAAAAAAAATTAAGGAAAATAATTTGAATACAATTTTGTATTAATAAGAAGTCAAACATGTCAATGAGATTAACATATGATTAGAGATGTCAGCCCAAATGGGCGGGCGCAGGGTAGCACTCTCACGCCCCGTCGGGTGAAAATCATGCCGTCCCCGTTACAGGCGGGTACGCTAGGCAAGGTATTTATCGGATATCACGGGTACCCACGGATATTAAACCCATAAAAGAAAATCAGAGAGACAAACCCGTTTGCGGCAAAAAGACATGCTAAACCCCTCGGGTGTGGTGGCGGAAAGGGGCGACGCCATTTCCCAGCGGAACTCCGACATGGTGGGCGGAAGAGGGGCAGGACCTTTGTTGATGTCGTTTGCGATCTGATCTGAACGTGCTCACCGTCGTGGTGGGCGGGTGTCCGGAAGAAGCGATGGGGTTGAAAGGAGAGCGGTTGTGGGGTTGCGGCATCTCGGCTGGAAGAGTCGATGGAGGAGTGAGAGGATGGTGGATGATGGGTTGTGTCAAATCTATTCGATGAAGCCGATTGCCTTTGGGTGGTGGAGGCAGCGGCATGCGAGGAGGATCTCTCGATCGCGAAGGAATAGCGGCGTGAGGATATGGGTGGCGGAGGAGGAGGCGGCGCGACCAACGAGAGATTGAAGAAGAAGAGCGGGGCTCGTACTCTTAGCGTAGTCGTGACTCGTGTTACGATAAGGAAGGAATAAGGATGGGTCATGGGAAATTGGGGTTGACATTAGACCATCGGTACATATATATAAATAAAGGGTACTATAGTAATTAGCTAGCGGGTATGGGTACCGTGGGCATGAATAGTGAAATACCGCCCCCACTCCCGTCCCATTAATATGCGGGTATTTAAATTACCCATTTATTTTACCGCGACACCACACGTTTAACTACCCGCCCGTGCGGTTGCGATTTTATCGCGGGTATCCATGAGTAGGGAGTAAAATTGACATCCTACATATGATCAATATAGGATTTAACATCTTTGTATATTGTGTCAAAAAAATCTTCATATAAGATTGCCATCCGACTTTTCTTTAGTAGGCGTCGTTATATTATTTGGGGCCTATTTTTTAAAGGATCTTTCAATCTAATCATAAAACCAACAAAAATTGTAAAATTAAGAATGTCAATAGAAAATAGAAGTACAATAATTTAACTTAATTTATAACATAAAAATAGAAACAAAAGAAAATATAATAAAATGAAATGTATGCGACATATATTTTCATAAAATAAACCAAATCATCACAAAAAAAAAAACTAAACCATTTGTCACATTATAATAGCTAGGGATTAAACTCAAAAATAATTCATGAAAGACATTACCTTTCTAGCTAAAATAGAAAGAATAAAGGAAGCTGCAACAAAAGATTCAAAACAAAAATGTTAGAATCAAATTGGTTAATAAATATTAAATTTCTCTCTATAGTTGGGGCAGGACAAATTCGCAATTAAAAAAATCACAACCTAACCATTAGACACATTAGTATAGTAATAAAAAACCAAAACATAGGAGGTTGAAAGATATTACCTCTCTAATTAAACTCAAGGAAACACAAGATTCAAAACAAGTGTTAGTACATGGACGAAAAACAAATAATAAAACTCATAATTAGTTTACAAAAATATTACCTTTTCATATGCAATAAAAAGAAAAATCTAAATGCAAAGATGAAAAATCTAAAAATTACTTCAAACATATTACCTTTCTATCAAATTCGAAGAGAAAATGAATCTGCAATAAAAGATTCAAAATGAAGCATTAATTAGTATAGGAATAAAAACACAATCACTCCATCTCACTGAAAATTAAACCAAAAATAAAAGAAAATAACCATCAAAGTATTATGAATGAAGAGGTGTTGATCGAAGAATAAAAACACTACATGAGCAAACCACTATTGACATAATCTTCATGCTCATTTGTCATCACCTGTTGCTCCACAACTGCAATAGCCAAAAGTCGAGGGAGAAAGAATAGCGTGAAGTGTCAATTTGAAGAGAGTATAAGAAAAAGAAGAGCAAAGATAAGAGCTAAAGAATCGTACCGTTGAAGGGTGGAGAGTGCTGCAAGTTCATGAATTTTCAGCATTTTGGTTAATTTGGTTGGAGCTAAATTGTGAGTACAAAAATTATGAATTGGAAAGCGATTGAGTAAACAAATCGCCATATGTTTTGTTTTGCAATATGGTAGTGTACATATAGATAGAGATTGAATAGCTAATGATATGTTTCTGTGGTTACAAACAATTTGACGGTAAATTTGAAAATTAGAATGAGATGAAAATTGACAATAAATTTGATTGATTGTGGTCGGTTATTGTCTTTTTTCAAACAAAAATTTGAAATTCAAATTTTGTATTTGTTAAATCCCTATATGTTCGAGTATCATATTTTAATTGGTTGAATATTGAAAATATAAATTTGAAAGATTGGAAATGGAAAGAAGACTTGAATATATATATAAAAAAATTTAATTGATTTAATGATTAAAATAACTAATCAATATGTGAATCAATATATATATATATATATATATATATATATATATATATATATATATATATATATATATATATTCTAAAGGAAAAACTATTGTTGGAAACTTTTGACATGTGTCACCTTTATTACCGCTATAAAAATTAAATTATTTTTGACAATTGCCAAAATATTCCATATTTAGAAAATATATTTAGGGTGAATTTGTTTTATCAAAAGAAAAATTATTATAAATTATAGAACATATTTATTCTCTCACTTGCATTGGTATTGTGGATTATCTATCATTTTCAATTAACTTATTTAAAACAACTAAACATTAATTATCATACATGAACCATAATATGCAAAGAGTACTATATTATTATCAATAAAAATTGTTATCATAACCTTGCCTCGTACCAATAAAATGTGGTACCCACTCCAATGTATTCAAAATAAAATAATTAATGATACTTATAATTTTTTAGAATAGATATTTATAAGATTTTTTGGGAAAATAAGGATGCTTTATTTATTTATATATATAAAATAATAGTAGTTTTTCTATAAAAAAAGTAAAGTAGTGCCTATAGTTTTCCCCGCCTAAAATAAGGATAAAATTGACATTTCATGTTGTTATTTTTTTTCACAATATACATTGATATCCGCATTTATATGGAATTGTTTGCTTTAAGTTCCTTTTTTTTAATGACGTAGTTATGCATAAACTTTTCGTTTTTCAAGGACATGTTTTAGCCTTTTCTCTATTCCAAAAGTTCACTTTCCAATCCAACTTTACTCACGTTTTCAAACTGACTTTCATTTTATTTTAACTATCAACAATTTAAAATTTTAAAATATCAACAAATATAAAATAAAACTGTTCCTGCCGGGATCCGGTTTGTCGGGACCCGTAGTGAACGTTGAACCAAGGATGAATATTGGGGTTGTTTTAAGATTTGGCTTGACAGAGTCAGGATTCGGTCCTACGTATCCGAAGGGAATCAAAGCCGGCGTGGTTCTTGATTCAACCCTTGGCGTGTGGTGATCTCGATCTCTTAATTTTGTATCGGACGAATACTAGGGAGCAAGGACTCTCTGATGGTCTCTTGGTCGGCACTAGTTTCTCCAATACGCTTAAGAACGAATCACCTCTCGTTCGATGAAAGTGAGTCTCTTATGAGGGGTGCTCCTCCTTTTATAATAGGATTCCCTATCTCTTAGAGACCTGATTTATCTCTTAATATCTTTTAGAGATTTGATTTGTCTCTTAATATCTTTTAGAGATATGATTTATCTCTTAATATCTTTTAGAGATTTGATTTGTCTCTTAATATCTTTTAGAGATCTGATTTATCTCTTAATATCTCTTTGAGATAATATTCCTTAATTTAAGGGATATTATCTCTTTTAACCAGATAAGGTTATTTTGGATAATATCAGGATTTAATGTTAATATCTTATTCATTTAATTAAGTGATCTTTGATTTATTATCCTTAATCTTCGGACTGGGTCGGGTACTTGAGCTCAGTGGCCGGGTTAGTAACCTTGGCCCGTACACATGGAGGAAGAACCACCAGCGGCACCACCGCCACCATGAGAAGAGGACGGGGAAGAATGGGGAGAGCCCCCAATTAGAAGGATTTCAGGTTCAACAACCTGAATCCCAGAAGAGACATCATGGGATACCTCAAAAGAAGATTCCATGGAGGAGTAATCAAGAAATAAAAAGACAGGGAACTTGAAAGAGAGGAAATGGGCGTACCCTGGTAGAGAAGGAAAGTATGAGCGCTCGGGTTAGAAATGACACGAGAAAAAGGGTCTAGGGTTCACGAAGCACCTTTACCCATGGCCTCGCCTAATTTATGAAAGGCGTGGACAACACCTCCCTCTTTGCATTAATGAGGGTAGTTGGGGCGAGAGGCAAGGAAAACGTCCCTCGTATCTCGACCAAATTCGCCAGCCGAATGGGAAAGCCACACGTGGCGGTAATGTCGAGGGTACTAAACCGCTCTCCACGAGAAAATAGAAGCACGTCGTAATCAAAAATCTCGAGAACAGTGCAACGAGGGCCACGTGTCACACGGTAACGTTTCTTCTCCATCTCGGGGCTCAAGAAAACATGGCGTCGGACAAAGTAATCACTTCCACCGCGACTAACCTCGGCTCCAGCAGAAGCTCCCACGCCATTGGCTCGGGCTTGGGGGGGCTTGTGTATGAGCCGAGATGCAAGCGACATAAGCTCGGCCACCCGAACCGCCCACCAAGATGGAAGACGCATATATATGGACAAAATGTGACGCTCGGCCAAAGGCTTCACCTCGCCTAAAAGGCAAACAATGAAACCAAGTTCCTGAGCTCGGCTAGCATCATGAAAGCTTTTACACTTCATCAGCTCAAAGCTTGGGGGGCTTGTGTGCGGGAGAGGTTACTAACCACCACCGAGCTCAAGTACCGGCCCGATCAGAAGATTAAGGTTAATAAATCAAAGATCACTTAATTAAATGAATAAGATATTAACATTAAATCCACGATATTATCCAAAATAACCTTATCTGGTTAAAAGAGATAATATCCCTTAAATTAAGGAATATTATCTCAAAGAGATATTAAGAGATAAATCAGATCTCTAAAAGATATTAAGAGACAAATCAAATCTCTAAAAGATATTAAGAGATAAATCGGATCTCTAAAAGATATTAAGAGACAAATCAAATCTCTAAAAGATATTAAGAGATAAATCGGGTCTCTAAGAGATAGGGGATCCTATTATAAAAGGAGGAGTACCCCTCATAAGAGACTCACTTTTCACTGAGCGAGGTGATTCTCTCTTAGCGTATTGGAGAAACTAGTGCCGACCAAGAGACCATCGAGAGAGTCCTTGCTCCCCAGTGTTCGTCCGATACAAAATTAAGAGATCGAGATCACCACGGCCAAGGGTTGAATCAAGAACTACGTCGGCTTTGATTCCCTTTGGGATCGTGAGGGACCGGAATCCCCGAATTCTGTCAAGCCAAATCCTAAAACAACCCCAATATTCATCCTTGGTTCAACGTTCACGGCGGGACTCCGACAAACCGGATCCCGGCAGGAACAAAAACCATTGAAAGTATTGTTCTAACTTATTTGTTCTATGTCATTGACTCAATGAATGTGCATGTCATTTCCAACTAACATCTTTTTTTCATTAATAATTTTTTTATCTTCTCAAATTATTATATTCTATAATTCTATAATTATTATATTCTTTTTTGTAAGCAAATAATTATTATATTCTATAATCTCTTTAATATGTTGTCTTCGTAATTCATGATATCCATTAACACATAGCAACTTCACAATTATCAAATTCACAATTATCAAAACATTTAAGCAAAAATATGGAGCATTTATTATTTATTAATCACTATACAATTTGAAGAAAATGTAACATTAATGCTCGACCGTAAATAAAATGTAGTAGCATGTTGTATAGTATCAATTCCCAATATGCCTTCCACCCAATGTAGATCAAAGGTCATATAACTTAAAATAAGTTACAAAAATTAGTCCAGGTTAAAAATTTGAAATTCATTCAATGGCTTTACCTCATTTTATCTTTATACAAATTTTACTTCTTCCTTTGTTTTTTCAGTTCCTCCTTTGAGCATCTCCCCAATTTTCAAGCACATTTCAATTGTTCCTTAATACAAATATTTGCTCTTGCAAGATATGGTTGGATATTTGACAGGTACGTGAAATTTTGTTCAAATTTAGAGTTAATCTCATAATAATTTGTTTTTGATTTTGGATTTGTTTTTAGGTCCAGCTATTTTTTATTTATGGAAACATCGAAAATTGAGAGTTACTATAATTTCTGATGTTGCATTTTCATTTTTTTATTTCTATTTCGTAGTTTTATATTTCTATCTAACTGTAATTACATTTTTCCAATAAATTAAGAATGCTTTACAATTTGTAAACCATATATTTTATCGTATCACTAGGGTTGCTACCACCTAACACATGGTATACTTTACAAAATGTAATGAAAATTAACACAGAATTCAATTCAGATAGTATTTTGAATTATTTTATTTTTTTCACAGATTTGTAATGAAATTTTCTATCAATAATTTTTCTACAAATTGCAAATTTGTAGCGAATTTATTCATGGCTGAGGATTTGAAGCGTTTCTGTCATTTTGGATTCTTTATATACAAAGTTGTGGCAGTTAAATCTAGGTCAGTCTCTAACTTTTTATTTTTATTGAAATATGAAATTAATTTGTATTTATTATTGAATCTTTTTTTATCTCTAAAATTCCTTTTGGAGAATCCTTAATCAATCATTCATTAAGTCAATTGCACAATGGATCATCTAACATAGTGTTTGATGAGTTGAAGCGACAAATTGTGAGGAAGACCATTATTGAACTTAAAGATTGTATGGATGTTTGTTACATGTTTTTTTTTTTTTTTTTTGGTTAAAATAATGTTTTGGTCCCTATACGTGACATCGATTTTCAATTTGGTCCCTATATGTGACACTGATTTTCAATTTGGTCCTCACCGCTAATTGGTCCCTATATAAGAGGACCAAATTGCAAATTATTGTCACATGTAGGGACCAAATTGAAAATAATTATCACATGTAGGGACCGATTTCAAATTTTTTTTGTTGAATTGATCCCTACATGTGACAATAATTTGCAATTTGGTCCTCTTATATAGGGACTAATTAACGGTGAGGACCAAATTGAAAATTAGTGTCACGTATAGGGACCAAATTGATAACTTTTTACGTATAGGGACCAAATTGAAAATCGATGTCACGTATAGGGACCAAAACATTACTTTAACCTTTTTTTTTTTTTTTTGATTTGCTGTTTATTTAGTTTCTATTAGAAATATCATTCTATCACGTAAAAGTTGCAAATTTATGATGCAAGAAGCATATTTGATAAAGACAGTGCAAATATTTTAAAGTTATGTCATTCATATGCGAGAATTGCATAAAAGAAGAGTAAATACATCTTTGTTATTGAAAATCATGATGGAATATTATAATCATGGATTATTCATATTGTTTCTAAGCATTTTTAATTTATTTTGATATTTTGATATTATATTTTATTTTTCTTACAATCAATGTATTTTTAATATATAAATGAATTTTTTAAATATTTTTAATTTAGCAATTTATAAATCATAAAAATAACTACACAATTTATAAAATACCCCTATAAAATTAATTTTAAAATTCAGCTATGAAGAGATAATAAAAAAAACTGTAAAGGTTATTAATATAGTTAAGTACACATTAAGATTCATTAATTTCGAAATATTAATTTGAAATTTTTGAACTAAAATTTATTTGTGGAATAGGTCAAACAAGATTAATGTTTTCAATATTTCAAGAGTTATTAATTTAAAAATATATATTTTGAAATTTTATAAATAATTCATTGGGGGGAATAGTCAACCGAGATTGATACAATGTAGTTTTCAATATTTTGAGAGTTATTAATTTTAATTATTAATTTTGAAATTTTCAAAATAAAATTTATTGGTCGAGTGAGTCAAGCGAGATTAATACGGTATAACTTTCAAATTTTAAAAATAAAATTCATTGGTTGAGTGGACCAAATGAGATTAATACATTGTGGTTTTCAATATTTTAAGAGTTATTAATTACAGATATTAATTTTAAAATTTTCAAAATAAAATTCTTTGATGGGGTGGGTCAAGCGAGGTTAATACAATGTAATTTTTTATATTTTAAGAGTTATTATTATTGAAATATTTTTTTGAAATTTTAAAAATTCATTGGTGTAATGGGTCAAGTTAATACAAACTAATTTTTCAAACGAATACAATATAATTCTCAATATAGAGTATAGTTCCAATGCGTTGAAATACATTTTAAATATTAAATATAGTTATGATTTTTAAATTTATTTTTATAATATGATTTATTTTCATGGAAATATTGATCTGATTCAGATGCACAACTAGGAATATAGCATAGGAAAGATAAATCACTGTTAGAAAAATGGATTAGTAATTCACACCAAAAGATTCATGGTGTGCAATAAAGTTTTCGGAATTGATAAATTGACACACAAAATAAACACATACACCGTATATTATTGTAGTAAGCTATTATTTCAATTATGAATAGAGTATTAACAATAAAACAATATATTCATGAATTAAGAAGATATATACTTAAGAGTATTAGAAATATTAGAACAAAATGACTATATTATTTCCCACCAAAAATTGGTTAGAAAAAGAATAAAAAGACTAAAAATGGAACTAGAAAATTATATAGGATAATGGGTTTATCTGAAGAAATAGAAGCGGGATTTAAAGAATTGGAAAGAATTATGAAAGATATAAATAAAAATATCATCTAACTAATAGAAAATACCGAGTAAATTGCAGATTATACTTGCAATAGAATACAAAAAGGACAAAGTGAAATAAAAGACATTAAAGAAACATTATACAATATAAGCAGAGGAAAAGAAATAGATAAAAATGAAGATATTGACAGAATAAAAATCATCCTAGAACAATTAGAAGACCTCTTAAGGCATGAAGAAAATAATAGATGCATAACGAAAAAGGAACTAGAAGAAATTTTGGAAACAAAGAATTTAAACAAAATAGTAATTAAACAAGAACTAGACCAAGAATCATCAAAAATACCTACATCCGTATCCGCATGAAGAGGATAAAGGACGAATATATGGAAACATTAAGAAAATCAAATGATATAGAAGAAATACAACAATTACTGGAACAACTTAAGATTGTTGAAGAGGAGAATAATCAAATACACAAAATTGAGCGTATTAATAAAAAAGAAATAGAAAACAATGAGAATGAGGAAATAATCTTGAATTATAGCTCATCTTCGGAATCTGAAGAAAACCATATAAGAATGGGAAAATGAGAATATAGTGAAAAAAGTCCTAAAAGGAAATAGGAAGAATATAAATATACACCCAACGAAGCTTGGGATAGATATGAAGAAGAAACTATGTATAATAAAGGATACGCAAGAAAAAATAATAATAAATGGACAAAAATTCTAGAAGAATTTAAACATCGATACCATAATACAGGAAATATACTAGACCTTGACTGTATAAGAAATAAAGAAGTTGTCTTATTAAAATGGACTAATGAAATGATATTATTAATCTTAACTGATGAAAAATTTAAACAACTAAACTTTATAGAGAATAAGAACTTTGTGACATTTAAAACATCGGGAAATGTACAAAAGTTTTTAATAGGAATTAAGGATGAAGAATGGATTAGGTATGGAAGAATGGTAGATAATAACATGTACTATGTTAAATTGGTAATGACACTAATTCATCAAGAATTTTTAGGATATAATATAATGGAACAAAAAGAGAAAGCAAATAAATCTCTACTTGAGAATGCTAAGTCACATCTTAATAGAATGCAAATTTGTGATATGTGCCAGATTGAAAGTTTCATCTGCGAATGTCAAAATACTATTATCAATTAGATGAAGAAACTAAGGAGATATATAAATATATTTTCATAGATAAATTACCATATCCATTGAATTCAAAAATTAATAAACTTTGGGAATCAAGACCTGAAGAAACAGCAAATACTTTAGAAGGAGTTATCAAACTTCTATACCAAGAACTTAGAGAACAATGTTTGAATAGAGAAACAATTAGACAATTGAATAGAGGAAGTACTGTCATTTGTTGTGACATTCCAGAGATAGAAAAACCGGGAAAATATGGTTGCGATAGAATAATAAAAAAGAGAAACTACTATAAGAAATCAAACTTACGAAAAACTTACCCTAGAAGGAAGAATTATTATAAAAATAATAAAAAGAAATATTTTAGGAGAAAGAAATCAACACCAAGAAAATATTGCCCAAAGGGAAAAAAGAAATGTGTTTGTTGGATATGTAATGTTGAAGGACATTATGCCAACGAATGCCCTCATAGAAAAGAAAAAGATTTTAAGGAGAAATCAAAATTAATAAAACAAGTTTTTCAGATATATAAACTTGAACCCTTAGAAGAAGAACTAAGTGATTCAGAAATAAGTATATACAAATATACGAGAAGATGAACTATCTTCAACAAAAGCAGAATCCGAATAATACTTATATAAAAATTCTATAGGAAAAAAGTAATAAGGAAACGAGAAGCATATATAGATCTTGGAGCAACTCTTTTGCCTTGCGGCGAAGCCCTCATAGATAAATAGGAAAGACTAGAAAAACCACTAAAAATATAGATTGCAGATGGATCGATGCATCCACTGTATTGGATAGCCAAAAGAATTACTTTAAATATACAAGACAAAATATTTATCATACCTACGATATATAAACAGGAGACAAGTATATATGTAATTATTGGAAATAATTTCTTAAGACTTTATGCACCATTTTGTCAACACTTGAAATATATTACCCTCAAGACACCATATATTTATAAAAAATAACAGCGGGAGATTATCAAAAATTCCAATTATTCACTTTTCTGAATGTATTTACTCATCAAAGTCACGCAAGCTGAACCGTGGCGAGTTAGTTAGCTTAATTTGCACAAAAATTCGACATGCACTAGTAAACCTAGAACCAAATAGAATAATTCCAGCCCATATAGAAGAACTTTTGGATAAAGTATGTAGTGAAAATACTTTAGACCCAAAGATTAACAAAAATACTGAATTAGTTGAATTAAAACTAAAAGATCCAACGAAAGAAGTAAAATGCAAACCAATGATTTACACAAAACAAGATAGAGATGAGTTTGCAAAAGATATTGAAGAAATGTGCCAAAAAGGATTAATTAGACTATCTAATAGCAAGCACTCAGCACCGGCCTTTTATGCAGAGAATCATAATGAAATTAAAATAGGCAAAAGAAGAATGGTAATTAATTACAAACAAATTAATGATGCTATGGAAGGAGATGCCTATTTCCTCCCGAGAAAATACTTAATTATTGAAAGAATTAGAAATATGGATTGGTTTAGCACCTTTGATTGTAAATCAGGTTTTTACCAGATTAGATTGATTGAAGAATCAAAAACATTAACAACATTCAGTTGTCCTCAGGGTCAATATGAATGGAATGCACTTCCAATGGGATTGAAGCAATCGCCGGGAATATTCCAGCGAAGGATAGATTCAATTCTCAAAGAATTCAAAGACTTTTGTCTTATCTATATTGATGATATATTAATCTTTTCTAATAAAGGATGAAATGATCATTTTGAAAAGATAGAATTAGTTCTTAATAAATGTTATGAACATGGAATAGTTTTAAGTAAAAAGATGGTTGTTTTAGCCCAAAATAGAATTAATTACTTAGGACTAGAAATAGAAAAAGGGAAAATAATAATGCAACGGCATGTATTAGAAAAACTTCAGAATTTTCCAACGAAACTAAAGGACAAAAATGATTTACAAAGATTTCTTGAACTATTAACATATATTTCGAATAAAGGTTTTATCAGGAATCTTGCATCAGAAAGGAGGACGCTTCAACAAAAACTAAAGAAGGATGCCCTCTGGACATGGACTGATGAAGATGATAGACTAATTATAAAAATGAAAGACTTATGCCGGGATCTTCCCTAGCTATATCATCCTTTGGATGATGATTTAATTATTATTGAGACTGATGCCTCAAATGACTGATGGGGAGGTGTCAAAACCCCCTGGATACAAAAATGAATTACTATGCCGATACATGCCTGGAACTTTTTCAGACGGTGAAATTAATTATCCTACTCATGAAAAGGAAACACTAGCTTTGATCCGAATGTTGGAAAAACATCAGATTTATATACTGGATAAGGACTTTATTGTCCGAACCGATTCTACTTATGTTGCAGGTTTTAAGAACTTAAACTATAAAGTCACTTACAAACAAGGACGATTGATTAGATGGCAAATGAAACTTGCCGAATATAATTACTCAATCCCCCATATTAAAGGAGATAAAAATATTCTTGCAGATATACTATCAAGAGAATGGAGCAACAAACTACTGAAGCAATAAAGAAGCAGATTCATCTCCAAAGAATGCTAGAGAAGCAGAAAATAATGGAGCTGGACCTAATCAAAGCAAACATTGAAGTACTGGAGTTCCAACTACAAGCAAAAGAAGAATCCTCAAAAGAAGATACTCTGAAAGAAATAAAGCAGCATGTACAAGAAAATACTAAGGAGAAATGGTATGCCGTTTTTAATGGACCATTTCCAGGCATTTACGATGAATGTCATAAAGCAACCCCTCACTGCACTGGAGTTTCCGGAGTCCATCACAAAGGATTTCAAATGAAAGAAGAAGCTGAAAAAGCCATGAAAGACTATCAGGAGAAGACTGTGAAAGAACAAAGCAAGGGCAAAGAAGTTTATCTTGGCCCAAGAACTTTTTCTGAAATAGTAAAAACTCCACCAGAACCAAAGACTTCACTAAGGATACTCGAAAGAGTTCCTTCTTCCATTGATGACTACCAAATTACTTCAAGAAAAGACCATGAACTACAAGTCCAATTTTCGAAAGAAAAATTTCATGAAAACCTAAAAAGACTAACCAACTGGTCCGAGAAAGAAAAAATTAACTGTTTTTACATGGTTAACCGAAATATTTTCGGAGTTAAAGCCATAATTACCCCTGGAGCATCATCTATTCTTGCATTTAATATGTTCCAATCTGGACTTATTGAATGTCTTTATTTAAGCCAAGACTTAGAAGAAATCAAATTATTCCCATATAGTCTGAAAGAAGCCATCCAAAATTACAAATGGAATGTTGCCAAAGACAACTATCTTTTTGAAGTTCTATTCGACTTATCCAGACTTTGCCACTAAGCAACCTTCAAAAAACTTAATCTTCATTGGAGTAAGCAATAACAGCTTTTCCATGAGAGATGAACCAACTGGAGAAGACTATGATGAAGAAAAGATTGTCAGAATTCTAGCTAATCAACTGGCGAGTATTTTTACTCAATGTCAAATTATTGGGAAAGATTCCTTTATTAAAGCCATGTACAAAGGACCACATACTTTGCTTCTAAGCAAAACTAGCGGAAAACTGATCAGAGAAAGGGACTTGGCACTCTTGGCCGAATTTTGAATGACCTTTCTACACACTCCAAGGACTTTCCATGAATTATCAGCCAGCTGTCCTCGACTTGCTGTGCTCAATGATTAAAGAGAATGGGAATCATGCATGTGAAAGATGCGTTGTGAAAAAAGACTGTCGGCAAGAAGACAAGGACTCAGATGAAGCAATAATTGAAGAATGACGTAAGCGCTCACGTCAGCATGTGAATTATTAGAAGTCTGATTAATAGACTCAATAATGTAAGGACTTTTTTGTAAATAGCCTAGCGCTTTTATGCATATAAATAAGCCCTCTTATCTTTGAGGCAAATCAGAGTTTGTAGAGTTTTCACATCTCTCACCTTTGAGAAGTCTCAACTTTGAGAAGTTCTCTCGAATCCTTGAGAGTGGATTCAAATAGGTTCTATGTACTTATCACTACTTCTCATCAATAAAAACTACTTTTATTACTAGAATTTTCTCTCAAACCACTTCACTAGAATTACTTCACGATCGAATTTCAATTTGACTAAAGCGGAAGCAATGATGGACTGAAGAACTCATAAAGAATTTAAGAAGAACCTAAATCACGTATGATTTGTCAACTTTCAACTTTCGATTTACATTAGAAACTAGTTATGTCTGAAATAGAAAGAGAAAAGATTGATAATACTGATGTAGAACACTTACAAATTACTGAAGAAGATGGAAATTATGAAGGAAGTATTTTGATAGATCCAAAATTATTTCAGAAAATTCAAAAAGAAGACTTAAATTTATCAAAAGATGCGAATATGAAGAAACTTGGAGGAATAATGAATAGATTTAATCAGAAAGAAAACATCATATTATGGAAAGATAGTCAATGAAACCCCAATAGATATATCGGAAACACAAGGGAATACTTGTATACAATTATTAAATAAAAAGAAATTAATTGATTTAAAGAGGAATTTAAAAAAGGAAGCACATAGAAAGAAAATAGGATATATTCATATAGGAGTCATACAGGTTCTAATCAAGGCAACCTTTAAAAAAGGAATAGATTCACCAATAGAATTAGTTTTAAAGGACGATAGAATAACAGATCCAAAAGATAAAATACTAGGAGTGATTGAAGGAAATCTAGCTTATGTTAGGCTAAAATTTGAGATACACCCAAATATTGGAATACCATTAGATACCCAGAGATTAGATCAATCATTAACCATGGAACATAGATTTTTGAGAAATAATTTAAAGAGATCCGGAGATAAAATCTTCTCAATTACTTACTGTGTTAACTATGCACTAACAAATTCTCACCATAGTATTACTTTCAGAAATAATGATAGAATAGATATACCAAAAATTTTTGAAGAAATAGGAAAAATTTACTATCCTAAAAGAAATGAATTAACCGAACTAGGAATTTCTATAAGAAATCCAAAATCATTAAGCTTTAGACAGATTCCTAATTACTTTTCCTGAAACAAAATAATAAGGAAGACGAAAACATAAATAAATTGTCAAACCAAGTAAGAGATTTAGCACAATATTTAAGAAATATGATATGAATAAAGAAAAAGAATTAAGAAATATTTATGAAAAATCTTATAATAAAATAAATCAAGATAAAAAGAATATGAAAGAATTTATGAACATCTATGATAATCATCTTAAAGAAGATAAAGAAGACAAAAATCGAAAACAGATAGAAAGATATATTATAGAAAAAGAAAAAGAACTTATTAATCTAAGAAATAAAAAAGAAGAATATAAAAAACAAATAATAGAAAAAATAATATCAACAAGAACACAAATATCATCATCTAGTTATTTTAAAATAACAGCACCACCTTTTGAAGATATCGAATAAAATAATGGAAATATACTCTGAATTTGATGACCAAACCGAAAAAGAAATAATAAGTGTTTTAGTAATGGATTTGCCTATTGATTGTAAGCAACTAATAATTGAAAATATAAAAGCTCAGTATAGACAAGAAGACTATTACTTAGCACATATTTCATTCGATATAGAATGAAATTACATGGAAGAAATATGATTGACCTTTGAATATGATAGATTATCCGATTCTGATATATACGAAGATTATGATTTATTAGATGATTAGGATGAAAAATTACTTCCTAATTGTAAAGATGATGAAAAATTACTTAAGAACAAAGACCGTAAAGGTGGTACCATTTTGGTATCAGATCTAATTACTAATGAATCCTCAAAATATAGAAAATCTTGTTCACAAATTAAGTATGCTAGATCTAACAAATCAAGATGAACTAAAAAGATTAATACAAGAATTAAAAGATGAAGCCACTGATACATATAATAAACACATGGAATATCACTGTGAGTATTGTGATTGTAAAGAATACGAGAGAAAAATAGATTTAATAAAAATCATAATTAATAAACTAAATTTATGGATAGATTAACAACAATCATAGATCCAACGGCTCACAATATGTACGTCACTGTAGCAGGCGTCGTATTGTTGTAAAAAAACTGTGTACAAATAGCACAACTCTAAAGTTTTAGCTTTGAAACCTTATAATTAAAGGGGAGAGAATAAGATAATGCATAGTATTCTTTTATTTCTATCAAAAAAAAAAATGGGTGCTATATTTCTATGAAATTTAAATCTATTTTAATAAGCTATATGTATAGATCTCAATTTGCAGTAACTTGCTTATATAGGAAGGAATAGAGACTTGGTTCCAAAAAAAAATAATAATAGGAAGGAATGGAGATTCTTTTTAAATTGCTTTGACACCTACATTAAAGCATTACTGTTTATTCTTTGGTTAGTTTCTTTTTGTCTTAACCATGAGGCCAGCTAAAAATATCTCTCTCTATATATATTTATATATAGTAGAATAATATACTAATCCAGTGCTGATGCCCTGCTACAAATATTAGTTCATAAAGTGCTAGCATAAGTCAAGCTATAAGGAAAGCTATCATACAAAGGGTGCGTTTGGATAAATAATTTAATTAAGAACTTATCACATAAGACCTTATCGTATGAGAGCTTATGTCATAAGCGCTTGAAGAAAGAAAGGGGCATGAGAGGATTCGAACAGTGAAAAACACAGAGAGGGTGTTTAGTGCATAAGCTCTTATGATAATTCCATAAGCTTCTCTCAGTGACTTATGAAAATAAGTCAAAAACTCCTTATGGGATGACATAAGTTATTTTTATAAGCCCTGTCAAACATACTGCATAAGAACTTATGTCATTAGATAAGTCAAAAGGAGTTTAAATAAGCTCTTCCAAACGCCACCAAAATGTGATGTCTGCAAGCACTTGGTAAAAATCTCAGCTGCAGATTATATATTCTTGCTTATTATACCCAATATGTGTAAGAATCAATAGTTGGCAGAATTTTGGTCCCTAAAGAAAGTGCACAAAACAATAGGGACCATTTATTAGCACAATCTCACACTGGAATTCTTTTTGAAGTGAAGTTAAATTTAATCATATGTAATTACATACATATAATAGGCTACATCACCACTTGGGAAAACGTCAGGTTTTGAAATAACAATGGCATGCTGCAAATATTACAGTAGCATTGTCATGGCTAAAAATAAATGAAACAATATTTTCCCAAGTCATACCATATTTTTCTTTGATTCGGTAGAGGTGGTGGGCGATTTTAACCGAGCAAATAACTCCTGGATGAATGCACTGTCATCCTTCAATAAAGAAACAACCTAAAAATTAAATAACAAACCTTCCATACAAATCAAATCTTACAATGGCATTATTTGCATGTATTATGGAGTTAAGATTTGCAACAGTAGCCTCATCCAATACTCTAGTCAAAACAACATCCTGCAAGCTGTATGAGAAGGCCAGAATCACATAAAAAAAATGCCAAAAAAAAAGAGAGCAAACAACAATAAAAGGCTCAGAAGGAGCCAAACCTTCAAAAAACCAACTCTATATGTCTAATGTATCTTTGATAGCACAGGAATATCTTTATAGGTATGGCCTATATAAGAAAATAGTGATACACTATTAGTAAGAGGTAAAATTTTAAATTTCCTTGCATATCAACAGATCTACCTACCTGCTTCTCTCCTAAAATAAAACAAATAAGCAGGTCACAAAATTTACCCTCCTTAAAAATAACATGCTCTTTTAAGAATTTGAGAAGAATATGAACATAAGGACTTATATATTCTTGCTTATTATACCCAATAAAGACCACCAACCACCTGTCCAAGTTCGACCACCTGTAGATTTTTCATTTACGGTTAAATTTCAACAGTGAATGCTAAGAATGTTGATGGTAAGAATGTTGAGATCACAACGAGGAGAGCTAATATCTTTATGCTTTAGTTTGGTATGTTTATGCCCAGAAACAAGTAAAGCTTCACAATGTTATTCTTAACATCCAAACTGGGATTGCGGCAAATGTGTCACTGCTAAGGCTGGCTGTAACACCATGTTTTTTCGATGCTTTATGTAGTAGTAAATACATATTTAAATGTGTTTATTCTATATTAAATTCAGAGAATGATTTTAATTAAACTAAAATCATTTTCTTGTGTTGTTATATCATATGATGTTACGGTAAAAATTTCAAGTGAAAATTCAGATGGAAGCCAGTTTGCGTTTTCACTGTCGGTACAAGTTTACTAAGCAAAAAAACCTAATTTGACCCTTGAACGAGATAATTAGTGTTTTTATTATGTTTCCTTCCACTTTGGTTATTTTGAAAATTTTCGTTCAAAAATAAAATTAAATAATTTATTCGGGCGAAAACATCGGAAGAATTACGATCGGAAATGCAACCGGGTACGAAATGGAGCAGAATAGGAGACATAAAAGGCTTGACGTGAGATGAGAGAGTGAGGTGACTCACTAGAGGTATGACCTAAGCTACCTCCTAAAAAGTGGTCATGATAACACTTTTTGAAATATAGCATATTATATTCTAAAAACCCATTTTTCTCTCTCTTCTCAAACCAAACAAGGCACAAGGTCAAAACTTGCTCTCCAAGCTCATTCCTGTCTCCTCAATATCGTGCCACTCTCTCCCCTCTCTATATATACCCCTTTCATTTTCACTTTATCATCTTCCTCTTTCAAACTCCATTAAAGTTCATCTTCTTCTTTCTTCTAAAAGTTCAAGCTCTTAAAGCTTTGGTTTTTTTTTTCATCTTTTCTACTTAAGTTCTTCATTAAAGTTCTTCCTTATACTAAGGGTAATGCTCTCATATAAATCTTTTTTCAAGTTTCATATTTTATTTCTTAGTTTACTTTATGTGTTCTTTATATGCTTTAAACTTGTAAAATCTCTCTAAAATGGTAGAAAACTCCTTTTGAGTTGAAACCACTTTCTATAGTCTTGTATTAACTTATATTTTCACATACTAAGAGGTTGTGTAAAACAAAAATCTCTATCAATCTCTTCCAATGAAGGCCGAATGCTTGCATTTGTGATTTAGGAAGTTTTGTTTCAACTTTTGCAATATGATCATGTGTTTGAGTTTCTAACTATCCCTTGATCTTTAATATATAAATCTTGGAAGTTTTAATAGCTTGTTCCTATGATGACTGAAAAATATGAATAAGTAGGCCTAGGATACTATGTTTCAACTTTCCAAGTATTGATCATGGATTTAGAACTCTTAATAACTTGTTTATTTTATGTTATTAAAGCTAGTATGTGTTACTTTCATTTTTCCAGGATGATCATGGACTTGAGCTCCATAAGATATTTGGATGCCAAGTCTAAGAGATTGGAAAGTTTAAGGATTTATAACTTGTTTATTTTATGTTATTAAAGCTAGTATGTGTTACTTTCATTTTTCCAAGATGATCATGGACTTGAGCTCCATAAGATATTTGGATGCTAAGTCTAAGAGATTGGAAAGTTTAAGGATTTATAACTTGTTTATTTTATGTTATTAAAGCTAGTATGTGTTATTTTCATTTTTCCAAGATGATCATGGACTTGAGCTCCATAAGATATTTGGATGCTAAGTCTAAGAGATTGGAAAGTTTAAAGATCTCTAGCCTATGAATCCTATGAAGGCCGAACCTAGAAGGTTATAGACCTAGGATACCTTGTTCTTATTTTTCCAAAATGATCATGGTTTTGAGCTCCTTAACACATATGGATGCTAAACCTAAGAGATTGGAAAGTTTAGTAAATTCTAGCCTATTTTACTAGCCTTGGCCGAATGCCCTATGTTTTTAACTTAGTGGAATTTTAATTCAACTTTGTTAAATGATCATTGTTTATGAATTCCTAACACTTAAGGATCATAAATCCATGAGTTGTATAATTTTCGGGAATCTCTAACCCTAAGAACTAGTCTTGGCCGAGCCTATACCTTGTGGTTTAGTGTTCTTGTTTGATTTTAACTTGTGATTTTGTGTTCATAACCTTAAACCTCCATCACGGAGGAAACGAGGATATTCGTGGCATACCTCTACGAGCATATAATCTCCTTACCTTCACGGAAGGTAAGAGGGGATTGCCTAGGGATATTCAATGACTATATGCATGTGTGTATATGTTTACTTGAGTGATTTGAATATTATTGTGATATTGAGCCAATACTTGAATAACTTGTTTACTTGAACTATTGTGGTTATTACTTGAAGTTGAACATTACTTGCTTTAAAGTTTTATGAATTATATATATGTGATGAACTGTCGTTAATTGAGATATTATTGTTGAGAATATATTACTGTTGATTGAAATTTGAGAAGTCGGACTTAAGTCTGTGCACAATGATTATAAAGGATTAAAAGCCTTAATAAGCCTTGAATAGAACTTTGAAAGTATTGGTTTCATTTATAAAAGTTCCTTGTTTAAAACGCTTACTTCAAGAAAATGAGATTCTTATTTTGAAAAGAAACGTTGAAGTGTTTTTAAGACAATAGAAACTACCTTTTTATGATCCAAAGTTGGTACGAGATAAAACCTTTTTCGAACTATGTGTTTTATGAAGGAAAACCCCTTTGAAAATATTTGACTTTATTTCATCAAGGATTTCAAAAGCAAACGAATTTCCTAAATGTTTTATCAAATAATTTGTAAAGGAAAAGATTTTCTCCTAAATGATTTAGAAACTTTCCGGTTACTTGGATAAGTGACCGAGGTTTTGCTTTGGTTTTTGATTTTCACTGAGCGAAGAGTAAGCACATGTGAGAGAGAATACTAGTTCGCGAGACGTCGCCTCTAGTATTCAGTTTATGCACGTGATCTGGGATCCGTGTCAAGAATTATGGGTCAAGGGTCCCAATCGTGATATTATGGGCTAGGAGTCCTAATTTTGAAATTGAGGACTGTGTGTCTTAATTTCGTTGTTATGGACTAGGAGTCCTTATCATGTTGAAATAAAACATGGATAAAATTACAATTGTTTCTACAACCACAACCTCGGACTGCGGCATCGGTCTAAGGTGTTGTGATCGAGCACTCAGACTGTGTGTCATGTGTTATTGATTTTCAAGTAATGAAAATTGTGAATAGTCGTTAGCTTTGGGCTTCGACAACGGAAAATAGTGAACACAAAGAAAAGTCTTGATAATGAAAAGTCTTTTATTCATATGCATTTCCCCTTAGCAGACGTGCTTGAGTTATCCGAATACCCGCTTAAGATGTGGTATTCGATGAGATATACATCCGAATGGCCGTTATAAGGGATTCGTGATGATGTTGATCCGGGAGCATGGGGTGATGGAGATAACTTGCCAAACGGGGCGTATGAGCTTGATCAACTCTTTCTTTCTTATTGATAAAAAGGTGATGGGATCTCATGAGATTAAGATTAGAGCCTGATGATTGAAGTGTCATGCATTATCTTTATAAAATTGATTGATTCGGGTATGAGACCCACTGAAATAATACTTGTTGTTTACCTATGAGTAATGTTTAAAATGTTAATATGCCAAGGTGTTGTATGTATCATGTGTATGGTTGTTGTATGATACATCCATTTGCCGGTGTCTCACTCTTACAGTTATATCAGGTCTCTACGGGTTTTGCTGTAGTACCTTGGTACTCTAGTACCGATGTTGCAGAGGAGTCTTTCTAAGTCATCACTTGAAGACCTAGTGTTAGAAGTTGGGAAAGTATTCTGATTGGGGTACCTCTCCAATGAATATTTGATAGAATGACCAGCTTAGGAGTCTGAGTTGGGGTTGTATATCTAAAGAGATCGGTAAATGTAGTGTTGTATACATCCATCTGTAGTTTGAACTTTTTCTTTCGAAAGTGGAAACCTAGAGAAATTTTGTATGTCATGGAAACTTTGTTATGAATGTGACTTTACGTTTTGAATGTATGAACGATGGATTTCAGAGTTATCCTTAAAGAAAAAAATTTTACCCCAGTTTTTTGACTTAAAAGAAAACAATTTTCCGAAAGCAACCAGCAAATTATCTTTTAATTTACTTCCGCATGTGTTACGTAGTAATGCCTAAGGGGGCGTTACACTGGCAAAATTATCCGTTTATCCGTTATCCATCCAGTCCATCCATGAGAAAATCCATCCATCTATAAAAAATATATATATAAATGGATTGGATTGTTTTTGTAGTGGATGGTTTATGATCCATCCAATTATTTTCTAAATCCATTGGACCAACAACCAAAAAGTAGTGGATAAATTTTTATCTGTTCCAAATATATTTTTTTAAATCATTTTCAAAAAAAAAATTCCATGTAATTTTCTCCTGTTTCTATTATTTTCTCTTCATTATTTTCAAATTTGTTTATTTGTTTTTGTTTTTTTATTAACTAATTAAAAGTGATAAAAAAACATCACATGCTCCGTAAAACAACGAGGTGGTGATATATTTGAAGTTTCGAACTGTTATTTAAAATATTTTCAACTAATTATCAATGTGAATTACCAGGACCAAATGAAAGCAAAATTGTATTTCGCTATTGCACTGTACGAAAACTTCCATGCTTCCAATTCCAACGATGATTATTGGGATGTGGATTCACTGCAGTCCAAATATTGATTGCAGATGATCCTAGCCTCACAAAATATTTTTTAACATAAAAAATGAAAACATAAATCTTAAACTTTTGTTTTTCTACCGTTAGATGATAACTGCGTCTCCCTGCAGTCACTTTCGGACTGCAGGAAATCCTGGTCCGTGATTACTGGGTAGGTTACGGAATAGAGAGAGAAAGAGAGGGTAGAGAGAGAAAATATAGAGGAGAGAGAGAGAGGGAGAGGGAATGGAGAGAAAATATTTTAAAAAATATATAAAATTATTTAATTTTTAATAAAAACTATTTAATTTTCAAAAATATTTTCGTGGATGGATCGGATATCCATCCGCAAAATAGTCGTTGATGGATGGATTGGATGGTTCTTATTGAATGGATCATGGATGGATTGAATATTTTTAATAAAATTTTAATGGATCATAATGGATTAATGGATTGTTTCTAATCCATCCATTATAATTGGAATAAAAATTTATCTAATCCATCTATTTGCCACCCCTAGTCATAGCCATGTATAATGCTTTGTTACCAGAGGGGAAGAAATAAAAGATTTGTGGATACTTACCTTAGGAAACCACGTATATTGAAGAGTAGATAGTTTTTCTACTTGGTATCGGGAAGAATCATGAAAATAAATGGAATTACAACATTAAAAAAATAAGTGAATGAATGGCAATAATCTTTTGGAAAGTTCAATGGATATAGCTCGACCCACTAACATGTGAATGTAAAAATCTGATTTGTGCTACAAATGCTGTGCTCTTTGATGAATCGTTGACGTTGTGGTTGCTTATGCCTTTTGTTTCCTATAGAGATAGAGATGATGATTCCTCTGTACTTTTCCAATGAAACATGGCTTCCTTTTTACTATGAAAAATGTGCCAGCTTGCTTTTACTTTTACTTAGCTAAAACTTAGTGTTCCTGCTGAGATCCGACTTGCCGGATCTTAGCCATAGAACGTTGACCAAGGATGGATATAGAGGTTGTTTTAGATTATAGGTTGACAGAATACTTGTGTTCCAGTCCCACGTATCCCAATGGGAATCAAAGCCAGACGTATTTCTGAGTTCAACCCTTGGCCAAGCAGTGAGTCAATCCCTTAATCTTGTATCCGATGTACACCAGTGGGCAAGGACTCTTCCTTAGTCTCTTGGTTCACCCGACACCTCTAATACGCTTTAAGGGAGATCACCAAGGTTAGCAAAAATATCTTCCTCTTAGGGTTCTTCCTCCTTTTCTAGAGGTAGAGGAGTCATCCGATCCTCATTTCTAGGATCGGGTTTATCTCTTTTTATCACTTATCTCTTTAGCCAAACTCCAACCTCCTCCTTATCTGATAAGGCTTAACCCTTATGTAAGATGAGATTGTTAGTTGAGTTCTAGATAAGTGTTATCGTTAATTAGTTGGGTTTCCGAGCTCGGCGGTCGAGCTTGCCACCTAGGCCAGTACACAAGCCTCCTAAGCTTTGAGCTTGAAAGAGCGTAAAAGTTTTCATGACAAAGCCGAGCTTGGCCTTAGAATCATTTTTGGAGACTTCAAGGTTTATTAAATAAAACTTCTTCCCTTTTTTGCCACGATTCGATGACCGATCTTTACACCTCGGCCAATGTTTGAGTTTGGCGATCTTTGATAGGTGAGCTTAATAATCAAGAATGAATACTCAGACTCTTTTAGATTATAGCTTGACAGAATGTTATATTCTGGTCCTACGTATCCTGAAAAGAATCAAAGCTAACGTAGTTCTCTATTCACTCTTAGCCAAAGTGAATCTTTCTTTTGGGGTCTTACCCTCTTTATAATAGGGTCCCCTGATTTGTTCTCTTAGAGATTAGATTCTTATCTCTTATCCCTTAAACCGACTTCGAGATATACCATCTCCTTATTCGATAAGACTTATCTCTTATAACCATATAAGGTTGTTTGAGATAAGTCTCAACTTAATCTTATCTTTTCCATTCTTGGAGAATCGGATGCTCAAGCTCGGTGGCCGAGCTTCACACCTCGGCCAATACACAAGTCCCCCCAAGCTTTGAGCTCAAAAGAGCGTAAAATCTTTCATGATAGAAGCCAAGCTTGTCTTTAATATTTACCTCGGAGAGCCTAGGATTTATAGTGTAAGCCTTCTCCCTTTGTTTGCCTGAGTTCGGTTACCGATCTTTATATATCGGTCAACACTTGAGTTTAGTGTGCTCAGTTAATGAGCCTAATAATTCCCCCTTTGATTATTTGGGTTTGGTAGCCGAGCTTTGACTCTCGGCTAATACTTTAGGGTGGTAGGCTCGGTGACTATGATGAAGATCTCGGCCAATACATGCAAGCCCCCCAGGCTCTGAACTTTGAAAAAGCGAAAGAGTTTATCGAAGTTTCTATATTGCCGAGCTTAGTCATACTATGGCATTTAACCTTTTACCTTGTCCATCTGGGCTTCTAAAACCAAGTTTTTCTTTCTTGGACTTAGTTGAGTGTAACAGAACTTGATCTTGACTATAACCGCATGGGTAGTAATAGACATAGTAAGAACATGTTCTGAAAAGAAGATATTTCAATCTTGACATTAAGTTTAGATGCTGGTAGTTGAGATCCCTCTTATCAATGATTCAGGCTCAAACCGACCTTTTGGAAAGTAAAGCTCAAACTCGGTCATTAGAAATTTACCTCAGGCTTGTATTTTAGAAGAAATCTTTGATGTACTCAAGATGCTTATCTTGAGAGTTTGAACTCGACTCCCTTTTTCCGAGTGTAGCTTGGTCTTTGAAGCTTTTTATAACGAGAGCTCTTAACCTTTTGAACGCGCTGTCGCGCACGCGTCAAAAATCGAGCGATTGTAAAAATATGTAGATAGGGAGCGACAACTCGAGTATCGTCTCACAAGGACTCTTGGATTGTTGTTAACAGAAAAGTCAGTTTTTGGGGGGTTGAGATTTAAAACTAAATTAAGGAAACAGAGCAGAAAATAATGCAAATAAAATAACTATCAAATAGCTAAATAATTAACCTTGCCTATCATTGGTTTACATAATTCCATGCCCTAAGCAGATTCTAAACCCTTTTCGATTGTAGCATCAATTAACAAGCGAAATCAACGCTACGAGACATATGTTCCTATTCCCGAATTAAGCAAACGGGGTGAAGCACTCATGAACTAAGCGAACATGAACGAACACACGCAAATTAAGCAAACGCGATTAAGTATAGGAACACACAATCATCGAAATAAATCAACACCTATTCTATACGATTCTGAATTAAGCAAACAGAACATATAAAACAAGTATTGAAAGAGATTAGCATAAAGTTCAGAAATTACAAAACCTCAAGTGACGGCGGAACCCGATTACAGTAGATTAATCAAGGAGACTAGTTCTCCATTACAAACATAAACCCTAATCTTGCAGCCGTCTAAACTAAAGAGAAGAAAAGATAAAAACCCCACTGTTCTGCCATAAAACAAACTTAAATACAGATTCTGGATTCCGTTAGCTCGCGAGGCGAGCATACCTTCACGAGGCTAATATTATGAACAATCTTCAGTGTTTAGCTCTCTCGAGAGGCGAGCTTATCATTCGCGAGGCGAGACTCTTCAAATTCCAAACTGTCACAGCCGTGACCTTCAACACGGGTAAGCCGTGATGGCTTCTGGTCTTCCAGGGTTGGATTACTCGCGAGGCGAGTCAAGTATTCGCGGGGTGAGACAGAGAGGATTGCATTTTCTGGCACAGCCACGCTTCATGTTCGCGAGGCGAGTAGCCTCTCGCGGGGCGAAGAATCCAAAACTGCTTCACTTTATTAACCTGAAAACAAGAATTAACAGTAAGTACTTTATTCGACTCTAAATCAACTAAATTTACCTAAAAATACTCTATAGACTCAAAATGCTGCTTGAAGACAATCAAGACTAATTTGGGCGAAAATGGGATATAATTAGCACAAAACCACGGTCATACTAGCCATAAAACTAGATGAGCCAGAGGCTGATCAAAATACCCCAAACTTAAACTTTGCTTGTCCCCAAGCAAACTAAAACTCAAAAACTTAAAAAAAAACTCAAGACATGGCAAGCTTAAAGGATTTAATCAACTTTGCACAAATTTCATGCAATTTCATCAAAACAGTTTTCTTCAATGTTCCCCCCTTTCAAACAAAGCAATCCCCACATGCATTCACTCTAAACACTTGAGAACTTCATCATTCAAGCAATCAGTTCAAGCAAGGGATCCAAGTTACACACAAGAGGGAGATCACCAAATTCAAACAATCGCCTTCCTCACAAGGGCATTTAGTGTTTCACTCATCCGCTCAGTTTGTCTAGGTTATCAACATTTCACTCAATTTCACTTTTAAGAGCACTTCCCATGAATTTGATTTTCATCTCAAAATGGTTCCCACGGAAACATGCATGCAACATCAAAAGGTCTTTTAAGGTTGTAATGGGGCTTGGCTAAAGGTAGGATATACAAAGGTACTAGGCTTAAGTCCCTAGGAACTAAGAGAGCATGAGCATTTTTACACTTTGAATTTCTACTCAGATTCCTTTTTCCATTTTTTCTTTATGCTTCTGGTGACTACAACCTTTTTCTTCAAATAGCCTTTTTGACATTTTTGCACTTTTATTATTTTTTTTCTTTTTTTTTTCTCAATCCCAAACAACACATTACACCTTGTAGCCACCCCAAACTTAGTTTCTTGCAAACCTTCTCTTGCTAAGATTCCATGCTCTCCTAATCCTCAGATCGGGTTCACACGGTCTTTCCAGATTTAGGCTCATAACATAAGGTCATCAAGAATTAACAGGCTAATTAGGCTCAAAGGGGCTAACAAAGGAACATACATTAGGAATTGGTTCTTTTCAGTCCAAGTGGTTATTTACAAAGAAAATGCCTAAATCATTTGATGCAATCACATAAACATGCAAACCAAGAAGAGACTCAAGTAAATTCGGGAAAGTGCAACTCAAAAGTGATACACACAGTTAAAAACATGTTGGAGGCTCAAATCCTCACCTGGACATTTTTGCAAATTGTTTGACCGAGATTCTATCCCTAGTGTGTGCTTCCCTTCACCCCAAACTTATCATAAATCATGCCATCACAACAAAATATCTCAAAGTTCAGTTTTCAATTCTTCAAATGGGGATCAATTTTTCAATTTTCAAGACCTAGGGGGAAAACAGTCAACACATAACATGCAATCCATCTATGCAAATTCAATTAAAATCCAGCAAGCTATCCAACACAAGACTCAACACACAAAAGCTCTTGATCTTCTCAAATTATTCAGGAGCTAAAAGAAAACAAAACAAAAACAAAGCAAGGCAAAGCAAATTAAAAAGAGTAAGGTTTAGAGAAAACTCATGGGGGCGGTTCCACCGGGATCCCACTGTCTGTGATACAGCGGCCACGGAATGCTCAAATTGCAATATGATCCTCCCGGATCCCATGGCATGCAGCATAAGTATGGGAGTGGGCACTTGACAATTATGGTGACTCCTTCAAGTGCAGCGGACTTCTCACTCCCTTTCAGGTCAAAGATGACCTCCTTGTCAACCTTGTCAACAAAGTCCTCCCAATAAAATCGGGGTTCATCCTCTTGGACTGGCTACAGTGTCTTCATATCCAAGGGTGCAAAATCCAGAGGATTGAACTCCATCACTGGTGGTTCCACAGGGGAAGGTGGCAAACAGGTAGCTGGGGTCTCCGATGCTGCTTCATCTTCTGCACGATCTTCATTCACTGCATTACCAGATCCATCACCTGCTAAACCTGCAGAAATCTCAGCACACACCACACAAGGGTTAGTGTTAGTACAGTCAATACATATAGTACAACAAACTAAATCAGTAAAGGCTAGAATGTCTGGAAATCCAACACTCAGTTCATCCATCTCATCACTTTCAACACATGCATATGAATTAATTGAATCATCTACTTCCAAAGGGTCTTCATCATCCTCAAGCATGGTGAAGCAGATGTCCTCCTGATCCTCATTTTCTATGTTTCCTGGCCGAACAGGGCCCTCAACCTCATATGTCTCCTGTTCCATATGGACGTTTTGCTCTTCATACCTTTCAAAACATGCTACACATGAAGCAGAGTCAGTACAATCAACACATGAAGTATAATAGATAGAATCAGGAAAGGTATGAATATCTGGAGATTCAACACACAGTTCATCAATAGAAGCATCCTTGACATCATTATCAAAATTATCCTCAGAGGAAGTATTGTCAAGAACAACTACTTGTGAATCTGTATGTTCTTCAAGGGGATGTGGAGTTTGCAAAGTGTTAATGCTAGCATCCGTTCGCTGCTGAAACTGTGTCTGTGAGGCCTGAAACTGTCCAATTTGCTGCTGAAAAAGTGTAGTCATTTGTGCAGTCATTTGCTCGAATAGGTCCTCTAGTGAAGGTCCAGAAGGTGCAGAGGTGGTCACTTGGGGAGGATTCTGTGGTGGTGCCAGCGGTAACATCAGTTGTGAGTCCCCATACCAAGGGTTTGGATGGTTTCCCCAGCTGGGGTGGTACTCATCAGTGGAAGGGTCAGGAATGTTGTGCCTGATTGATGCAACTCTGAAGGCAGGAAATTATCTCTCTAAGAAGAGCTTCTTCAAATCGTTCCAGGTGGTAACAGAGCTTGGCTCAAGATAGTACAGCCAATCCTTTGCAGCTCCCTGTAGTGAAAACGGGAAGGCTCTCAGCTTGATGTGGTCTTCTGTTATTCCTTTAGGTCTCAGCATTGTAGAACAAACAATCTGGAATTCCCTCAGATGCTCCTGCGGATTCTCACCTGCAAGACCACTAAACCTTGGCAACCGATGTATTAAACCAGGAGGGTCATGATAATATATGCATGGTGGTTCATAATTAACATTAGGCATATAATCATGCATGCAATTATCCATGGGATAGACATTAGGCATATAATTTTGCATGTAGTTATCCATACTAAGGTTCACAACCAGACAAAGCAGCCAAGACTAATTCAGTAATGCAAAAGTTTTTTTTTCTGTTAATAACAACAAGAGTCCCCGGCAACGGCGCCAATTTTTGAACGCGCTGTCGTGCACGCGTCAAAAAGCAAGTGATTGTAAAAATATGTATATAGGGAGCGACAACTCGAGTATCGTCTCACAAGGACTCTTGGATTGTTGTTAATATAAAAGTCAGTTTTTGGGGGGTTGAGATTTAAAACTAAATTAAGGAAACAGAGCAGAAAATAATGCAAATAAAATAACTATCAAATAGCTAAAAAACGATTAACCTACTGTTCTCGGTTTCCCACTATCATTGGTTTACATAATTCCATGCCCTAAGCAGATTCTAAACCCTTTTCGATTGTAGCATCAATTAACAAGCGAAATCAATGCTACGAGACATATGTTCCTATTCCTGAATTAAGCAAACGGGGTGAAGCACTCATGAACTAAGCGAACATGAACGAACACACGCGAATTAAGCAAATGCGATTAAGTATAGGAACACACAATCATCGAAATAAATCAACACCTATTCTATATGATTCTGAATTAAGCAAACAGAACATATAAAACAAGTATTGAAAGAGATTAGCATCAAGTTCAGAAATTACAAAACCTCAAGTGACGGCGGAACCCGATTACAGTAGATTAATCAAGGAGACTAGTTCTCCATTACAAACATAAACCCTAATCTTGCAGCCGTCTAAACTAAAGAGAAGAAAAGATAAAAACCCCACTGTTCTGCCATAAAACAAACTTAAATACAGATTATGGATTCCGCTAGCTCGCGAGGCGAGCATACCTTCGCGAGGCTAATATTATGAATAGTCTTTAGTGTTTGGCTCTCTCGCGAGGCGAGCTTATCATTCGCGAGGCGAGACTCTTCAAATTCCAAACTGTCACAGCCGTGACCTTCAACGCGGGTAAGCCGTGATGGCTTCTGGTCTTCCAATGTTGGATTACTCGCGAGGCGAGTCAAGTATAAGCGGGGAGAGGATTGCATTTTCTGGCACAGTCACGCTTCATGTTCGAGAGGCGATCCAAAACTGTTTCACTTTATTAACTTGAAAACAAGAATTAACAGTAAGTACTTTATTCGACTCTAAATCAACTAAATTAACCTAAAAATACTCTAGAGACTCAAAATGCTGCTTGAAGACAATCAAGTCTAATTTGGGAGAAAATGGGATATAATTAGCACAAAACCACGGTCATACTAGCCATAAAACTAGATGAGCCAGAGGCTGATCACCTTTCAGCCGAGTAGCTCTTAACCTTTCATCCGGTGGGTTTTGAAATACCTACTAACTTAAAGCTTTCCTAATAGCTTTGAAGGTGTGCCTCGGAATAAGCTTTCCTAATAGCTCTTCCAATTTGTATGAGAAAATAGTTGAATACAAGTCCTTCATAATAACAATCGAGTTGTAGACTAAGAGATATCCTTCCTCTGTAATTTCCGAGCTTGGTGTAGGATAAGAAAATATCCTTCCTTTATGCCATAAGTCCCCCCATGCTCTGAGCTTGAAATAAGTGAAAGAGCTTAAATGTCAACCCGCATATCTTAACACGTTTTTTGGTGCTGAGGACTTTGGATTATGATTCGCGGGAGCATTGCTTAAAAATTTGTTTTTTGTAGAACCAAGTCTTTCTTGGGTTATCGGCTTACTTGGCCGAGCACAGCTTGGATTTTTGTGCGGAGCCAGGTCTTACTTGAGATTCTGGCTTATTTGGCCGAACACTACCAGGATTTCCTTCAAATCTTAGTGATGCGTGATTTTTAAAACAGGTAAGTGCACCTTGTCGCAAACAAGTAATACGGTGGTGAGACCGGATATCGTCCTCAGGGATCGGTTGCCAATTACCAATTCACAAACTCAACAACTATCTAGACTAAACTATGGTATGAAGGGAGATCAAAACATAAAATAAAATAAAGCAATAAAATATTTTTGGTCTTTTGGGTATTTTATCGAACACTTGGAAGGCAACAGAAATGCGGTTAAAATTGTCAAGGTTAGACTACACTAATCCTCCCTTAATTGCAATAAAATGATTAGCAACGCAAGTCCTAATTCAATTATGACAATCAAGCCTTTTTAAATACTCAAACCCTAATGTCTTAGGTGGAATGAGCCTAAAATCTCAAATTAAGCCCTAATGTCTTAGGTGGAATAACCTGAGATTTTGCATTAAGAGTCAAGACTTATAAGATTGCAAGCACCCCAAGACCTATGTCTAGGTTCATGAACTACTTGCCATTTGATTCATGAGCATGCCCTAACATCAATCTTTCAATTTTTTATCAAAGCAACAAATCATTCCATTGGTAGCTAAGCCAAGAAAAGCATTAAGCATAGAATCAAACACTCATAAAGAAATAGAAACTTGCATTGAAACCAAATCAAATACAAACAAGTTCAGAAAAGCTACATCTAACCCCAACAACTAGGGGATTTAACTACTCATGATAAATGACAATACAAAAGAGAAGGAGAGAAGAGATGAAGAACACTCATAGAAGAATACTCCAATCTTCCTCCATTCCCAGAGCAAGGAAAACCTCCTTTTTCAGGGTTGGAACCCTAGTCCAGCCGCAGCCTCCAAGTGCCTCCAAGTGCCCCTCCAAGCTCTCCAATTCTGCATCAGAACAGCCTATAAATAGGGGTTCTGAGTTTTGTGCGCTCGCGGGGAGAGCCATAGCTCGTGAGGCGAATCTTAAAAATATGATCTTCAGGAATTGGTTCTCTCGCGAGGCGAGCTAGTGATTCGCGAGACGAGACAGAAAGGTGACTGCTGCTGTTCAGACTGGTCTTCAGGCTCGCGAGGCGAAAGTCCCAGAATTCCTTTTTCATGTTTTCTTCATCTTCCTTGACTCTAAGAGCTTCCCTTTTTTAACCTGAAATTGTAAGATAGTATTAAATGTTTTATTTGACTCAAAATTTACTAAAATATCCTAAAAACTACTTAAGAGACTCAAAGTGTTACTTGAGGACAATTAAATCTAATTTGGGCGAAAATGAGATAAAATTAGCACAAAACCATGGCTTTTTCTAGTTATAAAACTAGATGAGCCAGAGGCTAATCACTTAGGTCTCTAACATGCATGATCTGCTGCGGACATTATCCTGGCGAAAAGGTGTTGTGCTCAATCTAGACTTTTTAGTGCGAGGGAGGGAGCATTGCTCGACCTCGAATTGGGTTTTCAGTGCGAGGGAACAATGCTCGACCTCAACTTGGTTTTTCAGTGCGAGTGAACAATGCTCGACCTCGACTTTTTTCAGTGCGAGGTTGCAATGCTCGACCTCGACTTTTTTTTCAGTGCGAGGGAGCGATGCCCGACCTTGAATTTTTTCAGTGTGTAGTGCGAGGGAGGGAGCATTGCTCGACCTCGACTTGGTTTTTCAGTACAAGGGAACAATGCTCGACCTCGACTTTGTTTTTCAGTGCGAGGGAGTAATGCTCTACCTCGACTTTTTTCAGTGCGTAGTGCGAGGGAGGGAGCATTGCTCGACCTCGACTTGGTTTTTGAGTACGAGGGAATAATACTTGACCTAGACTTTCTGGTGCGAGGGAGCAATACTCGACCTCGGCTTTTTGGGCTTCTGCCCTTTGTTCTTGGCTAGATGATTTTAACTCGGGTCCTTTAGTGGATTCTCATGTTCTTAAGCCAGCATATACTCGGATTTTACTAGAATAGGACCCTGGCGCGAGCATGGAAGTCGCGGCTACTTATGCTCTTCGAGTCTCCTCCATTACTCGTTTTTCGAGTCACGAGCTTTCTAATAATGTGAAGAAGATGAAAAGCATGAAGGTTGAAGCTGCCCGAACTTTGCGCACTAGGGATGAGCTTGAAAAAGCTGTGGCAAAGTGTGAAGAGCAGGCTCGGCTAATTGGGTAATTGAAAACTCGAAATGTCGAGCTTGAGAAGACCAACCCCTCTCCTCAATCTGATCTCTCTAAAAAGAAAATGAAATGATTGACTTTCAGAGGGCTGCCAAGGCTTTAAAGCTTTCCCTTGACAATCTTCAGCAGTCTCTTGCTGGTGATAAAAAGGCTAATTGCAAGCTTCAGTTTGAGTTGAAGGAAGCCGAAGCCTAGATTATTACGGAACGCATTTCCGGGTTCTTGCGTGCTATAAAACAAATCCAGTGCTTTCTTTCTGATTCTGATCTTTCGAGAGCCGGTGTGGACAAGGATTTTAATAAGGATGACGTTATGGTTCCTTTGACCGAGCTCGATGATGAGGAAGAGGAGAATAATTAAGAGCAGGTTGTGAGAGAGGAGGGGAACAGAGGAACTGAAGTGGCCGTGCTCGCGCTATCCTCGGTTGCTTTTCCGCTAGCTGAAGACAATATTGGTTTCAACCTTGACGGAGTCTTTGCTCATGGGAGTGCCCATGAGTAACTTAGCAAATTTTTAAGATATTTTGTACTCTTGGCTATGCCCTATGTACTTTTGCTCTATGAATGATAAAGACTTCATGCTTCGGGAACATTATCCCAGGTTCTGCCCTTTTTTTTTTGCTTATGGTATTTAACCAAGCATTTGGATTTACTCGATTAACTTTCTTAAGTTTTTACTCGCCTTTTATGCTTAGCATTTTAATTTGGTCTCGTGAGCTTTTTGAGCTCGGCCCTATCGTAGTTAACTATTTCAGGTTTTTCTTGCTTACCTTTTTAGGTTCGGCCTTTCGATTTAAGCTCGGTCGGCCACTTCGGTCAGGCATTTCGATTACAGCTCGGTCAACCTTTTTAGGTTCTTTGTTTACCTTTTTAGGCCCGACATTTCGACTTTAGCTCGGTCAATTTTAGCTCGATCAACCTTTTAAGGTTCTTTTTTACCTTTTTAGGTCTAGCATTTCGAATTTAGCTCGGTCGATTTCAGTGCAGTCAACCTCTTTAGGACTTTATTTTGCTTTTTTAGGTTCGGCATTTCGACTTTAACTTGGTCGATTTTAGCACGATCAACCTTTTTAGGCTTTTGCCTTTTTAGGTTTGGCATTTCGACTTTAACTTGGTCGATTTCAGCGCAGTCAACCTCTTTAGGACTTTGTTTTGCCTTTTTAGGTTCGGCATTTCGACTTTAACTTGGTCGATTTCAGCACGATCAACCTTATTAGGCTTTTGCCTTTTTAGGCTTTTGTTTACCTCCTTAGGATTTTATTACCCTTTTTGGTTATGGTTACCATTGTAGGTTTGGACGTTCGACTCGGCACCTCAGTTTTTGCTCTATCAACCATTTTAGGTTGTTTGTCCTTTTTCTCTTTTTAGAGCGTGGCGATGCCGCCATCCTGGAATTTGACTGTAATATTGGTGGCGTGATTTGGATGCGGCAGGGGTGTTGGAAGATGCACAAACCACGTTTGGTGGCATCAACTTAACACCATGGGCAGTGCTGTGGGAAACACTCCTCCCTTGAAGTGCATTGCTTTCCTTCTCAAAAATTGATATTTCTTTCTTCTCGAATTAGCAAGGCTTTATAGAAACAATTTGATACTATCAAGAAATAGAGTTTATCTCATCATGGCGGTAGATCCTGGTGAGTGGCCTTACGGCGGAGTCCTAGCTCGTCGACTTGATGAAGTAAAAGCTGCTTGTGGAGGTCGAAGATCAGGTGAAGGGCGTTGGGTTTGTAATGGCCAACTTTCAATGAGGTCGACCCGTCATGGCCGAGTTCACCAAGGTCGAGCTGCTATTGTCAGGTTCTCTAACGTCAATCTGTGGTGACCGACTACCGAGCTCTCCGAGGTACCTTCTTCTGTTTTCCGAGGCCAAGTTGTGGTGAACGAGCTATCTAAGGTACCCTATTTAGTTCTCCGAGACCAAGCTATGGTGGTCTAGCTTTCTAAGATACCTTCTTCTGTTCTCCGCCATCATCGTTCTCCATACTTCGGGACCGTGAAAGTCCATCTCCCTCGCCGAAGAAGAGTTCTAAGTCACTCCGGGTCCGGGGAGTGCTGCACATAGTGACATCGACAATTAGACACTGAAAACGTTAGTGTGAACCTTGGGTCTATGTCACCTTATGCACAAGTTGGCATGTTACTGTCAAGACTGAACCACATTAATTCGTCATACTCGTTCTCAAGGGAGCGACGAATGCTTCTCAATGCATCGAAGTGGGACTCCTTGACTCGAGGGAGAATAAGATGACTCAACTCAAAATATTATCCCAAGCTCTGCCTTTTTTTAAAATAAAAAATTAAATATATTTCTTAATATCATGCTTTGCGGATCCAAGATAAACTAGGATATATTCTGCAGTATTTGATTTTTAAATTAGTAAATCTACTAGGGTACGTGCAATATACACGCTAACACTTAAGCTCTTTAAGATACTTTTATTCTAGTAGCTTAAGTATTTTGCTAAAGATGGCCTATTGTTTACTGGTTTTCATCACACATAGGCTCTGTCATCAAATTATGCATCAAGCAAGAGAAAAAGATAGAGAACAATATCACCTGGATCTTTAGATGTCACCTTTGGGAACCTTTGTAGAAAAACTTTCACTTTTCTTTTCCCGTGATCTACTCATTCCTCCATTAAGGCTCAGTTCTCACTTTCATCTTCTAAAAAAATTAAGTTTTAACAGCAATTTGTCCCCTATGTGTAAGCTTTTCAGCCTAGGGTGAGGTATTCCTTGCACCAAGACAATTATTTTGGGGCTAAGAGAGTCTTTTATGTTCATTCTATATTGCATCTGTCTTATTTCCTATCATTATAAGTCAAGAAATATTTTCACAGAAGAAAGTGATTTATGCCAAGTAATGCGAGTCTAAAAATAAAGGAGCGATGTCACCTGGGAATTTCGTCGAACATTTGGCATGCTTCGTGATATACAAATCCAGACCCAATATTGTCTTGATGATTCAGCTCTGCCACTCACATAGTCCCAATCATCCCTTTTCAACATTTCCGTGCCTTCTGAGAATGGTGAATATCTGTGCACCCTTTTCTCTACCTTCTATTTTAATGTCGCGTAGGGGTATGGACCCGGGTTGCCGATGACGGCATGATCGCGAGCAACGGTGGAAGGAATCGATGGTCTGGGCGTCGACCTCATGTCACCGAGATGGTGTGTGGTGGTCGCTGAATGCAAGGTGGAAGTGGAGGCTCTCTCCTCGCAGATCAGGCGCGCGACCTAGTGCGGCATGCGATCTGGTTTGGCGTGAGCGTGAATCCGCCTTTCTGAAGCGAAGGCAACACATATGAGAAGAGATCACGAGATCTGAAGTGAGGCCGAGATGTTGTGGTCGGCAGGAGTGATAGGGAGCTTCACGTCTTTTGCATTTTTGACCTTTTTAGGTGAGAGTTCGGTGGAGGTACTTTTCCGAGCTCTTTGTTGGATGTCAAAGGTAGAGGCCTATAACGGCTCGGCCTCCAAGGGCTGTGTCGCTGCCGCCGGTGGTGGTTGAGTGTATGGTCGGGGCAAAGTTTTACCTAGCCCCATGGTGTGCGCCAAATGTTCCTGCTGAGATCCGACTTGCCGGATCTTAGCCGTAGAACGTTGACCAAGGATGGATGTAGAGGTTGTTTTAGATTATAGCTTGACAGAATACTTGTGTTTCGGTCCTACGTATCCCAATGGGACTCAAAGCCATATGTAGTTCTGAGTTCAACCCTTGGCCAAGTGGTGAGTCAGTCCCTTAATCTTGTATCCGATGTGCACCGGTGGGCAATGACTCTTCCTTAGTCTCTTGGTTCGGCCGACACCTCTAACACGCTTTAAGGGAGATCACCAATGTTAGCAAAAGTATCTTCCTCCTTTTATAGAGGAGTCACTCGATCCTCATTTCTAGGATCGGGTTTATCTCTTCTTATCACTTATCTCTTTAGCCAAACTCCAACCTCCTCCTTATCTGATAAGGTTTATCCCTTATATGAGATGAGGTTGTTAGTTGAGTTCTAGATATGTGTTATCGTTAATTAGTTGGGTTTCCAAGCTCGGCGGCCAAGCTTGCCACCTGGGCCAGTACACTTAGCTAAAAAGTAGCTTCCCAATGCAAGTACAATGTTCCCTTTCATATTTGACTTGCTTTCTTTCTCAGCAAGCAAAAAAGGAAAGATGTTAACCTTATTTTATTTATTTAACAACATCATAGTATATTATATATTAGTGTAATTAAAATTATATTAATTTCAATGAACTAATTAAAATTATATTTGAATGAACTTATCATCCATCTAAAATATGAAATTACTAATTTTGGTCCCTATGAAAAGTTTCTTTGGTTTTAAGCTCTAAAATTTGATATCAATGTTTTTAGTCCTTAGCATTTATTCTAGAATAGATAAATAGAATTCATTTTAGGGTGAAGAAAAATTTCACATGGTTCACTCTGTTTGGTGATTGTGCAGCTTGCAATGATTGGGTCAGGATACAGATGGTTCACTTCACTTCAACCCTCACTCACACTATTTTATTGTTTTTGTATTTTTGTTCTTCCAAGTTCCATCAAAGATGAAAACTGTATGACCAATGGCGCAAGTCTTGAGGCTTCTCTAGCCAGCTCAAGTCAACCTTTCAAGGGGATAGAAGGCTTTGATAGTTTCTTTAGCTTGTGGCAGGTTGATTTGTACTCAACTTTCATCATGTATTATTTCTTTAGAATTTTTAATTCCCTAAAAGGTGAAAAGTCGGACCTATATTGGGTTGCAAGCTTTTACGTATAGGAACTCGTGTCCTAATTTAATTAATAATAGCTAAGTAAGGAAATTAACCTATCTCTTTTTATGTATGAATGTTTTGTTCAGGAAAACTTAAAATTGCTTCTAACCCTTGGATGGTTATAGTTTCTTATACTTAGTGGAGGGAGAGAGAACCTCATTCTCTTAGAATATGATTATGCTGCATCAAACTCTCTTGCCATTCTCAAAATTAAAATATAAAAAGATGTTTTGACTTTTGGAAATCTTTCTGTTATCACCAAAAAATAATTTAGCTGATAGCCGATTGCGGTAATTAGCTGATTTGTTAATTTAGCCGAGAAGAACAGCTAAATCAAGAACGGGTAAATTAGGATGAGCTGAACGGAGTTACTGAGCTTAGATAGATAGCTGCTAACCGGTAGTTGAGTCAGGTTTAGCTGAGGAGATATTGCTGATGCAGAATCAGCTGAATGCAGAATTAGCTGATGTAGAATCAGCTGAATGTGGCTCATGTGAATGTTGTTGGGTATTAGTGGGCTCGTGAGAATGTTGATTAAGGGCCCAAGAGATTATTATTATATTTAGAAAAAGGAAATAGCATGAAAAATAACCACGTCAGAGCACGGTAACAACTTTCCTAAATTTTTAGGATGGAGATTGGAGGTGGTTTCAAAGAGAGAATATGAAGATAAGAAGTTGACTCCTACAATCAAGGGATAACCAATTCAAAAACATGCACCAACTCCCTTGGGAGTAGGGATATGGAGAACAATGTCAGATGGTGAACAACTAGCCGTTATAGTGATTTTTTGGCCCATAACTTAGTTGAATGAGCAGATATGTGAGTTCTATGAGTTAGCCAATCCTAGAACGTGCATGAGGGCTTATTTCCTTAAATATAGGGGTGTGGAGATCATGGTCAGTTGATGGGCAGTTAGCCGTTTGGCTAATAACTTAGTTGATTGAGCTGATATGTGAATTATATGAGCTGACCAAGTTAAGGACGTGCATGAAGGCCTATTTCCTCTTTGCCTTCTAATTCTGTGCAAAACTGGGCAGACATGGAAAGATGTTTCCATGATAGGTTCCATAAAACTCAACCTGGAGTTACAACAGCTGACTTGATGAATTTGAAACAACAAGAGAATGAGACGGCTGCTGACTTCATAGAATGATTCATGAAGCTGAGTAGAAGGTGTACAACACAGCTTCCAGATATGCTGCTATAGTTGTAGGTAACATGCACCCTGTGCTGAGAGAAAAGTTGCTAGCCAAGGAATTTTCCAACTCGAGTCAGCTAGCAACCAAAGCTTCCGCAACTGAACAATTCATTCTAGATATGCAGCACATAATCTCCATTGAAGATTGTGATGAGTATGAAGAAGCAGTCGATTATTACAGTGATTAGGCAGCTAATGTCATGGTAGCCGAGATCCTGAGGGAATGCTATCCAAAAGACTTTGAAGGATGGAAAGCCTAAATTAGCTTACGAGGGTGTAGCTAAGATGACAATTGTTAAAGATGTTTTCTCAGCTGCGTTCACTAACATGGTTTCAGTGTACTACTTACCATTTCCTACATCAAAGGGTGAGTGGAAATAGCCGATGCATGGTGTACGGCTTACCATTTCCTACATCAAAGGATAAATGGAAATAGCTGGGACATAAGCAAGCGGTGTGTAATATCCTGACTTCCACAAGGATACTACTAACTAATAATATATAAACCTGGTTATAGCATCATGAATAATAGTTAAACATAGGAAATTTTAAAAATAAGTGAAACAAATTTGTACAAGATATTTTTGTAGAGTTGAACATATAATTGGAATTAATTTAATACAAATAACCATTTAACCCCTAATCAACAATTCAATTTCATGTAAACATTGACTCCTAGTAAGACTCCAACTTTGATTCAGCTATGGAAACTAACGTATCTTGGGACACTATTGGGTGACTGTCAAGCAGTCTCCCGAACTTGCTTATCAGTTTCCAATATGTACCTGTTATCTGAAACAAAGAGGAGCCTAGTGAGAAATGAATCTCAATGAGTCCCTGCTTCAAGCAAAGCATATTAGTAAACAATATATTGTGTTTAATTGTCCTCGTTTAATTACACATACTTACTTATATGCACACATATCAAATTAACCTCACGTAGTGGTAAAGTTTCTCATAGCCAACTTACCTCTCCATTTGCCAGGCGTGCACTCCGCGGACTAAAGCAGGCTAAAGTAGGACTACTCAAACTTTATACCACTACGGAATTATTCTCTTATAACTCACCCTTTCATCACCAGCTCTTTCTACTGGATCCTTACTCGGATTGAGTTATTTACTGAATGTGAATCTAAGCATAGGCATTTTAAGTAGAAAAATCTTTACTAGGTACCTCAAGTGTGAGCGAAAATAAGGCACGCATAGTCTAAACTGGTTGATATGACAGTCAGAGCTCTATGACAACAATTAGGCGTCCCTTAGTTGTTATTACCATATCCTGACCTCCAAAAATGAAGGACTTACAAAAAATATCTCACCCACAAAATATTGTGGCCTTAAAGAATGGCTAGAATAGTTTTGAAACCTTAGGTTACACTAAACATAGACCATTTTAAGTTTTTAATGCCATGCTATGATTTGTTTTCTTGTACTCTTCCCAAATGGAAGTCAAATGCATTAAATATTCATCAATCATACCAAGATGATAACTTCATTAAACATGCACAAAAAAAGTAAAGAGTGAAGACATATCACAAATGGAAATGTCACACCTTCGTATTGCAATTCATACCAACCAAATCACCATGCAACAACCGCTAAGGTAGATCATACAGCCACAAAGAGCACCATACCAATTGCACATATACATATTATTCATGGTTGGATCGAATTAAAACACATAGGAATATATTCCACACAAATCAAGTACCCATATGCTCACAGTTATGTAAACAAAATTTGCAGCAACTTGGAACTGGGTTTTCTCCACAAAAACTTCATCAAAACTAGAACTTCCAGAGCCTAAATTGTAACAAGGTAAGTCTATTTTCTAATGGCACAAGAATGGTTTCAATCCAGTAACTGTACAGGGGGTTATGGCCATAACACTACAGCAACATAAAAACAAATTCTCTGTTCTTGGCAGCAACTTGCAAGCCTGTTTTCTCCTTCAATACTTAACGAAATTTAGTCATTCTAGTGTCTATTTCGTATAAAATTTTGTATAGTTTCCAAAGGTTCAAGAATCATTTCAAAACGATCTCTGTAGAACAAGATATAGACAAATTACTGACAGGATGTCAATACGGGTTTGAAGGTTAATTTATCCCCCCTTATCACTTTCACCCAAAACAATCATCTATCCTTGCATGCAATCAAAATAATCAATGGTTCCACACATATTGCAACATCAAAATAACCATGCAACATAAGAAATAAAGCACTTAGCAAATAGTTGGGATTTATGGTCACCCAATGTTACAAACAACAAGAACTCGCATATCAATTTATAGCTTAAAAACTAATGACCTAAAACAAAATTTCAGCAGTTTTCAGTTAACTTCCATGATTTTATTAAAATACCAAACGAAGTCAGATTTGGACAAACGACCCCTCTATGGAAAGCTAAACAAGTATAGTTTATGAATAAAATTTTATTCTTGGAGAATAGCCTTCCAAAAATTACGGTTTTGATAGGAAATCCTCTGCACTCAGAAAACAGGACAGCTGCAATACCTTGACTTGTAACAGGTTTTTCTCCATCAATACTCAATGAAAAACAGAAAAATCAGTGTCTAAAGTGTAGCATTTCGAGTCTAATTTCTAAAAAAATCAGAACCATACCAAACATAGCACTATAGAAATAGTTACAAATAAGACATTACACATATGTCTATACGGGTTTCTGACCAGTAACTCCATTTGGGACTTTTCTCAAACAAATTACATGCATGCAATTGAAATAATTTATATCATCAATATGTACTCAATTGACTTTATAGAATCAACATGCAGTTACCAAATCAAGCAATAAAAGCAAGCAAATCAAAATTCCTAAGCTTGGGTTTATGGTTACCAAGCACTAAACTAAGGAAACTTACATGATTGAAGCTAGAGAATGAAGACTTGGTGGTTATGGAAGCAAAGTTGTAAATGTTGATCTCCCTAGGGTTCCTCCTTAATTTGATTATAGTTCCCCCTTTTTTGGTCTTCAATGCAGCTGCTCCTAGCTCTCAAGGAAAGGAAAATGGTGAAGGTCTCATGGTAGTTATGGAAGGAATGGAGAAATAGAGTGGTGGGGTGATGGTGTGTGTGTTGTCTGAAATTTTTTGAGGGAGGAGAGGGGAAGGAGAAGAAGAAAGGAGTTTTTTTTTTCAGAAAAGGGAAAGTGAGGGTGAGGGAGAGTCTCTGATTTATTTAAGAGATGAGAGGGGCATGCATAGTAAAATAGGGGGTGTGACTAGCAAATTAATAAAATCAGTTTTTTTGAAATAAATAAAATATTTGTGACATCTTAGAGTTAAGTACTTTCATAAAATAAATTCTACCCTTTATAAATCTCAAAATAATTATATTTTCTTACTAAAATGTCTCTTAGCCAAATAATATAATTTGAAACTAAATTATAAAATATTATTTTATAATTATCAAACACAAATAATTATCATTGTACAAAATAAATTGAACAGTTTAATAATAATTATCCCGCTTCTAAAACTGGTATATGACACGGTGGGAACATAAGTGCATACCAACTGAACAAGACAAAGTGAAAGGACATTTAGCTATGTGTCAAGTCGACAACATAAGTCTACTAACTGCCAACATAATGTCTTCAAGAGGTTGGAGTGCCCAAGATCAACTGAATGAGATAGAGTGGGGGGACACTTAGCCGTGTCAACTAGGCAGATGAGGCTACTATCTATAAACCCAGTCTCTTTGGAAGGATGGAACTTCTTCGATCAGCTGAATCAGTTAAAGCTGGGGGGGCATTTAGACATGATGTCTACTATCTGCAAACCTAGTAGTTCGAGGAGATTCAAGTTTCTACATGTAGTAGAGTGGGGGGGGGGGGGGGGGCAGTTAGCCGTGTCAAATAGGCAAGTGAGGCTACGATCTGTAAACCCAGTCTCTTTGGAATGTTGGACTTTCTTGGATCAGCTGAATCAGTTAAAGCTGGGGGACATTTAGACATCATGTCTACTATCTGCAAACCTGGTAGTTCCAGGAGATTTCAAGTTTCAACATGCAGTACAGTCATGTTAGTCGAGAGCAAAGGTAGTAGAAAGAAGATCCTTCAAGTCAATGAATCATGTCAGCTGAGAACTAGAGCAACCGATAGGATGAAGGTTCAATATCAAAATCGGCAATTGGATTCGACTGACTTAATGCATCTTTCACCTTCCTCTTATCGTCGTCAGCTAAAAGATGCATGGGGCATTTGTTATCACCAAAAAATAATTTAGCTGATAGTTGATTGTGGTAATTAGCTGATTTATTAATTTAGTCGAGAAGAACATCTGAATCAAGAACAACTGAATTAGTATGAGCTGAACGTAGTTGTTGAGCTTAGATAGATAGCTGCTAACCAATAGTTGAGTAATGTTTAGCTGAGGAGATATAACTGATGCAGAATCAGCTGATACAGAATTAGCTGAATGTGGCTACTAAGTCTAGATGGACTTGGAGACTGTTGTTGGGTATTAACAGGCTCGTGTGAATGTTGATTACAAGAAATTATTATTATATTTAGAAAAAGGAAACAGCGTGAAAAATGACCATGTTAGAGCACGGTACAACTTTCCTAAATTTTTGGTATGGCGATTTAAGGTGGTTTCAGAGAGAGAATATGAAGATAAGAAGTTGACTACCTACAATCAAGGGATAACCAATTCAAAAACGTGCACCAACTCCCTTGAGAGCGGGGATATGGAGAACATGGTCATATGGTGAACAACTAGTCGTTATAGTAAATTTTTGGCCTATAACTTAGCTGAATGAGCAGACATATGAGTTCTATGAGTTGGCCAAGCCTAGAACGTGCATGATGGCTTATTTCCTTAAAGATAGGGATGTGGAGATCATGGTCAGCTGATGGGCAGTTAGCCGTTTGGCCAATAACTTAGCTGATTGAGCTGATATGTGAATTATATGAGCTGACCAAGTTAAGGACGTGCATGAAGGCCTTTTTCCTTAAAAATAGGATTATGGAGGATGTGGTCAGCTGATATGGTAGTCAATAAGTTATCTGACCAAGCATTTTTAGGCTGTAAATTAGCCGAGTGGGTAGTTACCTATATCTTTGTTGTTAGTCATGATGTTATATGATGTAATTTGTAAGGTAGTGGGTTAAGAACGTGGCAAATAGTGTTAGTATAGGTTTAGTAATGATGTGCATAATGTTGCTAAAAAATAGGAGTTAGTGGCGAGTGGGCATGGCTTTAGAATATCTGAGTTTTGCCTATAAATACCAGTTGTATAGAATTTAAACACAACAACCATCAATCAAACAATTTATTCATATTGTTCTTTACTTTACTTTTCTCTCCTTTATCGCTTTCATTTATCGCTTTCCTTTATAGCTTTCCTTTATCACTTTCATGCAAACTTAGATAAACTTCTCACCTTACCGTCTCAACCAGACGCTTTCTTTAGTAGTCTGGGAATCCATGCCGAGGGTTGGATTTTAACCTCGGTACTCACAAATCGCCTAATCACATCAAAATCCGTACTTACGTGTTTCTCGGCTGAGTTCTCACTCGGCTGGCTCCGAGAAATTTTCACACGTGACCAACACTTTCTTTTTTATTTGAACCACAGGTTCTCCATACAATAATGCATTTTTCATTTTACTTTTGTTGAAGAAGTTGAAGCCCCCCATCTATAGTCTACACTAAGTACTGCTAGCACAGATATCTGTAGGAGAAAAAACTCTTTGCCTTTTTGTTGCGGTAAAATGTCCTCATTGTATTCTACTCTGCCATTAATCCATAATGTTTCAGTTAGGCCAGAATTTCAATCAGAATCAAAATCAGATAAAAGTATATCCAAAGTCAAAAAGAGAAAGAAATTATGCCACATGCTACTTCGAATGAGCAAAGTGACCGGTTGATACTTGATAGCATATAGGAAATGGTGGTCTTGGTTTGTCACCATTGTTAAAATACTGTCAAAATAGATATATGGTGTAAAACAATTGATACTATGGTTTACTTGCAGATTAGGTGAATAGTTAGAAAATAGAAATTAAGTAAAATAAAAATGTGTGTACACACACGCACCCAAACATAGATATGTGTGTGTCCACACACACACTGAAAATTTAATACTTTCTTTAGTATCAAGGGTTAAATAACAAATCTAAACTCAAAATGAATTTCTAGAGAGCCAAGAGGATACAGTTCTTGAGTAAAGCAGAAAGTTCATCAAAACAACTTAATCAGCACGTTAAAATGCATATGTACAGACCAAAGAACAAACATCTTTAAAAAGATGAGAGAACAACTTCAAAATGCATCTATATTAACTGAAGGACCTTAAAATTAGCAATGTGGCATGGAAACAAATGATATGCATAATTTGATAGAATCATAATGTGGATTATAAGATTATATATTATGGAAGAGTCAAAGATAGATAATGTGTCTAGACAACATGGCCATTAGATCAACTTAAGAGTGATCAAGCATATCATAAAGTGGCAAAACAACAAAATAAAGCAAGGTGATGAAAGTTCATGAGGTGTCATAATCCTTGCTTGTTCCTAAATAGCAAAATATAGCAAAACATCATTTAAAGATGAAGAGTCCATGCTATGTAAAAAATATGAGGTTGATTTTGCAGGTCAGAGCAAGTTCAGGTGATGAACTTTCACTCCATTTTAATGTGCTTGGTTAGTTTTGTAGAGGACAATTGAGCATATGCCAAATCTTGAGTAGGGATCTCTTCAAGCTGCAAATTAGATGACACTCTCTTACCAGGAGTAACAGATCCAAGCAAATCAGGATCATAATCTGCTGTTGTGGATAAGGATTGTTGTATAAACAAAGTTGATAAATATAAGTTAACATTCAATTTTTATTCATGTATGCAACTCATGAATAAGATCACTTATTTTTCCCTTACACAGTCATATACATCATCATCCTTCACCACAGAACTAACTGACTCTCCCTTTTTAAGTGTGATTGTCTCCTAATCAACTAACACAATATTTAAAGACAGAATAGTTTCGCAGGTTTTTTTTCTTCAAAAACAGTATAGTTAATCATAATAGAATTAGTTTGAAATCGATATACCCCATCAGCTAGAAATCTTCACACTATTGATTCAATCAATTGTGCATCTTCAGATACTTGAAGTACATAACAACGGCTGTAGCTGGGTTTCACCTTGATTTTGAATGCTAAGGACTTTATCACAATATCATCAACAGCTTGTGGAATAGACATTGGATTCAGTTCCCCCTCCCGAAGATGTGAGAGGAAAAATAAAAACAATGTATATTGAAGAGTGCATACATATACAATTGGATTTAAAATATTGTAAAAAAGATTAATTCTAGCATGCATACTGCTATCAACAATTTTCTGAGGTCAAAAGCTCGCTGGTTTATCAGTTGCTCGCATTCTATACCTGCTCAGGAATTTTTTTGGATTTTTAACAGCTTATGATTTACATGAAGGTCTAAAAAACATCTATGCAATGTAATGTAATTATTAAAATAGGACTAAAGTAGAATACCTTGGAACAACTTCTTTTAAGTATTTCCCACAGTCAGGACAATTAGTTGGGATCTTGTTCGGATCAACTTTTCTGTTGCATTGGGAGCATCCATCATAGTACCAACCATTAGCAAACAACGTCTCAATCTTTCCAACTGTAACACAAAACGATTCCTAACACAGAAGTAATAACACAATGAAGGGAAATGATATTAGAAGCTTGTTGAATGTTTACAAAGTGTATATTAAAAAACAAATTTTATGGTACATGTAAAGTTTATCATGTTATGAATACATGCGCAATTCGATTCATTTTTATATCGTTTTCACCTCAGTATTGTGAAAGAACTTGTCTTGGGATCCAATTTGAGAGCATGCAGACAACTGACTGATTCACTGACTATATGATTCATAAACTTTATTAATCAAGCTGAAATTCATTTCGTTGTATTACTTGGAATATTCTAAATCAATTTCTTTCATTTATCCTTGATCAAGAACCATAATGTGTTCTCATTTATTAGCTTTGAACCATAAATGGTGTTTTGTATGGTTACATGATTTCCTCCTATTAAGACATTGCAATTGACCATATTAAACATAGACATTTAAGTTCAATTAGTTACAAAAACATAGAGTATTTAGAATATATGGAACTTTGTTATAATCTTTAGGCTCCCTGATCTTTGCGAGTGTCAAGATAACCACAATCAGACCAAATTTGTGATTTACTTCAAGACTCAGCAATTGTGTGGCACATTGTCCCCAAAGAGTACAACTAAGACTATTACCTCTACAATGTTATTAAGATAAGCAAGAAAATGTTAAAATAAATGTACAAGAAAAAAAAATAGCACTAGTGGAAAATATACATTAGACGGTAAAGGTTTACGTCAGTTAACCAAAAACTAGACGTTAAAAAGGGGGCGGTGGCAGTTTTGTAAATATCAGACTTCTTAAATTCACTGTTAACGTCAGTTGTTTTAAGGACTGATGTTAAAAGTGAGGCGGTGGCAGTTTTGTAAATATGAAATCACTATTTGCGTCAGTTGTTTAATGAACTGACGTTAAAAGTGTTTTGCAAGAAATTATTAACACTTTTAACGTCAGTTGAATATAAAACTGACGTTAGAAGTGTGATTTTTACTTCAGTTAAATAAATAACTGACGTAAATAATCAACTCGTTCCTATCTTTCTTTCGTTGTCATCTCCCTGTTGTCACTCTTAACGCAGATCATCACTCCATATAGTGCAGTTTATTTCTAATCTTTTTTTTTAAAAAAGTTTATTTTTAATCTTAATTAATTAGCTTGAATTAGTAAATTAACAAATTCTTGTGCAAATTAAAATAAATAAACACTTAACATAAAACAAGTTATATATGTATAATCAAATCGTATCTCATTGAAGCAATTCATAAGTTACAATTACATGTTTAAAAGATAAAAAATTTCCGCAAGATAGCACTAAAATATAAATAAGTTTCTGCTTCAACATCATTTTCTTCTCAGTCCTGTCCTCAGAAACTCCAACATTGAATGCATCCCCTCCCTCATTTGAAGTCCTTGATGCTCCATCTGAATCCACAGTCACTTTGGAGCCGTGGCAGAGTGAAGGGTGCACTCGATCTGTTTCAGCAATATTCTTGGAACAGCCACTTGGTTCCAAAGCTGAGGTTTTGGAACTGTAGCTGCTGATTCTCCAGAAGGATGATGGTGTGTGCAATTCACATAATGCGATTTACACACCCTTATCACCCATGTAATGTGATTTACTCAAACTCAGAAGTTGTTTGACCATTAAGACAGAGACCTTTAAGTCTAGGTATAGGAAGAAAGAGTGATGAAGTTAATCTCCATAGCAGAGCCATATTGTGAAGCAGAAAAATTAAAGGAAGGAAGGAAGCTATTTATAGGAGTAGGGGATGAAGTTACTAGGCGTCGTAAGTTGCTAAAAAATTAAATTGATCATTAAGAGCATTAGGTTCCAAGGCGCATTGGGAGTTGGCAGTCATATATTATAATCGTGCAAAAAAGAAAGCGCCCGAAGGATTAGGAAGAAATAGACCTTTAAGTCTAGGTATAAACTTAGTGCTCATAAAGAGGATTATAGGTTACAATGTGCATGGGTAAGTAGCACAATAGTAATGGGTAATTTAGTAGCAGAGTAGTCAAAGGAATGAATGCTTTTGCAGAAACTTATACACTTTTAACGTCAGTTGTTGAATAAAAATGACGTTAAAAGTGTTTTTAAAATAAAAAATATTTATTTTTAACGTCAGTTGTTTATACAACTGACGTTAAAAGTGTGATTTTTACTTCAGTTAAATAAACAGCTGACGTAAATAATCCTATATCCCTATCTGTAATGCCCTGTTGTCACTCTTAACACAGTCCATTAACGCCGATTGTTGAATAAAACTGAAGTTAAAAGTGTTTTTAAAATAAAAAATATTTATTTTTAACGTCTATTGTTTATACAATTGACGTTAAAAGTGTGATTTTTACTTCAGTTAAATAAATAGCTGACGTAAATAATCCTATATCCCTAGCTATCTGAAATGCCCTGTTGTCACTCAATTAACACAGGTCTCAGAGCCATTTTGTGAAGGAATAGAAATATAGAGGAAAAGAAGAGGCAGTATTACAGGCTGATACAGAAGAATGTTACTTTATACAGAGACACAACACTTTTAACGTCAGTTGTATTCAACAACGGACGTTAAAAGTGTTTTTTTTTAAAAATATTAATATTTAACGTCAGTTTGTTAATAAAACTGACGTTAAAAAATTAATTGTAACGTCAGTTGTTTAATACAACTGACGTTAAATGTTGTTTTATATAACGTTTACACCCGCGCGCCTTCTGCACTTCGCTCTGTATGTACGTCTCTTTTCTCTTTTCATCACGCTCAACCCTAAATCACTCTCAACCCTCACTCTCACTCTCACACAAAGACAGTAACCCTAATCGCGAGCTCATCTCCACCGCAACCACCGCGAGGGCTTCTTCGCCACCACCGTGAGGTACACTATTAACCCTAACTCTGTCTTTCCATTCATTCTTTGCAATAACTTGACGTACATCTCTCTTTCCCCTTCCCGCGCACTAACTCTCCTTTTCCCTCCTCGCTCTCGGTAACCACATCGAACGTTGGCCACCACTCGAGCTCCCCACCCCACCACCACGCGAGCACCTATTTCTCGGTGAGTATTTAGGGCACATTTTTGTATTTTTGGTTTTGAGTGTATGTTGAAACTGTAGTCTCGATGGTTGAAACTTGAAACCGTGAGTTTGAGTTGTTTGGAATGTACGTCTCTGTTTTTGGTTTTGAGTGCATGTTGCTCTGTGGGTTGATCTCATCACGGACGTAATGCTAATCAAGGCTAGGCCGTGATCGATTCCGCCTGTGATGGCATGGTTCTGTTCAGTTGGCACGTTACGGCCGTGATGGACATCACTGCCAGGCCGTGACCAGTGCTTGGCAATTAATCTTTAAAAACTATAGTTTTCAATCTCCCGTATTGTCCTTATATTGGATATATATATGTTTTGTATATCTACAGGACCTATCTAGTTATGGATCATAGTTGGATGGTTTGTAAGCGTACTAGTGCTGAGTATTTGAAGGGGGTGGGAGAATTTATAGAATTTGCTCAAAGGAATGTTCCTAATAGTAATGGAATGTTCTGTTGTCCTTGTGTCAAGTGTTTGAATACGAGGAAATGTACGGTGAAGGATATACGTACTCATTTGATTTGTGAAGGGATTTGCTTGAGTTATACAAGATGGATATGGCATGGTGATATGTTGTTGAGTAGTATTACGGAGAGTGTCTCCCAAAGTGAGGACGTTGACGTAGATATGGAGGATGATCGAGTAGAGGACATGATCCGTGATATTGGACAAGAATCTTTTCATCGAGCGCATGTGTATAATAGGTTGTGCGGTGATGCGGATAAGCCTTTATATCCAGGGTGTACTACTCATACACGGTTGTCGGCGGTGCTAAAATTGGTTTATGTGAAGGTGAGAAATGGTTGGAGCGATAAAAGCTTCACGGAATTGCTTGAAGTGTTGAAAGACTTGCTTCCAGAGGACAACACATTGCCTGACCGTAACTATGAGGCCAAGAAGGTATTGTGTCCTATGGGTATGGAGTATAAGAAGATACATGCATGCCCCAATGATTGCATATTGTACACCGGTGTTCATGAAGACAAACACGATTGCCCCAAATGTGGGTTATCACGATACAAAGTGAAGGGTGGTGATGATGATGATGATGTGAGAAAAAAGGGTCCTCCTGCGAAGGTGTTGTGGTATCTTCCAATAATTCCAAGGTTCAAGCGATTGTTTGCCAATGCGAAAGATGCGAAGAATCTTAGATGGCATAATGATGAGAGGAAACGTGATGGAAAGGTTCGTCATCCTGCTGATTCTTATCAATGGAAGAATATTGATACTATGTTTCCGGATTTCGCCGATGAGTCAAGAAACCTAAGGCTTGGACTTGCTACGGAATCCTTATGGTAACATGAGTAGTATTCATAGTTCATGGCCTGTTCTGTTGGTGATTTACAACATGCCCCCTTGGTTGTGCATGAAGCGCAAATACATGATGTTGTCTATGATGATTTCGGGCCCAAAGCAACCGGGAAATGACTTAGATGTTTATCTAGGTCCCTTGATTGAAGACTTGAAAACGTTGTGGGTGGAAGGTGTTGATGTAGTTGATGGGTATTCTCATGAGACTTTCAAGCTTTGTGCCATGTTATTTTGCACCATCAACGACTTTCCAAAGATACGGTAAATTTGTCCGGCATGCAGTGTCAAGGGGCATAAAGCATGCCCTATATGTGAAGAAGGCACATGCTACACTCAGTTGCATCATGGAAAGAAGACGGTTTACCTCGGGCATCGGAGATTTCTTAGACGTGATCACCCATATCGTAAGATGAAAAAAGCTTTTAATGGATGCCAAGAGACAGAAGAAGCGCCGGTGGCCTTAATTGGAGAGCAGGTTTATCAGAGGGTAAAAGACATCGATGTTATATTCGGCAAGTCCAAAAAGAAAGGTAAAGCTTCTGAGAAAAACATATGGAAGAAGAGGTCGATATTCTTTGATCTTCCATACTGGCGCAATCGTGATGTCAGACACTGCATTGATGTGATGCATGTGGAGAAAAATGTGTGTGATAGTGTGATCGGGACGCTTCTCAACATTCAGGGCAAGACAAAGGATGGTGTGAATGCTCGTCTCGACCTTGTTGCTATGGGTATACGAGAGCAGTTAGCTCCAGTTGTTGAGGATGGTAAGCGGACTTATTTGCCACCAAAGATGTCATACTTTGTCAAAAAAAAGAGAGACAAAGTTTCATGCGGGTGTCTTCAGGGGCATCAAAGTTCCACATGGTTACTCTTCAAATATGAAGAGGCTTGTCTCTAGTGATCTTAAATTGGTTGGCTTGAAGTCTCATGATTGTCACATCTTGATGCAACAACTTCTGCCCGTTGCTATTCGTGGTATTGCTACAAAAAATGTGAGACATGCCATTACTCGGTTGTGTTCATTCTTCAATTCTATATGTAGCAAAGTCGTTGACCCCCGTATGTTGGATGACTTGGAAGTTGAGGCTGCTACAATCTTGTGCCAATTGGAGATGTATTTTCCTCCGTCCTTTTTCGACATAATGGTTCACTTAATTGTTCATTTGGTGAGGGAGATTAGATTATGTGGGCCGGTTTTTCTAAGATGGATGTACCCAGTTGAGCGCTACATGAAGATCTTGAAAGGGTACGTGAAGAATTCTCATCGTCCGGAAGCATCTATTGTTCAAAGGTATGTTGCAGAAGAAGCTATTGAGTTTTATTCGGACTACCTTCATAACACGGATCCTATAAGGGTTCCTAAGCCTCGGCATGATGAGATCAGATGTCAAGGTAAGGGTACACATGGCTTAAGAATTAATAGGAAGGATCGGGAGGAAGTGCTTCAAGCACATTTGTATGTATTGAACAACATCGAATGTGTTCAGCCTTTCTTATTTGAACATAAAAGAAAAGTCAATCAAGAAAACCCTCGAATGAGCGAAAGGTGGTTGTTGAACAAGCATAACAAGACTTTCTTACCATGGTTCAAGGAAGAAATGCTTAAGGATGGTAGTACTGCTTCTGATGACGTAAAATGGCTAGCACGTGGGCCTAACTTCAACGTCATATGTTGGAGCGGATACGACATAAATATCTTTTCCTTTTATACAAAGGAACAAGATAACAAGAGTACCATGCAAAATAGTGGGGTTATGATCGTGGCCAAAGCAATGCACTTCTCTAGTGCAAAGGACACAAAACCCATTACAGCACCGAGACCTTACTTTGGATATATTGAAGATATTTGGGTGCTCGATTACACTAAGCTTACGGTGCCGGTATTTAAATGTAAGTGGGTTGATAGTAACGGTGGTGTACAAACCGATGAATTGGGGTTCACATTGGTAGACCTCAACAAGTTAGGTCATATAAATGAGCCTTTCATAATGGCTTCCCAAGCAAAACAAGTGTTCTACATCACTGGTCCTTCTAACAAAAGGTTGTCCGTGGTTCTCCAAGGAAAAAGCATGTATAATGGTAGTGATGAAAATGAAGATTCAAATCTTGATATTCCTGAGACTCCTTCTTTTTCAACAAACATGCCTACTATAATCGAGGAGACACAGGTGGACGATGTACATGCCATTCGTGATGATCATCACGAAGGGATATTGATATAGGTAGTTTAAACTTAGTATACATTTATTTTTATTTATATTTATATTTATGTATTTATTTTGAGTTATAACCTATGTTAATAAATATTACTAATTGTTTCTGAATACATATGGATCATTGTTCCATTTTTCCTTTGCAATTCTGTAATGTGTGTGATATTCTGTGTTACTGGGATATTTACTGAATGCAGGGATGGCTGAGGGGAGTGATATTTTAAAATTGAATTTAAAAAAAAATACTATTAACGTCAGTTTTATCATACAACTGACGTTAATAGTATTTTATAAAATATACAGTACACTATTAACGTCAGTTGTTTATTACAACTGACGTAACATTAAGACATTTAACGTCAGTTCTTAATAAAAATTGACGTTAGTTTTAACAAAATTAACGTCAGTTTTTTTAAAGAACTGACGTTAATTTTGACAAAATTAACGTCAGTTGTGTTAAAGAACCGACGTTAATAGTGTTATATTTAACGTCAGCTGTATTTACGTCAGTCAGTATTCTGACGTAAAAAATCAATTTTAACTGACGTAAAAAGCACTTATTGCACTAGTGTAGGAACTACAAAACAATATGTTAAGCATGTGATTTTGATCTTTTACCTCTGGTCTTTCACGCAGAAGACAACCTTTTTTAGTTTAGCGTCTAGTTGACTCGGCTTTATATCAATGAACTCTCCAATCACATCTATCACAATGTACAAAATAAGTCACACTCTAAAGTCACAAAAAATATGGAGTGCGTGAAAATAGATGAAAATTACCTACTAAGACATCAGTATAGGCCCGTCCACTCGGTATTTCTTTAAACGATAAATAATTAAAATAAATTAAAGTGTTAAAAGTGATAATTATTTTAAAATAAATAATATATTTTTTATATATAAAAAAAATATAAACATATCCTTTTATGTCTTTTTATATTTATCAGTCAGTCCAACCGCTAGTTTTACCAAACACTTCAAAACCAATCGACTAGCTAATTCGATGTCCACTATCAACTAGCTTATCCGCTATCCACTAGTTTTTACCAAACAGAGCCTAAATCAATGATAAAGATATATTTTTATTGTAGGGACAATTTATTATAAAGTAGTTTTTTATTTTTTTTATATACATCAAGGATATTTTCAATCAAATGATGGGGTTTTTTTTTAATAATGAGAAATTTTGGTTCAAGGGAACTATTCCATCACATTTTTTTGAACTATTTCATCACATTGATCAACATAAACCTCAAACAAAATTGAGCCAAGACTAATTTAGCATGTGTTTGGAATTACGTTGAACTTGGATGTAATGTGGAAGCTGTTCTCACTCGCTTTCATGTTTTGTGTTTGGAAAAAATTATAAATCTACCATTTTAGATATGATTTTGTAGTTAAATGTGATTCGTAAATTCAGTTCCAAACAAATTACAGTCGGAGCACCGTGTCCTTGTTAAAAAAGAATTAAGCATGCAAAAAATGGCAGTTTATGGCCATTAACCATAAAAAGACAGCCTTGCCACCTCTTAGGTCTTTAAAACTTTCCTTCACATCCCAATCTTTCAAAAAGCTAACTTAAAAAAAAAGTCGTGCTAAATGAGCACGATTTTTTGGACAACAATACGACACTTCAATAGTGGTGTACGTGTTGTGAGCCGTTGGATCTATGATGGCTGTTAATCTATCCATAGATTTAATTTATTGATTATGATTTTTATTAAATCTATTTTTCTTTCGTATTCTGTACAATCACAATATTCACAGTGATATTCCATGTGTTTATTACATGTATTAGTGGCTTCATCTTTCAATTCTTGTATTAGTCCTTTTAATACATCTTGATTTGTTAAATCAAACATACTTAATTTATGAACAAATTTTTTTATATTTTGAGTATTCATAGTACTTAGCTTTGATACCAAAATGGTACCACCCTATAAATTTTCTATTAATTTTCTTTATTGTTTTATTTTTATATTCAATGTAGTATTTATACATAATCTGGGTAGTGTTCATGCATAATTTGAGGTACTAATAATTCATACCCGTATTTACTTATAGATTCATCTATTTCTATTAATTCTTTGATTATTTGTCTTCTTTCTTCTTTGCAAAATGCTAATTGTACTCTTTGTACTATTTGTTTTAGATAAAATTCTTCTTGCCAGTGTTGGTGTTTTAATTTGTTAATTATTATTTGCTTACAATCTTTGGGTATTTTCACGACCAAAATATTTAATATTTCCCGATCCATTTAATCGTCTAATAAGTCCCAATCTTCATATATGTCAGAATCAGAAAATCTATCATATTCAAAAGCCAATCCTAGTTCTTCCATATAATTCTATTCTATATCTAACGAAATAACTGCTAGATAATAATCTTCTTGTCTAACTTGGGCTTTTATTTTTTCAATTATTAATTGTTTACAATCAGTAGGCAAATTCATTACCAGTACACTTATTATTTCTTTTTCAGTCTGATCATCAAATTCGGAGTATATTTCCATTGATTATTTGATGTCTTCAAAAGTTGGTGCTGTTATTTTAAAATAACTAGATGATTTATAAGTTCTTGTTGATATCATTTTTTCTATTTTTTCTATTATTTGTTTTTTATATTCTTCTCTTTTATTTCTTATATTAATAAGTTCTTTATCTTTTTCTATAATATATCTTTCTATAATATATCTTTCTATTTGTTTTTGATTTTTATCTTCTTTATCCTTTTTAAGATGATTATCATAGATATTCATGAATTCTTTTATATTCCTTTTATCTTGATTTATTTTATTATAAGAGTTTTCATAAATATTTCTTAATTCATTTTCCTTATTCATATCCTATTCCTTAAATATTGTGCTAAATCTCTTACTTGGTTTGACAATTTATTTATATTTTCGTTTTCCTTATTATTTTTTGTTTCAGGAAAAGTAATTGGTTTAGGGATCTGTCTAAAACTTACTGATTTTGGATTTCTTATAGAAATTCCTAGTTCATTTAATTCATTTCTTTTAGGATAGTAGATTTTTCCTATTTCTTCCAAAAGTCTTGGTATATCTATTCTATACCATGATAAGAATTTGTTAGTGCATAATTAACACAATAAGTAATTGAGAAGATTTTGTCTCTTGGTCTCATTAAATTATTTCTTAAAAATCTATGTTCCATAGTTAAAGATTGATCTAATCTTTGAGTATCTAATGGTATTCCAATATTTGGATGTATTTCAAATTTTAGCTTAACATAAGCTAAGTTTCCTTCAATTACTACTAATATTTTGTCTTTCGGGTCTGTTATTCTATCATCTTTTAAAACTAGTTCTATAGGTGAATTTATTCCTTCCTGGAAAGTTGCTTTAATTAAAACTTGTATAACTCCTATATGAATATATCCGATCTTCCTTCTATGTGCTTCTTTCTTTAAACTTCTTTTTAGATCTATTAATTTATTTTTATTTAATAATTGTATGCAAGTATTTCCATTTGTTTCTGATATGTCTATGGGGGTTTCATTAATGATCTTTCCATAGTATATTATATTCTCTTTCTGGTTAAATCGTTTCATTATTCCTCCTAATTTCTTCATATTTGCATCTTTAGCCAAGTTTAAGTCTTCTTTTTGTATTTTTTGAAATAGTTTTGGATCTATTAAAATACTTCCTTCATAATTTCCATCTTCTTCAGTAATTTGTATATGTTCGACATCAGTGTTATCAATCTTTTCTCTTTCTATTTCAGACATGATTAATTTCTAGTAAGAACTGAATGAAATAGGTGATGAGTCATACCTGATTTGGTGTTCTTTGAGATTATTTCTGGGTTCTTTGGTCCACCGCTGCTTCCGTTTAGTCCAGTCGAGATTTGATTATAGCGAGTAGTCGAAAGTAATGAAACTAATGAAGTAGTGAGATATATGAAAGTAGTATTTATTTATGATCAGTAGTGAAGTACATAGAACTTGTTTGAATCCACTCTCAAGGATTCGATTAGCATAAAGCTAACACGGATCTTCTCAAAGATAAGAGAAGGTTGAGAATTGAAATTCTGAAGTTTCAAGTTCTGTTTTGCCTCGGTATAAGAGGGCTTATTTATACACTCGAGAGGGCTAGGTAATTTACAAGAAAGTCTGAACGCGCCAAAAAGCGAGCGGTTTACAAAATATGTAGTTTAGGGAGCGACAACTCGAGTATCGTCTCACAAGGACTCTTAGGTTGTTGTTATTAACACAAAATCAGTTTTGGGGGGTTTGGATATGAAATAAAATAAAGAAAACAAAACAAAACAGAGTGATAAAAATAGAGCAGTTTAAATGATTACCAAATAAACTAACGCGATTAACCTACTGTTCTCGGTTTCCCACTATCATCGGTTCATGTAATTCCAAGCCCTAAGCAGATTCTAAACCCTTTTCGATTGTAGCATCAATTAACAAGTGAAATCAATACTACGAGACATATGATCCTATTCCCGAATTAAGCAAACGGGGTGAAGCACTCATGAACTAAGCGAACATGATTGAACACGCGCGAATTAAGCAAACGCGATTATATATAGGAACATACAATCATCGAAATAAATCAATACTAATCCTATACATATCTGAATTAAGCAAACAGAAACATATAGAACAGTATTGAAAAGGAATAGCAATTCAAATAGGAATTACAGAACCTCAAGCGTCAATGGAAACCAATCGTAGTAGATTAATCAAAGGAGACTAGCTCTCCATTAAAAAGGGAAAACAAAACATATCCAAGAAAATAAGATAAACTACTACTACTGACTAACTGCTGCAATCTGCCATAGAACAGACTTATATACAGCTTCTGGATTCCACGGGCTCGCGAGGCGAAGCACTGTCTCGCGACGCGAATATTATGAACAGTCTGCATCGTTTGGTCTTCTCGCGAGGCGAAGCACGGCTTGCGTGGCGAGGAATGGAAAAGTCATGGCTTATGGTCTTCAGTATCGCGAGGCGAGTCAGGTGTTCGCGGGGCGAGACAGAATGGTTTGCAATTTCTGGAACAGTCGCGCTTCAGGTTCGCGAGGCGAATGCCTTCTCGCGGGGCGAAGAACTCCAGAATTACTTCTTTTTATTACCTGAAAACAAGAAATAGCATAAGTGCTTTATTTGACTCCAAATCAACTAAATTAACCTAAAATTACTTTACAGACTCAAAATGTTGCTTAAAGACAATCAAGTCTAATTTGGGTGAAAATGGGATAAAATTAGCACAAAACCACGGTCATACTAGTCATAAAACTAGATGAGCCAGCGGCTGATCAAAATACCCCAAATTTAAACTTTGCTTGTCCCCAAGCAAACTAAAACTCAGAAACTTAAAAAGACTCAAGACATGGCAAGCTTAAGGGATTCAATCAAAATTTGCACAAATTTCAAGCCATTTCATCAAAACAGCTTTTTTTTTCAATGTTCCCCCCTTTCAGACAAAGTAATCCCCACAATCATTTATTCTGAACAATTGAGAATTTCATCATTCAAACATTCATTAATCTAAGCAAGGGATCCAAGTTACACACAAAAGGGAGATCACCAAATTCAAACAACTGCCTTCCTCACAAGGGAAATTTGTGTTTCACTCAATCGCTCAGTTTATCAGGCTAACAACATTTCACTCAATTTCACTTTTAAGAACACTTCCCATAAATTTGGTTTTCATCTCAAAATGGTTCCCACAGAAAACATACATGCAACATCAAAAGGTCTTTTAAGGTTGTAATGGGGCCTGGCTAAGGGTAGGATATACAAAGGTACTAGGCTTAAGTCCCTAGGAACTAAGAGAGCATGAACATTTTACACTTTGAATTTCCACTCAAGTTCCTTTTTTTTCATTTTTATTTATGCTTTTGGGTGACCACAACCTTTTTGTTCAAACAGCCTTTTTGGCATTTTTTTGTTCTTTTTATTCCCTTTTTTTTTATTTTTTTTCTTTTTCCTTTTTTTTCTGCTTTTCTTTTCTTGGCTCCAACCTTTTTATTATTATTTTTTTTTCTTTTTCTCAATCCCAGAATGACATGTCACAACCTTGTAGCCACCCCAAACTTAGTTTCTTGCAAACCTTCTCTTGCTAAGATTCCATGCTCTCCTAATCCTAAGATCGGGTTAACATGGTTTTCCATATTTTAGCCTCATAACATAAGGTTATCAAGAATTAACAGGCTAATTAGGCTCAAAGGGGCTAACTAGGAAACATGCATTAGGGATGGTTATTTTAGGCTAAGTAGTTATTTACAAAGAAAATGCCTAAATCATTTGAAGCAAACACATAAACATGCAAACCATAAAGAGATTCAAGCAAATTCAGGAAAGTGCAACTTAAAAGTGATTTCACACAGTTTAAAACATGTTGGAGGCTCAAATCCTCACCTGGACATTTTTGCAAATTGTTTGACAGAGATTCTATCCCTAGTGTGTGCATCCCTTCACCCCAAACTTATCATAAATCATGCCATCACAACAAATCTCAAAGTTCAGTTTTCAATCACATGGGGATCACTTTTCAAAAAAAAAAAAAATTTCAACCTAGGGGGAATCATCACATAAATCATGCAAGCAATCTGTGCAAATTCAGTTAAAATCAATCAAGCTCACCAACCAAAGACTCACACAATTTATTCAAGAGCTAAAAGAAAAACAAGACAAACACAAAATCAAATCAATCTGTTCCCTCCCCCACACTTAAAACATACATTGTCCCCAATGAAACAACATAACTATAAAATCAGAGTGAGGGAAAGGAAGGGTGTTCCCTGATCAAGTGTCAGTGTAGGTAGGAGCTTCCGCCTGGATCCCATTGCTTGTAGTATAAGGCCAAAGAGAGAGAGTTCATTCCATGGTCCCATAACTTGCAGCCTTGATATATGAGTGAGCACTTGACAATTATGGTGACCTTGCCCAATGCGGCGGACTCATCACTTCCTCTTGGGTCCAAGATGACCGCTTGCTCAACAAAATCCTCCCAATAAAATTGGGGCTCAACCCCTTGAACTGGCCATGGTGCAAAATCCAGTCCCTCTGGTGGTTCCACAGGGGAAGGTGGCAGATAGGTAGGGAGGGTCTCCGGTGCTGCTTCATCTTATGCATGTTCTTCATTCACTGCGCTGACAAATCCATCACCTGCTATACATGCAGCAATCTCAGCACACACCACACAATGGTTAGTGTTAGTACAATCAGTACATGAAGAAATATTATCATAGCCAGAAACAAATAGAAAATCAGAAAACAAGTCCTCATGGGTGTCATCAATGACTTCAGAGAGTAACTCTAACTGGAAAACAGAGTGCTCTTCCAATGGATGTTTCCCAGCATCAAAGATGTTAAACTTTGCCACAATATCACCAAACTCCATAGACATGGTCCCATCATCAACATCAATCTTAGTCTTAGCTGTCTTCATGAACGGTCTGCCCAGGATTATTGGTGATCTACTTGAATTTGTCTCTCCTGCCATGTCTAGGATGTAGAAGTCAGCGGGGAAGATCAACTCATCAACTTGTACTAGCACATCTTCTACCATTCCCATGGGGCGGGCACTGGTCCTGTTGGCCAACTGGATAGTGAGACCTGTATACTGCAAGGGACCAAGATCAAGGTTATTGAAAATAGAGGTGGGCATGACATTTATGGAGGCTCCCAAATCCAACATGCAATTTTCAAATTTTCTGTCCCCAATAGTGCATGGAATAGTAAAAGTGCCTGGATCCTTGCACTTCTGTGGTAGTGCCTGAGTGGGGGCTGAAACAGTAACTCTTTCAACTGCAGGTTTAGAGTGGATCAGAGCTGAAACATTTCTTCCCAAATTAACTCTCTCATTACCCTTCAACTTCCTCTTGTTGGTGCATAGATCCTTCAGAAATTTTGCATACTTGGGCACCTGCTTGATCACATCCAGAAGGGGAATATTTACAGCTACTTTTCTGAACACATCTAAAACTTCCCTCTCCCTGTCTTCCCCACCAATCTTCTTATTTTTCTGCAATCTCTGTGGGAAGGGGATTGGTGGTATGTACACTTTCTCAGCTTCAACATCAACTGAAGGCTCAGGAGTTACCTCAATAGTTTCTTCATCTTTTTCAGAGGCTGCTTCAACAACTCTTCCAGATCTCAGAGAAACAGCACTGACATTAGGATTGGAGACATTGGGATTTATCACTGTCTGTGCAGGTAGCTGGGTTGTCCCTTGAGCTTGCTGTATGTTATTTATGGAAGTGGCAAGCTGTCCAACCTGTGTCTGCAAAGCCTGAATGCTAGCATCGGTTCATTCTTGAAACTCGTGCTCGTGAGGCCTGGAACTGTCCGACTTGCTGTTGGAAAAGTGTAGTCATTTGTGCAGTCATTTGTGAAGTCATTTGTTTGAACATGTCCTCTAGTGAAGGTCCGGAAGGTGTATAAGTGGTCACTTGAGGAGGGTTCTGTGGTGCCATCGGTTGCTGTTGGGATGAGTTTCCATACCGAAGGTTAGGATGATTCCTCCAATTGGGATGATACCTATTTGTGGAGAGGTCAGGAATGCTGTACCGATTCTGATTGTTGTCTTGATTATAGTGATTGACTGCATAAGCTTGAGGCAATTCAATGACGAACTATTCCTTCGGAATGGGGCATGCATCATACGGGTGCTCAGGAGAGTTGCACATGCCACACAACCTTGCAGGCTAAACCCTATCCATTGCCAATTGCCTTATAAAAGAAATGAGCTCATCCATTCTATTCTCAAGGGCCTGGTTGGACGAAGAGCTATGGACCCCATTCACACCCCTTGTCTCAACAGAATTTCTTCTGGTAGTAAACTGCTGGGAGTTCAGTGACATATTTTCAATTAATTGCTTGGCAGCAGCTGGAGTCTTATCAACAAGTGCTCCCCCACTAGCAGCATCCAAAATATTTCTATCCATCGGTAGTAACCCTTCATAAAAATACTGGATAAGAAGTTGCTCAGGAATCTGATGCTGAGGGCAACTGGATACCAAATGCTTGAATCTCTCCCAATATTCAGCCAATGAATCATTTCCTTGTCTGATGCCACATATTTCCTTCCTGATTGATGCAGCTCTGGAGGCAGGAAAATATTTCTCTAAGAAAACCTTCTTCAAATCGTTCCAGGTGGTAATAGAGTTTGGCTCAAGATATAACAGCCAATCCTTTGCAGCTCCCTGGAGTGAGAACGGGAAAGCTCTCAGCTTGATGTTATCTTCAGTTACTCCCTCTGATCTCAAGGTTGTGGAGCAGACGACCTGGAGTTCCTTCAAATGCTTGTGTGGATCCTCACCTACAAGACCACTAAACTTTGGCAACAAGTGAATGAAACCAGATTTTAATTCAAAAGGAGTATCAGTACCAGGATATGCAATACACAAGCCATTATAATTAACATCAGGGGTAGCAAGCTGTCTTAATGTCCTTTGGTCACCCATGTTATCAAAAACAGTTTTAGAATTAGAATCACTACTAGTGCTAGCCCGAATTTCTCTACGGCGTGTGTGCAGTGTTCTTTCAATTTCAGGATCAAAATCACACAATTCAGGGCAAGTAGACCTAGTAGCCGGACCAATTCAAAACAAAAACGAAAATAAAAGAAAAAAAAAGAAAAAAGAAAAAAAATGCAAAAATAACAAACAAGAGTCCCCGACAACGGCGCCAATTTTTGGTCGCGCTGTCGTCTCACAAGGACTCTTAGATTGTTGTTATTAACACAAAATCAGTTTTGGGGGGTTTGGATATGAAATAAAATAAAGGAAACAAAACAAAACAGGGTAATAAAAATAGAGCAGTTTAAATGATTACCAAATAAACTAACGCGATTAACCTACTGTTCTCGGTTTCCCACTATCATCGGTTCATGTAATTCCAAGCCCTAAACAGATTCTAAACCCTTTTTCGATTGTAGCATCAATTAACAAGCGAAATCAATACTACAAGACATATGATCCTATTCCCGAATTAAGCAAACGGGGTGAAGCACTCATGAACTAAGCAAACATGATTGAACACATGCGAATTAAGCAAACGCGATTATATATAGGAACATACAATGATCGAAATAAATCAATACTAATCCTATACATATCTGAATTAAGCAAATAGAAACATATAGAACAATATTGAAAAGGAATAGCAATTCAAATAGGAATTACAGAACCTCAAGCGTCAATGGAAACCAATCGCGGAAGATTAATCAAAGGAGACTAGCTCTCCATTACAAAGGGAAAACAAAACATATCTAAGAAAAGAAGATAAACTACTACTACTGACTAACTGCTGCAATCTGCCATAGAACAGACTTATATACAGCTTCTGGATCCCGCGGGCTCGCGAGGCGAAGCACTGTCTCGCGACGCGAATATTATGAACAGTCTGCATCGTTTGGTCTTATCGCGAGGCGAAGCACGGCTCGCGTGGAGAGGAATGGAAAAGTCATGGCTTCTGGTCTTCAGTATCGCGAGGCGAGTCAGGTGTTTGCGGGGCGAGACAGAATGGTTTGCAATTTCTGGAACAGTCACGCTTCAGGTTCGCGAGGCGAATGCCTTCTCGCGGGGTGAAGAACTCCAGAATTATTTCTTTTTATTACCTGAAAACAAGAAATAGCATAAGTGCTTTATTTGACTCCAAATCAACTAAATTAACCTAAAATTACTTTACAAACTCAAAATGCTGCTTAAAGACAACCAAGTCTAATTTGGGTGAAAATGAGATAAAATTAGCACAAAACCACGGTCATACTAGTCATAAAACTAGATGAGCCAGCGACTGATCAAAGTCCCTACATTATTACAATCTATCAGACTCTTAATAATTCATTCTGACGTCAGCGCTTACGTCATTATTCAATAATTGCTTCATCCGAGTCTTTATCTTCTTGCCGACAGTCCTTTTTCTCCACGCATCTTTCACACCCGTGATTCCCGTTTTCTTTAATCATTGAGCACATCAAGTTGAGGACAGCTGGCTGATAATTCATCGACAATCCTTGGAGTGTGTAGAAGGGTAGTTCAAAGTTCGTCAGTAGTGCCAAGTCCCTTTCTCTAATCAATCTTCCACTAGTCTTGCTAAGAATCAAAGTATGTGGTCCTTTGTACATTGCTTTGATAAAGGAATCTTTCCCAATAATTTGACATTGAGTAAAAATACTCGCCAGTTGGTTAGATAGAATTGTGACAATCTTTTCTTCATTATAATCTTCTCCAGTCAGTTTGTCTCTCATGGAAAAGCTATTATTGCTTACTCCAATGAAGATTAAGTTCTTTGATGGTTGCTTAGTGGTAAAGTCTGGATAAGTCGAATAGAACTTCATAAAGATAGTTCTGTCCTTGGCAACATTCTTTTTGTAATTTTGGATGGCTTCTTTTAGGCTATATGGGAACAATTTGGCTTAAGTAGAGACATTCAATAAGTCCAAATTGGAACATATTAAATGTAAGAATCGATGATGCTCCAGGAGTAATTATGGCTTTAACTTCGAAAATGTTTCGGTTAACCATATAAAAACAATTAATTTTTTCTTTCTCGGACCAGTTGGTCAGTCTTTTTAAATTTTCATGAAACTTTTGTTTAGAAAATTGGACTTGTAGTTCATGGTCTTTTCTTGAAGTAATTTGGTAGTCATCGATGGAGGAAGGAATTCTTCCTAGTACCTTCATTGAAGTCTTTGGTTCTGGTGGAATTCTTATTGTTTCGGAGAAAGTTCTTGGGCCAAGATACACTTCTTTGCCCTTGTCATGTTCTTTTTGATAGTCTATTAAAGCGTTTTCAGCTTCTTCCTTGGTGCGAAATCCTTTGTGATGAACTCCTGAGAGTCCAATGCAATGAGGGGCTGCTTTGTGCCATTCATCATAAATACCTGAGTGTGGTCCATTAAAAATGGCGTACCATTTTTCTTTAGTATTTTCCTGTACCTGTTGTTTTATATTTTTCATAGGATCTTCTTTGACAGATTCTCCTTTTGCTTGTAGTTGAAATTCTAGTACTTCAATATTTGCTTTGATTAGGTCGAGCTCCATTATTTTTTGTTTCTCCAGCATCCTTTGAAGTTGGATCTGCTTCTTTATATCTTCAATTGTTTGTTGCTCCATTCTCTTAATAATATATCTGCAAGAACATTTTTGTCTCCCTTAATGTGAGAGATTGAGTAATTGTATTCGGCAAGTTTCATTTGCCATCTAATCAATCATCCTTGTTTGTAAGTGTCATTATGATTTAAGTTCTTAAAACCTGCAACATAAGTAGAATCGGTTCAGACAATGAAGTCCTTATCCAGTATATAAATCCGATGTTTTTCTAACATACGGATCAAAGCCAGTGTTTCCTTTTCATGAGTAGGATAATTAATTTCACCGTCTGAAAAAGTTCCAGACATGTATCGACACAGTAATTCGTTTTTGTATCCAGGGGGTTTTGCTTTCATAACACCTCCCCAGCAGTCATTTGAGGCATCAGTCTCAATAATTATTATATCATCATCCGATGGATGATAAAGCTCAGGAAGATCCTGGCATAAGTCTTTCATTTTTATAATAAGTCTATCGTCTTCATCAGTCCATGTCCAAGGGACATCTTTCTTCAGCTTTTGTTGGAGGATTCTTCTCTCTGCTGCAAGATTCCTGATGAAACCTTCATTTGAAATATATGTTAATAGTCCAAGAAATCTTTGTAGATCCTTTTTATCCTTTAATTTTGTTGGAAAGTTCTGAAGTTTTTCTAATACATGTCGCTGCATTATTATTTTTCCTTTTTCAATTTTTAATCCTAAATAATTAATTCTATTTTGAGCTAAAACAACTTTTTTCTTACTTAAAACTATTCCATGTTTATAACATTTATTAAGAACTAATTCTATTTTTTCAAAATGATCATTTAATCCTTTATTAGAAAAGATTAATATATCATCAATATAAATAAGACAAAAGTCTTTGAATTCTTTGAGAATTGAATCTATCATTCGTTGGAAGATTCCTGGTGATTGTTTTAAACCCATTGGGAGTACATTCCATTCATACTATCCTTGAGGACAACTAAATGCTGTTAAAGCTTTTGATTCTTCAGTCAATCTAATTTGATAAAATCCCGATTTGCAATCAAAAGTGCTAAACCAATCCATATTTCTAATTCTTTCAATAATTAAGTCTTTTCTTGGGAGAAAATAGGCATCTCCTTCCATGGCATCATTAATTTGCTTATAATTAATTACCATTCTTATTTTTCCTCTTTTTATTTCATTATGGTTTTCTACATAAAAGGCTGGTGCAAAATGTTTACTATTTGATGGTCTAATTAATCCTTTTTGACACATTTCTTCAATATCTTTTGCAAATTCATCTCTATCAATTTTTGTATAAATCATTGGTTTACATTTTACTTCTTTCGTTGGATCTTTTAATTTTAATTCAACTAATTCAGTATTTTTATTAATTTTTGGATCTAAAGGGTTTTCACTACAAACCTTGTCCAAAAGTTATTCTATATGGGCCGGAATTATTCTATTTGGTTCTAAATTTATTAGTACATGACAAATTTTTGTACAAATTAAACTAATAATCTCACCACGTTTCAGCTGTTGAAACTTTGATGAATAAGTACATGCAGAAAAATGAATAATTGGAATTTTTATGATTTCACGTTTTTGTTTTTGATAAATATATGGTGTTTTAAGAGTAATATATTTCAGATATTGGCAAAAGGGTGCATATAATCTTAAAATATTATTTCCAATAATTATGTCTATTCCAGTTTCTTGTTTATATATCGTAGGTATTATAAATATTTTTTCTTGTATGGCTAAAGTAATTCTTTTGGCTATCCAATACAGAGGATGTATCGATCCGTATGTAATTTGTATTTTTAGTGGTTTTTCCAATCTTTCCCATTTATCAAAAAGGGCTTCTATTGCAAGGCAAAGACTTGCTCCAATATCTATATATGCTTCTGTTTCCTTATTACTTCCTTCCACAAGTATTTTTATATAAGTATTATTCAGATTCTCTTTCTTCTGAAGATAATTCATCTTCTGTATATTCATATATACTTATTTCTGAATCACTGAGTTCTTCTTCTAGGGGTTCAAGTTCATATATCTGGAAAACTTGTTTTATTAATTTTGATTTTTCTTTAAAATCTTTTTCCTTTCTTTGAGGGGATTCATTAACATAATGTCCTTCTACATTACATATCCAACAAACACATTTCTTTTTTCCCTTCGGGCAGTATTTTCTTGGTGTTGATTTCTTTCTCCTAAAATATTTCTTTTTATTATTTTTATAATAATTTTTTCTAGGATAAGTTTTTGGTAAGTTTGATTTCTTATAATATTTTCTTTTTCTGCTTATTGTTTTATCACAACCATATTTACCTGATTTTTCTATCTCTGGGATGTCACAACAAATGACAGTACTTCCTCTATTCAATTGTCTAATTGTTTCTTTATTCAAACACTGTTCTCTTAATTCTTGGTATAAGAGTTTAATAATTCCCCCTAAGGTATTTGTTGTTTCTTCAGGTCTTGCTTCCCAAAGTCTAGTAATTTTTGAATTTAATGGATATGGTAACTTATCTATAAAGATATGTTTATATATTTCTTTAGTTTCTTCTTGGTATCTATCTCAAGCTCCATCGGGTGTATATTTATATTCTTCCCATTTTCTTTTAGGGTTTTTTCCACTATACTCCCCTTTTTCCATTCTTATATGGTTTTCTTCAGATTCTTAAGATGAATTATAATTTAAAATTATTTCTTCGTTTTCATTATTTTCTATATCTTTTTTATTGATCTTTTCAATTTTGTGTATTTGTTTATTTTCTTCTTCAACAATTTTAAGTTGCTCTAGTAGTTGTTGTATTTCTTCTAAATCATTTGATTTTCTTAATGTTTCTATATAATCGTCTTTTATCCTCTCCATGAAGATACGGGTGTAGGTATTCTTGATGATTTTTGGTTTAGTTCTTGTTTAATTATTATTTTATTTAAGTCCTTTGTTTCCAAAATTTCATCTAATTCCTTTTTTGTTATACATCTATTATTTTCTTTATAATTTAAAAGGTTTTCTAGTTGTTCTAGAATAATTTTTATTCTAATAATATCTTCATTTTCATCAATTTCTTTTTCTCTGCTTATATTATATAATATTTCTTTAATATCTTTTATTTCATTTTGTCCTTTTTGTATTCTATTGCAAGTGTAATTTGCAATTTTATCTGTATTTTCAATTAGTTGAATAATATTTCTATTTATTTCTTTCATAAGTTTTTCTAATTCTTTAAATCCTGATTCTATTTCTTCGGATAGTCCCATTATCCTATGTATTTTTCTAATTTTTGTTTTAATCTTTTTATTCTTTTTCTAACCAATTCTTGTTGGTAAATAATATAGTTATTTTGTTCTAATTTTTCTAGTATTTTTAAGTAATTTCTTAACTCGTAAATGACTTGCTTTATTGTTAATATTTTATTTGTCATTAAAATAGTATTTTGTTACAGTGATATACGATGTAAGTGTTGAAAATATGTGTTCGTTTATCATTTCTGAGGAAAAAAAAACTTGTATTGCATAATCAAAGGTCAGAGCTCAAGCCTTCAAAAGGGGCAAATAAAATAGAAGATTTTAAATTATATTTGAGTATTAAATTTGGGATATCATATGGTGTCTTTTTTTTTTTGTTATCAAGGATAGGGGGGGGGGGGGGGTGGGGGTTTGGGGTGTCCCTTTTTTTGTCTGGTGTTTGTGTGTTGTGTGGGGTGGGGTTGGGGTTGTGGGAGTTGGGGGGTTTGGGGTTTGGTTGGTTGGGACATCCGTCCCGTTATTTGGTTTTTGGGGGGGGTGCGTTCGGGGGGTGAGGGGGGGGGTTTGGTGTGGTTTTGTGGGAAATTTTGTTTTGCGTGTTGTGGGCGGGGTGGGGGAAAATCGGTTGGGGTGTTGGGGATGGGTGGTTGGATGTGATGGGGTGGGGGTTTGTGGTGGTTGATTGTTGGTGGTTGGGGTTGGGGGTTGTTGTGTGGGGGTTGGGGGGGGGGGGGGGGGGGGGTTTTTGGACTGGGGTTTTTTCCTTTGGGTTTTCTTTTGTTTTTTCTATTTTTTTTTTTTTTTTTCATTGTGCGGTGTTTTTCTTCGTGCGGCGTTCTTGTGTTTTTTGACCTTCTCTTTTTAATTTTTTTCATTGGCGTTCGCTTTGTTGTCATGATGTCAACACTTTTCTTTCTTGTTTTTATATTTTTTTTTGTTTGCCCCTTCTCGGGGTGGGGTTACTTATGTAGGTATATAAAAAAGATGAAAATGTAAATGAGATATAAAAATAAATATATATAATATCATATATAATTTCTAAAATTAGATGTTCAAATATCATAACTCAAAATAAAATGATCCTACTCACACATAAAATAAAATAAAATATTACTTTGCATCCAAAAGCAAAAAGGAACCAAAATATCAGAAACAGTCCTTACATGGCGTGGCTAAAGATTGATAGACTTAGGACCCATTATAAGTGGCTACTCGTGGATTTCAAAGGACCTATTCAATTCAATTTAATTAATTAATAATTAATCTTCTTTAGTCTTACCAATTAACTATCAACTACTATTAATTAATTAATCTAAATCTAAAAGACCACGTAAGGGACAATGAGGTTTATGGAGGGTGGACCCCCAAACACAAGACGCGTAGATGGATTCTGTGATGAACACGTGTACGGCTGTGGTGACTTATGAATAAACAAATGGCCAGCGCGATTAGCGATGGGCCAGCTCAACAACCACGACATCCAACACCGTATGTACGGCGTACGTATACGGCAAACCATACATACGACACGTGTATGGTGACGTGGACATCGCCTCTTTCTCTTTTCTCTCCTTTCTCCTTCTTCACCACTCCATCAAAGCAAAACGCTCTCTCCCTCGTTTTTTTTAGAGAGAGATAGAATGCAACCCATGTTAATTGCTTCTCAAAAACCATAACTTTTTTGTCCTTAATTTAAGGATACTCGAAGCTACGAGGATTGTTTTCCCTTTGTATTTTTTTGTTTTTTAAAAAAGAAAAAATTTTGGGTCGTTGTTTTGTGACGAGAAGAGTTTGGTATCTGTCAGGTACGTGGAATTCTGTTACTTCGTTGGTTGGAATTTCGGGAAAGTTTTGATTTTTGAAACTTTTCAGATTTGGGGTGTGTTTTGGGTTCTGAGAAAATGGAATGTTTTTTTTTTTTTTTTGAAAATTTAAGTGAGTGCATTTGAATGTATACAAGTTTGAAGTTTTTGGAAGAAGAAGAACAAATTATGTGGTTCAGTTTAGACTTTTCTGTTCTTTGGAAACACCAGAAGAAAGGGGAAGAATACCATAAAGTTTTTCAGTAATTTTTAGCTCTATATTTCTATTTTTTAGCTAACCAAACAAGATGGTTAGAATTAAGGGGTCATCTGGATCTCTTTTTGTATATGTAAATGTTTTGAATTTTTGTGCTTTGCCTGTGTTGATTTCATGATTTGCTTCGGTAAGCGTTTTTCATTTCATGTTTTTGGTTGTTTATTTGGCCCTCATGCTAGTTGGTTTTGTAAATTTTTAGCAAGTAGTTGATGAGGTATTGGATCAGGATTAGGTATCAAACATGTAAATCAAAGTATATGGAGGTCCAGGTAGCAAATTCAGGAGTTTCAACTTTCAATGAATCAATAGTCTTGTCTCCATTCCTTGTCCTTGGGTGAAAGTAAAAAAGTCTGGTTTGAAAGGGCATTTTTGTCATTTACCTTCATGAATGTCTTGTTGTGTTAGATTAATGTTATGCTGAGTTGGTTGTGTCCATCGCTTTTTGTAGGTCGTGAAATGACAGAATTGACCCTCCACCGTTGTTCTGTTCTATCTTTGACTGACTCTCTTATTCTGTCTATATACCCCTTTGGATTGGATTATGTGTAGCTTACCATTACTAATTATGAAATCATATAAGCTATTGAGCATTAGACATGTCATCAGTGTAGATCACTTGGTTATTCTTATATGTAAGCTTGAAACTTGGTTCACTTTGTCATCTCCACTGTGAATTAGTTAGTTATATCAAGATTCTCATCTTAGGTCGGTACTAGATTATTCACCTAGGGACTTGTTGAATCTCTTGTAAAAGATTGTGTTTAATGATGTGAAAGATGCTCATGCAATGTTTTATCAACAAAATTGCAATCTTTATGCTAGCTTAGAAGGTCCAACATCAGAAGTTATTTTGTAATATATGTTATGTAATTTATTGAGAAGCTGTTTTTTTTCTTCCCGAGACTTAACCACTGGTGTTACATAGTTGCTAGAACATCTCTAAACTCCTTTGATGTAATGATGTATTTCATTCCTGTACCCATGTTTAATTGTTTCTTTTACTTTTTTAAAATAACTTATGTAGCAACAATTTGAAATTTCTGGAATTCCTTCCCCTCTGCCAGTGTATTGCCTGTATAACCTGCCTACAATAGTGAGAAATTTATGTTTTTTACAGTAAAGATTATGGCGTGCCAGTTACCTAGAATATCTAGAGGTCTTTTTGTTTTGTTTTCAGTTTTTCAGTTTTCATTTTCTATTTTCAATAATAATTGCAAAAGTGCCATCTTGTTTTTATCAGGTGGCATTTTTGTAATTATCTCTGAAAAATTTCTGAAAACACATGAAAATGGAAACAAAACAAACTGGCCTTAGGATTTTGTAAGGGTTTTGATTGGCAGAAATCCTGGTTTATGAGTTCTGCCTTGTCTCCTTGTAACATTTTCATGCTGGTAACAGCTGACATGGATACTATCAATGCAGTTGAATAATTTTTTGGGAAGTAGCAAGGATCCTTGTACCATATTTGGCTCGGTGCTTTCTACTTGGTGCTAATTATGGGAAACAGTGAGGAAGAGAAATCTACTAAGACTGAAAAGCCTTCTTCACCTGTGACAACGGTAAGCTCAGAAAAGTGTATCTGGGTGTGGATGCATTTGTAAAAAGCTTGTGCTTGAACCTTAATAGTGTTGTGCTTACATTACGAACAGGATCAGACCAACCAGACCAATATTCATGTCTATCCTGATTGGGCAGCCATGCAGGTATTACCTTTTGCCTTTAATAATTCCTTTGTCTGTTAATGACTGAAGTATTCATTCTAGTTTCTTGTTAGCTAACTTCAATGTAAGTAACTAGTAACTACTCTCTAATTTTAGTTGTTTAAGCTGTGGTACCTACACTTAGTCAATAACTGCCAATGATGAGGTTAAATACTGTCTTTTTGTCAAAGTTGGGTCGATTTAAAAACAAATTTCAACTTTAATGTAATTTGAAAGCAAATTTTCAAAATTGGGTGATTTTGCCATGTGGCCACCACCCCGATATTTAGTTTTTTATGATACGTCTATGTTTTATACTTAATATTTTCAAACTGATTTAAACTGACTCTTTACAACTCGTATTTAGTTACATGACAACGCTGACAAATTTAGAATAATGCTAAGGACATGCTAATACAACATAATGAATATTGTTATGTGGGCCTTTCCACAGTAATATGTTGCTATCAGATATATAATTTTTCTTTCAATGTGAATGTATATAAAATTTAATAAAACATCATAAAATACTGTTTATTAGGCCGGCTTAGCATTATTCTAAAGCTGTCAGTTTTGTTATGTAACTAAATATAAGTTCTAAAGATCAAGTTCTAAAGGTCGTAATTTTTGGGAGCTGGTTGGAACCAGTTTATATTTATATTGACAAGTCAGAGCATCGTTATCCACATCAGCTACGTTTTATTTGCAAAATTACTGTCCATGCATCTTCATTTTAATTTTTTGTCGTGAATCATTGAAATAGTGTTCCCTCTTGTGAATTATCAACCATTGAGTGCCATTCCTATGGTGCATTGTGTTACATAGTATTTTATGAGCTGCTATCAATGTTCACCCCTTATTAATATCACACTTAAAATTCTGCCTTGCATTTGCATTGGCCCTGGATTGCTTTCTCTTTTGAAAATTATTTAGTTGGGTGGTGCGAAATTTAATCCACATGGAATTGGTTCACATAGCAAATTTCTAAGCACAATTTCCCACTAGAAACTGCTTATGGTGATCTAATCTGTCTGTTATATCTTCAGGCATATTATGGGCCAAGAGTCCCTATGCCACCATACTACAACTCAGCTGTGGCTTCTGGCCACACTCCTCACCCATATATGTGGGGGCCACCACAGGTAATACTCCAAGGCATCATTGATTTTGTTCTATCATTACCATTTTATGTTTATATTTTTGGGATTTCTTGGGGTATATCCTAAATGACTGGGATGAGTAATCTTATTATTTCTTCCAGCCTATGATGCCACCTTATGGGCAGCCATATGCAGCAATTTATTCACATGGAGGCGTTTATACACACCCTGGAGTTCCTATTGTAAGTCTGCGTTCTTGCAATTTGTTGTGTTTTCCCCCTATTTTTTTGGTGGATCTTATGTTCATTCTCTGGACCATGAATTGGTTGATTTATAGTGTTCCAAAACTGATATATATGGACCACAGTGGTTAAGATTTAAGAATGTTCTTTCTGTTGGCCCTTGGTCTCAGCTGTCATTAACTGTTCCGTGCGTTGATAACCTTAATGTATCAAACTCTTCATAGCTTATAAAATGGGCAGTAATGATGCTTTTCATGCTTTATTAAATATGCTTTATTGGTCTGAATTTTTTCCGATGTTCTTATGATTTTTGTTCCTAAAATATAGGGGCCACATCCACATGGTCAAGGACTTCCATCTTCACCTGCTGTAAGTTTTAATTTTCTCGGAGATCAGTTCCTGCTTGAGTCCTTGGTTGCTATCAATTCATGATTGTTTTGAATTGGTCTAACAATGCAGGTTGGGACTCCTTTAAGCATAGAGACACCACCCAAATCATCTGGAAATACTGACCAGGGATTAATGAAGAAATTGAAAGGGTTTGATGGGCTTGCAATGTCAATAGGCAATGGCCATGCTGAGAGTGGAGAGCGCGGAACTGAAAACAGGCTTTCACGGAGGTTTGTTGATCCGTTTTCTTTCTATATGAATATTGCCAGTAACATACCTTTTCTTTGTTTCCCTTTCTTACATTGTGGGAGGGTTAGAGGGGAAATCTGATACCCTTAGTGGAACTGAATTCTATTTTCTCACTCCCACCATCTAGAAGACTAGTCCATGTGTTGGTTATTCTAATAGGTCCTTGTGAATAACTGATTAAAATTTTATGATGATACCAACAGTGTGGATACTGAGGGTTCCAGTGATGGAAGTGATGGCAACACTTCTGGGGTGAGAACTTGCTTGCAAATAGCATTTTTTTTTCCTGCACTATGTTGACCACGTGCAATTGTTCACCTATAGTTTATTTTTCTTTAAGATGATTTGACAAAACTGAAACATCAAATCATGATATTTGTCCATCTTATGCTCAGGCTAATCAAACAAGAAGGAAAAGAAGCCGTGAGGGAACACCAACCACCGGTATGACTCTGTTCTTCACCAAGTGTCACGTCTTGATGAACAATAGAGTTATCCTTGGATCACAATAATACTTCTGTTATCATCACTGCACACATGGTATCAACCAGTTTATTGAGTAGGGTCTTGTTAAGTTGAATCCTATCACCTATTTTTATGCTCAGTAAGGTGACATTTACCCAAGTTTTTTAACTTTGCAATTAGTTTGGCAAATCTGGTAGACTCTAAGATGGGTTATTACCTCAATTTCAGAGTTGATAAAATATAAGTATTGGTGTCCTATGCTTGCAATCACTAATCAAATATCTTACATCCAAAATGTATTATTAGCCTACAAGCATCTGAAGCTATAATTGGGAGTTAGGACATCAACATAATTTGTGTTGATTGTTATGCTTTTTCTCACTGTACATGCAGATGGAGAAGGGAAAACTGAGATACAAGTTAGTCCAGCTTCCAAAGAGGCTGCAGCTGCTAGTAAGATGATGTCAGTTGCCCCTGCCAATGTTGCAGGAAAATTAGTTGGACCTGCAGTTTCTTCAGGTATGGCCATCACACTGGAGCTGACCAACCCTTCCAGTGTTAGAACAAATTCCATAAGTGCCCCACAACCTTGTACAGTACTGCCTGCAGAAGCTTGGTTACAGGTATGGTCAGCATAGAATTCATCCCTAGTGGTTCAGATCATATATAGTGAGTACATTAGGGATGCTTGTAAAAAAAACACTAATAATAATAATAATGCAGCATCCTCATCTTTTGCTGACACTGAAGTATTTCCTTTGGGTATGTTTGGATTCCTTAGAATGAGCGCGAGCTGAAACGAGAGAGGAGGAAACAATCAAATCGAGAATCTGCTAGAAGGTCCAGACTAAGGAAGCAGGTATAAATGTGGGGTTTTTCAGACTTATGTAAACTTTCTATTGCATCTTTAGTTGTCTGTGAAAAATCATAAATTTGTTCAGTTTCTTTACTATTACATACTGGTGCAATTTTTGCACTCGCTGCCTGTGCATGCAGCTCCCAAGAAAAACAAAAGAAAAGGTTATACTCAATATAGGCTGGTGACTAATGCTCATATTCCCGCTCTTCAGGCTGAGACTGAAGAACTGGCTAAAAAGGTTGAATCCTTGAATGCTGAGAATGTGACACTGAAATCAGAAATAAATAGATTGGCTGAAAGTTCTGAAAAATTAAGAGTGGAAAATGCTACACTAAAGGTACTTTTTCCTATAATGTTCCTATGTACCTATCATTTACATAAGAGTTATTCTGTGATGCTGAATGCTTTATTGTTTTTCACTCAGGAAAAACTTAAAAATGTTCAACTGGGTCCAACAGAAGAGTTAATGTTGAACAGCATTGACAAGAAGAGAGCTGGACCTGTAAGTACAGAAAACTTACTATCAAGAGTTAATAATAATGGTTCTAATGCTAAAACTGCAGAGGATGAGAATGGTTTTTGTGACAAGAAACCTAACTCTGGTGCAAAGCTGCATCAACTACTGGATGCAAGTCCTAGAGCTGATGCTGTGGCAGCTGGTTGATACAGTAATTGTACTGGCTGATCATGTAATTTTGGCATATTACAAGACCAAAGTTACTGCTAACAGTTCTCAGACGGATGGATCAGCTGAATTTTAGTATCTAAGTCCATCAAAACCAGCACTAATTCATTGCTTTTATGTTACTTAGGACATAAATTATGTATTCTATTAGATTTGACAAAAATGGATGATTACCTCAAACTTGGTAAAATGGAGAGAATTAGAGGTTTTAGCTTAGAGAGGGTTGTTGGAACATTTATATAATTGGGTGTGTACCAACTATTGATGTGGACCTTCTAATGGTATTTGAGAAAGTTTTCCTACTTATTTGTTGGTTTGGTTTATATTCTTTTGCTATCAATTCCTTATGTTGCGGCTTATCACATGCATGGTTACCTTTTAAGATGCGTCCGGCTGGTGGTAGACAATTGAGTTTCTTAAGCATGATGTTATAGATGTCTATCGTGTGTAAGAAAAATGTTTTGTTGAGAGGAACAAAATTTATTTTGGTGATTTTACATCTCGAAAGAGATTAGTCTCTTATTATTGGCAAGAAGATAGCTTCCCGTAAAAAGGCACTTGCATTTTGTTAGATAGATGCCAGCGATAGTGTTTATCCTTTTGTCAGATAGACTCTGAAATCTTCTTAAAATGTAATTTCACTAATTTTGCATCTTTCTTTGGGTTGGCTACAAAAAATAGTAATAATCATTTTTCTGCCTATTATTCTATTATGGCTGTTCCATTTTATAAAATAAAATTACACGCATAGAATAGAAGTGAGAATTTTGGTATGGTAGAAAGGAACCCTAATGTGAGAATTTGGGTATCAACTCAACTATTAAATCATCTCAAACAGGAAACTACCTAAAAGTAGTTACAAAAGCAAGGCGTATCCTTTGTATTAGAAGTTCTTGTGTCACTTTACTCAAATTGTATTACATGCTCATACGGTCATACCAAAAAAAAATTGTATTACATGAAATTCATAACTATATATGTCAATAAATAATAAATAAAAATTATTAAATTAAAACTTTTACATAGTAAAACTCTCGCCGTATATTAGATTTTCTCCTTATATTAATCTCTTTAGTGGCTATTAGAAATAGAATTCAATAAGTTGTTCACCAATTTTTGACACCACCAATCATGGTGAGTTTAGAAAAAAAAAATGATGAAAGATGAGAGAGAAATAATAAATAAATATTTGAGAAAAATATAAAAGTAGGTATTGATGTTTGGTTTTGGTATCAAAATAACACTCCTCAAACACATATTAGGAGGTTGTGCACCTACTGGCCCAACACCTCAAACTCCTCCGGTGTAGAGAATGAGGTCAAATGATGTGGTGGCTTAAGGCATATGACTACCAAAATCCATAAACAAGTAAGTATATCCTTAATAAGTTTCATTTATTATTAATTTATAGTCATTTTGTGCTTGCAAAAAAGAATGCATCCCGTTTTGCCTTCCAGCCCGTGAACTCCTTCCATGTGTCTCCTCAAAGCTGTTCAATGGATTCAAAGCTTGGACCTCAGTTCAAATCATTTTGTCTTTGAACTTGATTGTAAAGTGATGGTTGATAACGTTCTTAAGCCTGAGAGTGATATCTCTGTGTTTGGTCATATTATTAGAGCGTGTAATAGTTTAATTCATTCTTCTACAAACTTTGATGTAAGTTTTGTTAGGAGGCAAACAAATGGTGTAGCCCATATGTTAGCAAGCGACATCATTTTTAGCTAGCTCTCAAGTCTATTATTATGTTCCATCTTGTATTTCCCAGTTGATTATTAATGAAATGTATTGAGGTCTTTCTTTCAAATTTTTTTTTATTAATTTATACTATTGGATGATAAGTTTGACTATGATGAATTTTATTGAGTATTTTGGGTATTCTATGCCGCTTAAAATTTTCTAATTTATATCTAAGTTACGCTATAAATTTTCTAATAATTTTATTTGAGTAATAATTGTATTAATGGTCTTTTTCTTAACTATTTATCCTAAAACGTTCTTAGGTATTACCTTCGGACTCAATTATAAATAAAATTAACTAACTTCACACATATTAAGTAAGTTAGTTAGTTTAGTTTAATTGTCTTGATTTATGTAAAAAATGAGTTACAATTACTAAACTATCATTTAGATGTCTCGGGAGTGTGCAATGCTCTTAGAAAAGTAAAAGGAGAATTGGTTAGATTGATTAATTGTCTTCACTTTTGGAATACTGACATTAAATAGAATTCTAATATTTGGTCTTGATTTATTTTCAAATCAAAGATATTGAAAGAAATGCTAATAAAAAGCCCATAATAACAAAGCTCAAACCTTGGTACGTGGCTAGAACTAGAAGATCATTGTTGCCACTGTTGAAAGAATTTTTTCAAAATGAAAATTGTTTAAATCCTATTTGAGATGAATTGTATGTAATTTAGATTAAATGATTAGTTATTATATTATCTATTAAAAGTAAAATGTCAGAATTACTTGATTATAAAACTTTGATAAATGATTTTTGTTCAACCCAAAGCTTGGTAAGTCCCAAAGGCAAGAAAATACGTGATTAGGACTTATGACGAGCCATCAAGACCCGCAAACCGATCTGTCTCTTGTAATACTGAGACTTAGAATCTGAGAAGACTTGACCTCAACTTGCCAATTGACAAGTCTCCCTAGGTCAAGCAACATAAAATTGTCACAAAAAAAAAAGCTTGCACAGACTAGGGTGGAGGGTATAACTAAAGAAAAATATGAAGACAGGAGATAGTGAGGTGATATGGTTAACGAATGTTACGAGATAGGATATACCAGCAATTTCATAGGAAAACGAAAGCCCGTCATTCTTTAACTTTAACGATAAACGTAGACTGAGCATGGGCCTCAAGGCCCGGTCTCGGTCCAACACAGGCCTAGCCTAGCCCAGCCCGTGAAATTTGAAAACATCCATGATGTGACCGAAAAAGAACCATGGATCCCCATGTGTTGTTCTCTCTTTTGTATGTGAATCTCATTTGAATTCATTCCTTTCATAATTCCTCTTTCAATGTAGATTCCCACTTTAGACTTATCCAAACAATTTTCTATTCTTTTTTCCTGTGTGCTTTTTCTTAATTATGGCTTATATTATTAAAACTTTATATTTATATAACACCCTCCTTGGACATTATATGACTAACTAAAATTCTTTAAAACATATTAAATAAAAAGGAAAGTTGGATGCTTTCGAAAAATAAAATTTTCTAGTATCCTTGATCTTACTCGAATATGAGTATGAATTATTAATTTCTTCTTTATACTTTATGCAAGCTCTCATTACAAATATTTACATCCCAATACTTACACATCAGGAACTTTATGAGCAGGTTATATACCTGACAAGATCAATCACTGTGTACAATTCTTTTCCGAAACGAGTTTTCAAAATACAAAGTTGAAACTCGAACTGAAAAATTTACAAAAGACATATGTACAGACCTTCTCAAACCAAATAATCCAAAAGGAAAATCCTAAGCTGGTCGCTCTAAAAACTATCCACTAGAGAACCTCGTGGTCATCACCGCGTTCAAAGGACTCTTCAAAAATCGAGACTAAGATCCTGAGTGAAGCTAAAAACTCCTCTACCTCATCTGTATAAGAAAAAGTACACCACAATAAAGAGAACCAAAACAAGAAAATAATGCAAAGGTAAGTTACCAATTTATGAGTTTAAAGGATAGCAGTCATATTATTTATATATATATATATATATATATATATATATATATATATATATATTCCACAACCACGTCATCATATTATAAAAGTAAACAATTCATAACATGACAATCATAATTATTTCAATAAAGAAATATAACAAAAAATGTTTGATGAATTAAGTTTTAACACTTCAATATCCACAATTCTAGAATTTCAATCTCCGGAGATCCTAACTTCCCTTCGTCGAGTATGATAGGTCGCGATATTTCATATATCACAATTGCTTTGCGTAGTGAGTCGGCCTCTTATTTCAGGTCCGATCTTCAATTGTTCTAGGATTACGCGTATCCGCACCTAAATGATATTTGGATAGTTCCTGATTGAATACATTCGTGCAGGGTAACCGATTTCAACGACAAGAGGTTGCAAAGCCCCAAGCATTACGTTGAGTTCGAGCCCGAATGTCCCTAAAGACCCAAAAGCCCAAAAACATGCCTTTGATCCGTAACTATCAAATTTGTCAGTTCACCATGTGAAACTGTAGCTCGAAAACCGTAATTGACACGTCTGCCTAAACCTCAAATCTCACATTCTTTAGTCCTTTAAAAGATCATTAAAGTTTTCAAAATCATTTTCCTCAATTGAATACTAATCCGACGTCTCAAAAAACTAGGTCCTCCGCAGTAGGAATACTAGTCCGGCTTCACGGTAATCAGCATCTAGTCTGAAATCTCAGCACGGAGGTCTAGCTCCTTTCCTTTTTCCTATTTTCACATTCCAAAGAAAGCCAAAATCATTTTCCTCATTTTCTTTGTGTTCAACCATATTTAGTTAATAAGCTTTTCCACTTATAAACAAACCACATTTTCCATCCTCAACCAGTCTCGGTTAAATAATAACACAAACAAACATATTGCTTAATGATATCACATCAGATAACATATATATATATACACCATAGTTTTAATCAAAGTAAATCTCACACATTTTTAATCATCACAAGCAATTCATATTACTAATTATATGACTACTAGGAACTCCTCAGGCATACTCCCTTTACCTTTGTAGACCAGAAAAGCTCCTTTTTATTCCGGGTTCCACAGTTTACTCATAGTTCAAAGAATTTTCGCAAGATCGAACATCCACTGACGACTTGACTTGACATTTCGGTTTACTCTGACACTTTGTGACAAGTACAGACATCTCCCTAAAACACAAATTCTATCTTCCCCAATCAACACAACCACGGCAATATCCCGGAGAGTGAGTCCAAGCATTTTCCACAACCAGAAAATTCAGAATTTAATTTCTCATCATCCAACACTTAGTCTAAATTGATTTAAATACTTAATTTTATAAAATTGAGCTAACTTCAATAAAAATCAGATTTAGGACTTTAGGGTTCATAACTCAATTTGGGGAAAACTCAATTTTAACTAAAGAATAATGAAATTGGTTTAGGGAAACATTAACTCACAGTCTCAATTGCATTAAAACAAGTGTTAATTTCATACTTTGAAAGTGAAATCAAAATCTTAGGATTTCAAAAACAGTTTGGGGATTTTTCAACTAGAAGAGATTAGGGGTAAAACACTTACCCAATGTGAAGAGGAGAGGAAACGGGGGCCAAACGTGGTTGCGACGGCTCCGGTGACGCGGCGGCAACGGCGGAGAAGCTCCGTTTCACGGCGACAAAGACGACCCAACAAGGTCCGAACTTGAAATCGTCTTCTCCCTTCGTAGCGCCGTCGAACGGTGGCTGGAGGAGGCCTGACGACGGTTGGAAAAGCTCCCCGTGATGGGGCGGCGTTTTGCATGGCGGAGGATGCAAAACAGAGGCGCGATCGTCCTCCTCTCCGCGCGACGGCTCCGAGCGACGACGGTGGCTGTACAGGGGCGGGGCGGCGCTTCTTAGAGGAAGAAATAGAATGAGTTGAAGGTGGAGAGAGATGAGGTTGAAGGGAGGAAGGAGAAGGAGTAGCAAGAAAGAAAAAGAAAGAAAATAGTTTGTTGGGGGGGGGGGGGGGGTTGGGTTGGGGGCATCGTGATCTGACCATGAGAGGGAGAGAAAAATCATATTTTTTTTCCTTTTATATAAATTAAAATGAGTGATTAATATTGAGTCTAAAAAAATAAATAATATTGATCATTGGATATAAAAACAATAAGTGATAAATATATACTTTTAAAATTCAAATTAGAGTAAAGATTAATAGTTGAATTTTTCAACCAAGGAAATCCATGATCTAAAATTAATCTCCGATTAATGTCAAACCATTTTATTTTCAACTCTAAAAGTAAATAGAGTAAAAGAATGAAAATAGTTTTCTCTCAATCATATCATTTAAAATATTTTTCTAAATAAATATTAATAGTGATAATAATATAATATTATTATCTAGTAAGCGTGATTGTACTGAAACAAAACAGTGCTAACGTACTTAATAAAATCATTTTAAATGAGTAATAAAAATTACTCAAACCAAATCTCATAGAAATAAATTGAAATAATTATCCAGATAATTAACCAATCCAATTAAAATAATATATATATATATATATATCTATATATATATATATATATATAATTACTTTTTTTGAAGAACAGTAAAAACCGGGGCATTACATTACTATCCTACTTAAAAAAAAATCCGTCCTCAAAATTTCGTAACTCGAAACTAGACAGGATCTTGTAATTACTTCTCAATCCCAAGATCCTATGTTGTACTTCCCTTAGATGACTTTGATAACTTACTAACAAAATTCATACTTATTCTTCGTTCTACTTATCCTCAAAATCAAATTGATTATCCTCAATTCATACTTCCTGCCATTAACAATTTTATCTTAATCTTCTACACATAAAAATATAATCAAAATTTAATCTCTTCTTCCTTTACTACTAATCCATTAGAAAAATTTCCCTCTACATCCTTAACTCTCATTTTTTACCCCAAGATTCAACTAAGATTCTCACTTCTCTCACAGCAAACACATCAATTTCCATCCAAGACTCTATGTTGTATTTTCAGTCGCTTCATTCCTCTTATTGCTAACCATAACATAATCAATTCTTACATCGTTCTCTTTCATCATCGAAATTTTCTACCACCATATTATATCCACTATTCATGACAGTGTATCTTAGTTCCTCCCACATGAAGAACAAAACCAAAACTCAATCACTTCTATCATTAATCACTGGTCCACTAGAAAAACTGACCTCCACACATCTTACTATCATAGTCATTACCAAGATAAAACTAACCTTACCACAACATATATCAACTTCCTACTCACGGTATACAACTGTATTCTTAGTTTCCTTTGAACATATTTCACCACTCCAAATCATATCATAATCTTACATTTCAACCTTAAAGAATATGATTACACTCCTTCATGCAAACCTAACCAAAATGAATCACTTCAGTTTGAATTATCCAAAATCATAACTCTTGAACTTTTCTAACAACTTAGTTTTACTCCAGAACTCCTCTTTACTGTTCCCGTTCAACTTAGGGAAAACTGCTATAGACACTTTACTGTAAATCTCTAAACTCATACAACTAATCTCAACTATAGACATTAATCATTATCCTACATTCCTTTAACGGTATTCTGCCTCGATCAACATTTGATTTATAATAATTGTCTCACTTGTTGTTATTGATCTTAAGGATTCACATCTTACTAGTCACAACTATTCCTCAACAAAACTCTCGTCACTACTTATCCATTCGACTAAAGAGATGATCGTAGTTAGATACTATACTTACTCTCAACTAACTTTCTAAAGATTAGATCATTTTTCTCGCTCACCCACTTGAGTCGAGAATGATTCATTGAGCTTAGCCTCAACTTGGTCCTCAACACTTAGAGCGAGCTTTACCAATAAAAGTTGGTAAACTTCGGGTCTTCATTTGAAAAGATACTTGAAGATACTCCATGAAGTCTCACCGGTTTTGTGATACATATTTTGGTTTGTCTCTTCATTACATAGTGAATCTTAACAGGTAAGAAGGGTGTCGACTTCGTCAGTCGGTCCATGATCACTCGAACTAAAACAAGACTCTTATAGGTCTTCAGTAGACTCATAACGAAAAATCATGGCGACACCAACATCTTAACAAGGGAGGTCTCAATTGTCAAAATATCTTTCTTCCATCGTACCTGACTAACTCTGACATGCTTATATGAATCAGATACCCATTCTCATGACTCTTGAGATAGGTCACATGTCAATGACGTTTTTGGAAAGGTACAGGGTAAAATTGATCAACAAATGATAATTTTTATCGAATTACAACAAGACATGGTCTTAAAGATCACAAAAAGAAATTTTCAAGAAAAGAAATTTCTTGATTTCACTTTCAAAAAAGCATAGAGAAGAATTTCATCAATTTGAAAGATACAGGAACATCCAATATGGAAAAAAAATTCTTCAATTAGGTTCGTGGGTGTAAAAATGCATGATCAATACACATTTACAAACATGAATCTAATAAAGTTCATTTTTCCACACGAATTTCCAGCGGATTTAGGAAATCAAAGGATGAATAGTTTCTAATCCCATGAGGATTTACTCGTAGTACAAAGAATTTTCAAAACGACAATTTTAAAAAGGAAAACAGTATGACCAAAAAACAGACTTGGTCACCTCTACCAAAAGTAGAAGCGATTAGACTAAGTTTTCATCAAGAAACTTTTGTTATCACGAAGTTATCGGTGTTACAACTCAAGAAACAGTCATAACAAATTCTTTCAACGAAATGTGAAAATATCTAAGCCAAAGAATATGTAATACCCCATGTTACATTGTTTTGTAAGGCATAAAGTATCACATGAAGGTTAGACATAAGTAGATAACTACAGAGTGGCGGAAGCCATAAGTCTCTAGTTAGTACAAATTATGTCCATAACACTAAAATAAAAGAAACCGAGTTTCGAACTAAGGCATTAACCAGTTAATATTACATACTAAATCTGGCTTATACAAGGAGTTTTACAAAAGTCCTCAATGCCTGTCGTCCTTGAAATACAGAGATGCTCTACTCTTTCTTATCTGAAACAATAAATATGAGTAGTGAGATAACTAATCTCAGTGAATTTCCTGCAAAACTCAGTTTTTCTTTAAACACACATAAGTATAATAACAATAAACATCAATACATAATATGAGAGTAAACTTTATACACTTGGACATCCCTTGGGTTTTTGTCAGTGAAAAACATCGCTGTCCCCTCCTTGTACACTAAGGTACTTAGAGGAACCAGCTCTATACTGTAAGGCATGACATACGTCTATGACCACAAGCGGCGTCTCACCTATTTTGCACTTACTCGCTTGCCTTTCCTAACCGGAAGGACTTCTATACTTGCCTTTCAATCTGAAAGGACTTCTGTGATTGCCTTCCAAACGGGAAGGACTCTATACTCGACATTTAAAATGTCTTTGACATCCATTCTAAATCGAATCAACCGAATAGAGGATGCTTATCAATATTGGATGCCAAGCTACAGTTTACTTTTATATATTATTGTTACACTACAAAACATTTTAAATCAGCCGAAACTACCTTCATACAAGTGTTTAACAAGAACTAAAACGTCAACAACACCTGCAGAAATATTCAGTTTTCAGCCAACTTCTATGAATTTACTAAAATACCAAACGAAGTCGGATTTAGACAAAAGACCACTCCCTGGAAAGCTAAATAAGTCTAATTTATAAATAAAATTTTAGTTTTGGAATACAGTTTACTTTTAATAAGCAAGCTTCTGCACCCAGAAAACAGGACAGTTACAATACTCCAACCTATAACAGGTTTTTCTTCATCAATACTCAGTATAAAACAGCAAAACAAGTGCCTAAATTGTAGAATTTCGAGTCTATTTTCTAAAAAAACAAGAATCATACCGAACAAAGCCCTATAGAAATAATTATAAGCAAAATATTGTACATATGTTTATACTGGTTTCTGACCAGTAACTTCATTTGGGACTTTTCACAAACAAATTACATGCATGCAATTGAAATAATTTATATCATCAATATGCACTCATTTTACTTCATATAATCAACATGCAAGTACCAAATCAAACAATAAAAGCAAGCAACAAAATTCCCAAGCTTGGATTTATGGTTACCAAGCACTAAACTAAGGAAACTCACATGAGCAAGGAGTAGAAGTAGAGTGATGGAGGTTGATTTCCTTAGAATTTCCTCCATAATCTGACTTTGTTTCTCCTTGCTCTCAAGTGTAGCTGCTTCAAGCTCTCTTCATAGAGGAAAATGGTGTTTGTTTCATGATGATTATGGAAGAAAAGAGGAGAAAAAAGGTGAGGTAATGGGTGTGTCTATTTGGTCAAAAATTGACAAGGAAGAGGTGAGTGAAGAGTGTTGTTTCTACAAGAATGAGATGATGGTTGAGTTTTCCAGCCCTTAGCTCCCTGTCTGGCCGGAAATGCAAGCTTGAGAGGGCAAAAGGGGTGCTTGGTTGAAGGTGAGAGTAAGGAGAGGAAAAGAAAGGGTTTTGATGCAAAATGAAAGAAGAAGGAGCGTGTCTCTCCTTACCCACTTAGTCTGGCCGTATGCTAGCTTGAGAGGGTGGATGTGAATTCATTTAACCAATAGTGTTAGACTTCATTGACAGGCATTGGTCACTTGTTGATTTTGAATATAGGTAAATATTATGGTTTAAATTAATGGTTGTGTTAAACATGTTTATGCACAAAATGAGAGGGAATATGATTGTTCATTTAATTGGAATGAATCTAAGTGAGGCTGGTATGTGACCCTAGACTATTTATAGAGTACTACTAATCAACCCAATACATTTGGTATAAATACAAATTTATATTCTTTCTCTAAACCAAAAATTATTACTTCACTAATCAATCAAATATAGATTGTACATTTATGAAATATATAAGGATTCAAAATACCCATGATAAAGTTATAGAAGCTAGGATACTCTTGAGAAATGATGTTACATTTCTAACCCCTACAAGAAATTTTGTCCTCAAAATTTATGTTATAACATACCCGTGAAAAAGGTAGGAGTATTATTTTCTCATGTCCTCCTCAAGCTCCCAAGTTGCCTCTTCAGGAGTTGATCCTTCCCAAATAACCTTCATCATTGGAATAGTCTTATTCCTCAGTGTTTTCAGGCTGTGGTCAACAACTTGAACCGGCATAGGTTGGAAGGTTAAATTGGGCCTTAAAGGAATTGTGTCATAACTCAAAGGTTGGGATGAATTAGGAATGTACTTTTTGAGTTGTGACACGTGGAAGACATCATGCAAACCCGACAAAGAAGGAGGTAAAGCTAATTGATATGCGGATGGACCGACTCGATGAAGGATCTGAAAAGGTCCCATATAATGAGGACTTAGTTTCTTAGCCTTGACAACCCTCCCAATACCTATTGTGGGGGTTACACGTAAGAACACATGGTCACCCTCTTCAAATTCTAAAGGCATTCTTCTTTGGTCGGTATAACTCTTTTGCCGACTCTGAGCAATTTGCAACTTATCCCTTATCATTCGGATTTTCTCCGTAGTTTCTTGGATTATTTTCGGTCCAAGGATTTCCTTGTCTCCTACTTCTAGCCAACATAAGGGGGTTCTACATTTACGACCATAAAGTGCCTCGTATGGTGCCATGCCTATGCTGGAGTGGTGGCTGTTATTATAGGAAAATTCTATCAAAGGTAGATGGTTATCCCAACTCCCACCACTTTCCAAAGTGCAAGCCCTCAACATATCCTCTAAGGTTTGAATGGTCCTTTCTGTCTGACCATCTGTTTGAGGATGATAAGTAGTGCTAAGATTCAGCCTCGTCCCTAAGGCCTGGTGAAAAGCTTTCCAAAACCTAGAAGTAAACTTAGGGTCTCTATCTGACACAATACTTGCTGGCACACCATGAAACCTAACTATTTTCTTTATGAACAATTTAGCTAACCTGACTGTGTTGTAGGAGGCTTTAACTGGTAGGAAATGGGCTGACTTCGTCAAACGATCTACAATTACCCATATGGAGTCATAACCCGATTGCGTACGAGGTAAACCCATAACAAAATCCATGGATATGCTTTCCCATTTCCAAATGGGAAATTCTAAGGGTTGAAGCATACCAGCGGGTCTTTGATGTTCAACCTTGACCTGCTGACATACCAAACATTGAGAGACAAACTCTGCTATATCCCTTTTCATACCTGGCCACCAGTACATTCGTTTAAGATCTTGATACATCTTGGTGGAACCAGGATGTACTGAGAAATCACTTTTGTGTGCTTCCTCCAAAACTTGTCTTTTAATTTGTCCATTATTGGGAATGCACACCCTCTCCTGGAAGAGGATAACTCCATCTCTGGCCTTTGACAAACCAGGATTATATTTTTTAGATTGCAACTTCTCATCCACTAGTTATGCCTGCTTAACTTGAGTTCTGAAATCGCAAGAGATTTCAATGTGGTTCAAAAAGATGCTATCCCGTCCTATTGCCACATTTAAATTCAAATTACGGAAATCTTCTAACAATTTCATCTCATGTACCATCATGAAGGAAATATGAAGACTTTTTCTACTTAAAGCATCTGCTACCACATTCGCTTTTCCCGGATGATACTTTAACTGAAAATCATAATCTTTAAGGAGCTCCATCCATATTCTTTACCTCATATTTAGTTCTCTTTGATCAAAGAGGTATTTTAAACTCTTATGATCACTAAACACTTCAAATCGAGCTCCATAAAGATAATGTCTCCATATCTTTAAAGCGAATACTATGGCAGCTAGTTCAAGGTCATGGGTAGGATAATTTTCTTCATGAGGTCTTAGTTGACGGGAAGCATAGGCTACCACTTGTCTATCTTGCATTAGTACACATCCTATACCCCTTAAAGATGCATCACAGTAAACTTCAAATCCTAGAGCAGGGTCTGGTATAGTTAGTACCGGTGCAGTAGTTAAACGGGTCTTCAATTCCAGGAAGTTCTTTTCACACTCTGTAGTCCACACAAAAGGTTGGTCTTTACGAGTCAGACAGGTTAAGGGCAAGGCCAACTGAGAAAACCCCCTAATAAATCTCCTGTAGTATCCAGCTAGTCCTAGGAAACTCTTGGCTTCGGTAATAGTCTTAGGCCTTTCCCAATTCAGAACAACATCTACTTTACTGTGATCCACCACTACTCCTTCTTGTGAAATTACATGACCTAAGAAAGTTACCTCTGTCATCCAGAATTCACACTTTTCCATTTTAGCAAACAACTTCTTCTCTCTTAAGATCTGCAACACTATTCTAAGATGACTTTCATGCTCTTCAGAACTGTTAGAATAGATCAGGATATCATCAATGAAGACAATTACGAACTTATCTAAGAAATGTCTGAATATCCTATTCATATAATCCATGAATGCTGCTAGTGCATTAGTCATACCAAACGGCATAACCAAATATTCATAATGTCCATACCGCGTCCGAAACGCAGTCTTTGGTATATCTCCAGGCTTTATCCTTATTTGATGGTATCCTGACCTTAGATCAATTTTAGAGAAGACTCCTGCTCCTCTAAGTTGATCCAACAGATCATCTATTCTAGGAAGTGGGTACCTATTTTTTATAGTCACCTTGTTGAGTTGTCTGTAATCTACACAGAGTCTCATGCTCCCATCCATTTTCCTAACCAACAGTACTGGTGCGCCCCACGGGGATGCACTCAGTCTGATAAACTGCTTGGCCAACAAGTCTTCTATTTGTACTTTGAGTTCCTTTAACTCCAGGGGTGACATCCTATAAGGTGCTATAGATATTGGTCCCGTGCCAGGAACCAAATCTATGGAAAACTCAATCTCCCTCTCTGGAGGTAAGGAAACCACATCTTCCGGAAACACGTCCCTGAATTCATTTACCACGGGGATGGACGCTACATCATTGCTTGCCTTAGAACTTGAAGAGAATAAACTGATGAAACCTGTGCCCCCACTTTCTAGGCTTTGAATTGGTTGAGACTCACTAACAACTAAAAAGGAAGTTGAACTGTTATAGTCCATGATGGTGGAAGGAAAGGTAATGGTTTTATCTTGGCAATTTAGTGTGACCCGATTAGCGGAGAGCCAATCCATCCCTAGGATGATATCTAGACCACTTAAAGGTAAACAAATTAAGTCAACATGGAACAATTTATCTAAAATCACAAGGGATCATTTCCCACTGGCTAAATAAGTTTCTATGTTACCTTCCGCTGGGGTAGACACGACTAAAAGACATGGCAATGAAGATAAGTACAAATTTAGACGCAAGGCACACTCACATGAAATAAAAGAGTGAGTGGCACTAGAATCAAAAGTACTACTAAAGGTTCTTGATTAAGAAAGCACGTACCGGTAATCAAGCTGTTTGTACCTTTAGCCTTCTTACCACTGAGTGTGAAGACCATTCCTTTATTCGGCTGTCCCGAAATAACCACTCCTTTTTGTTTTCGAGCTGGGCAATAGGGAGACATATGTCCAGCCTGTCCATAGTGGTAACATACATTCTGACCCATGCAACATTCTCCTCTATGATTTCTGCCACACGTTGCACATCCTGTTCCCTTGGGCGGCTCTGAAACTTGTACTTGCTTCCCTTTCCAAGACTCCCCTTTACCCTCAACTGTTGAGAATGTTTGCCTTCCTCCTTTTTCTTTTGCCACTTTAGTTGACGGTCCTCTTGCATGATCATAAGATTAGCTTCAGCAATTTGACATTTCTCCACCAATGTGGCATACTCATTGATTCCCAGTTGTCCAACATAGCATCTAATCTCAGGTCGTAACCCCAATTCATACCGAGTTACCTTCCACTCCTCATCTAGGTCATATCTCAAGTGTGGGGAGTACTTAGCCAACTCTTCAAACTTAGATGTGTACTCAGCAACGAACATATCACTTTGCATAAGGCGAGTAAACTCTAACTCTTTTAGCTTCCTCACACTTCTAGGAAAATACTTCCCAAGAAAAACAGTTTGGAAGTTTTCCCATTTCAGAGGTGTTTCAGTTGATATCATTCGCTCTCTAGCACCTCTCCACCAATTCTCTGCTTCTCCCTTCAAGTAATGAGAGGCAAAAGCAGTCTTTTGTTCTTCAGTGCATACCACCACATTAAAAATCTTTTCCGTTTCCTTTAACCAATATTACGATTCTGCGGGATCAGGTCCTCCAGAAAAAGGTGGCGGCTGATTCTTTCTAAACTCATTCCAGCTATGATTGGGATCTTTGGGAGGTTGTGCTGGACTTGCTCCCAAATTGCCAAGTCCTCCTTGAGCCAACTGGTTAATAAGATGAGTGGTGGCATTGGCTTGTTCTCTCATGGCATTTACCATAGCCATCCATTCAGCGTTACCAGGTCCGGGTTGATACTCATGATGTTGATTCAAAGGTGGTCTACCACGGCCTCTTCCTCTAGCTCCACGTTTCATTGTCTGCATACATTGTACAAAACATTAAGTTGATCAGGCTCAATGCTTTATATCAACATAATAAAATTGTGGAAAATGAAGCCAAAAGTAAGAAAGAACTAAACTAATTATTCACAGCCCAATTGGATTGAACTGCTCTAATACCATAAATGTAATACCCCATGTTACATTGTTTTATAAGGCATAAAGTATCACATGAAGGTTAGACATAAGTAGATAACTACAGAGTGGCGGAAGCCATAAGTCTCTAGTTAGTACAAATTATGTCCATAACACTAAAATAAAAGAAATCGGGTTTCGAACTAAGGCATTAACCAGTTAATATTACATACTAAATCTGGCTTATACAAGGAGTTTTACAAAAGTCCTCAATGCCTGTCGTCCTTGAAATACAGAGATGCTCTACTCTTTCTTATCTGAAACAACAAATATGAGTAGTGAGATAACTAATCTCAGTGAATTTCCTGCAAAACTCAGTTTTTCTTTAAACAAACATAAGTATAATAACAATAAACATCAATACATAATATGAGAGCTAGTAAACTTTATACACTTGGACATCCCTTGGGTTTTTGTCAATGAAAAACATCGCTGTCCCCTCCTTGTACACTAAGGTACTTAGAGGAACCAGCTCTATACTGTAAGGCAGGATATACGTCTATGACCACAAGCGGCGTCCCACCCGTTTTGCATTTACTTGTCTTTCCTAACTGGAAGGACTTCTATACTTGCCTTTCAATCTGAAAGGACTTCTGTGATTTCCTTCCAAACGGGAAGGACTCTATACTCGACATTTAAAATGTCTTTGACATCCATTCTAAATCGAATCAATCGAATAGAGGATGCTTATCAATATTGGATGCCAAGCTATATTTTAATTTTATGTATTATTGTTACACTACAAAACATTTTAAATCAGCCGAAACTACCTTCATACAAGTGTTTAACAAGAACTAAAACATCAACAAAACCTGCATAAATTTTCAGTTCTCAGCCAACTTCTATGAATTTACTAAAATACCAAACGAAGTCGGATTTAGGCAAAAGACCACTCCCTGGAAAGCTAAATAAGTCTAATTTATAAATAAAATTTTAGTTTTGGAATACAGTTTACGAAAACGTACAGTTTTAATAAGAAAGTTTCTGCACCCAGAAAATAGGACAGTTAAAATACTCCAACTTATAACAGGTTTTTCTTCATCAATACTAAGTGTAAAACAGAAAAACAAATGCCTAAATTGTAGAATTTTGAGTCTATTTTCTAAAAAAACAAGAATCATACCGAACAAAGCCCTATTGAAATAATTATAAGCAAAATGCTGCACATACGTTTATACGGGTTTCTGACCAGTAACTTCATTTGGGACTTTTCACAAACAAATTACATGCACGCAATTGAAATAATTTATATCATCAATATGCACTCATTTTACTTCATATAATCAACATGAAGGTACCAAATCAAACAATAAAAGCAAGCATCAAAATTCCTAAGCTTGGATTTATGGTTACCAAGCACTAAACTAAGGAAACTCACATAAGCAAGGAGTAGAAGTAGAGTGATGGAGGTTGATTTCCTTAGAATTTCCTCCATAATCTGGCTTTGTTTCTCCTTGCTCTCAAGTGTAGCTACTTCAAGCTCTCATCATAGAGGAAAATGGTGTTTGTTTCATGATGATTATGGAAGAAAATAGGAGAAAAGAGGTGAGATAATGGGTGTGTGTGTTTGGTCGAAAATTGACAAGAAGAGGTGAGTGAAGAGTGTTGTTTCTGAAAGAATGAGCTGATGGTTGAGTTGTCCAGCCCTTAGCTCCCTGTCTGGCCAAAAATGCAAGCTTGAGAGGGGAAAATGGGTGCTTGGTTGAAGGTGAGAGTAAGGAGAGGAAAAGAAAGGGTTTTGATGAAAAATGAAAGAAGAAGGAGTGTGTCTCTCCTTACCCACTTGGTCTGGCCATATGCTAGCTTGAGAGGGTGGATGTGAATTCATTTAACGAATAGTGTTAGACTTCATTGATAGGCATTGGTCACTTGTTGATTTTGAATAGAGGTAAATATTATGGTTTAAATTAATGGTTGTGTTAAACATGTTTATGCACAAAATGAGAGGGAATATGATTGTTCCTTTAATTGGAATGAATCTAAGTGAGGCTGGTATGTGACCCTAGACTATTTCTAGAGTACTACTAATCAACCCAATACATTTGGTATAAATACAAATTTATATTCTTTCTCTAAACCAAAATTTATTACTTCACTAATCAATCAAATATAGATTGTACATTTATGAAATATATAAGGATTCAAAACTCCCATGATAAAGTTATAGAAGCTAGGATACTCTTGAGAGAGGATGTTACAGAATATTACCAAATTAATCCACTCGAATGTCTAATACACTGACGGTTATTCAGAAATGTGATTACAAATTCTCACATACAAGAAAATCCATTATGGTAAATTAAAATTACTGACTAGCATGACTAATTGCTAAATCATGATAGACTTTAAATCAGGATTAGAAAATCAGTTTTACAGGTATGAAATTGACCATAGTGATTGTTTAATACAACCATCAGAATTTGAGGAACAATTGTTGATTTACAAGTTCATAAAGGACTGAACAGTACATATAAGAATTTCCTTAATCATGAGACACTCACCCAAGGTTGAAGATTCAAATCATCTTTCCTTGGTTCCAACAAGCACACAGGTCTTTCCAGACACGCTTAGTATGGTCACTTTGAATAAGGCACGCTCACGAACAACTTAGTTAGTCTCTCAGAGATGTGAAGAGTTGATCTTTTCTCATAAGTTGAATCAACGACGCAAAAATCTTTGATAGGTCCTCATTCTAATCCAGTGACAATCCGTACTCAAATCGATCTTTGAGAAGGCAACAACTCCTCACGATTGATCAATCTGATCAACTATGCGTGGAAGAGAGTACTCATTCTTGATCATCATTTTGTTGAGTTGTTCGAAATCCACGCGGAGTCTCGAACCTCCGCACAACATTGGTGCTTCCTACGGAAAACACTCTGTCTAACAAATTATTTATACCATAAATCTACAAGTTGAATCGATTTGTCTAAATCGATTAACTTTGTAGGCGACATCCCACACAAAGTGATAGAGATGAACCCGAATCTAGGAACTAGATCGATTGAAAATCAATATCCTTTGCTAGCAGCAACCCTAAAACATTTCCAGGGAACACTTCCGGAAAATCCTTTCGCAAACGATAATCCTGGAACATTCTCAGCAAACATACCTAGAAAATCTACCTTAACAGGCATACTATATAATTGTCCAACACAATCCAAAAAGGATAACCGAATGTGTCACACATGAACCAAAACACAATTACTAGCTATGGGTTCCTACAAGTCAAAACTCGTGTAACTCATCAAGATAAAAACATAGACTTATAAGCCAACACACATTGTTTAGATAAGGAAACAATTCCAAACAGTGACCAATCAGAGATCACACAAAAAAACATAACAGACCTATTCCCCAAGGTTCGCGAAAGACTCGACCAGCTCTGATACCACTAATGTAACACCCCCCTTGGGCATTACATGACTAACTCAAATTCTTTAAAACATATTAAATAAAAAGGAAAGCTGGTTGCTTTCAAAAAATAAAATTTTCTAGTATCCTTAATCTTACTCGAACATGAGTATGAAGTATTAATTTATTCTTTATACTTTATACAAACTCTCATTACAAATATTTACATCCCAATACTTACACATCAGGAACTTTATGAGCAGGTTATATACCTGGCAAGGCCAATCACTATGTACAATTATTTTCCAGAACGAGTTTTCAACATACAAAGCTGAAACTCAGACTGAAAATTTACAAAGGACATACGTACAGACCTTCTCAAACCAAATAATCCAAAATGAAAATCCTAAGTTGGTCGCTCTAAAAATTATCCACTAGAGAACCCCGTGATCATCACCACGTTCAACGGACTCTTCAAAAATCGGGACTAAGATCCCGAGTGATGCTAGAAACTCCGCTACCTCATCTGTATAAGAAAAAGTACACCACAACAAAGAGATCCAAAACAAGAAAATAATGCAAAGGTGAGTTACCAATATATGAGTTTAAAAGATAGCACTCATATATATATATATATATATATATATATATATATATATATATACACTCACACACACACACACATTCCACAACCACAAGCATATTATAAAAGTAAGCAATTCATAACATAACAATCATAATTATTTCAATAAAGAAATATAACAAAAAATGTTTGATGAATTAAGTTTTAACACTTCAATATCCACAATTCTAGAATTTCAATATCTGGAGATCCTAACATCCCTTCATCAAACATGATAGGCCGCGATATTTCCTATATCACAATTGCTTTGTGCGGTGAATCAGCCTCTTATTTCAGGTCCAGTCTCCAATTGTTCTAGGATTACGTGTATCCGCACCTAAATAATATTTGGATAGTTCCTGATTAGGTACATTCATGCAGGGTAATCGATTTCAACGACAAGAGGTTGCAAAGCCCCCAAGCATTACGTTGAGTTTGAGCCCGAATGTCCCTAATGACCCAAAAGCCCAAAAACATGCCTTTGGTTTGTAACTATCAAATTTGTTTGTTCACCATGTGAAACTGTAGCTCGAAAACCGCAATTGACACGTCTGCCTAAACATCAAATCTCATATTCTTTAGTCTTTTAAAAGATCATTAAAGTTTTCAAAATCATTTTCCTCCATTGAACATTAGTCCGACGTCTCGGAAAACTAGGTCCTCTGCAGTAGGAATACTAGTCCGACTTCACGGTAATTAGAATCTAGTCTGAAATCTCAGCACGGAGGTCTAGCTCCTTTCCTTTTTCCTCTTTTCACTTTCCAAAGAAAGCCAAAATCATTTTCCTCAATTTCTTTGTGTTCAACCATATTTAATTAATAAGCTTTTACACTTATAAACAAACCACATTTTCCATCCTCAACCAGTCTCAGTTAAATAAAAACGCAAACAAACATATTACTTAATGATATCACATCAAATTGTTGGAACTGATAATGTGATTTCACATCATAATTCATGTACATTTTTGCATGGATTTTTCATATAGTTTAGGCATATTTTATTTGATTTTATTAGTTTTTACCTTGGATCGGGTGAGGCGGTTTCTTGGTGCTGTTTTGCAGGAATTTTAGGAAAAATGCTCAAGATTAGACATGATGGAGCTTGGATGAAGACGAGCTTGAAAAGTGAAGAAAATGACCCAAGCAGAGCCCATCACGGCCTAGCCGTGATGACCATCACAGCCGTGATCGAGCAATAATTGAGAAGAAAGAAGGCAAAAGTCATAAGCTGTCTCGGCCTAGCCGTGATGCCCATCACGGCCGTGACATGTTAATTGAATCAGAACCCTCCTAGGCAAAATCTGTCACAGCCTAGCCGTGATGCCCATCACGGCCGTGACAGACCAATTGGTGGAGACAGAAGCGATCACGGCCTAGCCGTGACGAGTGTCACGACCGTGACAAACATATTTTGAAAGCGCGCCCAAGGCAGAAAGCGTCACGGCCTGGCCGTGATGGCCATCACGGCCGTGACGCGAATCCTGATTTATAAAAAGGCACGGGCAGAACAGAAGGAACTAGTTTTGAAACCCTCAAACACTCTCTCTGAACCAGGGGCAGCTGCACAAGGATTCCATGGAGTTTCTTCTCCTTTTCATCTCTATTTCTTTGGTTTTGGCTATGATCATGAGTAGCTAAACCCCCATTGTTGGGGTTAGGTGTAGCTATTTCTGAATTATCCATGTATTTGACTTGATCTTGTAATACAGTTTTTGCTTCCTTATGAGTGATTGATTTCTATGCCTAATGCTTGTTGTGGCTAGCACCCCCATGACTTGATTATTGTTTTGGTATGCAATTGGAAAATTCGTATTAGAACGAGAACTGAAATCAACCACCTATTAAACCTTGTATCTAGGAATGGATTTAGGTTTATTAGCAATCGTGTAATCCCTAATCATCATGCAAATTCATTAATCTAGGCCACCTAAGGAATTAGGGTCTATTAGTGGATTTAGGCTCTTGTCATCCGAGGAATCAGGGCTTGATTAATCTAGTGGATTGATTGTCATAATTGAAGTAGAAACTGTTTATTAGTCATTTCATTGCATGGGGATGAAGTTTAGTGAACCTAATCCCCAACATCGTTCATAGATTTGAAGAATTCTTTTAACTGCCTTCCAAGTGTTCGACAGACATTCTCAAAGAACTTTTCTTTTTAATTTGTTTATTTTAGGTTTTGAATCTGATTTGGCTTGGTATTTAGTATTGAGCCCCCTTCAATCCAAATATCCGCTTAGATAGTAATTGATTCGGTACGTGCTAGTACTTGTCACAGTCCTCGTGGGAACGATAAAACGGTCTCACCACCGTATTACTTGTACGACTAGGTATACTTGCCTAGATTTCGTCAACAAGTTTTTGGCGCCGTTGCCGGGGACTGTGTTTCAATATTAGCATACCCATTTCGATTACTAACTTAAGCAAAAAGCAAAAAAAAAAAATCTGTTTATTATCTGTTTGCTGTCATAGGTTTTTTCTGTTTTGTTTTGCTGGTTTGTTTGTTGTTTCTGTTTGCTGACATTTACTGCTAACACTCTTGGTTGCTAGACTGTTTGTGCATGCGAGGTACTATCCCGGCTGACCAACTCCTCTACGATCCTGAAATAGAAAGAACAGCCAGGGAGAATCGGAGGCAAGCAAGAGAGCAGAAACTGTTAGAAAGACAAGAAGAAGAACAAGAGACTTCCACCTCTCAAGTTCATCAAGAAAAACTCAGGATGGCAGGCAATGATGAAGGTGCTCCACCACGGAGGACACTTGGGGACTATGCCAATACAAATGTCAACCGGCATGTCACTAGCATAGTGAGGCCCCCAGTGAACTGTGCAAATTTTGAAATCAAGCCAGCTTTCATCAATATGGTTTCACAAAATCAATTTGCCGGGTTGGAGAAAGAGGATCCTAATAGTCATGTCTCCAACTTCCTGGAGTTGTATGATACGGTGAAAATAAATGGAGCTTCCGATGATGAAATCCGCATAAGGTTGTTTCCTTTCTCTCTAAGAGATAGAGCCAAGTCTTGGCTCCAATCTCACCCAACAGGGAGCATCACTACGTGGGATGACTTAGAGGCAAAATTTCTGGCAAGGTTCTTCCCCACCTAAAGATTTGTGAAGACAAGGGGTGATATCATAAGCTTTTCTCAACAAGAAGGTGAGACTCTTCATGACACATGGGACAGGTTCAAAGGCTTACCCCAAAGATGTCCAAATCACGGGTTTGATGATCTTACTCAAATGCAAACATTTTGCAATGGATTGAGTCCATCAACCAGGTATATGTTGGATGCCTCAGCTGGAGGCTCCATGAACACAATGACAGCGAAGGAAGCACTGATTTTGATAGAGGCTATGGCATATAATGACTACTTGATGCATCATGATCGGGGTCCCACATCAAGAAGGGGAGTGTTGGAGTTATATTCACAAACTGCACTTTTGGCTCAGAATAAGATTATGACACAACAACTTGAGTCCATCACCAAGCAACTAGCTCAACTCCCACAACAACTCCAAACTGTTCAAGGGACAACTATGCCACCTCAACAGGTAATGAGATGTGATTTCTGTGGAGGAGATCATGATAATGGAAGATGTGAGGCACCACCTAGTTCCCATGAGGAAGCCAATTATATGGGGAACTATGGGCGTCAAGGCAACAACCAATACCCTAACAACTACAACCAAGGGTGGAGGAATCAAGCAAATTTTGGTTGGAAACAAGATGCCGGACAAGCAAGCAAGCCTCTTCCTACACAACCACCTCAAGACCGGACTTCTATCTTGGAGAACACTATCAATCAGTTCATGCAAATGTCCATGTCAAACCAGAAAAACACTGATGCTTCTATAAAGAACTTGGAGGTTCAAGTTGGACAGATTGTAAAGCAACTAGCGGAGCAATCTAGTAGCAGTTTTTCAGGTAATACTTGATAAGCCTCTGGCTCGACTAGTCTTATAACTAGTAAGACCATGGCTTTTGCACTAATTACTCGAGTTTAATCTCGTTTTCGCCCAAATTTGGATTTAATTGTCCTCACGCAACATTTTGAGTTTCTTAAGTAGTTTAGGACATTTTAGTTAATTTTGAGTCAAATAAAGCCTTTACTGCTATTTTATGTTTTCAGGTTAATAAGAAGAGCAAAAAGGGAAGGACTCTTGAAGCAGAAGCCATCACGGCAAGGCCGTGACACTGGTCGCGGCCGTGATGAGCCACCCATGAAGATCAGAGAGCATCATGGCCCAGCCGTGATGACCATCACGGGCGTGATAAGAAGACCCTGGAATTCAGAAAGCATCACGGCCGAGCCGTGATACCCATCACGGGCGTGATGAGAGAACCCTGAAGAACAGAATTGATCACGGCCCAGCCGTGATGGAGGTCATGGCCGTGACAGATCAGCACCCAAAGTCAGAAAGCATCACGGCATAGCCGTGATTGGCATCACGGCCGTGACAGACTGGAATTTGAATGCGCGCCCTTGGCAGAATGCGTCACGGCCTGGCCGTGATAGCCATCACGGCCGTGACGCGAATCTTGATTTATAAAAAGCACCAGGGCAGACGCAAATGACATCCAATTTTCACTGTTTTACAATACTTTTCAAGGGTTTGTATCATATTTTGTCATGGAGAACTAATCACCAGGGATTAGTCTGCTGTAATCGGTTTCCGCCAACACTTGAGGTTCCATAATTCTCGATCAATTTGCTTGTCTCTTTCAATACTATGTTGTATGCCTTGTTTTCTTAATTCAAGTTGTATAGGATAAGTATTGATTTATTTCGATGATTCCATGTTCCTATACCTTGATCACATTTGCTTAATTCGCGTGTGTTGATCGTGTTTGCTTAATTCACGAGCGCTTCATTTCGTTTGCTTAATTCGGAAATAGGAACATGTATCTCGTAGTGTCGATTGCGCTTGTCTAATTACCGCTACAATCGAAAAGGGATTAGAATCCGCTTAGCGCTTAGGGCTTAGAATTTATGTGAATCAATGATAGTTGGGAAACCAAAACAGCCGATTAATTGTTTCAACTTATTGATAATCAACTAATCGTACTATTTTTCTTAATTAATTTTTCTCTCGCTGAATCTAAACCCCCCCCCCCCCCCCCAATTGATTCAGAGGTTAATAACAATCCAAGAGTCCTTGATATACGATACTAGAGTTGTCGTGCCCTAACTGCAGTTTTTAAACCACTCGTTCTTTTTGACCCATGTGCGACAGCGGATCAATACTCAAACTAATCCTAAAGAGCATTGTAAGGCTATTGTGTTGAGGAGTGGTAAAAGTCTTGAGGAAGAGAGTGGTGAGCCTTTGGTGAAAAATCAGAGAGTTGATGAAAAAACAGAGTTGAATGCTGAGAAAAAAGAGGAAAAAGGCAAAGAGGTTGTAGTAGAGGAGGAAGAAAAAGACAGCGAAAAAGACAAGAGGGAGAAGCTAGTGGATGAAAAATCAACTTTGAGGAGGAGTAAAAGTAAGATTTTGAAAGATGGAGACAAGCCTCAAGAGATCCCCTCTTATGTGAAGTTGTCGTATCCTCATTTGAGCAAGAAAAAGGAGAAGGAGGAACAGTTTGCCAAATTCCTTGACATCTTCAAGAGGTTACAGATTAACATACCCTTTGCTGAAGCACTAGAGCAGATGCCCACCTATGCAAAGTTCATGAAGGAGTTGCTCCTGAAGAAAAGAAAGTTCAAAGAAGGTGAGACTGTTGCCTTGACAGAAGAGTGTAGTGCAATACTTCAAAGGAAGCTACCCCCAAAGCTTAAAGATCCTGGTAGTTTTACAATCCCTTGCACTATTGGGAGTGTTGCCATCGGGAAGGCCTTGTGTGATTTGGGAGCGAGTATCAACTTGATGCGCTTTCAATTTTGAACAAGCTTGGAGGTGGTGAGGTGAAGCCAACAAGGATGGCATTGCAACTAGCAGACAGATCAATCAAGCGTCCTTATGGTATTCTGGAAGATGTTTTGGTTAAAGTGGACAAGTTTATCTTCCCAGTGGATTTTGTGATACTAGACATGGAGGAGGATGCAGAAGTCCCACTTATATTGGGGAGACCTTTTCTAGCAACTGGTTGTTCTTTGATAGATGTACAAAAAGGCCAGCTTCGACTCAGAGTGCAAGATGAAGAGGTTACTTTCAATGTGTTTGAAGCTATGCATCGCCCGAGTGATGAAGAGAATTTTTTCCGCATGGACCTTGTGGGAGTAGTGGCTAAAGAAGCCTTTGCACAGCAGCACCATTCCTCTACGCTTGAGAAGGTAATTGTGAATTCTATTGAAAATCTTGATGAGGAAGAGGAGAAGGAAATAGAAGACTGTTTGTGTGATCTGGAAGCTCAACCCAAGCAACTTACTGTCAACACTAAGAAGGAAGAGCTCAAAAAGGATGAAGTCCAAGAGAAGCTCGAGTTAGAGCTTAAGCCTCTACCTCCCCACTTGAAGTATGTCTTTCTTGGTGAGAATGATGAAGACCCTATCATAGTGAGCAATGTATTGTCCAAATTGGAATAGGAGAAACTTGTAAGGGTGCTTCGAGAGCATAAAACAGCTATTGGATGGTCCATCTCAGATTTGAAAGGTATTAGCCCCACGTTTTGTATGCACAAGATCATGATGGAGGCTGAATTTAAACCGGTGGTCCAACTGCAAAGGAGGCTCTATCCTACAATGAAAGAAGTGGTAAGGAAGGAGGTGGTGAAACTCCTTGAAGCTGGAATGATCTATCCGATTTCCGATAGTGCTTGGGTGAGTCCGGTACAAGTGGTTCCAAAGAAATGTGGAATGACCGTCGTGCACAACGAGAAGAATGAGTTGATCCCAACTAGAATGGTCACCGGTTGGCGAATGTGTATAGATTACCGGAAGTTAAACCAAGCTACTAGGAAGGATCACTTCCCACTTCCATTCATGGAACAGATGTTGGAGAGGTTGGCCGGGCAAGCGTATTATTGTTTCTTGAATGGTTATTCGGGTTATAACCAAATTGCGGTTAACCCGGAAGACCAAGAGAAAACTGCATTCACATGCCCTTTTGGAGTTTTTGCCTATCGGAAGATGCCTTTCGAACTTTGTAATGCGCCTGCGACATTTCAAAGGTGCATGCTTTCCATTTTCTCTGATATGGTAGAAAAATACATTGAAGTTTTCATGGATGATTTTTCTGTTTTCGGTTCCTCTTATGATAATTGTTTGTCTAACCTTGCTGCTGTGTTAAAGAGGTGCATGGACACCAATTTAGTCTTAAATTGGGAGAAGTGTCATTTTATGGTGCAGGAAGGCATTGTGCTTGGGTACAAAATTTCAGCTAAGGGGATCGAAGTGGATAAATCCAAGATTGATGTGATTGAGAAACTACCTCCACCAGTGAAAGTCAAAGGCGTGAGGAGTTTCCTTGGGCATGCAGGCTTTTACCGGCGGTTCATCAAGGACATTTCAAAAATAGCCAAGCCGTTGTGTAGCCTTTTGAACAAGGACACTCCATTTGTGTTTGATACTGCTTGTCTTATCTCTTTTCAGATTTTGAAAGACAAGTTGATCACTGCTCCCATTCTTGTTGCACCCAACTAGGAGTCACCATTTGAATTAATGTGTGATGCCAGTGACTATGCAATTGGGGTAGTTTTGGGACAGCGTAGGGAAAATTTTTTCCATGTCATTCACTATGCTAGCAAGGTTCTCAACGAGAACCAAGTAAATTATGCAACAACTGAAAAAGAGTTGCTAGCCATAGTGTTTGCATTGGAAAAATTTCGTTCCTACTTAATTGGTTCACAAGTCACTGTTTTTACTGATCATGCTGCAATTAAATATTTGTTGACTAAGTTAGATTCTAAACCAAGACTCATAAGGTGGATTCTGTTGTTGCAGGAGTTTGACTTAGTCATCAAGGACAAAAAGGGCAGCGAGAATGTGGTGGCTGACCACTTGTCCCGGTTGGTGAATGGAGAGGTGGCTGCAAAAGAGAAGGACATTCGGGATGAGTTCCCGGATGAGGCTTTACTTCTGGTGTATGAAAGACCATGGTTTGCCGACATGGCAAATTTCAAGACAGCCAATATTGTTCCAGAGCACCTCACTTGGCAACAAAAGAAGAAATTCTTCCGGGATGCCAACCATTTCATGTGGGATGACCCATTTCTGTTCAAAGTTGGACCGGATGGCTTATGGAGGAGGTGCGTTAGTCAAGAGGAAGCAAGAAAAATTTTGTGGCATTGCCATAACTCTCCATATGGTGGACATTACAATGGGGATAGGACAGCTGCAAAGGTCCTCCAATCTGGGTTCTTTTGGCCCTCAATCTTCAAGGACTCTTACAATCATGTGAAGAGTTGTGACAGGTGCCAAAGGACCGGGAACATTTCAAAAAGGGATGAGATGCCACTGCATAACATATTGGAGGTTGAGGTATTTGATTACTGGGGCATAGACTTTATGGGTCCACTTCCACCTTCGTTCTCCAATCAATATATCTTGGTGGCGGTGGACTATGTTTCCAAATGGGTGGAGGCCATTGCAACACAGAAGAATGATGCCCAGACAGTGATTAAATTCATCAAGAAGAACATCTTTGCCCGGTTCGGTGTCCCAAGGGTCCTTATAAGTGATGGGGGATCTCACTTTTGCAACTCACAACTGAGAAATGTGTTGACCAAATATGATGTGAGGCATAAGGTGGCATCCCCATATCATCCGCAAACAAATGGGCAAGCGGAGGTCTCCAACCGGGAGATTAAGAAAATTCTGGAAAAGACTATGGCCGTTTCAAGAAGAGATTGGGCAAGGAGGCTTGACGATGCCTTGTGGGCTTACCGGACTGCACTGAAAACTTCTGGGGGGTTATCTCCGTTATCTCCGTTTCAGATGGTCTATGGGAAGGCATGTCATCTACCCGTAGAGTTGGAGCATCGAGCCTTTTGGGCATTGAAGTTCTTGAATTTTGATGCCACTCTGGCGGGTGAGAAAAGAGTCAATTAGCTGCATGAATTAGAGGAAATGCGTCGTAATGCATATGAGAATGCAGCCTGAGACACCCAGTTGCGCCCCATCGTATTATTACATTAAAACCTTAATATTTATTTACTTAATCGCTCGCTTATCGTTGAAAATACGTAAAAATTAAAACTTAATTAATAATTATATAACTTATGCATATATAAAACATACCAAAACTATATTACATAAATACACACCTGTTATTTATTACATTCCAAAAGCACTGTTAAGGGTACCCTCTATGTAGGAGCCCTCACAGGCATAAACTTCACTACAGACATACTCAGCGGAAATATAAATACTCTTTAGACACACTGGCCATACTGTATATACTCTAATCGCCTTGAATCACAGCTCGACCTCCAACATCTGGTTCGTAAGGAGTTCCATCTAACTCCTCAGCAATTGGTTCCTCCATCAGGTCTTCTCGTACGATCACATCAGAAATAAAATACAACACACAGGAAGATATAGGGAATAAGAAACAGTTCTATCATCAAAAAGAGGAAAAGAGTAATAGTAAATTATACAGTAATTGTCACAGACACGCATCACTCAAAATCAACAATCATCCTCAATTCAGTATATCATCCTCTACCCTCAGCTCATGTAGTCTAAACACTTATACTATCATAACTGTCTCTATTCCTTTCACATTCGTTAGTAGTCCAGGGTAGTCCGATGCAAAGAACTCAGCGTAGTACACTTCTATCTTTTGATAGAATAAGACTCAACATAGTGCCCTTCTATCTTTCGATAGGATAAGACTCATCATAGTGCCCTTCTATCTTTCAATAGGATAAGACTCAACATAGTGCCCTTCTATCTTTCGATAGGATAAAACTCATCATAGTGCCCTTCTATCTTTTGATAGGATAAATCAGATCTACGCGTCATGGACTGAAAAAGTATTTGCATCAAAGCCTCTATATGAATCTCACTATCTCAAATCAATAACAACCTTGTACCTCAAACTCCCATCATAACCTCAACTCGCATTCTATGTCACATCTCATCCATTAGATAACTTAATTAAGCTAGGCACCTCTAAGTCAATTCATCCTCTCACCCAAACAATCATCTCCCGAACAACATATATCCTTACTTAAAATCAACTAGGCATAGTATTAAAAACCAGGCAGATCATGCATAACACATTAATCAGCAGAATATTCCAACATCTCAATATCATATAAGGCAATTTATCACAACCAACTCATAATAATCAAACCAATTAAATAACAAAGTCGACTACTTCGCACGGCCTGGCCGTGATAGCCATCACTACCGTGATGACAACAAAGACAAGAATCCTACAACACGTAACCTGTCACGGCCTGGCCATGACAACCATCACGGCCGTGACAGACAAAGAAACATCCTCACAATCATAATTATTCAAACACCGAAACAATACGTCACATGCAGATGGAATACCTCAACCAACGTATCACAAACAGATCAAAAGTAAATAATTCAAACATCCTCAAATACTTAAAATCAACTTAATGTCGACAAACCTACAATCCCGAATCACCATTGGTTTTACGTAAAAGGTTTCCAATGGGATTTTGGTCTTGTCGATTACTCGACTACTAGTAGGGTTTAGGCCGCCCTACACAATTATCATATAATCTACTACTTATCGATTCCGACGATAGGTTGATTCTTTTCCCCACCTGAGTTTGCACCGGAAACACGTACACGACGATCCTCGTTATCCCGCCACGAGTTAACACAACCACCTTCAACCAAACAACATACTTATAATTAATCAACTAACACCCATCTATGACACTTTAGGCTAGGTTCGGCCAAGACTTAGAAAATAGGTTTAGGGTTATCTTCTTAATGCCATCTTTTGGATCCTAGTTACTAGAGTCTTAACTAACATAGATTACTTATTACAAGACTAAAATTTGAAACAAAATCCTCTAACCTTTAGGGTTAGGGTTTCGACGAAGGGCTGACTTTTAGGGTTCAAAATCCTTAAAATTCCTAATCATGATTAAGTCATAGATTAATGATCCTTAATTAACCTAAATCATGGATTAGTGACTAAACAACTAAAGTTGAAACTCAAAACTTCCTATCTCTTTTATACAAGGATTCGGCCTCAACATGATCTTAGGGTTAGGGTTCTTAGTTTAATAAACCAACTTGGATTTATTAATCATACATACTAATAGCTTGATTAACAAGATCATTAATGAAAACCATGAACAAAAACTCTACCAAACCTACTTTGATAGATTCGGCCAAGGCTAGGTTTTCAAGAAAGAAATTTTTGATTACAACATGCTCTTGGATTTAGATAGTAGACATGATATCAAGAAGATAGAAAGTAGTTTCATCATCATTAGATTTTTCTAGAATTTATTATGACTTTTCAAAGTTCTAGGGTTAGAAACTTGAAAATGATGAACAACTATGATACAAGCCTTGAATCAAGAAACTTGCTAAAGAACATAGGCATGATTAAGAATGAAGATTTGAATTTACCTCTTGAAGATCAATGACAAAGGAAATCCAAAATACTTGCTTCACAAATCACTCACTTAAGAACTTATGAACTTAGGGTTTTGAAGACAAATGGCAAAAGAAACTAAGTGAAAAGTGAGAGTATGGTTTTTATAGTGATAGTGGCGCCATCATGGGAAGGTTCTAGATGGTGATGAGTTGTCTTGCTAAAGGATTCAAATGCAATTAAGTTCTAGGGACCAATTTGCAAAGATTCCAAAAGTTGAAGGACTAGTTTGCAAATTGTCAAGAAAATGTCATGATGATGATTTTTGTCACATTAAATGCTAGCTTATCTTTGACTTGGTTGGCTGATTTGATGAGTCAAGGATAGATTAAGATTTTTCAAGAACACTTGAGAATAATCTAGAATGTTGAAGAAAAACCAAGAATGATGTAGAAAAGTGTGGAACATTCTAGAAAAATCTTGATTCATCCATCCAATGAGAAAGTCATCTTCTCTCATGGGCTTATGTATTTGGGCTTGACACATTTGGGCTTGGTTTCATTTTCTTGTTTGTTGTGGGGCCCACTTGAAGATTTAAGCCTTTAAACTTAAGATAAGAAACTTAAATGGGCTTTATGGACTCAACTATGAACTAGAAAAGTTTGGGCTTATAAGCCACGACCATTTAAGGTTAGAAACAAGGATTCTAGCCCAATCCACTTGGAAAAACGAAAAAAACTAATTTAGGGACAAAAGGGTAATTTACAGAAAGTTCAGGGACTTAACCGTAAAATTTCTAAATTTTCTATTTAACCCTGAAAAACGTTCTAGACTTAAAAATATGATTCATCCCCTTGAATCATCTCAAAATCCTAAGAAAAACCCTCTATCGGTTTTGAGAAACTCCGAAATCTCTTCCGTCGTCTACCCGATTACGCGTTTCGCCCGAAAAATGTAAATTATTTTATTTTATTTTTTTTCCAAAATAATTCTAAAAATTCAGAATTGTAGGAAATAAAATACTAAACTTAAGTCTTTCGTTCACGAATTAAAATTAGGTCTTTTGAGCAGTATTATTATACTGTCAATGGAATTCGCGGGCCGGGTTTCGCCTGACTTTCCAACCTAACTTTTTAATCGTAGCTTCCTACATTCAAGTAGGATTGAGTAGTAGACTCTGTTTATTTAAAATAATTTTCTAAAACTCAAATAAATTTATAAACATATTTATATGATTTACTGTTATTTAAAACAGTGAAATACAGGGTGTTACATTACTACCCCTCTTAGAAAAAATTCCGTCCTCGGAATTTCTTAACTCAACACTAGACATCATCTTGTAATCTTATCTTAATCTGAAGCTCCAACAATATATTTCTCGTCGCTGTTTTTCCCCTAGGTGACAGCGGTAACTTTATAACAGAATTCATTCTTATATCATTCTATTTATCCTCGAACTTATCCATCACTATATTCTATTCATTGTCCTTAACCTTTCCTACTTGATCTAACATCCTTAAAGGACATAATTAAAACTTAATCCTTCGAACATATCCTATTATTCCAATTTATATCAAAATCATGCATACCGTGTGTGAGATATGCAGCGTGAGGGGATTCAACTCCTCTTATGGTAAACACTCTCCCAGCAGCTTGAGGTCTAACCATCTGCTGACCGATTCCTGGATCTCTTCTCTCAGCTTCACTTCCATAACTTCCAGCTCCTCTACCAGTAGCTACATTCTGTTGCCTATTTCTCTGTCTACACTCACGAGCAAAATGACCTGGTTTACCGTAATGGAGACAACTAGGTCTCTCCTTGCAATCCCGCAGGTAATGCGGCCCTCCACATAAGTAACAACCTAAACCTCTCTGCTGCTGCTGGCCTGCTCCACCCACCGGGGCTGTAGGAACTGGTGCTGGTGCAACCGTCTACATTAATTTGTTATATGGTTCCTGTCTCCACTGGGAACCACTATCTACTCTCCTATGCACATCTGATCGAATAAGACCTCCAATCCTTTGCTGCTTCTGCTCAGCAGCTTGCCTCAGATCTATGCTTTATATGGCACTGCATCTCTCCACTAGCTCCGGAAAACTCTGGATATCGAGTGATACTATAGCCCTCTGTAGTCCATGTCGGAGTCCTTCCTCAAACCTTCTACATTGCCAATCTTCATCTGGGAATCTCTGATAAAATTCAGAATACTTAATCAGAGCCTCGAATCGTGATGCATAATCACCAACAGTCATGTTGCCCTGTTTGAGACTCATGAATTCCCTTTCTTTCTCGCGTCGAACTAGACGCGGAAAATACTTCTCAAAGAAACAATCCACCGAACAGCTGCCGATTGATAACTCGCCTTGGCATCCAGCAATCTTCGCTTGCCTCTCCACCAAGACTCTGCTCCTCCGATTAGCATGAAAGATACATACGTCACTTTCCTATCCTCTCTACAGCGCATGGTATCGAATATCTTTTCGATCTCTTGTATCCACCATTCTGCCTTCTCTGGATCATAATCTCCTCGGAATTGAGGTGGCTTCCCTTTCAGGAAAGTAGCCATTCCAAGCATCTTCAATGCAGCAGCCTCTCCTTTGATTCTCGTTGTTCCTGCTTGTTCTTTGTTCATCTCAGTAGCATCTCAAAGATTCTCGCTGTGTTTGTAATAACAGAGCAAGTAACTATGTTTTTCATGGTATCTTGAGTCTCGGATGACTCTCCTCCACTTCCGGTATGATTATTTTCCACATTGTTAGCTCCCACAATTCTTTCGGGAGTTCCGTCATTCTTCAAATCGACGTCCTTTTCCACGAGCCATGATTACGTAAAAGAAATCATTTTCTCTTATCGTTATGACATATAATACCACATAGACCAGTATATAAATACCATATGCCACACTAATGTTAATTAACGCATCGATTCGGACACACTACCCATCTTCTAAGCATAGTTGAAATCCGATGTGGATTCAACTAGACACGGCCAGTAACAACTTCCTAGACCTCACAGTCCGATTAGAATCGAACTGCTCTGATACCACCAAATGAGACACCCCGTTGTGCCCCATCGTATTATTACATTAAAACCTTAATATTTATTTACTTAATCGCTCGCTTATCGTTGAAAATACGTAAAAATTAAAACTTAATTAATAATTATATAACTTATGCATATATAAAACATACCAAAACTATATTACATAAATACACACCTGTTATTTATTACATTCCAAAAGCACTGTTAAGGGTACCCTCTATGTAGGAGCCCTCACAGGCATAAACTTCACTACAGACATACTCAGCGGAAATATAAATACTCTTTAGACACACTGGCCATACTGTCTATACTCTAATCGCCTTGAATCACAGCTCGACCTCCAACATCTGGTTCGTAAGGAGTTCCATCTAACTCCTCAGCAATTGGTTCCTCCATCAGGTCTTCTCGTACGATCACATCAGAAATAAAATACAACACACAGGAAGATATAGGGAATAAGAAACAGTTCTATCATCAAAAAGAGGAAAAGAGTAATAGTAAATTATACAGTAATTGTCACAGACACGCATCACTCAAAATCAACAATCATCCTCAATTCAGTATATCATCCTCTACCCTCAGCTCATGTAGTCTAAACACTTATACTATCATAACTGTCTCTATTCCTTTCACATTCGTTAGTAGTCCGGGGGTAGTCCGATGCAAAGAACTCAGCGTAGTACACTTCTATCTTTTGATAGAATAAGACTCAACATAGTGCCCTTCTATCTTTCGATAGGATAAGACTCATCATAGTGCCCTTCTATCTTTCAATAGGATAAGACTCAACATAGTGCCCTTCTATCTTTCGATAGGATAAAACTCATCATAGTGCCCTTCTATCTTTTGATAGGATAAATCAGATCTACGCGTCATGGACTGAAAAAGTATTTGCATCAAAGCCTCTATATGAATCTCACTATCTCAAATCAATAACAACCTTGTACCTCAAACTCCCATCATAACCTCAACTCGCATTCTATGTCACATCTCATCCATTAGATAACTTAATTAAGCTAGGCACCTCTAAGTCAATTCATCCTCTCACCCAAACAATCATCTCCCGAACAACATATATCCTTACTTAAAATCAACTAGGCATAGTATTAAAAACCAGGCAGATCATGCATAACACATTAATCAGCAGAATATTCCAACATCTCAATATCATATAAGGCAATTTATCACAACCAACTCATAATAATCAAACCAATTAAATAACAAAGTCAGACTCTGTCACGGCCTGGCCGTGATAGCCATCACGGCCGTGACAGACAACAAAGACAAGAATCCTACAACACAGAACCTGTCACGGCCTGGCCATGACAACCATCACGGCCGTGACAGACAGCAAACATCCTCACAATCATAATTATTCAAACACCGAAACAATACGTCACATGCAGATGGAATACCTCAACCAGCGTATCACAAACAGTCAAAAGTAAATAATTCAAACATCCTCAAATACTTAAAATCAACTTAATGTCGACAAACCTACAATCCCCGAATCACCATTGGTTTTACAGAAAAGGTTTCCAATGGAATTTTGGTCTTGTCGATTACTCGACTACTAGTAGGGTTTAGGTCGCCCTACACAATTATCATATAATCTACTACTTATCGATTCCGACGATAGGTTGATTCTTTTCCCCACCTGAGTTTGCACCGGAAACACGTACACGACGATCCTCGTTATCCCGCCACGAGTTAACACAACCACCTTCAACCAAACAACATACTTATAATTAATCAACTAACACCCATCTATGACACTTTAGGCTAGGTTCGGCCAAGACTTAGAAAATAGGTTTAGGGTTATCTTCTTAATGCCATCTTTTGGATCCTAGTTACTAGAGTCTTAACTAACATAGATTACTTATTACAAGACTAAAATTTGAAACAAAATCCTCTAACCTTTAGGGTTAGGGTTTCGGCCAAGGGCTGACTTTTAGGGTTCAAAATCCTTAAAATTCCTAATCATGATTAAGTCATAGATTAATGATCCTTAATTAACCTAAATCATGGATTAGTGACTAAACAACTAAAGTTGAAACTCAAAACTTCCTATCTCTTTTATACAAGGATTCGGCCTCAACATGATCTTAGGGTTAGGGTTCTTAGTTTAATAAACCAACTTGGATTTATTAATCATACATACTAATAGCTTGATTAACAAGATCATTAATGAAAACCATGAACAAAAACTCTACCAAACCTACTTTGATAGATTCGGCCAAGGCTAGGTTTTCAAGAAATAAATTTTTGATTACATCATGCTATTGGATTTAGATAGTAGACATGATATCAAGAAGATAGAAAGTAGTTTCATCATCATTAGATTTTTCTAGAATTTATTATTACTTTTCAAAGTTCTAGGGTTAGAAACTTGAAAATGATGAACAACTATGATACAAGCCTTGAATCAAGAAACTTGCTAAAGAACATAGGCATGATTAAGAATGAAGATTTGAATTTACCTCTTGAAGATCAATGACAAAGGAAATCCAAAATACTTGCTTCACAAATCACTCACTTAAGAACTTATGAACTTAGGGTTTTGAAGACAAATGGCAAAAGAAACTAAGTGAAAAGTGAGAGTATGGTTTTTATAGTGATAGTGGCGCCATCATGGGAAGGTTCTAGATGGTGATGAGTTGTCTTGCTAAAGGATTCAAATGCAATTAAGTTCTAGGGACCAATTTGCAAAGATTCCAAAAGTTGAAGGACTAGTTTGCAAATTGTCAAGAAAATGTCATGATGATGATTTTTGTCACATTAAATGCTAGCTTATCTTTGACTTGGTTGGCTGATTTGATGAGTCAAGGATATATTAAGATTTTTCAAGAACACTTGAGAATAATCTAGAATGTTGAAGAAAAACCAAGAATGATGTAGAAAAGTGTGGAACATTCTAGAAAAATCTTGATTCATCCATCCAATGAGAAAGTCATCTTCTCTCATGGGCTTATGTATTTGGGCTTGACACATTTGGGCTTGGTTTCATTTTCTTGTTTGTTGTGGGGCCCACTTGAAGATTTAAGCCTTTAAACTTAAGATAAGAAACTTAAATGGGCTTTATGGACTCAACTATGAACTAGAAAAGTTTGGGCTTATAAGCCACGACCATTTAAGGTTAGAAACAAGGATTCTAGCCCAATCCACTTGGAAAAACGAAAAAAAACTAATTTAGGGACAAAAGGGTAATATTAAGAAAGTTCAGGGACTTAACCGTAAAATTTCTAAATTTTCTATTTAACCCTGAAAAACCTTCTAGACTTAAAAATATGATTCATCCCCTTGAATCATCTCAAAATCCTAAGAAAAACCCTCTATCGGTTTTGAGAAACTCCGAAATCTCTTCCGTCGTCTACCCGATTACGCGTTTCGCCCGAAAAACGTAAATTATTTTATTTTATTTTTTTTCCAAAATAATTCTAAAAATACAGAATTGTAGGAAATAAAATACTAAACTTAAGTCTTTCGTTCACGAATTAAAATTAGGTCTTTTGAAGCGATATTATTATCATCAATGGAATTCATGGCAGTGGGTTTCGCCTGACTTTCCAACCTAACTTTTTAATCGTAGCTTCCTACATTCAAGTAGGATTGAGTAGTAGACTCCGTTTATTTAAAATAATTTTCTAAAACTCGAATAAATTTATAAACATATTTATATGATTTACTGTTATTTAAAACAGTGAAATACAGGGTGTTACACAGCCATTTACAAGCAACGAGTCAAGACCTACCATGACAAGAAGATCATGATGAAAACATTTCAGCCGGGACAACAAGTTCTATTATTCAATTCCCAGCTGAGATTGTTTCCGGGCAAGTTGAAGTCTAAGTGGTCGGGACCGTTCATTGTCAAGGAAGTCTCACCTCATGGAGCTGTAGAAGTGGAGGATCCTACTTCAAAAAGAACCTTCAAAGTCAATGGCCAAAGGCTCAAGGCCTACTTGGGTGGTGACATCGAGAGATTGGTCTCAACTGTGCGTCTTCATGATCCTTGAGATCACCTACCCGTCAAGCTAGTGACGTTAAAGAAGCGCTTATTGGGAGGCAACCCAAATTCTCTTTCCCTTTTCTTTTCGTTTTTGAATTTGACTCTTGAATAATTTGTGAAGATCAAGAGGAAAAAGATTATAGATTAATAGGTTTGTTAAGTGTTTTCAGGGTAAGAAGGAAGGAGATGCAAAAAGGTCTAGGACAAGCACAGCCAGCAGCCATCACGCCCAGGCCGTGACACTGGTCACGGTCGTGATGAGTTAGAATTGAAGATCATAAAGGATCACGGCCCAGCCATGATCCCCATCACGGGCGTGATGGGAGGACCCTGAAGATCAGAGAGCATCACGGCCTAGCCGTGATGGAGGTCACGGCCGTGACAGGCTACCCCTATAGACCAGAACGCATCACGTCCTTCCCGTGATAAGCATCACGGCCGTGACCCAATTTTTGTGCAATTCCTTATGACTAGGCATGTGAGCAAGCACCCGCTACCGCCTCGGTAAGTCGTTCCATTTTTTCTCCTCTCTCCGACTTGATTGTTTACATTGGGGACAATGTAAATTTTTAAGCTTGGGGTAGGGGTATTTTTGCATACTTGTGCATTTTGCATGTTGCATCCATATCGGCATAGCTTTGCATGATCACATGATTAGATTGCCCCTTGTTTAGATGTTGCATCCGATTGTGAGAACTAAGTGCCAAATAACTTGAGAGAGTGAATTCTTGAACCCAATTTTTTTTATTCTTGTGATAAGGCTTCAAATGAAAATGCTTGAGATGATCTGTGATAGTTGATAATTAGAATGTGGTTTTGTAGATTTGTGTTTCTCATTGATTATTGAACTACAAAATGTGAGATTTTGAGGCAAAAAGGGATACTCACTAAATCTACCCCATTCTTTGTGATAGAGTGTTATTCCTCTTGGTTTGTATTCTCTAGAACTTGACTTGAAACCGTTTTGAAGCTTAGAAATTTTTGAAAACATTTTTGAAAATGATTGAGGCACTAGGTATTTTTCCGGCCTTCTGAGCTTTGATTGACTAAATTCTACCCCTTAGTTGCCCAATTTTGAGCCTGAAAGAATAAAATACTTTTCTTGGTACCTTGAAATACTTTGATGAATGATGATTGATAGGTGACCTTCTAAAGTATTGCACAAAGGTTAAAAAGGTAGTTGAAAAAGTATGGGATGAGAAAATCAGAAAAATGTTTCTCTTGAGTTGAAAAATCTCCCCTTCTCCAAATAAAAAAAAAGAAAAGAACAAGAAATATATACGGAGAAGGGGATGACAAAAAGAAAAGTGAGAAATAAAAGAAAAAGAAAGAAAGAAAGGTGGCAAAAAAGAATCTAAACCCAAAAGGGTATTTTAGAAGGTGTCATGAATTGCAATGCTTGATATTGCGTTTAGCCTTTTGAAATGTTCTTTTCTTGATTTCCCCACCTAACGATTAATCCCATGGCCCCGTTACAACCAAAGCAAAAGACCTCTCGATTCTTAATTGTTTTCATTAATAAAGTAGATATTTGGTTGATAGTCAAGCCTATGGTAGAAATCATTCCTTGAGGAAAATAGAGCGAATTGTCATATATCCCTAAACATTTGAGTGAGGTGAGAAAGAGAGCCAAGCAAATAAACAAGCTTGGGGTGATCTTCATGTGAGAAAGAGTGCCCGAATCAGTGAGAATATGAATCTAAGAAATCTAAGCTTCTGATTGGACTTGATATTGATTGTCTCTTGCTGAATTATTTGAAATGTCTGTTACTTGGACTGTCTACTCGGGTTCTTAGTTCACTATCCATGCTTTGATTATTTATCTCTTCTGGCCTTAGTGATTGCTTGAGGACAAGCAATTGAATAAGCTTGGAGTGATTTGATAGTGTGATTTCACATCATAATTCATGTACATTTTTGCATGCATTTTTCATATAGTTTAGGCATATTTTATTTGATTTTATTAGTTTTTACCTTGGATCGGGTGAGGCGGTTTCTTGGTGCTGTTTTACAGGAATTTAAGGAAAAATGCTCAAGATTAGCCATGATGGAGCTTGGATGAAGACGAGCTTGAAAAGTGAAGAAAATGACCCAAGTAGAGCCCATCACGGCCTAGCCGTGATGACCATCACGACCGTGATCGAGCAATAATTGAGAAGAAAGAAGGCAAAAGTCAGAAGCTGTCATGGCTGTGACATGTTAATTGAATCAGAACCCTCCTAGGCAAAATCTGTCACGGTCTAGCCGTGACGAGTGTCACCAATTGGTGGAGACAGAAGCGATCACGGCCTAGCCGTGACGAGTGTCACGACCGTGACAAACATATTTTGAAAGCGCCCCCAAGGCAGAAAGCGTCACGGCCTGGCCGTGATGGCCATTACGGCCGTGACGCGAATCCTGATTTATAAAAAGGCACGGGCAGAACAGAAGGAACCAGTTTTGAAACCCTCAAACACTCTCTCTGAACCAGGGGCAGCTTCACAAGGATTCCATGGAGTTTCTTCTCCTTTTCATCTCTATTTATTTGGTTTTGGCTATGATCATGAGTAGCTAAACCCCCATTGTTAGGGTTAGGTGTAGCTATTTTTGAATTATCCATGTATTTGACTTGATCTTGTAATACAGTTTTTGCTTCCTTATGAGTGATTGATTTCTATGCCTAATGCTTGTTGTGGCTAGCACCCCCATGACTTGATTATTATTTTGGTATGCAATTGGAAAATTCGTATTAGAACGAGAACTGAAATCAACCACCTATTAAACCTTGTATCTAGGAATGGATTTAGGTTTATTAGCAATCGTGTAATCCCTAATCATCATGCAAATTCATTAATCTAGGCCACCTAAGGAATTAGGGTCTATTAGTGGATTTAGGCTCTTGTCATCCGAGGAATCGGGGCTTGAGTAATCTAGTGGATTGATTGTCATAATTGAAGTAGAAACTGTTTATTATTAGTCATTTCATTGCATGGGTATGAAGTTTAGTGAACCTAATCCCAACATCATTCATAGATTTGAAGAATTCTTTTAACTGCCTTCCAAGTGTTCGACAGACATTCTCAAAGAACTTTTCTTTTTAATTTGTTTATTTTAGGTTTTGAATCTGATTTGGCTTGGTATTTAGTATTGAGCCCCCTTCAATCCAAATATCCGCTTAGATAGTAATTGATTCGGTACGTGCTAGTACTTGTCACAGTCCTCGTGGGAACGATAAAACGGTCTCACCACCGTATTACTTGTACGACTAGGTATACTTGCCTATATTTCGTCAATAGGAACAAAAGTGGTTTTGGATTTAATAATCTCTAGGTTTTGATGCTAACAAAAGGATTAAATTTGCTTGGCAAAGTGTTAGTTGAGATCTAACATGTGCTTTCAGTTATGAAGGAACACTTTAATAAGTAAAATAAACTTGGGATAAGTTTTCTTTGAAATACTCGCGTCTACCCCTATAGACGGGCAGCTCAAATACTTTGGTAAAGTTACTCTGATATTTAATTGAGTAGACTGACTTTCTTGAATATACGACGCTTTGAATATTTGCAAAATAAATACCTAGATAACTTGTTAGGTACTACAAGTCCAAAGACTTGATAATAAGCGTGTTTGTCTTGCCACGTAAGCAGACGGAAGTAACTAGTTGAAGAAAATGAACTAAAATACAAAGTAATCTAGTAGACGAGCTCTAACCGCCACGTCACTAGACGGATATCTTTATAACTCATTAAGAAATAGCAAGTCCGAAGACTTGATAGATAAAAGGATATGCCATGTCATCAAACGAGCTAAGTAAAATATGGAACAGACTTGAACTCTCATATGAATGAGTAGACGGAGTTTCTTTTTAGATGAGCTTCATCTTTGAATGAATTAAATGCAATCCGAATCTCTTATAGTTATTTCAAATGATTGATATTTATTTCAATAGAATATTTGTACTTCACATTTGTTTTATTTGCTTTAATGTTTCGCCTTGTTGCAAAAGAAACCTACGACCATCAAGAAATGTAAAAAGCAAAATCGTACAATAAGATATTGTAAAACGATCTGTACGATGACAACTTTATGACTGAAAAGGCTAGATTATACACAAATAAGGAACAACAAGTGCTCAAGCTGCAATACTCAGAGGAGTGAACCTCCTATTTCATGCTACCTCGATAACCAAGAGCACTATTCAGCTTTGCTACAATCAAGCTATCAGTCACAATGGATATCATGCATTAAATGCTATCTCTAAACGGGATTATTCAAAGTAATCGTTGAAGAAATACAAGTGAAGAAGAAGGTCACTATAAATTGAAGACTTCATATACTGAAGTAACAACTCTTGCCTGCATAATCTTGCTAGCTGAACTTTTGCCATTTGATAATCATTCATTCCATTATTCTTTCACGATCAAGAGTTTATATTCTTTAGTTTGAATATTGCTGTAATATTCAACTGATCTTAAACTGTCATACTCTCACACATAGTGAGTTAAGAAGATCAAACTTTAAATCTCTTTGTTAGAGTTAAAGCCTGAAGAGGCTTGGTAAGAAAGAAATACTTGTAAGCTTGGAGAGGTGTTGAATACTTGGTTGTAATCTATTTGGAGAAATAGTGGATAAATCCTTCAAGTCGAAGGGACTGGACGTAGCTCTTGGTCGGAAGAGAGTGAACCAGGATAAAATCTCTTGCGTGAATTTTCTATCCCTAAACTCTTCAGTTTTATTTGCTTATACTAACTGTGGGATTTTGATATTGCTTTTGTTAAACTCTTTTAAAAAAAAAGTATCTTTGTCTTTGTGCTTGCTTCTGTTTCTAATCTTCTTGAGTGCAAAAATTTGTTTTAAAGATTGTTTTCGAAAATTATTAACAAAAACAATTCAACCCCCCCCCCCCCCCCCCTTGTGTTTGCATGTGTCAACTTCAGTTGGTATCAGAGCTCAGCCTGGAAAGGGTTGAGCATCTAACAAGTGCTGAGGGAGTACGATCTAACAACCATGGATGCAGAAGGACAAGCTATCAACAGACCTCATCTCTTTGATGGTTCTAATTATGACTATTGGAAGAAGATGATGATGGCCTTTTTGGATGCACAAAATCTAGACATCTGGGAGCTCATAGAAACTGGTTATACTGAACCCAGAAATGAAAATGGAGCTACTGTTACTACAGCAAACTGGACAGCAGATTAAAAGGCGAAGCATCAACTCAATCTTAAAGCTAAGCATTATTTGATGTGTGCCATCACCATATCTGAACATGACAAAGTTCACAGCTGCAATACTGCTAAAGAAATCTGGGATACTCTTGCCCTAGCTCATGAGGGTTCCTCACAAGTTAAGAAATCCAAGATTAGCATGCTGGTTCATCGGTATGAGCTGTTCAAGATGGGTGAACATGAAACAATATATCAAATGTTTGAAAGATTCCAAACCATCACCAACAATCTCATATCTCTTGGAAAAATCTATGAAAATAGAGATCATGTCAGAAAAATCCTAAGAAGTCTATCCAAGCAATGGAGACCCAAAGTAACTGCTATTCAGGAAGCCAAAAACTTGAATACACTCTCTCTGGAATAGCTTCTTGGATCTCTCAAGGTTCATGAACTTGAACTCAATGAAGAAGAAAATCCCAGAAAAGGAAAATCCATTGCCCTAAAGGCAAAGAAAGCAAGTTCATCAAAAGCCATCAAAGTTGCTGAGTCATCTGATGAGTCTGAATCTTCTAATGATAATGAAGAATCAGAAGAGGATGAATTATCCTTTATCTCCAAAAAGATTCAACATATGTGGAGAAAGAAAAGGTGGTTTCAGAAGGAAGCAATTCAATAAAAAGTTTTCCAAGGAGAAGTCAGACTCCAAAGAAAAAGGTCCATCTTTGTGCTTTGAATGCAAGAAACCTGATCACTTCAAAGCTTACTGCCCTAAGCTAAAGGATAAAAAGAAATTCTTCAAACAGAAGAAAGGCTTAATGGCTACATGGGAGGATCTTGATCTGTCATCATCAAATGAAGAAAAAGAAGCTGAAGAAGAGGCAAATATCTGTCTCATGGCAAACACTGCATCAGAAAGTGAATACACAGATGCTAAGGTAATGGACTCTGACCCGTCCACTCTTCAAAATGCTTTTGATGAATTGTTGCATGAGTCATGTATACTATCACAAGAATATAAGAGTATTAAAAAGAAATTTTCTAAACTATCTAAAGAATATGATAGGATTTGCACTGAGAAACAAAATGAGACACCCCGCCGTGCCCCGGTGTTTTATTAGCTTAAAACCTTATTAATTAATTCCTTAATCGTACGCTTAGCGTGAAAAGTACGTAAAAATTAAAACTTTATTTAAACAATCATATAACTTCTTCAAATTAAACACACCAAGGTTGTAATATATAAATACACACCTGTTTATTTATTACATTACCAAAACACTGTTGAGGGAATCCTCTCAGTAGGATCCCTCACAGGCATAAACTTAAAATAAAAGCCATACTTAGCGGAAACATATAAAAATACTCCTTCTTAGACACACTGGCCATACTATCTATACTCTACTCGCCATGGATCACAGCTCGACCTCCAGTGTCTGGTTCGTAAGGAGTTCCATCCAACTCCTCAGCAACCTCCATTCCATACAGAGCTCCGCCCAGCTCCTCAGCAATATAATCTTCCATCGGGTTCGGGTCTTCTAATGTAACTAAAGTAACCCATAAGAATACAGAAACATAGGGGATAAGAAACAGTTCTATCATCATAAAACGGAAAAGAGTCATAGTAAATCGTACAGTAATTGTCACAGACAAACAACGCACATAACTAACAAATCACCCTCAAGTTAATATATCATCCTCTACCCCTAATCTCATGCTACTCAAAGACACCAGAGTTGCACACCATAACTAACAGATCACCCTCAAGTTAATATATCATCCTCTACCCCCTAATCTCTTGTGAAGTTACAAAACTGAAACAAGATGTAACATATCTAACTGATTCTCTGTCAAAGCTTGTAGGTGGCTCAGATAAGCCGAGTCTCATTTTAAGGTACTCTAGGTCACCTTATGATAAAACCGGTCTTGGTTATGACAAACAGAAGCAAGACGCATCTCACAAAAAGTTAAAACCACTTAAACAGCATGGAGCTTCAAAAGTTCCAAATAAATATACCAAAGCTAAGTCTATCTCGTCCAACACCTTTTGTAAAGTGGGTGGAAAAAGTGGGCATATTACATCTAGATGCATACACCATAAATATGCTAAGCATACTCGTCCAATGACAACTAACAAAAAAGGACCCAAGTCAGTTTGGGTACCTAAAGATAAGATAATACCTGTTGCGGATTTGCTTAACAACAGGAAGAAAACATATGTCTTGGTACTTGGACAGTGGCTGCTCACAACACATGACGGGAGAAAGGTGTATGTTCCAAAACCTTAAGCCCAAAGATGGTGGCTGGGTCACATTTGTAGGAAATCAGAAAGGGAAAATCATTGGTATAGGTAAAATTGGTAAACATCATTTTCCCTCCATTGATAATGTTCTTTTAGTAAATGGCTTAAAGCACAATCTGCTGAGCATAAGTCAATTATGTGACAGTGGATATGCAGTGTCTTTTGATAAGAACGTGTGCACTGTCAAGAAAGATGATGGATCACTTTTATTCACTGCAAAAGGGTAAAACAATATTTATAAGATTGACTTGGAGGACCTCTCATATCAAAGTATCTCATGTCTAGTGTCCATTGAAGATGAGCGATGGATTTGGCACAAAAGGCTAGGTCATGCAAGCTTGAAATTAATTTCAAAGCTAAACAAACATAACCTCGTGAGAGGACTACCGAACCCTAAGTTCAAATCTGATGCTCTCTGTGATGCATGTCAAAAGGGAAAACAAGTCAAAGGTTCTTTTGAATTTAAGAATGTTGTTAGTACCAATAGACTACTAGAGTTGCTACATCTTGATCTTTTTGGTCCAACAAGGACTGCCTCTGTCAGTGGTAAGAAATATGGTCTCGTCCTAGTAGACGATTACACTAGATGGATGACGTGCTGTCGCACACGGGTCAAAAAGCGAGCGGTTTACAAAATTATGTAGTTAGGGAAAGTGCGACAACTCGAGTATCGTCTCACAAGGACTCTTGGGTTGTTACTAACACAAAATCAGTTTGGGGGGGGGGGGTGTTGGATTTAAATGCAAATAAGAAAACAGAGCAGAAAATAATGCAACTAGTGACTAATAATAATAAGCTAAAAGCGATCAACCTACTGCTCTCGGTTTCCCACTATCATCGGTTCATATAAATCCAAGTCCTAAGCGGATTCTACTCTCTTTTCGATTGTAACATCAATTAACAAACGAAACCAATGCTACGAGACATATGTTCCTATTCCCGAATTAAGCAAACGGGGTGAAGCACTCATGAACTAAGCGAACATGAACGAACACACGCGAATTAAGCAAATGCGATTAAGTATAGGAACACACAATCATCGAAACAAATCAATATATATTCCATACAAATTGAATTAAGCAAATAGAATATATAGAACAAATATTGAAAGAGAATAGCAATGAGTTCAGGAATTACAGAACCTCAAGTGGCAGTGCGAACCGGTTACAGTAGATTAATCAAAGGAGACTAGTTCTCCATTACAAACATAAACCTACACCTAATTTCGCAGCCGTCTAAACTAAAGAGAAGAAAAGATGAGAAGATAAGATGATCAGTTCTGCCCTAAAATAGACTTAAATACAGATTCTGGATTCCGCGAGCTCACGAGGCGAGCATACCTACGCGAGGTGAATATTATGAACAGTCTTCAATGTTTGGCTTTATCACGAGGCGAGCTTAGTATTCGCGAGGCGAGGAATGGAAGAGTCTTCTTTTTATGCCCGTGATGAGCATCAGGGGCTAACCGTGATGCTTTCTGACTTCCAGGCTTGCGAGGCGAAGAAATGGTTCGCGAGGTAACACAGAAAGGTTTGCATTTTCTTGAACAGTCAGTCTTCAGGCTCGTGTGGCGAGGTGAGGTTCGCGGGGTGAAGAACTCCAGAACTGCTTCTTTTTATTACCTGAAAACAAGGATTAACATTAAGTACTTTATTCGACTCTAAATCAGCTAAATTAACCTAAAAATACTCTAGAGACTCAAAATGCTGCTTGAAGACAATCAAGTCTAATTTGGGCGAAAACGATCTATAATTACCACAAAACCACGGTCGTACTAGTCATAAAACTAGATGAGCCAGCGGCTCATCAAAATACCCCAAACTTAAACTTTGCTTGTCCCCAAGCAAACTAAAACACAAAAACTCAAAAAGAATCAAGACATGGCAAGCTCAAAAGTTCAATCAAATTTTTACACAAATTTCATGCAATTCATCAAAATAATTTTTTCCTTCAATGTCCCCCCCTTTCAAACAAAGCAATCCCCACATGCATTTACTCCAAACATTTGAGAATTTCGTCATTCAAGCAATCAGTAATCTAAGCAAGGGATCCCAAGTTACACACAAGAGGGAGATCACCAAATTCAAACAATCGCCTTCCTCACAAGGGCATTTAATGTTTCACTCATTCGCTCAGTTTGTCTAGGCAATCAACATTTCACTCAATTTCACTTTTAAGAGCACTTCCCAGAAATTTGATTTTCATATCTAACAAAGTCCCCACGAAAACATGCATGCAACATCAAAAGGTCTTTTAAGGTTGTAATGGGGCCTGGCTAGGGGTAGGATATACAAAGGTACTAGGCTTAAGTCCCTAGGAACTAAGAGAGCATGAAACTTTTTACACTTTGAATTTCCACTCAGATTCCTTTTTCATTTTTCTTTATGCTTTTGCCTTGGGTGACTACAACCTTTTTCTTTTTTTTTCTTTTTTCTTTTTTATTTTTTTCTTCTTTTTTTCTTTTTTTTTTCTTTTTGCCCTTTGGCTCCAACCTTTATTATTTAATTAATTTTTTTTCTCAATCCCAAACAACACATCACACCTTGTAGCCACCCCAAACTTAGTTTCTTGCAAACCTTCACTTGCTAAGCTTCCATGCTCTCCTAATCCTAAGATCGGGTTAACATGGTTTTTCCAGATTTGGGCTCATAACATAGGGTTATCAAGAAACAATAGGCTAATCAGGTTCAATGGGGCTAACTAAGGGACATGCATTAGGGACTGGTTATTTTCAGGCCAAGTGGTTATTTACAAAGAAAATCTGCCTAAATCATTTGATGCAAACACATAGACATGCAAACTAAAAAGAGACTCAAGCAAATTCGGGAAAGTGCAACCCAAAAGTGATTCACACAGTTAAAAACATGTTGGAGGCTCAAATCCTCACCTGGACATTTTTGCAAATTGTTTGACCGAGATTCAATCCCTAGTGTGTGCACCCCTTCACCCCAAACTTATCTTAAATCATGCAATCATAACAGAATATCTCAAAGTTCCATTTTCAATTTCACATGGGGATCAATTTTCAAATTTCAAGACCTGGGGGGAAAACAGTCAACACATAACATGCAATCAATCTATGCAATTTCAACTAAAATCCAATCAAGCTTGCCGACACAAGACTCAACACACATACTCCCGATCTTCTCAAATTATTCAGTAGCTAAAAGAAAACAAAACAAAAATAAAGCAAGGCAAAGAAATTAAAAAGAGTAAGGTTCAGAGAAAACTCATGGGGGCGGTTCCACCGGGATCCCACTGTCTGTGATACAGCGGCCACGGAATGCTCAAATTGCAATATGATCCTCCCGGATCCCATGGCATGTAGCATAAGTATGGGAGTGGGCACTTGACAATTATGGTGACCTCGCCAAGTGCGGCGGACTTCTCATTCCCTCTTGGGTCAAAGATGACCTCCTTGTCAACCTTGTCAACAAAGTCCTCCCAATAAAAGTGGGGTTCATTCTCTTGGACTGGCCACAGTGTCTTCATATCCAAGGGTGCAAAATCCAGAGGCTTGAACTCCATCACTGGTGGTTCCACAGTGGGAGGTGGCAAATAGGTAGAGAGGGTCTCTGATTCTACTTCATCTTCTGCACAATTCCCATCCACTGCATTACCAGATTCATCACCTTCTGTATATGCAGTAACCTCAGCACGCACCACACATGTATTTCTCCCATCACAATTGACACATGCATAGGAGCCAAATGAATCATCTAATTCCAGAATTACTTCATCATCCTCTAGCATGGCGGAATGGATGTCCTCCATATGCCTCTTCCTCTCAATTTCCTTAGCCAAGGGTTCTGATCCTTGAGCTTGTTGCATGGCATTCATTGAAGTGGCAAGCTGCCCAATCTGTGTCTGCAAGGCGTGGATACTAGCATCCGTTCGCTGCTGAGACTGTTCAATATGTCCAACCTGTGTTTGCAAAGTATTAATGCTAGCATCCGTTCGCTGCTGAAACTGTCCAAGTTGCTGCTGAAACTGGAGATTTTGTGCATTTATTTGTGAAGTCATTTGCTTGAACATGTCCTCTAGTGAAGGTCCGGAAGGTGCAGAGGTGGTCACTTGGCTGGGGTGGTACTCATCAGTGGAAGGGTCAGGAATGTTGTGCCTGTTCTGATTGTTGCCTTGGTTGTAAATATTGGCTGTATATGCTTGAGGTGATTCATTATCTTGTCCAATACCCATTATCTCTCGCCTGATTGATGCAGCTCTGAAGGCAGGAAAGTATCTCAATAGGAAGACTTTCTTCAAATCAAACCAGCTTGAGACGGAATTCGGCTCAAGACAATACAACCAATCCTTTGCAGCGCCTTCAAGTGAGAGATGGAATGCTCTCATCTTGATGTGGTCTTCTGTTATTCCTTCAGGTCTCATCATTATAGAACAAACAACCCGGAATTCCTTCAGATGCTCCTGCGGATTCTCACCTGCAAGACCACTAAACCTTGGCAACCAGTGCATTAAACCAGAAAAATCAGGATAATATATGCATGGTGGTTCATAATTAACATTAGGCATGTAACCTTGCATATAATCATCCATGTGTAGATTCACAACCGGATCAATTCAGCAAAATGTTTTCTTTTCTTTTTTTTTAATTTTCTGTTAATAACAACAAGAGTCCCCGGCAACGGCGCCAATTTTTGACGCGCTGTCACACACGGGTCAAAAAGCGAGCGTTTTACAAAATTATGTAATTAGGGAAAGTGCGACAACTCGAGTATCGTCTCACAAGGACTCTTGGGTTGTTACTAACACAAAATCAGTTTTGGGGGGGGGGGGGGGGGGGATTTAAATGCAAATAAGAAAGCAGAGCAGAAAATAATGCAACTAGTGACTAATAATAATAAGCTAAAAGCGATCAACCTACTGCTCTCAGTTTCCCACTATCATCGGTTCATATAAATCCAAGCCCTAAGCGGATTCTACTCTCTTTTCGATTGTAACATCAATTAACAAACAAAACCAATGCTACGAGACATATGTTCCTATTCTCGAATTAAGCAAACGGGGTGAAGCACTCATGAACTAAGCGAACATGAACGAACACACGTGAATTAAGCAAACGCGATTAAGTATAGGAACACACAATCATCGAAACAAATCAATATATATTCCATACAAACTGAATTAAGCAAACAGAATATATAGAACAAATATTGAAAGAGAATAGCAATGAGTTCAGGAATTACAGAACCTCAAGTGGCGAGTCTGAACCGAAGCTGATGAGATTAATCAAAGGAGACTAGTTCTCCATTACAAACATAAACCTACACCTAATTTCGCAGCCGTCTAAACTAAAGAGAAGAAAAGATGAGAAGATAAGATGATCAGTTTTGCCCTAAAACAGACTTAAATACAGATTCTGGATTCCGCGAGCTCGCGAGGCGAGCATACCTTCGCGAGGCGAATATTATGAACAGTCTTCAGTGTTTGGCTTTATCGCGAGGCGAGCTTAGTATTCGCGAGGCGAGGAATGGAAGAGTCTTCTTTTTATGCCCGTGATGAGCATCAGGGGCAAACCGTGATGCTTTCTGACTTCCAGGCTCGCGAGGCGAAGAAATGGTTCGCGAGGTGACACAGAAAGGTTTGCATTTTCTGGAACAGTCAGCCTTCAAGCTCGCGTGGCGAGGTGAGGTACGCGGGGCGAAGAACTCCAGAACTGCTTCTTTTTATTACCTGAAAACAAGGATTAACAGTAAGTACTTTATTCGACTCTAAATCAGCTAAATTAACCTAAAAATACTCTAGAGACTCAAAATGCTGCTTGAAGACAATCAAGTCTAATTTGGGCGAAAACGATATATAATTAGCACAAAACCACGGTCATACTAGTCATAAAACTAGATGAGTCAGCGGCTTATCAATGGACATGGGTTATGTTCCTAACTCACAAGGATGAGTCTTTTAAGGTCTTTTCTGTATTCTTCAAATGTTTACAGGATGAAAAAGGCATGTGTATCACTTCAATCAGAAGTGACCATGGGGGGAGTTTGAAAATGAGCTATTTCATAAGTTCTGTGAAGAGAGTGGTATCCTTCACAACTTCTCAATACCTAGAACACCACAGCAAAATGGTGTAGCAGAGAGAAAGAACAGATATCTTCAAGAGATGGCTAGGACTATGCTGAATGACAACTCTGTCCCTAGACACTTCTGGGCTGAAGCTGTCAATATTGCCTGTTACATTCAGAACAGAATATATATTAGACCTATCCTGAATAAGACTCCTTATGAACCGTGGAAAGGAAGAAAACCCAACATATCTTATTTTCATCCCTTTGGTTGTAAATGTTTTATACTGAATACTGAAGATCAACTTGGTAAATTTGATGCTAAAACAGATAGTGGAATACTATTAGGATATTCTGAAACATCTAAAGGCTTTAGAGTTTATAATTCTAGGACTCTGATAGTAGAAGAAAGTATTCATGTAAAGTTTGATGACAAATAGCCTGATAAAAAATTATCAGAGCTAGATTAAGCTTTTGCAGATCTTGATCTAAGCGCTCTAGAAGACTCACCTGAGATAAAAGTTGATGATCAAGAAGATGACCCCACTCAACAAACAGAAACTTCCACTTCTCAACACGATACAGTTCAAAGATCTTGGCACTTCAAGAATTATCATCCACAAGATCAGATCATTGGAAACCCCAATGACAAGCTAAGAACCTGATCAACCTTCAGAGAACAAGACAATTCTGCACTAGTCTCTGAGTTGGAACCAAAGACAGTAGATGAGGCTCTACTAGATGATGGTTGGGTTCTAGCTATGCAAGAAGAACTCAATCGGTTTGAAAGAAGTGATGTTTGGACTCTGGTTCCACTGCCCAATGATAAATCAGTGATTGGAACAAAGTGGGTTTACAGAAACAAACTTGATGAAGATGGTATGGTAATTAGAAACAAAGCAAGACTTGTTGCTCAAGGTTTCTCTCAAGAAGAAGGTATAGATTATACTGAAACCTTTGCACCCGTTGCTAGATTAGAAGCTATTAAGATTCTACTTTCATTCGCTGTGCATCATAATATTATGTTTTTTCAGATGGATGTTAAAAGTGCTTTTCTAAATGGCTTTATTAATGAAGAAGTTTATGGTATGCAACCTCCGGGTTTTGAGTGTGAAACCCATCCTGAACATGTATATAAGCTTAAGAAAGCTTTGTACGGTCTTAAGCAAGCTCCTAGAGCTTGGTATGAAAGACTAAGTTCTTTTCTTATGGATAATGGATTCAATACAAGAAAGGTTGACACAACCTTATTTAGAAAATCCATTAAGTCTAATTTCATAGTCATACATATATATGTTGATGATATTATTAATGGTAGTACTAATGAGTCTCTGTGCAAAGAATTCTCTAAGTTAATGCAGAAAGAGTTTGAAATGAGCATGATGGGAGAACTCAAATTCTTACTTGGACTTCAAGTAAAACAAATCGTGGACAAGGTGCACATCCACCAAACTAAGTATACAAAAGAACTTCTAAAGAAGTTTAAGATTGATGATTGTAAACCAATGAATACTCCTATGCACCCCACCTCAATACCGAACGAAGTTGATAAAGAGAAAAAGGTAGACCAAAAGGTATACAGAGGTATGATAGGATCTCTTTTATATCTTACTGCGTCAAGGCATGATATTATGTTCAGTGTATGTTTATGTGCTCAATTTTAATCTGATCCTAGAGAATCTCACTTATCAGCAGTTAAGAGAATTTTTAGATATTTAAAAGGTACTACTAATCTTGGTTTGTGCTTTAAGAAAAATGAAGATTACAGATTAGTTGGTTTCTGTGATGCTGACTATGCCGAAGATAGAATTGAAAGAAAAAGGACTAGTGGAGGATGTCACTTCATTGGAGCTAATATTGTCTCATGGTAGCGCAAAAGACAAAGTACCATTGCTTTATCAACCGCTGAAGCTGAGTATATATCAGCTGCAAGTTGCTGCTCACAACTTCTCTGGATCAAACATCAATTGGAAGACTACAATGTATTTGTAAGTAGTATTCCGCTTATGTGTGATAATACTGCTGCAATAAATCTATCTAAGAATCCAATTTTACATTATAGATCTAAGCACATAGAGATTAAACATCATTTTATTAGGGATTATATGCAAAAAGGTGTGATTGATATTCAATTTGTAGATACTAACCATCAATGGGCAGATATCTTTACCAAACCTCTTGTAGAGGACAGATTTATCTCTATTTGGAAGCATCTTAATATGATATGTGTGGATTAACTTAGGCGTCCAGCCTCAAGAAATGTGTCTATTGCATATTGCACGTCCATATAACGCGTCCACTATTACTGGTTATCGCGTCCACTACATAGTTTCAGACGAGTTCACATTTGTCTATGATTAAAGATATTATTTTGTGTGTTAATAAATGCATTTATTTTATCTAAAGACAAATGTATCTTTTATTCTCTTTGTTGAGTCAGTACTTCCATCAATCACATCAAGACCTTTTTATGGTCCCAAGTTACCAACGCCGTTTTATCATAATGACATGTCATGTGAAAAGTATTTTTTAAACCTTTGACATTCAAAATTCCTTTAAAAGTAATCCTTTCCCTCTGAGAAAATCTTTACGCTTCCATAACCTCTCGAGCTATCTCTCTCTTTACCTCTCTTTGCTTTCAAACCCTAAGCTCTTCGATCACCTACAATGGCTGCTTCAACCTTCAACGTGGACAAACTCAACTTAGATATAGAACATCATTTTAACCTTAGTGTGCTGAAAGACTACAATCTTGACATAAGTAAATATGTCAATGCAGCTGGGTGGGAAGGACTCTTCACGAAGAAAGTCTCTGTCTTTCCCAATCTAGACAGGGATTTTTGGAGAAACATCCAACTAACTGAAACTGACTTCTACTCAACCATGTTAATAAAGAAGATTACAGTCTCGAAGAAGACTATTGCTGAAGCAATCTTCTGTGCTCAGGAAGGACTAGTTTTCACTTAGTCTTGGGAAGAAGACTTGGGTGGCTCTGAGACTATAGAAGTCTCTCTCATGAAGGAGGACACAGTTAGGACTCACTCTTGGAAGGCTGTTGAAATGAAGGACATCGTTCGTATACTTCATCGGCTACTCAACAAGGTGGTTCTTCACAAGGTTGGTTCGAAGGACAACCTATCATCTCTTCACAAATTCTGTCTCTGCCATCTTCTCACAGACAAAAATTAATCTACCAAGAATCCTGTATGGAAGATTCAGAGACACTGTAATGAATAGGAAAAAACTCTCTGCACCTCCTTTCTGCCATCTTCTCTCAAAGATTTTCAAGGCTCAAGGAATACATGAGTTTCTTGCTGCTAAGACTCATGAGGAGCAAGCTAGGTTACTGACTGACAAACCAATGTCTGCTTCAGACTTTGGAAAGATGAACATAGTAAACATTAACCTCAGTACCTATGCTGCTGATGCAATGGCCAAGACTGAGGAATTATTGGTGGCTAAAGAAGAGGTGATTGAACAGAATAATGCTGAAGTCCTAGGGGTTAAAAGGGTAACTAGGCAGAAGACTATTGCTACAAGGAAGCCTGCCCCTAAGAGGCCAGCAAGTGGGTTTGTTACCAGGGAGCCTTCTGATGCCCCTACTGCAAAGAAACCAAGAAAAATTATCCTATCTCACAATGAAGATGAGGAGGCTGATGAGGATAGCATTCCTATCAGCTCAACTCTAAAGAAGCAGAATATCTCGGCTGCTGCTAAGGCCATTGTGCCTGTTCCATCAATTGTACCAACAAAACCAATGAGGCAACTAGCAAGAAAAGCTAGGTCATCTAAGACTCCTAAGGTAACCATCTCTGCTGATCTGTGCAAATAGTTGTAGATGCCCTAGTATCTAGCTTAGAAACTAGAATAGATGATGTGCCTATATTGACTCCAAATGACGTATATATTCCCACGCCCCTTTCACCCCAACCAACACAAACAACCATTTCACAAGCCGATGATACTTGGTTAAATCAACCAGATGATGGCATTTCCCCTGGTGCACCTTTCCCCAAGCCCCTGAGAACCTTATTTCCTTCCCTCACCCCAACTTTTGTCCTTTACAATGGTAAATCTGAGGATTGGACCAAAGTAAAAAGGGAATGGAAAATTTTGTTTCATTCTCACTAATCTGAACCAGAACACATTCTAGATAGATGGTATCCTCTACCTGAGTATGAGGAAGAAGTTAGCCAATCTGTTGAACCCCTCTACTTACATCACCCTGAGTGTCAATCAATCAAGAATATGCCTTCTCAAATGCATAATGATCTAGGGCCACTAGTCACTCACCTACCCTTAACCAAATCCCCCCGCCCCCCCAAGAAAATTTACCCAAACCTTGTCAAAACTCCTCCATTCATACCTCTCATTGATGGAGTTGAGAGACATATTATACCCGTCTGGGAGACTGACCCCAAAAGGAAGAATCTTCCCACTATTCCTGAGAAAAGAGTAAGATCGTCCAAGCATGTCCCTATGATCAGGCCAAGGGACACGAAATGGGTGTCCTTTGAGCATCCCAAAATCTATGGGAGGACTGCTGACTTGTTTCTGGATCAGCTCTGCTATGATATGCTGAAGTGGGAGTTCTGTCAAATCAGAGCTGATAGAGCTGAAAATTCTATACCTCCATCCTGGCTAAGACATAATGAAGCAACCAGGATTGGAATCAAGACCTACAGGATCTGTCCGAGATTGCCAATGCTGGATCTTAATAAGGACAAGGACCTGAAGAATAGAAGATTCAAGGGAGTAATGCATGAAGATGAGTCGGCATTATTTGATCTTGATCAAGAGAATTTTGACTACTCAACATTGGATTTCCTTCTAAATACTGAATCCATTGAGTTGATCAATGAGCACAGAGCTGCTGAATTCTGGAAGTCTCACATAATTCAGTGCACCAGAGAGGCATCTTCCTCTAGGTTGTCTGAAGAAGAAAAGGAAGATATTCCCAAGGTCGGAGGAAAGTGTGGACTCTCACACTTTAGATATATGATATATAAAGACCTCTGGGGACTTCCAATCAACAGCAGAAATGTGGAGTTTATCTACCCTACTAGATGGGAAAAGGAAATCATAGCAAAACCCAAACCTACTCCAAAGCTTATCTCAGATAAACTTGTTGCTGAGGATATTGGTCAAATTGTCATTGCTGATAATTTAGAAGATTCTTCTGAATCCCGTCACCAACAAAGCTCATCAGAAAAACAATCTTCTCAACCTTTGGCACTAGTTGTAATGCACCCTGAAGATCAGTCAAGAACTCTGAGCACTTTTCAAGAATCTGCAGAAAGCTCAAGACAACAGACTCTGCCATCAAATATTGAAGAAGTTCTGGGAAAACTGGTTGATGAAAGGGTTGGCAAGTTTGTAGATGAGACGGTTGAAAAGATACCTGAAAAGATCAAAGAAGATGTTCATCAGCAAGTGCAAACCTCAATGGCTCCAACCTTAGAGGTTGTGAATAAAATGCTTGAATCCCTCATGGATTTCAAGGAGTCAAACTCAGAACCCTCCTCCACCACCACCTCCTTCTGCTTAGCCTTTATTTTTTTTTTCCTTCTTTTGTATTGACAGTGATGGTCCACTCCTTTCACCTTTTTGACTGATGACAAAAGGGGAGAGAAAGGAAAGAAAAGAGAATTATTTATATAAAGTATGTTTTTGAAAAGCTCTTATGTATTTGCATGTGAATATATTCATGTCTACTTGCTATACTGCTCTGATACTTGTGTTTGCTTATTTGCTTTGATATCTGCTGCTCTGTTACTTGTGTTTATATAGATTCTAAGTAAGATAAGTTGTTGCACCTATCTGTTAGCTATAAGTCGGCTTAAGTAATTGAGTGCTTTGTCTTAGGGGGAGCCCTGCAAGCTCTCTTTGACTTTACTTTTCAAATTTAATTAGTTTTGTCATCATCAAAAATGGGGAGATTGTTGGAACCAAAGTGGTTTTGGATTTAATAATATCTAAGTTTTGATGCTAACAAAAGGATTAAATTTGCTTGGCAAAGTGTTAGTTGAGATTGACGAATCTGGGCAAGTATACCCAATCGTGCAAGTAATACGGTGGTGAGACCGGTTATCGTATCCACGGGGATTGGATGTCAATTACCAATTCACAAGTTCAGCAACTATCTAGACTATGAAGAAACAAACAAAACAAAGGAATAAAATCTTTTTGTATTTTTGGGGACTTCTAACAAACACTTGGAGTGCAAAAAGAGATGTTGGGATCATATTTCACCAAACCTCTGCCTCATGTACTACCAGGACTAGATACCTCCCATTCATGCTTCAAATATTAAAATCAATCCACTAGATTACTCAAGCCCCGATTTCTCGGATGACAAGAGCCTAAATCCACTAATAGACCCTAATTCCTTAGGTGGCCTAGATTAATGAATTTGCATTGGGATTAGGGATTACGCGATTACTAGTAAACCAAACTCCATTTCTAGATGCAAGGGTTACTAGGTGATTAAATTCAATTCCGGCTCTAATACGAATTTCTCAATTGCATACCAAAACACAAATCGAGTCATGGGGGTGCTAGCCACAACAAGCATTAAGCATGGAAAATTAATCACTAATACGAAGGCATGAACACAGAATAATCAGTCAAGGCAAATACATAATGATCAGTTTGATTACATCTAATCCCAACAAACTGGGATTAGCTACTCATAATTACAGAGAAAGCCAAACCAGAGAAATAGAGAAGAGGAGAGAAGAAACTCCATGGGAGCTTTCCACCGTGGTCACAGCAGCCCCTCTCAACAACTCCGTTCTAGGGTTATAATCCTTCCCTAGCCGCAGCCTCCAAGGTCTTCCTAGGGTAAAAGTGCTCCTAGGTGAAAAGTCCCTGTTTTTCTGATGGTTTCTGGTTTCCACTAGGGTTCCCAGCTCTGAATCCTCCAATCCAGAATCCAGATCCCCCTTTTCTGTCAGTTATGCGCTCTATTTATAGAGAGGCCACGCGTCACGGCCGTGACGTGTTCTGGAGTGGGCGCGCTTTCAAATTTGGAGCATCACGGTCGTGAGCCTCATCACAGCTAGGCCGTGATCGGTTCTGCTTGGCCTGTCACGGCCGTGATGAGCATCACGGCTAGGCCGTGACAGCTTCTGACTTTTGCCTTCAAGCTCCATCAAGGCTAATTCTGAGCATTTTTCCTTAAATTCCTGCAAAACAACACCAAGAAACCGCTTCACCCGTTCCAAGGGAAAAACTAACTAAAATCAAATAAAGAATGCCTAATCTATATGAAAAATGCATGCAAAAGTGTACAGGAAACATGATATAAAATCACACTATCAAATCACCCCAAGCTTATTCAATTGCTTGTCCTCAAGCAATCGCTAAGGCCAGAAAATCAAAATAATCGAAGCATGGATAGTGAACCAAGAACCCGAGTAAATACTAATCCAAGTAATAGGCATTTCAAACAATTCAGCAAGAGATAATCAGTTCAAGTCCAATTAGATGCTTAGGTTTCTTAAATTCATATTCTCACTGATTCGGGCACTCCTTCTCAACAGAAGATCACCCCAAGCTTGTTCATTTGCTTGGCTCTCTTTCTCGCCTCACTCAAGTGTTAGGGACATAAGACAATTCGCTCCATTTTCCTCAAGGAATGAATTCTACCATAGGCTTGACTATCAACCAAATCTCTACTCTATTAATGAAAACAATTAAGAATAAAGAGGTCTTTACTTTGGTTGTAACGGGGCCATGGGATTAATCGTTGGGTGGGCAAATCAATAAAAGGACATTTCAAAAGGCTACACAAAATATCAATCATTGCAAATACGACACCTTCTAAAATACCTTTTTGGGTTTTGATTCATTTTTTCACCTTTCTTTCTTTCTTTTTCTTTTTATTTCTCATTCTTTTTGTCATCCCCTTCTCTCTATATTTTTTTTTCTTTTGTTTTTCTTTTGCTTGGAGAAGGGGAGATTTTTCAACTCAAGAGAAATATTTTTCTGATTCTTTCATCCCAAACTTTCAACTACCTTTTTACCCTTTTTGTAATACGAAGGTCTCTCATAAGCATCATTCACCAAAAATTTTCAAGGGAACAAGAAAAGTATTTTATTCTTTTAGGCTCAAAATTGGGCAACTAAGGGGTAGCATTTAGTCATTCAAAGCTCAGAAGGCCAGAAAAATGCCTAGTGCCTCAATCATTTTCAAAAATGTTTTCAAAAATTTTTAAGCCTCAAAATGGTTTCAAGTCAAGTTCTAGAGAAATATAATCCAAGAGGAATACAACACTCTATCAGAAAGAATGGGGTAGATTTAGTGAGTACCCCTTTTGGCTCAAAAATCTCACATTTTAGTAGTTCAGAAATCAATGAGAAACACAAATCTATAGAACCATATGCTAATTATCAACTATCCAAGATTATCTCAAGCATTTTCATTTGCAGCCTTATCACAAGAATAAAAAATTGGGTTCAACAATTCACTATCACCATTTAATTGGCACTCAGTTCTCACAATCGGATGCAAAATCTAAACAAGGGCAATCTAATTGTGTGATCATGCAGAACTATCATGCAAAACTATATAAATGCAACATGAAAAATGCAAATGCAAAATACCCCTACCCCAAGCTTAAGAATTTACATTGTCCCCAATGTAAACAATCAAGTTGGAAAGAGGAGAAAAATGGAACGACTTACCGAGGCGGTAGCGGGTGTTGGCTGGTCGCGCACGCGCCAAAAAGAACGAGCGGGTTTAAAACTGTAGTTTAGGGCGACAACTCGGATGTCGTCTCACAAGGACTCTTAAAGTGTTATCTTTCACAAAAATAGTTTTGGGGGGGTTTGGATTGGAATGCAAATAAGTAAATAAGCAAAACAGAGCAATTAAAAACAGGGCAGTTTAAAGAGATTATCAAATAGCAAACAACGATTAATCTACTGTTCTCGAATTCCCAACTATCTTTGGTTCATGTAATCCCAAGCCCTAAGCAGATTCTAATCCCCTTTCAGCTGTAGCAACAATTAACAACGCAATCGCTACTACAGATATATATTCCTATTCCCGAAATAACAAATGGGGTTAAGCCCTCATGAACAAACGAACATGAATGAACACACGCGAAATAACAAACGCGATTTAGTATAGAAACATAACATCACTGAAACGAATCAATACAACACTACACACTCCTGAAATAACAAACAAAAATGTATAATGTGGTATTGAAAAGGGAAAAGCAAGTAAAATAGGGATTACAAAACCTCAAGTATATGGAATTCTCATACAGTAGACTAATCTAAGAATTTAGTTCTCCATAACAATAACGGAATACACAAAAAAAATGTAAAACTATGGAGAAGCAAAAGTTCTTCCAAACTGTTCAGAACATCTATTTATACTAATCAAAAATTAAGTCTACTCGCGAGGCGAAGCCTCTCTCGCGACGCGAATCTTGTGAACAGTTTGCAACCTTTGGTATTCTCGCGTGGCGAACACACCTTCGCGAGGCGAGGCACTGAAGAGTCTTCTTATTACGCCCGTTATGAATATCAAGGGCCAACCATAATGCTTTCTGACTTCCAGGCTCGCGAGGCGAATGGATGCTCGCGAGGCGAGACTCTTCAACTTCAAAACTGCCACAGCCGTGACCTTCAACACGGGCAAGCCGTGATCGTCTCTGACTTTTCAGGCTTGGGTGACTCGCGGGGCGAGATCTTCTTCGCAGGGCGAACCAGAGACCTTGCATTTTCTTGGAACAGTCAGCTTCGGGGTCGCGAGGCGAAGAGATGTTCGCGAGGCGAATCCCCTGTTTCTTTATTTTCTTGACTTCCAACTTAACCTGAAAACAAAGACACAACTATAAGTGTATTATTTGACTCAAAACTAGCTAAATTAACCTATAACTACTCTAGAGACTCAAAACCTTGCTTGAGGACAATCTAATCTAATTTGGGTGAAAATAGGATATAATTTGCACAAAACCCTGGTCATACTAGCCATAAAACTAGATGAGCCAGAGGCTCGTCAAAATACCCCAAACTTAAACTTTGCTTGTCCCCAAGCAAACTAAGACTCAAAAATCAAAAAGACTCAAGACCTGGCAAGCTTAAAAGATTCAATCAACCTTGCACAATTTCAAGCAACACATCAAAACAGTTTTCTTCAATGTCCCCCCTTTCAACAAAGCAATCCCCACATTCATTTATTCTAAACATTTGAGAATTTCATCATTCAGACAATCAAAAATCTAAGCAGGGGATCTAAGTTACACACAAGAGGGAGATCACCAACTTCAAACAACTGCCTTCCTCACAAGGGCATTTAGTGTTCACTCAATCACTCAATTTGTGTCAGGCTATTAACATTGCACTCAGTTTCACTTTTAAGAGCACTTCTGATAAGCCTCTGGCTCATCTAGTTTTATAGCTAGTATGACCAGGGTTTTGTGCAAATTATATCGTATTTTCACCCAAATTAGATTAGATTGTCCTCAAGCAAGGTTTTGAGTCTCTAGAGTAGTTTTAAGTTAATTTAGCTAGTTTTAAGTCAAAATAATACACTTATGCTTATTTCCTTGTTTTCTGGATTAAGTAGAAGTTGAGAAAATAAAGAACAGAGGTCTCGCCCCGCGAAGGACTCGCTCGCCACGCGACCCCGAAGCCTGACTGTTCCAAGAAATTGCTAAGTCTCTGGGTCGCCTCGCGAAGAAGGTCTCGCCCCGCGAGTCTTCCAAACCTGAAAAAGTCAGAGACGATCACGGCTTGCCCGTGTTGAAGGTCATGGCCGTGGCAGTTTTGAAGCTGAAGAGTCTCGCCTCGCGAGAGTCACTTCGCCTCGCGAGAATGCCAAGGGTTGCTGACTGTTTATGAAATTCGCCTAGCGAATGTTTGCTCGCCTCGCGAGCCATCTGAATTCTGAATTTGTATAAAAGGCTGTTCTGAATATTTTGTAAAGACTTTTGCTCCTCCAACTTTCTGATATACATTTTTCCTTTGTGATTTCGTTATTGCCATGGAGCACTAAGTCCTAGGATTAGTCTACTGTTTGAGGATCCTATATACTTGAGGTTATGTAATCCCTATTTTAATTGCTTTTCCCTTTTCAATATCATATTGCATATTTCTGTTTGTTATTTCAGGAGTGTGTAATATTGTATTGATTTGTTTCAGTGATGTAAATTTCCTATACATAATCGCGTTTGTTAATTCGCGTGTGTTCATTCATGATCGTTTGATCATGAGCGCTTAATCCCGTTTTGTTATTTCGGAATAGGAATTTGCATCCATAGTAGCAATTACGTTGTTAGTTGTTCTCAGAATCGAAAGGGGATTAGAATCTGCTTAGGGCTTGGGTTTACATTAACCAAGGATAGTTGGGAATTCTTGACAGTAGATTAATCGTTATTTGATAATTGACAATCCCTTTTCAACTGCCTTGTTTTTGATTGCTCTGTTTTGTTTGTTTCTTAATTGCATTCCAATCCAAAACCCCCCCCCCCCCCAAAAACTGATTTTTGCGAAAGGTAATATTCTCAGAGTCCTTGAGAGACGACATCCGAGTTGTCGCACTAGACTACAGTTTTTAACCCGCTCGTCCTTTTTGGCGCGTGTTGCGGCAATGTGCGACCAAAAATTGGCGCCGTTGCTTAGGGACTCTGAGTTGTTATTTTTCGCAACTTGTTTTATTTTATTTTTCTTTCTTTCTTTTATTTTGTTTTGCTTTGAATTGGTCTGGCTACTAGGTCTCATTGCCCTGAACTGTGTGATTTTGACCCGGAAATTGAAAGAACATTGCACACACTCCGTAGGGAATTTCGGGCTAGCACTAGTAGTGATTCCAATTTTAAAACTGCTTTTGAAAACATGGGAGACCAAAGGACTTTGAGGCAGCTTGCTGCCCCTGATGTGAATTACAATGGTTTGTGCATTGCTTATCCTGGTGCTGACACCCCTTTTGAGTTAAAATCTGGGCTAATCCATTTGTTGCCTAGATTTAATGGTCTTGCAGGTGAAGATCCACACAAGCACTTGAAGGAGTTCCAAGTTGTCTGCTCCACAACTTTGAGGCCAGAAGGAGTAACTGAGGATCATATCAAGTTGAAGGCTTTTCCATTCTCACTCCAGGGAGCTGCAAAAGATTGGCTTTTATACCTTGCGCCGAATTCCATTACCACATGGAACGACTTGAAGAAGCTCTTCCTGGAGAAATATTTTCCTGCCTCCAGAGCCGCTGCAATTAGGAAAGAAATCTGTGGAATAAGGCAAGGAAATGAGTCGCTAGCTGAGTATTGGGAGAGGTTCAAGCAGTTGACATCTAGTTGCCCCCAGCACCAAATTTCTGAACAGCTCCTCATCCAATATTTTTATGAAGGATTGCAGCCTATGGATAGGAATATTTTGGATGCTGCTAGTGGGGGAGCATTGGTTGACAAGACCCCAGCTGCTGCTAAGCAACTTATTGAGAACATGTCGTTGAATTCCCAGCAATTCACTACAAGAAGAAATTCTGTTGAGACTAGAGGTGTACATGAGGTCCGCACTTCCTCTTCCAGCCATGACAGTGATGATAGAATTGATAGGCTCACTTCTTTGGTAGAGAAATTGGTAATGGATAGGGTTCAGCCTGCGGTGTTGTGTGGCATGTGCAGTTCTCCTGAGCACCCATATGAAGCATGCCCTATTTTGCAAGGAGGGTCAGTTACTGAATCACCTCAAGCCTTTGCAGTCCATCCGTATAATCAGGGCAATAACCGAGCAGTCTGAAGATTCCAGATCTTTCAACAAATAGGTACCATCCCAGCTGGAGTAATCATCCTAATCTGCGGTATGGGAACTCATCCCAACAGCCGATGGCACCTCAGAATCCTCCTCCAGTGACTACTTCAGCACCCTCCGGACCTTCAGTAGATGACATGCTCAATAAAATGGCTGCACAAATGGCTGCACAAAATCTACAGTTTCAGCAGCAAATGGGACAGATTCAGGCCTCACAGGCACAGTTTCAGCAGCAAACAAATGCCAGCATTAAAAATTTAGAGACACAGATTGGACAGATGGCCACATCCATGAATAGCACACCGCAAGGTCAAAGAACAACCCAGCTGCCAGCACAGCCAGTGATCAATCCTAATGCCTCCAACCCTAATGTGAGTTCCATATCTTTGAGGTCTGGAAAGGTTGTTGAGGCCACTTCTGGAAAGAATGAAGAAACTATGAAGGCTACTCCTGAGCCTACTGTTGAAGTTACTCCTGAACCTGTGGTTGAAGTTGCAACTGAGAGAGTGTATAGACCACCCATTCCGTTCCCACACAGATTACAGAAAAATTTGAAAAATGGTGGTGAAAATAAGGAGAATGAGATTCTGGATGTTTTAAGAAAAGTGGGTGTTAATATCCCTCTGTTGGATATGATCAAGCAAGTGCCCAGATATGCAAAATTTCTCAAGGACCTATGCACCAACAAGAGGAAGATGAAGACTAATGAGAGGGTTGACTTGGGAAGAAATGTCTCAGCGCTTATCCAGTCTAAGCCAGAAGAAGTTGTTGCTTTCACTCAGGCACTGCCACCGAAGTGCAAGGATCCAGGCACCTTCACTATCCCATGCACTATTGGGGACAAGAAGTTTGAAAACTGCATGCTGGACTTGGGAGCATCTATCAATGTCATGCCTACCTCCATCTTTAACAAACTGGATCTCGGTCCTTTGAAGTACACAGGTATCACCATTCAGTTGGCCAACAGGACTTGTGCCCGCCCCATGGGAATGGTGGAGGATGTACTAGTGCAAGTTGATGATCTGATCTTCCCAGCTGATTTCTACATCTTGGACATGGCAGGAGAGACACATTCCAGTAAATCACCAATCATCCTGGGCCGGCCATTCATGAAGACAGCCAAGACTAACATTGATGTGGGTGATGGGACCATGTCTATGAAGTTTGGGGATATAGTTGCAAAGTTTAACATATTTGATGCCATGAAACATCCAGCGGAAGAGCACTCTGTATTCCACATTGAGCTGATATCTGAGACTATTGAGGACAACCATGAGAACTTGTTTTCTAATTTTCCACTTAATTCTGGCTGTGATGATATTCTTTCTTTTCTTGATTATACTGACGCTAACCATTTTGTGGTTTGTGCTGAGATTGTTGCATGTTTAGCAGGTGATAAAATTGTCAGTGCAGTGGATGAGAAACATGAAGAAGATGAAGGAGCACCGGAGGCCCTCTCTACCTCTTTGGACTTAGACTGCAAGGAATGGGATCCAGGTGACAGCTCCCGCTTACACTGCACTTGATCAGGGAGTACTCTTTTCCTTTCCCTCACTCTGCTTGTAAAATTCTGTTGTTCATTGGGGACAATGCATGTTTTAAGTGTGGGGGAGGGAATTAGTTGTAGTTTTTCTTTTCTTTGAATAAAGTTTTCTTTTCTTTGAATAAAGCTCCTGAATAATCTGAGAAGCTCAGGAGCATTTGTGTGTTGAGTCTTTTGTTGGCAAGTTTGTTAGATTTTTATTGATGTTGCACAGATTGTTTGCATGATTGATATGTAATGATTCCCCCTAGCTGAAAAAATGAATGTTTTTGAAATGTGATTCCCATGTGAAATTGAAAACTGAACTTTGGGATTTTGTTATGATGGCATGATGAATGATAAGTTTGGGGTGATAGGAAGCACACACTAGGGATAGTATCTCTTTCAAACAATTTGCATGAATGTCCAGGTGAGGTTTTGAGCCTCCAACATGTTTCAAACTGTGTGAAAATCACTTCCAAGTTACACTTCCCTGGATTTGATTGAATCTCTTTTTGGTTTGCATGATTATATGTGTGTAGCAAATGATTTAGGCAGTTTCTTTGTAAATAGCTACTTGGCCTGAATAAACCAATTCCTAATGCATGTTCCCTAGTTAGCCCTTTTGAGCATATTAGCCTATTAGTTCTTGATAACCTAATGTTGTAAGCCCAAAAATCTGGAAAACCATGTTAATCCGATCTTAGGATTAGGAGAGCATGTAATCTTAGAATGGGTGCAAGAAACTAAGTTTGGGGTGGCTGCAAGGTGTAATATGTTGTTGGGATTGAAAAAAAAGAAAAAAAAAAAAGAAGCCAAAAGCTTGTGAAAGAAAAAGTGTACAAATGTTGAAAAAAAAAATACAAATATACAAAAATGCCAAAAAGAAATAAAAAGAGCTGTAGCCACCCAGAAGTGTAAAAAAAAATAAATAAATAAAGAAAGGAACTTGAGTGAAATTCAAAGTGTAAATATAGTTCATGCTCTCTTAGTTCCTAGGGTCTTCAGCTTAGTTCCTTTGTATATCCTACCCTTAGCCAGGCCCCATTACAACCCAATAAAGACCTTCTGATGTTGCTTGCATGTTTTCTGTGGGAACCATTTTGAGATGAAAAGCAAATTTTTGGGAAGTGTACTTGAAAAGTGAAACTGAGTGCAAATTGTTAGCCTGACATAAACTGAGTGACTGAGTGAACAAATAATGCCTTTGTGAGGAAGGCAGTTGTTTGGATTTGGTGATCTCCCTCTTGTGTGTGACTTAGATTCCCTGCTTAGATTTCTGATTGTTTTCATGATGAAACTCTCAAATGTTTAGAATAAATGAATTTGGGGATTGCTCTGTTTGAAAAGGGGGAAACAATGAAGAAAAACTGTTTGTGATGTATTGCTTGAATGTGTGCAATGTTGATTGAATCTTTTGAGCTTGCCAGGTCTTGAGTCTTTTTGTTTTTTTTGAGTCTTAGTTTGCTTGGGGACAAGCAAAGTTTAAGTTTGGGGTATTTTGATAAGCCTCTGGCTCATCTAGTTTTATAGCTAGTATGACTAGGGTTTTGTGCAAATTATATCGTATTTTCACCCAAATTAGATTAGATTGTCCTCAAGCAAGGTTTTGAGTCTCTAGAGTAGTTTTAAGTTAATTTAGCTAGTTTTAAGTAAAAATAATACACTTATGCTTATTTCCTTGTTTTCAGGATTAAGTAGAAGCTGAGAAAATAAAGAACAGAGGTCTCGCCCCGCGAAGGACTCGCTCGCCACGCGACCCCGAAGCCTGACTGTTCCAAGAAATTGCTAAGTCTCTGGGTCGCCTCGCGAAGAAGGTCTCGCCCCGCGAGTCTTCCAAACCTGAAAAAGTCAGAGACGATCACGGCTTGCCCGTGTTGAAGGTCATGGCCGTGGCAGTTTTGAAGCTGAAGAGTCTCGCCTCGCGAGAGTCACTTCGCCTCGCGAGAATGCCAAGGGTTGCTGACTGTTTATGAAATTCGCCTCGCGAATGTTTGCTCGCCTCGCGAGCCATCTGAATTCTGAATTTGTATAAAAGGCTGTTCTGAATATTTTGTAAAGACTTTTGCTCCTCCAACTTTCTGATATACATTTTTCCTTTGTGATTTCGTTATTGCCATGGAGCACTAAGTCCTAGGATTAGTCTACTGTTTGAGGATCCTATATACTTGAGGTTATGTAATCCCTATTTTAATTGCTTTTCCCTTTTCAATATCATATTGCATATTTCTGTTTGTTATTTCAGGAGTGTGTAATATTGTATTGATTTGTTTCAGTGACGTAAATTTCCTATACATAATCGCGTTTGTTAATTCGCGTGTGTTCATTCATGATCGTTTGATCATGAGCGCTTAATCCCGTTTGTTATTTCGGGAATAGGAATTTGCATCCATAGTAGCAATTACGTTGTTAGTTGTTACTGTAACTGAAAGGGGATTAGAATCTGCTTAGGGATTGGGTTTACATTAACCAAGGATAGTTGGGAATTCTTGATAGTAGATTAATCGTTATTTGATAATTGACAATCCCTTTTCAACTGCCTTGTTTTTGATTGCTCTGTTTTGTTTGTTTCTTAATTGCATTCCAATCCAAACCCCCCCCCCCCCCCCCCAAAACTGATTTTTGTGAAAGGTAATATTCTCAGAGTCCTTGAGAGACGACATCCGAGTTGTCGCACTAGACTACAGTTTTTAACCCGCTCGTCCTTTTTGGCGCGTGCGCGACAGCGCGACCAACTTCCCATAAATTTGATTTTCATCTCAAAAATGGTTCCCACAGAAAACATGCATGCTACATCAAAAGGTCTTTTATGGGTTGTAATGGGGCCTGGCTAAGGGTAGGATATACAAGGGTACTAGGCTGAAGACCCCAGGAACTAAGAGAGCATGAACTTTTTACACTTTGAATTTCCACTCAAGTTCCTTTCTTTATTTTTTTCTTTATGCTTCTGGGTGACTATAGCCTTTTATTTCAACACTTTTTATTTTTATTGTTTTTCTTTTTTTTTCATTTTTTTTTTTACACTTTTCTTTTTTTTCTTTTTCCCAACAACATATTACACCTTGCAGCCACCCCAAACTTTAGTTTCTTGCACCCATTCTAAGATTACATGCTCTCCTAATCCTAAGATCGGGTTAACATGGTTTTCCAGATTTTTGGGCTTATAACATTAGGTTATCAAGAATTAATAGGCTAATAGGCTCAATGGGGCTAACTAGGGAACATGCATTAGGAATTGGTTATTTTTAGGCTAAGTAGCTATTTACAAAGAAAATGCCTAAATCATCTGAAGCAAACACATAATCATGCAAACCAAAAAGAGATTCAAGCAAATTCAGGAAAGTGCAACTTGAAAGTGATTTTCACATAGTCAAAAACACGTTGGAGGCTCAAAACCTCACCTGGACATTCATGCAAATTATTTGAAAGAGATTCTATCCCTAGTGTGTGCTTCATATCACCCCAAACTTATCATAAATCATGCCATCATAACAAAATCTCAAAGTTCAGTTTTCAATTTCACATGGGAATCACTTTTCAAACTCAAAAAATTTTCAGCCTAGGGGGAATCATCACATATCAATCATGCACGCAATCTGTGCAACATCAATCAAAATCCATCAAACTTGCCAACAAAAGACTCAACACACAAATACTCCTGAGCTTCTCAAATTATTCAGGAGTTTTATTCAAAGAAAAGGAAAAACTACAACTAGTTCCCTCCCCCACACTCAAAACATGCATTGTCCCCAATGAACAACAGAACTATAAAATCAGAGTGATGGAAAGGAAAGGAAACTCCCTGATCAAGTATCAGTGTAGGTGGGAGCATCCAAGGAGAGCTCCTCAACATTAACATCCACAGGAACACCAGTATCCACACCATGGAATGGCTTCAGCCGCTGCCCGTTAACCTTGAATGGCTTGTGGGTACATGCACGTGTAATCTCTACTGCACCATAAGGAAACACATTAGTCACAACAAAAGGGCCATCCCATTTGGACCTAAGTTTCCCAGCCATCAATTTCAGGCGGGAGTTAAACAATAAGACTAGCTGGCCCACAGAAAATTCTTTTCTAACAATCATCCTATCACGAAAAAGTTTTGTTTTTTCTTTATAAATCCTGGAGCTTTCATAGGCTTCTAGCCTAAGCTCCTCAAGTTGCTGCAACTGCAGTTTTCTTTCAACGCCAGCTTCCTTCATGTCCAAGTTACAGCTCTTTACTGCCCAATATGCACGGTGCTCAACTTCCACCGGGAGGTGACATGCCTTGCCAAATACAAGCCGGAAGGGGGACATTCCTATAGGTGTCTTGAAAGCAGTCCTCTGAGCCCACAGTGCATCTTCCAGTCGGCGGCTCCATTCCTTTCTATTCGGCTGCACCATCTTCTCTAGAATTTGCTTGATCTCCCTGTTTGATATTTCAGCCTGGCCATTGGTCTGGGGGTGGTAAGCAGTGGAAACTCTATGTACAACCCCATATTTCCTGAGTAAGGCCTCCATGGTTCTGTTGCAGAAGTGAGTGCCATGGTCACTGATGATGGCCTTAGGTATGCCAAACCTGCAAAAAATGTTGGACCTAAAAAATTTGGAAACAATTTTAGCATCGCTAGTCCTAGTGGGGATTGCTTCCACCCACTTTGAAACATAATCTACAGCCAAAAGAATATATACAAAACCAAAAGAAGGAGGGAAAGGACCCATAAAATCCATCCCCCACACATCAAAAACCTCACAAAAGAGCATGGGCTGCTGAGGCATCTCACTCCTACGAGTGATGGCAGGGCTTGTTATTTGACATTCTTTACAATTCCTGTATACCTCATAGGCATCTCTAAAAATTGTGGGCCAGTAAAACCCAGAATCCAGGACTTTTCTTGCTGTCCTCTGTGGTCCAAAATGTCCTCCAACTGGAGAGGCATGAGAGAAATGCAGGATGGATTCTGTCTCATGATCTGGGATACACCTCCGAATCACCTGATCACTGCAAAACTTCCACAGGTAGGGATCATCCCACACATAGTACTTTGCATCGCTCTTGAGCTTGTGGAACTTATGTCTACTTGTACCTGCAGGAACAACACCAAAGAACTAGAAAATTAACTATGTCGAAGAAACCAGGGGGTTACCCCATACGGATGTAAAAGTCTCTCATCGGGAAATCATCTTGGATGGGAGAAGTATCCTCATCCCTTGCTATCCGGCTCAAGTGATCTCGCTACCAAATTTTCAGCTCCACTTTTATCCTTTATCTCCACATTGAATTCTTGGAGCAAAAGCATCCACCGGATCGAGTCTTGCCTTAGCTTCTGGTTTCTTTAACAGATATTTCAGAGCTGCATGGTCAGTGAAAACAATAACCCTAGAACCTAGCAAATAAGACCTAAACTTATCAAGTGCAAATACAACAGCTAGCAGTTCTTTCTCAGTGGTGGTGTAATTTGACTGTGCAGCATCTAATGTCCTAGAAGCATAGTGAATTACATGGGCAACCTTGCCCACCCTTTGTGCCAGAACTGCTCCCACAGCAAAATTGGAAGCATCACACATTAGTTCAAAAGGGAGTGTCCAGTCTGGGGGCTGGATGACAGGGGTAGAAGTCAACGCTTTTTTCAGATAGTCAAATGACTCCTTGCAATGGTCATCAAAATGAAACAGGGCATCATTCTTCAGCAGGTTTGACAATGGCAGTGCTATCTTGCTGAAGTCCTTTATAAAGCGCCTGTAGAAACCTGCATGTCCAAGAAAAGAACGGATCTCGCGTACGCAAGATGGGTAAGGCAATGAAGAAATCACATCAATTTTTGCAGGGTCTACTGAAATACCCTCTTTAGAAATTACATGACCCAAAACTATCCCCTGTTCTACCATAAAGTGGCATTTCTCATAGTTTAAAATCAAATCAGTCTCAATACATCTTTGTAGAACTAGACTCAGACTATGCAGACATGCATCAAATGAGGAGCCATATACAGTAAAATCATCCATGAACACCTCTATGCAATTTTCAATAAATTCAGAGAAAATGCTAAGCATGCATCTTTGAAAGGTGCCAGGAGCATTACAAAGGCCAAATGGCATCCTCCTATAAGCAACCGTACCGAAGGGGCACGTGAAGGTGGTCTTTTCCTGATCCTCAAGGGCAATATGAATCTGGAAATACCCGGAAAAGCCATCAAGAAAGCAATAATGAGATTGACCAGCCAACCGATCCAGCATCTGATCTATGAACGGCAAAGGAAAATGATCCTTTCTGGTGGCCTGGTTCAACTTCCTATAGTCTATACAAACTCGCCAGCTATTCTGGACTCTAGTAGGCACAAGCTCATTATTTTCATTCCTAACTACTGTTAGACCAGACTTCTTTGGTACAACTTGCACCGGACTTACCCAAGTACTATCAGAGATGGGGTATATAATACCTGCCTGTAGAAGCTTAGTCACCTCTTTCTTCACCACATCCAAAATCAATGGGTTTAGTCGCCTTTGGGCCTGTCTAACTGGCTTAGCCCCATCTTCCAATAAAATTATGTGCATGCATCTGGAGGGGCTAATTCCTGGAATATCAGCCAATGTCCACCCAATAGCCTTCTTGTGCTTCTTCAGAACCTCCAATAGTTTGGCTTCCTGGTCAGAGTCGAGGCTGGAAGAGATGATGACTGGAAGTCTTTCATTTGTCTCTAGGTAAGCATACTTCAGGTTCTCTGGGAGTGGCTTGAGCTCTAAGGAGGGCGGCTGCTCAACAGATGGTGCATTGGGAGTAGTCATGATGCCACAGACTTCTGCAGAACAGACAGCTTCACTCTCACTATCACTATCACTATCACTATCACCCTACAAAGTTGAATCCAGAAACTCAGAACAAACAGAACAAGGGTTAGTGTCAGTACAGTTAGTACAAGTATATACATCATCAAAACCAGAAATGAAAGCAAAATCTGAAACAAAGTCCTCATGGGTATCCTTAATAAGCTCAGAAAGCAACTCTAAGTGGAAAACAGAGTGCTCCTCCAGTGGGTGTTTCATAGCATCAAAGATCTTGAATTTGGCCACAATACCACCAAACTCCATAGACATAGTCCCATCATACACATCAATCTTAGTCTTGGTTGTCATCATGAATGGTTTGCCCAAGATTATAGGTGATCTACTGGAATGTGTCTCTCCTGCCATGTCTAGGATGTAGAAGTCCGCAGGGAAGATCAAATCATCAACTTGCACTAGCACATCCTCTATCATTCCCATGGGTCGGGCACTGGTCCTGTTAGTCAACTGGATGGTGAGACCTGTATACTGCAATGGCCCAAGATCAAGGTTGTTAAAGATGGAGGTAGGCATGACATTTATGGATGCTCCCAAGTCCAACATGCAGTTTTCAAACTTCCTGTCCCCAATAGTGCATGGAATAGTAAATGTGCCTGCGTCCTTGCACTTCTGTGGTAGTGCCTGAGTAGGGGCTAAAACAGCAACTCTCTCTGGTGCAGGCCTAGACTGGATAAGAGCCGAGACATTTCTCCCCAAATCAACCCTCTCATTATTCTTCATCTTCCTCTTGTTAGTGCATAGATCCTTCATAAATTTGGCATACTTGGGCACTTGCTTGATCACATCTAGGAGAGGAATATTTACAGCTACTTTTCTGAAAACATCAAGAATCTCCTTTTCCTTGTCTTCACCACCAACCTTCTTATTTTTCTGTAATCTGTGTGGGAATGGGATTGGTGGTCTGTACACTTTCTCAACTTCAACTTCAACAATAGGCTCAGGAGTTACCTCAACAGATTCTTCATCTTTTTCAGAAGTGGCCTCAACAACTTTTCCAGATCTCAGAGATATAGCACTCACATTAGGATTGGAGGCATTAGGATTTATCACTTGGTTGTCTTGGGCAGTGGGTTGTCCCTTGACCTTCTTTGTATATTATTTATGTTTGTGGCCAGCTGTCCAATCTGTGTCCTCAAATCTTGAATGCTAGCACTTGTTTGCTGCTGAAACTGTGCCTGTGAAGCTGCAACCTGCTGCTGAAACTGGAGGTTATTTGCAGCCATTTGCTTGATCATATCTTCTAATGAAGGTCCAGAAGGTGCAGAAGTGGTCACTGGAGGATTCTGAGGTGCCATCGGTTGTTGTTGGGATGAGTTCCCATACCGCAGATTAGGGTGATTCCTCCAGTTGGGATGGTACCTATTGGTAGAGAGGTCTGGAGTGCTGTACCGATTCTGACTGTTTCCTTGATTATATGGATTAACTGCATAAGCTTGAGATACTTCACTGACAAACTCTTCCCTCTGGATGGGGCATGGATCATGTGGGTGCTCAGGTGAATTGCAGATGCTACATAACTTTGCAGGCTGAACTCTGTCTATTGCCAATTGCCTTACAAAAGAAGTCAGCTCATCCAATCTATTCTCAATGGCGGCCTGGTTGGAAGATGAACTATGGATCTCATGCACACCTCTTGTCTCAACTGAATTTCTTCTGGTAGTAAACTGTTGGGAATTCAATGACATATTCTCAATGAGTTGCTTGGCAGCAGCTGGGGTCTTATCAACTAATGCTCCCCCACTAGCAGCATCCAAAAGATTCCTATCCATCGGCATTAATCCTTCATAAAAGTACTGGATCAGGAGTTGTTCGAAATCGATCTTTGGGGGCAACTGGATACCAAATGCTTGAACCTTTCCCAATATTCAGCTAGCGATTCATTCCCTTGCCTGATGCCACATATTTCTTTTCTTATTGAAGCAGCTCTTGAAGCAGGAAAATATCTTTCTAGAAAAACCCTCTTCAAATCATTCCAAGTGGTGATGGAGTTGGGCTCAAGATACAGCAGCCAATCTTTTGCAGCTCCCTGGAGTGAAAACGGAAAAGCCTTCAGCTTGATACTATCCTCAGTGACTCCCTCTGATCTCGAGGTTGTGGAGCATACAACTTGGAATTCCTTCAAGTGCTTGTGTGGATCCTCACCTGCAAGACCATTAAACTTGGGCAACAAGTGAATAAAACCAGATTTTAGTTCAAAAGGAGTGTCAGCACCAGGATATGAAATACACAATCCATTATAGTTAACATCAGGGGAAGCAAGCTGTCTTAATGTCCTTTGATCTCCCATGTTTTCAAAAACAGTTTTGGAATTAGAATCACTACTAGTGCTAGCCCGAAATTCTCTACGGAGTGTGTGCAGTGTTCTTTCAATTTCCGGGTCAAAATCACACAATTCAGGGCAATTCGACCTAGTAGCCAGACCAATTCAAAACAAAACAGAAAAATAAAAGGAAGAAGAGAAGGGAAAAAATGGAAAAATAACAATTAAGAGTCCCGACAACGGCGCCAATTTTTTTTGTCATGTTTGTTACGCACGCGCCAAAAAGAACGAGCGGGTTTAAAACTGTAGTTTAGGGCGACAACTCGGATGTCATCTCACAAGGACTCTTAAAGTGTTATCTTTCACAAAAATCAGTTTTGGGGGGGGGGGGGGGTTTGGATTGGAATGCAAATAAGTAAATAAGCAAAACAGAGCAATTAAAAACAGGGCAGTTTAAAGAGATTATCAAATAGCAAACAACGATTAATCTACTGTTCTCGAATTCCCAACTATCCTTGGTTCATGTAATCCCAAGCCCTAAGCAGATTCTAATCCCCTTTCAGCTGTAGCAACAATTAACAACGCAATCGCTACTACGGATATATATTCCTATTCCCGAAATAACAAACGGGGTTAAGCCCTCATGAACAAACGAACATGAATGAACACACGCGAAATAACAAACGCGATTTAGTATAGAAACATAATATCACTGAAATGAATCAATACAACACTACACACTCCTGAAATAACAAACAGAAATATATAATGTGGTATTGAAAAGGGAAAAGCAAGTAAAATAGGGATTACAAAACCTCAAGTATATGGAATTCTCATACAGTAGACTAATCTAAGAATTTAGTTCTCCATAACAATAACGGAATACACAGAAAAAAATTGTAAAACTATGGAGAAGCAAAAGTTCTTCCAAACTGTTCAGAACAGCTATTTATACTAATCAGAAATTAAGTCTACTCGCGAGGCGAAGCCTCTCTCGCGACGCGAATCTTGTGAACAGTCTGCAACCTTTGGTATTCTCGCGAGGCGAACACACCTTCGCGAGGCGAGGCACCGAAGAGTCTTCTTATTACACCCGTTACGAATATCAAGGGCCAACCGTGATGCTTTCTGACTTCCAGGCTCGCGAGGCGAATGGATGCTCGCGAGGCGAGACTCTTCAACTTCAAAACTGCCACAGTCGTGACCTTCAACACGGGCAAGCCGTGATCGTCTCTGACTTTTCAGGCTTGGGTGACTCGCGGGGCGAGATCTTCATCGCGGGGCGAACCAGAGACCTTGCATTTTCTTGGAACAGTCAGCTTCGGGGTCGCGAGGCGAAGAGATGTTCGCGAGGCGAATCCCCTGTTTCTTATTTTCTTGACTTCCAACTTAACCTGAAAACAAAGACACAACTATAAGTGTATTATTTGACTCAAAACTAGCCAAATTAACCTAAAACTACTCTAGAGACTCAAAACCTTGCTTGAGGACAATCTAATCTAATTTGGGTGAAAATAGGATATAATTTGCACAAAACCCTGGTCATACTAGCCATAAAACTAGATGAGCCAGAGGCTTATAATTTGCTCTCATTCTAGTCAGAAACTTGTTAGGAGATGCATCACAGCCGCGAGCCTCATCACGGGCAAGCAGTGATTAATTCTGATCCATGGGTGTTGACCTGTCACGGTCGTGACCTCCATCACGGCTAGGCCGTGACGCTCTCTTCTCTTCAGGGTCTTTCCATCACGCCCGTGATGGGGATCACGGCTGGGCCGTGATCCTTTCTGATCTTCAATTCTGGATCATCACGTAGTGACCGGTGTCACGGCACGGGCGTGATGGTCTTTGCCTCTGCTTTTTCTTCCCTTTTTGCTTCTCCTTCCCTTCTTTCCCTGAAATCACTTGGCAATTTTATTAGTAAAAGAAAACTCTTGATCTTCTCAAATTATTCAAGAGTTAAAAATCAAAAACAAAAGGAAAAAGGAAAATAAAAATTGGGCTGCCTCCCAATAAGCGCTTCTTTAACGTCACTAGCTTGACTCATTAAGAAGCATCCACCTGGATCCCAAAGCTTGTGGTATAAGGACCAGTTGGTGCTCACAGTATAAGGGCATCCTCCACCCGGATCCCATAGTTTGTGGAGTGGCAATTACAGAAGCAATATGACTCCACCCTTACTTCCTCCTAGCCAGTCTGTGAAAACTCCATTGACCTCTTCAACTGCAACGCTGAACTTACTTCCTCTCGGGTCAAGTGGTGTCTTCACGAGGAAGTTTGACAGACAAGTGGAGGGGACAAATTTTGCAGTGTCCACACATGCATGCAAGCCGACATATTTGTCCAATACAGAAATTTCAGATTGCTTAGCAAGCATGGTAGAGTCCACTACCACTTCATCTACATTTTGAACTATCCCCCAAACCAGATTTTGCTCAAGTTGTGCTTCATCTGACTCTTGTACTATCTGTTAGCAAATCTCCTTAACTTGCATTTTGAAGTTCTGCTTCACAGCTTCGATACCGTCATAATTAGTTCTGATTTTGGCCTCGGAGGCGGATAGTTCTTGGGAATACTGTTCTAGAGTAGCTTTCAACGGTGTTTGCTCCTTCCATTCCCATTCCTCTTCTTGTTGCTCTTCTACCACCACCACTTCATCTTCATTCACGTCCGTGATAGCAAGTAGATTCTCTTCAATTTGAATTCCATGTGGCTTTTCTGCTAGTAATTTAAAAAATTCGCTGGCTTGTTCTTCCAGCTTCTGAAAGATGTCGCTTAGCGATGCCACTATATTACTAGAATTTTTTCCTGCTCGCATCTCAGCCCTCTGAAGCATGGAACCAATTTCCTCCAGGCTACGATCTATGCTCAAGCTCAGAGGATAAGCATCTATATCCCAAATAATCTCCAGCAAATCAGGATCCAGCTCGAAGTGTGGTGGTGGTTGCAAGGATGACAAATAGCACTGCCATTCCTCCTTGGAGTAAATCTTCACGTGCCTAACAGTGATACCATCAAACACGATCCAGTCAAGTTGAATTTCCCAAGTTGGATGGTAATGATAGTCCATGTGTTTCCTCACCCTTGCACAAACAAACACTCAAAAGAAAAAAAATCAAATCTGTACAGAGAAAATGTCAAATATATATAGAAAAATAAAAGATAAAAATGTCTAAATTAGTTGCCTCCTTTGTTACTAATGATATTGGCAAAACCAATCCCCGGCAACGGCGCCAAAAACTTGTTGACGAATCTGGGCAAGTATACCCAGTCGTGCAAGTAATACGGTGGTGAGACCGGTTATCGTATCCACGGGGATTGGATGTCAATTACCAATTCACAAGTTCAGCAACTATCTAGACTATGAAGAAACAAACAAAACAAAGGAATAAAATCTTTTTGTATTTTTGGGGACTTCTAACAAACACTTGGAGTGCAAAAAGAGATGTTGGGATCAGATTACACCAAACCTCTGCCTCATGTACTACCAGGACTAGATACCTCCCATTCATGCTTCAAATATTAAAATCAATCCACTAGATTACTCAAGCCGCGATTTCTCAGATGACAAGAGCCTAAATCCACTAATAGACCCTAATTCCTTAGGTGGCCTAGATTAATGAATTTGCATTAGGATTAGGGATTACGCGATTACTAGTAAACCAAACTCCATTTCTAGATGCAAGGGTTACTAGGTGATTAAATTCAATTCCGGCTCTAATACGAATTTCTCAATTGCATACCAAAACACAAATCGAGTCATGGGGGTGCTAGCCACAACAAGCATTAAGCATGGAAAATTAATCACTAATACGAAGGCATGAAAACAGAATAATCAGTCAAGGCAAATACATAATGATCAGTTTGATTACATCTAATCCCAACAAACTGGGATTAGCTACTCATAATTACAGAGAAAGCCAAACCAGAGAAATAGAGAAGAGGAGAGAAGAAACTCCATGGGAGCTTTCCACCGTCGTCACAGCAGCCCCTCTCAACAACTCCGTTCTAGGGTTAAAATCCTTCCCTAGCCGCAGCCTCCAAGCTCTTCCTAGGGTAAAAGTGCTCCTAGGTGAAAAGTCCCTATTTTTCTGATGGTTTCTGGTTTCCACTAGGGTTCCCAGCTCCGAATCCTCCAATCCAGAATCCAGATCCCCCTTTTCTGTCAGTTATGCGCTCTATTTATAGAGAGGCCACGCGTCACGGCCGTGATGGCTATCACGGCCAGGCCGTGACGTGTTCTGGAGTGGGCGCGCTTTCAAATTTGGAGCATCACAGCCGTGAGCCTCATCACGGCTAGGCCGTGATCGGTTCTGCTTGGGCTGTCACGGCCGTGATGAGCATCACGGCTAGGCCGTGACAGCTTCTGACTTTTGCCTTCAATCTTCTCGGTTTTCTTGATCATGGTCGTGATGATCATCACGGCCAGGACGTGATGGTCTCTGCTTGGCTCATTTTCTTCACTTTTCAAGCTCTATTTCATCCAAGCTCCATCAAGGCTAATTCTGAGCATTTTTCCTTAAATTCCTGCAAAACAACACCAAGAAACCGCTTCACCCGTTCCAAGGGAAAAACTAACTAAAATCAAATAAAGAATGCCTAATCTATATGAAAAATGCATGCAAAAGTGTACAGGAAACATGATATAAAATCACACTATCAAATCACCCCAAGCTTATTCAATTGCTTGTCCTCAAGCAATCACTAAGGCCAGAAAATCAAAATAATCGAAGCATGGATAGTGAACCAAGAACCCGAGTAAATACTAATCCAAGTAATAGGCATTTCAAACAATTCAGCAAGAGACAATCAGTTCAAGTCCAATTAGATGCTTAGGCTTCTTAAATTCATATTCTCACTGATTCGGGCACTCCTTCTCAACTGAAGATCACCCCAAGCTTGTTCATTTGCTTGGCACTCTTTCTCGCCTCACTCAAGTGTTAGGGACATAAGACAATTCGCTCCATTTTCCTCAAGGAATGAATTCTACCATAGGCTTGACTATCAACCAAATCTCTACTCTATTAATGAAAACAATTAAGAATAAAGAGGTCTTTACTTTGGTTGTAACGGGGCCATGGGATTAATCGTTAGGTGGGGAAATCAATAAAAGGACATTTCAAAAGGCTACACAAAATATCAATCATTGCAAACACGACACCTTCTAAAATACCTTTTTGGGTTTTGATTCATTTTTTCACCTTTCTTTCTTTCTTTTTCTTTTTATTTCTCATTCTTTTTGTCATCCCCTTCTCTCTATATTTTTTTTTCTTTTGTTTTTCTTTTGCTTGGAGAAGGGGAGATTTTTCAACTCAAGAGAAATATTTTTCTGATTCTTTCATCCCAAACTTTCAACTACCTTTTTACCCTTTTTGTAATACTTTAGAAGGTCTCTCATAAGCATCATTCACCAAAAATTTTCAAGGGAACAAGAAAAGTATTTTATTCTTTCAGGCTCAAAATTGGGCAACTAAGGGGTAGCATTTAGTCATTCAAAGCTCAGAAGGCCATAAAAATGCCTAGTGCCTCAATCATTTTCAAAAATGTTTTCAAAAATTTTTAAGCTTCAAAATGGTTTCAAGTCAAGTTCTAGAGAAATATAATCCAAGAGGAATACAACACTCTATCAGAAAGAATGGGATAGATTTAGTGAGTACCCCTTTTGGCTCAAAAATCTCACATTTTAGTAGTTCAGAAATCAATGAGAAACACAAATCTATAGAACCATATGCTAATTATCAACTATCCAAGATTATCTCAAGCATTTTCATTTGCAGCCTTATCACAAGAATAAAAAATTGGGTTCAACAATTCACTATCACCATTTAATTGGCACTCAGTTCTCACAATCGGATGCAAAATCTAAACAAGGGCAATCTAATTGTGTGATCATGCAGAACTATCATGCAAAACTATATAAATACAACATGAAAAATGCAAATGCAAAATACCCCTACCCCAAGCTTAAGAATTTACATTGTCCCCAATGTAAACAATCAAGTTGGAAAGAGGAGAAAAATGGAACGACTTACCGAGGCGGTAGCGGGTGTTGGCTCTCATTCTAGTCAGAAACTTGTTAGGAGATGCATCACAGCCGCGAGCCTCATCACGGGCAAGCCGTGATTAATTCTGATCAATGGGTGTTGGCCTGTCACGGTCGTGACCTCCATCATGGCTAGGCCGTGACGCTCTCTGCTCTTCAGGGTCTTTCCATCACGCCCGTGAGCCGTGATCCTTTCTGATCTTCAATTCTGGATCATCACGGCCGTGACCAGTGTCACGGCCTGGGCGTGATGGCTGCTGCCTCTGCTTTTTCTTCCCTTTTTGCTTCTCCTTCCCTTCTTTCCCTGAAATCACTTGGCAATTTTATTAGTAAAAGAAAACTCTTGATCTTCTCAAATTATTCAAGAGTTAAAAATCAAAAACAAAAGGAAAAAGGAAAATAAAAATTGGGCTGCCTCCCAATAAGCGCTTCTTTAACGTCACTAGCTTGACTCATTAAGAAGCATCCACCTGGATCCCAAAGCTTGTGGTATAAGGACCAGTTGGTGCTCACAGTATAAGGGCATCCTCCACCCGGATCCCATAGTTTGTGGAGTGGCAATTACAGAAGCAATATGACTCCACCCTTACTTCCTCCTAGCCAGTCTGTGAAAACTCCATTGACCTCTTCAACTGCAACGCTGAACTTACTTCCTCTCGGGTCAAGTGGTGTCTTCACGAGGAAGTTTGACAGACAAGTGGAGGGGACAAATTTTGCAGTGTCCACACATGCATGCAAGCCGACATATTTGTCCAATGCAGAAATTTCAGATTGCTCAGCAAGCATGGTAGAGTCCACTACCACTTCATCTACATTTTGAACTATCCCCCAAACCAGATTTTGCTCAAGTTGTGCTTCATCTGACTCTTGTACTATCTGTTAGCAAATCTCCTTAACTTGCATTTTGAAGTTCTGCTTCACAGCTTCGATACCGTCATAATTAGTTCTGATTTTGGCCTCAGAGGCGGATAGTTCTTGGGAATACTGTTCTAGAGTAGCTTTCAACGGTGTTTGCTCCTTCCATTCCCATTCCTCTTCTTGTTGCTCTTCTACCACCACCACTTCATCTTCATTCACGTCCGTGATAGCAAGTAGATTCTCTTCAATTTGAATTCCATGTGGCTTTTCTGCTAGTAATTTAAAAAATTCGCTGGCTTGTTCTTCCAGCTTCTGAAAGATGTCGCTTAGCGATGCCACTATATTACTAGAATTTTTTCCTGCTCGCATCTCAGCCCTCTGAATCATGGAACCAATTTCCTCCAGGCTACGATCTATGCTCAAGCTCAGAGGATAAGCATCTATATCCCAAATAATCTCCAGCAAATCAGGATCCAGCTCGAAGTGTGGTGGTGGTTGCAAGGATGACAAATAGCACTGCCATTCCTCCTTGGAGTAAATCTTCACGTGCCTAACAGTGATACCATCAAACACGATCCAGTCAAGTTGAATTTCCCAAGTTGGATGGTAATGATAGTCCATGTGTTTCCTCACCCTTGCACAAACAAACACTCAAAAGAAAAAAAATCAAATCAGATGCGAGAAAATGTCAAATATATATAGAAAAATAAAAGATAAAAATGTCTAAATTAGTTGCCTCCTTTGTTACTAATGATATTGGCAAAACCAATCCCCGGCAACGGCGCCAAAAACTTGTTGACGAATCTGGGCAAGTATACCCAGTCGTGCAAGTAATACGGTGGTGAGACCGGTTATCGTATCCACGGGGATTGGATGTCAATTACCAATTCACAAGTTCAGCAACTATCTAGACTATGAAGAAACAAACAAAACAAAGGAATAAAATCTTTTTGTATTTTTGGGGACTTCTAACAAACACTTGGAGTGCAAAAAGAGATGTTGGGATCAGATTACACCAAACCTCTGCCTCATGTACTACCAGGACTAGATACCTCCCATTCATGCTTCAAATATTAAAATCAATCCACTAGATTACTCAAGCCGCGATTTCTCAGATGACAAGAGCCTAAATCCACTAATAGACCCTAATTCCTTAGGTGGCCTAGATTAATGAATTTGCATTAGGATTAGGGATTACGCGATTACTAGTAAACCAAACTCCATTTCTAGATGCAAGGGTTACTAGGTGATTAAATTCAATTCCGGCTCTAATACGAATTTCTCAATTGCATACCAAAACACAAATCGAGTCATGGGGGTGCTAGCCACAACAAGCATTAAGCATGGAAAATTAATCACTAATACGAAGGCATGAAAACAGAATAATCAGTCAAGGCAAATACATAATGATCAGTTTGATTACATCTAATCCCAACAAACTGGGATTAGCTACTCATAATTACAGAGAAAGCCAAACCAGAGAAATAGAGAAGAGGAGAGAAGAAACTCCATGGGAGCTTTCCACCGTCGTCACAGCAGCCCCTCTCAACAACTCCGTTCTAGGGTTAAAATCCTTCCCTAGCCGCAGCCTCCAAGCTCTTCCTAGGGTAAAAGTGCTCCTAGGTGAAAAGTCCCTATTTTTCTGATGGTTTCTGGTTTCCACTAGGGTTCCCGACTCGAATCCTCCAATCCAGAATCCAGATCCCCCTTTTCTGTCAGTTATGCGCTCTATTTATAGAGAGGCCACGCGTCACGGCCGTGATGGCTATCACGGCCAGGCCGTGACGTGTTCTGGAGTGGGCGCGCTTTCAAATTTGGAGCATCACAGCCGTGAGCCTCATCACGGCTAGGCCGTGATCGGTTACGCTGGGTCACATCACGGCCGTGATGAGCATCACGGCTAGGCCGTGACAGCTTCTGACTTTTGCCTTCAATCTTCTCGGTTTTCTTGATCATGGTCGTGATGATCATCACGGCCAGGACGTGATGGTCTCTGCTTGGCTCATTTTCTTCACTTTTCAAGCTCTATTTCATCCAAGCTCCATCAAGGCTAATTCCGGCATTTTTCCTTAAATTCCTGCAAAACAACACCAAGAAACCGCTTCACCCGTTCCAAGGGAAAAACTAACTAAAATCAAATAAAGAATGCCTAATCTATATGAAAAATGCATGCAAAAGTGTACAGGAAACATGATATAAAATCACACTATCAAATCACCCCAAGCTTATTCAATTGCTTGTCCTCAAGCAATCACTAAGGCCAGAAAATCAAAATAATCGAAGCATGGATAGTGAACCAAGAACCCGAGTAAATACTAATCCAAGTAATAGGCATTTCAAACAATTCAGCAAGAGACAATCAGTTCAAGTCCAATTAGATGCTTAGGCTTCTTAAATTCATATTCTCACTGATTCGGGCACTCCTTCTCAACTGAAGATCACCCCAAGCTTGTTCATTTGCTTGGCACTCTTTCTCGCCTCACTCAAGTGTTAGGGACATAAGACAATTCGCTCCATTTTCCTCAAGGAATGAATTCTACCATAGGCTTGACTATCAACCAAATCTCTACTCTATTAATGAAAACAATTAAGAATAAAGAGGTCTTTACTTTGGTTGTAACGGGGCCATGGGATTAATCGTTAGGTGGGGAAATCAATAAAAGGACATTTCAAAAGGCTACACAAAATATCAATCATTGCAAACACGACACCTTCTAAAATACCTTTTTGGGTTTTGATTCCTTTTTTCACCTTTCTTTCTTTCTTTTTCTTTTTATTTCTCATTCTTTTTGTCATCCCCTTCTCTCTATATTTTTTTTTTCTTTTGTTTTTCTTTTGCTTGGAGAAGGGGAGATTTTTCAACTCAAGAGAAATATTTTTCTGATTCTTTCATCCCAAACTTTCAACTACCTTTTTACCCTTTTTGTAATACTTTAGAAGGTCTCTCATAAGCATCATTCACCAAAAATTTTCAAGGGAACAAGAAAAGTATTTTATTCTTTCAGGCTCAAAATTGGGCAACTAAGGGGTAGCATTTAGTCATTCAAAGCTCAGAAGGCCATAAAAATGCCTAGTGCCTCAATCATTTTCAAAAATGTTTTCAAAAATTTTTAAGCTTCAAAATGGTTTCAAGTCAAGTTCTAGAGAAATATAATCCAAGAGGAATACAACACTCTATCAGAAAGAATGGGATAGATTTAGTGAGTACCCCTTTTGGCTCAAAAATCTCACATTTTAGTAGTTCAGAAATCAATGAGAAACACAAATCTATAGAACCATATGCTAATTATCAACTATCCAAGATTATCTCAAGCATTTTCATTTGCAGCCTTATCACAAGAATAAAAAATTGGGTTCAACAATTCACTATCACCATTTAATTGGCACTCAGTTCTCACAATCGGATGCAAAATCTAAACAAGGGCAATCTAATTGTGTGATCATGCAGAACTATCATGCAAAACTATATAAATGCAACATGAAAAATGTAAATGCAAAATACCCCTACCCCAAGCTTAAGAATTTACATTGTCCCCAATGTAAACAATCAAGTTGGAAAGAGGAGAAAAATGGAACTACTTACCGAGGCGGTAGCGGGTGTTGGCTCTCATTCTAGTCAGAAACTTGTTAGGAGATGCATCACAGCCGCGAGCCTCATCACGGGCAAGCCGTGATTAATTCTGATCCATGGGTGTTGACCTGTCACGGTCGTGACCTCCATCACGGCTAGGCCGTGACGCTCTCTTCTCTTCAGGGTCTTTCCATCACGCCCGTGATGGGGATCACGGCTGGGCCGTGATCCTTTCTGATCTTCAATTCTGGATCATCACGGCCGTGACCAGTGTCACGGCCTGGGCGTGATGGCTGTTGCCTCTGCTTTTTATTCCCTTTTTGCTTCTCCTTCCCTTCTTTCCCTGAAATCACTTGGCAATTTTATTAGTAAAAGAAAACTCTTGATCTTCTCAAATTATTCAAGAGTTAAAAATCAAAAACAAAAGGAAAAAGGAAAATAAAAATTGGGCTGCCTCCCAATAAGTGCTTCTTTAACGTCACTAGCTTGACTCATTAAGAAGCATCCACCTGGATCCCAAAGCTTGTGGTATAAGGACCAGTTGGTGCTCACAGTATAAGGGCATCCTCCACCCGGATCCCATAGTTTGTGGAGTGGCAATTACAGAAGCAATATGACTCCACCCTTACTTCCTCCTAGCCAGTCTGTGAAAACTCCATTGACCTCTTCAACTGCAATGCTGAACTTACTTCCTCTCGGGTCAAGTGGTGTCTTCACGAGGAAGTTTGACAGACAAGTGGAGGGGACAAATTTTGCAGTGTCCACACATGCATGCAAGCCGACATATTTGTCCAATGCAGAAATTTCAGATTGCTCAGCAAGCATGGTAGAGTCCACTACCACTTCATCTACATTTTGAACTATCCCCCAAACCAGATTTTGCTCAAGTTGTGCTTCATCTGACTCTTGTACTATCTGTTAGCAAATCTCCTTAACTTGCATTTTGAAGTTCTACTTCACAGCTTCGATACTGGTCATAATTAGTTCTGATTTTGGCCTCAGAGGCGGATAGTTCTTGGGAATACTGTTCTAGAGTAGCTTTCAACGGTGTTTGCTCCTTCCATTCCCATTCCTCTTCTTGTTGCTCTTCTACCACCACCACTTCATCTTCATTCACGTCCGTGATAGCAAGTAGATTCTCTTCAATTTGAATTCCATGTGGCTTTTCTGCTAGTAATTTAAAAAATTCGCTGGCTTGTTCTTCCAGCTTCTGAAAGATGTCGCTTAGCGATGCCACTATATTACTAGAATTTTTTCCTGCTCGCATCTCAGCCCTCTGAATCATGGAACCAATTTCCTCCAGGCTACGCTCTATGCTCAAGCTCAGAGGATAAGCATCTATATCCCAAATAATCTCCAGCAAATCAGGATCCAGCTCGAAGTGTGGTGGTGGTTGCAAGGATGACAAATAGCACTGCCATTCCTCCTTGGAGTAAATCTTCACGTGCCTAACAGTGATACCATCAAACACGATCCAGTCAAGTTGAATTTCCCAAGTTGGATGGTAATGATAGTCCATGTGTTTCCTCACCCTTGCACAAACAAACACTCAAAAGAAAAAAAAATCAAATATGTACAGAGAAAATGTCAAATATATAAAGAAAAATAAAAGATAAAAATGTCTAAATTAGTTGCCTCCTTTGTTACTAATGATATTGGCAAAACCAATCCCCGGCAACGGCGCCAAAAACTTGTTGACGAATCTGGGCAAGTATACCCAGTCGTGCAAGTAATACGGTGGTGAGACCGATTATCGTATCCACGAGGATTGGATGTCAATTACCAATTCACAAGTTCAGCAACTATCTAGACTATGAAGAAACAAACAAAACAAAGGAATAAAATCTTTTTGTATTTTTGGGGACTTCTAACAAACACTTGGATTGCAAAAAGAGATGTTGGGATCAGATTACACCAAACCTCTGCCTCATGTACTACCAGGACTAGATACCTCCCATTCATGCTTCAAATATTAAAATCAATCCACTAGATTACTCAATCCCCGATTTCTCGGATGACAAGAGCCTAAATCCACTAATAGACCCTAATTCCCTAGGCGGCCTAGATTAATGAATTTGCATTAGGATTAGGGATTACGCGATTACTAGTAAACCAAACTCCATTTCTAGATGCAAAGGTTACTAGGTGATTAAATTCAATTCCGGCTCTAATACGAATTTCTCAATTGCATACCAAAACACAAATTGAGTCATGGGGGTGCTAGCCACAACAAGCATTAAGCATGGAAAATTAATCACTAATACGAAGGCATGAACACAGAATAATCAGTCAAGGCAAATACATAATGATCAGTTTGATTTCATCTAATCCCAACAAACTGGGATTAGCTACTCATAATTACAGAGAAAGCCAAACCAGAGAAATAGAGAAGAGGAGAGAAGAAACTCCATGGGAGCTTTCCACCGTCGTCACAGCAGCCCCTCTCAACAACTCCGTTCTAGGGTTATAATCCTTCCCTAGCCGCAGCCTCCAAGGTCTTCCTGTTGGTGTAAGCCCTAGAGGCCAGTGTATTTCTTATACTTACATTTGTATCTTGCCATTATATATTTATATATATATATATATATATATATTTATGATATGAGGCATTCCAGTTTATTGTGTTACTTGTTTAAACATAATAAAGTCCTTATAATAGAAATTTCAGTTTAATAGAATATCAAGTACATGACTTGATCATGTGACACTATTGAACAATGAAATCCTATTCTTAAATTTCCGTAGTCAAGTATTTTATTAATAAGGACAATAATAATACATTGAGACTATTATGTGTGCAGACTGATGACCATATCTCACGGGTCATGGATATGAGATATCGAGTCGCCACATAGGTACACATTAGAGTAATGATGTACTGGATTGACCCACCATGAGAACACTACATGGAGCGTTATGTGAGTGTCATAAGTAGTTCTCATAGTGACAATGGTGTATGCAATCCTTCGACCTGAAATCGCTACGATCCCTACATGAAGAGTCGTGTGCTTTAATATCGTCAAACGTCATCTTTAATAGGATGATTATAAAGACAGTCATTGGGCATACCACGAGCCATGCAGAGGGATGTGAGTGACCTAGATGGAATTTGTCCCTCCTACATAACAGGAGTAATATCTGTGGGCCCTCTGATAGAGTGAGACTGTAAAATGCATGACCGTGCTGAAATGAGTCAATATGAGATATTGACCTCATTTGTTGTTAAGTCTACTCGGGTATCAGGGAACATGATATTGAACCTTACAAGGGTGACACATTCTATGTCTTGTGTTCAATATAGATCTATGGACAAAGGGATAATAATGCACATGAATATTTGTCACAGAAAGGTTTCGTCAAATCACTGACTTTCTCACTACTTAGGTGGCAGTGATGTATTGCTAGATACCGCTCACTGTTTGTAATATTAAATGGGATTTAATATTACTACTAACGTTTTGGGAACCTAAAGGTTCACACACATAAGAGTGGATCAAAAGAAGCATTAAAAGGAGAGTTGGACTCTTCTATTGGGCCAGCGCATAGTACATGGGGCTTAGGTCAAACGCTGCTCACTAACTCACTTAAGGAGGTGCTACTATAAGTAGACCACTTAAGCTATTGTGCCTACACGGTTTTTACCCTAGCCGCACATAGAAAGTGACAGTGAGCAGCAGGTCTTGATTTTCGAAGCTAGCACTGTGAGGCAGAGACGCTTCTTGTTCGTGACGTTGGACGTTCACGGGATCTGCTCGTGTGGATACCTTAGACACATCGCTCGTGCGGTGTTCGTGATAGACGATTTCAATCAATTGTCATCGCTTCAAGAGGTAAATCTTCTAACCATGAATCATGACCATTCGCAAGGATCCTTCGATGGGAATTTTTTCTGCTGCGTTATTTTGTTTTATACGCAAATTCCCAATAGTGGTATCAGAGCCTCTTGCGAAACCATGATTCTGTTACGTGGTTTACCTGTTATGTATGATAACATGTTAATAATGTGAATCGTTTTTCTGAAAATTGTTTTCTGAAAATCGTTTGCATCCGTTTTTGCGAAACCTTGTTTCTGTAATTTTTGTATGTATATGATATATGCGTCTATAGCATATTTATGTATATATATGCGATATGTACATTGGTTTTGGAATCCTTATTATGTTCTGCGATGGCGTCAAGTGTTGATGTTAAACATGATCGGTTTCAGTTCTCTGTTGGCGGCGTTAAAGGGTGTCAGACATGAAAAGTTCATGTTCTTGCGGCTGAGGTTCCAAGGGTTGAAACCCTAGCCGCCGTTCCTTGCAGCGTGAAGGGTTCACGGGCCTTGCGGTTTTAGGGTTGAGAGGTTGAAGCCCTAGCCGCCAAGGAAGCGGGAACCCAGTGCTACCTCTACGTAGTGTGTTATTTCGAAATTCAATTTTTGAAATCTTTTATGTCACCATTTAATAATAACATCAATTACAATAAATGTGATTTATAGTAACATCAATTACAATAAATGTGATTTATAGTAACATCAATTTCAATAAATGTGATTTATAGTAACATCAATTACAATAAATATGATTTATAGTAACATCAATTACAATAAATGTGATTTATTGTATATATGTTATGTTTTCAAAATTCAGATTTTGAAATCTCTAATTAATAAATAATAATAATAATAATAATAATAATAATAATAATAATAATAATAATAATAATAATATTAATTGTGTATTATTATTGGTTGATTATTTATTTGGTAATGTATGGTGAATGGTTATGGCCATAGTCCTTTAATCTTTTGGTTTATATTTTGAAATACGGCCTGCGTGCCGTGCCTTTCTCTTATATTCCATATGTATATTCTTTTCTCATCTCACTCCCTTAATATGTAAAATGAGGTTTCTGTTTATGTAATGTAATGATGGAGACAAGAAGACGTTATCCTGTGGGAGATCATGCTTGGAGAAGCCTGGACGCTCCTAGGTTTCAGTTTAGATTCTCTCATTGGCTTGGGAGAATCAATGCGTTAGGGGCCATAACCATATCACATTTATTTGCCTTATATATGTATGAGATGCATATATGTATATAGTATGTTAAAAGGGGTTTAACTAATATATGTATGAGATGCGTGTATGTAAATAGTAAGTTAAAGAGTTTAACAAATGATGAGATCAAATTTTAATCAAATCCCTCAAAAGGAAATATTAAGTCACATTTAAAGGTCTTCCAATGCATGGCACTCGTCAAGACTAGGATCGATTAAGTGTGGGTCCGCCAAAGCGGTGTACCTTTATCTATACTAGTAAGACACGATGGGACAAATGTAATGTTCAACTGCTATCCATTGAGTCTGACTTAACTAAGCCAACTTCAATAGGATTGAAAGGCTTAGAGGCTTATAAGTTGGGCTTTGGTCCATGTGATGGATTAGAATAAGAGTTATTCACCCAACTGTCCAAGAGTTGCATGAGATGAAATCGGAAAGTGTTTCCTACCTATATAACCGAATTTTGAGTGATCAGCCAAAGCTGACTTAAAGCTAGGTGAAATATGGATCTTGGCCCACTAGAAAATCTTCCAACGGGATTTTCCGAATCAATGATGAGGGTCATTGTTTTGAGTAAAATAGTGGGAGGCGTATTTAATTAAAGACCTTATTAAATAACTTCATGGCATGATACTTATATTTTGCATATTTATCTCTGTAGATTACCATGGCATCAAACACATCAAGTAACCTGTCATTGCGATCCGTCCATGAGATCAAATTTTAATCAAATCCCTCAAAAGGAAATATTAGTCACATTTAAAGGTCTTCCAATGCATGGCACTCGTCAAGACTAGGATCGATTAAGTGTGGGTCCGCCAAAGCGGTGTACCTTTATCTATACTAGTAAGACACGATGGGACAAATGTAATGTTCAACTGCTATCCATTGAGTCTGACTTAACTAAGCCAACTTCAATAGGATTGAAAGGTTTAGAGGCTTATAAGTTGGGCTTTGGTCCATGTGATGGATTAGAATAAGAGTTATTCACCCAACTGTCTAAGAGTTGCATGAGATGCAATCGGAAAGTGTTTCCTACCTATATAACCGAATTTTGAGTGATCAGCCAAAGCTGACTTAAAGCTAGGTGAAATATGGATCTTGGCCCACTAGAAAATCTTCCAACGGGATTTTCCGAATCAATGATGAGGGTCATTGTTTTGAGTAAAATAGTGGGAGGCGTATTTAATTAAAGACCTTATTAAATAACTTCATGGCATGATACTTATATTTTGCATATTTATCTCTGTAGATTACCATGGCATCAAACACATCAAGTAACCTGTCATTGCGATCCGTCCTTGAGAAGGACAAACTATCCGGAACAAATTTTCTGGACTGGTACAGAAACTTGAGGATTGTCCTCAAACATGAGAAAAAGTTGTATGTTCTTGAGGAGCCTATTCCTGAGGAGCCACCGGCTTCAAGTGCTCCTAGGGCTGACAGGGATGCTTATAAGAAGCATCAGGATGATGCCTTAGACGTCGGCTGTCTTATGCTTGCTACCATGACCTCTGAGCTGCAAAAGCAACATGAGACCATGGAGGCGTACGATATGATCGTGCACCTCAAGCTGCTCTACCAAGAGCAAGCAAGGCATGAGCGGTTCGAAGTTTCCAGAGCCCTTTTCCAGTGTCAATTGGAAGAAGGAAGCCCTGTGAGTCCTCATGTACTCCAGATGATCGGGTACATTGAGAATCTCAAGAGACTGGGATTTCCTTTAGGTCAAGAGTTGGCCACTGACTTAGTTCTGCAATCGTTTCCTGAGAGCTATAGTCAATTTGTCATGAACTATAATATGAATGATCTTGACAAACCTTTGCCAGAATTGTTGAGCATGTTGAGAACTGCTGAACAAAATATTAACAAAGGAAATGGGAAGGCCATTTTGATGGTCCAGGCTGGAAATAGCAAGAAGCAGCCCAAGAAGCCCACGCACAAACAAAAGGGCAAGGGCAAGGCCATCAACAAGATCAAGCCCAGTGCTTCTGGCTTGAAGCCTGTGGGTGGTGTGGCTAAGGAAGGCAATTGCTTCAATTGTGGTCGGACCGGACATTGGAAGAGGAACTGCCCAAAATACCTGGAAGAAATCAAGAAGAAGAAGGGAAGTGAGACTTCCACTTCAGGTGTGTTTGTTATAGAAGTCAATTTATCTACTTCTGCATCATGGGTATTAGATACTGGATGTGGTTCTCACATTTGTACAAATGTGCAGGATTTAAACAGGAGTAGACCATTGGCAAAGGGCGAAGTCGACCTACGAGTTGGAAATGGAGCAAAGGTTGTTGCTTTAGCTGTAGGGACTTATGTATTGACTTTGCCCACTGGGCTTACTATTCAGTTAGAGAACTGTTATTTTGTGCCTGCAATTAGCAGGAATATCATTTCCGTTTCTTGTTTGGACAAGATTGGTTTTTCTTTTATAATAAAGAACAAAAGTTGTTCTATTTATTTGGATGATATTTTCTATGCTAGTGCACACATGAGTAATGGGCTTTATGTCCTTGATCTTGAAATGCCCATCTATAATATAAATACTAAGAGGTTCAAACCAAATGAGTTGAACCCGTCTTATCTTTGGCTTTGTCTTTTAGGCCATATAAATGAGAAGCGCATTTCGAAGCTCCATAAAGATGGACTCTTGGACGCATTTGATTATGAATCATATGAGATATGTGAGTCTTGTTTATTGGGAAAGTTGACTAAAGCTCCATTCACCAGAAAAGGTGAAAGAGCTAACGATCTTTTGAGTCTTATACATAGCGATGTATGCGGACCCCTAAACACATTAGCTAGAGGTGGTTTTCAGTACTTCATCACATTCACTGATGATTTCAGTAGATATGGATTTGTGTATCTTATGAAACATAAATCGAAATCCTTTGAAAAGTTCAATGAATTCAAAAATGTGGTACAAAACCAACTTGGTAAAAATATTAAAACTCTTCGATCAGATTGAGGTGGTGAATATTTGAGCCTAGAGTTTGATGATTGATGAGTGTGATTTCACCTCATCTTTGTCTATCATTTTGCATACATTTTCATGTAGTTTAGGCATTTTTAATTTGATTTTTGGTTAATTTTCCTTTGGAATGGGTAAGGCGGTTTTCGTGGTGTTGTTTTACAGAAATCAAGGGTAAAATGCTCAAGATCAACCATGATGGAGTTTGGATGAAAATAGGGCTTGAGAAGTGAAGAAAATGAACCAAACAGAGCCCATCACGGCCTAGCCGTGATGCCCATCACGGCCATGATCGAGCAAAACTGAAAAGGAAGAAAGGCTGAAGTCAGAGTCTGTCACGGTCTGGCCGTGATAGCCATCACGGCCGTGACCAAAAACCCCCACAAGTCAGAGACCATCACGGCCTAGCCGTAATTACCATAACGGCCGTGACAAGCATGAAAATTTAGGTCTCGCGTCGCGAGCATGCTTTCGCGTCGCGAAGGTTCAGAAACCTATTGAAGTGTTCGAGGCAGAAGCCGTCACGGCCTGGCCGTGATGGCCATCACGGTCGTGACGCGCATTACTTGGACCTGAAGAAACCGAATTGGATCAGAATTTGAGTTAGATTGGGATTCTAACTTCACACATCTATAAATAAGGACCAGGCAGAGGCAGAAAAAACACAACACATATACAACAGATACACATAGACTTTAGGGGCTACTACTTAGGCTACATTTTAGGATCTATCTTCTTCTTATTCCTCCTCTCTTCTCTGATTTTGTATTTTCATGATGTTGTCAACCAAGCCTGTCGTCACCATGGCAAGGCTTGAGTAGTAGTTTATTTCTAGGGATTGGGGCTATGCCCAGGTTTTGTTTATGTTAATTTGATGTAATATCTTTGATAATTTCGATTTTGCTTTAGCTCTGATTTCTAGTGTGTTAATCACTCGTAAATTCGGCGGCCGCTTATTCGCGAGACGTAGATATTCTAAGGAGGAACCTAGCGGTGAACTTAGGTTTATTTGCATGACTTAGACATTCTAAGGAGGAACCTAGCGGTGAACTTAGGTGTCGGATCTATAGAGTCAGACTTGGGACTGAAATCACGAGAGTTAGAAGCCGTCCCTCGAGGATCAACGAGTTGTCACGAAACGCAAAGGGTCCAATCTGAGATCGACTACCACGAGAGTAGGGGTTGGGTCAATTGGGCACGGTTTTTGTAACCCGAGAGGGAGCTTAAGCTATTAGAGGATAAACTCGCCTTCAAGGCAATTTCGGTAATTAACAAGGGTAAATCAGATTGGTAACATAAACAGCCTCGTAGGTAACCTAAATCCCTAGGAACCCATTTAGATCTGAAAAACCAAAAAGATTTGTTTTCTGTTTTATTTGATTCTGTTTTATCTATCTCTAAATTCAAAACCATTTCAAAATATAAAAATCCTTTTTACACAGTCTGGATTTACTCAATTTGATAATTAACTGCGATTCGAGATCACGGTCTCTGTGGGATCGATATCTTTTATTACTTGACGACAGTCCGGTACACTTGCCGGAATCGCACGCGCTCGCGCGTTGCCTGTCAATGATCATCTGAGAGAGTGTGGAATTTTATCTCAACTCACTCCACCTGGAACACCACAATGGAATGGTGTTTCTGATAGGAGAAATCGAACCTTGTTGGACATGGTTCGGTCTATGATGAGTCATGCAAACCTTCCAAACTCTTTCTGGGGACATGCTCTATTAACAGCAGCTTTTACACTTAACCGTGTTCCATCCAAAGCGGTAGAAAAGACACCATATGAGATATGGACTGGTAGACGACCCAGCATGTCTTTTATGAAGATTTGGGGTTGTGAAGCATACGTAAAACGTCAAGTTTCTAATAAGCTTGATCCCAAATCTGATAAATGTTTCTTTGTGGTGTATCCCAAAGAAACCAAGGGGTACTATTTCTATAATCCTTCCGAAGGCAAAGTGTTTGTCGCATGGACTGGTGTATTCCTAGAAAAGGAGTTTATCTTCATAGGAACCAGTGGGAGGAAGATAGAACTTGAAGAAATTCAAGAATCACAGAGTAGTGACCTACCATTGGTGGAACATGAGCAACCTTCACAAAATGCTATGGAGGAACAACCTGCTCCAGTAGCACAAGACCAACGTAGGTCTAACAGGATACGTCACCAGCCTGAGAGATATGGATTTCTCATGACTCCACAAGGTGATGTATTGCTCATGGATCAAGATGAGCCTGTGACTTACCAGGAGGCCATCACTGGCCCAGAATCTGAGAAGTGGCTTGAGGCCATGAAATCTGAGATGGATTCCATGTACACCAACCAGGTATGGACCTTGGTAGAGCCACCTGAAGGGGTGAAACCCATAGGGTGCAAGTGGGTTTTCAAAAAGAAAACTGACATGGATGGTAAGGTACACACCTTTAAGGCGCGATTAGTCGCTAAGGGTTTCAAGCAAATTCATGGTGTCGACTATGATGAGACCTTTTCGCCTGTTGCGATTCTTAAATCCGTCCGGATCTTACTTGCTATCGCTGCATACCATGATTATGAGATATGGCAGATGGATGTCAAAACTGCTTTCCTTAATGGAAAGCTTCTTGAGGATGTGTACATGACATAACCTGAAGGCTTTGGCATTTCAGAGGATACCGGAAAGGTATGTAAATTGCAGCGATCAATCTATGGATTGAAGCAAGCTTCCAGAAGTTGGAACCTTCGTTTTGATGATGCTGTAAGACAGTACGGATTCATCAAAAATGAAGATGAACCTTGTGTCTACAAGAAGGTTAGTGGGAGCATTGTTGTTTTTCTGGTGTTATATGTAGATGACATATTACTCATTGGAAATGACATCCCTACACTACAAAATGTAAAGACATGGTTAGGGAATTGTTTATCTATGAAAGATTTGGGTGAAGCTACCTATGTATTGGGAATCAGGATCTATAGGGATAGATCGCTGAAATTGCTTGGCCTAAGTCAGAGTACATACATAGACAAAGTGTTGAGACTCTTTAACATGCATGAATCCAAGAAAGGAATCTTGCCTATGTCACATGGTATATGCCTATCAAAGGCACAATCCCCTTCCACTCAAGAAGAAAGGGATCGCATGAGTAAGATTCCATATGCATCCGCAATTGGATCTATCATGTATGCCATGTTATGTACTCGACCAGATGTATCGTATGCTTTAAGAATAACGAGCAGGTACCAGTCTGATCCCGGTGAAAGTCATCAGTCTCTTTGTCAAGAACATCCTTAAGTACTTGAGAAGAACTAAGGATTCGTTCTTGGTATATGGAGGAGAGGAAGAGCTTGCTGTAAAAGGTTACACCGATGCTAGCTTCCAAACCGATAAGGATGATTCCAGATCGCAATCTGGTTACGTGTTCTGCCTGAATGGCGGGGCGGTGAGCTGGAAGAGTTCAAAGCAAGAGACAGTCCCCGATTCTACTACAGAGGCTGAGTATATTGCCGCCTCCAATGCAGCAAAGGAGGTTGTTTGGATCAGGAAGTTCATTGCTGAGCTTGGTACAGTTCCTAGTATTGTGGACCCCATTGATCTCTATTGTGATAACAATGGGGCCATTGCACAAGCTAAGGAACCTAGATCTCAACAGCGATCCAAACATATACTTAGGCACTTCCATCTCATTCGAGAGATTATCGATAGTGGAGATGTGAAAATATGCAGAGTACTAACACTTGATAACGTTGCTGACCCACTTACGAAACCTCTTGCTCAACAGAAGCACGAAGGTCACACTAGATCGATGGGCATTAGATTTATGCCTGATTGGCTCTAGTGCTAGTGGGAGATTATTGGTGTAAGCCCTAGAGGCCAGTGTATTTCTTAGACTTACATTTGTATCTTGCCATTATATATATATGATATGAGGCATTCCAGTTTATTGTGTTACTTGTTTAAACATAATAAAGTCCTTAGAATAGAAATGTCAGTTTAATAGAATATCAAGTACATGACTTGATCGTGAGACACTATTGAACAATGAAATCCTATTCTTAAATATCCGTAGTCAAGTATTTTATTAATAAGGACAATAATAATACATTGAGACTATTATGTGTGCAAACTGATGACCATATCTCACGGGTCATGGATATGAGATATCGAGTCACCACATAGGTACACATTAGAGTAATGATGTACTGGATTGACCCACCATGAGAACACTACATGGAGCGTTATGTAAGTGTCATAAGTAGTTCTCATAGTGACAATGGTGTATGCAATCCTTCGACCTGAAATCACTACGATCCCTACATGAGGAGTCGTGTGCTTTAATATCGTCAAACATCATCTGTAATAGGATGATTATAAAGACAGTCATTGGGCATACCACGAGCCATGCAGAGGGATGTGAGTGACCTAGATGGAATTTGTCCCTCCTACATAACAGGAGTAATATCTGTGGGTCCCCTGATAGAGTGAGACTGTAAAATGCATGGTCGTGCTGAAATGAGTCAATATGAGATATTGACCTCATTTGTTGTTAAGTCTACTCGGGTATCAGGGAACATGATATTGAACCATACAAGGGTGACACATTCTATGTCTTGTGTTCAATATAGATATATGGACAAAGGGATAATAATGCACATGAATATTTGTCACGTAAAGGTTTCATCAAATCACTCGACTTTCTCACTACTTAGGTGGCAGTGATGTATTGCTAGATACTCACATCGTTTGTAATATTAAATGGGATTTAATATTACTACTAACGTTTTGGGAACCTATAGGGTCACACACATAAGAGTGGATCAAAAGAAGCATTAAAAGGAGAGTTGGACTCTTCTATTGGGCCTAGCGCATAGTACATGGGGCTTAGGTCAAACGCTGCTCACTAACTCACTTAAGGAGGTGCTACTATAAGTAGACCACTTAAGCTATTGTGCCTACACGGTTTTTACCCTAGTCGCACATAGAGAGTGACAGTGAGCAGCAGGTCTCGGTTTTCGAAGCTAGTACTGTGAGGCAGAGACGCTTCGTGTTCGTGACGTTGGACGTTCACGGGTTCTGCTCGTGTGGATACCTTAGAGACATCGCTCGTGCGGTGTTCGTGATAGACGATTTCAATCAATTGTCATCGCTTCAAGAGGTAAATCTTCTAACCATGAATCATGACCATTCGCAAGGATCCTTCGATGGGAATTTTTTCGCTGGGTTATTTTGTTTTATACGCAAATTCCCAACACTTCCTAGGGTAAAAGTGCTCCTAGGTGAAAAGTCCCTATTTTTCTGATGGTTTCTGGTTTCCACTAGGGTTCCCAGCTCTGAATCCTCCAATCCAGAATCCAGATCCCCCTTTTCTGTCAGTTCTGCGCTCTATTTATAGAGAGGTCACGCGTCACGGTCGTGATGGCCATCACGACCAGGCCGTGACGTGTTCTGGAATGGGCGCGCTTTCAAATTTGGAGCATCACGGCCATGAGCCTCATCACGGCTAGGCCGTGATCGGTTCTGCTTGGCCTGTCACGGTCGTGATGAGCATCACGGCTAGGCCGCGATAGCTTCTGAGTTTTGCCTTCAATCTTCTCAGTTTTCTTGATCATGGCCGTGATGATCATCACGGCCAGGCTGTGATGGACTCTGCTCGCTCATTTTCTTCACTTTTCAAGCTCTATTTCATCCAAGCTCCATCAAGGCTAATTCTGAGCATTTTTCCTTAAATTCCTGCAAAACAACACCAAGAAACCGCTTCACCCGTTCCAAGGGAAAAACTAACTAAAATCAAATAAAGAATGCCTAATCCATATGAAAAATGCATGCAAAAGTGTACAGGAAACATGATATAAAATGACACTATCAGAGATCTAACATGTGCTTTCAGTTATGCAGGAACACTTTAGTAAGTAAAATAAACTTGGAATAAGTTTTCTTTGAAATACTCGCGTCCACCCCTGTAGACGGGCTGCTCAAATACTTTGGTAAAGTTACTCTGATATTTAATTGAGTATACTGACTTTCTTGAATAGACGAGGCTTTGAATATTTGCTAAATAAATACCTAGATAACTTATTAGGTACTGCAAGTCCAAAGACTTGATGATAAGCGCGTCCATTTTGCCACGTAAGCAGACGGAAGTAACTAGTTGAAGAAAATGAACTAAAATACAAAGTAATCTAGTAGACGAGCTCTAACCGCCACGTCACTAGACGGATATCTTTATAACTCATTAAGAAATAGCAAGTCCGAAGACTTGATAGATAAAAGGATATGCCACGTCATCAAACGAGCTAAGTAAAATATGGAACAGACTTGAACTCTCATATGAATGAGTAGACGGAGTTTCTTTTTAGACGAGCTTCATCTTTGAATGAATTAAATGCAATCCGAATCTCTTATAGTTATTTCAAATGATTGATATTTATTTCAATAGAATATTTGTACTTCACTTTTGTTTTATCTGCTTTAATGTTTCACCTTGTTGCAAAAGAAACATACTACCATCAAGAAATGCAAAAAGCAGAATCGTACAATAAGATACTGCAAAACGATCTATACAATGACAACTTTATGACTGAAAAAGCTAGATTATACACAAAGAAGGAACAACAAGTGCTCAAGCTGCAATACTCAGAGGAGTGAACATCCTATTTCATGTTACCTCGATAACCAAGAGTACTATTCAGCTTTGCTACAATCAAGCTATCAGTTACAACGGATATCATACATTAAATGCTATCTCTAAATGGGATTATTCAAAGTAACCGTTGAAGAAATACAAGTGAAGAAGAAGGTCACTATAAATTGAAGACCTCATATACTGAAGTAACAACCGTTGCCTGCACAATCTTGCTAGCTGGACTTTTGCCATTTGATAATCATTCATTCCATTATTCTTTCAAGAGCAAGAGTCTATATTCTTTAGTTTGAATATTGTTGTAATATTCAACTGATCTTAAACTGTCATACTGATGTGTGGCGTCAGTCGACGTGCGACGACGCTCGTGCGATTCCGGCAAGTGTACCGGACTGCCGTCAAGTAATAAAAGATATCGAACCCACAGAGACTGTGTTCCCGAATCACAATGAATTTCGAATCGATTAAGTTCTGGACTTTTTAGAGAGGGTTTTGAAATTGGTTTTTGAATTGAAAGACAGATGAGCAGAGAACAATTAAAACAGAAAACAATTGTTTATGGGGTTTTTATCTAAAACGGATTCCTAGGGATTTGGGTTACCTTTGAGGTTGTTTATGTTGCTAACTGATTTACCTTTGTTGATTACCGAAATTGCCTTGAAGGCGAGTTTATCCTCTAATAGCTTAAGCTCCCTCTCGGGTTACAAAAGCCGTGCCCAATTGACTCGACCCCTACTCTCGTGGTAGTCGATCCCAGATTGGACCCTTTGCGTTCCGTGACAACTCGTTGCTCCTCGAGGGACGGCTTCTAACTCTCGTGATTTCAGTCCCAAGTCTGACTTTTATAGGTCCGACACCCAAGTTCACCGCTAGGTTCCTCCTTGGAATGTCTCGGTCATGCAAATAACCTAAGTTCACCGCTAGGTTCCTCCTTGGATCATTCACATCTCACAAACCAGTGGCTGCCGGGCTTTACGAGTGAATCACCCTAGAGATCCTAAGTTCACCGTTAGGTTCCTCCTTAGAACGTATATGTCACGTAAATAAACGGTTGCCGAAATTTATGAGTGATAAACACACTAGAAATCAGATCTAAAACAATTATGAAATCAACAATGGTTTCAACATCAAATTAACATCATTTACAAACCTTGGGCAGAGCCCTAATCCCTAGAAACTAAGCTACTACTCCAGTCTTGCCATGGAGATGACAAGCTGGGTTGACAACATAATAAAAATCAGAAAAGAGAAGAGAAGAGGAGAAGAGAGATCTAAGCCTAGAGTAGTAGCCCCTAATGTGTAGATTCCATTCTTTTTTTGTATCTGATGCCTTGGTCCATATTTATAGAAATGGGGAAGTTAGTGTCCCAAACCAACTCAAAATCTGATCTATTTCGGTTTCTTCAGGTCCAAGTAATGCGCGTCACGGCCATGATGGCCATCACGGCCAGGCCGTGACGGTCTCTGCTTCTGATTGCTTTGCAAAATCCGGTCTCTCGCGGGGCGAGAATGTTGCTCGCGACGCGAGCCCTCTGTAATGGCCGTGAAGAATTTCACGGCTGGGCCGTGATGTGCTCTGACTTTTGGTGGTTTTGGGTCACGGCCGTGATGGCTATCACGGCCAAGCCGTGACAGACTCTGACTTCAGCCTTTCTTCTTTTTCAGTTTTGCTCGATCATGGCCGTGATGGGCATCACGGCTAGGCCGTGATGGGCTCTGTTTGGCTCATTTTCTTCAGTTTTAAGGCTCCATCTTCATCCAAACTTCATCATGGTTGATCTTGAGCAATTTACCCTTGATATCTGCAAAACAACACACGAAAACCGCCTTACCCGTTCCAAAGGAAAATTAACCTAAAATCTAATAAAAATATGCCTAAACTACATGAAAATGCATGCAAAATGATGGACAAAGATGAGGTGGAATCACACTCATCAAATCACCCCAAGCTTGAAACTTTGCTTGTCCTCAAGCAATTACTCAGGCCATAAGATATAAATCATTCAAAGCATGGATAGTGAACCAAAAACCCTAGAAGCTAATCCAAGTAATAGGCATTTTTAATAAGCATTCAAGAGATAATCAAGTTCAAGTCCAATTAGAAGCTTAGGTTCTTCAAGTTCATATCCTCACTGATTTTGGGCACTCATCTCACCTCACTCAAGTGTTTTAGGGTTTATTGCAATTCACTCCATTTCCTCAAGTAAAGTATTTTACCATAGGCTTGACTATTAACCAAATCTCTACTTTATTTAAGAAAACACTTAAGAATCAAGAGGTCTTTTCCTTTGGTTGTAATGTGGCCATGGGATTTATTGTTAGGTGGGAAAATCAAAGAAAGGGAATTTTCAAGAAGGCTAGATAGATTATCAAACATTACAAGGTATGACACCTTCTAAAATACCTTTTAAGGGCTTTGATTTACTTTTTCCACCTTTCTTCCTTCTATTATATATTTTTTTTTCTTTTTTCTTTTTTCATTTCTCACTTTCTTTGTCATCCCCTTCTCCATTTTTTTTCTGTTCATTTCATTTTTTATTTGTTTGGAGAAGGGGAGATTTATAGCTCAAGAGAAATATTTTCATCCCATTCTTTTTCCAACTACCAATTACCCTTTTTGTAATACTTTAAAAGGTGCCATACCAAGCATTATTTATCAAATTAATTCAAGGTACCAAGAAAAGTATTTTATCTTTAGGCTCAAAATTGGGCAACTAAGGGGTAGCATTTATCATTCAAAGCTCGGGAGGCCGGAAAAATACCTAGTGCCTCAATCATTTCCAAAAATGTTTTCAGAAATTTTTAAGTTTTGAAATGGTTTCAAGTCAAGTTCTAGAAAATACAGTCCAAGAGGAATTACAACACTCTAGCACAAGAAATGGGGTAGATTTAGTGAATACCCCTTTTGGCTCAAAATCTTACATTTAGTAGTTCAAAAATCAGTGAGGTACACAAGTCTAAGGAACCACATGCTAATTATCAACTATCAAATGACTATCTCAAGAAATTTTTATTTTTAGCCATATCACAAGAATAATGAAAAATTGGGTTCAAAATTCACTATCTCAATTCATTTGGCTCCAAGTTCTCACAATCGGATGCATGTTCTAAGTGAGGGGAAATCTAGAGAATGTGATCATACCAATCTAAGCCTATGTGAATGCAACATGAATGCAACAATGCAAATTCAAAAATAAATATCCCTACCCCAAGCTTGATTACTTACATTGTCTCCAATGTAAATAATCAAGTCGGAGAGAGGAGAAAAATTGGAACAACTTACCGAGTCGGTAGCGGGTGTTGGCTTCACATTCCAGTCAAAATTTGGGTAGAAATTTTATCACGGCCGTGAGGCTCATCACGGCTAGGCCGTGATCGTTTCTGGTCCTCGGGAGTTGCCTGTCACGCAGCGTGATCTACATCACGGCTAGGCCGTGATGCTCTCTGGCCTTGGCATCCTACTCATCACGCCCGTGATGGTTGTCACGCCAGGCCGTGATCCTTTATGTTCTATTGTTTATTTCATCTCGGCCGTGACCACTGTCACGGCCTGGGCGTGATGGCCTCTGACTTTATATTTTTTTATGCTCTTCTTCTGTTTCTCAACCTGAAAACACTTGACAAACCTATTAATGATATTTTTGCCTCTTGATCTTCAAATTATTCAAGAGGTTAAATCAAAAACAAAAGGAAAAAGGGAAAGAAAACTTGGGTTGCCTCCCAAGAAGCGCTTATTTATGGTCTTAAGCTTGACCATACTTCCTCAAGTCAACCGGGTCGGCTGGGCGTAGAAGTGCAGGAACACTTCTTTTCCATGGAGCTCCTTCAAATAGCCGTTTCTGCTCATACGGCCATGAACGCTCCGCTTTGCTCTTTTCTCTCGGAGCTTCCTAGCCTTCCTTCCTCCCTGCGGAAGTATTGTTTCTGCATGGACAGCAATTCCAACTTCACCACTTGGTGCATATCCAACCATGCATATCTTTGGGGTTGCTTCCATGCTAAGTTCTTTCTCTACCGCTAGAGACGTTACATCAATTCTGCACACATGGCTCTCAAAAGGAGGGTTGTTACAAGAGTTAATCAACTGAAAATTTACCCTACCTTCCTCTACATTTAGAGAGAGTTTGCCATTCCTTACGTCTATTAATGCTCCAGCGGTTGCCAAGAATGGCCTTCCTAAAATGATGGGGAATTTAGAATTCCCTTTCATGTCCAATACCAGGAAGTCGGTAGGGATGAGAATTTTCCCTACCTTTACAGGAACATTCTCTAGTATGCCTAGAGGAGTCCTAGTTGAGCCATCCGCAATTTGTAAGGGGAATTTGAATGGTCTCAACTCTTTGCTTCCCAACCTTTCCATGATAGTGAGGGACATCAAGCTCGCACTAGCCCCTAGGTCACATAAGGCTTGGTCAATTTGCACTTGTTCAATCGAGCAAGCGATGGAGAAACTACCTGGGTCTTTCAGTTTAGTAGGCATTTTAGTCTCTACATCTACTTGCTTTTTCCTGACCAACCTCTGTGGGAAAGGTATCGGGGGTTGGTACGGTGGTGGAGGGACGTATTTCGGTTCTGACTCTTCCTTTTCGCTCGTGTCCTCCTCCGGTTCCACCTCCATTTCAACTACCCCCACCCCAAGCTTATCATCCCTTAAGTGTATGACATTGCAATGCTCATTGGGATTTGCTTCGGGTTGCCCCGGGAATGTATCCTTGGGTCTCGAGTACGTGCCGGCTTGTTGGGCAATCTGGGTTTCTAGCATCTTGCTATGAGTGGCTAAGTGGTCTACCTTAGATGCTAGCTCCTTTATTGCCTCATTCTGCTGAGCTTGAGTGGCAACAAAGTTTTCCATGAGAGACTCGAGCTTAGATTTTTGAACTTGAGGATACCCCGGTGCTGCTCTCTTATTACCTTGACCCTCTTGGAACTCATGATTAAGTGTGTTGCTGTAGTTGCCGTAGGAGAGGTAAGGGTTGTTTCTTCTTTGATTGTAGGGATTTGGGGGAGCATAGTTGGGCAGCTTCGGGTTCGTATCATAGTAGTTGTTACAAGAGTTCACTTGCTCACCCGAAGCGCCGGATCCATGTGGGCATCCCATCATGTCATGTCCCTGCATTCCACAAATCTCACAAACAAGGTTAGTAGCACCTATTGCACTCACATTAGCTCTTTCAATCTTATCTAATCTTTTATTTAGTGAGTCAAATTTGGACATAATCAGATCAATGCTACTTACTTCAAACTTACCCCCCGAAATCTTGTTCGGGTTATTACCTCTTTCGGATCCCCATTGGTGGTAGTTGGTGGCGACATTCTCGATGATGTTGTATGCCTCAGTGAGAGGCCTATTCATAAACGCTCCACCGGCTGCAGAATCTAGTGACACCTTCGAAGAGTAGTCCAATCCGTTATAGAAGGTGTGCACTATTAACCACCTCTCGAGTCCGTGATGTGGGCACGACTCCAGCAGTCCCTTGTAACGATCCCAGGCTTCCGATAATGATTCTCCGTCTTTCTGGAAGAAGCCGGTGATCTGGGTTCTTATGTAGGCCGTCTTGGATGGAGGGAAGAATTTCTCCAAGAACGCCTGCTCCAATTGGTCCCAAGTGGTCAAAGTGTTAGTGGGGATTTTCTTAAGCCAGGCCTTCGCCTTTCCAGTGAGAGATGAGGGGAACAGTCTCAAACGCACAACATCGACTGAGGCTCCATGAATCCGGATTGCATCGGTGAACTCTAAAAATGTCTCTATGTGATCGGTTGGGTCCTCCGAAGGCAATCCTCCGAATTGATGTTATCTAATCATGTTGATTAGCATGGGCGGTATGGTATAGTTTTCCGCCTCAATCTCTGGCCTTGCAATCCCAGTTCGCAAGCCTCTCGCATTTGGGGCTGCGTAATCCTTCAAAGGCTTTGTATCCGGTTGATTCGCCATGAGTGGAACGGGACTCAACCTTTCTCCCTCTCTTTGTAGTCTTCTAGTCTTCTACGTCTGTGGAAGGTCCTCTCGATCTCCGGATCAATCTCACTAAGGCTCCCAAGACTTAGAGATCTTTGCATATAACACAAGAGAGATGGATACAATAGAAGGAAAAGAAATTTTTTTTTATTTTTGAAATTTTTTTTTTTTAATATTTCAGAAATAAAAATCAAATAAAAAGAAAAGGTCCAGAAAAATCAATTCAAAATTTGAATTGAGATTCGAAAAGGCACAGTCCCCGGCAACGGCGCCAAAAACTTGATGTGTGGCGTTAGTCGACGTGCGACGACGCTCGTGCGATTCCGGCAAGTGTACCGGACTGCCGTCAAGTAATAAAAGATATCGAACCCACAGAGACTGTGTTCCCGAATCACAATGAATTTCGAATCGATTAAGTTCTGGACTTTTTAGAGAGGGTTTTGAAATTGGTTTTTGAATTGAAAGATAGATGAGCAGAGAACAATTAAAACAGAAAACAATTGTTTATGGGGTTTTTATCTAAAACGGATTCCTAGGGATTTGGGTTACCTTTGAGGTTGTTTATGTTGCTAACTGATTTACCTTTGTTGATTACCGAAATTGCCTTGAAGGCGAGTTTATCCTCTAATAGCTTAAGCTCCCTCTCGGGTTACAAAAGCCGTGCCCAATTGACCCGACCCCTACTCGTGGTAGTCGATCCCAGATTGGACCCTTTGCGTTCCGTGACAACTCGTTGCTCCTCGAGGGACGGCTTCTAACTCTCGTGATTTCAGTCCCAAGTCTGACTTCTATAGGTCCGACACCCAAGTTCACCGCTAGGTTCCTCCTTGGAATGTCTCGGTCATGCAAATAACCTAAGTTCACCGCTAGGTTCCTCCTTGGATCATTCACATCTCACAAACCAGTGGCTGCCGGGCTTTACGAGTGAATCACCCTAGAGATCCTAAGTTCACCGTTAGGTTCCTCCTTAGAACGTATATGTCACGTAAATAAACGGTTGCCGAAATTTATGAGTGATAAACACACTAGAAATCAGATCTAAAACAATTATGAAATCAACAATGGTTTCAACATCAAATTAACATCATTTACAAACCTTGGGCAGAGCCCTAATCCCTAGAAACTAAGCTACTACTCCAGTCTTGCCATGGAGATGACAAGCTGGGTTGACAACATAATAAAAATCAGAAAAGAGAAGAGAAGAGGAGAAGAGAGATCTAAGCCTAGAGTAGTAGCCCCTAATGTGTAGATTCCATTCTTTTTTTGTATCTGATGCCTTGGTCCATATTTATAGAAATGGGGAAGTTAGAGTCCCAAACCAACTCAAAATCTGATCTATTTCGGTTTCTTCAGGTCCAAGTAATGCGCGTCACGGCCGTGATGGCCATCACGGCCAGGCCGTGACGGTCTCTGCTTCTGATTGCTTTGCAAAATCCGGTCTCTCGCGGGGCGAGAATGTTGCTCGCGACGCGAGCCCTCTGTAATGGCCGTGAAGAATTTCACGGCTGGGCCGTGATGTGCTCTGACTTTTGGTGGTTTTGGGTCACGGCCGTGATGGCTATCACGGCCAGGCCGTGACAGACTCTGACTTCAGCCTTTCTTCTTTTTCAGTTTTGCTCGATCATGGCCGTGATGGGCATCACGGCTAGGCCGTGATGGGCATCACGGCTAGGCCGTGATGGGCATCACGGCTAGGCCGTGATGGGCTCTGTTTGGCTCATTTTCTTCAGTTTTAAGGCTCCATCTTCATCCAAACTTCATCATGGTTGATCTTGAGCAATTTACCCTTGATATCTGCAAAACAACACACGAAAACCGCCTTACCCGTTCCAAAGGAAAATTAACCTAAAATCTAATAAAAATATGCCTAAACTACATGAAAATGCATGCAAAATGATGGACAAAGATGAGGTGGAATCACACTCATCACATACTCTCACACATAGTGAGTTACGAAGATCAAACTTTAAATCTCTTTGTTAGAGTTAGAGCCTGAAGAGGCTTGGTAAGAAAGAAATACTTGTAAGCCTGGAGAGGTGTTGAATAATTGGTTGTAATCTATTTGGAGAAATAGTTGATAAATCCTTCAAGTCGAAGGGACTGGACATAGCTCTTGGTTGGAAGAGAGTGAACCAGGATAAAATCTCTTGCGTGAATTTTCTTTCCTTAAACTCTTCAGTTTTATTTGCTTATACTAACTGTGGGGTTTTGATATTGCTTTTGTTAAGCTCTTTTAAAAAAAAGTATCTTTGTCTTTGTGCTTGCTTCTGTTTCTAATCTTCTTGAGTGCAGAAATTTGTTTTAAAGATTGTTTTCGAAAATTATTAACAAACACAATTCAACCCCCCCTTCTTGTGTTTGCCTGTGTCAACTTCACAGATAACACACACACACATATATACCATAGTTTTAATCAAAGTAAATCTCACACATTTTAAATCATCACAAGCAGTTCATATTACTAATTATATGACTACTAGGAACTCCTCAGGCATACTCCCTTTACCTTTGTAGAGCAAAAAAGCTCATTTATTCCGGGTTCCACAGTTTACTCATAGTTCAAAGAATTTTCGCAAGATCGAACATCCACTGATGACTTGACTTGATGTTTCGGTTTACTCTGACACTTTGTGATAAGTACAGACAGCTCCCTAAAACATAAATTCTATCTTCCCCAATCAACCAACCACGACAATATCCCGAAGAGGGAGTCCAAGCATTTTCCACAACCAGAAAATTCAGAAATTAATTTCTCATCATCCAACACTTAGTCTGAATTGATTTAAATACTTAATTTTATAAAATAGAGCTAACTTCAATAAATATCAGATTTGGGACTTTAGGGCTCATAACTCAATTTGGGGAAAACTCATTTTAACTAAAGAATAATGAAATTGGTTTAGTGAAACATTAATTCACATTTCCAATTACATTAAAACAAGTGTTAATTTCACACTTTGACACTGAAATCAAAATCTTAGGGTTAGGGTTTCAAAATCAGTTTGGGGATTTTCAACTAGAAGATATTAGGGGTAAAACACTTACCCAAGGTGAAGAGGAGAGGAAACGGGGCCAAACGTGGTTGTGGCGGCTCCGACGACGCGGCGGCAGCGGCGGCGGAGCTCTGTTTCGTGACGACAAAGACAACCCAGCAAGATCTGGAGATGAAATCGTCTTCTCCCTTCGTAGCGTCGTCGAACGGTGGCTGTAGGAGGGCTGGCGACGGTCGGAAAAGCTCCCTCAACAGGGCTGCGTTTCGCATGGCGGAGGACATGAAACAACCACGCGATTGTCCTCCTCTCCGCACGGCGGCTCCGAGCGACAAAGGTGGCTGTACAGGGTGGGGGGACACTTCTTAGAGGAAGATATAGAATGAGTTGAAGGTGGAGAGAGATGAGGTTGAAGGGAGGAAGGAGAAGGAGTTGCAGGAAAGAAAAAGAAAGAAAAGAGTTGGGGGAGGGGTATCGTGATCTGACCACAAGAGAGGGAGGGAAAAATCTTTTTTTTTTCTTTTTTTTTTCTTTTATTTAAAGTAGATACCAATTAAAATGGGTAGTTGATATTGAGTCTAAAAAAATAAATAATATTGATCATTGGATCTAAAAACAATGAGTGATAAATATATACTTTTAAAATTCAAATTAGAGTAAAGATTGATTGTTGAATTTTTCAACCAATGAAATCAATGATCTAAAATTAATCTCTGATTAATGTCAAACCAATTTATTTTCAACTCTAAAAGTAAATAGAGTAAAATATGAAAATAGTTTTCTCATATCATTTAAAATATTTTTCTACATAAATATTAATAGTGACAATAATATAATATTATTGTCTAGTAAGCGTGATTGCACTGAAATAAAGCAGTGCTAACATACTTAATAAAATCATTTTAAATGAGTAATAAAAATTATAAAACTAAATCTCATAGAAATAATTTGAAATAATTATCTAGATAATTAACCAATCCAATTAAAATAATATATATATATATATATATATATATATATATATATATATATATATATATATATATATATATATATATATATATACTGTTATCGAACAACAGTAAAAACCAGGGTTTATATTTACGTTAATGAAAGAAAAAGTGCACAGGAAAATTAAAATAGAATGAGACTTTTCTTAATTTTATTTGTACATTTGTTGTAATATACAAAAATGTACATTGAAAGATACTGTTACATAATGCATATCCAAAAATAAATAAATTAATTAAAAATTATATGATTTTTTGTTTACTAGTACTTTTAGGCTCGTCTAGCATATGCAAAGCTTTGAATCCAAATCATGTGAACTTCCAATGGATATACATGCCTAATTGTTACATGATTTAATCTTTAATTAAAGTTTACCAACGACATTAAAGATAATTAAAGACAGGAATGCTGTTATTTAAATCGTATTAATGGTTTTTAGTTATCCATAAGCCAATTTAATATATGCATGAACTTATTGGTTTGCAAGTGAAGAGTCAACAATTTAATGGTAGATCTAGACCATGTTCATTCCATAATTTTATACGATTTTCTTTTTATTGTGTGTAATAAATATTCCGTTCGGACTCAATTATAAACAAAATCAACTAATTTCACACCTATTAAGGAAGTTAGTTAATTTAGTTTAATTATCTTGATTTATGTAAAGAAATGAATTATAATTATTAAACTACTCTTTAATTGTCTCGAGAGTCTGCAATGCTCATAAAAAATAAAAGAAGAATTAGTTGGATTGATTAATTTTCTTATTTTTTGGAATACTAACATTAATTATAATTGAGTTAGTTGAACTTTTTGTTTATACTTGAATCCAGAGGGAGTGCTGATTTAGAAATTCAAAAAAATAAATTCTTATGAAAAATTGATTATTTTGCTTCTCGGGATAATCATTTTTAATGTTTTTTTAATTCTTAAACAAATACCCACGGATACAAAGACTGAACCTTAGTATATAATTCCCAATCTTTAGGTCCTTGTATCGTACAGTCAACGAATAAATTAACTTAATTGAAATTTATGAAGGTATAGATGCATGTATCTAGGTGTTCATAAAAAAAGATGCATGTATTTAGGTCTATTTCCAAACAAGCGTAGTATATTTTGATGATTTGATCGGATTGGTCACACGAAATTGATGATTTTTTAGGTGGTTAGAATAAGAATTAAAGATTTATAATGATGTGTTAATTTCTGATTAACTGACAATATAAAAAAAACTTTACACTATCAATATATACCAATTAAATCCAAAGATTAAAACCTTTAAAAAATTTACATTCACAATTCTTATTTTCCACCACCATCATGTTGTTTCAAATATAAAGAAAATGCATCTTGTTTTGATTTTCATTTCCCTTTATTTTGCTTAAGCTTAAAGAACAACAGAAATTATTCGCTCCCAAATTCGTTTTGATGTATTTTGATAGCTTCTTATTTCCATATACAGCAAAAGGATAAACATGCAATACAATCGAAGACCGTTATTACAAATTACCATAAAACATCGGTAGTAGATAAAATCAAAGACAAATACACAATAAAGGTAATAATTTAACGTAACATCCATCCCATGATATAATATTTTCTCTATTGACTAAGATATTCCAATGAGATTAACCTCTAGTAATTATATTGAAATACAGCTCTCTATAAAATGATAATTTCAAAATTCAAATCTGTAAAATTATATAAAAAAAAAGCTTACCAGGACATAGTGCATTTCTTTTACTAGAGAATGAAAAAGAAAAAGAAAAGAAAAGCAAAGTTTTAAAATTGAAATATTCTCGATGATGTAGACAACTCGTATAGTCACAGTATAAATTGATTTTTTCACTTTTTTTTTTCTCAACATATTTTTATATTATTGGATAGATTTTATACTACTTAGTGAATCATATAAGCCCATTTTCTATTTAGTGATTTCATATGAAATTTATCTATATAAATGTATTGAAGACAATTTTTTTTTGTTTGATATGTATTGAAGACAATTGTGATAAAGAATGTGTTAGTAGTATTGATATGAATAATGTTATTTATACAAATGAATTTTGATAATTGGGATGCCAGCGATATCTGGTTAATTATATTCAGTAACTTATTAATGAGTTGTGACATCTTATTATATTCATTAACTATTCACAAAACATGATTAATCATGTATTTAAACGATATTAATCACATATGATTGTCGTATCAGTTGTCAAAATCAAATTCTCCAAATAACATTAATGGATTGAAATTATTGCATATAAATATATAACAATATCCCGTTATATTTATATTTTTTATATAAAAATACAATATGATGTCAGATAAGAAATTTGGTCATAAAAAACATTATTGTTGGAGAAAAATCCAACATCCAACATATGTCATATATGTCCTTAAAGCGGTGTGTTGAAGTGAAGTGAGTGTCTTGGAGAGAATGAGTAGTTTTAGTTTCATTTTCGTCTGAGATTCTTCCTCTGCTGTTCATTCTCTCTCTCCCACCACAGTCCACAGAAATGGTAGCTTTCAACCTTATACTCAAACGGTGTACATTTTTTAAAAAAAAATATTCTTGTATTAAAATTCCAAAATTTGACATTAAAAAATGTTCAAATATTTTGACGGTTTGTACATGTGTACATGTACTTCTCGTATCTCCATGTCCTAGATCTCTTCTCTTACAAAACCGGTTTTTTTGCTCCTTATCTTCAGTTGTTCAGCTTATATAAATTTTTAATCCCCATCTTTCCACAAATAACAATATTGCCACCTACCGGTTGCTCTTGTTTTTTCAAATCTTGGGTTGGTTGAAAGTTTTGAACTTTTCTTGATTCATTTGCAAGTTTGGTGTTGAATCAATGCTTCTAAGAAAAGGGTTCCTTATGAACATTACATTTCTTCTTCCATATGGTTTGTTGCAGTTATTGAAAAGATGTTGCTTCTTGTTGTCACTGGATGTGTGAATTGAACAAAGGTGGTGATGCATTATTCTGGCTCTTTGTGCTTCTTTTGCATCCAAGTCCTGTTGTCAGTTTGAAGTTTCTGTTGAAATTCCTGAAAGTAAGTACACTTACAAGTGCTTCATATCTGTAGCAGTCTCTTGAGTTCCATGGGATTTCATCTTAGTTATTGGATTTTATTCCATAAGTTGCATTTTCTGGAAGAAAATTAAATTTTATAACTGTTATTAACTTATTATATATCTTGGTTTTATTTAGTTATTTTAAAAAATTGTAATCTTCCTGAGTTAATTCCATATGTAATTGTCTTTATCTGCTGTGAATCTGACAAGTTTCAAGGTAGGCCTTTAAACATGTGCCAGGTAGAATGATATGCAGTTGCCAAATGTTCAGAGTGTAATATTTCTGTTTTTGACTTTCAGAGCTTTAATGAAATTTTCTCTTACATTCCTAATTCTTGGTTTTTTTCCCTCTATAAAGGTTTAGGGTTCACTAGATCTGAATCATACTAGTGAGGAGAGTAGGTGAGTTAAATTGGCATTTGGGAGCTTGCTTTTAATTACAAGGCTAATTCACTTGTTTGTTCCATTTTAGGTGTGGATTGGATTCCCCTTCAATCCTTGGGATCGGCGTGTATCGAATTTGAGAAGCTTATTAGGTTTGTTCTGCGAGTGGAGAAGTAGAGAACCTAATCTGTATTGGATGGGGCATTCTGCAGCTGTGTGGGACTCTAGAGCAGCAACAGAAATCACAAAGGACTGGAACGGAATTGATCAAATCGTTCTTCGGAATCCACAAGGTGCTTCGGTGCGGGTGAGAACCTGTTTATTGCGATCGTTTTTAACCTTTGATGAAGTCATGGTTTTATCATTTATAACTTCCAATGTCAATCCATGATAGGAAAACTTGGTTCATAATGGTATTTTTGGTTTATTTTTAGTATATAATTCAGGTGCTATTAGTTTTGGGATTTACCGTCCTTCCTTGAAATTAGGTAAGCTTACATGGGGCACAGGTCACCTCATGGCGGAATGAGCAGGGCGAAGAACTTCTATTCACAAGCAGCAAGGTGAGTCTTTTAATTTTGATTGGAAAGTATTTAATAATACGATATGAACTTGTTAGCTCAGTGCTGATCAGGGGAATTCATGTCAACATTTGATAATCCTATAACTTTCAGACATGAGACCATTTTGCGCTAAAATGCCCTCTGTTGCAGATAGTATGTGAAGAGCGTTGACTCGGATATGAATCCATTGATTAAACCCCTATTATTGGAATTAATTCGGAGTATGATGAACCGTAAACTTCTATGTTAAATAATCATATCAATACAATAAAAAAGAAAACTCTTCCTTTCTTATTTGTTTGTGGGGGGTGGTGGAGAGAGGGTTGAATGATTGAACTCATTCTGCTAATAGGTGGTAGATATGTAGTGCCTTTTGGCTCTTATCATATTGGCAAATATAACAATTCTTAGAAATAGATGTATGGATAGCATTGAACCACCAGAGTTCAATACTGGTCGCGTGAAAACTGTGATGGTATATCCAATTTGCTAACTGGTGATGTTGATTTATATCAATATAAGAGTGGCTGCCTTTTTCGTTCCTTGGTTCTTTTGCTGAAATATGGAATTTTTACCCATTTTACTTGGTAAAGGGGCAAGTGGTCATGTGTTACTCCTCTCTCTTATTTCCATATGATTGTAGGCAATTTTCAAGGCTCCAAAAGCAATGCGAGGAGGAATTCCTATATGTTTCCCACAGGTATATTCAATTACTGTTTTGTATGTTCATTCTCGATAAATTTGAACGTACAAACTCACATTCTTAAGCTTTCTTTGTTTAATAGTTTGGAAATTGTGGATCGCTAGAGCTGCATGGATTTGCAAGAAATAGAATTTGGGCAATTGATGATAATCCTCCTCCTCTTCCCGCAAATGATTCCAGCAGGAAATCTTTTGTTGACCTGATACTCAAATCATCTGAAGAAGATTTGAAGTGCTGGCCACATAGGTATGAACTTGGATGCCATGAAAATGTAGCTTATGAATTATTCAGTTAATCTACTAGCATGGAGTGATAGTGTTGGAAGTCCCAGATCACCTACCTCAATTCATAAGGTGTGATTTATATACTCATTGGACAACTCAACATCAATTGGTTTTAGGATGGAATACACAACATAACAGGGTTGTCCACTTTGAGTCACCTCCCCCCCCCTCCTCCCCATTTCAGTAGTTTGAAGCTGATGTATACATCTAATATTACTTTTTCCTATGTGTTGGAAGTAAATTTCAAGCAAGCTAACAGATGCCTAATTTTATCAGCTTTGAGTTCCGTCTTCGAGTGTCTCTGACAACGGATGGTGATCTGATTTTGGTATCACGAGTCAGGAATATCAATGGCAAGCCATTTAGTTTCTCATTCGCATATCACACATACTTATTGGTTTCTGACATCAGGTATGGATAATTCTTTCTTATACTTGACCTTCATTCCCTCTTTGGAGTCCAGTATTTAGGGTGATTTCTCTTGCACATTGCAAAATTGACTGCTGGATAACTTAATAAGGTTCTGTGCTTAGAGTTTTACTTATCGTTAATGATGTTTCCGTGTTCAGGATTAATTAGAGATAAATACTTGGTATATTCATCTGAAACAAACATTTTCTGGATATATACATTAATCAATTGTTTACTGATGGGTTTAAAATGTGTGATTTTAACATTTATCAGGTCAAAGAGGACTGTGTTTCTTATTTAGAAGCTACTAAAGACTAATATACGGTCTATTCATTTGAAACTGTAATCAATACTTTATAGTTTGTACATTAGATGGATTGTTCACGGAAACTTTTAGTAATGGAGTTTTAAGACCTACTCAGGTCGGTTATATTGAAAATGAAGTCATTGATGTTTCATAATTAAGTCCAACGTTTTTATGGACCCTCTAGAATTTGCAAGCACTTCATGTTAGAAAGACAACTTCTGTTTGCAATGCTTATTGCAATTGGGATAAGTTAACATGCATAGTACTGAAATTATATGTATATTCCTACACTTTCACCCAATGATATTTTTTCATATGGAATTTTCTTTAAGATTGACAATTAGAACTCACAATAACAACTTTTACAGTGAGATAAGGATTGAAGGTCTAGAGACACTTGATTACCTGGACAACCTTTTCCAGAAAGAACGATTTACTGAACAAGGAGATGCGATAACATTCGAATCTGAGGTAAATCCACTGGGTTATATATGTTTACTGCATATACATATTCATAGTTCCATTATGCAATTTAAGGTTTTACTTTAAGTGAAAGTAACTATAATACTGCATTCATATCTTTATGCAGTTTTTGTCAATCACATATTCAATTCACTGAACTAAGTCTTTAGGTTTTGATATACCGAAGGCTGCGAATAAAGAGGTTTTCAATTTTCATCCTTCTTTTGTGGCAGGTGGATCGAGTTTATCTTAGCTCTCCAAATATAATTGCAGTTCTAGATCATGAGAGGAAGCGAACATTTGTTATAAGAAAGGAAGGTCTCCCTGATGTTGGTAAGCTATATAGCTAGGAAAAGTTGCATCTTTCTTTTGCACTGTGTGTCTTTGTTTTGCAAACTACTTTCATGTCTTATTATCCTAGGAGCTAGTTCATGCAATGATACCAACAACACTGATTAAGTATTTTGTCTTCATGCATAGTTTTATGGTGATTTCAATAATATTCTTGACACCTTTTATGTTAGCTGTGTGGAATCCGTGGGAGAAAAAATCCAAGTCGATGGTGGACTTTGGCGACGATGAGTATAAACAGATGCTTTGCGTTGATGGGGCGGTAATAGAGAAACCTGTCAGCTTGAAGCCTGGAGAGGAATGGACAGGGAGGCTGCAGCTCTCGGTTGTGCCATCAAGTTTTTGTAGTGACCGGCTGGGTCTTGAGAGAGGTGGTCTTTGAGAAATTGTACAAAATCTTATAAGTAGATGATGGCTCTCAGTTGATGTTACATTAGCAATGTAGCATTAAGTTATAGAAATCGTGCTTTTTTAGTTGAGTATCAGGATTTCTTATATGGAGTGGTTTTAGAATTAGCCTATGTTTTTTGTGAGAATGGCTATCAAATTTCTGACCATTTAAGTTAAATATTTTGTAGAATTTTGAGGGCATAAACTATTATACTGCCATCTATAAATTCCAAAAAAGTTACAAAGCTTAAACTGATCAATGTCATACATTGATTTTTCTTTTGTGTTTCTAGCTTCTTGCAATGGATTTTCCTTCTTCACAAGGTTTTAAATTAATTGTGTAAGTGAGGAGTTGTTTTTCTGCATGGATTTGATAATGTTGAGTTTGACGGCAAGCGTAATTTGGATTTTCTTGTTGCTAGAGTGAATCACCATTTTGCTTCCTGAAAATGTAGGACGGTGGCAAGTTAATATCTCATATTAAGAAATAGGCAAAACCAACTCCCAAACTGAAAAAGGATCATCACATTAAGGTCCCCAAATTAAAAAATATAGCTAAATTGGACTAATTTGATGCAATTTTTCAATTTCGGGAATGCTTTTACCTATTTCTTAATATGAGTAACCAATTTGTCATCGTCCTACAATTTCGGGTACGAAAATTGTGATTCACTCCTTGTTGCTGATGCTAGGTAGGTTGTCACCGAAACAAAAATAATTTGGCCTAGTGCTTGAAACTAGACAAAAAATAATTATAAAAAAAAAATATTGCTTGAAAGGTTGTGAGTTGTGACTGCAAAGCTAAGTTGGACTTTTCGTTGCTAACAGTGGGTTTAGGTTAGTGTCTATGACCAACCCATTTCATGAGACCAGGGTGTGAGGAGTTTGGTGGAAAACAAGAACAAAAAGTTGGGTGGTTTGGGAAGCTACTCTTATCAGAGCCAGGTTTCGATCCTGGGACCTGTGGGTTATGGGCCCACCACGCTTCCGCTGCGCCACTCTGATTTATTGATATGCAACGCATACATATTCTTATAAATAGGTTATTTGATAAGATTGTTTTGCTTAATCCAACAAAACCAATGGGCTTAGTACTATGGCCTGGGGATCCCGTTAGGCCAGACCTTAAAGATTAGTTGGTGAGACATCCTACCAAGTTATAAAAATAGGTATATTTGCTTTTAAGGTAACTATTCTATTTGTCTATCCACATTCTTTTATAATATTTTAAATTAATTTTTTAATTGCACTTTAGTATTTTCCTTTAAAGAAGTCAAAATTATTATTATTTTTTGGTATAAAAAGTTCTCTGTCCGCAATCTCTATCTGTTTGAGATTCTTAACAATTTAATTTCTTTTTACTCTTTTTAAAATATTAATTTTTGACATTGTTGGTGGGTAATCTGTAAGTACTTCTGTAAGTGGTTTATGAGCTGTGAGGCATGTCCTGGCCGGCTGGCCCTGGTGAGCCCTCGGGGCCCAACTCACCTAAACATTATTTTATAAAAAAATTGTTTTACTTAAAATACAGGCAATCATCTTTATTCATATAATGGCCTCTATTAAATTTTTTTTTTGATAAAATAAAGTTTAGGTGGGTTGGGTCTCGGGGGACTCGCCAGGGTCAGGACAGGCCTCAAGGCTCAAAAAACGCTTACAGGGGTACTTACAGATTATCCACCAACAAGGTTCTCAACATCGGCAGTGGGATCCGAACTCTCTATTAAGTTTTTTCATTATCATAATAAATTTAAAAATTTCTTAATTATCAACATTTGGCTTAAGAAAGAGATAATTAAGAAATTTTTAAATTTATTATGATAATGAAAAACATCTTAATTATCAACATTTGGCTTAGTTTGGTTCAAAAAAATAAACATTTGGCATAGTTATACTTTTTTTTTTTGTGTGAGGAAAATATGAGAAAATTGTATATGGTTTATTCATTTCAAATACTAATAGTATATTTCTTGGTAAAAAATTGTGCAGCATTACCAATAAAACTTCTGCTACAATATTCAAATGTTAGTGTCTGTTTGGTTTCATGTTGGAAACCTCTAGAATTGATTATGTCCTCTGTCAAACGTGATTTTAGTAAAAATGAGATGTTTGGTTACTGTCAAACATAAATCATTTCACTTCAAACTCAATTCTAACCTAATCAATTCTATAAAACTAATTATATCCAAAATCACTTTTATCAAACGCTCATCCAAATACACACTTAGTATGCTTGTTTAAAATGAAGTCGAATAGTATTGAAATTAATTGTTAGTAGATTTTGTATTAATGAACATCCACTATTTTATTAAATTTAACTTATAAACTTTTGTTAAATGAAGCTACAATCTGCGTCAAAAAAATGAAGCTACAATCAATAAAAGTGTCCTCATTATTCATAATTTTCAGGTTTAAATTTTATTTAAGTGGTGTAAATATCAAAAGCCAGTACTCAAGGTTGTGAGGATAAATAGAGTATAAAAATAAGATTAAAAGTTAAAAAATTAGACTATAGTTATATATAAATTTTGAGATACTAAACTTAAAAATAGGAAAAAGAAGTGTGGATACACAACACATATATGCGATATTGTTTTTGTTGTATACAATGTCCATGAATAAAATAGTGGATTCTCTGATTTCTTTTTCTTTCTTTTTTTTTGGGTACAAGATTCTCTGATTTCTTAAAGTGTTGGATTACAAGTTGCACTCTGCATCTCTTGTAATTTCGGGGGTTTGTGCTTTGTGGTAAACGACGGAGGGGATCTTTAAAGATTTTCATAAAATTGTAACTTCAATTGACGAGGTTAGATGATAGAAGTGGAAATTAATTTCTATAATCACACTAGAGCGTTCCAAAGCACTTGCTTCTATTAAGATGGGATCATTGACAATTATATTCTACACCACAATTAACAATATCAAATGCCGTATTGAAATTATGATAACAAATTCGGCTCCAAAGATTTATGACCTGAGAAGAAACAGAAAGAATTTGGGACAACTTTTAATCCAAGCTCTGTAAAAATGAAATAAAACACCCTTGGTAAGGGTTAAAAGGCAAACCAAAAACTAGGTGAGAATGACTTTTAAGTACATTCACCTCTACAGTTTAGTCAACACTGTATGACAAAATGTTTCTAAGTAAATATAGTATAATTCTAATCCAAAATGAAAAATGCACAAATTCTATTGAAAGAATGAACCTGCACTTCTGGAAAAATAAGAACATCAGGCATAAAATGGAAACATTACTTCTACTAGAAAATTATACTCCCCGTCGATACTCCAGTTGCTTTGTGTTCTCCAGTAAAATCTGCCAACCAATAAAGAAAACAGAATTTAATGTTGACCCCTCTTGGAATGATCACAAAAATGAGGACAGGTTCTTACTTCTCGAATGTAGTTTGCAACTGCTTTGCAGCCTTCAATTGCCAGTTGCATAACATTTTCCAAAATGTCAATTGGTAGTTTAGAATCCATCTACAGCCAGTAACAAAAGAAGTAAGTACTGCACACATAATTTAATGTCTTTGAATCCAAAGATCAAGCAAAAGTAAATGCAAAACAGTTTTAGGAGCCTTTAGTCAAACCAATACCATCCAAATAAACCAGGAGCTTTTCAATTTAAATTATGGAACATGGCAGCTGGTGAATGCTAGAGGAAATTTCAACTAAAGCAGATGGAGTAGAAAAGAAATGCATCGTACTCTTCAGAAAAAATGCTACAATGATCTATCTTTTACTTAAAATATTCAAGTTTCCCAATCTCAAACAGCCATGATCCGTGTATAAAACAAATACAACTTTAAAATATCAGTCTAAATTTGGAGAGCTGACAAATAAAAAGCTACCAAGAAAATGATAAAAACTTATCAAGGGTTAGTAAGTAGATTGAATTGTGACTCAGTGGGGATAAATTATTGTTATACTTGACAAAGCATTACAAATTTACAACTGACAAAATGATTAGTGCAACGTCCACAGAAGCAGTGGAAGTCTAGGAAGGAAGGAAAGTAAACAAAAAGGTTCATAATCTTTCAAAATCTAATTGATGAGACAACTTTGGAAGGAGGAAGATTACAGCTTCAAAACCAACATGTTGTATGTGATTGTGTTAATTTACCAATGATATAGAGTAAGAGCAAGAGTCAGGAGAGAGATAGGTCTCAAGGGCAGCCTAATACCTGCTGCGACATTAGAAACTTTCACACTTATGCAAGAAGCTACACACTCCATAACCAAACATGAGGTAGGAGTATAAACAAATTCTTTTCCCCAGAATAATTTACTTTGTTAACTACTAAAGAAAAATGGAGGAAATAATATGAAATGAAATCAACCTGAAGAAGTGTCACTTTATCCAACTTGGGCAGAATTCCGAGAGTTACATCAGGACCTCCAGCACTGTCTTCTACATAGTTCAAATCTGTCCATATCCACACAGCAACTTCCAATAATTACATTGACCCATGCACTGCTAAATCAAAAGTTGACTGGAACAAAGGAGACACACCACCCTTGCATTTGCCAAGTTAAAAATTCAAGTAAAACTGTAAAGCAAATATATACCGAGCAGTGGAGTGCTATTAAGGTATCCAGCACTACAGGAAGTTACAAGATCACGCATAGGGATCCCAGCATCGGCAAGGGCCAAAGTTGCAGCATTGATACAAGCAGATCTAGTTCCTGCACAAGGCATGTTAAGAACAAAATTACTGAATGGTCAGCAATGAACAGCTTAAATAATAGTACAGAGACATGCTTTAATATTGCCAACAATGAAGAGGAGACAGATTTTTAGGACAAGAGAGAAAATTAAATGACAATGAGAGTTGATGATTACAAGATCCCATTATCAGTGTTTTAAATTACCTCCATCTGCTTGGAGAACTTGGACATAAATATCTATCTGCAAATTAAATAACTAAATCATATGAAAGAAAATACACAATTTACAATGATATAAAGAAATTCTGAATACTCTAACGAAACCTGGGAACGAGGCATTAAATGAGTCAATATGGCTGCTTCCATAGTTTGCCGAATAACCAGAGAAATTTCAGTTGATCTCCTGTAACATGAGAAAACTCCCATCAAATTAAGAAGTAAAGAACAAATTGTCATCATCCAAGTGTTAGAGAACCATACAATAAGAACCAATTTACCACAAGTTGAAAGACAAAAATGAAATGAGCAGAAATTCAAGTCTTGAAACATCGCTGTCTAAACCATTGAAAACTAAATGTCGAGTCAAAGAAGATTCTAAAAAATTAAAGCATAAAGAAAAGATAAAACATAGTGTAGGGGAGTAACGGTGATTACAAATTTTACTTTTCAATGGCCATGGATGTAAAGCTCATTGCTGAGCATAAAGCAGGCATACAGCTTCTGACACGACAAGAGCTTTCTAAAGGTTAATATGGTGTATGTACTACATTCATTTAGTCTCAATCAAACCAGTCTCTAAATTACCCTAGAATTTTGAATAACCATCCAGAAAAAGAAACACCATAAAAAAGAGGGGGCGGTCCAATGCATGGAGCCCCTACTTGGAGGGGTCTGGGACAGGTAAATGTACGCAGCCTTACCCCCCACAAGCAAAGAGACTATTTCCAGGATTTGAACCCGAGGTCACAAGGCAGCCTTACAGTTGCGCCAAGGCTCACCCTCAAAAAGAGACACGTTACAAATGCTAAATTTTATATCTATTTCAGACTCCTCTTTCATAGTTTAAGTCCTACTTCTGTAACAAGATGAAAAGGTCTTATTCATTGTTACAAGTTATTCTTGAGAATAGATTCTGTTAATGCCACAATTACTATATTCAGTCTAGTACAACTAGTTCAACAAGTATAAAATATATCAAATCATGCAAAAAGAAATATATCAAAATCATTCAAAAAGATTAGGAACATAAAGAAGCAAAAAATAAAAACCTGTCACCCTTTGGTTTCCTCATGCGATCTCCAGTGCTAAAATTAGCCATGCTGTACTCACACCGAACCTACAGACATGCAAATCAGATAGACAGTAATTAAATTTTATGTACAATGCACATTAATACACTGAAAATACACACTATCATTTAAACATATAACAAAAAGTTTTACCAAAGCCTGGTCGCTCATTTGTTGGCTCCTATTCTGGACCTGAAATGCATAGATGTTACTAAAGAGGAAAATGTAAAAGAAAAGCAGCATTATCTAAAGCTCAAATACAAGTTTTTCTAAACACTTAAGCTGATTAATACTCCAGAAAGACATTTATGCATCTTCAAAGGGGAATCAATCATCTTACGTTGGTGGTTATATGGTGGAGCAAAGAGATAAACACAAGGAGATTTTGTTAGCAGGCCGAGTCAAAATTTGTGAAGTTTCATTTATTACTTTCGTGTCTATCTCTCTCCTCCACATGAGAGAAAAAATGACATGAGATGATCCATTCCCTCTTCAAAGTGCATAGATAACAATGCATAGGCGAGGTAAATAATTAAATTATACCTCTCTAGGGCCATAAACAGCAGCAATCACTTTGGTATTACCCATCTCAAAAACGGCAGAACTGGTTTCAAAATGATTAGAATGAAATCACAACTAAATTTTTTAAAATTATGAAAAGTTTGAGAAGCAGAAAAAAATAAAAACCAAAAGATAAAAGTGACGTACCCATCTGCTTTGGACACAGAACCAATCTCTGCACGGATTTGTCGCATCTAGGATTGCAAAACAGAAAATGATTTATAGAAAAAGAATGAAAATTAAAAGAGTGAGAAGAAATAACCTCCATGGGTCGGCGACCATCCAAGCGAAGTCCTTCTGGGCTGACGTATTCCATCTTCAATCGCAAGATAAGATGTTGTTTTGTGTTACTTTACTCACTGCATCAAAATAAAATCGTCAAAAAGAGAACTCGGTGGATGTGAGCAGTGCCTCCACTTCGATGCAGCCTCACAACTCGGTGGACTCACGCAGAAAAAAAAAAGTGCAGGGCAAAGTTGATGCAATCCAAAAACACCATTGTTTTAGAAAATAATTTTTAACATAATAATATTAATGGTCCAGACATAATCGGGCAGGTTGTGTGTTGAAGTGGACTAGGCTTGGCAACGGGGCTGGTCGGAGGCAGGTTTTGCCTTCCCCGTCCCTGGCCCTTGCTGAGGGTGGGAAATTCACACCCATCCTCGCCCCCGTTGGGGATCGGGTTTCCACGCCCCGTCCCTGCCTCCCGTCCCAGACTATACAGTATGTATTTTTAGAAACTTTTTATCCTTTTTGAAAATGTGATAAAATTTTTATTACAAGTCTTTTTTTTTAAAAAAACGAAGAACTATAACTTGAAACAATAAGAAAAATTAAGAATAATTTCTAGCTATCTCCAAAAATAAATAAATCAAGAATCCAGAGATATAAATCATAGATATATAACTTGAAACAAAATGAAACCAATGTACAAACAGTGTATAAATATCATTGATAGAGTTTATAAAAAATCAAGAGAACATGAACCGTGTATCAAGCAGGCTTAAAGGTGTATCAAAATATCACATCCAATGAAGCCAACTACTAAATAAAAGACAAACAACAATTACCAAATAGCAAATGCATAAAAACACCACCCTGAGACTAGGAACAGCAGCAGCAAACGAGAATCCACCCAACTAATTGAGATCAGCACAATATAATATGGACCAGCTAGCATTAACAAAACATGGCCACAAAGAGACAAATATAGCAGCCTATCAAAGTAAACATTAACCACTCTGGATCCAATCAAAGTAACCAGGCAGCATACCCACATATACTTTCCGTTTCTGAGTTGAAACAAAGTAACCACTCTGGAACTAATCAGCAAAACACTAGAGCATGTAACAAGTATGGCTCTTAATCTGAGGCTCAAAGTATGCATACAGAACAAATTCTGTCTCCTTTAAAAAGGTACCATCACGGCCAGTGATCGTGCAATGCCTCAAGGCTTTAAGCTCAAGGTCCAACATTCTAAGATGCTCTGCCCTATAATGTCAATCCTTTTAACTTGTTTAGAAGAGATGCTTTAATTAAAAATATGTCGATAATTGATATAGAGTTGGAGACCTACTTTTGTTCAACACTGACATAATGAGGCTGCTTAGCCCTAAGTTTTTATTTGCAGACAAAGAAAGGGTATTCAATATAAAGATAAGAGAACTTTAGAATGGCTATGCACACTTTTCATTAGCCAGTGATAATTTTATAAAATAAAAATTATAATTATAATTTGTTACTAAAGCATGGATAAACAATTTGAAGCGCCAATAGCATTATCCATAAAAAAGGCTGCAACTCTGGATGAAGGTAGCAACACAGTACCCTCATTATGTACATCAAGGCTCGCAGCGTTTATCAGTGCAGACAAATAGGGATGGCAACGGGGCAGGGCGGGCACGGGTAGCACTCCCCCGCCCCCGCAGGGTGAAATCTGTGCCCGTCCCCGGCCGTGACCCGTGTGGGTATCCAGCAGGCAGGCAATTAACGGGTTTTGAAGATATATGCGGGTTTGTGGATATCCACGGATAATTTTATCCAGAAAAAAAAAATCATGTCCAAATCCTGTTTGCTTGAAAAATTGATGAAATATGCATAATTTCAATTAAAATAATCATGTCCAAACTTAAAACAGAATGTATAACTTAAAACAAATTATGCCCCAAACTCCTCTACATGTGGTGAGTACTGTGACAGAGTAACAATTATCCACTAGATAGGACTAATTCCAAGATGACAAGGAGCAAGAATTCAAACGAAGAAGTCTTCTAATATTGCTAGCCTGACAAACTCGTCTTCATGTATTGAACCTCATCTCACATAATTCAACACATGGGGCTATGGGAGTGACAAAATTGTTACTTAATATAAGAGGCTACATAAAGACAGAAAACAAGAGGTTTTACAATTGATGTAATCCAGTGAAGATAACAAGAGAATCAACAAAATATTTCATCCATTTAACTCATCATTTGCAGGTATATAATGGATCAAAAAGAATTTGAGAAAGAATCAATTTAATTGTATAAAATCCTATCCTAATAACAGAGAACAATAAAAAGAATATATATACCAAAGATGTTATAAAAAAAGAATTACAGACAGGCATCTTATGAGTGAAGTAACCTTGGGATCAAATGCAACTCAGTCCCTTCCACAGCCATCTTCATAACCACAAAATCCCTACACCCAACAGCACTCTTGAGCCAATTTGCAAAATCAAAACCCTGAATCTTATCCATATCACCCATATAGCTAAGCAAAGCAACACTAAAACCTAGGTTTAAGGAGCCAAAAAACTCTGTTCCGCGGTGGCTGTCCGGGTTTAAGGAGCAACGCGGTTGTTGTCAGGCTTCGAGAGGAAGCCACGCGGTGGCTGTCTGGCAGAGGAAGGAAGCCACGCGGTGGCTGAGAAGGGAAGAGGGACGCGGTGGGCTGTGGCAGGGAAGAGGGAAGAAGGAAGAGGGAAGAGGGAGAGGAAGCTTACCGTCAGGGAGGAGGCTCGACCGGCGAAGCTTCTGGTGGAGACCGACGAGACAGCGCGTGGCGGCGGCCTGAAGGTTGAAGGAGGGCAGGGAGCGGCGCTAATAGGGAGTGTGAAGTGTCGGCGCAAACATTTCCCTGATATGTTTGTGAATGGGCGCCTTCAATGTATCCAGCAAAAAACGGGGTGTAAGTTGCTCGTTTCTACGTTGAGGTGACGTTTGGAAGAGCTTATTTAAGCTCCTTTTGACTTATATAATGATATAAGCTCTTATGCAGTGTGTTTGGCAGAGCTTATAAAAATAACTTATGACATCCCATAAGGAGTTTTTGACTTATTTTCATAAGTCACTGGGAGAAGCTTATGGAATTATCGAGCTTATGCACTAAACATCCTCTCCATGTTTTTCACTATTCGAATCTTCTCATTCCCCTTTCTTTCTTTTTCTTTCTTTAAGCGCTTATGGCATAAGCTCTCATGCGATAAGGGTGGCGTTTGGAAGAGCTTATTTAAACTCCTTTTGACTTATCTGATGACATAAGCTCTTATGCAGTGTGTTTGACAGAGCTTATAAAAATAACTTATGTCATCCCATAAAGAGTTTTTGACTTATTTTCATAAGTCACTGGGAGAAGCTTATGGAATTATCATAAGAGCTTATGCACTAAACACCCTCTTCGTGTTTTTCACCATTCCAATCCTCTCATGTCCCTTTCTTTCTTTTTCTTTCTTTAAGCGCTTATGGCATAAGTTCTCATACGATAAGGTCTTATGTCATAAGCTCTCAATTAAGTTGTTTACCCAAACGCACCAAAGGTCTTATTTGACAAACTCTTAATTAAGTTGTTTACGCAAACGCACCCTGAATCCTGATAGTTGGATTTCAGATATTGGGTTTGTCTGAGAATTGGAAACCTGTGCAGCAGGTCATGATGTTGTTTTGAGGCGTTTGTTTCCAGCTTTGAAAATACATTTTCGGGATCATTGTCAGGTATTTGGTAAAACCGTAAAAGATGCTTGATTAACCTTTAAAATTACTGAAAATCTTTCTTGAAATTCCTAAAAATAATTTAAAAACATGTTTGGTTTATGATATATACTCTCGGGAATAATAGTTGTAATTATTAAAATATTCTTTCTATACAAAATATTACTTAAATATTAATTTTTTACAGCAATTGATAAAAAATAAAATGAAAAAAAGATTAGATTATCATACTTATTATATAAAATAATTTTTTAATGATTTTATTATTTTTTACATTTTTAATGCTTTTTTTTATAAATTATATGTCATTTATGGTAACGTAGTGTATAATATTAATTTCAAGATTAAAAATTCAAAAAAATTTATGTTTTTAAAATTTCTAATTTATTAATTATTGTGATTGTGATAGTGATAGTAACTTTGATACTTCTGTATTGGTGCACGGTGGATTAAATATTATAGGTAATTGATGCAAGTTGGATCAGTTATTACGGCAACATGGTGTAGTGAGGACTAGGAGAGACGTGGGGTTGTGGAGCTACCTGATAGCAGTTATATGGGCACTTTTGTATTTTTCCAAAGAAATATTGATGGGAATAAAAGGTAGATCTTGTTAATTATTGTTATTAGGTTATTGGTTAAGAAATTCAAAAATAAAAATATTTATTGGAAAGTGCAACTTTTAATTGTTCAATGATTTGAATATACTACTTTCCCATATAAATTTTTTATGTTTAGTTCCTTAATCAATATCTTAGGACACTGGTTGGCATTTTCCATAAAACATACCCATCTTTGGAGGTGGGAATAAGAAGGGACAAAAATATAAGCACTTTACTTTCCTGTGAATAATTTTTTCAAGTGAATGTTTTTGTAAAACTTGAAACAAACATGTGAATGTTTTGTTCCCACATTCATATTCTCTGGAATGACTTAACATATCTTGAAACCAACGCCCCTCTTGGTTATTTACAAATTAATCTTTAAACCTTCAATTATTTATTTAGTCAATCCATTATTATATGGATTGACTAAAGTTTTTTTTTTTGGCTAATCGATTTAAATATTGTTTATCTGAAAAATAAAAATTGTTTTCTTTTTTAATGTTTTTTATATTATTAAGTTTTAAAATTTTAATGATAATATAGCTAATATGACCCTTCTTCCTTCATCCTTTTCACCCTTCTTCTTCCTTCTTGAGATGGCGACGGTGGCGGTGGCAGGATGGTGCACGACGACGCGCTCTGAGATGGCAACTGCGACGTGAGGGTGGTCGAGCTCGGCAAGACTTCCCCTATTACCTGACACCATCGGCCACCCACCCCCGCCTCCTCGACCCTCGTCGACGCCTGGGTCGTCGTTACCGCCGGGCTCAACCACCGTCTCCCCTTCTCGAGATTCGCTACCTTTATAACAAAGTACACACCTTTTTGGTCAAAGAGGTTTCAGTTTACATCTGCTGTGAAGTTGGATTCTGATGCCACTTGATTAGATGTTTTGCCTTCTAGGGACTATGAGGGGCTCGTTGGACTTGAGGGGCATGAAAATTAAAGAATCTGGATGTGAAGGGTTGGGGGTGATATGATTTATGTCTTATTACTGGGAGATGTAATGAACTTCAAATGTAGGGTTAGGTACAAGAAGAAGGTCGATATGGATAAGCCTGTGGTGGCGGTGGCGGCGGCGAGAGGGGCTCGAAGGTGCAGAAGCACAAGGGAGAGGGGCTTGGGGATGGGTGGCCGACAGCTCGGGGAAGGGGGAAATCTTGCAAAAAGGGATTAAGGTTCCTGAAAAAATTTAATATAAAAAATATTAAAGTCATAATTTTATAATAATTTTTAATAATAATTTTAAATTTATTGAAATTAAAATAATTTAAAAATTAAGTAATTAGACCTGCCAACTTACTACAACAATCAAGAAGTGGGTTGTAAATTACACCCCACTCATGTTTGGTGCACATTAGAAGCACTCATGTTGTGAAGTGTGAACCTAGGTGGTGTTTGTTTTAAGTTATGTTAATATATTCCCAGAAATGTTAAGGTGAGAATGTAATATTCTCATGTTTGTTTGAAGTTATGAAAAAATATTCACAGGAAATAATTATTCCCACGAAAATAATATACCCATGTTTATACCATTTTTTATTCCCACCTCCAAGATTGCGTATGTTCTATTCCCAGCAATATTATTAGGGGTGAGCATCGGGCGGGTTCGGGTGGGGTTTGTCGGGTTCGGGCGGATTCGATGCAAGAAAAATGAAATCCGCTTCCGCCCATCTATATATCGGGTTGGTCGGGTGCCGGTTCGGTTCGGACCGTTTACAACGGATTCAGGATTTTTAAATTATTTTATTTTATTCCAAAAAAAAAAAAACAGCCCAACAAGCCTAATTAAAATTTAAGGCTTTTTGTCCAAGTAAGTACCCAAAAAAATAAAATAACAGAAGAGGGGAAAAACATATCTGAGATCCAGCCATTTTCTCCCCTTTTTTGCTACGCACAACCCTAGCTGTCGCCCATAGCTTCATGATCTTCTTCGAACCAGGAACGCTTGGTGGCGCTGAACGACAAGGATGATGGTGAAGTAATGAAGGAGACAAGGAGTGGCATGATGAGAAAGAAACAGACACCACAGCGGAACGTGCGACTGAGTAACGGGATCGAGACGGCGAGGTTCACTGCTGGATGTTCACGGGAAAGGGAGAAGACCACCGAACCTGCCACTCTCTCTGCTTCTTAGTTCGCCCCACATCCACAGTTCTTCTTCTTTCAATTTGTTGGCACCGCACTTGCAGATCTGGCTCCTGAGTTTATGTCCTATGGGTGGTGGACGCACAATCAGGAAAGTGGCGCGGCTGGTGCATTGAGTTTCACTTGTTTTCTTTTCAACCTGATTTTACTATGTTGTGACTTATCCTAATTATCTTCATCCTTTTTATCCTACCTATTATTGTTCCCCCGTAGCCCCGTTACAACCATTGCAAGTCCTTTTGATTCATGTTGTGCATGTGAATAAGAAAGTGGAGATGAGATTGACAATCAAACCTATGGTAATGCATCTTCCTAGAAGAAGTTTGGAGTGATCTCTTTGTCCTTAATCAGTTGAGTGATGGAAAGTTGAGTGACCTTATTTGTTGATTAGGAAGTGATTCTAGTTAAACTCAAGCTTCTAATTGTACTAGGTACTGATTGCTCATATTTGACTGATTTTCATCCTTGGCTTGACTGAATTCATTTGTTATGAAAGCCCTTTGATTTATGTCTTTGGAAGCTGAAGTTAATCCCGAGTTTAATGTTATTTCTTTGCTTGAGGACAAGCAAAACTCAAGTGTAGGTGGTTTGATAACATAATTTTATATAGCTTAAAACCATGTCCTCATTGCAATTATTCATTGATTTTTGGCTATTAAAGAGATGGATTCTCATAACTTTGATTACTTTTGCAGATTATTAAGAGTGGACTAAGTTGGAGTATAATTGGAGGAAAAATGGTATTTTTGGAGCTTAAAAACGGGGTGAATCAAGAGTTGGGGCATGAGACACAGCTGTGTGTCCTGATAGACACAGCTGTGTCTCCAAAAAAGTGGACGTTTCTCTGTCATGGAGTTCGACATAGCTGTGTCTCCATATAAACAGAGTTGTGTCTAATTGTCGCATACGCTGTTCTTCCGAGAGACACAGTTGTGTCTCCTAATAGACACAGCTGTGTCTAGTCCCTGGAGCATGGTTTTGCCAAGAGACACAGTTGTGTCCCCCAATAGACACAGCAGTGTCTATTCTGTTTGTTTTGAAAATATCAGTTTACTCTTTTTATTTTAGTTTTAAATAGGGTTAGAACCTATGTTTTAGGGGACGATCTTTTGGAGAGGGGGTGACGGCTAAAACACTGTTTTTGGGGGTTTTCGCTATTTTGGAGAGTTCTTCCAAATCTTTGGAGCGATTCAAGAGCAAGGCAAGGTGCTTGAAGAATCAGAGTGGAGATTACTACTGTAAAAGGGGTTCTTTTTCCCTGTTTCTTCATGTACCTTTATTTGGATTTGGTGCTCTTTTATTCTATGGATAGCTAAATACCATTACTAGGGTTATGGCGGATCTTGCTACTTGAAACTCTTTTCCTAATTTAATATGATTTCATGATTTTGCTTTCATATAGATTATTCTATTGCTTTAATTCATGTTAAGTTTTGATCACTCTTGGCGTGTTTGAGTTGATTGATTGATTGGCGGTCGTACCGCAATTAATTGACAGACATATAGAATAATCGATGTTAGGATTATTGCATGATCAAACTTTAATCCTAGTATTTCAATCAGGTTAATCAATTAGATTAGTCAACCTCTCCATGCTTTACGCTTTCTCATGATTTGAATTTCTTACATGACCAAATAGGAAATTAATTCGGGGAAAATATTATTAATAGCGAATGACCAAACGTATTAATAGAATTCGTTGAGGGATTGATATATGTTGCTTAATTAAAAAATCATAAAGAATTAGCAATTGGGATTTAAAAGTGCAAGTGAAACCTTGACCCTAGGCTTTCTCATAATTGAATCCTCCTTTCTGTATATATGTGTTCTTGCTTGAGAACTCTTGTCTTTGTTGTTCCTTTCTAAAATTCATCATTTCACCAATTTGATTTGTCTAAATAACATAAGAATTTCTCTCGTTTGGTAATTATTAATTAATCCCTGTGGGTACGATATCTGGAACTCAAATTCCTTTATTACTATTGCGACAGGGTGCACTTGTCCTAAATGTGTTCTGCACGCAACAAGTTTTTGGCGCCGTTGTCGGGGATTTATTTAGTAATATCAGATAAAAGAGATTCTAGTTAATTTAGACGCCATTTTTAAAAAAAAACTATTATTGTTTTTCCTGTGATTCTTGTATGCTAACACGTTCTCAATCTCCTGACTTGCAGTATAATCCTGAAATAGAAAGAATCGCACGAAGCAATCGGAAGCAAGCTAGAGAAAGGAGAAACATGGCTGAGCGAAGGACATTAGGAGATTATTTCACACCCACTACTGAATTAACAGATAGCATTGCTAATCCGGCTGTGGAGGCCAATAATTTTGAGATTAAGCCAGCCTTGATCTCCATGATTCAGGCTTCTGTGCAATTTGGGGGGTCACCTTCTGAAGACCCCAATGCTCACTTGAAGAAATTTTTGAGGACCACAGAGACTGTCAAGTTCAATGGTGTTTCCACGGATGCTATCAGGTTGAGGTTGTTTCCATTCTCTTTGACAGACAGAGCCATTTTATGGTTGTCTTCTCTACCGGGAGGTTCAATCATTATGTGGGTTCAATTGACTCGCAAGTTCTTGGCTAAATATTTTCCTCCTTCGAAGTCTGCCAAGTTTAGAGCTGATGTTACGAACTTTGCACAATATGAGCATGAGTCTTTGTATGAAGCTTGGGAGCACTTTCAAGATTTGATTAGGAGATGCCCACATCATGGTTTTCCGGTATGGCAACAGATTCAGATGTTTTATAATGGACTTTCTTCTCAGAATAGATCCAGTATCGATGCTGCATGTGGAGGAAGTATTTGTAAGAAAACTCGTGAAGATGCTTTGATTGAAGAGATGGCTGCCAATAATTATCAGTGGCCATCAGGTGATAGACATGTAGTCAAGAGGCCGACTGGAGTTTATCAAGTGGAATCAAGTGCAGCTCTGGAGATTAAATTGGAAGCTATCACTAAGAAATTGGAGACGTTGATGCAAGCACAGACACAATCCATACCTGCATCTCTTGTTCCTTGTGATCATTGCGGAATGGTAGGACATGAGAGCATAGACTGCCAAGTAGGTAATCCTTTTGCCCAACCAGCTGAGGAGGCTAAGTATGTTGGCAATTCCAACTGGAATCAGAATGATCCATTTAGTTCTACTTATAATCCTGGTTGGAGGAACCATCCCAACTTCTCTTATGGAGGTCAACAGAAGAACCAAAATCAGAATCAGGGCCAATATCAGAATGTCTATAGACCACCATATTTGCAAAATCAAGGTCCTAGACAAGAAGATAGAAAGTCGAGTCTTGAAGACACAATGATGAAGTTCATACAGAAGACTGATGGTAGAATTCAAACATTGGAAAATCAGAAGTCTACTCTTGCAACATTAATGTCTCAAAGGGTGCTAGGTACACTACCCACTCAAACTGAACCTAATCCAAAGGAGCAAGCTAAAGCTATCACCCTTAGGAGTGGCAAAGAGTTAAGTGCAGCACCTCAAAAGGAAGAACAAGTGGTTGCAAAATAAAAGAAAGCTCTTATTGAAGGGAGCACTTCTGAAGAGGGTGAAAAAGGTAAGGTTGCACTACTACAGAAAAGGGCTTCAGTAGCGCTTTTTTTTGGCCTTTAGTAGCGCTTCGAAGCGCTATCTATTCACCCGCTACTGAAGGTGGGAGAGATTCAGTAGCGCTTAAAAAAGCGCTACTGAAAGTAGGAATAGGTAGCGCTTCCTTGAGAAAGCGCTGTCTAAAGACAATCTATTACATACTTTAGACAGCGCTTTCTCAAGAAAGCGCTGTCTATTTGTCACTTTAGGCAACGTTTTTTCAAGAAAGCGCTACTGAAAGTAGGAATAGGTAGCGCTTCCTTGAGAAAGCGCTGTCTAAAGACAATCTATTACATACTTTAGGTAGCGCTTCCTTGAGAAAGCGCTACCTATACCCCCTTTTTTTTCCTTCATTATTCACTGTTTTTCTACATTTCCCACCTGCACAACCATCCCTCATCAATTCACAGTAACACTACATTTAGGTACATCACACGCATACACATATATAATTAATGTACAAAGCTTACATATTGGTAAGCATATATATATATATATATATATATAAACCAAACCAAATATCAAAATCATGCATAAATAACCAATTAATTAAGTAATATACTTTAACACAATTCACAGTAAAAATTTGAATGGACCCCAACAAAAAAAAAAAAAAAGAGCTCTCTTTTTTCTATATTCCGCAGCTCTACAATACAATGGCCAAGTCCAAGAATAATGCTAAGAAGCTAATACATTGGCTACATAATATTGCTGTCATTCCTCAAGTAGAGTTTTTGTCATTGCTGGAATTGCTGGAGAACGGTAGTCCTCATTGTTTCGGTTCATTGCTCGGACTGGCTCCGGGATGTTGACAGTCCCTGGAACAATGAGATGGTTTCTTCCGGGTCCATAAACATAATCCATCTTCACCTGCTTGAAATTTCAATCTCTGAGTTGAAGCTGTTCTTGCCTTTTCCCGTCAATGAATCACCTATATAAAATCAATTGTAAAGCAAGGTGTTAATAATTTTTTGAATCGTTGGTCACTAAAACCAAAAAACTTAAGCTGCGCGCATGAAAGTAAGTCATAACTTACTGTTTGGTGGACTCAGTGCATTACATTTCTTTGTGTGTTTCTGCCTTGTTTTCACTTTCGGGTAGGACTTTTGGTTGGCTATGTTATTATGGTTGTGCACTTTCTACTTGGTTCCGCAACTAAGAACATGTTGGTCCTGCATTCATGTTGTTGGGGCTGCATTCATGTTGTTGTTTGGCAACTCACCTGAAAGCCCCAGCAAATGCCAGAGTAGTATATTCTCCCAGGCCTAAACCACATGTAACATCAACATCAACACCATTAAAGGAAGAAACTGATCCCTTCACACAATGTAACTGGAGTGTATTATTATGCCTCACATTACATATATACATGCAAAATGGTAGTACATATAAAGGGTATTGGACAAGAATGCATTATAAGATAGAACTTTGATAAGTGGAATAAAATGAATCCAAGTATGGCAACTCAATCCACACCTTTTATTTGACAAAGAGACTTAGTGTTAATCTAGTGTTCATTTCTGAATATGTCCTCACATGAAAATATATACTATTGGTTGAAGAAAGCTAGTAGAAAACGCCAACCAAAATAAGTATAGACCATATCAGATGAGAAGGTAGAACAACTTTCTGTGGCCAATTGATTCGATAATGCAAAATAATAAACCAAGGATAGATACAGCCAAAGATGCAGCATACCTTCAATTTTTGACAAGAAATGCAAATGCAAATGCAAAATAAATAAATGAATTTCAGTTTTAAGTTTGAAGTATAACACTATCTATTTTCTGAATATTATGTCAATACCTTAACAAGTTGAGGCCCCACCCGTTACTCAACTGACTTGGCAAAATCATTTCAGTGAGTAAGAAAGGAATTTGAACTTTTTATTATACTACTGATGCCCTACTAATAAGTTCTTAGTGCCACCACTTCCTTGCAAAATAACTTAGATTGACAGAGACCTTAGTATGGTGTAATTTTGGTTTAATTGTTGGGGGGGAAATTTTAAGCAATGTATAAAGGGTATATATATGGGTTACAAATCAAGTATACAAGTACTACCAAGGAAGATCTCAAAGATACAAAAGGCTCAAATAAATAAAAATAAAAAAAAGGAATACAATGTTGGATATTACCCTTTGATAAGCCCGTTCCTGCCATTGTAAAAATGCTTCTCTTTCTGATCCTAGAAACAGAAAAGTAACACATCCATCAGTCAGCTGAGAAAATCATACAATTTTTCTTTTTAATATCTCATTTAGACTTGAAGTAATTGAGCCCTGCATATATAACCTTCTTAGGATTTGATAAGTGATTTGTAGAAATAGCTACCTAAATGCACTAACCTTAGAAATCACTACATTGCATATATAAAATAAGTGTAGTGATTTCTACTCTATTCAGCAAGCAATAAAAAGATATATATAATAAAATTGGGAGGGGAAAATGACTAATCAAAATAACAATAGAATCAAGATAAATTGAAATAGTTGGTCTCTCAAACATCAATTATTGTAATATTGCCTTGTTTTTGAAAATAAAATCGTCTAACAAGACTAAGTTATCAATTGAAACTCTAATGCTTTCACATTTATCTCTAACAGTGTATGAGAAACTTTGTTCAAATCAACTGATTGTTGTGAAAGTAAAATTGAAGAGTGTTACTTGGGTGAGTAGCCATGAGGAAAGTAAGAACTTGAAACATTGATGCACGATTCTAGGATGATTCAGGTTCTGCTATGCTACACCAGTGAGGGAGAAGGCAGGAAAGCCATCTGTTTTTACTCAAATGGGATGCCTCCTTCTACTTCCTTTGTTACCTAATCCTCTTGATTGGAAAGGTACATGCATGACAATGAATTAATTAATAGATTGGAAAGAAATTACACCTTTTTTAAGAGGCATTTCATTTGCCTGTTGTTGTGAACTGCCAAATCTACTTGGTGGGCCCATTAATTGCGATGTTGGTTTCTTTGCAGATATTTCCAGTTGAGAAATTTTTGAAAGTGATGAGACAGGCTGCTGCATGGAGTGCACATCAGCAGAATGTTTCTCTTGATGATGCCAAGAAACATCTGCAATAAGGAAGTATCACAAAGGTTTTCAGTTCAAAGCTTCAACTTGTCTCCAACTTTGATAGAAACGGACAGTTTCTACTCTGTCTCCAACTTTGATCTACCAAAAAAAAAACAAAAAGAGGAAAACAGGACAATCAAAATCATTACTAAGAAATAATAGTTCTTAGTATACATTTGTAGACAACAAAAAAGTTACCTCCACCATCACACTAGTGTCCCAAGCATCTTGGTATTGGTCATAACGCGGTGACACTGTCATAACACGGTGCCCATTTCCCTAAATGAATTTGCATAAACCTATGTCAAGATATATAACAATGATGAAAGTAAAAATGTGTTTGGGTCTTTAGCCTCTTAATTTTGGGTCCAAAATATTATTGAACTATTTATCCTAAACAGAATAAGCATATGGATCACTTATACCAATTAGTTACTTACAACCAATCATTGTAAGCATATGGATCACTTATACCAATTAGTCACTTATAAGCATATGGATCACTTATACCAATTAGCATCTAGATTTGAAAAACTAAGTCAACATATATACCAAGTGAATAGAAAAACCAAATTGTCTTGGCTAGTAACACTAAATAATATAATGGTTAGAATGCAAAGCTAACAACAACATTTAAAGCAAAGTTGGTAAGAACTAAATTAATAAATGGACATTCTAAGGGAACATCAACACACAAAATACGCAGAAGTAAAAATATTATGTACATACCCAAAAAAATCTAAGAGGAGATTGATAGTCATAACATGTAGCAGATTTTTACCTGCAAGCAGTAAGAAAATAGCCACAAAAAAAAAAGTAAAAGAGGAGATTGATAGTCATAACATGTAGCAGATTTGTATGTCATTGTTGAACTTCTATTAAAGCTTTTCTTCATGTAGCCTACTCCCAGGTTTCTTAACACAACAAAACCACTCCAAAGGGTACTCAAAAAACAGATAAATATTTCAACTATTACCCAAAAGCATACACTTACTCACACACATAGAAAACAACAGTTTCTCAGCTGAAAACCAAAAGGGTATCCACAAAACTGAATCATGTTTCAAATGGGTCACTCTATACACAATTTCACATACATATATACCCACGTACATGCATACCCAGAATACCCAGAAGAAATTAACATTGAATAATCACAAGAACAATGAAACAAAGTCGAGGAATGAACCTGCAAGGACGAAATCAGTGCAGTGTCCAGAATTTGTTCACATTCTTCTCAAACCAGAGGTGAAATCAGAGTTTATTCATGAACTTCTCCAAAACTGCGTAAGAAAACAAGGTGAAGAAGAGCATGAAATCGTAATGAAGAAATAAAAGAAGAAATAAGCATTGAATAATCACAAGAACAATGAAACAAGTTCAATAATCACAGAATGAACCTGCATGGAATAATGAGAAGAAGAAGAGAAGAGAGAACAACAAAAAATGTTCTGAGAGAAGAAGAGAGATACGCTATACAAAGGAGAAATTTCTGAATTAGAAGAACAAAGGGTTTGTTCCTAGCCCCAGCCGTCGCGTGCCGCCGCCGCGAGGCGCCGTCTCACTCAGAACAAAACCGACTTCCCGAGCCACCACCGCCGTACCCCCTACCGCGACACCGCGAGAGAGACACAGCCGTCCCGAGCCAGCACCGCCGTGTGTTTGTAGTGGCTTACTCCGAAAGATAGATCCACGCGAGTTTAGATTCGCATCACAGATCCAGATCCGGTTTCCCCATCCGCCAGTACCTCCGTCGCTAGCAGCACTGCCGTTCTGAGCCAAGACCGCCGCATTGAACTCGGACCGCCGCTGTCCCTACCCCTGGTCGACAATAACCTTCGTGCAAAAGTCGAAGAGGGAAGGAGCGAGGGAGTCACAGAGTGAGAGAAGAGGGAAGGGTCTGAGAAAGAGTCGCGCGAGGGTTTGAGTAGAGTCGCGCGAGAAGATGTGAGGGAAATATTTAGTAAAAGGGGATAGATAGCGCTTCTTTGAAAAAGCGCTATCTATTCACTTACCTATAGTAGCGTTTTTTGAGGACTCTTACTTATAGTAGCATTTCCTCAAGAAAACGCTATCTATTCCTATCAATCTACATTCAATAGCGCTTCCTTAAAGAAGCGTTGTCTTAGAATAAGGAATAGATAGCGCTCTCTTAAGGAAGCGCTATTAAAAACCTTCCACCTATTTTTCAGTAGCGTTTTTCATTGAAGCGCTACTGAAAGTGTGCTACTAAAACCCTTTTTTGTAGTAGTGTTGATCATGAGCCAAAAAAGGTAAACATCCCTTTCCCTCAAAGGTTAAAAGATGAACATCATGATAAGCAATTTGCTAGATTTATAGAAATTTTTAGAAAATTTCATATAAATATTCCATTTGTTGAAGCTATATCTCAAATGCCCAAATATGCAAAATTTTTGAAAGAAATAATTTCTAATAAAAGGAAATTAGAGGGCTTTGAGTTGGTGAGGTTGAATGAGGAATGCTCTGCTATTCTTCTTAAGAAACTACCACCTAAATTGAAAGATCCAGGGAGTTTTACTATTCCTTGTTCCATTGGTAATTCTTATTTTGAAAAAGCATTATGTGATTTGGGTGCCATTATAAATCTAATGCCTTTCTCTGCCTTTAGAAAACTTGGCATGCAGGAACCTTAGCCCACTAACATCTCCTTGCAGTTAGCAGACAGATCCATCACTCACCCAAGTGGTATCGTGGAAGATGTTTTGGTTAAAGTCGACAAATTTGTTTTCCCTGCAGACTTTGTTGTTTTGGACATGGAAGAAGATGAGGAGGTCCCAATTATTTTGGGAAGACCTTTCTTAGCAACAGGGAAGACGTTAACTGATGTCCAACAAGGGAAGTTGACTTTACGCTTTGGTGATGAAGAAGTTGTTTTTAAAGTCTTTAATTATATTAAAAAACCTTCTTCTTTTGCTTCCTGTAATTTTATTCAGGATGTTGATGTCACTGATGTGGTTGTTTCTAGCAATTTTCAGGATCTAAGGATAGAGGATGCTCTGGAGAAAATTCTTACTATAGAGGATCATGATATATTGGTGGGCAATGAAGATTGTGAGATTTTGTTATATCTTGGAGCTCATCAATTGCAGGGAAAATGGAGAGATCGTCGGTTTGAGGAGTTGGAAAAGGGAAATGCTCCAAAGCCCAAGCCTTTGATTGAAGAAGCCCTCGAGCTTGAATTAAAACCTCTCCCCTCAAATCTTAAATATGCATTTTTGCAACCTCCTTCTTCTTTGCCAGTGATTATCTCCGCTGCTTTGACAGGTACCATGGAGGAACAACTCGTGAGAGTTTTGAGGGATAACATGGAAGCTTTTGGGTGGACAATTCATGACATTAAGGGTATTAGTCCCGTCATTTGCACTCATAGGATTTATATGGAGGATGATTATGAGCCTCGAGCACTACCTCAGCGCCGCCTCAACCCGAACATGAAGGAGGTGGTTAAAAAGGAAGTGATCAAACTTCTTGATGCAGGTATTATCTATGCTATTTCTGACAGTAAATGGGTAAGTCCTGTTCAATGTGTTCCTAAAAAGGGAGGTACCACTATCATGGAAAATGATAATAATGAACTCATAGCGATAAGGAAAACAACGGGGTGGCGCATGTGCATTGATTATAGAAAATTAAATGAAGCCACTAGAAAAGATCATTTTCCTTTACCTTTTGTTGACCAGATGCTTGAAAAATTAGCAGGGCACGAATATTATTGTTGTTTAGATGGGTACTCTGGTTATATGCAAATACCAGTGGCTTTACAAGATCAAGAGAAAACAACTTTTACTTGCCCATATGGTACTTTTGCATATAAAAGGATGTCATTTGGTTTATGCAATGCCCCTGCCACTTTCCAAAGATGCATGATGGAAATTTTTTTCTGATTTAATTGAGGAATGCATCGAAATTTTCATGGATGATTTTTCTGTCTTCGGTTCCTCATTTGATAATTGTTTTCATAATTTAAATCTGGTGTTGAAAAGATGCAGGGACACTAATTTGGTGCTAAATTTGGAAAAATGTCAATTCATGGTGCAATAGTGTATTATTTTGGGGCACAAGGTATCCACCAATGGTATTGAGGTAGACCCTGCTAAGGTAGAGGTGATTGTAAAATTACCTCCACCGAATTCTGTGAAGGCAGTGCGTAGTTTTTTGGGACATGCAGGTTTTTACAGGAGATTTGTTAAAGATTTTTCTAAAATTGCTAAGCCCATGACAGACCTTTTGGTTAAAGATGCCACTTTTGATTTTTCTGATTTGTGCTTAAAGGCATTTAATTTACTAAAAGAAAAATTAGTTAGTGCCCCTATTGTTGTGGCCCCTGATTGGACTCTTCCTTTTGAGTTAATGTGTGATGCCAGTGATATTGCTGTGGGGGCAGTTTGATGTCACGTCGCGCGGGTTGCGTGGCGCTCGTGCGATTCCGGCAAGTGTACCGGATTGCCGTCAAGTAATAAAAGATATCGAACCCACAGAGACTGTGTTCTCGAATCGCAATCGGTTTTCGAATCGATTAGTTCTGGACAGTTTTAAAGAGTTTTGAAATTGGTTTGAATTTGAATTTAAGAGATAAATGAGCAGAGAACAATTAAAACAGAAAACAAATCTTTTTGGGGTTTTCGATTTAAACGGATTCCTAGGGATTTGGGTTACCTTTGAGGCCGTTTATGTTGCTAACAGATTTACCTTTGTTGATTACCGAAATTGCCTTGAAGGCGAGTTTATCCTCTGATAGCTTAAGCTCCCTCTCGGGTTACAAAAGCCGTGCCCAATTGACCCGACCCCTACTCTCGTGGTAGTCGATCCCAGATTGGACCCTTTGCGTTCCGTGACAACTCGTTGCTCCTCGAGGGACGGCTTCTAACTCTCGTGATTTCAGTCCCAAGTCTGACTTCTATAGGTCCGACACCCAAGTTCACCGCTAGGTTCCTCCTTGAAATGTCTAAGTCATGCAAATAACCTAAGTTCACCGCTAGGTTCCTCCTTGGATCATCCACATCTCACAAACTAGTGGCTGCCGGGCTTTACGAGTGAAACACCCTAGAAATCCTTAGTTCACCGCTAGGTTCCTCCTTAGAACGTCTATGTCACGCAAATAACGGTTGCCGAAATTTATGAGTGATTTACACACTAGAAATCAGATCTAAAGCAAATCGTAATTAACAAAGAGTTTACATCAAATTTACATCATAAACAAACTTGGGCAGAGCCCTAATCCCTAGAAACTATGCTACTACTCACGTCTTGCCATGGAGATGACAAGCATGATTACAAATAGCATGAAAATACAAAAATCAGAGAAGAGAAGAGAAGAGGAGAAGAGGAGAAGAGAGATCTAAGCCTAGAGTGGTAGCCCCCCAATGTGTTGTGTTGTCTCTGTCCTCCGTTTCTGATGCCTTGGTCCATATTTATAGAAATGGGGAAGTTAGAGTCCCAAACCAACTCAAAATCTGATCTATTTCGGTTTCTTCAGGTCCAAGTAATGCGCGTCACGGCCGTGATGGCCATCACGGCCAGGCCGTGACGGTCTCTGCCTCTGCCAATTCTGGAAAATTCAATTTCTCGCGACGCGAGATATGTCTCGCGACGCGAGCCCTCAGCTTCATGGCCCGTGAAGAATATCACGGCTAGGCCGTGATGTGCTCTGACTTGTGGTGGTTTTGGGTCACGGCCGTGATGGCTATCACGGCCAGGCCGTGACAGACTCTGACTTCAGCCTTTCTTCTTTTTCAGTTTTTGCTCGATCATGGCCGTGATGGGCATCACGGCTAGGCCGTGATGGGCTCTGTTTGGCTCATTTTCTTCAGTTTTAAAGCTCCATCTTCATTCAAACTTCATCATGGTTGATCTTGAGCAATTTACCCTTGATATCTGCAAAACAACACACGAAAACCGCCTTACCCGTTCCAAAGGAAAATTAACCTAAAATCTAATAAAAATATGCCTAAACTACATGAAAATGCATGCAAAATGATAGACAAAGATGATGTGGAATCACACTCATCAAATCACCCCAAGCTTAAAACTTTGCTTGTCCTCAAGCAATTACTCAGGCCATAAGATATAAATCATTCAAAGCATGGATAGTGAACTAAGAACCCTAGAAGCTAATCCAAGTGATAGGCATTTTTAATAAGAACTCAAGAGATAATCAAGTTCAAGTCCAATTAGAAGCTTAGGTTCTTCAAGTTCATGTCCTCACTGATTTGGGCACTCATCTCACCTCACTCAAGTGTTTTAGGGTTTATTGACAATTCACTCCATTTCCTCAAGGAAAGTATTTTACCATAGGCTTGACTATTAACCAAATCTCCACTTTATTAATGAAAACACTTAAGAATCAAGAGGTCTTTTCCTTTGGTTGTAATGTGGCCATGGGATTTATGTTAGGTGGGAAAATCATGGAAAAGGGAATTTCAAGAAGGCTAGACAGATTATCAAACATTACAAAGCATGATACCTTCTAAAATACCTTTTGAGGGCTTTGATTTACTTTTTCCACCTTTCTTCTTTTTTTTTTTCTTTTTTTTTTCTTTTTTCATTTCTCACTTTCTTTGTCATCTCCTTCTCCATTTTTTTTCTGTTTATTTCATTTTTATTTGTTTGGAGAAGGGGAGATTTATAGCTCAAGAGAAATATTTTCATCCCATTCTTTTTCCAACTACCATTTTGCCCTTTTGTAATACTTTAAAAGGTGCCATACCAAGCATTATTCATCAAATTAATTCATGGTACCAAGAAAAGTATTTTTATCTTTAGGCTCAAAATTGGGCAACTAAGGGGTAGCATTTATCATTCAAAGCTCGGGAGGCCGGAAAAATACCTAGTGCCTCAATCATTTCCAAAAATGTTTTCAGAAATTTTTAATTTTTGAAATGGTTTCAAGTCAAGTTCTAGAAAATACAGTCCATGAGGAATTAAATCACTCTATCACAAGAAATGGGGTAGATTTAGTGAATACCCCCTTTTGGCTCAAAATCTTACATTTAGTAGTTCAAAAATCAGTGAGGTACACAAGTTTAAGGAACCACATGCTAATTATCAACTATCAAATGACTATCTCAAGAATTTTTATTTTTAGCCATATCACAAGAATAATGAAAAATTGGGTTCAAAATTCACTATCTCAATTCATTTGGCTCCAAGTTCTCACAATCGGATGCATGTTCTAAGTGAGGGGCAATCTATAGAATGTGATTATACCAATCTATGCCTATGAGAATGCAATATGAATGCAACAATGCAAATGCAAAAATAAATACCCCTACCCCAAGCTTGATTACTTACATTGTTTCCAATGTAAATAATCAAGTCGGAGAGAGGAGAAAAATGGAACAACTTACCGAGTCGGTAGCGGGTGTTGGCTTCACATTCCAGTCAAAACTTGGGCAGAAATTTCATCACGGCCGTGAGGCTCATCACGGGTAGGCCGTGATCGTTTCTGGTCCTCAGGAGTTGCCCTGTCACGGTCGTGGTCTACATCACGGCTAGGCCGTGATGCTCTCTGATCTTGGCATCCTACTCATCACGCCCGTGATGGTTGTCACGGCTAGGCCGTGATCCTTACTGTGCTCTTGTTTATTTCATCACGACCGTGACCACTGTCACGGCCAGGGCGTGATGGCCTCTGACTTTATCTTTTTTATGCTCTTCTTCTCTTTCTCAACCTGAAAACACTAGACAAACCTATTAATGATATTTTTGCCTCTTGATCTTCTCAAATTATTCAAGAGGTGAATGCAAAAACAAAAGGAAAAAGGGAAGAAAACTTGGGTTGCCTCCCAAGAAGCGCTTATTTATGGTCTTAAGCTTGACCAAACTCCCTTCAGTCAACCGGGGTCGGCTGGGCGTAGAAGTGCAGGCACACTTCTCTTCCATGGAGCTCCTTCAAATAGCCGTTTCTGCTCATACGGCCAGTAACGCTTCCGCTTTGCTCTTTTCTCTCGGAGCTTCCTAGCCTTCCTTTCTTCCAGCGGAAGTTTTGTTTCTGCATGGACAGCAATTCCAACTTCACCACTGCTGGGTGCATTATCTACCTTGCATATCTTTGGAGTTGCTTCCATGCTCAGTTCTTCTTTTACCACTGGAGACGTTGTATCAATTCTGCACACATGGCTCTCAAAAGGAAGGTTGTTATAAGAGTTAGTCAATTGAAAATCGATCCTACCTTCCTCTACAGTTAGAGAGAGCTTCCCATTCCTTACGTCTATTACTGCTCCAGCAGTTGCCAAGAATGGCCTTCCTAAAATGATGGGGAATTCAGAATTCCCTTTCATATCCAATACCAGGAAGTCGGTAGGGATGAAGAATTTCCCTACCTTCACAGGGACATTCTCTAGTATGCCTAGAGGAGTCCTAGTTGAGCCGTCCGCAAATTGTAAGGAGAATTTGAACGGTCTCAACTCTTTACTGTCCAACCTTTCCATGATAGTGATGGGCATCAAGCTTGCACTAGCCCCTAAGTCACACAAGGCTCGGTCTATTTGCACTTTTTCAATCGAGCAAGCGATGGAGAAACTACCTGGGTCTTTCAGTTTAGTAGGCATTTTAGTCTCTACATCTACTTGCTTTTTGCTGACCAACCTCTGTGGGAAAGGTATCGGGGGTTGGTATGGTGGTGGAGGGACATATTTTGGTTCTGGCTCTTCCTTTTCGCTCGTGTCCTCCTCCAGTTCCACGTCCATTTCAGCTACCCCCACCCCAAGCTTATCATCCCTCAAGTGTATGACATTGCAATGCTCATTGGGATTTGCTTCGGGTTGCCCCGGGAATGTACCCTTAGGTCTCGAGTACGTGATGGCTTGTTGGGCAATCTGGGTTTCTAGCATCTTGTTATGAGTTGCTAAGTTGTCTACCTTAGATGCTAGATCCTTTATTGCCTCACTCACTGCCCTTCCTTGTTGTCTAAACTCCTCATTCTGTTTTGTCTGAGTTTCGACAAAACTTTCAAATAAAGTCTCGAGTTTAGATTTTTGTACCTGAGGATACCCCGGTGCTGTTCTCTTATTACCTTGACCCTCTTGGAACTCATGGTTGAGCGTGTTGCTGTAGTTGCCGTAGGAGAGGTAAGGGTTGTTTCTTCTTTGGTTGTAGGGATTTGGGGGAGCATAGTTGGGCAGCTTCGGGTTCGTATCATAGTAGTTGTTACAAGAGTTCACTTGCTCACCCGAAGCACTGGATCCATGTGGGCATTCCATCATGTCATGTCCCTGCATTCCACAAATCTCACAAACAAGGTTAGTAGCACCTAATGCACTCACATTAGCTATTTCAATCTTATCTAATCGTTTATTAAGTGAGTCAAATTTAGACAAAATCAGATCAATGCTACTTACTTCAAACTTACCCCCCGAAATCTTGTTCGGGTTATTACCTCTTTCGGATCCCCATTGGTGGTAGTTGGTGGCGACATTCTCGATGATGTTGAATGCCTCAGTGAGAGGCCTATTCATAAACGCTCCACCGGCTGCAGAATCTAGTGACACCTTCGAAGAGTAGTCTAATCCGTTATAGAAGGTGTGCACTATTAACCACCTCTCGAGTCCGTGATGTGGGCACGACTCCAGCAGTCCCTTGTAACGATCCCAAGCTTCCGATAATGATTCTCCGTCTTTTTGGAAGAAGCCGGTGATCTGGGTTCTTATGTAGGCCGTCTTGGATGGAGGGAAGAATTTCTCCAAGAACGCCTGCTCCAATTGGTCCCAAGTGGTCAAAGTGTTAGCGGGGATTTGCTTTAGCCAGGCCTTTGCCTTTCCAGTGAGAGATGAGGGGAACAATCTCAAACTTACAACATCGACTGAGGCTCCATGAATCCGGATTGCATCGGTGAACTCTAAAAATGTCTCTATGTGATCGGTTGGGTCCTCCGAAGGCAATCCTCCGAATTGATGTTGCCTAATCATGTTGATTAGCATGGGCGGTATGGTATAGTTTTCCGCCTCAATCTCTGGCCTTGCAATCCCAGTTCGCAAGCCTCTCGCATTTGGGGCTGCGTAATCCTTCAAAGGTTTTGTATCCGGTTGATTCGCCATGAGTGGAACGGGACTCAACCTTTCTTCCTCTCTTAGTAGTCTTCTACGTCTGTGGAAGGTCCTCTCGATCTCCGGATCAATCTCACTAAGGCTCCCAAGACTTAGGGATCTTTGCATAAACACACAGAGAGATGGATACAATGGAAGGAAAAGAAATTTTTGATTTTTTTTTTTAAAATTTCAGAAATAAAAATCAAATAAAAAGAAAAGGTCCAGAAAAATCAATTCAAAATTTGAATTGAGATTCGAAAAGGCACAGTCCCCGGCAACGGCGCCAAAAACTTGATGTCACGTCGCGCGGGTTGCGCGGCGCTCGTGCGATTCCGGCAAGTGTACCGGATTGCCGTCAAGTAATAAAAGATATCGAACTCACAGAGACTGTGTTCTCGAATCGCAATCGGTTTTCGAATCGATTAGTTCTGGACAGTTTTAAAGAGTTTTGAAATTGGTTTGAATTTGAATTTAAGAGATAAATGAGCAGAGAACAATTAAAACAGAAAACAAATCTTTTTGGGGTTTTCGATTTAAACGGATTCCTAGGGATTTGGGTTACCTTTGAGGCCGTTTATGTTGCTAACAGATTTACCTTTGTTGATTACCGAAATTGCCTTGAAGGCGAGTTTATCCTCTGATAGCTTAAGCTCCCTCTCGGGTTACAAAAGCCGTGCCCAATTGACCCGACCCTACTACTCGTGGTAGTCGATCCCAGATTGGACCCTTTGCGTTCCGTGACAACTCGTTGCTCCTCGAGGGACGGCTTCTAACTCTCGTGATTTCAGTCCCAAGTCTGACTTCTATAGGTCCGACACCTAAGTTCACCGCTAGGTTCCTCCTTGAAATGTCTAAGTCATGCAAATAACCTAAGTTCACCGCTAGGTTCCTCCTTGGATCATCCACATCTCACAAACTAGTGGCTGCCGGGCTTTACGAGTGAAACACCCTAGAAATCCTTAGTTCACCGCTAGGTTCCTCCTTAGAACGTCTATGTCACGCAAATAACGGTTGCCGAAATTTATGAGTGATTTACACACTAGAAATCAGATCTAAAGCAAATCGTAATTAACAAAGAGTTTACATCAAATTTACATCATAAACAAACTTGGGCAGAGCCCTAATCCCTAGAAACTATGCTACTACTCACGTCTTGCCATGGAGATGACAAGCATGATTACAAATAGCATGAAAATACAAAAATCAGAGAAGAGAAGAGAAGAGGAGAAGAGAGATCTAAGCCTAGAGTGGTAGCCCCCCAATGTGTTGTGTTGTCTCTATCCTCCGTTTCTGATGCCTTGGTCCATATTTATAGAAATGGGGAAGTTAGAGTCCCAAACCAACTCAAAATCTGATCTATTTCGGTTTCTTCAGGTCCAAGTAATGCTCGTCACGGCCGTGATGGCCATCACGGCCAGGCCGTGACGGTCTCTGCCTCTGCCAATTCTGGAAAATTCAATTTCTCGCGACGCGAGATATGTCTCGCGACGCGAGCCCTCAGCTTCATGGCCCGTGAAGAATATCACGGCTAGGCCGTGATGTGCTCTGACTTGTGGTGGTTTTGGGTCACGGCCGTGATGGCTATCACGGCCAGGCCGTGACAGACTCTGACTTCAGCCTTTCTTCTTTTTCAGTTTTTGCTCGATCATGGCCATGATGGGCATCACGGCTAGGCCGTGATGGGCTCTGTTTGGCTCATTTTCTTCAGTTTTAAAGCTCCATCTTCATTCAAACTTCATCATGGTTGATCTTGAGCAATTTACCCTTGATATCTGCAAAACAACACACGAAAACCGCCTTACCCGTTCCAAAGGAAAATTAACCTAAAATCTAATAAAAATATGCCTAAACTACATGAAAATGCATGCAAAATGATAGACAAAGATGATGTGGAATCACACTCATCACAGTTCTGGGTCAAAGGAAAGATAAGGCATTTCATACTATATACTATGCTAGCCGCACTCTAGATGATGCTCAAAAGAATTACACTACCACAGAAAAAGAGTTGCTAGCAGTAGTATTTGCTTTTGACAAATTTCGTCATTATCTTGTCCTTTCAAAGGTTGTTGTCTATACCGACCATTCTGCTATTAAGCATTTGCTTGAAAAACAGGATGCGATGCCTCAGTTGATTAGATGGATTCTTTTGCTCCAAGAGTTTGATTTGGAAATTAGAGATAAAAAGGGTACAGAGAATCTTGTGACAGATCACCTGTCACGTCTTGACCAAAGTGTGATGCAACCTTCAGATGATGGGACCTGATGAGCGTCTCTTGGCTATTTCCACTGCTCCATGGTATGCAGACATTGTTAATTATCTCGCTGGAAAATTACGCTCACGTTGGTATGGACCTTACACCGTGACACAAGTTTTTCCATCTGGTGTGCTTGAGGTTTCTAAGGATGATGGTAGCACTTTCAAGATCAATGGACAACGTGCTAAACATTATGAGGAGGGTGTTCTTCATATGAAATATGTTACCTGCCTTTAGGATTGACTGCCTCTATGCTGACCGTCAGGCTCAAGACGTTAAACAAGCGCTACACAGGAGGCAACCTGTGTTCTAAACCTTTTTATCCTTTTTATTTTATTTTATTTTGTTATCTTAGGACTTAAGTGTAGGTGGGGAGGATTTTCTTTTCTTAATTTGTGTTTATTTCTCTTTGCTTTAAAAAAAAAAAGACTTAAAGTTATACATAGTTGTGTCTACTGAAGACACACCTGTGTCTAACTCTCGTATGCGGTGGCCTCTCAATGAGACACAGATGTGTCTCTGAATGACACGGTTGTGTCTCATCCCCTTTAACGCTAAAGGATACGTTTTTATATAAAAAAAACCTATTTTTCTTCTCTGCCTCTTCTCTACCTTATCTCCCCATCTCTCTTTTTCGTCTATGTCTGCCCCAAGGCCACCACCTACATTTGTTCCCTGCTCATTTCATCTCTGTCGTGCGTGGTGACCAGTCCCTCCCCAAAGGCCACCGCCGCACGCCCCTCCGTTTGGCCGTCACCGCTGCGAGCCGCTGCTGTATTCCGACCAGCACGCCACCTCGTTCCAGTTCTGTCTTCTCCTCTGTTCACCCAGGCCACCACGACGCAACGGCTCCTTTCATCATCCCTGTTACGCGGGATTCTCCTCCACACATCCATGCTCCACCGTGCATCCGTCTCTGCTGCTGCTATACGCTGCTCCATCTTTCATTGGGTTTCTCGATCTGGGGATTTTTGGGACACCATTAGGGTTAAGGTTGTTTGTGTTATACTGTATTAATCCCCTCTACCATTGGGGTGAGATTGCTTGTTACCATTGCCAGATGTTCTTGATTTGGTTTACAGCTCTTAATTTAGGAATTTTTTCTGGATTGTTATGGCTGTTACCTGTTCTGCCGAACTGGGTTTGAACTTGCTTGAATACCGTTGTGACTGTGCTAACTTACACATATTAATCAGCTATCAAACCTCCATAGTATCTTGGTTTTGGGGATTTTTGGGGTTGCAGACCTGCAGTGCTGTTATTTTCATTCTGTTTCCTTTGGTATTCTGAGACTAGTGTAGGTGTTACTTACTTGACATTCTACACATATTAATGTGGGATTACTGCTGAATGCATGTCTGTGAACTTTGAATTATCCTGATGATTATGTGGTTTTGGAGCTTTTGTATTTTATTTTGTTATGCCCTTAGGTATGATGGGGATTAACTTATGCATTATTGCTTGGTTCTTTGGACTGATATAGTAATTTTGCATTTTCAAGAACTATGCCGCCTAAGCGTCAGCGCCCTACTGATAGGGCCAGTACTTCTCGAGTTTCTCTTCCTGATATCTCTGTCGCCCACACGCTGGTATTTGAATCTTCTGTGCATCAGGAGCGATTTGAAATACTTTAGAAATTCCAGCTTGTCCCAGCCAAATGTCTCGATGCTCAGACCATTGATGACTTTGGTGTCCGTAGGCATATTGAGGGTTATTTATATAGCGCCGGATGGGAGCATCTAGCTGCCATTCACTATGATATTTATCGAGATCCCACTCTCGAATTTTGGGTGACATTGAACTTTGATTGCTCGGTGCAAAGCCCGGGGGAGCCTGCTACCATAGGATTTTGTCTTAATCGGCGCAACTTTTGCATGTCGCTGATTGAGTTTAATATTCACATGGGCTTTGAGACATCTGCTTATGTACAGACCCCAGCCTACCAGGGGCCCCTATTTTCTCCTCCGCCTAATTTCTTTGATGCCATCTTTTGGACAGAGATTAACCGGCCAGGACAACCTTATAATCCCAGTCAGAGTAAGGCCCCTATGCTTTGTGACCCCGTGCTCCGATGGTTGCATCGATTCATATCTCATGGCATTAATGGTCGTTCTCAGAGCACGACCATTGTGACTAAGATGGACTTGTTCTTTCTATGGTGCTTAGTGCATGGTAACTGCTGCAACCTGGGATACTTATTCTTGCAGCATCTGAGGAAACAGGAGAAGCCCAAGGGTAGGGACCAACAACGATATTTTACCTTGGGTTCCTACATTACACGTCTGGTTCATAACCTTGCTGCCTTGCACCCGGATGTCACACATGCAATCCCCATGGAACCTATTGATCGAGACTTGTTACTTCGTATGGGCATTGTTCATCAGGTTTGACCCGGGCATTTTGCATTACTTAGAGCTGCTCCAGTTGACCCCCAGGAGGTCGATGTAAATGCTGGTGATGATGATGATGTTCCTGCACCGCCTCCTCCTACTATGGATGATATTGTGGCTCGCTTAGATCGTATGGAGGTAGATATTCATCGACGACTTAACCAGCTCTTCCAGTTGATTGAGGCTCGCTTGCTGCCTCTTCCACTTCAATGACTGTATTTCTCTCCTTCGTCCTCTGATGACCTTCACCATGTGCTGAATCACTTCAGGGAAGTTTCACTCTTCTTTCTCTTTTGGTGGTGGTTTTATTTTTGCTATCTTGACATTGAGGACAAAGTTGGGTTTACGTGTAGGTGGTGGGGTACCGATTAATTACCCCATTTATTTTTGAAAATGTGAAGAACTACACTTGAGTATTGTGAATAATTAGGCAAGATGTGACTTTCGAAGGGCGCTTCATTGCTTATGAGAGATTGTTTTGCTATATGATCCTTTTCCAGTTTGATATGACATGACGTGATCCTAGTTGAAAATTAGCCTGTTTGCTTGCATTTGCTTTTCTTCTCAACTTAGCCCCAGAAAGTGAGTTTTGAGCCAAATTGATTGGATTTTCATTTTGAATCCAATTTTCTTTTGGGAGTGATACTTCTCTAGGTTTATGTGTTCTAGAACTTGCTTTGATATCTTGTTGAGACTTCAATAATTCGCATGCATGCTTGAAGGTGATTAAGGCAATTAGGATTTATTTTTCTTGAACTCCCGAGTTGCACTGACAAAATTATTCCCTTAGTTGCCCCATTTGAGCTTGATATGAAAATTCCTTGCTTACCCCTTTTTGAGAATTTCAGGTTGAATGTATTTGATTATTTTGATTATTCTTGACATTGGGTGAAGCATGTAAATGGGTTGATAAAAGGTCATTGAAGGTTATTTGTGTGTTGATGGGTAGAAAAGCAGAAAGTGAAAAAAAAAAGACAAAAAGAAAAAAAAACAAAAAGAAAAAAAGAAAGAAAAAAAATCAATCCATATGGATTCAAATAAAAAAATATGATAAAAGGGAGATTTTTGGTGAAGTATAATGGAAATAAGGTTGGAAGTGAAAGATTATTATGTGCTTGTGCATTGAGTTTCACTTGTTTTCTTTTCAACCTGATTTTACTATGTTGTGACTTATCCTAATTATCTTCATCCTTTTTATCCTACCTATTATTGTTCCCCCGTAGCCCCGTTACAACCATTGCAAGTCCTTTTGATTCATGTTGTGCATGTGAATAAGAAAGTGGAGATGAGATTGACAATCAAGCCTATGGTAACGCATCTTCCTAGAAGAAGTTTGGAGTGATCTCTTTGTCCTTAATCAGTTGAGTGATGGAAAGTTGAGTGACCTTATTTGTTGATTAGGAAGTGATGCTAGTTAAACTCAAGCTTCTAATTGTACTAGGTACTGATTGCTCATATTTGACTGATTTTGATCCTTGGCTTGACTGAATTCATTTGTTATGAAAGCCCTTTGATTTATGTCTTTGGAAGCTGAAGTTAATCCCGAGTTTAATGTTATTTCTTTGCTTAAGGACAAGCAAAACTCAAGTGTAGCTAGTTTGATAACATGATTTTATATAGCTTAAAACCATGTCCTCATTACAATTATTCATTGATTTTTGGCTATTAAAGAGATGGATTCTCATAACTTTGATTACTTTTGAAGATTATTAAGAGTGGACTAAGTTGGAGCATAATTGGAGGAAAAATGGTATTTTTGGAGCTTAAAAACGGGGTGAATTAAGAGTTGGGGCATGAAACACAGCTGTGTGCCCTGATAGACACAGACGTGTCTCCAAAAAGTGGACGTTTCTCTCTCATGGAGTTCGACACAACTGTGTCTCCATATAGACACAACTATGTCTAATCGTCGCATGTGCTGTTCTTCCGAGAGACACAGCTGTGTCTCCTAATAGACACAGCTGTGTCTAGTCCCTGGAGCATGGTTTTGCCAAGAGACACAGCCGTGTCCCCTAATAGACACAGCTGTGTCTATTCTGTTTGTTCTGAAAATATCAGTTTTACCCTTTTTATTTTAGTTTTAAATAGGGTTAGAACCTTTGTTTTAGGCGATGATCTTTTGGAGAGGGGGTGACGGCTAAAACACTGTTTTTGGGGGGTTTTAGCTATTTTGGAGGGTTCTTCCAAACCTTTGGAGCGATTCAAGAGCAAGGCAAGGCGCTTGAAGAATCAGAGTGGAGATTACTACTGTAAAAGGGGTTCTTTTTCCCTGTTTCTTCATGTACCTTTATTTGGATTTGGTTCTCTTTTATTCTATGGATAGCTAAATACCATTACTAGGGTTATGGTGGATCTTGCTACTTGAAACTCTTTTCCTAATTTAATATGATTTCATGATTTTGCTTTCATATAGATTATTCTATTGCTTTAATTCATGTTAAGTTTTGATCACTTTTGGCGTGTTTGAGTTGATTGATTGATCGGCGGCCGTACCGCAATTAATTGACAGACATATAGAATAATCGATGTTAGGATTATTTCATGATCAAACTTTAATCCTAGTATTTCAATCAGGTTAATCAATTAGATTAATCAACCTCTCCGTGCTTTACGCTTTCTCAGGATTTGAATTTCTTACATGACCAAATAGGAAATTAATTCGGGGAAAAGATTATTAATAGCGAATGACCAAACGTATTAATAGAATTCGTTGAGGGGTTGATATATGTTGCTTAATTAAAAAATCATAAAGAATTAGGAATTGAGATTTAAAAGTGCAAGTGAAACCTTGACCCTAGGCTTTCTCATAATTGAATCCTCCTTTCTGTATATTTTAGTTCTTGCTTGCGAACTCTTGTCTTTGTTGTTCCTTTCTAAATTTCATTATTTCACCAATTTGATTTGTCTAAATAACAAAAGAATTTATCTCGTTTGGTAATTATTAATTAATCCCTGTGGGTACGATATCTGGAACTCAAATTCCTTTATTACTATTGCGACAGGGTGCACTTGTCCTAAGGGTGTTATGCACGCAACAAGTTTTTGACATAGCTGTGTCTCTCGGAATAACAACGCATGCAACGATTAGATACAGCTGTGTCGAACTCCATGAGAGAAAAACGTTCACTTTTTGGAGACACAACTGTGTCTATCAGGACACACAACTGTGTCTCATGCCCCAACTCTTAATTCACCCCGTTTTTAAGCTCCAAAAATACCATTTTTCCTCCAATTATGCTCCAACTTAATCCACTCTTAATAATCTGCAAAAGTAATGAAAGTTATGAGAATCCATCTCTTTAATAGCCAAAAATCAATGAATAATTGCAATGAGGACATGGTTTTAAGCTATATAAAATCATGTTATCATGGACGCACAATCAAGAAAGTGGCGCGGCTGGTGGTTGTTGCCTCGTGGTGGCTTTGGATCTCTGAAGATCTGCAGCGCGGCGACGGCCAGCGTGGGGTTGGGGACTTGGGACCTAGGTTGGGAGGTGAGGAAGTTGGTGATTTTTGGGACTGTGGTGACTTGGTAATGGTGGGAGAAGGAGACCAAGACACTGAGATAGAAGGGTTGAAGAAAGTGAGTGAATAAGTCTCGAGTTTTTTAGGGTTAGGTCACCATGTGTAAGGCCAACAATTGGGCCTTAGCAGCCCATTCTCCATTAAACTGTTTTTTTTTGTTATGAACGGGTCGGGTACCGATGGATGCCATAAACCAGACCCGAAATCGACCGCTGATATCCATATTAAACCTATTTTTTCAACCGTCCAACCCGCCAAACAATTTCAACCCGACCGTTGCATGAAAAATCACAACGGGTTGGTCGGTTTCGGGCGGGTCAGACATTTATGATCACCCTTAAATATTATCATATAAATTTACAAAATTGACCCAACAATAACTACTTTGTTCCACTGCCCCACGTCTTCACACATGCCCGCGTTTTTATAGTCAAAATAGTCATATTGTCAGGCTTCTTACTAGAATACTAGCTTTGCTCCTGAGCCATTTTCCAATATGATTTTACTGGAATTATACAATATGAAAAGGTAAACAAAAAAATAAAAGACGTAAAATAATCAAATTACATTGGTTTATAATTTCCTTAACGAGTGGAAGGAAAAAAAATACTCAATGTAATTTCCTTAATTTGTGATATCATATTGTATATAATCATAATTATGACATATTATTTATAAAAAATATATTTAACATATTCAAAAAATTGTTAAAAATATTTTATATTATAACTTATAAGTATGATGATAATCACCTTAATTTTTTATATTTTATTTTTTATCAATTATATTAAAAAATTATATTCAAATACTAGTTTATATGACAAGGGTATTTTGATAATTACATTCTTTATTCGTAGGAATATATACATGAAACAAACAAACTTTCAAGTTTTTCCTGGGTATTTGAAGGAAGATTTCTAGGAATTTTATTGGTTAACCAAACATCTTTTACAAAATACCTGACAATGTCATTCCCAGCAATAACATTCCCAGGTATGTGATTCCTGGCAATATAATTTCAAACCTTGAAACAAAGTTATTTTAGGGTATTTAGGTAAATTCTCTCGGGTGCGGGTATTCGCAGGCACGAGTACCTCCATACTCGCCCCCCGCTCCCGCCCGTTAACAAATGGGTAATGTAAAAAATCCGTTAATTTAATCCGTGGATACCCGTTTAGTCCCCCCGCCCCGTACCCGTTGCGGATTATACCCGCGGGTACCCATGGTTACTGGTAAAATTGTCATCCCTAGACAAAAGGCTTCAATTTTCATATATCACGTTGATAATGAGCAGCAAAGTGATCAATCGTGGCAATGGGTTGGTCCCCCCTCCAAGTTATAAATAAGAACAAAAGGATAGATTATAAGGCACGTAATTAATATGGCTTAACTACTATAACTACTATAATTGCTATGATGTTTAAACCCCATTTAGGATGCCTAGACATTTAATCTCAGCTAATTTAATCAATCAAAGAAATAACAGTCCAGTCCACTGTTTTAATTCTTTTTCTTCAATTTTTATAAACTAGTAATAGAGCCAATCACGGTAAATACATTCAAGACACATTGCAAATCATAAAAATGCATTTCAATTTGGGCCCTAAGACTTGGTATTCATATGGCTCATGATTTGAGGTTACCCTGGGTAATGTTTGAAATGGATTCCAAGATTGTGGTGGACACGGTGCACAAGAAGTCTGCACACATTTCCTTCCTCAAGCCTCTTCTCCAAGAGGTTATTTCTCTTCTCCATCTTCCCACATGGAGAACATCTCTCACTCATACCTTCCGTGAAGAAAATAAGTTAGCGGACCTTCTAGACAATAGGGGACACAATGTCTCATATGATGTCTTCGTTTTGAACTCTTCTTTTTCTTTACTCGACTTGTATTTGTCTGCTGATGCTAGAGGCACTTGTACCTCTAGGCTTATTTCTTAATATAATCCGGTATTCATCAAAAAAAATAAGCATTTCAATTTCAATACAGATAAAAAGAAAGTGTTTGTAATAAACACACATTTTTTCCTAATAGCTGATAAAAGTTCCACATTTTAAATTATGTGTATGAGCAAAGTTACTGACAGCTGAATTCATCAACCTGTTTGTTTTATAGTTAGTCTATTATAAACTACCGTTTCAAAGTGCGTTGGATAAAAGCCAAGAGTTTGAGCTTTCATAAAAAGTACGTTGGGAAGCCGCATAGTGCCGTTTGCATTGTATTAAATCCTAAACAAATAGACTATATATCATTATCACCTACAACTCATTTCCTGAAAGAAAAATGACTCTTCTTGACTAGCATTAGCAGTTACAGGTCATTGGCAAGTTCCTGGGTTTTTTGTGTTTATGTGTGATGTGGGGGTGTGTGTGGGAGAGGTTGAGCTGATGTTATAAAATTTGGACCGATCATTGACTCGGTCATGATATTTGATTAATGGGTCACGAACCGAATTAGTGAATTATCGGTTGAACCGGTTGACTCTATATCTTTAAAAAGTCCAAAAAAAATTATAACTAACATAATTTAACTAGTATATAATCCAAATTCAAAACCATAACCATCACACAAGTACCTAATTACACAAATCTTAATCACAGAGTCACTCACAAATATCTAATCCTACAAATTTCATCCTTTTCACTCGCAGTTACAAATCACAGAGTCATTCATACACACAACAAAGTAATGTTGTGGAAGAAAATAATGTTATGGAGAAAGAAAATACTTGAAGTTGAATAATGATATAGAGAAAAAATTAATATCAGAGAGTGAGTCACACCACATGACTCACCATACTTGAAGTCGAATAATCATTTGTAAAAACTACAAACATTCAATTGCGAAAAGCATTAAAGCAATGAGATTCACCCCAACAAATGTTAAATTTGAATAAAGCAAGGAGAAATGGTTACCTACCGTGACTCCGTGAGCGAGGCGAAGAACAGAGCTAAACTGGAGAGAAGAACGGCTTTAAGGCGCATATCACGGACCAGAACGGAACACGGCGTGAGCGTAGTGGGTGGCGACGGTCTGAACAGAGAAGGAAAAGGTAGGCAGCTATGCAAAAATGTTTTCAATGTTCAGTGTCCCGTAATCCCTTTTCCCATCTTAACTTTTGCCTTTTGCTCCTATTTTATTTTTAAAAAATAAATAATTAAAAAGGCAAAAGGAAATGGGGAAAAGCTCCACGAGTGAGACCCAAATTAGTCCCCACAATTTTCAGGGACTTGTTTTTGGTCATCGTAAAAATAAATTAATCATTTAGTCCCTCAAAATTATAAAAGTGAGATACATTAGTCCCTCCCTCTTTCCACTTTCAACATCTGTTTACTTGCCTATGTGTCATGTTAACCATCATGTCCGACTCGTTAGTGGTCTTGCGTGACGTATGACAAATTACGAGATATATTTTAGTTTTATTTTTTTACGAGAAAAAACTTACTTCATTTCAATCTTGTCAATATCAGCAATATAAGCAGGAACGGTTGAAAAGATAATGGACTAACAAAAGTTGTAGCTACTCTAACTAACTTATGAGCAGTCTCATTCACTTGTCTCCTAATAAACTTCACCTTGAAGTTTTGGGAACACAATAACAATCATTGCACTTAGAAATGATGGCTCCATACTCGAACAAGTCTGCATGGGAGCAACAAAGACTATCAACAACGTGTTTGTAGTCCATTTCAATGAGCATATAGCCAAGGTTGAATTGTTGAAGCCAAAGGAGAACTTATAGGAGAGCAAAGGCTTCGCCTTCACGAATGGGAAGAAGCAGAGCTGTCCAAGCTGTTAAGTCAGCAACAAGAATTCTCCTATCATTCATGTTAGAAAAATGGGGCATGGATCTTCAACAAATAAAAGAAGACAAAAGAAAATGCACAATCTCCAAGGTGTGTAAGGACACTAGGCTTTAGGTTTGATCCGCCCCTACCAATATCTTTCGTAGATTGGATGCAACAGGTGTACCAACGAATCCCCTTCAGGATACAATGGAGAGCCTTGGTTTGGATTGCACACGTACCCTAAACCAAGCACGTCGACAATGACAATTTACAGAATAATAGTCTTCTTAACTCTCTCTACGCACAAGAGAAAAAAGAAGGTGATTAGGAGTAGTGAAAACATGGGAAATTCTGAAATTTTCGTCTGTCTTCACTACACACGGATGGTTCTATTTATAGATCAACTCATGTCACTTGGTGAAACAAAACAACCTTTCAAGAGTTTCACCAACTATTGAATACAACAGTTAAGTAAAATCAACGATCCAAAAATTATATAACATATCTGTTGGCCTAGTGGCCAACGGCTGCGTCCCCTTGCGAACAAGTCCTAGGTTCGAATCCGTACAACATCATTTTACCATTTAATTTTTCAGTCCGTTGAATAATGATCAGAAAAACTAAAAATGGTCACATAACGGGTGAAACGTTGTAACCACCGAGCCATTTATCAAACTTGTATTGTACATGTTAAAGCTTGGTCCGATATTAATTCGATCATTACCAAATCTTTGTCTGGGTTAAATTCAATTCAAAACAAATGATTAAATCAAAATATTAGATTAAATTAGAATCAAATTAAATAGATATCAATCTGAATCATTAACACCCCCAAGTAAAACATTGAAAAACAAAAGAGAAATAAATCATTATTGTATTGATACTTGTGAGCAATGTTATAAAAAAACTAAACCGACCCGGCCGGAAACCGGACCCATGATCGAGCCTGGTCATCGTATTGGACCACAAAAGGAGCTGAATCGGTGATGACGTCAGTGACCCGGTGGGTTGAAATGCTGATCCAAATCGGACGATCCAACGTGAGCGCTCATACGACTGAAATTTTGACTGAAATTCCAAAAATCCATCGTGTTGCACTTGGATGGGCATCAAACACAAGTCTCATGGGTTGCAATGCGCCTGCAATGCTACTGGACTAGCGAAGCCGCTTGCTACATGTCTAAAAATATATTATATATATGTTTTATTATAAATTTAATATATGCCTATTTATCTGGTTCAACAAATGATTTACTGATTAAGTCGGTGACTCATTAACCTAATGACCTGATCGAGTCGATTGTAACACCCTCATCCGGGGTATTACATTAATTAACCCTTTTTACCAATATTAACGTTATTAGAAGACATGTTGATTTCTGTCGGAATGTCAAAACTTAATTAGTAATTCTTTATTAAATAAAACTCAACTTAAGACATAAAATTAAAAGATCAACTTACATTCATAGAAAACATACATAAATATTCACACTGATAACAAACACTTTCTTAGTGATAGATGCATTGACAGAAGCTTCCTTGAGTGTATATCCAAGTTTCTTAAACAAAATACTAAAGTCATACTAGAGGTTAATGAGACAATATAAACACGTTCTTGAAAGGATCCATCCAATATCACTACTCCAAAATAAAACTAGACTTCCTAAACTGGTCAAGACAGTTAGTGATACCCATTCGGGAGACCACGGAAGTCTCCCTCATTTCCAGAAGAAGTATCAGAAGAGGATACTTACACCCTGGCTCCCTCGCCAGGTGCATCATCATCATCATCACTGCTCATAGGATGATACTGAAGGTCCTCATCCATGAATTCCTCCGGATCCTCCTCTATGGGTGAAGCTGGCACCACATTCAGAGGTGGTTGATTCAACACTAGTTGTCCTAAGTCTGCTTGGTGCTGTACATACAACCAAGCTAGCGGAAGTGATATCTGGATGGTCTCCACGATAAGAATCCTCCTCTCTTGACCTCCCTCATGTGTTTCTTCTATAGCGCAAACCGGGCCAGTGTACTCGGCCATGTGATTCCCTGGATGAACCACCCAAGCCCCTGGGTTGTCGGTATCCTCAAACATGATCGTCCGCACTTGGGAGTGCACGAGAGGCAGAGCTAGGTCCATCTAGTCTCAACATAACAGGATACATACATATATAGATGAAGGAAAATACAAGGGTAAGATACCAATATATAGATAATTATGACAACTATATGCACCCAAAACACACAGAGAAACGTATACAAATAACAAGATATCATTTTAAGCAGTACGTAGCAAGAGATAATCATCGCTTTTTGAAAACCATGACACTTCTATAATTCAACTTCTATCCCAATCTCCGGAGACCCCAACTTCACTTTGTTTAAAATGAGCTGATCAGGCCCGAAATCTTTGCCATAAAAGGCACAACGTGTTAGTCCACTACACTGCCCAAAATTCCTGGCACAGTGTGCAATGTACGTGGATATCCATAACATACTATCCAACTCAAGGCATAGTAATCAAGGCATATGGATTTCATTGTCCGTCAAGGCACAATGATACAACGTAGCATGATATACCCTGCCCTTCAAGGTACTCACACAAAACAACTTTGGGCACGTCTGCCAAATGCATGAAAAACATTTTATTATCGAGGCTTTTCTTTGTGTATAATTCTTTCCTTGTCGAACCTCAAAGGCTCACGACCTCCATAACTTTTCAATGTATTAAAATTTGTAAAAACGGGACATTTGATTTCGAGTGTCCAATCACGAGAGTCTTAAACCGATGCACCAATCTAACACTTTGTGGTTGTAGAAAACAATTTTACACCTTTACTGTGTTTATCACGTTTTTATAACGTATGTAGGACACGCAGTCCATAACAACGTATAAGGACACGGAGTCCGCAACAACGTGACACGGATCATAGATCAACGTGTTTAATTACACTAGTAGCCCGACGTCTTGGTTATTAGGTCAACTTTTCAACGTTATTATTTTTTTTTATCAGTGAAAAATAAAACAAAAATCAATCTCCATAACTTATCCAAGTTATTGGAATATTGTTTTGAGCAAAGTTTTTAGTAAAATTTTTTATTTGAAATTCATTTTTCAAAAATCACCTTGATTTTTAAAATTCACTCCTTTTCAATATAATCAAATTAATCTTCCTTTAAAAGTTTTTCTTTTAATTCAATAAATCAAAATATGCTTTTTCATAAAATTTCTAATGTTCAAAATATTTAGAAATATAACCTTAACTTTCTTCTCTTTTTCAAACAAAACTTTTTTAAAAAAACATTATATATTTGTAAGCTTTTTCATGATCTTGTTAAGATTTTTATCTTAACTTGTTATTTTGAGCTCTAACTCAAGGTTAGGCTTTATACGCATCAACCAAACGATTACATCAATAAATCGACATATCCATATAATAATAAACATTTTATAATCAACAAAAACACTTAAATCATGTAAATCAAATAAAAAAATCAGCATATCAACTAAATCAAATCACTCATCAAACCAAGCATTATAACAAGCATTCAACCAACACATCAAACAATTACAGGTAACACATGGTCATCATAACTTTAATATCCCTCAGGCTTTCTTCCCTTACCTCCGAGTAAAATGGTAATGAAACTCGGTTGTGGTTTTTAAAGAGGAACGACTCGGTTCGCGTTACGATTGCAAATCTATACAGAAAAAAGTGTTTCACATAAGTAAAAAATTTTATAAAATCACCCTAATTTGATGCATGAATTCGGCCATACTTAAAAAAATCATGCTAGAAATTTTAAATTTTCACAAACTTTTTGATCTATGATCCTTAAGCATCAAGGAGGTAAAATAAAAGTTTAAAACTTGAAAATAAAAATTTATAATCTTGGCCTTATAAACCATAGGTTTCGGCCTTCCCAAGAAATGGTGGAAAATATTATTTTTCATCAATCTAATTTCATGCATGTAAACTTTATAGTGTTCTAAGCATCATGTAACTTAAAAAAAATTGAACAAGCCTCATCAACTCATCAAGTGAGTTTCGGCTATCACAAGCCAACAAGACTAGGAACACTAAAATTTTTCAAGCACCATTGTTAAGCTACTAATGTAAAGAACTTAGTGTATTAACCATGAAACCTTTTAAGTGATAAAAAAAAAAAATAGGCCTCACTAAGAAGGTATACATAGTCTAAAAAAAATTGCTTTAGTTAAAAAAATTCATGAATCAAAGATCTAAAGCCATGCATGTGAGATTTAAGCAAAACTCAACCTTTCTCCCTTTTGGTGTTTTTCGGTCACACCATGATCCTAGGGAGGATGATTTTCTCTCCACATGGAAGCCATTACAATGAGAATAAAGATGAGAAAGAAGTGGTAAAATCTTTTACATGTAAAGGAAGATGATTTCTTTTTGATTACAAGTTAAAACTATAAGCATAAATCATAGTAAAACTAACATGCATGTGAAAAATATGTTGAAAAATCACAACCTCTCCTCCTTAGGGTTTTAGCCAACCCCATTAAAATGGTCATAGGAAGGTTCATTCCAACATGCAAATGTTGAAAATGGTGGTGAAGATGAGTAGAACTTTGAAATAAAAGAACTTAAAAAAAATGAACAAGCTTTGCAATAACCAACTCAACATACATGTGCAAGAAGATGAAAATAGCAAGAACTTCAAGTATAATATTAATAGCTACATATTATACCTAGGTGCTGCAGAAATTGAGAGCTTGGAAGCTAGACTAGAGTTTTCTTAAAACAAGAGAAAATGAAAGTAAGTGTAGTATAAATGACTTTGTGGAATGAGAGAAAAAAAATGAAGAAGTGTGTGGAAGAGGGGTTTATATGTTGGGGGTGTGGTGGGGCTGGTTTCAGCATAAAAGGGAGAGAAAAAAAAATTTTAAAGTAACTTTAATATAAATTTTGAAATATAATAATTTATTATGATAATTATGATTTTATGTCAAAAAATTACTATTCATCATACAAAAATCAGATTTTCCTCCCCTAACACTCCAAAATCTGATACAAGTTATTTCCCTAGATTTTTGTTTCGTTCCGGTTAAACATCTATACCGAATCGATCGTATTTCTAATGAAAAACGCACCCCAAAAATCAATAAGATAATTTTTTTTAATAAAAAAATTTAAAATAGTGGAAACATTAGAAATTGTAATTAGAAGCCTAATCATTTCGTTCACGAGAAAAAAATTCATTTTCTGTTCAGTAAACTTGTACTGATAGAGAAAACGCATACCGAGATTCGTCTGAATTTTCAACTGAATTTTTTACTGGAGCTTCCTAAGATATAATAAGTTATGAAAATGATTTTAGTTTATTAAAATAATCGCTAAAACTTTAAAATCAATTACTGGTAAGCACACACTTAAGCACAGATTAACAAGAAATAGAAAATCGGGGCGTTACATTACTTCCCCACTAAAAATAAAATTTCGTCCTCGAAATTACGTACCGGGAAAAAGATCGGGGTACTGTAATCTCATATTCTCTTCAGTCTCCCAGGTTGCTTCTCCGGTCACTTCATCCCAGATAACTTTGATCAGGAGAATTTGTTTTCCCGAGTTGCTTAATCCTTCTCTCTTCAATCCGCACTCTGCTATTTCATAGGATAGGTTCTATTTTAACTGTACTTCATCGGGCTCAATTACATGCGATGGATCGGAAACATATTTTCTCAATTGAGAAACGTGGAACACATCATGGATATTTGAAAGAAAAGGCGGCAAGGCAATTTGATAGGCTACTGGGCTAATACGACGGAGGATTTGATAAGGTCCAATGAATTTTAAGGGAAGTTTTCTGGATTTTATGACTCTGCCTATCCCTGTGGTAGGGATGACTTTTATGAATACATGCTCACCTTCCTGAAATTCAAGAGGTCTCCTCATACGGTTGTCATAGTTCTTCTGTCTGCTTTGAGAGGCCTTCATCTTTTCGTGGATTTGCCTCACTTTCTCTGTTGTCTGTTGCACAATCTCAGGTCCTAAAATGACACTTTCTCCGTCCTGATACCAGCACAACGGCGTCTGACATTTCCTTCCGTACAAAGCTTCGTAGGGTGCCATCCCAATACTCCAGTGGAAACTGTTGTTGTACGTGAACTCGATAAGTGGTAACAAATCGTCCCAACTTCCACGGTTGTCCAGAACGCAAGCTCTAAGCAAGTCTACCAAGGTCTGAATTGTCCTTTCAGTTTGCCCATCTGTTTGCGGATGGTAAGCCGAGCTTAGCCTTATCTTAGTTCCTAGTGCTTGTTGTAAGCTTCCACAAAATCGTGAATTAAACTTTGGGTCTCGATCCGAGACTATACTGGAAGGCACTCCATGCAGTCTAATCACTTCCTAGAGATATACTTCGGTTAGTTTTTCCACTGTGTAGCTCGTCTTGACAGGTAAGAAGTGTGCTGACTTCGTCAATCTGTCAATGATCACCCAAATTGAGTCAAAGCTTTTCGAAGTCCTCGGTAATCCAACCACGAAATCCATGAATATACTGTCCCACTTCCATTGGTGTATATCTAGAGACTGTAACATTCCACCGGGTCTCTTATGTTCTATATTTGCCTTTTGACAAGTTAGGCAAGATGCCACATATTCTGCTACTTGTTTCTTCATACCTGGCCACCAAAATCTTTGCTTCAAGTCTTGATACATCTTGGTTGATCCTGGATGGATGCTCAGGGTGCTTTTGTGTGATTCATCGAGAATCATCTTCTTCATCTTCGGATTTTCGGGAACACAAATTCGACCATTACATCTCAAGATGTTATCTAATCCCAAACTAAACTCGGTGACTTTCCCTTGCTCCATGAGTTCTTTCTTTTCTTGGAGGAATGTATCACTGGCTTGTTGCTCTTTGATCTCTTCCATCAATTCACTTGATATCGTGATCATACCCACGCTGATCTTTTGCGGACTCATTTCCATCATTAAATCAAGGTCACGAAACTTCTTGATCAACTCTAGTTCCTTCACCATCATTGCGAGAAAAATGAACGGCCTTCCCATCAGGAGCATCCGCAACAACGTTCGCCTTCCCAAGATTATATTGTAATGCAAAGTCGTAGTCCATCAATAATTCCATCCATCTCCTTTGCCTCATGTTGAGATCCATCTGATAGAACAGATATTTTAAACTTTTGTGATAGCTGAAAAAATCGAACTTGGCCCCATCTGAGATGATGCCTCCATATTTTCAGCGTGAAAACCACAGCAAACTAGCTCTAGATCGTGCGTCGGATAATTCTTCTCATGAGTCTTTAGTTATCGTGACGCGTATGCTACAACTTTCCGATTTTGCATCAATACGCATCCTAAGCCTTGATACAAAGTATCATAGTACACCTCATAAGGAAAATTGGGTTCTGGAAGTATATGCATCGGTGAAGTTGTCAATCGTTCTTTTATCTTTTGGAAGCTTTCCTCGCATTCCGCAGTCCACTTAAAGGGTTGATCCTTTCTTGTAAGTTGAGTTAGCGGCGCGACTATCTTGGAGAGTCCATCGATGAATCTCCTGTAATATCCAGCTAACCTGACGAAACTTCGGATTTACATTACGGTCTTCGGTCTTTTCCAATAAAGCACTGTCTCCACTTTGGCGGGGTCTACAGCAATTCCATATTTAGAAATTACATGCCCCAAGAACTTCACTTATTCTAGCCAAAACTCACACTTAGAGAGTTTTGCATATAACTCCTTCTCGCGTAGAATCTGTAGAACCTGCCGTAGATGTATCTCGTGCTCTTAATAACTCCTTGAGTAAATGAGGATGTCATCAACGAATACGACTACTGACTTGTCCAGAAATGACCGAAAGATTCGATTCATATAATCCATGAAAATAGCTGGTGCATTTGTCACTCCGAAAGGCATCACAAGGTACTCATAATGCCCATAGCGGGTTCGAAACGCCGTCTTGGGTATGTCCTCAGTCTTGACTCTAATCTGGTGATAGCCCGTCCTTAAGTCAATTTTCGAGAAAACAACAGCTCCCTGCAATTGGTCCATCAGATCATCTATGTGTGGCAATGGGTACTTATTATTGATCTCACCTTATTGAGTTACCTAAAATCAACGGAGAGTCTTGAGCCTCCATCTTTCTTTCGTACTAAAAGAACGGGTGCTCTCCAAGGAGAAACACTGGGTCGTATAAACTGCTTTGACAATAGATCTTCTAGTTGAGCCTTCAATTCACCGAGCTCTGTGGGTGACATCCGATAAGGAGCAATCGATATCGGTCCAGTTCCCGGAACTAGATCGATGGAGAATTCAATTTCCGTTGCCGGTGGTAATCCCGGTGCATCAGAAGGAAACACCTCCGGAAAGACTGTTACAACCAGTATAGCACTCAAACTAACTTCCACCTTGACATCTAAGCTTGTTAAAAGTATGCGTTTATGATCTTTTTCCTTTGAGAAAGACCTCATCAAATAGGTAGATAGAAATCCAGAAATTTCGGAATCCAGAAAAACTAGGTTCTTGTGAGCACAGTCTAAAAACACATGATTCGAAGACAACCAATCCATGCCCAAAATCACATCTAGTTGTATTAAGGGCAGGCAGATCAGATCAACAAGAAAGTGTCGATCTTGAATGACAATCGGACAATTCAAGCATACTGAATTAACCATAACAGGTTCAACAGTAGGTGTGGAGACAATTAACTCATATGATAATGAAGTAACAGGTATGGTCAAAAGTCTCACACAATCATTTGAGATGAAGGAATGAGTTTCATCCGAATCAAAAAGTACTGTTAAGAGGTTACCAGCTAGTCCATAAGTACCTTTCATAAGATCCTTGGAATTCGAGGCCTCAACACCACTTATAGTAAAAACCCTTCCTTTAGCTGTTGGTTTTGAAACTCTGGCACTGTTGACTGTGGGTTCCTGCTTCTTCACCTTACAGTCCTTTGTTAAGTGTCCTATCCTATCACAATTGAAGCACTTCGTCCCTCTCACGGGACATACATCAACTAAGTGAGTCGGATCTCCACATTTAAAACACCTCCTCCATTGACTATTGCCTTGACTCCTCTGGTTGATACTTCCGGTGGCTGAAGCAACTGGACGGTACTGTGGGTGGCTCCAATTTTTCCTAGTTGGTCTACAGTATGGCTTATTCTGGGCTTGTCTTCCTTTCTGGCTTTGGTTCCTTGTTCGTGAGGGTCCCCCAAATTTCCTCGATTTTCCCTTCCTTTCCGCATCTGTTCCATTTTTCTGCATTTTTCCACGAGAGCTTGAAAATTCCTGATTTACAGGGAAGTACTGAGTCTCTGATTTCGTACCGCAATCCTCCTTCAAACCTTTTGCACTTCCATCCTTCATCTGGGTTGTCTTAGAAAAATCGAAAATATTTGACCAATGACTCGAACTTGGACGCATATTTTCCGACGATCATTTCTCCTTGTCGCAAACGCAAGAACTCCTGCTCTTTCTCAGCTCGAGGACTCTAAGGAAAGTATTTGTCTAGAAACGTTGTACGGAAAACCTCCCAAGTAATTTCTTGTTGGTTCGCCTCGAGTAGTTGCCTGGTGCCTCTCCATCAGTACTCCGCATCTCCCATCAACAGGAAAGTGGCATAAGGTACTCTAACTGTCTCAGGGTTGTTGATTAGTTCGAAAATCTTATCTATCTCTCTAACCCACATGTCATCTTTTGTAACTGTGGTTGGTTCTGGCGTCGGAAAGCGGTCAGAGAACGACTTTCAGCATCTTGCTCAGCACGAGCTTGCTCCTGTTGGTGTTGTGCAGCCATAGTAGCAGTCTGTTGAGCAATGGCAACTGCAACGTCTGCCATAGCTTGTGCTGCAAAATCTATTCCCCCACCAACCGGTCCACGTCCACCAACAAAACCACCTCTACGGCCTCCTCTGCGGCCACGTCCTCATCCTGCCTCTAGCTCCATAACTGACAAACAAGATAAAATCAGTTAAATGGCAACTAGATAAGGAATATTCAATTATTTCTACAACATCTATTACTTCTAAGAAGTAATTCAAACAAGCCTATTTAGAGATCACACAACACACCCTCATCTGGGGCATTACATTAATTAACTCTTTTTTACCAATATTAACGTTATTAGAAGACATGTCGATTTCTGTAGGAATGTGAAAACTTAGTTAGTAATTCATTATTAAATAAAACTCAACTTAAGACATGGAATTAAAAGATCAACTTACATTCATAGAAAACATACATAAATATTCACATTGATAACAAACACCTTCTTAATAGCAGGTGTATTGACAGAAGCTTCCTTGAGTGTTTATCCAGGTTTCTTAAACAAAATACTAAAGTCATATATACTAGAGGTTAAGGAGACAATTTAAACATGTTCTTGAAAGGATCCATCCAATATCACTACTCCAAAATAAAACTAGATTTCCTAAGCTGGTCAAGACAACTAGTAATACCCATTCAGGAGACCACGGAAGTCTCCCTCATTTCTAGAAGAAGTATCAGAAGAGGATACTTCCACCCCGGCTCCCTCACCAGGTGCATCATCATCACTGCTCATAGGATGATACTAAAGGTCCTCATTCTTGAATTCCTCTGGATCCTCCTTTATGGGTGAAACTGGCACCACATTCAGAGGTGGTGGATTCAACACTAGCTGTCCTAAGTTTGCTAGGTGCTGTACATACAACCAAGCTGGCGGACGTGATATCTGGATGGTCTCCACGGTATGAATACTCCTCTCTGGACCTCCCTACTGTGTTCCTTCTATAGTGCAAACCGGGCTAGTGTACTCGGCCATGTGATTCCCCGTATGAATCACCCAAGCCCTAGGGTTGTCGGCATCCTCAAACATGATAGTCCGCACTCGGGAGTGCCCGAGAGGCAGAGCTAGGTCCATCTAGTCTCAACATAACAGGATAGATACATATATACATGAAGGAAAATGCAAGGGTAAGATACCAATATATGAATAATTATAACAACTATAAGCACCCAAAACACACAAAAACATATACAAATAAAAAGATATCATTTTAAGCAGTATGTAGCAAGAGATAATCATCGCCTTTTGAAAACCATGACACTTCTATAATTCAACTTCTATCCTAATCCCTGGAGACCCCAACTTCACATTGTTTAAAATGAGCTGATCAGGCCCGAAATCTTTGCCAAAAAAGGCACAGAGTGTTAGTCCACTACACTGCCCAAAATTCCGGGCATTGTGTGCAACGTGCGTGGATATCCATAGCATACCATCCAACTCAAGGTATAGTAATCAAGGCATATGGATTTCATTGTCCGTCAAGGTACATTGGTACAACGTAGCATGATATACCCTGCCTTTCAAGGTACTCACACAAAACAACTTTAGGCACGTCTGCTAAATGCATGAAAAACATTTTATTATCGAGACTTTTCTTTGTGTATAATTCTTTCCTTGTCGAACCTCAAAGGCTCACGACCTCCGTAACTTTTCAATGTATTAAAATTTGTAAACACGGGACATTTGAGTCCGAGTGTCCAATCACGGGAGTCTTAAACCGATGCACCAGTCTAAGACTTTGTGGTAGTAGAAAACAACTTTACACATTTACTGCGTTTATCATGTTTGTATAACGTATGTAGGACACGCAGTCCATAACAACGTAAAAGGACACGGAGCCTGCAACAACGTGACACGGATCATAGATCAACGTATTTAATTACAATAGTAGTCCGACGTGTCGGTTACTAGGTCCACTTTTCAACATTATTATATATTTATTTTTTTTTGTTCAGTGAAAAATAAAACAAAAATCAATCTCCATAACTTATCCAAGTTATTGGAATATTGTTTTAAGCAAAGTCTTTAGTAAAAATTTTTATTTGAAATTCATTTTTCAAAAATCACCTTGATTTTAAAAATTCACTTTTTTCAATAAAATCAAATGAATCTTCCTTTAAAAAAATTTCTTTTAATTCAATAAATCAAAATATGCTTTTTCATAAAATTTCTAATGTTAAAAAAATTTAGAAATATAACCTTAACTTTCTTCTCTTTTTCAAACAAAACTTCTTTTTAAAAACATTATTTATTTGTAAGAATTTTCATGATCTTGTTAAGGTTTTTATCTTAACTTATTATTTTGAGCTCTAACTCAAGGTTAGGCTTTATATGCATCAACCAAATGATTACATCAATAAATCGACATATCCATATCATAATAAACATTTTATAATCGACATAAACACTTAAATAATGTAAATCAAATAAAAAAAATCAGCATATCAACTAAATCAAATCCCTCATCAAACCAAGCATTATAACAAGCATTCAATCAACACATCAAACAATTACAGGTAACACATGGTCATCATAACTTTAATATCCCTAAGGCTTTCTACCCTTACCTCAGAGTAAAATGGTAATGAAACTCGGTTGTGGTTTTTAAAGAGGAACGACTCGGTCCGCGTTACGACTGCAGATCTATGCAGAAACAAGTGTTTCACATAAGTAATTTTTTTTTATAAAATCACCCTAATTTAATGCATGCATTCGACCATACTTAAAAAAATCATGCTAGAAATTTTAAATTTTCACAAACTTTTGGATCTATGATCCTTAAGCATCAAGGAGGTAAAATAAAAGTTTAAAACTTAAAAATAAAATTTTATAATCTTGGCCTCATGAACCATAGGTTTTGGCCTTCCCAAGAAATGGTGGAAAATATTATTTTTCATCAATCTAATTTTATGCATGTAAACTTTATAGTGTTCTAAGCATCATTTAGTAAAAAAATTTGAACAAGCCTCATCAACTCATCAAGTGAGTTTCGGCTATCACAAGTGATGAGTGTGATTTCACCTCATCTTTGTTTATCATTTTGCATGCATTTTCATATAGTTTAGGCATATTTAAATCTTTTTTTTTGTTAGTTTTTCCTTTGGAACGGGTAAGGCGGTTTTGTGGTGTTGTTTTGCAGGAATTAAGGATAAAATGCTCAAGATTGACCATGATGGAGCTTGGATGAAGATGGGGCTTGAAAAGTGAAGAAAATGAGCCAAAAAAAGCCCATCACGGCCTAGCCGTGATGGCCATCACGACCATGATAGAGCAAAACTGAAAAAGAAAGAAGGCAAAAGTCAGAACTGGTCACGGCCTAGCCGTGATGCCCATCACGGCCGTGACCTGTCAGCTGAACCAGACCCTCACAAGTCAGAATCTGTCACGGCCTAGCCGTGATGAGTATCACGGCCGTGATAAACCAATCACTGAAGACACACCCAAGGCAGAAGCCGTCACGGCCTGGCCGTGATGGCCATCACGGCCGTGACGCGCGTTACTTGGATCAGAAGCAACTGATTTGGATCTAATTTGAGTTAGATTGTGATTCAAACTTCCCAAATCTATAAATAAGGAATCAGGCAGAGACTAAAGAGACTTTTGGGCTGCTACTCTTAGGCTATTATTTAGGATCTCTCTCCTTCTTCCTCCCCCTTTTCTGATTTTTATTTTCATGTTGTTGTTAACCAAGCTTGTTATCACCATGACAAGGCTTGAGTAGTAGTTTAATTTCTAGGGATTGGAGCTATGCCCAAGGTTTGTTTATAGCAATGAATTGATGTTTTATCTTTGTTAATTGCGATTTTACTTTAGATCTGATTTCTAGTGTTTTAATTACTCGTAAATCTGGTGCGCACTTATTTACTTGTCGTAGACATTCTAAGGAGGAACCTAGCGGTGAACATAGGTGTCGGATCTATAGAATCAGACTTAGGACTGAAATCGCGAGAGTTAGAAGTCGTCCTTCGAGGATTAACGAATTGTCACAAAACGTAAAGGGTTCAATCTAAATTCGACTACCACGAGAGTAGGGGTTGGTTTAATTGGGCACAATTTTTGTAACCCGAGAGGGAGCTTAAACTATTTGAGGATAAATTCGCCTTCAAGGCAATTTTGATAATTAACAAAGGGTAATCAATTTAGTAACATAAACAATCTTGTTGGAAACCCAAATCCCTAGGAATCCATTTAGATCTGAAAAACCATAAACTGATTTACTTTCTGTTTTACTTAATTCTGATTTTAAGTTATCTCTTATTTCAAATATCAAAAACCTTTTTCAAAATCTTTTTATAGTCCAGTTTTATCAATTTAGCAATTAGTTGCGATTTGAGATCACGGTCTCTGTGGGATTGATATCTTTTTATTACTTGGCGACGAATCCGGTACACTTGCCGGATCGCAAAGCACGTGCACTCGCACGACGTACACCAACAAGTCAACAAGGCTAGGAACACTAAATTTTTCAAGCACCATTGTTAAGCTACTAATGTAAAGAACTTAGTGTATTAACCATGCAACCTTCTAAGTGATAAAAAAAAAAAATTAGGCCTCACTAACTTGAAAATTTTAGATTTTTGGCCATAGAACCATCATAAGAAGGTATACATAGTCTCAAAAAAATTGCTTTAGTTAAAAAAAAAATTCATGAATCAAAGATCTAGAGCCATGCATGTGAGATTTAAGCAAAACCCATCCTTTCTTCCTCTTGGTGTTTTTCGGTCACACCATGATCCTAGGGAGGATGATTTGCTCTCCACATACAAGCCATTAAAATGAGAATAAAGATGAGCAACAAGTGGTAAAATCTTTTGCATGTAATGGAAGATGATTTCTTTTTTATTACAAGTTAAAGCTATAAGCATAAATCATAGTAAAACTAACATGCATGTGAAAAATATGTTGAAAAATCACAACCTCTCCTCCTTAGGGTTTTAGCCAACCCCATTAAAATGGTCATAGGAGGGTTCATTCCAACATGCAAAGGTTGAAAATGGTGGCGAAGATGAGTAGAACTTTGAAATAAATGAACTTAAAAAAAATGAACAAGCTTTGCAAGAACCAACTCAACATGCATGTGCAAGAAGACGAAAATAACAAGAACTTGAAGTATAATAGCTACATATTATACCTAGGTGCTGTAGAAATTGAGAGCTTGGAAGTAAGACTTGAGTTTTCTTAAAACAAGAGAAAATGAAAGTAAGTGTAGTAGAGATGGCTTTGTCGAATGAGAGAAAAAATGAAGAAGTGTGAGGAAGAGGGGTTTATATGGAGGGTTTCAGCATAAAAGGGAGAGAGAAATAAAAAAAATCAAAAGTATTTTTAATTTTAATTTTGAAATATAATAATTTATTATGATAATTATGATTTTATGTCATAAAATTACTATTCAGCTTACAAAAAATCAGATTTTCCTCACCCAACACTCCAAAATCTAATACAAATTATTTCCCTTGATTTTTGTTTCACTCTGGTTTAATATCTATATTGAATCGGTCGTATTTCTAATGAAAATCGCACCCGAAAAATCAATAAAATAAAATTTTTTAACAAAAAAATTTAAAATAGTGGAAACATTATAAATTATAAGTAGAAGCCTAATCGTTTCGTTCACGAGAAAAAATTTCATTATCTAATTGGTAAACTTGTACCGATAGAGAAAACGCAGATCTATTGGAGCTTCCTAAGATAGACTAAGTTATGAAAATGATTTTAGTTTATCAAAATAATCTCTAAAACTTTAAAATCAATTATTGGCAAGCACACACTTAAGCACGGATTAACAAGAAATAGAAAATTGGGGCGTTACATTACTTTCCACTAAAAATAAATTTCTTCCTCGAAATTACGTACCGGGAAAAAGATCGGGGTACAGTAATCTCATCTTCTCTTCAGTCTCCCAGGCTGTTTCTCCGGTCGCTTCATCCGAGATAACTTTGATTGGGGGAATTTGTTTTCCTGAGAGTTGCTTAATCCTTCTGTCTTCAATCTGTATCGGTGCAGTTTCATAGGATAGGTTCTCTTTTAACTGTACTTCATCGGGCTTAATTATATGCGATGGATCGGAAACATATTTTCTCAATTGAGAAACGTTGAACACATCATGGATATTTGAAATAAAAGCCGGAAAGGCAATTTGATAGGCTACTGAACCAATATGACGGAGGATTTGATAAGGTCCCATGAATTTTGAGGTCAGTTTTCTGGATTTTATGACTCTGCCTATCCCTATGGTAGGGGTGACTCTTAGGAATACATGCTCACCTTCCTGAAATTCAAGAGGTCTCCTCCTATGGTTGGCATAGTTCTTCTGTCTACTTTGAGAGGCCTTCATCTTTTCGCGGATTTGCCTCACTTTCTCCGTTATGCATTGCACAATCTCGGGGTCCTCAAATGGCGCTTTCTCCATCCTGATACCAGCACAACGATGTCTGACATTTCCTTCCTTACAAAGCTTTGTAGGGTGCCATCCCTATACTCGAGTGGAAACTGTTGTTGTACGTGAACTCGATAAGTGGTAACAAATCGTCCCAACTTCCACGGTTGTCCACAACGCAAGCTCTAAGCAAGTCTTCCAAGGTCTGAATTGTCCTTTCAGTTTGCCCATCTGTTTGCGGATGGTAAGCCGAGCTTAGCCTTATCTTAGTTCCTAGTTCTTGTTGTAGGCTTCTGATAAGCCTCTGGCTTATCTAGTTTTATGACTAGATGAGCTAGGGTTTATGTGCCTATTTATTCGAGTTCACTCTCGTTTTCGCCCAAATTTGCCTTGTTTTGTTCCTAAGTTGGACTTTGACTCATTTTGCGTATTTTGTGTAGTTTTTAGGTTATTTTGAATAGAATTACGCTTGTGGGTGCTTTTGTTGTTTCAGGATAAATAAGTGAAGCTCCGGGAGTCAAGGAAAGTCGAAAAGCAGGGAAATTGCAAGTCTGGAGACACTCGCCCCGCGAGTGTATTCTCGCCTCGCGAGACTGAAGGTCAACAAAGCAGCAAAAGTCAACATTTCTGTCTCGCCACGCGGGACCCTTCTCGCCTCGCGAATCATGAAGACCTGCAAGACAGAGACCATCACGGCCAAGCCGTGATGAGGACCACGCCCGTGAACAGTTTGAGGTTTGAAGACTCGCCCCGCGAGAGACATCTCGCCTCGCGAGTGAATGAAGACTTGGAAATCAGAGGCCATCACGGCCCAGCCGTGATGAAGGTCACAGCCTGAAATTGAAGACTCGCCTCGCGAACATACCTTCGCCTCGCGAGAGTTTAAATTGAAAGCGCGCTAATTTTAATTCTCGCCTCGCGAACGTCTGCTCGCCTCGCGAGAGAGCGCAGATCAGGATTACTATTTAAAGGCTGTTGCATATCAGAATCGGAATCCAATCTTTAGTAGCCAGTTTTTCCACTTAGGTTAGGGCAGTAATTACAAATCCTTGTTCTCCTTGGAGCTGCGTCTCCTTTTCTCTTTTCTTTTATTTTACGATGGTGATTATGTCCAAGTGTTTGTCTATGAGCATGAGGAACTAATCCCCTTCGTCCGAGGGAACAATGAAGCCGCCCATGGCAGTGTAGATTCGATGTGATGTATGTTTTCCTTTCCTTCTTTTAATTAATGTTTTCCAATTCTGAATTGATTGTGTTGATCATATGTGTTGCATGATTAACTAGTTAACGTGTTAAGGCCAAACGGCGATTCACGTTTTAGAACTTGAATTGGAATCACTAATCGAATAATGAGCACGACCGTGGAATTAGGAGATTAGTGCAACCATTTAGGGAACAAGAATTAACAGAATTCGAGATTAGGATTATGAGACCTGCAAGTAATTAATCCAATCGTCGAAAACGTCCTAATGAGCACGGCTGTGAATTTAGGAGAAATTAGGGGTCCCGGTTGACGTTGTAATTGAACTTAGGGAGGAATTCATCATCACGTGGGTATGCATGTTGGGTAGGTGGAATTGTGACCTTGGAAATTTTAATTTCAGATTTTAATCGTTTAGTTTTATTTAGATTTGTTAATTTAGATTACAATCCTATTCTCTCTCTCAACCACCCTCTATTGCTTAACCAACGTATCGGATTTCTTGACAATTTAGTTGAATTGGTAACCCAATCCTTGTGTTCGACCTCGGTAGACTCTTACCGTGTTTTTATTACTTGCGACGACCCGGTACACTTGCCGGAGTCACATCAAGTTTTTGGCGCCGTTGCCGGGGATTGGCACAACCAATTTTTCTGATTCTAGGGGAGTTTGATTATTTGGTTAAGTTATTTTTGTTCTTATTTTTATTTTTATTTTTATTATTTTCTTTTTATTTTCTACTATCTCTCTACTTCTTTGATTCCACTTGGTCTTGCCTTGTTTTGTATGCGAGGTACATGTAGGAATGCTTCCGGGTTGCGAATATTGTGATGGGAACCATGACACTTGGAGTTGTCCGTTCTACTTCCCTGAAGTATATGTGGAACCATGGCATAATGACAGCGTGCCCCAGAACAACTATCAGGGTCAGAATCAGTATTGGGGTGATATGAGTAGAGACCATCCGGATTTTGCTTGGAGTAATGTTGACGATGGTCTAGCCTGGCAACCACAACCTCAACAAAATTGGCAACCACAACCTTGGGAGTTGGCTCTTGAGAAGTTGGCAATCATATTCTGACCACATCTTTTGAGAAGATGAATGCGACAATTGATAAGTTGGCAACTCAGACAGGGGTGACACTTCAGAATCTAGAGATGCAGATTGCCCATCTCACAAAACAACTAAATGAGTGTCCCCCAGAGACTTTCCCAGTTGATACCGAGAACGACCCTCAGAACCAATGCGATGCCATAACAACTAGAAGCAGTGGGGTGTTGGGATATGACTGGGGTGTAACTAGTTCTCAGGGAGTTGAGGAAGAACTACCACATGTTGAGGAAGAACAATCTAAGGAAGAGGAATTGGCAAGTGTCATGGCCCCGGAACAACCACATGATGAGGAAGAGCAACCTAAGGAAGAGGAGTTGGCAAAGGACAAGGCACTGGAGCAAGGGGGTAGAGATCAAGATGAAGATAAAGTGGCGGAGGCTTCCACCATGCTTGCCAAGCAACCTGATTTTGATGCGTTAAATAAATATGTTGGCTTGCATGCATGTGTGGACACCGGTAAATTAGACCCTCCCACTTGTCTAGCACACTTCCTCGTGAAAACACCATTTGACCCGAGAGGAAGTGAGTTCATAATTGAAGAGGTCAATGGAGTTTTCACACACTGGCTGGGTGGAGTAGATAATAAGGTCATATTCCTGCTACGATCTCCACTCCAATTACCATTTGATCCGGGTGGAGGATTTGATATGATGAGCGTCCCTTGGCCTCTGTACCACAGACTATGGGATCCAGGTGGATGCTTCTTAATAAGTCAGGCTCGGGACGTTAAACAAGCGCTTCTTGGGAGGCAACCCAAGCTAGGTATCCCTCTCTTCTCTTAACTTTTGTTTTGTGTTTGCTTTTTGTTTTGTTTTTGTTGTCACTCTTGAATAATTTGAGAAGATCAAGAGTTGTTGTATGAAATGTCGTGTCGGCAAGCTTGTTGGATTTTAATTAAATTGAGCATAGATTGATTGCATGTATTATTTTGACCATTGATGATTTCCCCTAGGTTCTGAAATTTGAAAAATTTATCCCCACTTAAAAATTGAAAACTGAACTTTGAGAATTTTGTTGTGATTACTTGATTTATGATAAGTTTGGGGTGAGGGGGTGCACACACTAGGAATCGTATCTCGGTCAAACAATTTGCAAAATGTCCAGGTGAGGATTTGAGCCTCCAACTCTGTTTTTGATTGTGAGAATCACTGTTAAGTTGTACTTTCCCGAATTTGCTTGAATCTCTATATGGTTTGCATGATTATGTGTTGCATCAAATGATTTAGGCAATTTTCTTTGAATAACTACTTGGCCTGAAAAGAACCATCCCTAATGCATGTTCCCTAGTTAGCCAAATTGAGCCCAATTGACCTATTGTTTCTTGATGACCCTACATTACGAGCCAAAATATGAAAAACCATGTTAACCCAATCTTAGGATTAGGAGAGCATGGAAATGAGCAAGAGAAAGGTTGTGAGAAACTAAGTTTGGGGTGGCTACAAGGTATGTGTCATATTGGGATGAGAAAAAGAAAATAAAGGTTGACCCAAGGCAAAAAGAAAAGAAAAGAAAAGAAGAAAACAAAAATTGCCAAAAGAAAAGGGGCAAAACAAAAATAATATCAAGGAAAAGGTTGTAGTCACCCGAGACAAGAAAAGAAAAATGGAAAAAGGAATTAGAGTGGAATGTATGTCAAATGCTCATGCTCTCTTAGTTCATAGGGACTTAAGCCTAAATATCCTTCATTATCCTACCCTGAGCCAGGCCCCATTACAACCTTTAAAAGACCTTCTGATGTTGCATGCATGTTTTCGTGGGAACCATTTTTGAGATGAAAATCAAATTCACGGGAAGTGCTCTTGATATGTGAAATTGAGTGAAAAGTTGACAACCTTGACGAATTGAGTGAATGAGTGAAATTTTACATACCCTTGTGAGGAAGGCAGTTGTTTGAAATTGGTGATCTTCCTTTTGTGTGTGACTCTGATCCTCAACTTTGACTAATGATTGCATGAATGATGAAGTTCTCAATGGTTTAAAGTAAATGAATGTGGGGATTACATTGATGTAGGGGGGAGATCATAGGAGAAAAACTGTTTTGTAAAGTTGCATTAAATTTGTGCGAAATCGATTGATTCCTTTAGGCTTGCCAAGTCTTGAGTCGTTTTTGAGTTTTAAGCTTGCTTGGGGACAAGCAAGGTTTAAGTTTGGGGTATTTTGATAAGCCTCTGGCTTATCTAGTTTTATGACTAGATGAGCTAGGGTTTATGTGCCTATTTATTCGAGTTCACTCTCGTTTTCGCCCAAATTTGCCTTGTTTTGTTCCTAAGTTGGACTTTGACTCATTTTGCGTATTTTGTGTAGTTTTTAGGTTATTTTGAATAGAATTACGCTTGTGGGTGCTTTTGTTGTTTCAGGATAAATAAGTGAAGCTCAGGAGTCAAGGAAAGTCGGCGCGGGAAATTGCAAGTCTGGAGACACTCGCCCGCGAGTGTATTCTCTCGCCTCGAGACCGAAGGTCAACAAAGCAGCAAAAGTCAACATTTACTGTCTCGCCACGCGGGACCCTTCTCGCCTCGTGAATCATGAAGACCTGCAAGACGAGAGACCATCACGGCCAAGCCGTGATGAGGGACCACGCCCGTGAACAGTTTGAGGTTTGAAGACTCGCCCGCGAGAGACATCTCGCCTCGCGAGTGAATGAAGACTTGGAAATCGGAGGCCATCACGGCCCGGCCGTGATGAAGGTCACACCTGAAATTGAAGACTCGCCTCGCGAACATACCTTCGCCTCGCGAGAGTTTAAATTGAAAGCGCGCTAATTTTAATTCTCGCCTCATGACGTCCTGCTCGCCTCGCGAGAGAGCGCAGATCGGATTACTATTTAAAGGTCATTGCATATCGAAATCGGAATCCAATCTTTAGTAGCCAGTTTTTCCACTTAGGTTAGGGCAGTAATTACAAATCCTTGTTCTCCTTGGAGGCTGCGTCTCCTTTTCTCTTTTCTTTTATTTTACGATGGTGATTATGTCCAAGTGTTTGTCTATGAGCATGAGGAACTAATCCCCTTCGTCCGAGGGAACAATGAAGCCGCCCATGGCAAAGTAGATTCGATGTGATGTATGTTTTCCTTTCCTTCTTTTTAATTAATGTTTTCCAATTCTGAATTGATTGTGTTGATCATATGTGTTGCATGATTAACTAGTTAACGTGTTAAGGCCAAACGGCGATTCACGTTTTAGAACTTGAATTGGAATCACTAATCGAATAATGAGCACGACCGTGGAATTAGGAGATTAGTGCAACCATTTAGGGAACAAGAATTAACAGAATTCGAGATTAGGATTATGAGACCTGCAAGTAATTAATCCAATCGTCGAAAACGTCCTAATGAGCACGGCTGTGAATTTAGGAGAAATTAGGGGTCCCGGTTGACGTTGTAATTGAACTTAGGGAGGAATTCATCATCACGTGGGTATGCATGTTGGGTAGGTGGAATTGTGACCTTGGAAATTTTAATTTCAGATTTTAATCGTTTAGTTTTATTTAGATTTGTTAATTTAGATTACAATCCTATTCTCTCTCTCAACCACCCTCTATTGCTTAACCAACGTATCGGATTTCTTGACAATTTAGTTGAATTGGTAACCCAATCCTTGTGTTCGACCTCGGTAGACTCTTACCGTGTTTTTATTACTTGCGACGACCCGGTACACTTGCCGGAGTCACATCAGCTTCCCCAAAATCGCGGAGCGAACTTTGGGTCTCGATCTGAGACTATACTAGAAGGCACTCCATGAAGTCTAATCACTTCCTTGAGGTATACTTCGGTTAGTTTTCCACTGTGTAGCTCGTCTTGACAGGTAAGAAGTGTGCTGACTTCGTCAATCTGTCTATGATCACCCAAATCGAGTCAAAGCCTTTGGAAGTCCTCGGTAATCCAACCACGAAATCCATGGATATACTGTCCCACTTCCATTGGGGTATATCTAGAGACTGTAACATTCCATCGGGCCTTTTATGTTCTATCTTTGCCTTTTGACAAGTTAGGCAAGATGCCATATATTCTGCTACTTGTTTCTTCATACCTGGCCACCAAAATCTTTGCTTCAAATCTTGATACATCTTGGTTGATCCAGGATGGATGCTCAGGGAGCTTTTGTGTGATTCATCGAGAATCATCTTCTTCATCTCCAGATTTTCGGGAACACAAATTCGACCATTACATCTCAAGATGTTATCTAATCCCAAACTAAACTCGGTGACTTTCCCTTGCTCCATGAGTTCTTTCTTTTCTTGGAGGAATGTATCAGTGGCTTGTTGCTCTTTGATCTCTTCCATCAATCCACTTGATATCGTGATCAAACCCATGCTGATCTTTTGCGGACTCATTTCCATCATTAAATCAAGGTCACGGAACTTCTCGATCAACTCTAGTTCCTTCACCATAATTGCAGGACACGAATGGCCTTCCGGCTCAGAGCATCTGCTACAACGTTCGCCTTCCCAGGATGATATTGTAATGCAAAGTCGTAGTCCTTCAAGAATTACATCCATCTCCTTTGCCTCATGTTGAGTTCTTTCTGATCGAACAGATATTTTAAACTTTTGTGATCGCTGAAAACATAGAACTTGGTCCCGTACAGATGATGCCTCCATATTTTCAGCACGAAAACCACGGCAGCTAGCTCTAGATCGAGCATCGGATAAATCTTTTCATGAGTCTTTAATTGTCATGACGCGTCTGCTACAACTTTCCGATTTTGCATCAATACGCATCCTAAGCCTTGATACGAAGCATCACAGTACACCTCATAAGGCACATTGGGTTCTGGAAGTATCAGCATCGGTGAAGTTATCAATCGTTCTTTTATATTTTGGAAGCTTTCCTTGCATTCCGCAATCCACTTAAAGGGTTGATCCTTTCTTGTAAGTTGAGTGAGCGGTGCGACTATCTTGGAGAATCCATCGATGAATCTCCGGTAATATCCAGCTAACCCGATGAAACTTCGGATTTCCGTTACGGTCTTCGGTCTTTCCCAAGATATCACTGCCTCCACTTTGGCGGGGTCTACATCAATTCCATATTTAGAAATTACATGCCCCAAGAACTTCACTTCGTCGAGCCAAAAATCACACTTAGAGAGTTTTGCATATAACTCATTCTTCCGTAGAATCTGTAGAACCTGTCGTAGATGTATCTCGTGCTCTTCATAACTCCTTGAGTAAATGAGGATGTCATCAATGAATACGACTACTGACTTGTCCAGAAATGGCCGAAAGATTCGATTCATATAATCCATGAAAATAGCTGGTGCATTCGTCACTCCGAAAGGCATCACAAGGTACTCATAATGCCCATAGCGGGTTTGAAACGTCGTCTTGGGTATGTCCTCAGTCTTGACTCTCCCGTCCTTAAGTCAATTTTCGAGAAAACAGCAGCTCCCTGCAATTGGTCCATCAGATCATCTATGCGTGGCAACGGGTACTTATTCTTGATCGTCACCTTATTGAGTTACCTAAAATCAACTCAGAGTCTTGAGCCTCCATCTTTCTTTCGTACTAAAAGAACAGGTGCTCCCCAAGGAGAAACACTGGGCCGTATGAACTACTTTGACAATAGATCTTCTAGTTGAGCCTTCAATTCACCGAGCTCTGTGGGTGACATCCGATAAGGAGCAATCGATATTGGTCCAGCTCTCGGAACTAGATCGATGGAGAATTCAATTTCCCTTGCCGGTGGTAATCCTGGTACATCAAAAGGAAACACCTTCGAAAAGTCTCCCACAACTGGTATAGCACTCAAACTAACTTCCTCCTCGACATCTAAGCTTGTTAAAAATAAGCATTTATGATCTTTTTCCTTTGAGAAAGACCTCATCAAATAGGTAGATAGAAATCCAGAAATTTCGGAATCCAGAAAAACTAGGTTCTTGTGAGCACAGTCTAAAAACACATGATTAGAAGACAACCAATCCATGCCCAAAATCACATCTAGTTGTATTAAGGGCAGGCAGATCAAATCAACAAGAAAGTGTCGATCTTGAATGACAATCGGACAATTCAAGCATACTGAATTAACCATAACAGGTTCAACAGTAGGTGTGGAGACAATTAACTCATATGATAATGAAGTAACAGGTATGGTCAAAAGTCTCACACAATCATTTGAGATGAAGGAATGAGTTTCATCCGAATCAAAAAGTATCTTTATTAAGAGGTTACCAGCTAGTCCATAAGTACCTTTCATAAGATCCTTGGAATTCGAGGCCTCAACACCACTTATAGTAAAAACCCTTCCTTTAGCTGTTGGTTTTGAAACTCTGGCACTGTTGACTGTGGGTTCCTGCTTCTTCACCTTACAGTCCTTTGCTAAGTGTCCCATCTTATCAAAGTTTAAGCACTTCGTCCCTCTCACGGAACATACATCAGCTAAGTGGGTCGGATCTCCACATTTAAAGCACCTCCTTCCTTGACTATTACCCTGACTCCTCTGGTTGATACTTCCGGTGGCTGAAGCAACTGGATGGTATTGTGGATGGCTCCAATTGTTCCTAGTTGGTCTAGTGTATGGCTTCTTCTGGGTTTGTCTTCCTTTATGGCCTTGGTTCCTTGTTCGTGAGGGTCCCCCAACATTTCCTCGATTGTCCCTTCCTTTCCGCATCTGTTCCACATTTCTGCATTTTTCCACCAGAGCTTGAAAATTCCTGATTTCCAGGGCCGGTACCGAGTCTCTGATTTCGTACTGCAATCCTCCTTCAAACCTTTCGCACTTCCATCCTTCATCTGGGTTGTCTTGGAAAAACCAAAAATATTTGGCCAATGACTCAAACTTGGTCGCATATTCTCCGACGGTTATTTCTCCTTGTCGCAAACGCAAGAACTCCTGCTCTTTCTCAGCTCGAGCACTCTGGGGAAAGTATTTGTCTAGAAACGTTGTACGAAAAACTTCCCAAGTAATTTCTTGTTGGTTCACCTCGAGTAGTTGCCTGGTGCCTCTCCACCAGTACTACGCATCTCCCATCAACAGGAAAGTGGCATAAGGTATTCTAACTGCCTCAGGGCTGTCGATTAGTTTGAAAATCTTCTCTATCTCTTGAATCCACAAGTCAGCTTTTGTGGGGTCAGCATCCCCATGAAACTGTGGTGGGTTCTGGCGTCGGAAAGCGGTCAGAGCACGACTTTCAGCAGCTTGCTCAGCACGAGCTTGCTCCTGTTGGTGTTGTGCAGCCATAGTAGCGGTCTGTTGAGCAATGGCAGCTGCAACGTCTGCCATAGCTTGTTCTGCAAAATCTATTCCCCCACCAACCGGTCCACGTCCACCAACAAAACCACCTCTACGGCCTCCTCTGCGGCCACATCCTCGTCCTGCCTCTAGCTCCATAATTGACCAACAAGATAAAATCAGTTACATGGTAACTAGATAAGGAATATTCAATTATTTCTACAACATCTATTACTTCTAAGAAGTAATTCAAACAAGCCTATTTAGAGATCACACAACACACCCTCATCTGGGGCATTACATTAATTAACTCTTTTTTACCAATATTAACGTTATTAGAAGACATGTCGATTTCTGTAGGAATGTGAAAACTTAGTTAGTAATTCATTATTAAATAAAACTCAACTTAAGACATGGAATTAAAAGATCAACTTACATTCATAGAAAACATACATAAATATTCACATTGATAACAAACACCTTCTTAGTAGCAGGTGTATTGACAGAAGCTTCCTTGAGTGTTTATCCAAGTTTCTTAAACAAAATACTAAAGTCATACTAGAGGTTAAGGAGACAATTTAAACATGTTCTTGAAAGGATCCATCCAATATCACTACTCCAAAATAAAACTAGATTTCCTAAGCTGGTCAAGACAACTAGTAATACCCATTCGGGAGATCACGGAAGTCTCCCTCATTTCTAGAAGAAGTATCAGAAGAGGATACTTCCACCCCGGCTTCCTCACCAGGTGCATAATCATCATCATCATCATCATCATCACTTCTCATAGGATGATACTGAAGGTCCTCATTCTTGAATTCCTCCGGATCCTCCTTTATGGGTGAAACTGGCACCACATTCAGAGGTGGTGGATTCAACACTAGCTGTCATAAGTCTGCTAGGTGTTGTACATACAACCAAGCTGGCGGAAGTGATATCTGGATGGTCTCCATGGTATGAATCCTCCTCTCTGGACCTCCCTACTGTGTTTCTTCTATAGTGCAAACCGGGCCAGTGTAATCGGCCATGTGATTCCCTGATGAATCACCCAAGCCCTAGGGTTGTCGGCATCCTCAAACATGATCGTCCGCACTCGGGAATGCACGAGAGGCAGAGCTAGGTCCATCTAGTCTCAACATAATAGGATACATACATATATACATGAAGGAAAATGCAAGGGTAAGATATCAATATATGGATAATTATAACAACTATATGCACCCAAAACACACAAACATATATAAATAACAAGAGATAATCATTACTTTTTGAAAACCATGACACTTATATAATTCAACTTCTATCCTAATCTCCGGAGACCTCAACTTCACTTTGTTTAAAATGAGTTGATCAGGCCCGAAATCTTTGCCATAAAAGGCACAACGTGTTCGTCCACTACACTGCCCAAAATTCCTGGTACGGTGTGCAACGTGCATGGATATCTATAGCATACCATCCAACTCAAGGCATATAGATTTCATTGTCCGTCAAGGCACAATGATACAACGTAGCATGATATACCCTGCCCTTCAAGGTACTCACACAAAACAACTTTGGGGGCACGTCTGCCAAATGCATGAAAAACATTTTATTATCGAGGTTTTTCTTTGTGTATAATTCTTTCCTTGTCGAATCTCAAAGGCTCATGACCTCCATAACTGTTCAATGTATTAAAATTTGTAAACACAGGACATTTGAGTCCGAGTGTCCAATCACGAGAGTCTTAAATCGATGCACCAGTCTAAGACTTTGTGGTAGTAGAAAACAACTTTACACCTTTATTGCGTTTATCACGTTTGTATAACGTATGTAGGACATGCAGTCCACAACAACGTATAAGGACACAGTCCGCAACAACGTGACAGGATCATAGATCAATGTGTTTAATTACACTAATAGCCCGAATTCTCGGTTACTGGGTCCACTTTTCAACGTTATTATATATATATATATATATATATATATATATATATTTTGTTCAGTGAAAAATAAAACAAAAATCAATCTCCATAACTTATCCAAGTTATTTTGGAATATTTTTTTGAGCAAAGTTTTTAGTAAAAATTTTTATTTGAAATTCATTTTTCAAAATTCACCTTGATTTTAAAAATTCACTCTTTTTCAAGAAAATCAAATTAATCTTCCTTTTAAAAAATTTCTTTTAATTCAATAAATCAAAACATGCTTTTTCATAAAATTTCTAATGTTAAAAATATTTAGAAATATAACCGTAACTTTCTTCTCTTTTTCAAACAAAACTTCTTTTTAAAAACATTATTTATTTGTAAGCTTTTTCATGATCTTGTTAAGATTTTTATCTTAACTTATTATTTTGAGCTCTAACTCAAGGTTAGGCTTTATATGCATCAACGAAACGATTACATCAATAAATCGACATATCCATATCATAATAAACATTTTATAATCGACATAAATACTTAAATAATGTAAATCAAATAAAAAAAATCAGCATATCAACTAAATCAAATCACTCATCAAACCAAGCATTATAACAAGCATTCAACCAACACATCAAACAAATACAGGTAACACATGGTCATCATAACTTTAATATCTCTGAGGCTGTCTTCCCTTACCTCAGTAAAATGGTAATGAAACTCGGTTGTGGTTTTTAAAGAGGAAAGACTCGGTTCACGTTACGAATGCAGATCTATACAGAAACAAGTGTTTCACGTATAAAATTTTTATAAACTCACCCTAATTTGATGCATGCATTCGGCCATACTTAAAAAAATCATGCTAGAAATTTTAAATTTTCACAAACTTTTGGATCTATGATCCTTAAGCATCAAGGAGGTAAAATAAAAGTTTAAAACTTGAAAATAAAATTTTATAATCTTGGCCTTATAAACCACAGGTTTCGGCCTTCCCAAGAAATGGTGGAAAATATTATTTTTCATCAATCTAATTTCATGCATGTAAACTTTATAGTGTTCTAAGCATCATGTAACTTTAAAAAAATTGAACAAGCCTCATCAACTCATCAAGTGAGTTTCGGCTATCACAAGCCAACAAGGCTAGGAACACTAAAATTTTTCAAGCACCATTGTTAAGCTACTAATGTAAAGAACTTAGTGTATTAACCATGCAACCTTCTAAGTGATAAAAAAAAATTAGGCCTCACTAACTTGAAAATTTTAGATTTTTGGCCATAGAACCATCATAAGAAGGTATACATAGTCTCAAAAAATTGCTTTAGTTGTAAAAAAAATTCATGAATCAAAGATCTAAGGCCATGCATGTGAGATTTAAGCAAAACTCATCTTTTCTCCCTCTTGGTGTTTTTCGGTCACACCATGATCCTAGGGAGGATGATTTTCTCTCCACATGCAAGCCATTAAAATGAGAATAAAGATGAGCAAGAAGTGGTAAAATCTTTTGCATGTAAAGGAAGATGATTTCTTTTTGGTTACAAGTTAAAACTATAAGCATAAATCATAGTAAAACTAACATGCATGTGAAAAATATGTTGAAAAATCATAACCTCTCCTCCTTAGAGTTTTAGCCAACCCCATTAAAATGGTCATAAGAGGGTTCATTCCAACATGAAAAGGTTGAAAGTGGTGGTGAAGATGAGTAGAACTTTGAGATAAAAGAACTTAAAAAAATGAACAAGCTTTGCAAGAACCAACTCAACAATATGCATGTGCAAGAAGATGAAAATAGCAAGAACTTGAAGTATAATAGCTACATATTATATCTAGATACCGCAGAAATTGAGAGCTTGGAAGGAAGACTTGAGTTTTCTTAAAACAAGAGAAAATGAAAGTAAGTGTAGTAGAAATGGCTTTGTGGAATGAGAGAAAAAATGAAGAAGTGTGAGGAAGAGGGGTTTATATGGGGGGGGGGGGGGACACTGGTTTCAGCATAAAAGGGAGAAAAAATAAAAAAATTTAAAAGTAATATTAATATAAATTTTGAAATATAATAATTTATTATGATTTTATGCCATAAAATTCATCTTATAAAAAATCAGATTTTCCTCACCCAACACTCCAAAATCTGATACAAGTTATTTCCCTTGATTTTTGTTTCGTTCCGATTAAGTATCTATACCGAATCGATCATATTTCTGATGAAAATTGCATCCGAAAAATCAATAAAATAAATTTTTTTAACGAAATTTTTTAAAATAGTGGAAACATTAGCAATTATAATTAGAAGCCTAATCGTTTCGTTCACAAGAAAAAATTTCATTTTCTTATTAGTAAACTTATACCTACAGAGAAAACGCAGATTGAGATTTGTCTTTTTGAGCTGAAATTTTTACCGAAACTTCCTAAAATAGACTAAGTTATAAAAATGATTTTAGTTATCAAAATAATCTCTAAAAACTTAAAATCAATTACCGACAAAAATACACTTAAGCAAATAGAAAATACGGGCGTTACATCGATCTTCCGTCCAATTTTAATAATTCTGCTTGAGTTATGAGGGAAGTGTGGATATTGTTGGTGTTGCAAAATGACTTGTTGTCATGTTGTGAGAGGTTCCCGCCATGTCAGCAAACAGAAAGCAGCGGGTGGATCTCTCCCCTGCTCATTTCCTGCCTCTGATTACTCCATATCCTTAGCTAGCCTTCCATACACTTCCCCTTCTCCTCTCACATCACCAACCATTTTCCTTTTTTTCCCCTTTCTCTCTCTCCCACTCACAAACACAAACATCCCAACAATTTTGTCATCTTCCTCCTCCTCCCCTAACCAAAAACTCCTAACAAATAACAATCTCCCTTCCATTCTCTTCTCTTATTCCTCAAACAACTCTTATTCTCCTCTTTTCCTAGATTTAATTCGATCTAACCCCCTCAACTTCCTCTCATCACCAATATGTTAAACCATCTTAATTCCATGTCAACTCCCCTTCATCCCCTTCAATTCTAATTATCAATCTCAAAAATTTTAAAAAACACACACACACACAAATTTAATTTGATCACCTTTTTTCCCATGTCTCCACCCCTTTTGCCACGGGCATTCTTATTCTAAAACACCATTTTTTCCCAATCTCAACATCTTTCATTACATCACATAATTGATATTGTTCCTCATTACCCACATTACTCAAACCCCAAAATCCAATTAAAGTTTTGATTTTTCCATATTAATTCCTCAAAGGGTCCTTGAAAAAAAAAGGTGATCAGTTAATTAATTAATTAATAACACAAAACAGAAATCAAATAATTAACCACCGTTACCATGGCATCACCATTGTCACCATCACCAACAAAACCGGTCTTACAAAAACCACCTGGTTACAGAGACCCCACCACCCCAACACCACCTCCGCCGCGAAAAACAGTCCTCCCCCCATCCCTCCAGCCAAAACGGAAGCGCCGCGGCGGCTGCTGCCGTTTATGCTGTTGCACCATCTTCATCCTCATCATCATCCTCATCTTCGCGGCGATCATCGCGGCCGGCCTCATCTACATCATCTACGACCCTTCACTGCCGGAGTTCCACCTCGGCTCGTTCCGTACCCCAAACCTAAACTTGACGCAGAAGGCAGACGGCATTTACCTAGATGCGGACACGGCGGCGAGAGTGGAAGTGAAGAACAAAAGCGGGAAGATGGGGTGGTTTTTCGATGAAACGAGGATTGATGTTCATGCAGAGAATGGGGACGTGAATCTTGGGTCAACAAAGGTGCCGAGTTTTGAGGTAAAGGAGAAGCAAACAAAGGAGTTGAAGGCTGAGACTAGGGTTAGGGATATGGCATTGGATGAGAAGTTGATGAAGAAGATTAAAGGGAAAGAGTTGGTTCCAACTGTGGAGGTTAGAACAAGAACTGGGGTGGGGATGCAAGGTTGGAAGTCTTGGAAGCTTGGAATCACTGTAGTTTGTGGAGATGTCTCCATGAAGCAACTTGATAATGGAGATAAGCCAAAATGCACCCTCACTACCCTCAAATGGTAACTACTAACACTTCATTTACTCTCTCAATTACAACTTCATGTTCATATATCGCAACTTTCTTGCTATACATTGGTTTAGGGTTGTTAGATATATGGATAAAAACATTTTGCATGTTCTTACTGTCTGTGATATTTAGAATTTTGGTTGTGTACTCTGTTTAAATCTATAGATGAGATAAAAACCATAGGTCTCATTTTGGTGTATCATATATTTAACTTATGTGACAAGTTAGGATACACCAAAATGGACAAGTAATCTGTATTCAAATAAATGAAGTTTTGTTTGTTGAAGTTCAAGTTTTTTTCGTTCATGCACCTACACTAGCTAGGTGCTGTTAATCTCGCACTATCATTTGGCTCATATGGCATGGATTTTCAAATTTCATTTGTTTTAAGTTAGTTGGCAATATAGGGAATCCTGAATATGGGTATGGGATTTACTTAAAATCTTATTATATATTGGTCTTAATTAGGTGGCCTCATATATGTTCAGTTTAGTTCTATTTCTTTAAGGTGGAGGGATATTGGTGAGAGTCTATTAGCCACTACAATAATTGACCATATTTCTAATTGAAATTGTTGCTTTGCTTTTGATTGACCCACAGGATCAAGATACGCTTTTGATTGAAGTTGGGGACGTGTTCTCTCTATATATAGCTGCAACGGATTATTGCTGTGGATTGGAAAGTTTTGTGTTCCCATTGGATTATAGCTAAGTTATTTTTACATACTTTTTTTTTTTTTCTCTTTTACAAAGGTGAAAGAAGAATAAAATGTCAAAAAAAAAAAAAAATATATATATTCTTTGCTTAGAAAAAGTAAAGGTCTCGGCTGCATCAGTACTTCAACATGCTGCTTGTGCTTGGTTATCCCAAATGTATAGTGGGATGCACAAAAGCTCTCTCTCTCTCTCTCTTTTTAAGGTGTGACATATCATTCTCATTGGTAAACAATTGAGGAAAGAGAACTTAAGGGGCAAGGCTAACTTGTGAAAGAAATGGCCAGTGGTTAGCAAGAGAGGGATATTATAACTGCTCTTGTCCTTGACAAGTATATCCTTAATCATGAATCATGTGTGATTGTTTTATTGCAAAGTAACGCTGCATTTTTTGTTTTCCATGCAATGGACCAAAAGCATTGCTTCCTAGCTTGTTCCTATATATATTTCCCTACTTTAGGTTGGGGCAACTCACATATAAAACATGATTTCTAATAATTAGACAAATAAAAGCGAAAGGCTTGAGCTTGAGCTTGAGAGTGGAAGAATCGTGGATAACAAAGAAAGAAGATAGATACCCTCACAATTGATTGCTATATGTTTACACGTCAGTAGATAGCTTTAAACTACCTTATGTTCAATCAAATGAGCAAGAACAGAATAAATTATCGAAACTTATAATTAATCAATTTCTCTTAACACAATAAAACCAAATTAAAGTAACATATGGGAATAAATTGTTAGAATTAATCTTAATCCGTAGAAAATATGAACCAAACACATGATATGAATTGGCGATAATATTTTTTTAGAACAAATTGTGTTAGTGGCTAAAATTCGGCAATGGTGGGAACAAATCAACGACGCGTTGAATTGGTAAAATACCAATTAGGCAAAGTGGCAAACATTATATATAATAAAAAAGAAATTAACAAATCATCATCAATTTTTTTTTTTTGGGTTAAATAGGAAACAAAAGTAAAGAACAAAACGAAACTAAGCTTCAAGTCTGCTTATCCAAAAAAAAAAAAAACTAAGCTTTAAGTCAGGTTTAAAGAGTCCTCTAACTTGTTACAAAAAAAAAAAAAAGAAGAGTTAACTAAGCACAATATAAAAATTTAAATTTATTTTTAAAAAAAAAAAATGGAAAGAAAGAATAATATTAGTTCAAGTTTGGTTAAAGTAATATTTTAGTGTCTGTACGTGACACGAATTTTCGATTTGGTTCCTATACATAAAAAAAATTATTAAAATGATCCCTATACGTACAAAAAGTCCTCATTTGATCCTTATACATTACCCGTTTGGTCCTTATACAAGAAAAAAATTATTAAATCAGTCCTTAAAATTTTGTACGATAGAGATCAAATGGAGATTTTTTATACGTATATGGACTATTTTAATAATTTTTTATATATAGGAACCAAATCAAGAATTCATTTCATATATAGGAACCAAAATATTACTTTAACCTCAAAGTTTTCTCCGCCTATGAATCGTACAAAGGGAAAGTGAGTTCAATTCAATTGCAAGGAATACTTTCATTATTTTCTAAAGCAAGTGCTAAGTTGCCAGCTATTAATTTTTTTTATAACCAAGTTAAAGATACAAAGTATTCATCATCATTGACAGTGACAAATCTCTGTCGAAAACTTGTTGGGCACATACTCTCAACCCGATTTTTTTCCATACACAAAAAATATGATTCGAACTCTAATAATTTGTTTAAGATGTACAAGTCTATTACTATATCTTGATGCTTGCTATTAAATTTGGATATAATTGATTTTAAAAAATTAATATTTAAAAAAATTAAAATTAGCAATTGATTGGTATTTATTAATACAATAGATGAATAAAGGGTGTTTATTATTAATTTTATAAAATATATCACAAATTTAATAAATTAAATAATTTAAGAATAAATATTATTTCTAATGACTCAGTTTAAGCTTTTCAATCCTTCATCGTCATCTCTTCTCCCTTATCTACATCTTCTTTTGGTACAGTTTCTTCTCCCATTATTCAATTGTTTGTTTTGTTGAAGAACCCCCACCCCCCCGGCTCTCTGCAAGCAACTCTCCCTTTATAGATCGAAAGGAAATATCCTTTGTGTTCTTCTTCCATGGCTTCCAAGAGGATCCTGAAGGAGCTCAAGGACCTTCAGAAAGACCCTCCTACCTCCTGCAGTGCTGGTGCAGTTTCCTTCACCAAATTCCTAATCTTTTTACCCTTTTATGATGTTTAGCCGTTCCAGTTAGTAATTAATCTTCCTATGTTACTCGATCTACGAATTTTTGGAATTTTTATGCAAGTGGGTCGTTTTAGTTTTCTCGTTTTTTCATGGATTTATCTGAATTTTGTAAATTTACAATCTTTGAGGAAGTGGGACGATATATTTGTTCTAAGCTTCACAACCCTGGTCGTGATTTTAGAAGATTATAGTCAATATGGAATTTTGTGAGACTTTTCTGTTTGGTCAGAAATTTTCCATGGTGATGAGTGGTTGTGAAACAATTGATGAGTTTTTTTGTTTCTTAATTTTGTTAAAGTTTTGATTTGCTGACCTGAAATTTCAATTTGTTTTTTAAATTATTTATTTATTTCTGTGAATCTATGGTTATTTTTACTAAAGCCAAAATTCCTGCAGTTAGAGTTCATACTTCGTGGCTATTAAAATCTCTATTTTTATTGCCTTCTTTTGATTGAGATTTTTCTCTAACCTACGGATTTATAACAATTATCATGGAATGTAGAACCCAATTTAGTTATCTCTGTTTGTGGTTTGGAGTCCATATAGATATATGCCTTGGAAGATAACTCTTGCTTTTAGATTATATTTGGAATTTTGGGTGGTATTATTTTCTGAATGTTTATAACATTTCTGAGTTGCAAGACACAAAGAATGTATTTATCAAACAAGCAGATGTTAGTTTGTCATTTGTGAGTAGGTGCATAGGTAATTTTTTTTTCTTTTTTTCTTTTCTGAAGTCCATTGTTCAGCTTGTTGCACATAATTTTCAGATGTTAACTTTGTTTCTTTCTTTTGTTTATCACCTTCACAGGTCCTGTAGCAGAAGATATGTTTCATTGGCAGGCAACAATAATGGGTCCCCCTGATAGCCCTTATGCTGGGGGTGTTTTTCTAGTTACCATTCATTTCCCTCCTGATTATCCATTCAAGCCACCCAAGGTATTGTTTCAGTCCTGCTCAGTACAACTTTAACAATTCTTCCTTTGTCATGCTTGGAGAATATTGAACTTCTGCCTCTTATATTGTTAAATTTTGCATTTTCCCTATATCTTCGTTCTTCGATTATTCCTACTATTTGTTAATTGCACTTTTTGTGGATTTTTCAAGACATTTTATTTTGCCTTTCATTCATCCAGTGCACTCTTCTTTTACTATACAGTTAATCTTATCTATATTTAAAGGTGAGTGCCTTGACTGAGATGTTTGTGCTGGTGATAGATTAAATTCTGGTGATGAATGTGCTAAATCATAGTATGGTGGCTTTCTTTGGTGGACAATGGGTACTTACTGGTGAAAATGCTCTATGATTCGAATATGTAGTGGACCACTTCAGTTTCTCTGTAGTTGAGTTTCTATTTTCTGCATAGAAGTTTACAATATAAGTGTTCTAGACTGAGTTCAAAAAAAATATTGGTTTTTCTGTTTTTCTAACAGTCATCTGTAGAGATAGAGCTGCCTCGTTAAAATTGAATCCGACAGGGAGTAATAAAAACTAGCAAAAAGATGAATTCTGCAATAATGAGCTGTGGTGAAGGTGCAAAGTTTGTTGTAGCCACCATTTAAGCCACTGTTTGGAGAATGTAGCAAGGAGTACCAGGTGTTAGTTTGGGCATTAGAGAGCGAGGGGACCAAAAGAGTTGGAATAGTGAGTGATTTTAACTTATAAGGCCAAACACTTGGGTTTAAAGCAGTAATAACTCTTGGGGAGATGGACGTTGGAGGATATGATCAATGAATTGGCGTCCTCACAATACGTATGGCGGAAGAGCCTGTCCTCATTTTGTTGCAGAAGAACCAATCTACCACCGGTGGGATTTGGATCCTTTAAAGTGTAGGGGGTACTTTAGAGAGTAAAATGTTAGTAACTGCTAGTGAGAAGATCAAGGGAGTTAATTCTTATATGTCCTTAATTCATTATATACATGCTTGTATTTTATCATAATATTACCATTACTTTTTTCATCAACAATCACACTCTACATCTTACTCTTCCAAATTTACCACAAACGGATGTGGATGCAAATGATGTTATTGAAGGCTGGAATCTTTGCTTTAACTTTACCGACAAAATTTTCAAATTATAAACACAAAAAGAATAAAAGAATATTTTCTTGTCCAATGATTTGACTCATTTGAATGAAATCTTTTCAGATCCAAATCTTGTGTTCAGAAAGCAGGTGTTCTTGATGTTTTGTCATCCTAACCACTCTTCTGTTTCCAGAAAATTGAATTGAGCTTTGTCAATGACTTGCATTTTCATCATTAGATTTGGCTTTCAATTCATGTAAAACCCAAGATATTCAAATTTTTAACCCTTCTTTTTCTGCCTGTCTTCTATTTTTCTCGCAGGTCGCATTTAGGACCAAAGTTTTTCACCCAAATATCAACAGCAATGGTAGTATTTGTCTTGATATCTTAAAGGAGCAGTGGAGCCCCGCCTTGACAATATCTAAGGTTCTCTCACTATACTAAACTTTTTACCACACATGTTTGATGGGCAACAGTATTGTCATAAGCACTGTAAAATTTTGCTCGTGACTCTATAGACTTGACTAGGTTTACATTTTTTTATTTTATGCATTTCAATCAAGGCAAAAAGATTAGTAAATAAGAAGTCTTTTGGTGAGCCAATGCTGAACATTAAATTTTGAGCATTATGTAGTACAAGGTTACATACTTGTTGTCTGTATGATGATGATTATGTTGTATGCTACAATCCAGAATAGTAATGGGCAAGTATGCTACGAAATATCTTGAGGAATATTTTGAGGAAGATAAGGTTTGCTTTCCATTTTTGCATCAATGATGAGCTCAAAACCAGTTTTTAAGAAGTATTTGCTGTTGTGAGTGTTATTAAATTTTACAAGGAACATTTCCAACTTTATGTGTTGTCCTTGTTAATAGGAAACTTTTTTGTGAGAAAAGTTGGGAGGCCTATCATTGCAATGCATGGTTATGAATCTCAATTTTCTTGAACTATTGCTGTTTTTTAAGAGGGTGGGAAGGGTTTGTGTTTCCTTTTTCAGGTGTTGCTCTCCATTTGTTCCCTATTGACTGATCCAAACCCGGATGATCCTTTGGTGCCTGAAATTGCTCATATGTACAAGACAGACAAGTCCAAGTATGAGACTACTGCTAGGAGCTGGACTCAGAAGTATGCAATGGGCTAGCATTATAGGATTGGACTTGTTCCATCCATTTGTCAAGACTTGAGAGTAATAATAATGTAAAATCTATCTTTTTATTCCTGCTGTTGACATTTGGAGGATTTGTCTCTGTTGCCCTCGTCAGTAAAAACAATTGGGATCTTATTGTTTGTATGTATGAAAATTCTGCTGTGAGTGCTGGCCTGCTGGGAAATATGTGGCTGATGTTATATCCTTCTACAATTAATTTATAAGAAATGTTATATCCTAAATTCTCTTATTTATTAAATAAAAAATGTATTGAGTTTTTTTTTTTTAAAAAATTGAATTTATTTATTTTTCAATATAATGTTTTCTTTATCTAATATCAAGCAAATACTAGAAGGATATTTAAGAATATATAACAAAACTCTACAATTCGTCTTGATGTGAAGTTAATTGATATATTTAGGTTTTAGAAAATAGATTGAGTATATTTTCATGTCAAGTCTAGATCATACTTTCTGGTGTCTCAGTGTTTTAAAATTTATATTCGTTACAAGTAGGTAGGGTTTGAACTTCGAATCCTAGCTCTTACGTATGGAGTGAATTTCGACTGGAAGGAGGTTTCCCGTCTTCAGGTATCATTTAGTTCCCGCTTCCGGCGGGAAATACTCATGATTGAGGACAAAAAAAAAAAAAGAAGGTAAAAGTTGTAAGATTTGGTGACTTAAATCAATTGTCTTTTGTTCAACATGATAATATATTTATATTGATATTAAATATCTGTGTATTGATGGATGAATCTTGCTTGTAATCTAAATTCTAAACATGAAGAGCTCTGAATGAATATGCCAGCTGTGTGCCATATATTTAGGCATTGTCATTTAAGTTGATTCAAAAATTTAAAAGGAATGGGTTTCAATAACCTGATCTATGCACAGAGAATAATGGTAATACGCATAGAAATTGATAAATGAAATAACCGTCTACAAAACTTAAAACAAGTATACAGAGTTTCCAAAAACTCTACAACCTTTGATCAAATCTGAACTATTTTTTCCCTTTTGCCTTGCCTTTCTTGAAATCTCCCTTTTTAAAAGACTTTTTCTGAGTTTTCAATTTGCCGTCAGTTGCTGAAGCGTTCCTTTTCTCACTCTTTCGTTTCTTTTCTTTCTTCACACTGCACTGTGACAGCCTAGAATACAGACAATACAATTTCTCAAGAAACAGTTAAGAAAACTAAGTAAAATTGAAATCAAGGTCAGTAGATGACTTGACTGTACCTTGCCAATATTGAGTTTGTCATGGGAATTCTTGGAGAAAATCTTGTTCAATACTTTTTCAGTTTGCTCCTTCTCCAGTGATCCTATCCCTGTTCCTTCCACAACACGCAGGAACTAGGGGACAGCAAAACAAAGGAAGCTATAATCAACCAATTTCATGAAAGATGACATATTTTACATATAATATTACATGGATCAAAGATTTTGACCTGGGTAGTGCAATTTCTTTTGCAAATTATCAAAATGGTGTAAATTGAAAAGATTTTACTTGATTGGGATAAATTGCACATGACATATACGATTTCAAAATGCCGTGTACGACTTCATTTTTTGGCTTTTATTATAAAATATTAGAAGTCGTAGTTGGTATGTACAACTCTCTCAAAACTTAAAAAACATAAGTCGTACATACCAAGTACGACTTCTATTATTTTATAATAAAAGTCAAAACGTGAAGTCATACACGTTATATACGACTTTGAAATCGTATATGTCATGTGCGACTTACCCCAATCAAATAAAATCTTTTCAACCTGCGCCATTTTGGTAATTTGCAAAAGAAAGTCAAAAAACCAAGAAAGTGATTACTAAAAGAGAATAGTGCACAGCCTTTCGATATTTTCCTTCATGTTGCACAGGCTTTTCACCTGGCAATTTCTTGTCAAATTTCCCACCACTGGCTGTTGCAGCTGCTGCAATTCCAGCTACATTACCTAGTTCATCCTAGGTAACTTTCTTGGGTACTGCCTGGGTTCCTGTTATAGGCAAAGCTGTAGCAGCCAACTGAACATGGCTGCATAAGAATATTCAGTTTCCATGACAAGAAAACACAAGAAGAATACGTGCATGAAAGAGAAAAAGAATATATATATATATATATATATATATATATATATATATATATATATATGTAAGTGGTACCACAATCAGGGGACATTACCAATTACCAAAGTCCAAATATGAGGAAAGACAGAGACATGGCAATCAACATCTAACAGAAGTTAACATGGCACCAATAGCAGGTGCAACACCATCAACTGAGAATACCGAAACTTACTGGCAAACAGAACTATAAGCTTCGGAGCATGTAACGAAGAAAAAAGCAATAACACTAGTTGACCCAAGATAAGAGCATAAAAAGATTTTGTAGTTCTCATTTGGATCTTGTCAGTCGACCAGAAGAAACATGAGCAAACTCCTCAAAAAATAAAGTAGTTTTGACCCAGGTACAGGAGACTGAATTTTACTATGGTATGCAAATGAAAAGGACTAGTAAAGACACGGGGGGAAAGGCTATTCTGAGAGACCAGTCAACTACGAACCTATAATGTATTTTCTGATGGATAATAACAAATACAATGCGGCAATTCCCATGCTCCATGAGGCTCAAGGCTATTTGGAAAAAGGTAAGAGAAAAACCTTGGTAAAGCACCAAATTTTGCAGCTTCTTTCTCTCCTGGTTTTCGATTCTATTCTTATTTTCTCTTCTTTTGGCAAAAGGATCCTCTTCTGGATCTGCAACATGTTACAGTATTATTACTGACATATATACCATATTTATAGCTTTTATCAGTGAATGAAATTATATGCCCATGTAAATGTAAATTAAAAGTGAGCACCCTGTATGCACACATGAAAAGATATAAATGTTAAAATATAAACTTAGCAATACCTAACTATCTAAAATAGAAGAATGAATAAAATAGAAAAGCATAGAAGATGTTACAATACAATACATGTTTCTGTCCGGGCAATTTAGTGAGAGGTGGAGGGAGCTTGAGAAGAATATCTTCAGTAGATGGCAGAGAGAAAAGGGAATCCGCGATAGATTGAACTAATTCAATGCCTTTTTTTAACAACTTTGCAACAAGCTCCTCCCTCGAACCAGAAGAAGAAGAGAAGGAATGACGAGAGTCGAAGGCCATCAAGTTACCAAGGTCTAACTCAAACTCAAACTCGGAACGCTTCTCCATTGCCATATCTTCACTTGCACCTGCTGCTTCAACAAAAAACACATAAACCCTAAAACTGCAAACCTATTCATGTAAAATGTATCTGACAAGATTTCAACACACAAATTTCAGCCACCAGTCCACTAAAAACATAAAATGACACAACAAAAGCATACTTACCATAAAATTTTGATCAAATCTGAACTTTTAATAGTATACTGTATACGAATGGGAATTCATACAAGTTCTAGAATCACCAAACTGCTATTCAACATCCCTTGTTGTATTATTTTTGAAAGTTATATCAATTTGATTTTCTTTTTATTTTCTTTTTCAAAATAGTCCATGATTTTGTAATAATTAAATCAATGTGGTTTTTAAAGTATCTCTCTTTATTTTATTTTTATTTTGAAATAGTCTCTTATTTTACAAGAGTTATATCGATTTGATTATTTTCATATCACATTTTGAATAAAAGAACAACTTCGAAATCGAAAATAGAAATAAGGGATCAAAAAGAAAAAAAAAACCAAATTAAAAACTAAAATAAAAATAAGGGATATGATAAAATAAAATTTAATCTATATTTAAAAATAAAAAATTCACAAAAGTAGGGTTTGAGCAAGAAAAATTTAGCTCGAATAAAATTGGATTTTTTTTTTGTCCGAGCCACTAGAACTCGTTGCCGGCCATTTATGTAATAAGCTTCCTATGCCCTTATCTGGTCGGGCTAAGGCCACCATTTTGTCACTCCAATAAAATTTGGTTTTTTTTTTTATTCTGGCACTATAGAATCCATGACATGAATTGGGTCGATCGGATGACCTATATATAATATATTTTACCACCTCCTATTTTTTATTTATTTATTTATCAAAACCATAAATAAATCACAACATGACCCCTAGCAGTTCTGCATCTCATCAAACAGAAGTAAAATATAAGAAACATGTTGTGAATGAGGCAATTTTATAAATGGCAATGTCCGGACTGTATCATCATTTACTTAGAAAATGCATATAATGCAATAAGGTAGGGCATTGGTCTTGCAAAAAAAAAAAAATCTTTCCTTTTTTCGGTTAGGGGAGGGGGTTGCTTTCATAAAAATGGATTAATGTGTTATGAATCTTATCATCATTTCCATTGCATAACAGTGAACTAAGTTCACATGACCATGTCCAAGATCCACATGTACGTTGAGATATGCTCACAATAGAGTTAACAATGATTTTTATAACTTCAATTCGAGTTTTGAAATAAAAAAATAAACTAACAAAAAATTAGGAACTTCTTTGCAATTAAGTATTAAGTAAACCACTTTTTTATGATATTTCAATTGTTAATTGTTAGAGAACATGGACAAATTATAAAACCGCCAAACACAGCATGCTCCATGCAAATTGTTGTAGTTGAAAAATACTACTCATGGACAAATAAGTCATTTCAGGGAAGTTCCCCTGGCTGCAAACAGAGTGTGTTTGGGAACATAGTTTTTAGTTAAAAAACAGCTGTTTTAGGAGTAAAAAGCTGTTTTGTATTAATCAACTCATGTTTGGGTAAAAAAATTAAATTTTAAAAACGCTGAAAAATGATGTAAAACGCTGTTTTATGATAAGCTACACTGTGAACTGTTTTCATCCTCATAAACGCTGTTTTGCTCGTCTGCCAGCGCTGAGCGCCAGCGTTTTCCAAAATGCCAGCGCTGGGCGCCAGCAAATTAGTGGATCAGGACCACTTCGAGAGCGCTGGGCGCCAACATAATACACTAAATTATTGTGCTCTGAATTATTGTGTAAAATGCTGGGCGCTGGGCGCTAAAATACACTTGCTCTGAAATAATACACTAAAATAACTATATTTCCAGTGTAAAAACAAGAAATATACACGTGCTCTGAATTATTGTGTTTTTACACTATACACGTCCTCTCCAATTACAGCGCTGGGCGCTAGCTTCCTCTCATCTTGCCAGCGCCCAGCGCTGGTTCACTTCAACATGCCAGCGCTGGGCGCTGGCTTGATACCCTTTTTGGTAATTTACTATCAACAAGTGATTATTTTTACATCACCCAAACAAAATAGATTATCTTAAAATAGCTTTTCAGTAAACATACCCAAACGAAAATAGATTATGATTATAATCGATTATCATAATAATCGATTATTTGAAAACAGATTATCAGCATAATCTTTTTTTTCCAGTTTTCCCAAACACACTCTGACTATATAAGTCTTTAGATAATTGCTTATTCTACTAGATTCGCTAGTGTTACTAACTTTAGTGGCATAAAACAATAAGCAGGTAAACAACTAGCTCTTGAATTTTTGAAGATACCGTGGGTGCGTCTGGATACACAACTTAATTAAGAGCTTATTTGATAAGTACTTATTATATATAAAAGCTTATGTATAAGTCGACAATACAATCAAATAGTTTATGAGCATAAATTCTACATAAGCTATTTCTATAAGCTATTTTGGGAAGCTTATAAAATAAGCTGAAAATAACTTATAAAGCATATTATAAAATATTTTTATAAGCTCTTTCAGACACCGTGTTTTATGTCATAAAATAAGTTCAAATAAATACAAATATCACTTATTAAATACCCACCGTTATAACAACCAACATGGTATAATTGGTAGATAACTAGACCCCTTAAACATGCATGTGGTTAAGGATTCGATTATTCCATGTGTATAAAAGAATATCTATTGAAAGAGGTCATTCCTTAAATGAATGTCAGTATCTCGAGATTAATCTCTCTCCGGGATAAAATATAAAAAAAAATCCACGGTTGTGCAGTACATGATTGATTAAAGTGAATATAGGAAGTTGACATTTCAAAGGCATTAACACCAACAACTACATATATAGTCCCCGTCTTTTTTTCCAACACCAGAGCAGAGGCAAGAGCAAGTACTATACAAAACGTGATTGTCACAAGTACTTGTGTGAGGAGTATCAACATCCTTCCATGGAAGCCACGTTGAGTCATGATGAGCAGAAAGCTGTAACTTATAAGTTTGTAAAACCTGGGTTTTGTGATAAGGCACCGAAGCTGATCAGGATTTCAGTGATGGATAACTATGCCACCGAGGATGAAGATGAAGAAGAAGAAGAAGAAGAGCATCCCAAACCAAGAGTGAAGAAGTTTGTGAACGAGATCAAAATTGTTGAAATGGATAACAAACAATGTAATGAAAGAAGAAGAAGTAGAAGAAGAAGCATAGCTACAAAAACAAGTGAAGAGGGTGTTGTTGGTGTTGGAAAGATGAAGAAGCTTAGAGGGGTTCGAAAACGTCCATGGGGTAGATTTGCTGCAGAAATTAGAGACCCTTTGAGGCGAACAAGGTTGTGGCTTGGCACATATGACACTGCCCAAGAAGCTGCTATGGTTTATGACACTGCTGCTATTCGCTTTAGAGGCCTTCATGCTGTAACAAATTTCATCGACCCTTACGAATATATACAACAAGGTTTTCAATGTGGTGATATGCTTGTTGATGTGGACAATGTGATGAATTGTGGCTATGAGTATGATTCAGGTAAAGAGTGGCATTGTTTGTCTTCTTCACCCACTTCTGTTCTAAGATTTCAGTCCATGGAGGAAAAGGAACATTGTGAGATAACACAAGAACCATGTTTGCAAGATAGCTTTTTATTCTTGAACTCAGAGTCCCTTGGTTTTTGTTCAGATTTTGAAACTCCTCCCCCAATATTTCTAGATGAAACTAGTGTACCTCACTTTATTTCCAGTGATGATTTCACTGATATTTCGTTTGGTCTCCATGACAATTTTGAATCATGTAATTGGGATATAGATAGTTACTTCAAAACTTGAGGGGAGGGGGTTCATTCATTCCCACCATCTGGGTTGGATTTTTGTTCTTCATCAAGTGTGTATCAGGCTACTTTGAGCTGTGTAAAGACGGAATAAATGTAATATTTTTAATTTCAGTTTCTTCCAAACTTTTTTTGTAATGGTGTGGTGGAACCTTAGTAAATTTTGGATGATATGAAATTCAATATGTCGCTTTGGCCTTCTTCTATGCATTAGATATTAGTTTTGAAAATTTTGAATTTGAGTGGCAATCTAGATGATCCAGAATTGACCATTTCAATAGTACAGTATCACTATATCACTTTATCGGATGGTTTACCATAGTCTTCACCTTTTTTTAAAATTGTGTATGAGCATAATTTGATGGGTTGGTAGGATATTTTTCTTGGGCCATTGACATAGATTAGGCGCGGGGGCTCAAAAGACTGCCGACTATATGCACTAAGCTTAAAGTTATGTTTCACATTTCGTGTTCAATGGTTTGCCACCTTAGGCATCACACAGCCACACATATTTCATCTCGGTTAGTCATACTTTTGGAGGTGACACCCCCTTTTTCAGTACAAAATTTAATGTTCCCTACTTCCCTTATGTCTCAAATTGTAAATAGATTCCGTTTTCGATAACAACTAAATATTCCATGTGATTATCGTTAGGCACTAGACAAGAGAATGTATTAAGGCTTTTAGCCGGTCATGCGGAGCCTAAGCCTATGTAATATTGGTATTTCTATTCCATATAAAGTGATGAGATATTTCGCTCCTAATAAAGTGACTTTTCTCTCGAGGATACTCTAGCTTGATGTTCATGGAGCTTTGTCTTTGTTGGAGAGGATCTTGTACTGATAGAGAAATAGAACTCCATGGGCATGATCTTTTTAAAAGATAATAATATGGAATGTAGTGGGGAACAACCACATAGGTACAAAAGCTCTATTATGAACCAAACCAACTTGGCAAACAGGGATTTTGTGTACTATGAATGAGTGCATCGCTTGGGCCCACAGACATTGACCTCTTGAAGCTTGCTCTTGATTAAACACTACGGTGCATAACAGCCTATGTAAGTGTTCCTCATACTATGGTGCATAACAGACTACCTTGTGACTCGGTGTCTAGAGATGGTTGCCTCTTTGCTCTCTGTCCCGGGCTATAGAAACCATAAAATTTGTTAATATCTTCACACAATTATACATCTTGGCCCCTTGGGAAGGGTGGGCTATGAGAGGGGTCATAGAGTAGGCAATATTTTTTTTTTTGAAAGTTCAGAGAGTGCTAAGAGACTGTTTATACTTTTTTTTTAATTTTTAAATGATATATTCTTATTGATATTTAGAAAAAAGATTTAATTATTATGCATTGTTGTTCGTGCCTAGGGATGACAAATTTACCCGCGGATACCCGCGGATAAAATCCGTAACGGGTACGGAGCGGGTAGCTAAACGGGTATCCACGGGTAAAATAAACGGGTAATTTAAATATCCGTTTGTAAACGGGGCGGGTACGGATATCACACTATCCGTACCCGCGGGTACCCGTTACCTAATTACTATAATACCCTAACTATATATATATCTACTAAAACTGTCTTAACCTAATTTCACTCCACTCCTTACACACTGACCATGCGACAGTCACTCCCTCACACTATCCGCATATGCTCGTTTTTTATTTGGCTATGTTTATGGCTATACTCGTTATTCTGTTTTTGTGTCAGGAAGCATAGCTGTGGAGTTTGTACACAGTTTCTTTCTCTCAACTCTTTCTAGCTTCTGTTAATTTGTCATCTTCTTTTTGATTCATTTGGTTGGTGATGATTTCGATTTCATGATCTTGAAGTTTGCATTGTTCTTGCGATCTTCTGCCATAATCAATTTGTCTAGGGTTCGTTTTGCTGATTTCTTATATGCCTTCTTGAATTCTGGTTCAGATCTGGAAGTTTTGCTTATTGATACGATTTTATTGATTTGAAGACTGCAGTAAATCGATAGTTTTCGTGACTTCTTTTTGTGCCAATTATTTTGAGTATTGCTTTTCACTTGATCATGGAGATTTAGACGTTGAACTGGTTGTGTTTCTTTTCCTGTAGCACTCCGGAGTTTGGTTGTTGAAGATCAGATCTTGATCCTTGTTCTTGCAGCGAATGAGAGAGGAACTCATAACTACCCATGGATATCCGCGGGTATCTGCGAATCCGTTAAGAACCCGTCAAGCGGGTATCCGTACGGGTACGGGTGGATTTTTTATCCAACGGGACGGATAGCGGGTAACTAGTATCCGTGCCCGCCCCGCCCCGTTGACATCCCTATTCGTGCCAAGATGTGTAACTAGCCAAGGTGTTACCATCAAGATCTACAACTGCTCGAGGATCTCGTGATCGACGTCTTAATAATAGGTAATGTTACTACCCGGATTAGATCCCTACCTTGGGCCCATGACCCGACTTGGGTTCCAATAAACCAGAGATCCTTTTGGCTTACCAAATAGCACAAGTGAAGGTCACACTCAAAAATCCTAAAGAGGGGGTGCAATGCGCAGCAAGGGCAATGATAAGAGAGATTTGTCACGGAAAGCACAACATACAAGAATCTGAAGGGATTGACGTAACGTATGTTTGGAATAGTATTTACAAATCACGTCCAATATACAAACCACGTCCACAATGGCATTCTTGTAGTTTTTTCAGCCTTCAACGTGGAAGTTGCTATAGGCAGCTTTTGCGTCACAAATTAACGTGATACCAAACATACGGGTAGTAGCCCAAAACAATCGTTGCCAGATGACACTATAAAGCCTGAAGGGTCTAGCGACAGAGAACTAGAGATTCATACAGACATAGAACACTTTCTACTCATTCCGTAACACTACTCGTAGCCTAGTTCTAGGCAAAACAATTGTCAATATAAATATTTATTATATTGTCAACCAATTATAAATTGCACATCATTAAAATTTAAAATGTTTGACTCTTTTATTAATTACCTTACAAAAGTCGGGTTGGTCTAAGCTACGCCACCCTAAAATTACACCCCTTCTTACACCACCCATGTGACAATTTGTAGACCAATTAAATTATCACATGGATAGTCAAAACGTCAACTGTTGGATTTGTATTAATACTGTATTCAAAGTTTGTATGTACAGTATACTGCAGCATAGTATACGTATTTTTAGTATTTATATATTTTTCCAAAAAAAATACTTATTATTTTTAATATCTTAATTTTTTTATGTATTAGAGACAAAAAATACATTAAAAAATTATATGTACAGTATATTACAGTATAATATACATATTTTTAATATTTATATATTTTGCCAAAAAAATTACTTATTATTTTTAATATCTGAAATAATAAGTAATTTTTTTGGACAAAATATATAAATACTAAATATATATACTATACTGCAGTATACTGTACATACAAGCTTTGAATACAGTATTAATATAACTTCAACAGTTGATATTTTGACCATCCATGTGGCAATTTAATTGGTCCACAAATTGCCACATTGGGTGGTGTAAGGATGGGTGTAATTTTAGGGTGACGTAGCTTAGACCAACCCACAAAAGTCACATAGAAAATGGTTTATCATTGGTTGGCAATATTAAAAATTACACTAATAATTTATCAAAATTAAAATTTTAGAAAAATGTCATTTTATTTTTTATTTTTGAAGTTTCATGAAAAAAACAGTGAAAGCAGGTTGCTTTTTATAAACCCTAAACCCCAAGTTGCTTTTCTAGGGAAATCCCAGCGTGCTTCCTTTGATCTCCTCTGGTCACATGCAGCATAGTTTTTCTCTGTTTGGTCGACATTTCACAAGAAAATGGGTTAATGCGGGTGTTGCAGATTTTTTCGTTGTCTGATGCATGCGTGTGTATATATGAAGAAGGAATGAGATTCAAATCAGATCAGAGCAAGTTGCATGCCCCTGTCCACAAAGGTGTTTAAACCCAATATTGATACTCATGCAATGCATGTCTGTCATTGGTCCTTTTCTGAATACCTTTTACTGCCGCCACAGGTTTAGAACTGTTCCCCATACCTTTCAATGGATGAAGTTCCAACACTTTCTCTTCTAAGATTGGGTTAAGATGCACCATCCATATTTTATATCATTTACTACACTATTCATATACAGTAAATTTTGGACCAATCAAATTGTCACGTGGGTTTGGTCAAAATTTCAAACTTTCTAGTTGTATTTCTACTGTAGTCAAATATATTAATACAATATATTGTAGTATAATATATGTACTTTTTGTATTCGCAAATTTAAACCATATTAAAATAATGTTTTTTATTAAAAAAACTGATTATATTAAAAAATAATATTTTAATATGAATTAAAATAATGTTCATTGTTAATAATATTTTGTAATATAATCAATTTTTTTAATCAAAAAATATTATTTTAATATGGATTAAATTTACGAATACAAAGAGTACATATACTATAATACAATATACTGTATTCATATAGTTTGATTACGGTATAATACAATTAGAAAGTTTGAAATTTTGACCAACCTATATGGCAATTTGATTGATCAAAAATTTGTCACATGTGTAGTGGGTGGTGCACCATAGCCACACCCTCTCTTATATATCAAATTTTTTTTTTCCCACATGGGAAAAAAATTGAGAACAAATTATCTTAAGCATTTGGTCTTAATTTCATGGTCCATGATAATTGGATTTTCAATAGTGTCTAGAACCGTTGTAGTTTTTCTGTTTATGTTCTTTGTACTTTAAGGCTCTCGGCACTGTTGTACATGGGTTACGAGTGTCCCTTACATTCTTATATTTTATACTTTTGCTGTTTAAAAAAAAAAATAGTGTTGGCGAATTTTTTACAAGTAGTAACACTAACACTTGAATAATAACAGCCTTGCTACGGCAGTGGATGAGTGATGGTGGATGAGTTTTGGTTACTTTAAGCAAAGATAAAGATGTTAGAGGATTTATTTATTTATTTATTTATTTGGAATTCATCCTAATTAGTCATTTGAGCAGAGTGCATGGGTCTATCAGAATATCTCATGGCTTAGGCCTTTCGGGCTTGCTACGAGACTAATCTCTGATTCGACTGATTGAGTAGGGTTTCACCTCTTGGTTCTCAACCTCTAAACGGGGGATGACTCCACAAGGATTCTAATATTAGTAACACATGATCCAGGATAAATTTTCTCTCGAAAATCACATACTCACTCAACACATAAGGAGAGGAAGAGAACTTCTATTTCATTCACTCAATATTCTTTTTGATTACAAGACACTACATATGCCACTTATAATAAAATATTATATACTATTCTTAATCTCTAACCAAAAAACAGCCATAGAAAACTCAAACACCACAAGCTTCCTTTTACAATTCAAACTCTACTACCTTTAGTGTCTAGTAGTCAAACTTTGCAACTCAAGTGATTTTCAATTTGGTTTTATATTAAGCTTGATTTAGTTATCTAATAAATTCGAATCCAGGTTTCTCAGATTCTCCCCTTTTGTGGGAGCAAGTTACTTCCACAAGACCAACACTCCATTAATTAGCAGATTATTAGACATTTATCATCTCCTAAAAATGTAAAAATAAAATAAAATTGACTATTACAATTTCATTGGACATTGATCATGATATATAATTTTAACAATCTCCGCAATCATATTATAATTGCATTGGTCATATTCTTCAACAATTATATAAATATCCAAGGTGCGATAAGCCTGTCTAGAGCAACTGAAATTTAACCTTCCTGCTAGTTTGTAGTAGTTAATAATATAACTAATAGTATTAACCTTCCTAGTTTGTAGTAATATAGAGTTGGCACTGATACGGTTATATCCTTGGCATACAACACAAAGTTATAAGAAAGATTGGGTGAAAAGGATAGGAGAGGGTGGCTTTCTGAAAAGGCTGAAAAAGTGAAAGCCAAAGAGAGGGATAACAAAGTAAGCCAATATATATACAAATGGTTCGTATTATATACAAATGGTTCGTATTTGTCGGGGCAGAACTGCTAGCTGCTGACATTGTTCCCACAACACAAGTGCGCGCATCGTGTAATTAAATTAATGCATATAAACGATAGCTGATCAACCTACAGCATGCTTATGCTACAAATCAAATTTGCTTGGTCACGTAATCGAACCGTTTGGCATCTGAACCACGTACGAAACGTTGACTTCAAATGCAGACGAGACAAATCATCTGGGGACTGGGAACTGGGAACTGGGAACTGGGAAGAGGAGAGCTGTCATTAAACTTGTACTCTCTCTCAGGCTCAATTATATATATATATATATATATATATATATATATATATATATATATATATATAGATATTATTGATCTAAATAGAAGCAAAATTCAATCAATTCAATCCTATTTAAGATTAGTGTTTCAAAAATCAAGAAAATTAATCAATCTAACCAATTCTTCTTCTATTTTTTCAAGAATATTGCACATCCCCGATGCAATTAAAGGATGGATTAGTAAATGTAACTCATTTATTTTACATAAATCAAGACAATTAAACTAAATTACTCTTTCATTAAAAAAAACTAAATTACTCTCTGTTCCTTTTCATTGGTATTTTTAGCTACTTGTTTTTGTTTCAAAATAATAGGTGTTTTATAAACCCAATGTATAATTGACCAATTTCTTCCATGCATGCTCTTATATAGAACTAAGTTGATTTGTCTTGAAAATACACGAAACCTTCCATGAATGACCTACTGGAGTATGGAGTATTTATTTAAATTGATAAATGCCATTGGAACTTGTAAACAATTAATGGTAGAAACAAGGGTATTTTGGTACAAATATACAAAAACTAATGATTTATTGATCTATGTGTAGAAACCTTAAAATACCAAAAAAAAAGAACTGGGAGTAAATAACTTCCTTAATAAGTGTGAAATTAGTTAATTTTGCTTATAGTTGAGTCCGGATGGAGTATTGTTTATCAGTGCACTAGAATCCAATACTCATTCTGGTTCATAATATAAGAAATAAATGTCATTTTTTTTTTCAAAATATAAGAAACATGCATCAAATTTCACACATGTTAAATGCTAATTTTAAATATTATCCTTATTAATTACTATCATTAATTATAGGGCATCCGAATATTAATTAAAATTATAAGGGGTGTTTTGAAAATTTATGAGTGTTAATTATAATTGATTCATTCCAATACATTTCCTTGGACTGTGTATTTTAGAGTGATTTTGTTTATTGTATTGTGGATGGGTGGTAGTATTATTTTTGACTTTTTTTTAAATTACTAAAATAAAAGTCCACATATCAAACTATTAGTGAATAACATATTAAAATCTTTTACACTAATAACATATATTACTTTAAAAGATACAGATGGATGAATTTAAATATTGATATCGATGCATATCAAGCCGTGAATAACACCTACAAACAAACTTTGTGTTATATGTGGTTTTGAAAGAGTTAATACTAATGCAACATTAATCAACAATTTTCACACTATAAACAATTAAACATTTAGTGTCAATTTTTTCATATTAGTTAAGAAAGAATCGATTTTTTTAATAATCGATCAAGATATAATTCTCGCACGATATAAAAAATATTTACACGAAAATAGAATATAATTTTTTTTTTCTTGAGACATAATCAGAATGGTGATAAGATTCAAAATATAAAATTTTAAACCTACACTTAAAAGCATTATCAACAGTCACAAAAATTAGGTTTACCGAATTAACAAATGATCAGCATCAAAGGCTTCTATATAAATAAGGTGATTACAAATAATATAATAATGGTATAAACTTATCTTTTTTAAATGACTAATAAAACATTTTAACATCCAACTAAATATAAGGTAAAAAAAATTACGTAAAAAAAAAATATAAGGTAAAATTGTATAGTCATGTTAGTCACAAATCATAGGCATGGGTAAGTGACACACTTGATAAAAAGAAAAAGATGAGGTAAAAATCATTATAAAAAAGCTACCAAAAAAGTGATCTCAAAGCCTAAAAACTAAAACAGTACTATAAAGAGACTATAACATCATATACTATAGTTTTCAAATTCATAAGAATCAAATCACCACATTATATGCTTTACAAAATGTATATGAACAATAGTAGTGAGAGAAATAGTCAACTAACCCAACCAAGAGAAGTTCAAATTATAGAGTATAGAAATTATCAATGCAAATTTCAGTAAAATCTCCTTCGGAAAAGCTCTATTGGCTCTACACAAAACTTCCTAGCATTCTAAATTTCAGTGAGAGAATAATGAATTCAAAAAGAGAAGTACCATAGTAGAAATTTTGATATCAGGAAAAAAGTTGAAAAGAAAAATAATGCACAAAACAAACTTTAATAAAAAAAATCATCTTCGTACTAAGTTTCCAATGTGAACTGACCTTGAACACAATATAGCAATAGCAAAGAGGAAAATTAGAAAATAGTAGATTTGGTAGTTATCTTTTGAGGCACATACACAAATCAAAGGTGATTCTTATTCATGACCAACTACTATGCTTAATTTAGGGAAGTGAAATGGAAAGGAACTTAAATTTTATGATTGATAGGACTTAATGCAATTTGATGTTCACCCAGGCATGCTTGATAACAAAGACGGAAAAAGATAAATAAAAAGAAAAAGAAAAAGGAAAGGCAACAACAATCCATTCATCTCTAGTTTAGAATGAAATTATAAATTATCAAGACAACAATCACATTTCAATTTTTATATATCCTCCTCGAAAATAACAATAATAACAATAAGGGGCAACTTTTAAAACCATATATTCATACCAATATTATCCCCTTTAATTTGCCAAAAGCAAAATCATAAGCTTTTCATTCCTTGATTCTAATTTGCTATATATTTGAAATGTCTCACCAAAAGAAAAGATGTTTTTTTTTATAAGCAAAATTTACAAGCACGAGGAGTGTCCAAACCCATCTACAACAAAATAAAAACAGTCTTTGTAGAAATGATACTGTCCCCGATCAGAAGGTTTAACAAAATAATTTATTATATGTAATTAATAACTATCTGACAAATGTAGGCTTAACCTCCAGTAAGTGGCAAGAAAGACACATGATTTATTACTTGCTATAGATATTGGCAAGACAAATTGGAAATGGCGAAAAACTTGGTGGCATCACTCCCCGTAATGCACCTATCACCATTCGAAAAACATAGTGCACAGTGATCAAATCTCAGATTATGTGGTGCTTTTCTCCAAAAATTTTAGCACCAAAAAATAGAAAATCAAATAACTCATGTTGAAAGGTGTGGGTACCTGAATCAATGTAATTGGACCACTCATGATAGATTGTCTGGTGCTCTTAGCTATTGGGATCAGGTCGAGCTCCTCTTTGTTCAATAGCAAAGAAATGAAAAGAAAAAAGAGCCTAAGAAATTGAAGAAATGGAAAATTGGAGGGAAGTGAGAAAATTACCAACGCATCTTTGATAAATATCAAAGAAGTTCATCTGAGGTGCATCCATGTAGAACCTTGACCTCCAAAACTCTTCGAGCAAGTAGGTGTAGACGTGTGAGAAAGAGAACAAAAGAGAGAGAGAAGAGCAATTATTCACGAGCACACCATAGAGAAAGTTATGCAGAAAATTCAAATTAAAAGCATCTTATATATCTAATTATACTCCCATTATCACCCTATATACCAAAAGCAAAAGTGATAGACAAATAGACATAGTAATTAGTGTGACACCTGGGCCGACGAGGACGTGGAGTGGTCACTGGTGCAAGAAGGCACCGTTCCTAAGTACTCCACAGTTAAGCGTGTTTTGTCCTCACTCACACGCTTCCTGGGGAAAACTTCCCAGGAGGTCACCCATCCCATAATTGCTCGAAGTCAAACACATTTAACTGTGGAGTTCTGTTAGGAGTGAATTTTCAAATTTGAGTTTTCGTTAGATGCATAGTAAAGAGGCTACATAAAAATTGAGAAAGAAGTCCCAAAATTGATATATACTGTTTTGGCTAAAAGAAAGTTGACAAGTGCTAAGTCGACAGACGGAAGTTGACAGAAAAAATTGACATAAAGAAGAACGTCGAATTCAGAAGATTATAGAAGAGTTGACAAGTGTGGAGTTGACAAGAAGTTCTTCAGTTGAGATGTCAGACAAACAAGGTCGTCGAAAAGAAAAACTTGGGGGGCATCTGTTAGGGGTGAAATTTCTGATTATTGACGGATGCATTTCGACAGGCTGACGAAGGAATCAGAGTAATGACTAATATTTTCTAAGTATTGAAAATATTTAGTTGACAAGAAAATACTGATTGACAGAAATGATAAATTGACAACCAAGCTTTTTGACAAAGTATTAAGAAGAGTTGTCAAACGTATAGAGAAGTGTAAAAATGGCTAAGTCCTCAAGACTGACAAGGCATTAACAAGATAAGTCATTCAAGCGACCAGGCCGTCAAGACAATCAAGTTGACGCGAGCGTTCAAGAAATTGAGCAGTTATTAGAGTTGTTTGACAAGCAGTTTAAATTTGAAATTTAGAGAACTGCCAAGATACGTGGCAGTCATTTAGATAGGAAGTTACTACTAGGTAGTTATTTTATTTGCCTATAAATACTAGTTATTACAATGTAATAAAGGCTGGAAACTTGAAACATCCTACACGTCTCGATCACACAGCAGACTGACGGATTAACTCAAGTATTCCTTCCACCCTTTTATCATCAATACAATGTTCAATTTCAATACAATATTGGTTCATTTCCTTCAAGTTCTTCATACACTTTCCAGTTTATTCATCATGTTCTTCATAGTGTTCTTACACTTTATTTTACTGCCATCAGTGATGGCGGATTCATCTTATTTCTTTGTTAATTTTTATTAACTTTTAATATTTTTTCAATAGTTCTTCATGCATTTTCCAGTTTATTTATAATTATCTTCAAGTTATTTCTTTAAACTTCATTATTTTTTCTACAAATTAATACTTCTTTAATCCAGTTTTCCTTTACTATAATCATTATTATGCATTTAGTATTTGTTTAATCAAGTTTCCCTTCACTTTAGCATTTTTAAGTAGTTTCTTATTTAGTATCTTTTCATCCAAACCAACATTTTTCACTCGTTCTCTAATTAATTTTTCAGAAAGTATTTATTTAATAAATAACCACTTTTTACGTTATTCTTACTTTTTAAAGTCTAAATCCTACTCCTTGTCAAGTATTTCATAGTCAATTATTTCAATTCCGAAACTGTTTTTGTCATCGTCATTGAATAACTATACTTTCTACATATAATCATATGTTTCTTATTTTAAAGTTAAATAACATTATCCTGCCTAATATTCGTATCCAATTAATTGTCTCTCAATGTGTATTGTCAATTTTCTCACCACAAATCCAGATTATTAGTCTTTGCCAAGATATTACCAAATTTGACTAAGTTGTCAAACGTGTACTTGGCGATATTATCATCAAATAGCATATTTCGACGAGATTACCGTGATAACTCGTAGGTCCCACACTCGCTTGATCTTCAATTATTTGTCACGAAGGAATTTTGGTCAAGAACCAAAACCAACGCTAACAAGTTCTTAAGTGATGGGCTCCCAAAAGAAGATGCATCTTGTTAGTATAGGTAGTACCAATCAATTCATATAAGTCATCCTCAACTGTATAGTCCCATACCTACACAGTCTTAGGATCCCTCTCATTCTAGTGTGTAATCGGTTCTTTCATGTGTCCCTCCGCCTAGAAGCCTGCCAGGAGCCGCTCCTTGTTCGTGCCTTTTTGCACCGGCTACCACTTCCCGCCCTCGTCAGCCACGGGTGTTACATGCCCACCAGCTTCCGCTTGGTTTGTCCCCGAACCACACCGTATTGGGAGTGGTGTCGCTCTGATACCATTTATAACATCCCTGGCTAGCTGCTCTATGGATTGACGACTGTCACCACAAACCAACACGGGTCTTTTTAGTGTACTTTGTCCTCACTCACACGCTTCCTAGGAAAACTTCCCAGGAGGCCACCCATCCCAGAATTGCTTCAAGTCAAGCACGCTTAACTGTGGAGTTCTTAAGTGATGGGCTCCAGAAAAGAAGATGCATCTTGTTAGTATAGGTAGTACCAATCAATTTATATAAGCCATCCTCAACTGTATAGTCCCATACCTACACAGTCTCAGGATCCCTCTCATTCCAGTGTGTAATCGGTTCATTCACGTGTCCCTCCACTTAGAAGCCTGCTAGGAGCTGCTCCTTGTCCGTGTCTTTTTGCACCGGCGGCCACTCCCCGCCCTCGTCAGCCACATGTGTCACATCATATATGTAAACACTATGATAATTTGGATTAAATCAGATTATATTAGCATACCCATCAAATGAATGTGAAAATAATGCTACTCCTAGATCTTTTTGTAAAAAAATAAAAATAAAATCACGTCCTGCACAAAATCTCATGGACGATATTGAAAAGTTTCTACATAGAGGTCGTGAGCTAAACAAAAAGGAAAAGCTCAGTAAGCATCAACCTGAAGAAGTGTGATGAAATTTGTAGATGAGAAGTTATAAGATAAAAGAGCTGCCATATTGAATATCACAAATAGAACTAGAAAACAAAGAATTGATATTTCTAAGTAGCATAGCAAAAATAAGTAATTAGCTTTACATGGAAAGCTATTAAAACACCCAACCCCGATATTTGAAGAAGGAAACAACTAATTTGAAGTAAAGGATTCCAGCTTGAGTTTTTCTTTAATGTCAATCCTTTTTTTTTTTTTTTACAAATTATGTCTTGACAAAAACATATCATATGATTGATGAGGATGGACCGATATTGGAGAAAGCAATTGGGTAGGTGTCTTTTTCCATTAATTCGACCACAATGTCTGTCCTCATAGTTTGCAATTATATCAAAAGGGGTTGGCTTTTCCTCAAATTAATTTTTCTTGAGGCCTTTTTCTTGCGGGATTGAAATTCAATGGCACCTAGGAAAATGTTTCACACAGGAGGTAAGAAGGGTTTAAATAATGCTAAACCAATTGCCAAACTGAAAATTGTAAAACCATCACCAAGGGTAGCACTGAAACCATCATCAAAACCAACATCATGATTGAAAGCGAGAGGAAAGAATGAATTATATATATATATATATATATATATATATATATATATATATATATATATATATATATATATATATATCATTTTCAAATCCTTCTTGCGAAGCTCATGCACCATTGCATGCTCCATAACTGTCTGGAAAAAGATTTGAAAGTTTGAACTACCTCATTTAGCTCCCTCGAGCTCCCTCATCCAACCTTGTTCGCCAGAATAGCGACGGGGGCAACAAATCGAAGGGCGATGACGGAGGATCGAGGATTTGAGGTGAGTAAGAGAAGATTGAAGATGGAAAAAGAGATGAACCACTAGTGCAGAAGCACTTGTAACGCTCGGTTTCGAAGACGACGTTATTTTAGTCGATGTTACAAGTTTAACTTTTAACGTTTGTTTTCCAACCGCTGTTACAAGTTAACCTGTAACATCGGTTCTATGGAAAACCGCCTTTACAAGTCGGATTGACTGATCAAAGCAATGTTACAAGTTAACTTGTAATAGCGGTTCTGGATATAACCGTTGTTACAAGTTAACTTGTAACATGGGTTGTTGTTAGAACCAGTGTTACAATTGTTTTTTTTTTTTTAAATTTGGTTTCCTTTCGCCATCGCACACACATATGCACCTGCTAAAATTTATAGATATACACATATAAGCATTCAGATGCATACATACAACCCTAAGATCATCCAGAATTTAGACCAAATGGCAGAATATATATATCTGACAACAAGAAATCATATATACAACCAAAATTGATCAAGCTAACTAAGGTTCTGTTTGGCAAAAATAGCTGATAAGCTAGCTGATAGTTGTTAAGCTAATTTTAGTTGATAGCTGATAGCTGAAAAGCTATCTGATTAAATTTGAAGTGTTTGATAAAATTAGCGGTTGAACTAGCTTATAAATATAAAATGACATATTTCTGATAGACATGGTAAAGTGGGAATTTCATTAAATGAATGAGTGTAAAAACGAGAGAAAAGATAATAAGCTATAAGTTACTAGTCATTGGACTTGCCCAACAGAGCCTAAGTCATGATCTATTACATACACAAACTAATAATATATGTTCTATGTACCTAAAACATAAATCTATGCATCAGGCTCTAAGTCTATATTCGCACTCCCCCAAGTCTGTGAACTCCGTCAAAGTCATGCTAGACTGATTGTGGTCGAAAGCCTGCACAAGTTCAAATAAATTTAACATTAATTAAATTAAGTCATCAACAAAAACAAAATATAATTAATTACCATGGATACCTAAAAAACATAAGTTACACTATGGATAAAGTAAAAAAAAAAAACATAGCTTACACTATGATCAAGTATAGATCAATATCCCTTCATTATGATCATCACAAGTGGCAAGTATATCGTCCACTACATTTTCCTCAATGAAAGTAGGCATCCGTGATGAGAAAGAAGGAGTCTCAGGTATATCAAGAGTAGTTGAATCTTGATTTTCATCACTACCATTATACATGTTTTTTCCTTGGAGAACTGACACTACAAGAATTTAAGCTATTTCCCAGGGCATATTACCCAGGGCAAACAATCCCTAGGAAATTTTGAATTTTCCCACGGTTAAGGCCCTGGGAAAGTTCTCACTTTGGTTCCAACAGGTTGGGCCGTGGGTAATAGGGCGCCAAGTGTTCCCGCTTGTTTTCCCACGGGTTAGACCCTGGGAAAACATGTTTGTCCTGGCGTTTCCCAGTGGACTATGCCGTCATAAAAAGGAGCGGCGTTTCCCAGGGACTGTGCCATCGCAAAAGTAGCGGCGTTTCCCGTGGACTATGCCGTCGCAAAATTAGCGTTGTTTCCCAGGCGAAGCCCTGGGAAATATGTAGATACAAGAGCGGCGTTTCCGGGGATCGTGCCATCGCAAAAGAAGCGGCGTTTCCAGTGGACTATGCCGCCGCAAAATGAGCGTCGCTTCCCAGTGGCGAAGCCCGGGAAATATGTAGATACTGTGCATCGCAAAGAAGCGGCGTTTCCTGGGACTATGCCGCCGCAAAGTGAGCGTCGTTTGACTGCCCCGGGGCGAAGCCCCGGGAAATATGTAGATACAAACCCTTCATCAGTCCCTGAATGTGAACCACGCGCGCCCGAGACGCCCTTTTCACGAATCCGCGCCTCCCCATCGCCCTTCTCGCCGTCGGCGCCTCCTCTTCCTCCTCCCCTGGTTCGGTAAGCTTCTTCTTTCCCTTCTTTCTCTCTTCATCTTCTCCTATTTACCTCTTCTCCTATTTACCTCTTTCCCTCTTTCTATATTTGCCCCCGGAATATTGATGCATGTAATGGCATATGCAATGGTAACCTCAAGTGCACCAACAAACTTAACCATTACTTATTCAAGGTCCTAATTAGCTGATCACTCTACTTCATCATGTTCAATGTCCCTTTAGTTTTTCTTTACTATGTGTGCTTTTGCAATTGTTTTAAAGAACCAAGAACGATGTTTTAATCTTTGACGCTTTGATCATTGGCATTCACTAGACTCGCTCCTTTGCGAATCATAATCAAGAAGTAAGTGTTTTTTTTTTCCCGATTCACCCGATTGCTAAAATCTCTATTAATATATTCTTAAGTATTTTCGTTGATTAGTTCATTGCAACTTAGAGAATAATTTGTTTATTTTAGTTTTGTTTTATTAGTGGTACGAAAGGAATTCTAGGGGATTGGAAATTTTCTGCAAAAGCTGGATGCCGTAACCCTGCTGCAATGAAGGCAGCTTTGTGTTTTTGCCATGGGTATGGCAGTACTTGCACCTTTTTCTTTGAAGGTTTGTCATAATTTCAATTCAATAAGTAGCTAAGTTGGTATGGGTAGTAACTAGTACATTTTAACAAAGCTTGAGATTTATCACATGTTATAAGGGAATTTTTGTTCAGGTATTGCCAAGCGTATTGCTGCTTCTGGGGTATAGTGTTTATGCTATGGACTATCCGGTTTTGGTCTTTCCGAAGGATTGCATGGTTACATACCAAGTTTTGATAATCTCGTTGGTGATGTTATAGAAAATTATACAAGAATTACAGGTATGACTTTTTAGTATATCCATGGTGACATTGATCATTGTTTTAAATCATTATATGTGAAAATACATAATGTTGTTTACCATTGCTTTGTATATATATTTTTAATTGACAGCAAGGCCTGAGGTGAGTGAGTTGCCTCGATTTATATTGGGGCAGTCAATGGGTGGAGCAATTGCTCTCAAAGCTCATTTGAAGGACCCAAATTATTGGGATGGAGTAATCCTTGTAGCACCAATGTGTAAAGTAAGTTCATTCCTCTGTATTGTACTACTTACTAGTTGATGTTTTCCAGCTTCATTATTATTATAATTTTCAACCTTTGATTCATTTCAAAGATTGGGTCATTGAGAGCACTGGATTCATTTCAATTTCATTTTTCTAAAAGCTGGAAGTTTATCCTAGAAAGTATATATTGGGAATAACCATTGCTAGTGTTGGGGAAAATCACATACCAAGTTTATCTTCTAGTCTCTTGATTATTCCAACACACTTCATTAATTTATAAGAGTTCCAATATTGGAGTGGTGGAGATGATTTTCCAATGCAAGCTTTTACATCTTCCCGAAAACATTGTGAAAATCTTTTCCAAAGTCGTTGCCTTGGAATCTTCTTATGTTATTTGGAAATTTTAATTGTTATTCACAACAGTTAGGATTGAATTTCTGTTTTTTCACATTGGCAAGTAAAATATGTGATGATCACAATTAATATCAAACCAGCAATGTCTCCCTCCAATATGTGATTATTTCATCCTATTTCCATAGGCATTGTCAATATTGAAGTACAAAGAAAGTTGTAATATAAATCATCGAATCTTGGGATCTAATTATGTGTGGACCTGATTTGAAGTCTAATTTCCTTACCATTTATATGTTGTTTGGAATTCAATATAATGCCTATTTGGTGTCTTGTATTTTCAATGAATTGCAAAAATCAATGCTTGTCATAAAAATGTCCATGGAAGACATTGTCCAAATCAACATTGAAAGGAGTCAAAGACCAATCAATAGGAAAATAGAACCATCCATCATTCGAAGAATGGCCTTTCATGGTTGTGATTATTAGTATATCTGTCAGATGAAGTGTCATTTGCTGATCTTGCTTTGGTGCTAAGATTGCAGAGGGCATGTTACCATCAGCTGCACTTGTGAAGATATTAAATCTCTTGTCTAAAGTGATGCCTAAAGCAAAACTGTTCCAGCACAAAGATTTATCTGAGCTGATCTTCAGAGAACCAGGCAAGAGAAAATTGGTCAGTAACTTTGTCAATCCCTGATTCTTCAATGCTATACAAAGTGAAATGAATAACCAGTGTCCTTCTCAGAACTCATAATTTATGCTTCACTCTATAACCATATATTATCTGCATGGTTAAATTTTCACATCATTGCCATGTATCTTAAATTAATACACATGATGATCACCAACTTAACAGGATAACTTGAGTTCATGAGTCAAGAGTCAAGATCCAAACCCATGTGTATAAGCCTCATTATCTTCATTCTTATCTCGATTGATTTTTTATCATGCACACACACGGTTCGATATTACTTATGTTCATTATGTCACGTGTGTTAATAACTTTCTGTTAATTTAGTGGATGCCATTCGACCACCTTTCCATGTGTCTCACGATATTTTCTGCAAGGTTTGAAGGATCATGTCATCATCTACACAAGATATTTCGTTAAGTTGCATGCACCCACATTTAAACTTGAGAGAATCTTTTGTTTATATTTGTTGTTTCCATTTTCCAATGCTTGAATGAGCTCCAAAATCCATTTATCTTCTTCTATCATTGAGTTTGTTGTACACTTACATAATTGGATGAAAAACTAGTCCCCGATTGGTGGTGTTAATTCTCTCTTTTAGGCTGTTTATAATGTTATTTCTTATGATGATCCAACGCGATTGAAAACTGGCATGGAACTTTTGAAGGCCACACAAGATATTGAATCACAATTACGTATGGTTAGTTTTTGCTTTTGCTCACTATCTTTTGTTACTTTCCACATTCTAATTTGCACGAGATCATTAATTGCTTTATCGTAACCAACATTTATTTTTTATTTTATTTTGGGGATGATATCAGGTTTCAGCTCCATTATTGATTCTTCATGGATCAAGATAAGGTGACAGATCCATTAGTGAGCCAGTTCCTCTATGAGAAAGCATCTAGCAAGGATAAGACTCTAAAGATCTATGAAGGAGGTTACCATGGCATATGCAATGGACTCAACCTTTGTATGCAATTATTTTTGTTGTGTGTCTTTGTTATTGTCGAGTCTTCACTATCATTGCTTAGCGATAACAACCGGGTTTATTACCCATGTTTATGTTTAAAGTTCTAGCCTTGTTGAGTGATCCATACCAAGTGTTTGACGAAAATCCCCGAGAGAATTTTTGCACGAAAATGGCATGAAACTAAACATAGAAAAATTGGGTTAAATGTTCAGGATAAGGATTATTGTCGAGTATTCTCGTGATTCTTCACATATTTGGTATATATGTTGTAGCCTTTCACATGATACTTTTGAAATAAGCATTAGTAGTATAACAACTTGCATCGCCATTACAAACTTTAAATTCGGTGGCTTTGTTATGTTAATAAGCTGGAAAATATGGAGTTATAGACATGTTATGCACATCTATATCCATTAGTTAGTCCATTGATTTTATTTTTGTTTCTTCCGAATGATTCATATCATATAATGGCACCAAATGCCCATGTCACCAAATGCCCATGCCATCAAGAGGAGTCTTTAATCCGGATTTCAAGTAGTGGATAAAGAAGTCTCAAGTTATCTTTTCTCTCAAAACATATATTTCCCAGGGTTAGAACTCCTGGGAAATTTCCCAGGATCTATCCTGGGAAATATTTCCCACGGATATATCCCCTGGGAAAAGTTTCCTCTATCCTCGGGAAAGTTCCTATCCTGGGAAAGTTTCCCATGGATAGATCCTGGGAAATATTTCCCGGGATATATCCTCGGAAATTTCCCAAGGTCAGTAACTCGGTATTTCCCAGGCATGGCCGTGGGAACGTTCCACCAGCTAAAACCGAGGGGATCTAAATCAGTGGGTCATCCCCTGGAAATGTGTATTTTCCCACGGATTTTATGGATTTCCTAGGGTCATAGGCCCCGGGAAACAGCGAAAATTCTTGTAGTGTGATAAGCCTCTAGCTCATCTAGTTTCCAGCTAGAAAAGGGGTATATTTTGTGCCTAATTGGGCGAGTCACCCTCGCTAATCTCCCAAATTGGCCTTGTTTTGTTCCTAAGTTAGACTTTGACTCGTTTTATGCATTTTTAGTAGTTTTTAGTTTATTTTGAGTAGAATTACGCTTTCGTTTTCTTTTATTGTTTCAGGTTAAAAGTGAAGCTCTTAGAGTCAAGGAAAATGAAGAAAACAAAGGAAAAACAATTCGGAGGTTTCGCCTCGAGCTTGAAGACCAGCCTCGAGCGAGAAATGTCACCCTCTCTCTGCCTCGCCCCTCGAATCACCATCTCGTCTCACGAGTTTGAAGGTCCTGACCGTGCCAGAAATGTCATCCTCTCTGTCTCGTCTCGCGAAACACTACCTCGCCTCGCGAGTATTCAAACTCGGGATGGAGCCAAAACTGAAATTCGCCTCGAGAGAGGCTACTCGCCACGCGAGCGGAGCGAGAATCAAATCTATAAATTGCTGTTTTAGGGCAGATTAGAAAATCTTTTGTCAACCACTTGTTTTTAGATCGTTTTTGAGATTCTCTGGAGCTGCGTCTCCCTATTTTCTTTTCTTATTGTACAATCATGATGAACTCCAATTGTTTGTGTCTTGTTACAAGCATGAGGAGCTAATCCATTGTCTAAGGGATCAATGAAACCACCCATGGCGGTGTAGTTCAATGTGATGTATGTTTCTCTCCTTTATCTCAATTCATGTTTTCCAATTCTGAATTTATTGCGTTGATCATATGCATGCGTGATTGACTAGTTAACGTGATGAGGCTTAGTAGGCAATTCACGTTTAGAACTTGAATTGAGATCATTGATTGACTATTTCACGAGAGTGAGTAGGAGATCAGTGAAACCTTATAGGGAACAAGATTTAATAGAGTTTGATGATTGGGTTATGAGACCTAGTAAGTAATTAACTCAGTTGTTGAATACGTCCTATTGAGCATGAGAGTGTCATTAGGAGAATGTGGGGTGGTCGCGCTGTCGCGCACGCGCCAAAAAGGACGAGCGGGTTTAAAACTGTAGTATAGTACGACAACTCGGATGTCGTCTCTCAAGGACTCTGAGAATATTATCTTTCACAAAAATAAGTTTTTTTGGGGGGGTTTTGGGTTGGAGTGCAAATAAGAAACAAACAAAATATTAAAGACAGAGAGCGATTGAAAACAAAACGATTCAAGGAGGTTATCAATAGTCAAAAACAGATTAATCTATTGTTCTTGATTTCCCACTATCATAGGTTCATACAATTTCCAAGCCCTAAGCAAATTCTTATCCCCTCCCTTATTGTAGCAAACAATTTACAAACGAAACTATCAGCTACGAGATACATGTCCCTATTCCCGAATTAAACAAACGGGGTTAAGCCCTCATGAACTAAACGAACATGAACGTACACACGCGAATTAAACAAACGCGATTGATTATAGGAACATGATATCACCGGAAATAAATCAATACAATGCATTATACTCCTGAATTAAACAAACAGAAATACAAGGCATGGCATTGAAGAGGGAAAAGCATACAAAACAGGAAAGTATAAGAACCTCAAGTATGTGGAAATCAATTACAATAGATCAATCCTAAGAATTTAGTTCTCCATAACACAAACGAAATCACAGAGAAAAGTGTAAAACAGAAAATGGAGAAGCAAAAGTCTTTACAAAATGTTCAGAACAGCCTTTTATACAAAATCTGAAATTAACTAGCTCGCGAGGCGAGCACACATTCGCGAGGCGAATTTCATGAACAGTCAGCAACCTTTGGCATTCTCGCGAGGCGAAGTTCTGCTCGCGAGGCGAGGATATGAAGAGTTTTCTCCTTACGCCCGTTATGGCCATCAGGCCCCAACCGTGATGCTCTCTGACTTCCATACTCGCGAGGCGAATGGATGCTCGCGAGGCGAGACTCTTCAACTTCAAAACTGCCACGGCCATGACCTTCAACACGGGCAAGCCGTGATCGCCTCTCGACTTTTTCAGGTTTGCAAGATTCGCGGGCGAGACCTTCTTCGCGAGGCGAACCGGAGACTTAGCAATTTATTGGAACAACAAAGCTTCGGGTCGCGTGGCGAGCATGGCTTTCGGGGGCGAGACCCCTGCTTCCTTATTCTCTTGACTTTCACTTAACCTGAAAACAAAGAAATAACTATAAGTGTATTATTTAACTCCAAACTAGCTAAATTAACTTAAAACTATTCTAGAGACTCAAAACCTTGCTTCGAGGACAATCTAATCTAATTTGGGTGAAAATACGATATAATTTGCACAAAACCCTGGTCATACTAGCTATAAAACTAGATGAGCCAGAGGCTTATCAAAATACCCCAAACTTAAACTTTGCTTGTCCCCAAGCAAACTAAGACTCAAAAATCAAAAAGACTAGGACCTGGCAAGCTTAAAAGATTCAACCAACATTGCACAAATTCAAGCAACTTCAAAAACAATTTTTCTTCATTGTTTCCCCCTTTCCAAACAGAGCAATCCCCACATTCATTTATTCCAAACAATTGAGAGTTTCATCATGAAAACAATCAGAAATCTAAGCAGGGAATCTAAGTCACACACAAGAGGGAGATCACCAAATCCAAACAACTGCCTTCCTCACAAGGGCATTATTTGTTCACTCACCACTCAGCTTTATGTCAGCTAACAACTTGCACTCGGCTTCACTTTTCAAGTACACTTCCCAAAAATTTGATTTTCATCTCAAAATGGTTCCCACAGAAAACATGCAAGCAACATCAAAAGGTCTTTTATGGGTTGTAAGGGGGCCTGGCTAAGGGTAGGATATACAAAAGGAACTAAGCTGAAGACCCTAGGAACTAAGAGAGCATGAACTATATTTACACTTTGAATTTCACTCAAGTTCCTTTCTTTATTTATTTATTTATTTTTATTTTTTTTTACACTTCTGGGTGGCTACAGCTCTTTTTATTTCTTTTTGGCATTTTTGTATTTATTTTTTTTTTCTCTTTTTTTTTTCTCCTTTTTTTTTCATTTTTTCTTTTTCTTTTTCCTAATCCCAAACAACACATTGCACCTTGCAGCCACCCCAAACTTTAGTTTCTTGCACCCATTCTAAGATTACATGCTCTCCTAATCCTAAGATCGGGTTAACATGGTTTTCCAGATTTTAGGGCTTATAACATTAGGTTATCAAGAATTAACAGGCTAATAGGCTCAAAAGGGCTAACTAGGGAACATGCATTAGGAATTGGTTTATTCAGGCCAAGTAGCTATTTACAAAGAAACTGCCTAAATCATTTGCTACACACATATAATCATGCAAACCAAAAAGAGATTCAATCAAATCCAGGGAAGTGCAACTTGAAAGTGATTTTCACACAGTTTAAAAACATGTAGGAGGCTCAAAACCTCACCTGGACATTCATGCCAATTGTTTGAAAGAGATACTATCCCTAGTGTGTGCTCCCTATCACCCCAAACTTATCATTCATCATGCCATCATAACAAAATCCCGAAGTTCAGTTTCCAATTTCACATGGGAATCACATTTCAAAAAAAAAAAAAAAAATTTTCAGCCTAGGGGGAATCATTACATATCAATCATGCAAGCAATCTGTGCAACATCAATCAAAATCTAACAAACTTGCCAACTAAAACTTAACACACAAATGCTCCTGAGCTTCTCAGATTATTCAGGAGCTTTATTCAAAGAAAAGAAAACTTTATTCAAAGAAAAGAAAAACTACAACTAATTCCCTCCCCCACACTTAAAACATGCATTGTCCCCAATGAACAACAGAATTATAAGATCATAGTGAGGGAAAGGAAAAGAGTACTCCCTGATCAAGTGCGAGTGTAAGCGGAGCCGTCACCGGATCCCATTCCTTGCGCCTAAGTCCAAAGAGGTAGAGAGGGCCTCCCTGCTGCTTCATCTTCTTCATGTTTCTCATCCACCGGACCGACAATTTCATCACCTGCTAAACATGCAAAGAATCTCAAAGACAAACCACAAAATGGTTAGCGTTAGTACAATCAAGAAAAGAAAGAATATCATCACAAATTTAATTAAGTGGAAAATTAGAAAACAAGTTCTCATGGGTGTCCTCAATAGTCTCGGATATCACCAATGTGGAATACAGAGTGCTCTTCCGCTGGATGTTTCATGGCATCAAATATGTTAAACTTTGCAACTATATCCCCAAACTTCATAGACATGGTCCCATCACCCACATCAATGTTAGTCTTGGCTGTCTTCATGAATGGCCGCCCAGGATGATTGGTGATTTACCTGAGTGTGTCTCGCCCGCCATGTCCAAGATGTAGAAATCAGCTGGGAAGATCGGATCATCAACTTGCACTAGTACATCTTCCACCATTCCCATGGGGCGGGCACAGTCCTGCTGGCACAACCGAATGGTGATACTGTGGTACTTCAAAGGACCAAGATCCAGTTTATTAAAGATGGAGGTAGGCATGACATTGATAGATGCTCCCAAGTCCAACATGCAGTTTTCAAACTTCTTGTCCCCAATAGTGCATGGGATAGTGAAGGTGCCTGGATCCTTGCACTTCGGTGGCAAGTGCCTGGGTGAAAGCAACAACTCTTTCTCGGCTTAGGTCGGATAAGCGCCGAGACATTTCTTCCCAAGTCAATCCTCTCATTAGTCTTCATCTTCCTCTTGTTGGTGCATAGGTCCTTGAGAAATTTTGCATATCCGGGCACTTGCTTGATCACATCCAACAGAGGGATATTAACACCCACCTTTCTTAAAACATCAAGAATTTCCTTCTCTTTATCTTCACCACCACTCTTCAAATTTTTCTCGTAATCTGTGTGGGAACGGAATGGGTGGTCTATACACTCTCTCGGTTTCAACTTCAACCACAAGTTCAGGAGTAACTTCAACAAAGAGGCTCAGGGGTAGCCTTCATAGTTTCTTCATTCTTTCCGTAAGTAGCCTCAACAACTTTTCCGCACCTCGCAGATATAGAACTCACATTGGGGTTGGAGGCATTAGGATTGATCACCGGGCAGTGGCTGGGCAGCTGGGTTGTTCTTTGACCTTGCTTTATATTATTTATGTCTCGTGGGCTATCTGTCCAATCTGTGTATGCAATGCCTGAATACTCGCATCCGTTCTCTGCTGAAATTGTGCCTCGTGAGGCCTCGGAATCGTGCCTGGAACTGTCCCCATTTGCTCTGGAAAAGTGTAGTCATTTGTGCATTCAATTGTGAAGTTATTTGCTTGCACATATCATCAATCGACGGTCCTGGACGGTGCAGAAGTGGTCACCGGAGGATTCTCGAGGTGCCATCGGTTGTTGGGATGAGTTCCCATACCGCAGATTAGGATGATTACTCCACCGGGATGGTACCTATTTGTTGAAAGATCCGGAATGTTGTATCTGCTCCGGGTTATTGCCCCGATTATACTGGATGGACTGCAAAGGCTTGAGGTGATTCAGTAATTGATCCTCCTTGCAAAATAGGACAAGCTTCATATGGGTGCTCAGGAGAACTGCACATGCCACACAATACCGCAGGCTGAACCCTATCCATTGCCAATTTCTCTACCAAGGAAGTGAGCCTGTCAATTCTATCATCACGGTCATGGCTGGAAGAAGAAGTGCGGATCTCATGTACACCTCTAGTCTCAACAGAATTTCTTCTTGTAGTGAATTGCTGGGAATTTAATGACATGTTCTCAATGAGTTGCTTGGCAGCAGATGGAGTCTTGTCAACCAATGCTCCCCCACTAGCAGCATCCAAAATATTCCTATCCATAGGCTGCAATCCTTCATAAAAATATTGGATGAGGAGCTGTTCGTAAATTTGGTCTGGGGCAACTAGATGTCAACCGCTTGAACCTCTCCCAATACTCAGCCTAGCGACTCATTTCCTTGCCTTATTCCACGATTTCTTTCCTAATTGCAGCGGCTCTGGAGGCAGGAAAATATTTCTCCAGGAAGAGCTTCTTCAAGTCGTTCCATGTGGTAATGGAATTCGGCGCAAGGTATAAAAGCCAATCTTTTGCAGCTCCCTGGAGTGAGAATGGAAAAGCCTTCAACTTGATATGATCCTCGCCATTCCTTCTCCGGCCTCAAAGTTGTGGAGCGCATAACTTGGAACTCCTTCAAGTGCTTGTGTGGATCTTCACCGCAAGACCATTAAATCTAGGCAACAAATGGATTAGCCCGGATTTTAACTCAAAAGGGGTGTCAGACACCAGGATAAGCAATGCACAAACCATTGTAATTCACATCAGGGGCAGCAAGTCGCCTCAAAGTCCTTTGGTCTCCCATATTGTTAAAAGCGGCTTTAAAATTGGAATCACAACTAGTGCTAGCTCGAAATTCCCTACGGAGTGTGTGCACTGTAATTTCAATTTCCGGGTCAAAATCACACACAGTCAGGCAATGAGACCTAGTAGCCGCACCAATTCAAAACAGAAATGTAAAATAAAAGAAAGAAAAGAAAAATAAAATAAAACAAATTGCGAAAAATAACAACTCGTAGTCCCCTAACAACGGCGCCAATTTTTGGTCAGCTTGCCGCAAGCACGCGCCAAAAAGGACGAGCGGGTTTAAATCAGTAGTATAGTACGACAACTCGGATGTCGCCTCTCAAGGACTCGAGAATATTATCTTTCACAAAAATAAGTTTTTTTGGGGGGTTTTGGGTTGGAGTGCAAATAAGAAACAAACAAAATATTAAAGACAGAGCGATTGAAAACAAACAGTTCAAGGAGGTTATCAATAGTCAAAAACAGATTAATCTATTGTTCTTGATTTCCCACTATCATAGGTTCATACAATTTCCAAGCCCTAAGCAAATTCTTATCCCCTCCCGGTTGTAGCAACAATTTACAAACGAAACTACTCACATGTATACATGTCCCTATTCCCGAATTAAACAAACGGGGTTAAGCCCTCATGAACTAAACGAACATGAACGCATACACGCGAATTAAACAAACGCGATTGATTATAGGAACATGATATCACCGGAAATAAATCAATACAATGCATTATACTCCCGAATTAAACAAACAAAATACAAGGCATGGCATTGAAGAGGGAAAAGCATACAAAACAGAAAGTATAAGAACCTCAAGTATGTGGAAATCAATTACAATAGATCAATCCTAAGAATTTAGTTCTCCATAACACAAACGAAATCACAGAGAAAAGTGTAAAACAGAAAATGGAGAAGCAAAAGTCTTTACAAAATGTTCGTGAACAGCCTTTTATACAAAATCTGAAATTAACTAGCTCATGAGGCGAGCACACATTCGCGAGGCGAATTTCATGAACAGTCAAGAACCTTTGGCATTCTCGCGAGGCGAAGTTCTGCTCGCGAGAGGCGAGGATATGAAGAGTTTTCTCCTTACGCCCGTTATGGCCATCGTGCCCCAAACCGTGATGCTCTCTCGACTTCCATACTCGCGAGTCTACTGGATGCTCGCGAGGCGAGACTCTTCAACTTCAAAACTTCCACGGCAATGACCTTAAACACGGGCAAGCCGTGATCGTCTCTCGACTTTTTCAGATTTGCAAGATTCGCGGGCGAGACCTTCTTCGCGAGGCGAACCGGAGACTTAGCAATTTCTTGGAACAACAAGGCTTCGGTCGCGTGGCGAGCATGGCTTTCGCGGGCGAGACCCCCTGTTTCCTTATTCTCTTGACTTTCACTTAACCTGAAAACAAAGAAATAACTATAAGTGTATTATTTAACTCCAAACTAGCTAAATTAACTTAAAACTATTCTAGAGACTCAAAACCTTGCTTGAGGACAATCTAATCTAATTTGGGTGAAAATACGATATAATTTGCACAAAACCCTGGTCATACTAGCTATAAAACTAGATGAGCCAGAGGCTTATCATGGGGGTCCTGGTTGACATTTTAATTGAACTTAGGGAGGGAATCATCATCACTTGGATACTATGCATGATTGGGTAGGTGGATTTGTGACCTTAGATGTTTAATTTCAGATCTTTATACTATATCTTTAATTGATTGTCAATTTGAATTGCGATCCTATTTTCTCTCTCTCCACAACCACTTGCGGTTAATTGACCAAACGTATTGAATTGCTTGAGAATTGGTAGGATTGGTAGTTCAATCCCTATGTGCGACCTCGGTAATTACTTGCTGTGTTTTATGACTTACGACGACCCGGTACACTTGCCGGTGACACAAAAAGTTTTTGGCGCCGTTGGTGGGGATTGGCACAACCAATTTTCCTAATTTTTGGGAAGTTTGATTATTTGGTTAAGCTTTTTTTTTTTATTATTTTTTGTTATTTATTTACTATTATTTCTCTCTACTTCTTTGATTCCACTTGGTCTTGCCTTGTTTTTGTATGCGAGGTACCCTTTCACAAGAGGACTTGCTATTTGATTCGGAGATCACCAAGACCGAGAAGCGATTAAGGAAAGAAGCCAGAGAGCGAAAGAGGCTTGAAGCAATTGATTTTGAGGAGATGGCCGCAAATCCTCCTCCTCCTCCTTACAAGCCTCTCTTCGAGTACAATCTACCCAATTTGGATGATTGTTCTTCTTCTATCGTGAGGGGCAACCTCAACACAGATTCCTTCAGAGTGGAAGGATGTGTCACAGCCCATATCCGTGAGAATCAATTTGATGGGAGTGGCAAACAAGACCCTCATAGACACATCACTCACTTCCTTGAAGCTTGTGACTTGCAGAAGACAAGAGGAGTTTCTCAAGATGAATTTCGCCTGCGACTATTCCCTCTCTCTCTTAGGGATATCGCTCGCGATTGGTTTGACAGCTTGGATCGCAACAGTATCAAGACATGGGAGCAAATGGCCCAAAAGTTCCTAACTAAGTATTTTCCTCCTCAGAAAGCGGCACAAGTAAGAGTAGCCGTCACATCTTTCAGGCAGACAGAAGATGAATCTTATAATGAAGATTGGGAGAGGTATAATGTGCTCTTGAGAAGATGTCCTTCGGCTTTCTTTGACCCGGTCTCCAAGGTTCAACATTTCTTTAACGGGTTAAGGGGGCGCTACCAGATGAATTGTGATGCCGCAGCGGGCGGTTCTTTTTCCCATTTATCAGCTGAGGATGGATGGGCGTTATTGGAGAAGATGTCGTACAATGATTACAACCGTGGTAGGGAAACCTCAAGTGGAGTCAGTGCTGCAATAATAGAAGTCATTCTAGAGCAGAATAAACTGTTGAAGATGCAAAATGCGGCATTGTCTGAGAACAAAAAGGTTAATGTGATACACGAAGGAATGCCTCCAGGTTGTGATAATTGTAATGGAGATCATGACATTCAGAGTTATCCGTTCAACTTCTCTCAGGAACATGTGGACTCATGCCACAATTTCTATGACAGCGTGCCCCATAACAACTATTAGAGGGACAGACAGAATGATTACAGTCAGAATCAGAACAGGGGCTATATGAGGAGAGACCATCCGGGTTTCGCTTGGAGTAATGCTAGTGGTGGTCTAGTCGGACAACAACAACCTCAACAGAATCAGAGGCCAAACAATGGAATCCATCAACGCAATACTCAGCAGGCTTCTCCAGGGACTAATCAGTTGCAAACAACAGATAGTGGAAAGCAACCTTGGGAGTTGGCTATAGAAAAGACGAATGCGGCAATTGAGAAGTTGTCAATCAATACAAGCACAGCCATTGATAAGTTGGCAACTCATACAGGGGCGGCAATTCAGAATCTAGAGACGCAGATAGCTCAGCTCGCAAAGCAACTAAATGAGCGTCTCCCAGGTACTTTCCCAGGTGATACCGAGAACAACCCTAAGAACCAATGCAATTCCATAACAACTAGAAGCGGTAGGGTGTTGGGATCTAACAGGGGTGCAACTAGTTCTCAGGAAGATGAGGCCTCGGAACAACCACATGTTGAGGAAGAGCAACCTAAGAAAGGGGAGTTGGCAAGTGACAAGGCACCAGAGCAAGGGGGAAGGTTAAAACTTGTAGATGAAGAGTTCCGAAGAAAGAAGTGGGTTGAACCCAAGGACCTCCCGCCCTACATGAAGGTACCATATCCTGAAAGATTGAAGAAGCCTCAGCAAGATAAGCGGCCCATAAATTCCTTGATGTCTTCCGCAAACTTCAAATTAACATTCCATTTGCGGAAGCCTTGGAACAAATGCCATCTTATGCCCGGTTTATGAAGGAGCTTCTCTCCAAGAAGCGGAAAATAGTGGATGAGGAAACGGTTGCTTTGACCGAGGAGTGTAGTGCCATTATTCAAAGAAAACTTCCTCCAAAGTTGAAGGATCCCGATTATTTTTCTATACCATGCACCATTGGGGAGATGACTCTAGGAAAGGCATTGTGTGATCTAGGGGCAAGCATCAACTTGATGCCCCTCTCCATGATGAAGAAGTTGGGAATCAAAGAGGCCAAAGATACATGGATGTCACTCCAACTAGCCAATCGTTCTATAAAATATCCTTATGGGGTGGTCGAAGATTTGTTAGTGAAGGTGGACAAGTTCATATTTTCGGCGGATTTTGTGGTGCTTGATATGGATGAAGATGCCGAGATCCCTCTCATATTGGGTAGGCCCTTCTTGGCCACTGGGCGAGCCTTGATAGATGTGCAACAAGGGAAACTCACCCTAAGGGTGCAAGATGAGAAAGTAGTCTTCAATGTCTTTGAAGCAATGAAGCACCCCGCGGAGAGGTCGGATGTGTATCGAGTAGATGTGGTGGAATCAATTGTCAAGGCAAAGGCCACTAGAGAAGCCCATGGTTCTTCACTTGCACAACTGTCGGTAAAATCCCACGATGATGATAGTGAGGAAGAAGACCCCTTGGGGGATGAGGACCATCTTGAGTGCTTAAAAACCATGGAAGCCTTACCGAGTCTCCTAAAAGATGAATGTGCAAAGGAAAAGCTCAACAACGAAGGGATGACTTGAGTCAGGCTCGGGACTTTAAACAAGCGTTACTTGGGAGGCAACCCAAGCTAGGTACCCTTTATTTTTATTTTTTTTAAGTTTCTGTCAAAAAAAAAAACCCAGACCCGCCCCGCGAATCCACAGTGACCTCGCGAGACAGAAGCCCTGAATCTCAGAGGCTTGCTCATGCTTCTGTCTCACGTTGCGAGAGCCACTTTCGCCTCGCGAATTTGGGCATCATCAGCTGTTGGAATTCCAGATTCGCCTCGCGCGCTATTGCTCGCCCCGCGGTTCTGGAAGGTGTGAGGAACAATTTTCCAGATTCGCCTCGCGAGTGATGTTTCGTCTCACGAATCTGCAATTAGGGTTTTCTGTTCCCTCTCCTTCCCCTAGCTCTTATTTTATATTTATGTTCTTTCATTGAGGACAATGTATGCCTTAAGTGTACGGGAGGGAACCAATTGCATTGCGTTGTTCTTGTTTTCTTTGTTTTTGAATTTCGCTCTTGAATAATTTGAGAAGATCAAGAGTATGTGTGTGAGTGTTGTGTCGGCAAGCTTGGTGGATTTTAATTAAATTTAGCATAGATTGATTGCATGAATTTTGTTGACCATTGATGATTGCCCCCTAGGTTCTGAAAATCGAAAATTTGATCCCCATGTGAAAAATTGAAAATTGAACTTTGAGGAATTTTATTGTGATTGCTTGATTTATGACAAGTTTGGGGTGAGAGGATGCACACACTAGGAATTGTATCTCGGTCAAACAAATCCCAAAAATGTCCAGGTGAGAATTTTAGCCTCCAACATGTTCTTAATTGTGTGAATCGCTTTTAAGATGCACTTTCTCGGATTTGCTTGAATCTGTGCGTGGTTTGCATGTTTATATGTTGCATCAAATGATCTAGGCAATTTTTCTTTGAAATAACTACTTGGCCTAAAATAACCATCCCTAATCCATGTTCCCTAGTTATCCACATTGAGCCTGATTAGCCTATTGTTTCTTGATGACCCTATATTATAAGCCAAAAATCCGGAAAAAACCATGTTGACCTGATCTTAGGATTAGGAGAGCATGGAAGCTTAGCAAGAGAAGGGTTGCAAGAAAGTAAGTTTGGGGTGGCTACAAGGTATGATATGTCATTCTAGGTTGAGAAAAAGAAAAATAAAGGTTGGAGCCAAAGGCAAAAGAAAAAAAAAAGAAAAAAAAGAAGAAAAGTAACAAAATGTCAAAAAAGGGTATTAGAAGAGAAATGTTGTAGTCACCCAAGGCAAAAAGGAAAAATGGAAAAAGGAATTTGAGTAGAAGTTCTATGTGTCAAAATGCTCATGCTCTCTTAATTCCTAGGGACTTAAGCCTAGTACCTTTGAATATCCTACCTTTAGCCAGGCCCCAAAGACAACCTTTAAAAGACCTTTTGATGTTGCATGCATGTTTTCGTGGGAACTTTGTTTAGATGAAAATCAAATCCATGGAAAGTGCTCTTGAATTGCGCAATAGAGTGAAAAGTTGGTAGCCTAGACAAATTGAGCAAATGAGTGAAATATTAAATGCCCTTGTGAGGAAGGCAATTGTTTGAATTTGGTGATCTCTCTTTTGTGTGTAACTTGGATCCTCAACTTAGATTAATGATTGCATGAATGATTAAGTTCTCAATTGTTTAAAGTAAATGAATGTGGGGATTACATTGATACAAGGGGAGAAAACATTGAAGAAAAACTGTCTTGTTAAGATTGCATGAAATTTGTGTGAAATTGATTGAATCCTTTAAGCTTGCCAAGTCTTGAGTCTTTTTGAGTTTTAGCTTGCTTGGGGACAAGCAAGGTTTAAGTTTGGGGTGTTTTGATGAGCCTCTGGCTCATCTAGTTTCCATCTAGAAAAGGGGTATATTTTGTGCCTAATTGGGCGAGTCACCCTCGCTAATCTCCCAAATTGGCCTTGTTTTGTTCCTAAGTTAGACTTTGACTCGTTTTATGCATTTTTAGTAGTTTTTAGTTTATTTTGAGTAGAATTACGCTTTTCGTTTTCTTTTATTGTTTCAGGTTAAAAGTGAAGCTCTTAGAGTCAAGGAAAATGAAGAAAACAGTGGAAAAGCAATTCTGGAGGTTTCGCCTCGCGAAACAGGGACTCGCCTCGCGAGCTTGAAGACCAACAAACAAAGCAAATGTCACCCTCTCTGTCTCGCCCCGCGAATCACCATCTCGCCTCGCGAGTCTGAAGGTCTGACTGTGCCATAAATGTCATCCTCTCTGTCTCGTCTCGCGAAACACTACCTCGCCTCGCGAGTATTCAAACTCAGGATGGAGCCAAAACTGAAATTCGCCTCGCGAGAGGCTACTCACCACGCGAGCGGGCGCAGAATTTGAAATCTATAAATTACTGTTTTAGGGCAGATTAGAAAATCTTTTGTCAACCACTTGTTTTTAGATCGTTTTTGAGATTCTCTGTAGCTGCGTCTCCCTACTTTCTTTTCTTATTGTACAATCATGATGAACTCCAATTGTTTGTGTCTTGTTACAAGCATGAGGAGCTAATCCCTTGTCTAAGGGATCAATGAAACCACCCATGGCGGTGTAGTTCAATGTGATGTATGTTTCTCTCATTTATCTCAATTCATGTTTTCCAATTCTGAATTTATTGCGTTGATCATATGCATGCATGATTGACTAGTTAACGTGATGAGGCTTAGTAGGCAATTCGCGTTTAGAACTTGAATTGGGATCATTGATTGACTATTGCACGAGAGTGAGTAGGAGATCAATGCAGCCTTATAGGGAACAAGATTTAATAGAGTTTGATGATTGGGTTATGAGACCTAGTAAGTAATTAACTCAGTTGTTGAATACGTCCTATTGAGCACGAGAGTGTCATTAGGAGAATGTGGGGGTCCTGGTTGACATTGTAATTGAACTTAGGGAGGGAATCATCATCACTTGGATACTATGCATGATTGGGTAGGTGGATTTGTGACCTTAGATGTTTAATTTCAGATCTTTATACTATATCTTTAATTGATTGTCAATTTGAATTGCGATCCTATTTTCTCTCTCTCCACAAACACTTGCGGTTACTTGACCAAACGTATCGAATTGCTCGCGAATTGGTAGAATTGGTAGTCCAATCCGTGTCCGACCTCGATAATTACTTACCGTGTTTTATTACTTATGACGACCCGTACACTTGCCGGTGACTCAATAAGAACCATTGATCACCTTTTGTTACAAGGATCATTGATATAAAACACTTGTTTTGCTTGGGAAACTATGATGAAAGGCTCTTCCGTATGACCAACCTTGTTAAGGTCTACCAATGTAAATCCTAATTCATCGGTTTGTACACCACTTTTATTGTCAACCCACTTACATTTAAAAATTGCCACTGTAAATTTAGTGTGAACGAAGCTCCCAAATTTCTTCAATGACTCCAAAGTATGAGTCGGGTGCCATAATGAGGTTTGTATCTTTTGAACTAGAGAAGTGCATGGACTCAGTCATGATCATAACCCCACTATTTTACATGGTACTCTTGTTATCCTGGGACTTTGTATAAAAGGAAAACTTATTGATATCGTAACCGCTACAACATATGACATTAAAGTTAGGCCCACGTGCTAGCCATTTTAATATATCAGAAGTAGTACTACCATCCTTCAGAATTTCTTCTTTAAACCATTGTAAGAAAGTATTGTTATGCTTGTTCAACAACCACTTTTCATTCATTCGAGGGTTTTCTTCCTTGACTTTCCTTTTGTGCTCACATAAGTAAAGTTGAACTTCATCAGTGTTATTCAATATATACAAATGTGCTTAAAGTACTTCCTCCCGACCCTGGCCCGTAATGTGATTTCACCTCGTGTACCCTTACCTGCACATCTTCCCTCATGACGGGACTTACGAATCCCTATAGGTTCCATTTCAGAAAGGTAGTCAGAACAAAACTCAATAGCTTTTTCTGTAACATACCTTTGAACAATAGATGCTTCTGGACGTTATGGATTATTCACATACCCTTTCAAGATCTTCATGTATCACTTAACTGGGTACATCCACATTAAATACACAGGGCAACACAATCTAATCCCCCTCACTAGATGAACAATTAAGTGAACCATGATGTCAAAAAATGAGGGAGGAAAATACATCTCCAATTGGCACAAGATAATGGCAGCCTCTTTTTCCAACTCATCCAACTTCCCAGGATCAATGACTTTGCTACATATAGCATTGAAGAATAAAAACAACCTAGTTATGGCATGTCTAACATTTATTGGAGCACAATCACGAATAGCCACGGGTAGTAGTTGTTGCATCAAGATGTGGCAATCATGAGAATTTAAACCACTAATTTTAGATCGCCCATTGAGACAAGCCTCTTGACATTTGAATAGTAACCCTGTGGCACTTTGACATCCCATAGACACTGTAACGCCCTTCGTTACATTAGTAACCCAAATTAATTTTCTAGTAAAACCTTTAAAAATATTTAAATTAAATAATCTAATCATAAAAATTTTCACTAAAATCACTTATGAAAGTATCTCGTATATTCAAAATAAATGAATAAAGTATTAGTGCTAAATAAAACATTATATCCAAATAAAATAAAGCCTAAAAAAAAATCCACATAATCCTTTTACAATTGTTTTTGTCTCAAAACACGGACGTCTAATAAACCCAAAAGAACAAATAAATAAACTATAACTAATATATTCAAGACTCTCTCAAACACTGTATCATCCATCTCATCACTTGCAAACTCTGAAAGACAACACCACTAATGAGATTTTTAATCCCAGTAAGTAAACACAGTTCTAAAAGGTTTTCGAAAAGATGTTGCTTTCAGCCGGTGCGGTAACCGGAAAAACAACCATGGTAATCCGCCATTTCCAAAATAATATGTCTCAAAATAATTTATATAAATTAAGGATAATCAATACAATCTCACAAAATTCGTGCACAAGTCATAACTTCTTCAATAGGTATATTCCACCACTAAAGTTCGCATAACATAAATAAAATCATACAAAGGACATCTCTCGTGTCCAAATGATCTCAATTTATCATCCAAGTCTTTTTTATTTGATTACCCAGTCTTAGTCTATGAACTCATGACAAATGCAACGGCATCCATTGCCTTCCCCTTCCCAGAAGGAGGTATCTATAATGGGTCTTCCCCTTCCCAGAAGGAGGTATCTGTCTTCCCCTCCAACGAGGAGGTATCTGTCTTCCCCTCCAACGAGGAGGTATCTATCATCCCCTTCCCTGAAGGAGGTATCTGTCTTCCCCTCTAATGAGTAGGTATCTGTCTTCCCCTCTAACGAGGATGTATATGTCATCCCCTTCCCTGAAGGAGGTATCTGTCTTCTCCCCTAACGAGGAGGTATCTGTCTTACCCTCTAACGAGGAGATATCTGTCATCCCCTTCCCTGAAGGAGGTATCTGTCTTCCCCTCTAACGAGGAGGTATCTGTCATCCCCTCTAACGAGGAGGTATCTGTCATCCCCTTCCATGAAAGAGGTATCTGTCTTTCCCCTAACGATGAGGTATCTGTCTTCCCCTCTAACGAGGAGGTATCTGTCATCCCCTTCCTTGAAGGAGGTATCTTAACAATCACATATAACAATCCAAAATAGATTTTGAGTATATGTCATGACCGCAGGACATGACATATGACATCGTGCATCAATCTCAGTGGTATAACTCATGTCAAACAACTCATAGGCATTCCAAAATAATATCAATACATAGTATCATGTAGCATGCATTATTATTCATCAATATCAAAACAACACTAAGGCATCACATATCACAGAAAGCATATCAAACAATAATATCACTCAACATGTGAATATTCAATCTCCTAAATATTTATCACCAATAAAACATCAATTTTATTTTGAAGACAAAACCCCAAATAATTACTCTCAATTTCATAATCAAACCCTTTAAAATCCTATACCATGAAAATTTAAGAAAAGGGATGTTTACTTACTTCTCGTAAACCTCCAAAAAGCTCTAAAGAAAAACTTAAGACAAGCTGGCGTTGTAAAAAATAATTCTTCTTCTCTCCACTAATATTTTTGGATCTGTATGGAGAGCAATTTCACAAGGCAGTGTGCGCTCCTTAATGATTTTTGCGGTTTAAAAACGTTACAGAGATGACCTTCTATCTACTAAAACCAATATCTTTCTATATTTCTAAAACAAATAAATCTTGCATACATTATGGTAACTGATTGAAGATTTGCTTCAGTCTCCTTTAATTCATTTTAGATATAGGTGGGACCTGCCACCCTATCTTCTAGGAATTCAAACGAATTCCTGCTTATGTGTTGCAGTGCAACTCTGATTTGGCTAAAGTCAAATCGCCGCCTTTTTTTATTTTATAATTATTAAATAATTCCAATAAAATTTTATACTATCAATTCATTCCACTAAATCTCATGATATCTTAATCTTTTAATTAAAAAGACTATATTGAAATTTTAGGATGTTACAGACACTCACAAAAACTCATTCTCTCATTTTTTGACAAAGTATGACATGTTGTAGGCAAATATGTCTGCTTACCATCCTTTGAATGTGGAGCTAACTGTTCTCGTATACCCATCACAACCAAATCTAGACGAGCATTCACACCATCCTTCGTCTTGCCTTAAATGTTGAGAAGTGTCCCAATTACACAATCACACACATTTTTCTCCACATGCATCACATCAATACAATATCTGACATCAAGTTTGCACCAATATGGAAGATCAAAGAAGATAGACCTCTTCTTCCATATATTTGGGGTTTCCACATGCATCACACTCGATCACTGTCTCTTTTCGCTCAATAATCAATTCACCATGTCATGACCATCATCAAACTCAAAGAAAATCATCACCTTTCGTTGTTCCGAAAATGAGATCTTTGAGTGGATGAAGTGGTGGCACTTCATTCTCAGACCATCAAGCATATGTTCGAGGATGATTGCGCTGATAACATTATTCCTCTGACCACCGTTCAAAGCAACATCTTCGCCAAGGTAGTGGAGTATTGCGAACAACACACCAGAAACATTGAAAGTGATGCTCTGAAGAAATGGGATGAAGAATTCATGGATGTTGATCAATCAACCTTCTTCGAATTGATCCATGTGGGTGTACTCCACTTAATTGATTATGATCTTCATATATAATATTAATATTATGATATTTTTGTCTTTTTTTTTGTTTGTTTCTTTATTGTGGGTTTATTGACTACTATTGCGTTATGATTTAAGATGCAACATGGTGTTTGTCTAGTTATAATGATGTGCTGCACTTTAAGATTACAATATAAAGAATGAATCAAGATTTGGGTTTTTCTTTTTCCCTTTCTTTTTTAAATTTTCTTTAATTTGCTCACATGTTTTTTTTATTTGGTGAAAATTGTATCCCCTTTTCAGGCATCAAATTTTTCGAGTATCAAAGGCTTCTTGGAGTTGACTTGCAAGACCGTGGCAGATATAATTACAAAACATACCCCAGAAGAGATATGCGGAAATTTTAATAACACGAATGATTTTACTCCTGAGGAAGAAGAGGCTCTTCGCAGACATAATCAATGGGCTTTTGACGAGTGATCAGAAGAAGGGGATTTATGTTTTGTTTCCGGTAGTTAGTAGTTGATAATGAGATTAGGATGCTCTCATATTATTCTTTCATTTTCCCTTTCATGTTATGAGATAGAAAGACACAAAAACAAATTTTAGTGGACCCTCCACATAAAAATAAATTTGATTTTGTGTCTTCTCTCTAACATGAGAGGGAAAAAGGGAAAGGAGAGGATCCAAATATAATAATGGTGATTCTATCCTTTGGTATGGTTTATATAACTTGGAATTTTGCTCTATTCTAAGTTTCTTTTTCATTAACGATTTTTATTTTTAATGGATTATTTATTGTTAAAAAAATCCATATTTTACTACTGTTACATTTGGTCTTAACTGCTTATGGATGCTTTGAGTGTGAGTTTTTGTATTTCATTCTCGTTCAAAAGCCTTAGTGTGAGTTTTTGAATATCATTCTCATTTAATTTGTAAGCCTTAGTTGTAATGAATTGTTATTGAAATCATCTAGGCTTAGCAATGGGGTGGATTTTTCCTCGATTCGATATCGTTTATTACTTTTAAATATTTTAATTAATTGATATAGTGATCAATCATCATAGCTTTAAATCAATATACTATTTCTTATAAATTTTAAAAATGTTCATGTTAAACTTATAATATTAGTAACTAAATCAAGTATCGTGTTCATTTAGATGAGAACCTTGAGACGTAGCGAAGTAGATTGACCCAATTCCCAAAACCTGCAACTTACTGCAAGTGGCCGACTGATTATGAACTTGTATTCCATGTGGTTTTTTATGTTATAATAAGGCCATTTGGATTTATGGGGATATATAGATAGAATCGAGTAGAATGAGTTATAGGATAAAAATACTCTATTTCAATTTCTTGTGCCTAATTCATGCCCCATTCAATTAATTAGGCACAAGAAATTGAAATAGAGTATTTTTATCCTATAATTCATTCTACTCGATTCTATCTATATATCTCTATCAATCCAAATGGCCTTATTATAACATAAAAAACCACATGGAATACAAGTTCATATTCAGCTAGAGGCTTGCAGTAAGTTGCAGGTTTTGGGAATTGGGTGAATCTACTTTGCTATGTCTCAAGCTTCTCGTCTAAATGAATATGATACTTGATTTAGTTACTAATATTACAAGTTTAACTTGATCATTTTTAAAATTTATATGAAATAGTGTATTGATTTAAAGCTATGATGATTGATCACTATATCAATTAATTAAAATATTTAAAAGTAATAAACGATATCGAATCGAGAAAAAATCCACCCCATTGCGAAGCCTATATGATTTTAATAATAATTCATTACAACTAAGGCTTACAAATTAAATGAGAATGATATTAAAAAACTCACACTAAGGCTTTTGAACGAGAATGAAACACAAAAACTCACACTCAAAGCATCCATAAGTAGTTAAGACCAAATGTAAGTAATAAAATATGAATCTCTTAACAATAATTAATGCATTAAAAATAAAACATCTTTATTGGAAAAAAACTTAGAATAAAGTAAAATCCTAAGTTATATAAACCGTACCAAAGGATGAAATCACCATTATTAGATTTGGATCCTCTCCTTTCCCTTTTCCCTCTCATGTTAGAGAGAAGACACAATATCAAATTTATTTTTATGTGGAGGGTCCATTAAAATTTGTTTTTGTGCCTTTCTACCTCATAACATGAAAGGGAAAATGAAATAATAATATGAGATCATCCTAATCCCATTATTATCTACTAACTACCGGGAACAAAACATAAGTCCCCTTTTCTGATCACTCATCAAAAGCCCATTGATTCGGCTTGCGAAGAGCCTCTTCTTCCTCAGGAGTAAAATCATTCTTGATATTGAAATTCTGTGTACCTGATCTTCTGGGGTATGTTTTGTAATTATATATGCCACAATCTTGCAAGTCAACTCCAAGAGGCATTTGATACTCAGAAAATTTGCAGCCTGTAACGGGGAAACAATTTTCATAAAATGAAAAAAAACATGTGAGTAAATCAAAGAAATTTTTAAAAACAAAAAGAAAAAGAAAACCCAAATCTTGATTCATTCTTTATATTGTAATCTTAAAGTGCAGCACAACATTATAACTAGACAAAGACCATGTTGCATCTTAAATCATAACACAAGAGTAGTCGATAAACCCACAATAAAGAAACAAACAAAAAAAAAGAGACGAAAATATCATAATATTAATATTATATATGAAGATCATAATCAATTAAGTGGATTACACCCACATGGATCAATTCGAAGAGGGTTGGTTGATCAATATCCATGAATTCTTCATCCCATTTCTGTTGAGATATTTTTTGCTTAATTTAAGGGATTCTAATTCTTATGTAAAATAGGAAACTATAAATTAAGATATTTTCTTTCCCTTTTTTGTAGGCACAATAGCTGAATGATAGCCTTAACTTTCTGTAATCATTGGCTATATATTCCTTGTACCAATTCTTTGAATAAACAAGAGAGAAAACAATATTATTCTCTAATTTGAAACTTGGTATCAGAACGGGTTCTGACCTAGAACCATGGGCAAATATGATTCTGGTGGTTTTGAAATGCCAAGATAGGATCCTGAAGCCTCCAAGACTAAGTCTGCCCCAATTATTGTTCAGTCAGAGAGTTCATCCTTCAATGCAGGGATCGTACTCAATGAAACAAATTATGATATATGGTCTCAGATTATGGAGATGCATCTTGCTGAAAAGGATAAGCTTTCTTTTGTTCGTCGTAATACACAACTGCCCACCGAAAAGGACGATGGATACGAGAAGTGGTACGCTGACAATCAGAAAGTTAAACGATGGTTGTTAATGTCTATGCAACCAGATATTATGAAGCGATATATTCGCCTAAAAAATGCTCGTGATATTTGGAAAGCTCTATCAAAGGCCTTTTATGATGGAGCAGATGAACTACAAGTTTTCACATTGAATCAAAGGGCTTTCTCTTCCAAACAGAATGCGTGATCACTTTCTGTCTATTATGGAGAATTGGTTGAAATTTTCAGTGAACTGGATCATCGTGATAAAGTGATCATGGAATGTGAGAAAGATGTTGCTGCTTATCACAAGTCAGTTCAACGACAAAGGGTGCGTATTTTCCTTGCTGGTTTGGTTGGTGAGTTTGAACAGATCCGTGGTGAAATTCTAAGGAAGGATCCTGTTCCCGAGTTAGAAGAATGTTACTCAATGGTTCGTCGTGAGTTTGTTTGACAAACAACAATGAATGGAGAACTTGAAAGGACTGAAGCTTCAGCCATGATGAGTAGGAACAGATCAAATCAAAATGGATCTTCTCAAAAACAACAAGATAAAATGAGGAATAATCACTCCAAATCTACCCTTAAGTGTTCCCACTGTGATCAATCTGGTCATACAAGAGACCGTTGTTTTGAACTTGTGGGGTATCCGGAATGGTGGGATCATAGTCGTGATTCAAGAAAGAAGCACTCAAACAAAATTTCCGCTGCTGCAGTTGTAGAAACAAAGACTAGTCAAGAAGACGTTGCTAGAAAATCTTCAGCTTTGATAACAACAGGAGGTAATAGTGGTAAGGCTTTAAATTTTGCTGCATCTATATCCAATAATACGTGGATAATTGATTCTGGAGCAACAGATCATATGACATTTGATTCTAGACACATTTCATCTCTTATACCCTCATAAAAATTTATTTCCACCGCTAATGGTTCATTTGCACCTGTCACTGGGGAAGGGTCCTTATCCCTCACTGAGAACTTGAACTTAAATTCTGTTTTAGTTGTCCCATCTTTAGATTATAATCTCTTGTCAGTTTCTCAAATTACCACTGCTTTATCTTGTGTTGTGATTTTCTTGCCCGAATATTGTGTGTTTAAGGATATTCAAACGAAGCAGACGATTGGTTATGGTACTAGACAAGGGAGGCTATATTACCTGAATTTGGAGTCACATAGCTCAACTCAATTACAACAGGCATTGACAGTGGACAGCCTTGAAGAAAAAGGAAGGAAATATGAGATTTGGCTATGGCATCGACGTTTGGGACATGCTTCCTTTGGATACCTTAGAAAATTGCTTCCTACATTATTTGCAAAATTTGATGTATCAAGTTTTAAATGTGATGTTTGTGAACTTGCAAAAAGTCACCGTGTTTCATTTCCATTAAGTATGAATAAAAGTTCAATTCCTTTTATGATTATACACTTTGATTTTTGGGGTCCATCCAAGGTGGCTACCTTAGGTGGATCACGTTGGTTTGTTACCTTTTTCGATGATTGCACCAGAATGACCTGGGTGTGTTTGATGAAGTCCAAAAGTGAATCAAATTTGTTGTTTCAGAGGTTCCATAAAATGATATGTACTCAATACAATGTAAAGGTGCGAGTTCTACGTAGTGACAATAGAGGTGAATATTTAAGTTCTGAATTTCGGAAATATTTGGAAGAAAAAGGAATTGTTCACCAAACTACTTGCCCCGACACACCTCAACAAAATGGAGTAGCTGAACGGAAAAATCGTCATTTGTTGGAAGTTTTTCGTGCCTTATTGATAGAAGCTCATATGCCATTGTCTTATTGGGGGAAGCACTTATCTCTGCAGTATATTTGATTAATCGGGTTCCTTCTAGCACTAATGATTTTCAAACACCATTACAAGTCCTTACTGAAGCAGTTATTGCACCAGCTGTCCCAAACTTGTCTCCTCGTGTATTTGGTTGTGTAGCATATGTTCACCTCTATAAACATCAGTGTAGCAAGCTAGCTCCTCGTGCACTGCGATGTGTCTTTCTAGGATATGCTGCCCACCAAAAGGGATATCGATGCTATCATCCTCCAAGTCAACGAATCTTTGTTACATTGGATGTTGTTTTCCATGAAAACTCAATGTACTTTCTTTCCGAGTCAGACCTTCAGGGGGAGCATCAAAAGGAAGTTCTGACCCTAAGTGATGATCATGTACATGAGAAAATAGAATTGTGTGAAGAAATGGGTGGTAATATTGGTAGTGATGAGGAACCTGAAATGGAAATTATGGACCCACTATCATTTGAAGACATCACAGCATCACAAGAAAGTCAAGAAATGGAAGTAATTGGTCCACTCTCCTTTGAGGAACATGAAGCACCCCAAGAAATTGTAGTACCAAACCAATCGTCAGCTGAGGATGATCCTAATTTTGTGCCTGAATCATCCAGAAAACAGCTACCCCCACGACACAATAGAGGTATTCCTAAGCCCACCTATGAACCTGAAATTTCCGGTAAAGTTAGATATCCAATGAATCATTATGTGTCTAACCATCATTTGTCAGAATCAAATCAGTCATTAGCCAATCAATTATCTACTGTATTTGTTCCTAATAGTGTGCAGGAAGCCTTAATGGACCCAAGGTGGAGGGCAGCTATGAATGAAGAGATGAAGTCCTGAGAAAAAAATAATACTTGGGAACTCGTTGACTGTCCAACAGGAAAGAAAACAGTTGGATGTCGATGGGTTTATACAGTTAAATACAAAGCAAATGGTACGATAGAGCATTTTAAAGCAAGATTGGTGGCTAAGGGATATACCCAAACCTATGGGGTTGATTATACAGAGACATTTGCACCAGTAGCTAAAGTCAATACAATTCGAGTTTTGCTATCTCTACCAACAAACTTGAATTGGCCCTTACAACAATTTGATGTGAAGAATGCCTTTATTCATGGCAAATTGTCTGAAGAAGTCTACATGGACCTTCCTCTGGGGTGCAACATACCAAAAGCATATGATAAAAAGGTGTGTAGATTAAAGAAATCATTGTATGGACTAAAGCAATCTCCAAGAGCATGGTTTGGTAGGTTCACAAAATCTATGAAAGCATTTGGTTATAGTCAAAGTAATGCAGACCACACTTTATTCTTAAAAAAACAAAAAGGTAAAATCACCGCACTTATTGTATATGTTGATGACATGGTAGTTATTGGGAATGATATGGAAGAAAGAAAAGCTCTCCAAAGCTACTTGTCTAAGGAATTTGAAATGAAAGACCTCGGACCCTTAAAGTTTTTCCTTGGGATTAAAGTGTCTAGATCAACTAAAGGAATTTTCTTGTCTCAGAGAAAATATACTTTAGATTTGTTAGAGACTGGTATGTCAGCTTGTCAACCAACTAATACACCTGTTGAAGAAGGATTGAAATTATTTGTTGAACCAAATCAAGTTCCGGTTGATAAAGGGAGATACCAGAGGCTTGTAGGAAGGCTAATGTACCTAGCACACACAAGGCCAGATCTCGCCTATGCCTTGAGTGTTGTGAGCCAATTCATGCATAATCCCGGAGAGCAACATATGAATGTTGTTATGCGCATTTTGAGATATTTAAAATCTGCTCCAGGGAAAGGAATTATGTTCACAAAGAATGAAAATAATCAAGGTGTTAGTGTATATACTGATGCTGATTGGGCTGGATCTATAGATGCAGGAGATCTACTTCAGGCTACTTCACTTTTGTAGGAGGTAACCTTGTTACTTGGAGAAGCAAAAAGCAGAATGTTGTTGCACACTCAAGCGCAGAGGCTGAATTTAGAGGAATGGCACTTGGGTTATGTGAAGGATTATGGCTAAGACTTCTCCTATCAGATTTGGATTATCCACTTGAGAAACCAATTCGACTATATTGTGACAATAAGGCTGCATGTGACATAGCTCATAACCCGATTCAACATGATCATACCAAACATGTTGAAGTAGACATATTCTTCATCAAGGAAAAATTAGATGAGAATGTATTAGAATTACCTGGGATTCGATCGGATGATCAATTGGCTGATATTCTAACCAAAGCAGTTTCAAGTCAGATTTTCTCGAAGACTGTGAGCAAGTTGGGCATGTGTGATATCTATGCACCAACTTGAGGGGGAGTGTTGAGATAATTTTTGCTTAATTTAAAGGATTCTAATTCTTATGTAAAATAGGAAACTATAAATTATGATATTTTCTTTCCCTTTTTTGTTGGCACAATAGCTGAATGATAGCCTTAACTTTATGTAATCATTGGCTATATATTCCTTGTACCAATTCTTTGAATAAACAAGAGAGAAAAAAAAAATACTATTCTCTAATTTGAAACTTCTTCGGAGCATCACTTTCGGCATTGTTGATGTGTTGTTTGCAATACTCCACAACCTTGACGAATATGTTGCTTTGAACAGTGGTCAGAGGAATAATGTTATCAGCGCAACCATCCTCGATCATATGCTTGATGGTCTGAGATTGAAGTGCCACCACTTCATCCAACTCAAAGATCTCATTGTCAAAACAGCGAAAGGAGATGATTTTCTTTGAGTTTGATGATGATGACGACATGGTCGATTGATTATTGGGTGAAAAGAGACAATGATCGAGTGAGTAAGAAGAAGAAAAGGTGACGAAAGGGTTGGGTTGATGTTGTGGTATATATATTGGTGGACGAGACCCGACGCCCCGTTGTTAGGTTCAACTTTTTGGAGACGTGTGTCATCTGTCAACAGATGCCACCCCAAACTTGAATAATAATAAAATATTATTAAAAAACCCTAAACAAAACATTTTTTAATTTTATTAAAGAAACTTTAGTATTTTTGAATTTGATAAAATATTATTATGTTTTATATTTTAAATGATATTTTATGATTTTTTTTTTTACTTTTCTTTTTTTTGGTACACATAAATTTAGGGTGACGGGATGATGCCCCTGTCCAAGGCAAGGAAAACATTTGGAATCTATGAACGCTTACAAATGAATTTACATTTATGGATTTACCTCACCCAAAGGAGATTAGTGAGGGCTCGAACCTGCAACCTGTCATATACAAGATTCTGTCATACTCCACTAGATCAACCTTTGGGGTTATATTTTTTTGTTACATTTCATACATGCAAAAAGATAATTATAATCATCTTAACTTTTATTGATTATTAATTTCACTCGGACTAAATATATTATATTTAGTATCTTAACTCGAGTCCTCGACACATGAAACATAACTTTTGCTAAAATAGCCAAATCTGTATAACACTCCAAATGACATGAATTTCTGTTTGGTTATATTCATAACACAATATATAATATATTAGGAATATATATGGTCATGATGGTAACTGTAAAGACTTCTAACACCATTAACTAATCACAAATTGTCACATCGTTAAAATGTTTGGATTTTTATTATAACTACCTTAAAAACTTTATGTACATTGACAATGTATTAAAAATGAACTCTTAATAAAAAAATATGAATATAATTTTTTTTAAAAATGTATTGATTGTCATAAGTTTAAAACCTCACTAGTAATGTTGTAGGTTATCAATCTTTTAATCTATGTATGATTGATAGTCCAAAAGACATCGGATTCAAGAGTTGTGGTCAACTTTGTGCATATGGGACACAATCACTACAAAAAAAAAAGAGTCATTTAGAGATCGATTTTGGCCAGATCAATCCCTAAAACGACCAACGATTGGTTTTGGGGATCGATTTGGCCAAAATCAGCCTCGAAAATAAGTCTCTAAGTGACTTTTTTTTGTGGTGACTTTTAATCAGTTTCTTCATCCTCTTCTGGCAGAGGTTCTTCGTCTCTCCGATTGGTCCACTTCTGAGTCATACATATCGAGAAATAAATCGTTGTGCAAATATTTTAGCCAACTTAGGTCATTCATGATCTTTTGTTTGGACTATTGTTGATATGGCTCCTCTTATGCCAAGGTATGTTATTTTTAACTCTTAATTTTGTAAATTATTTTTTGAAAATCATATTATTTTTAAAAAATATTTTAAATTTGAAATTGAAATTTTCAAATCATCCTTTTATTACCTTTTATTATGTTACAAGCTATTTTTCCAACATTTCCTTTAATATCATGATTCATTTTATTGCTTATTAATGTTTTTCATTATATATTCTCTCAAAAAAAATGTTTTTCATTATATTGTCTAATTTGCATGCATATTTTCAACGTGCAAATTGCATGTAGTGTAAATATATAGTTGACAGCTTGGAGAGAAATATGAGTTTGAGGTATAAAATCTGGATATTCAACTAATAGATTTGATAGCTAATCGTGATTGACACAAGTGGTTAAGGATTCAGAGTTAGGTGGCGTTTGGAAAAGCTTATTTAAGCTTCTTTTGACTTATCTGATGACATAATCTCTTATGCAGTGTGTTTGGCAGAGCTTATAAAAATAACTTATGCCATCCCATAAGGAATTTTTGACTTATTTTCATAAGTCACTGGGAGAAGCTTATGGAATTATCATAAGAGCTTATGCACTAAACACCCTTTCCGTGTTTTTCACTATTCGAATCCTCTCATGCCCCTTTCTTTCTTTAAGCGCTTATGGCATAAGCTCTCATGCGATAAACTCTTATGTGATAAGTTCTTAATTAAGTTGTTTACCCAAAGCACCCTTAGTACTCAAACCTTCTCTTGGCTTCCATAGGCTAGTATAGTAGCTGCAGTTGGGTGAGATTACTTGCAGTCTGGGCCTATGCAATAATCATGAGTTGGACTTTTGCGAGCAGCCCCAACATGCTGTTGGTGCCCTGCCCGGTAGTCTTAGAAATGCCTTTCCTAGCTGCCATTATTTTGTAAAAAAAATAATAGTTGATATCATTTTCAACCATAAAAAAATGATACATTAACTATCCAAACATGAGTTATTTAGGATAAATATAATTGTAAGATGTAACATCCCAGTTTTTAATATTCTTCAATAACAATAATTATATATATATATATATATATATATATATATATATATATATATGTTTATATTATTTCAATTGGAAGATTAATCTTCTGGATGTTTAACTTGGTTTATTTTAAGGAGTTTGGTTTGAGTAATTTTAATTATTCATTTAAAAATTATTTTGTTAAGTGTATTAACACTGCCTTATTATAGTGTATGCACGCTTTTTAGACAATAATTTACGTTATCGTCGCTATTATTTTCTGTATAGAAAAATGTTTTAAATAATATGATTGAAAGAAAATTATTTTCATATTTCATTCTATTTAATTTTAGAGTTAAAAATAAACTCGTTTGGAATTAATCAGAGATTAATTTTGGACTGTGGATTTTCTTAGTTGATCAATGCAACCATCAATTTCTACTTTATTTCAAATTTTGAAAGTATATATTTGTTACCCTTTATTTTTAGATTCAAAAACTAAAAATGTGTTTATTTTTAGACTTAATATTTATCATTCATTTTATACATATCACTAGATATTAAGTTAAAAAAACATAAAAATATCTCTTCCTCTCCTTTAATCAGAACCCGATACCCACCCTTCCCCTTCACTCTCTCTCTTTTATTTCCTTCCTCCTTTCTTTCTCAGCAAAACCCCCATCTTCCTTTTCCAAACCTCACCCTTCTCTCATACCTTCCCTTTAGCCGTCGTGAGCCGCCCCTAAACAACCCAGCCGGCCTCCGCTCGACCACCGTACAAGGAGGAGACAATGCGTCTCGCGTCCCTGCACACTGTAACATCCCTAGCTGCTTTATGGATTGACGACTGTCCCCACAAACCAACACGGGTCTTTTCAGCGTGCTTTGTCCTCACTCACACGCTTCCCGGGAAAACTTCCCAGGAGGTCACCCATCCCAGAATTGCTCCAAGTCAAGCACGCTTAACTGTAGAGTTCTTAAGTGATGGGCTACCGAAAAGAAGATGCATCTTGTTAGTATAGGTAGTACCAATCAATTCATATAAGCCTTCCTCAACTGTATAGTCCCATACCCACACAGTCTCAGGATCCCTCTAATTCGGGTGTGTAATCGGTTCATTCATGTGCCCCTCCGCCTAGAAGCCTGCCAGGAGCCGCTCCTTGTCCGTGCCTTCTTGCACCGGCGATCACTCCCCGCCCTCGTCAGCACCCGGGTGTTACATGCCCACCAGCTTCTGCTTGGTTCGTCCCCGAACCACACCGTACTGGGAGAGGTGCCGCTCTGATACCATTTGTAACATCCCTAGCTGCTTTATGGATTGACGACTGTCCCCACAAACCAACACGGGTCTTTTCAGCGTGCTTTGTCCTCATTCACACGCTTCCCGGGAAAACTTCCCAGGAGGTCACCCATCCCAGAATTGCTCCAAGTCAAGCACGCTTAACTGTAGAGTTCTTAAGTGATGGGTTACCGAAAAGAGGATGCATCTTGTTAGTATAGGTAGTACCAATCAATTCATATAAGCCTTCCTCAACTGTATAGTCCCATACCCACACAGTCTCAGGATCCCTCTAATTCGGGTGTGTAATCGGTTCATTCATGTGCCCCTCTGCCTAGAAGCCTGCCAGGAGCCGCTCCTTGTCCGTGCCTTCTTGCACCGGCGATCACTCCCCGCCCTCGTCAGCACCCGGGTGTTACATGCCCACCAGCTTCTGCTTGGTTCGTCCCCGAACCACACCGTACTGGGAGAGGTGCCGCTCTGATACCATTTGTAACATCCCTAGCTGCTTTATGGATTGATGACTGTCCCCACAAACCAACACGGGTCTTTTCAGCGTGCTTTGTCCTCACTCATACGCTTCCCGGGAAAACTTCCCAGGAGGTCACCCATCCCAGAATTGCTCCAAGTCAAGCACACTAACTGTGGAGTTCTTAAGTGATGGGCTACCGAAAAGAAGATGCATCTTGTTAGTATAGGTAGTACCAATCAATTCATATAAGCCTTCCTCAACTGTACAGTCCCATACCTACACAGTCTCAGGATCCCTCTCATTCGGGTGTGTAATCGGTTCATTCATGTGCCCCTCCGCCTAGAAGCCTGCCAGGAGCCGCTCCTTGTCCGTGCCTTCTTGCACCGGCGATCACTCCCCGCCCTCGTCAGCACCCGGGTGTTACACACACATCATCGAAACAGCGAAACGGTGCCGCCACCGTTCTGCTTCGAAACCGCCGCGAGCTCCGTCGCAGTAAGCTCCCTTGGCTGCCGTTTGTAACAGCGGTAATTTCATGTTATGTTTACGTAAGAGGATTAGGTTTAAGGCTTGAATTACATAGTTGAGATGTTATCTAATTTTTAGAGACCCTTGCATGGAAAGTACGCAGTCATCTTGAGTGAGTTTGAACGTAAGAACAACTTATAGTTTTTTCCCTGATTATCGTCTTTAAGACGTATGAGTGTGAAATAACAAAATTTGGAGTTAGGGATGAGGTTAGCCATTTTTTCTGGTTTGAGGTAGTTTATTAGGTCTTGATGAGCCTATATCTCAAATTTGAGGTCAATCGGACGTCGAACGGGTCCAGCACGCAAAGAAACACAAACCGAACGTTTTGTGATCGATTAATTGAGAGTCGGAATATTAATTTAGGTCATGCCTGAGTACAATAGGTCTTAGGATTAACCTAAAATAATACCGAAGAATATCCCAGCAGTAGGTTAAATGGGAAAATGCGGAAGAAAATACCCGGTTGTGCTGACAGGGCAACACACGGCAACATGTGTGGATGACACATGTCACAATTGGACACGTGTCACTAAGAGGGAAGGTTGCATGGGTGTGGTTGCCACCAAGGGACACTTGGACTCCACTAATCTAACTTAAAGACACCTAACCATGCTACCTATGTGACACCTAGCCCACTAACCCACCTAAATAACCTCCTAATGACACATGTATTCCACTAAGTTACCTAAAAGCTTCCTAAGTCATCTAAACAAACCCAAGACATTAGCTAAGTGAAAGAAGAGTATGTAATTATTTTATGAACATGTTATATTATCATTTTATTATTATTATTATTATTATTATTATTGGTAATAATGATTATTTTGGAAATGATGATTTTATGACATAATGGTATTGATGATGATTTTGATGATATGATGGTATGATGTAATGAGTGTTGTGATTATGCTTAGAAGTTGAGTAAGGGATAAGTTACGTTGAGATATGATGATGTATTGGGGAATCATACTATATGTACTAGCAGTGCCTAACCGAGATGATTACTGTGATATGACGATGATGAGATTGATGAGATGAGATTATTATTGAGGTTATCTATGAGATTATGATGAGCGGTTAGGGAACTAGGGGGTGACCTGAAACATGGTCTGTGATATGGTTGATCCGAAACATGGTCTGGTGGACCTGAAACATGGTCGTGTGGGGTATATTGCTCGGAGGGAGAATTCCAGGGGTTTAGGCTAACGGCGTACCGTCCCAGACATTATTTCATTTTAGTTGCAGCTATAGTTCATGCATTGTATGAGCACCTTGACCATGGTTCAGAGGTGTGCACCGGATTGTGTAGCTATAATGCCATTGCTTTGCATGGGCATCCTCCATCCGCGGACGAGGGTGTGCACCGGGGCCTCTGGGATGTGTCACTGTGTTAGATATCCGGATATGGCCGATACCTGATGAGATGATTCATACAGCATTTGCATTGCATCATGATGGAGGGTAGAGGAAAAATGTTAGATGTGGATTGAGGATGCTTGTGTTATATATATATATATATATGCTTATATATTTGGAGACGGATGTTTAGTGTGCTGTTATAGAATTAAATGTTGCTAAACCCTTTCCACGTTTGACATTAAATAGTTTCTTATCCCTTTTCTTCTTGTTGTTGTGTATGTTTTATTTATGTGATCGCTATAAGAAGACTCGATGGAGGAGCCAGCTTTGAAGGAGCTAGATGGAACCCCTTATGAGCCAGATGCTAGAGGACGAGTAGTGGACCCGAGTAGTTGAGTAGAGAGTCTACGACCAATGCGTCTTTTTGAGGCGTTTTATCTTCTTTTGTTTATATCATTTTGTACCAATTTGTACACATTGGGATCCTACTGATGTGATTCCCTTTACAGTACTGTACCAGGATGTGGTGTATATATATATATTTGGATGCATGTATGTATATATATGTTGATATACCTATATGATAGTTGTTCAATTTAAAGTTTTTATTTTATCCGCTGTTTAATATAATCGCTTAACGCTAATAATACGATTAGGTTTTAATAATTTTGGGTTTTTCTTTAATGAGACGTTGGGGCGTCTCATTTGGTGGTATCAGAGCAGTTCGGTTCTGAAACAGACTATGATAACTGTGATTAGGGTGAACTGACCATTTAATTGAATCCACATCGGATAATGACTATGCTTAGAAGTTGGGTAGTGAGTCCGACACGACATTTCTATGACATATAATATCTATATTCGAGTTTTATGTAGTATTATATGTCATATTGATATGGGCTAATGATTTTTTTAACAGGATCATGGCTCGAGGCAGAGGTCGAGGACGTGGTAGACTGAGTGGTAGAGCTATAAAGGGTGTCGGGGATGACCAGCATCAGCCTGAGGTAGGGATTGGAGGTGGAGGAGAGTCCGCCGAGACTCTTCGGACTATCTGCGAGTTAGCATTCGTTCTGTTGCAGCAGGCGCAACAGAATGCTTAGAGGGTACAGAGAGAGCCAGAGATGCAGGAGCGGCATGATAGGAGGAGAGTCATGGAGGCTGAGGATGCAGGATTGGCTACCTTTCTCAAAGGTAAGCCACCACAATTTGGAGGAGAGTATGATCCAGAGCGAGCAGAGTGTTGGATACAAGAGCTCGAGAAGATCTTTGACACCATGCGATGCAGAGATGATAGGAAGGTGACTTATGCCACCTTCTTGCTGATCGGAGGGGTCGAGTCATGGTGGAGAGGCAAGGGGAGATTGCTTGAGGCTGAGGGCAGGTTGATTAGTTGGGAGTTATTCAGATAGTGTTTCTTTGAGAAGTACTTCCTGCGGTTAGTCAGACGCGAGAAGGAGAGAGTGTTCATGAGTCTCTAACAGGGAGACAGGTTTGTTGGTGATTATGCGGCCAGATTCGAGGACCTGATTCAGTTCTCTGAGTTTTACCAGAGGTTCCCAGATGAGGATAGGATGTGCCGGAGATATGAGGAGGTTTTACAGCACGAGTTGAGGAGGGCTATAGTGCCCCTAGATATTTTGAGCTTTCCAGAGATGGTGGAGAGGGCCAATGCTATTGAGAGTATAGATCAGAGATAGGTTGCATAGCAGAGACAATAGAATAGTGGGGGTCCTAGCCGAGCAGGTCATCAGAGGAGAGGGGACAGAGGTTCTTAGTGGAGGAGAGGACCATACACTAGACCTGGGCAGAGTGCTCAGACATCTGTACCACCAACACCAGTTAGCGAGAGAGGGCAGAACAGAGGGGACCAAGATGTTTCGGGATACGGAGGTCCGCATTATATCGAGAGCTGTCTGAGATAGATCTGGTTTCTACATCCGTGGCAAACCAGGTCATTTTGATAGGGATTGCCGACAAAGGAGCCGTAGTTCTAGAGGTGGAGCTGGGAGAGGAGTTCCAGTGGCAGGACGACAGACGGTTAGACCTCAGGCCACGGGGAGAGTGTTTACGGTGAGAGGATCTGAGTCCTCTCAGTCTGCTGATCTTATTCATGGTATGTGTTTACTATCTTGAAGACTCTTGCGTGTGTTGTTTGACTCAGGGGCTACACATTTGTTTGTTTCGCATGAGTGTGTAGATCATTTAGATTTACCTGTTTCCCAATTACCATATACTCTTAAAGTATCTACCCCTACCAGTGATCCTTTGATCACTATGTTTGTTTGCCTACAGTGTCCTATAGTTATTTAAAATAGGACATTCCTTGTGGATCTGATCTGTTTGCCTATGCAACAGATAGATTTTATTCTTGGCATGGATTGGCTTTCGACTAACCATGTAGTGATAGATTGTGCCTGAAAGACCCTATCTTTTCTTAAGCCTTCTAGCATAGTATCTGCCAATGAAGAAATAACTATGAGGAGTGACAATTCTCAGTAGTAAGTGATGCTTTTCTCTTTGGATTCTAAGGAGACTCCAAGCATAGATTCTATGCCTATTGTGAGAGAGTTTCCTGAAGTTTTCCCTCCTGATGTTCCAGGTTTGCCACCAGAGAGGGAGGTGGAGTTCGCCATAGATCTCATATCAGGGACCGGACCTATATCAGTAACTCCTTATCGGATATCACCCGTGGAGTTGGCAGAGTTAAAGAAACAACTGGATGATATGATGAAGAAGGAATTCATCAGACCAAGTGTGTCACCTTGGGGAGCACCAGTCTTGTTTGTAAGGAAGAATGATGGAAGTTCTAGATTGTGTATAGATTATAGGCAGTTAAACAAGGTTACAATCAAGAACAAATATCCGTTGCCTAGGATAGATGATCTGATGGATCAGTTGAAGGGAGCTTCAATGTTTTCTAAGATAGATTTAAGATCAGGATACCATCAGATTAGGGTGAAGAAGAAGGATATACCTAAGACCCCTTTAAGGATGAGGTATGGACACTATGAGTACTTAGTTATGCCTTTTGGTGTAACTAATTAAATCAAAGTTTTTACAATTTTTATGAAAATCCCTTTTTACCAAATTTGATTTTATGGGAAAATCAATTATGTTTTGTTAAAATTAAAAATACAGTTTCCTCTGATTTTATATTTTGAGGATTATTAATTTATAGTTATGTCGTTTGACTGATTGAATGTGCTTGGACGCTCTGTGGACTTTGCTTGTGATTGCGCTAGTTTAGGGAAAACATGAACTTCATGTTAGAAAGTTGTCGCCGAGTTACTTGCGTGTGTTGCAAGTTTCAAGTTGTTGGTGGGCGTCCAGTCTTGTGATGTTTCGTTGGACAGGGAGTAAACTGTGAAACCCGGAGTAAAGGATCTTTTAGTGGTCTTCAAAGGTAAAGGGAGTAAGCCTGATGAGTTCCTAGTAGCTATGTACTTAATATTATGAACTGCTTGTGATGATTTATAATGTGTTGTTTGACTGTGAATATTTATATGTTATATGATGCCGAGATATTGGAATTGCGTATGTCTGGTGAATATGTGTATATGTTGTCATCTGTGTTGTTGAACTATTGAGACTGGTTGAGGCATGACATTCGTCATAGCTTATGTTTTGGAAAATTATTTTTATTGAAAACATATGAACACAGAATAGTGATTGTGGCTTTCTTCGGAAAGTGAATTGAAACAGAAAGGAATGGACTAGATTTATGTGCTGAGGTTTCAGACTGGATTCTGATTACGATGAAGCCGGACTAGCATTCCCACTGTTAAGAACCTACAGTTCTGAGATATCGGACTAGCGTTTGTTGAGAATAGATTTTTGAAAATCTTTAAAGATGTTTAAAATTCCTAATTGATTTTAAAAGTCTAATTAATATCTGAAAAGGATCTGGCAGACGTGATGTTGTTTAGCGAGCTACAGTTTCACATAGGGTGAACAGAAAAATTTGATAATTACGGACCAAAGTTGTATTCTTGGTCTTTTGGGTCTTTAGGGACATTCGGGCTCGAACTCCACAGAATGCTTGGGGCTTTGCATCCTCTTGTCGTGGAACTCGGTTACCCTGCACGAGATGTACTCAATAGGCGACTATCAAATCTTATTTAGGTGATACGCGAAATCCTAGAACAATTGGGGAAAGGACCCAGTAGAGAGGTCACCCAACGAGAAACAATTATGATATAGGAATTATCGCGGCCTATCATGCTCGAGGAAGGGAAGTTAGGATCTCCGGAGATTGTATTTTAGAAAGTGGATATTGAAGTGTAAGACATAATTCATGAAAGAATTTCTATTTTAAATCCCGTTGAGATATTTATAATTGTTATGCTATGCGTTTGTCATTGTTGTATTGCTTATGTTAAGTATATGATTGCTATGTTTTAAACTCATATATTGGTAACTCATCTTTGCATTTCTCTGTTTGGTTTCTATTTGTGGTATTTTGGTTGAGTGTACATATGATGCAGAGGAGTTCTCTACCCCACTCGGAGGGTTTGGTCCCAGCTTGTAAAGAAAGTTGATTTACTGGGATAACCATGGGGTCTTTTCCAGTAAGAGTCTTATAGTTCGACCAGCTTAGTCTATCGAGTCCATTATTGTTTTGGAGAAGTTTATAATTATCTGTATTATGACTCAGAGAGTCTCTTCTTTGTTTTCTGTTATGATTAGTAAATTTATTTACGGATATTTTAAACTATGATTAGATGTGGAGTAGTTTTTTTGGGGTAAGAGTTTTTAGGGTCTTTTCTAAGAAAATTATCATAGTCTGTTATGACTATTTTAAACACTAATATGTCTTGGTGAGAAAAACCTTTTAAGGATTTTCTGTGGAGATTTAATTATGATGTATGAATCAATATTTTTATTTTTCTTTCCTTGATGTCTGCAAACAGTCGATGCGTGAGATAAATTTTAGACCCACATTTTTGTACTATAAGTATATACCTAAATTTATTATCCGAAAGAAAACCAGCATTTCTTTTTATCTAATAAGTTTTTACGATAATTGAGTTAATTATGTAATGCCCAAGGGGGGGTGTTACATTAGTAGTATCAGAGCTGGTCGAGTCTTTCGGGAACCTTGGGGAATAGGTCTGTTATGTTTTTGTTGTGTGAACTCTAGTTGGACATTGTTTGAATTGTTTTCTTGTCGACGCAATGTGTGTTAGCTTATAAGTATGTGTTTTTATCTTGATGGGTTACACAAGTTTTGACTTATAGGAACCCATGGCTAGTGAATTGTGTTTGGTCCTAGTATGACACATTAGTTATCCTTTTAGGATTGTGTTAGACCTTTGAATGAAATACCTGTAGTGGAGATTTCTCGAGGAAATTTTCTGAGGATGTTCTAGGTTTACCGTTTGCAAAGGATATTGAGTTTTCAATCAATCTAGTTCCTAGATTCGTGTTGATCTCTATCACTTTGTGTTGGATACCGCCTACAAAGTTAATTGAGTTAGACGACTCGATTCAACTGAAAGATCTGTGGTCTAAGCAGTTTGTTGACTGAATGTTTTTCCGTAGGAAGCTCCAATGTTGTGTGAAGGTTTGAGACTCTACGTTGATTTCTGACAGCTTAATAAAGTGACGATTATGAACGAGTATTCTCTGTCGTGCATAGTTGATTTGATAGATCACTCGCAAGGAGTCGTTTTCTACTCAAAAATCGACTTGAGGATGAGTTATCACCATATTAAAGTGATGACCTATCTAATATTTTGCACCGTTAACTCAGCTTATGAAGAAAGATCAACTCTTCGTATGCCGGATAGAGGAATTAAGTTGTCCGTGATCGTGCCCGATTCAGGGCAACCATACTAAGCGTGTCTTGAAAGACCTGTGTGTTGGTTGGAATCAAGGCGAATCGAATTGAATTTTCGACCGTAGATGAGTGTCTCATGATTAAGAAAACTCTTTACTGTACTATTCGATTTTTATGAATTTGTAAGTTGACATTTGTTTCTCGATCCCCAAGGTTGTATTAGACAATCATAGTAGTAAAGTTTGTACGCGTCAGACAAATTTTTCTGATTTTGATTTGAAATCTATCAGGACTCATAAATTGGTTATGCTAGTCCATAAATTTCAATTTATTCTAATTGATTTCCATGCTTGTGAGTATTTGTACTCACACTTCTAAATAACCCTTAGTGTATTAGGAATTTGAGTGGATTGATTTGATAGTATCCATTGGTCTAGATATTTTCACATTTCATTGAAAGAATTGGTTATGACTATTTCTTGAGTTGTAACACCGATAACTTCGTGATAATAGAAGTTTCTTGATGAAACTTAGTCGAATCAATTTTACTTTTGGTAGAGGTGACTCGGTCTGATTTTTTGACCAGACTGTTTTCCTTTTTAAAATTGTCATTTTGTAAATTCTTTGTACTAAGAATGAATCCTCTTGGGACTAGGAACTATTCATCCTTTGATTTCCTAAATCCGCTGGAAGTTCTTGAGGAAGAATGAACTTTATTAGATTCATGTTTGTAAATATGTATTGGCCATACATTTTTACGCCACGAACCTATTGAAGAATTTTTTTCCATACCGGATGTTCCTGTATTTTTCCAAATTGATGAAATTCTTCTCTATGCTTTGTGAAAGTGAAATCAAGAAATTTCTTTTTGATGAGTCACCGGCAAGTGTACCGGGTCGTCGCAAGTAATAAAATAAACACGGTAAGTAATTACCGAGGTCGAATACAAGGATTGGGCTACCAATTCGACTAATCCGCGAGAAATTCGATAAGTTGGTCAAGCGAGGCGAGTGGTTGAGGGAGAGAAAATATAAGGTCGCAATCTAAATTAACAAATCTAATAGAACTAAGGTATTAAGATCTGAAATTAAAATATCTAAGGTCTCAAATCCACCTACCCAATCATGCATAGTACCCAAGTGATGATGATTCTTTCCTAAGTTCAATTACAATGTCAACCAGGACCCCCAAATTCTCCTATATCCATTGTCGTGCTCAATAGGACGTATTCAACGATTGGATTAATTACTTAATAGGTCTCATAACCCTAATCATCAAACTCTATTAAACCTGGTTCCTATAAGGTTGCACCGATCTCCTACTCACTCTCGTGCAATATTCGATCGATGATCCCAATTCAAGTTCTAAAACGCGAATTGCCTCCTAAGCCTCATCACGTTTAACTAGTCAATCACGCATGCATATGATCAACGCAATCAAATCAGAATTGGAAAACATTAATTGAAAGAAGGGATAAAAACATACATCACATCGAATTCTACACCGCCATGGGTGGTTTCATTGATCCCTCAGACGAGGGGATTAGTTCCTCATGCTCGTAAAGACAGACAACCAATCGGACATAACCACCATAGTAAAATAAGAAAAATAAAAGAGGAGATGCAGCTCCAGAAACACAAGGATTCGTCCCTAAACGCTACAAAACAGTGGTAACCCAAAATCTCCTCAATTCTGCCCTAAAACAGCAATATATAGGATTCAGGATCTGCGCGCGCTCGCGAGGCGAGTAGCCTCTCGTGAGGCGAATATAGAAAATGGCGCGCTTTCAAATTGGACTCTCACGAGGCGAGAGCATGTTTCGCGTGGCGAGGATTCAAATCCTAGTCTGTCACAGCCGTTACCTTCATCACGGCTAGGCCGTGATGGTCTCTGTCCTCCCGGGGTCTTCGGGGATTCGCGAGGCTAGTAGCCTCTTGCAAGGCGAGACAGAAAGGATGACTGTTGCTGCTCAGCTGGTCTTCAGGCTCGCGAGGCGAGCTCCCTCTCGCGGGGCGAGTATCTCCAGAATGGCAATTTCCACTATTTCCTTCATTCCCTTGACTCTAGGAGCTTCACTTCTAACCTGAAACATAAAAAGAAACAAAATGTGTAATTCTACTCCAAATAGACTAAAAACTACTAAAAATACATAAACCGAGTCAAAGTCTAACTTAGGAACAAAACAAGGCCAAATTTGGGCGAAAACAAGATTGAACTCGAATAATTAGCACAAAAGTCATGGTCTTACTAGTTATAAAACTAGATAAGCCAGAGGCTTATCAAAACATCCCAAACTTAAACCTTGCTTGTCCCCAAGCAAGCTAAAACTCAAAAAGGACTCAAGACTTGGCAAGCCTAAAGGATCTAATCAATTTCGCACAAATTTCATGCGATCTTAACAAAGCAGTTTTTCCTTAAATGAATCCCCCCTTGCATCAATGTAATCCCCACATTCATTTACTTTAAACAGTTGAGAACTTATCATTCATGCAAGTATTAATCTAAGTTGAGGATCAAAGTTACAACAAAAAGGAGATCACCAATTTCAAACAATTGCCTTCCTCACAAGGGTATTTAGTATTTCACTCATTCGCTCAATTGTGTCTAGGCTATCAACTTTTCACTCAAATTCACATTTCAAGAGCACTTCCCATGAATTTGATGTTCATCTCAAAAATAGTTCCCACGAAAACATGTATGCAACATCAGAAGGTCTTTTAAAGGTTGAAATGGAGCCTGGCTAAGGGTAGGATATTCAAGGATGCTAGGCTTAAGTCCCTAGGAACTAAGAGAGCATGAGCATTTGACACATATTCCACTCAAATTCCTTTTTCCATTTTTCTTTTTGCCTCGGGTGACTACAGCCTTTTCCTTGCTAATCTTTTTGTTTTGCCCCTTTTCTTTTGGCAATTTTTTTTCTTTTCTTTTCTTTTTCTTTTTCTTTTTGCCTTGGGTTTCAACCTTTATTTTTCTTTTTCTCAACCCAAAATTACATATCACCTTGTAGCCACCCCAAACTTAGTTTCTCACAACCCTTCTCTTGCTAAGCTTCCATGCTCTCCTAATCCTAAGATTGGGTTAACATGGTTTTTCAGATTTTTGGCTTAAAATATAGGGTCATCAAGAAACAATAGGCTAATTAGGCTCAATGTGTCTAACTAGGGAACATGCATTAGGGATGGTTCTTTTTAGGCCAAGTAGCTATTTCAAATAAAATTGCCTAAATCATTTGATGCAACACATAAACATGCAAACCATGAAGAGATTCAAGCAAATTCGGGAAAGTGTAACTTGAAAGTGATCCACACAATCAAAAACAAAGTTGGAGGCTCACTCCTCACCTGGACATTTTGCAAATTGTTTGACCGAGATACCATTCCTAGTGGTGCACCCCTTCACCCCAAACTTGTCATAAATCAAGCAATCACAATAAAGTTTCTCAAAGTTCAATTTTCAATTTTTCCCATGGGGATCAACTTTTCTATTTTCAGAACCTAGGGGGAAATCATCAATGGTCAAAATAATTCATGCAATCAATCTATGCTAAATTTAATTAAAATCCAACAAGCTTGCCGACACACATTCATACACATATTCTTGATCTCCTCAAATTATTCAAGAGCGACAAACAAAAACAAAAACACAAACAAAAACAAAAAACAAGGCAATTGGTTCCCTCCCCCACACTTAAAGCATACATTGTCCTCAATGAAAGAACACAGATATAAAGTAAGAGTGAGGAAAGAAGAGGGTGCTCCCTGATCAAGTTGTAGTGACCGCTTCTACGCAAAGCTCTTCAATGGTTGCATCCTCATCCAATTGGTCTCTCGGGCACCCCTCTGATGGGCCAAAGGCCTCTCCTGGAAGAAATCCTGCAAATCAAAAACTTAATTGCAGATTCGCGAGGCTAGAGATCACTCGCGAGGCGAATCTGGAAAATTGTTCTTCACACTTTCCAGAATAGCGGGGCGAGTAGTATCTCGCCAGGCGAATCTGGAATTCCAATAGATGATGATTCCCAGAATCGCGAGGCGAAAGTATACCTCGCGGCGCGAGACAGAAGCGTGAGCAAGCCTCTGAGATTTAGCGCTTCTGTCTCGCGTGGCCACTGTGGATTCGCGTGGCGAATCAACCTTTTTTTTTTAATATATATATATATATATATATATATATATATATATATATATATATATATAAATGACAGAAACTAAAAAAGAATACCTAGCTTGGGTTGCCTCCCAATAAGCGCTTCTTTAACGTCACTAGCTTGACTTATTAAGAAGCATCCACCTGGATCCCATAGCCTGTGGCATAAGGGCCAAGAGATGCTCATCATGTGAGATCCTCAACCCGGATCCCATGGTTTGTGAAGTGGCAATTGTAGAAGCAATACGACTCTTTCTACAATTCCACCTAGCACGTGTGTGAAAACTCCATTGACCTCTGCAATTATGAACTCACTCCTTCTCGAGTCAAATGGTGTTTTCTCAAGGAAGTGTGCCAGACAAGTGGGAGGGACTAACTTACCAGTGTCTACACATGCATGCAAGCCAACATATTTATTTAATGCAGCAAAATCAGATTGCTCAGCAAGCATCGTGGAGTCCACTACCACTTTATCTTCATTTTGAACTATCCCCCAAACCAGATTTTGCTCGAATTGTGCTTCATCTGACTCTTGTACTAACTGTTTGCAAATATCCTCCACTTGCGTTTTGAAGTTCCGCTTCACAGTTTCGATACTGTCGTAATTGGCTCTTGCCTTGGCCTCAGAGGTGGATAGTTCTTGGGAATACTGTTCTAGAGAAACTTTCAAAGGTGTTTGCTCATTCCATTCCCATTCCTCCTCATGCTTCATGATTACACTATAAGCTTGTGCATGAGGGCAATTACGTCCCCAGCGCCAGTGATCTCCCAGGGTTACATTAGGCCCAAAGTGATATTTTGTAACACCGTCCAAGACTGGAAAATAATAAGTCTCCATGATTTGCAATCCACCTTGAAAGGGTACCTCGCATACAAAACAGGGCCAAGACCAAGTGGAATCAAAGAAGCAGATGGAAATAATAATAAATAAATAGCAAAAAAATAAAAAAAATAACTTAACCAAATAATCAAACTTCCCAAAAAATTAGGAAAATTGGTTGTGCCAATCCCCGGCAACGGCGCCAAAAACTTGTTGAGTCACCGGCAAGTGTACCGGGTCGTCACAAGTAATAAAATAACACGGTAAGTAATTACCGAGGTCGAACACAAGGATTGGGCTACCAATTCGACTAATTCGCGAGAAGTCGATACGTTTGGTCAAGTAACAGAAAGTGGTTGAGATTGGTGAGAAAATAGGATCACAATCAAATTAACAAATCAATTAAGCTAAGGTATTAAAATCAGAAATTAAAATATCTAAGGTCTCAAATCCACCTACCCAATCATGCATAGTACCCAAGTGATGATGATTCTTTCCTAAGTTCAATTACAATGTCAACCAGGACCCCCAAATTCTCCTATATCCACTGTCGTGCTCAATAGGACGTATTCAACGATTGGATTAATTACTTACTAGGTCTCATAACCCTAATCATCAAACTCTATTAAACCTGGTTCCTATAAGGTTGCACCGATCTCCTACTCACTCTCGTGCAATATTCGATCGATGATCCCAATTCAAGTTCTAAAACGCGAATTGCCTCCTAAGCCTCATCACGTTTAACTAGTCAATCACGCATGCATATGATCAACGCAATCAAATCAGAATTGGAAAACATTAATTGAAAGAAGGGAGAAAAACATACATCACATCGAATTCTACACCGCCATGGGTGGTTTCATTGATCCCTCAGACGAGGGGATTAGTTCCTCATGCTCGTAAAGACAGACAACCAATCAGACATAACCACCATAGTAAAATAAGAAAAAGAAAAGAGGAGACGCAGCTCCAGAAACACAAGGATTCGTCCCTAAACGCTACAAAATAGTGGTAACCCAAAAGCTCCTCAATTCTTCCCTAAAACAGCAATATATAGGATTCAGGATCTGCGCGCTCTCGCGAGGCGAATATAAAAAATGGCGCGCTTTCAAATTGGACTATCGTGAGGCGAGAGCATGTTTCGCGTGGCGAGGATTCAAATCCTAGTCTGTCACAGCCGTTACCTTCATCACGGCTAGGCCGTGATGGTCTCTGTCCTCCAGGGTCTTCAGGATTCGCGAGGCAAGTAGCCTCTCGCGAGGCGAGACAGAAAGGATGACTGTTGCTGCTCAGCTGGTCTTCAGGCTCACGAGGCGAGCTCCCTCTCGCGGGGCGAGTATCTCCAGAATGGCAATTTCCACTGTTTCTTAACTTTCCTTGACTCTCAGAGCTTCACTTCTAACCTGAAACAATAAAAAGAAACAAAAGCTTAATTCTATTCAAAATAGACTAAAAACTACTAAAATTGCCTAGAACGAGTCAAAGTCTAACATAGGAACAAAACAAGGCCAAATTCGGGCGAAAACGAGATTGTACTCGAATAATTAGCACAAAAGTCATGGTCTTACTAGTTATAAAACTAGATAAGCCAGAGGCTTATCACTTTTCTTGGAATTTTTTTTTCTTCCTGTGATCTTTAAGACCATGTCTTATTGTAGTCGATAAAACGTATCAATTGTTGATCAATTTTACCCTGTATCTTTTCAAAAACGTCATTGACATGTGACCTATCTCATGAGTCATGAGGATGGGTATCTGATTCATATTATCATGTCGGATTTAGTCAGGTATAGTGAAAGAGAGATAATTTGACAATTGAGACCTCCCTTGTTAAGATGTTGACGTCCCTATGATTTTTTTGTTATGAGTTTACCCAGGACCTCTAAGAGGTCGTAATTCATTTTGGACTATCGATGTCACGCTAACGAGGAAGAATGTATCAGAGGACTGATCAAGCTTCATGGAGTATCTTCAAGTATCGTTTCAAATGAAGACTTGAAGTTTACCCATTTTTATCGGTAAAGTTCGCTCTAAGTGTTGAGGACCAAGTTGAGGCTAAGCCCAACGGATCACCCTCAACTCGAGTGGGTGAGCGAAAAATGATCTTATCTTTAGAAAGTTGGTTGGGATTAAGTGTGGTATCTAACTACGATCACCCCTTTAGCCTGATGGACAAGAAGTGATGAAAGTTTTGTTGAGAAATAGTTGTTTCTAGCAAGATGTGAATTCTTAAGATCAATAACAGTAAGTGAGCCAATTATTATGGATCAAATGTTGTTCGAGGCAGAATACCGTTAAAGGAATCTAGGGTAATGATCAATATCCATGGTTAATGTTGATTGCATGAGTTTGAAGAATTACAGGGAAGTGTTTATAATAGTTTACCTTAGTTGAATGTGAAAGGAAAAGAAGAATTCTTGAATAAAAAAAATAAGCTATGGTAGAAGTTCGAATTTGGTGAATTAGATGATTCTACCTGGCGAGTGATATTTTGATTTCAGTTTACCTTAAAAAGTATTGCGATGTTTTGATTGGAGACTTAAAGTATGTGTTTTTGATAGAATCTAGAAAAGTAGATTACGTTCAGAGGGGATAAGACTACCATTGGATACCTTGAGTAGGAAGTGATGCATATTATGGTAAAGTTAGTTTTGATCTTGGTAATAACTATTAGAATTAGATGTGTGGAAATCAGTTTTTCTAGTGGACCAGTGATTGAGAATAGAAGTGATTAAGTTTGATTTTACCCTTCATGTGAGAGGAATGTATATCTTAGTTAAATCTTGGTGTTAAAAGGGAAAGTTAAGGATGTAGAGAATTATTTTTTAATGGATTAGTATTAAAAGAAGAAGAGATTAAGTTTTAATCTATCTTTATGTGTGGAAGATTAAGATAAAATTGTTAAGGACAGGGATAGTATGAATTGAGGATAAGCAACCTGATGTTAAGGATAAATAGAACGAAGAATAAGTATGAATTTCGTTATTAAGATACGACAGTTATCTAAGGGAAAGTGAATATCGGAAGTACAATGTGGGATCTTGGGATTAAGAAGTAATTACAAGATCCTATCTAGTCACGAGTCACGAAATTTCGAGGACGGTTTTTTTAAAGTAGGGTAATAATTTAACACCCCGATTTTTACTGTTCTTCAATAACAATAATTATATATATATATATATGTTTATATTATTTCAATTGGAAGATTAATCTTCTGGATGTTTAACTTGGTTTATTTTAAGGAGTTTATTTGAGTAATTTTAATTATTCATTTAAAAATGAATCTGTTAAGTGCATTGGCACTGACTTATTTCAGTGTATGCATGCTTATTAGACAATAATTTACGTTATTGTCACTATTATTTTCTGTATAGAAAAATGTTTTAAATAATACGATTAAAAGAAAATTATTTTCATATTTTATTCTATTTAATTTTATAGTTAAAAATAAACTGGTTTGGAATTAATGAGAGATTAATTTTGGAACCATGGATATTCTTAGCTGATCAATTAAATCATAAATCTCCACTTTATTTCAAATTTTGAAAGTATATATTTGTTACCCTTTGTTTTTAGATTCAAAAACTAAAAACGTGTTTATTTTAGGCTTAATATTTATCACTCATTTTGTACCCATCACTAGATATTAAGTTAAAAAAACATAAAAATCTCTCTTCCTCTCCTTTAATCAGAACCCGATACCCACCTTTCCCCTTCACTCTTTCTCTCTTTTATTTCCTTCCTCCTTTCTTTCTCATCAAAACCTCCATCTTCCTCTTCCAAACTTCACCCATTTCCTTCCTTCCCTCTAGCCGCCGTGAGCCACCCCTGCACAACCTAGTCGGCCATCGATCGACCGCCGCACAAGGAGGAGACAACGCATCTCGCGTCCCTGCACACATCGACGGAACAATGAAACGACGCCGCCATCGTTCATCTTCGAAACCGCCACGGTAAGCTCCCTTGGCCGCAGTCCATGGTGGTTATACCACCCTTAAGTGTTGAATCTCCTTCTTTTATGTTTTCTCTCATCTCTTTTGTCCATGGTTCTTGTAGAACAGCGATCCGCGCCATCTTCAGCCGCTGCCACCGCGCCGGTCAGCAAGGCAGCCACCATGTTCTCTTGCTTTCCATCTTGGGTGAGTTTTCACCATAACCTCTTCTAGTTAAAAATCCCCAAATTTCTATTGAAAACCCTAACCCTACCTCTTTGATTTCATACTGTAATATGAAATTAAAAGTTGTTTTTATGTAATTGGGACTATGAATTTGTGTTCCCCTAAGCCAATTTCATTGTTCTTTGACTAGATTGGATTTTCCCCAATTTAGATTATGAACCCTAAAAGCCCCATTTCGATTTTAATTCAAATTGATTCTAATTTGTGAAATTAACTGTTTGTTTATGAAATCGAGGTTATTAATTGATGATTCCTAAGTTCAATTTTGTGATTCTCAAATTAAATCAAAGTTTTTACAATTTTTATGAAAAGACATTTTTACCAAATTTGATTTTATGGGAAAATCCATTATGTTTTGTTAAAATTAAAAATACAGTTTCCTCTAATTTTATGTTTTGAGGATTATTAATTTGTAGTTATGTCGTTTGACTGATTGAATGTGCTTTGATGCTCTCTGGACTTTGGTTGTGATTGTGCTTGTTTAGGGAAAACATGAACTTCATGTTAGGAAGTTGTCGCTGAGTTACTTGCGTGTGTTGCAAGTTTTCAAGTTGTTGGTGGGCGTCTAGTCTTGCGAAGTTTCATTGGACTGGGAGTAAACTGTGGAACCCGGAGTAAAGGATCTTTTAGTGGTCTTCAAACACTACAAAAAAAAGGTCATTTAGCGACCGAAAATAGTGACCGAATTTTTAGGTTCCTTTTTGCGACCGAAATAGCGACCGATTGTAGGATCTACATGAAACACTGGTTAGAGTTGAATCTGCGACCGAAATAACGACCGAAATAGAGCGTAGCAGAGATATCGATCGCTACTTAGGTCGCTAAACAAAGGAAAGTAAAAGTCAGAAGTTTATGAATTGTTAGCGACCGAAATGGCGACCGAATTAAATGCAACGGTCAAACTGTGTTTATATTAGCGACCGATTTAGAAATCCGTCGCTAAATTTAGGAATTCCACTTTAAACTTTAATTATTTTTGCAACCGATATTAATTCGGTCGCTAAAAGGCGCGTTAAAAAAATAAAATTGCGCGTGTTAGCGACTGAAATTTAAATCGGTCGCTAGAATTACAATTTCAAATTAAAACTAACCATATTAGCGACCGAATTAATTCGGTCGCTAAAACTGAAATCCCTAAATTCGACAGAACCTCCTTCTTCCTCATTTTTTCCGTCGCATTTCTCTCTCCCACCCACTGTTTCTCTCTCCTACGGCACGCGCTCCGACCACCTCAACACCCCAAGACACCTCCGGTCACCACTGTCATCTCCCCTCTGCTCAGGTAAGCTCTCCTCTACTCCATCTCTCTGTCTCTGTTTCTCTCGCATATATCTCTCTGTCTCACTGTTTCTCTCTTCCTAGCCGCGCGCTCCGGCCACCACAAGACACCTCCTGTCACCACCATCATCCCCTCTACTCAGGTAAGCTCTCCTATACTCCATCTCTCTCTCTATCTCTGTTTCTCTCGCATCTCTCTCTGTCTCACTACCATTTATAGACCAATGCCTGCATTTTCTTTTTCTCTATCTCTACCATTTCTATTAGTTTTGTCTTGTTTCAGTTGTTGTTTCTTCTCACTATTATGTCCCACCTGACTTGTCTTTTCAAACTTGTTAGCATGTCATGTAGCTGTTATGTGAATGGCATTGTAGGGTGATGGTTTTTGGTAAATAATGTTTGCAGTCTGGTAAATTGCTTTCCATATTCTTTCTAGCTGCTTAACTGTAAAATAGTCTAGGTAATTTGGATTATAGGCCATTTCGAATTTAGTTAATTATTTTTTTTAGAAGAGATGTGGAACATATGAGGGGAAAATGGAAGGAAAGAAGTATTTAAGGAAAAGGGGGTCTGAGAGGCAGAGATGTATATAAAAACAAGAGGAAGTAGTACCAATGAGGACTGAGAAGTGAGAAATACAACCTCAGGAACAAATTCAATTCATAAATCATCTCTCTTTCTCTAAGTACTTATCAATCCTTAAATAGGCAAAACCAACTTGATAACCAAGAAATCCTCAATGACTAAAAACCTTAAACAAACCAATTTATTAAAAGTATCATAATAACCCCAAAATACAAGATCCAAATTACATTGATTCCAAACTATATCTTGCATAAAAGCCAATGTGAAAAGTAGATCAATCTTTCATTCATTGTCTTAAAGTATGGTACACTAAATGGCGTACACTAAATGGTATATTCGGATTGCAGTTCCTAACTTTTAGTGTTGAAATTTTCACATGGGAAAGAAAATAGAAATCTTCTTTTCAGATTGGAAGTTAAATTGCAATTATCCAGTGTAGGATCTACTACACCATTCTGCAGCCATTATATTAATTTGAATGATTTTAACGTTGGAGAATAATTGGTATGCCCTATGATGTTTGATAATTTACTATTGATTCAGGGAAATATAATCATACGTTTTCTTATTATTTTTTATGCTTCATTGAATATTTTTTCGTGAGCACATGCTTTACCACTAGATATTCATGAGATAAATTATTTAGGTATAACAATTTAACATAGTAGATGAAAAAATTCATCTTGGTAGATTTTGTCGCTTAGGTAATTTATATTTGATTAGATATAAATTTATTTATTTTTATTTATTTTTATTTATTTTAATAATGTATGTTGTTTCACCTTTGCAAGTTGTTATAAATTTGTAAACGTATATTGTTGATTCTATTTTATATTAATTTATGTGTTTCTAGTCTTATAAATAGTTGTACTGGATTCTGTATATATAGAATAGTGATTTGATTTGAAATGAATAATTTCATTTATGCACGATAGGTCCTTGTTGTCATATTCTTCTACTCTCTGTTGGCTCCGGCTCCTCCCCTTATCCTTGCTCGGTTGTGTTTTCTCTCTCAGGTCAGTTCTCTGAACACTCAGTGTAATGTATTATGTGAATTATCGTCTTGTTTGGTAGTGGAGAGCTGAGCTCAATATGATGTGATCTTGTCTGATTGTATGCTGATAATTTAATGTTTATGCATGTGTTTGTCAATATGTGTTGTTTGTTAGTGGAGAGCGGAGCTCAATAAGATGTGATCTTGTCTGATTGTATGCTGATAATTTAATGTTTATGCATGTGTTTGTCAATATGTGTTGTTTGTTAGTGGAGAGCGGAGCTCAATAGGATGTGATCCTGTCCGAAAGGCGGGATGCTGGTTGTAACGGTCCGATTTTAGTTACGTTATTTAACCGGTTAAAATATAATTACACATATGATTAATTATTTTACTTGGATGTTTTTTAATTTTGTTATGTGGTTTAGTTTGAGTAATTAAATTATTCTCTTCAAATTATTTTATTGGGTGCGTTAGCACTGACTTATTTCAGTGAATGCACACTTACTAGACAATAAGTTACATTATTGTCACTATTACTACCAGTACAGAAAAATATTTTAAATAATATGTTTAAGAGAAAAGCATTTTCATATTTTCATTCAATTTAATTTTAGAGTTGAAAATAAACTGGTTTGACCTTAATCGGAGATTAAATGTTGGACCGAGTATTTTCTTAGTTGATCAGTCCAACTATTAATCTTTACTCTCATTTGAATTTCAAAATGTATATCTATCAATCTTTATTTTTAGATTCCAGAAAGTAAAAACATGTTTATTTTAGGCTTAATATTTTATCACTCATTTGTGTACCTATCACTAAATAATTAACTTAAAACCCAACTTTATCACTTTTCTCTCTCTCTCGACGCCTCTCCCTCGCTTTTTCTTTTCTTCTCTGCTTTTTATTTTTCTCTTTCTTTCTTTTCTTCTTTTTCTCTTTCTTCTTTTTCTCCTTTTCTCTTTCTTTCTTTTTCTTCTTCTTTCTTTTCTCGTTCTTTCTTTCTCTGCTTCTTTCCCCTTTTCCTTTTTCTTCTTTCTTTTGTTTTGGTTTCTTTTCTTCTACCTTCAGAGAACCCACCCACACAACCTCACCCCTCCCTAACTTCGAAACCTCCTTTCCTCTTGCTGTCCAGACGCGCATCGCCGTCAGGGAGGCCGCCGTTCGACCGCGACGGGCAAGGAGACGTCAGCCACCGCCTGAGACGCACCCCACCGCGGTAAGCACTGCTTCCACCACCACCGACTGTGGTTTCCGGCGCCGTCCGACGAAACTGAGTCCAGATTCGGACTACCCTCATCGTGCTCTTTCTTCTCCACCATGCGGTTTTCCATTTGGTCACTTTTGCTCCGCCACCGCCGCTGCTGTTTGGGCGTTTTCCGGCCACCATCTGGCCACCTTTCATCAAATAAACACCATAAATTTGATCCCCTCTTCCTCCTCTACAAAAGCCCTCAAGAAATTTCGAGATCGGAGAATATTGATTTCTGACCACCACGAGCCGCCGCGTCTGCGCCGTAAGCCGCCGTGCCGGACCTCCAAGACAGCCACCACGTCATCTTTCTCTTCCTTGGGTAAGTGGTTTTCTCACTTCCTTTGCTCAGATTCAAAAACCCCAAATTGATTTTGAAACCCTAACCCTAGGTTTTGATTTTTAGTTCTCAGTTTATGAAATTAATTGGTGTTTTCTAAAATTGGGAACATGATTAAGTATCTCCCTAAATCAATTTTTGTCAACCTCTTGTTAAACTGATTTTTTTTCTCAATTTTCATCTTGAGCCTAAAAACCTTAAATCTGTTTTGATTTTAGATGAATGAGGTTTCTGAGAAATTAAATATATTATTGAATTATATTTATATTTTGATTGTTGAGAAATTAATTTAGTATTTTGTTTGGTTGTTTCAATGCTTGGATCGTCTCTCTGGGATGTTTTTCATGTTCTTGCTTGCTTTGGAGAAGTATGAATTCCTTTTTGGGAACTCATTGGAGCTGATTGCAGGGCTGTGAAGTTCCAGAAAAACCTCCGAACGCATTAAAAGGTGGGGGAAAGAAACTATTTAACGTCGGAAACGGCGCGGTTACATTTAATTAGATAATGGTGTAGGGCGACCCAAACCCTACACGAAAGCGAGTAACGGACAATGTCTATACCACATTGGGAACTACTCAGTGGTACCGATGATAATATAGAAATTGTGCGTTTATCGTCAATAGGCCATATCCCGAAGGACATCATGGCTGGTTGGGTGTTATTAAGATAAAGGCTCGCAGTATAATTACTGATAATGTAATCAACCAGCCTGAAAAAGATGCTCCGTACCAAGATGATGAGTTTTCAAGACCCCACGTACCGTTGCAAATTACGCCGGACATTATTGTTAATTCTCTGGCGGACATTTTCGGAAATGGGGAAGAAGTTGAAAGAGAGTTAATGGATAAATCCGAGTTGGACGAATCTAGCGAAGGTACATTCCGATCAAGTGATACTGATGAGAGTGAGGGTGAATTTAGTGACAGAGATTCTACTTTGGTAATTTATTTATGTCATAATTCATTGTGTGAATGACATTCTACTTATTAGTTAATTTATTTTTGTATTATTTACACTGTTGTGTAATCATATTTTCATTTTTTTTCACAGATGGCAGATTCCTCCAGAGGTAGGTATCGTTGTGGAGGTCGTCGTGGAGGTCGTACTGGGAGAGTCCCTTCGCCGGCCGACCCACAGCCTTCAGATCGAGACCACCCTACCAGCTCCTCTGTTGACGGGACACCTCAGGGTGATGGAGTTGCACCCCCCACCCAGCCTCATGTGGTCGGGACACACGCTGCACCCTCATCATCCACACCTACGACGATAGGACCATCATCATCATCGGGACAGGAGAGTCGTGGTCCATCCGACAGGAGGATTCTTCTTATCCCCAGGGGGGGTAACGAGTATGCTAATTTAATTTTTTAATATATATAAAGTATCGTTAATTTCTATTTACTTGTTTTTTTAATTTAATTATAACATTTATTAATGCTCTAATTTTGCTGCAGCTTTCTGCCCGCGAAGGGCCCTTCTGATTCGATATCGAAGATCCTGCGATGCAAGTTTGATGGTCCATGGCCTACATGGAAGGTCATCCCACTGGGCCATAGGGATCAGTTGTTTCTAGAGTTTAAGGTAACAATTTATTACGTTTTTTAAATTAAATTTACATTATATATATGTACACACGAATTTCCTAACAACTGTAAGTTGCAGAAAGAGTATAGGTGGGACTTAGCTTTAGAGGCTCTCGTCAGTGACATATTTGAGCATAAAGGCTCACCGGGTCATGAAGAATCGATGAAGAAGGCCGAGGAAGGGTCGAAATAAGGGGAGGTGGGTGGATCCCGAGATCAAGAGGCAGGTGGACCAAGATCTGGGCTCTCGAGAAGTTCCAGGAGATCCAGGCCACACACTCGGCGTGATCGAGCTTCCGATGGTGGCGCATGTGCTTGGACCGATGGGTCTAAATCAAGAAGCCGCCACACTACGACGAGTGGGTAATACATTAAACTTTTGACTTAATATACTATTTAATTAATTAGTTTTCATTTTAAATTATTCTTATGAATTTAATATTTTATTTTTCTCGTGCAGAAAGCACGAAAACAATGGGCCCCGATCGCTATGGAGTTGGTGGAGAGGACGAAGAAGTTGAAGTCGGGGACATGGGTCAACGACAAGGCCCGTAACTATGCTGTAAGCAAAAAAATAATTTAGTGTTTACTTGTAATTTATTATAAATGATTTGTTAATATTGGATATAATTTTAACTGAATCTCTTCAACTATACTTTATAGGTGGGCTTCAACGAGAATAAGGACGATGCCATATCACGTGCCTCACAGTCACAAGACGAGGCTTTGACTGGTGATGGCTGCTCTCCTGTCTCCGTCGATGATAATGCCATTTATTTGGAGGTCGTCGGGGGCAGGAACAAGAAGGGGCACGTGTATGGCCTCGGACACCTGGGAGCCGAGTTCATCGCTTCATCGTACGGCACGCCTGCTCCTTGTTGAGCCGATACCGTCCCTCAGGAGCAGTTCCACCAAATGCAGGACACCATCACGCAGCTGAACGCGGAGCTTCGGGAGAAGAGCGAGAGAGAGCAGCAGATGGCGAACCATATTGCACATTGGCTTGACTCTGCACACCAAAGAATGATGCAAAGCGAGCATCGAGCAGGCGCGACATCACGCTGCTGATGTTGGAGCAGATGAGGATCCAGACTCGATTGCTCGGAGATGATGCTCGACGGTTGTACCGCTGCTGCCGCTCCTCCAGCTTCGCCGCCACCATACGATGCTGCTACTCCAGAGGACGATCAACTAGCAGACGGCGGTGGTACGGACGCTGAGGATAATTGGATTCCTCCATCTCCCCCTCATCATGACTGATTTTTTTCTCCATATTTTTTACTTTAAACGATTCTTGTACGACATTTTAGATTATTCTTTTTATATATATTTATTCTTTCTTATGATTGTATATTTCATAAGTAATTTGGTGTGTTTTATTAGTAAGTTTGCTAACGTTTAAAGAAAACAAGAAAAAAAAATTTATTTTAAAAATTTAAATTTTTTTTAAAAAATAATAACCAGTTTAGCGACCGAATTGGAAACCAATAATTCGGTCGCTAACCTTTATTTCACATTTACAGATGAGGTATAGCGACCGAAAATCGGTCGCTAATATAGGTTAACAATAACCAAAATTAGCGACCGAATTAGCAACCGATTATCGGTCGCTAGAAATGGTTACCCCAAAAATGCGACCAACCTGATAGCGACCGTTTATTATTATTTAGTGACCGAATTTACGGTCGCTAATTAGCGACCGAAATATTAATTCGGTCGCTAAGGTTAATTCAGCTACCACCATAAATCGGTCGCTGATTCGGTCGCTAAAATAAATAGCGACCGATTTACATGGTTTAGCGACCGAAAATTACGGTCGCTAAACAATTGTTTTTTTGTAGTGAAAGGTAAAGGGAGTAAGCCTTAGGGGTTCCTAGTAGCTACATACTTAATATTATGAACTGCTTGTGATGATTTATAATGTATTGTTTGACTGTGAATATTTATATGTTATATGATGCTGAGATATTGGAATTGTGTATGTCTGGTGAATATGTGTATATGTTGTCATCTGTGTTGTTGAACTATTGAGACTGGTTGAGGCATGACATTCGTCATAGCTTATGTTTTGGAAAATTATTTTTATTGAAAACATATGAACACAAAAGTGATTGTGGCTTTCTTCAGAAAGTGAATGGAAACATAAAGGAATGGACTAGATTTCAGTGCTGAGGTTTCAGACTGGATTTTGATTACGATGAAGCCAGACTAGCATTCTCACTGTTAAGAAGCTAGCGTTCCGAGACGACGGACTAGCGTTTGCTGAGAAGATATTTTTGAAAATCTTTAAAGATTTTAAAAATTCCTAATTGATATTAAAAGTCTAATTGATATCTGAAAAGGATCTGGTAGACGTGCTGTTGTTTAGCGAGATACAGTTTCACATAGGGTGAACTGACAAATTTGATAGTTACGAATCAAAGGCATATTCTTGGGCTTTTAGATCTTTAGGGACATTCGGGATCGAACTCCAAGGAATGCTTGAGGCTTTGCAACCTCTTGTTGTGGAACTCGGTTACCCTGCACGAGATGTACTCAATAGGAGACTATCAAATCTTATTTAGGTGATACGCGAAATCCTAGAACAATTGGGGAAAGGACCCAGTAGAGAGGTCACCCAACGCGAAACAATTGTGATATAAGAATTATCGCGGTCTATCATGCTCGAGGTAGGGAAGTTAGGATCTCCAGAGATTATGTTTTAGAAAGTGGATACTGAAGTGTTAAGACATAATTCATGAAAGACTTTCTATTTTAAATCCCGTTGAGATATTTATAATTGTTATGCTATGCATTTGTCATTGTTATACTGCTTCTGTTAAGTATATGATTGCTATATTTTAAACTCATATATGGGTAACTCACCTTTGCATTTCTCTGTTTGGTTTCTATTTGTAGTATTTTGGTTGAGTGTACAGATGATGCAGAGGAGTTCTCTGCCCCACTCGGAGGGTTTGTTCCCAACTTGTAAAGAAAGTTGATTTACTGAAATAACCATGGGGTCTTTTCCAGTAAGAGTCTTATAGTTCGACCAGCTTAGTCTATCGAGTCCATTATTGTTTTAGAGAAGTTTATAATTATCTGTATTATGACTCAGAGAGTCTCTTCTTTGTTTTCTATTATGATTAGTAAATTTATTTACGGATATTTTAAACTATGATCGGATGTGGATTAGTCTTTTTGGTGTAAGAGTTTTTAGGGTCTTTTCTAAGAAAATTATCATAGTCCGTTATGCCTATTTTAAACAGTCTTGGCGGGAAAAACCTTTTAAGGATTTTTTGTGGAGATTTAATTATGATGTATGAATCAATATTTTTATTTTTCTTTCCTTGATGTCGTAAACAGTCGATGCGGGAGATAAATTTTAGACCCACATTTTTGTACTATAAGTATATACCTAAATTTAATTTTTAGGGAATTTGATTATTTTGATTAAGCAATTTTTATTTTAATTTTCTGTAATTTTATCTATTTTTACTTCTTTGATCCCACTTCGTCTTGTCTTGTTTTTGTGTATGCAAGGTATCCTTCCACAGAAGAACTTGCTATTTGATCCCAAGATCACCAAGACTGAGAAGAGGTTAATGAAGGAACTTAAAGAGAGGAGTCTACTTGAAACAAACCAACCCATCAATCTTGAAGAGATGGCGGAAGAAAATCCACCACCTCCTCCTCCTCCTCCTTACAAGCCCATTTATGAGTACAATCTTCCTAACTTGGATGATTGTGTTTATTGTGTTGTCAAGCCTCCCATCACGGCTAATTCATTTCAGATGAGGGAATCTACCCTACATATGGTGCAAAGAGAACAATTTGATGGGAGTCCACACCAAGACCCTCACCGGCCATCACTCAATTCTTGGAGGCTTGCGACATGTTCAAATATCCAAAAATGTTAGAAGACGCCCTTCGTTTGCGGCTATTCCCTTTCTCTCTTCGGGATAGAGCACGCGATTGGTTGGACTTACACTTGGATCGTGCGAGCATCACTACTTGGGAACAGATGACTCATAAGTTCCTCGTAAGATTCTTTCCTTCTCAGAAAGCAGCACAGTTGAAGATCGTCGTCACTTCCTTCAAGCAAACTGCTGATGAGTCTTATAATGAGGCTTGGGAAAGAAATAATTTCCTTTTGAGGAGATGCCCTTCTTCCTATTTTGACTTGGTAACAAAGGTTCAATACTTCTTTAATGGGTTTAAAGGGAGATATCAGATGAATTGTGATGCCGCAGCTGGCGGTTCTTTCTCTTATTTATCAGCAGAGGATGCATGGGCTTTACTTGAGATGATGTCCAGGAATTATTACAACCACAATATGGTCACTTCTAATGCTTCTGGACTTAGTGCAACATCTATTGAAGCCATTCTTGAGCAGAACACACTTTTGAAGAAGCAGAATGAAGCACTGACAAACAAGATGAAGGTGAACGCGGTAAGAGAGGGTTTACCTTCGGGTTGTGACTTTTGTCAAGTTGATCATGATAGTGCATATTGTTCGGGTAAAATTTATAAGGAGCATGTGGATTTGTGTCACAATTTCTATGACACAGTACCACAACATAATGACTATCAGAGGAATAGGCAGAACAACTACCATTAGGGGCAGAATTGGAATATCAGGGGAGATCATCCGGGTTTATCTTCGAGCAACACTAGTGGTGGTCTAGCCTGGCAACAACAACAGAATCAGAGGCCAAACTATGGAATTCAACAGCACAACACCCAATAGGCTCTCCCTCAACCTACTCAATTGCAAATCACAGATGGTGGGAAGCATACTTGGGAAGTGGCAATTGAGAAATTAGCATGTCATACTAGCACGGTCATTGAGAAGATGACAGTGCACATTGATACCTCAATTGAGAAGCTAGCATCTCACACAGGGTCGACAATCCAACTCTTGGAAAATCAAGTATCACAGCTGGCCAAACAAATGAAAGAGCGTCTTCCAGGCACTTTTCCGGCTAACACGGAGAATAACCCCAAGGCCCAATGCAATGCCATATCCACTAGAAGTGGTAAAGTGTTGGAACCAAAAGGGAATCCCTCGAAGGCTAATGAAGGTGAAACTCCAGAATAACCACAAGAGGAGAAGGAGCAAGCTAAGGAAGATGAGGTAGCAAGTGAAAAGGTGTCGGAGCAAGGTGGGAAATTGAAATTAGTGGATGAAGAATTTCGAAGGAAGAAGTGGGTTGAGCCCCAAGATCTCCCTCCCTTCATGAAGGTACCATATCCAGAGAGATTGAAAAACCCTGTGCAAGACAAGCAATTTTCTAAGTTCCTTGATATCTTCCGCAACTTCAAATCAACATTCCTTTTGCAGAAGCCTTGGCACAAATGTCATCCTATGCCAAGTTTATGAAGGAGCTTCTCTCCAAGAAAAGGAAGATTGTTGATGATGAAACAGTTTCTTTGACCGAGGAGTGTAGTGCAATCCTGCAAAGGAAGCTACCTCCTAAGTTGAAGGATCCGGGTTCTTTTAGTATACCATGCTCCATTGGAGAGATGACTAGTGGGAAGGCACTATGTGATTTAGGGGCAAGCATCAACTTAATGCCCCTATCCATGATGAAGAGGCTTGGAATTAAAGAGGCCAAAGGCACAATGATGTCACTCCAACTTGCGAACCGATCAATCAAATACCCTTATGGGGTGATAGAAGATTTGCTAGTAAAGGTGGGCAAGTTCATTTTTCCTGTGGATTTTGTGGTTCTTGACATGGATGGGGATGCCAATACTCCTCTCATATTAGGTAGACCATTCTTGGATACCGGGCGAGCATTGATTGATGTACAACTAGGTAAGCTCACACTTCGGGTGCAAGATGAAAAGGAGGAATTTGATGTCTTTGAAGCTATGAAGCATCCATTGGAGAAGGCCAAATGCTATAGTGTGAATGTGGTGAAGCCTCTTGTCAAACCAACTCCTACACATGAAGCAAATGGTTCCACACTAGGTAAAGTATTGGTAAAATCCCACACTTTTGACGATGGCATGGAAAAGGATGAGCCGGCGCACTTGGGGAATAAAGATGAGTTACCCAGAGCTATTAAGGATGACCCAAGCAAGTTGGAGAGGAAGACACAAGAGCATCATGGAGAAAAAAGGATGCTTGATCTAATCAAACTCAATGAAATCCGCTTGAGAGCTTATAAGAAAGATCGAGGCAAAAAAGGGCAACCCAAGGTTCGGCTCGATGATCCAAATATCCCTAGAAAGAAGTCATTTCCGGACCAAGTGAAGTCTTATTGGCGAGTGAAAGTTAGGAAGAAAACAACTCCTCATCATGATGCTTTTAAGGAAGGTTACAAAGAGCCCAGGGAGACATTTGATGATAATGACCAAAGGTTGAAACTGCTTTTTATGGAAGAAGGAATTGGAGGTCATCATGACGAGTTCGCAGCGACATAGCCCTTTGGGAGGCTATGACTGTCAGACTCGCAACGTTAAACAAGCGCTTATTGGGAGGCAACCCAAGGTTTATATCCTTTGTTGCATTTAAAAAATATATATATGTGATTGGTTTTGTTGCCTCGGTTCGTCTGGCTTTCTAATCCTCGGGACCAGGATCCTCATCCAGGAGGGGGCGAATCCGAGGCAAAGTTTTGATGGTTTTCAGGTGGATGAAACTCCAGATGAGGAGGCCGAGCCTAGTAGACCAAGGAAGAAACCAAGGAAAGACAAGGAAGAGGCGAGACAGGCTAATGAGAGCGTGGGGTCCGCTCGGACCCATTGAGATAACTCTTTCTAAAACTCAACTCTTTTCTTTTTGTTTCTTCTATTCTGAATCATTTTGGTTGCATTTGAATAATTGGTCAATATATAAAAAAAAAAAAATATTGCATGTGTCTTAAAGTCTTCTTGGTAAGTTTTGATGGGAATAATTGCACTAAGCCTAAATTGAGTGCATATGATAAAAATTAAAAAACTCGATGTGTTCCATAATGATTTGAAAAATTGAAAAATCGATCCCCATGAAAGATTGAAAAGCGAACTTTGAGAAATTTTATTATGATTGCATGATTTATGACAAGTTTGGGTGAAGGGATGCACACATTAGGGATGTATTTTGGTCAAATAATTTACTAAAAATTTTCAGGTGAGGAAATTGAGCCTCCAACATTGTTTTTAATTGTGTGAATCACTTTTAAGTTGTACTTTCCCGGATTTGCTTCAATCTCTTCATGGTTTACATGTTTATATGTTTGCATCAAATGATTTAAGCAATTTTCTTTGAAATAGCTACTTGGCCAAATATGAACCAACCTTGATGCATGATCCCTAGTTAGCCACATTGAGCCTAATAGCCTATTGTTTCTTGATGACCTTATGTTACAAGCCATAAATCCGGAAAAATCATGTAAACCCAATCTTAGGATTTAGGATAGCATGGAAACTTAGCAATGTAAGTGTTGTTTGGAAACTAAGTTTGGGGTGGCTACAAAGTTTATCATGTTGTTTTGGTTGAGAAAAATAAAAGGCAAAATGGTTGAAACCAAAGGCTTAAGAAAGAAAATGATTGCAAAAATGTCAAAAAGGGCAAAGTGAAAAAAAAGACGTGACGAAGGAAATAGGGTGCAGTCACCCAAAGCGTGAAAAAGAAAATTGGAAAAAGGAATTAGAGTGAAAATAAAAAGTGTAAAAAGTTTCATGCTCTCTTATTTCTTAGGGTCTTAGCCTTGTACCTTTGAATATCCTACCTTTAGCCAGGCCACATTACAGCCTTTAAAAGACCTTTTGATTTTGTGTACATGTTTTTGTGGGAACTTTGTTTGATATGAAAATCAAATCCACGGAAGGTGCTCTTGAAATGTGAAATTGAGTGAAAGTTGATAGCCTAGACAAATTGAGCAAATGAGTGAATTACTAAATACCCTTGTGAGGAAGGCAATTATTTGAATTTGGTGATCACCTTTGTGTATGTGACTTGGAGCCCCTACTTAGAGTGATGAATGTATGATTGATATGATTCTCATGGTTTGAAAGTAGATGAAATTGGGGATTGATTAAATAAAGTAAGGAAAAGTGAGACATTGAGTAAGGGTAAACTGATGAATTTGCACGAAATTTGGGGCAAGAGTGATTACACCCATTGAGCTTACCTAGTTTTGAGTCTTTCATTTTGTTAGTTTGCTTGGGGACAAGCAAAGTTTTAAGTTTGGGGTATTTTGATAAACCGTTGGTTCATCTATTTTTATGACTAGAAAGACTTCAATTTTGATACCAATTGTGCGAGTTGATTCTCGTTTTAGCCCAAATTTGACTTTAATTGTTCACAAGCAATTTCTTTTAGTCTTAGGGATATTTTTTAGTAATTTCTTTTAGTTTCTAATCAAAATAAAGCATTTAATGCTACTTTTAATTCCAGGTTAAAAGTGAAGCTCGAGGAAGCTAGGAAAAATAAAGGAAACAAGCAAAAAGTCAAAGATTGGCTATTCGCCTCGCGAACAGAAGCTCACCTCGCGAGCCAGAGGAGCAGAGCAAGCAGGAACAGGCAGCCATTTAGCCTCGCCTCGTGAGGCAGTGCTCTCCTCGCGAGCCAGACTTAGTGAAATGAAGATCATTCTGCCTCGCCTCGTGAACCTTGTCATGCCTCGCGAGAAGACCAAATTTGAACTGGCGCCAACTTAAGATTCTCCTCGCGAATCCTTGCTCGCCCCGCGAGAGTGCGCAGATTCCAAAGCTTATAAATAGCTTGTTTTAGGTCAATGAGAGCAGTTTTTGATTGGAAAATTGTAATCCTTGTTTACTTGGAGCTGTGTAGTGTGTTTTGAGTCAGTTCTTGAAGGATGAATGCTTTTATTACTTTTTTTTGTTGTTTTCGTCTCTATGAGGAACTAATCCTCCTTTCTAATGGAACGATGAAGCCACATTTGATGGCATAGTTTATCCAAGTAATATCTTCTTATGCCCTTTTTCTCTTTTCTTGTTCCTTAATTCTGTTTTGTTTGCGCTAATCATATGACCAGTGGTTAACTAGTCTAGTGCGTTGAAGCTGGGAAGCGATTCGTGCTTAGGACTTGAATTAAGAACATTGTTTGAACATTACTAGGGATAGAATAGGAAATCAGTGCAATCGTTATAGGGAACCAAGAACTTAATAAATCTAGTTGTGGGTTGAATAAATTGGGAAAATGACGACTTGCAATTGTAGATATTTCCTATTGAAAACCGAAGTGACTTTAGGATAATTGAGAGTTCTCGGTTGACAAGAAATTAAATTGAAACTAGGGATAAGGAGATAAAACACTTGGGTAACTTGCTTGATAGGGTAGGTGAATTCGTGACCTTAGAGCCTTAATCATAATCAAATCCCATCACAAACTTTTAGTATCTTTAATTAATTGTTTCAATCTTTGATTTAACTTTCTCTCTCTTAATAACTACTTCTCTTTGACTTGGTCAAACGCTTCGAAATTCCTTATTAAATTGGTTAAATTGGTCTTCCAATCCTTGAGCTCGACCTTGGTATTTACTTATCGTGTTTTATTACTTGCAACGAAACGGTACACTTGCCGGATCGTCATCAGCTACCAAGGTCCAATATCTTTTAATTAACAACACCTTGACATTATGCATCAAGGCCCCCTTGGCCACTCGGCTACCAATGTACAAAACAACAACACTCTGGCCAATAAGCACCAGAGCTCAACACCTCAACCACTCGGCTACCGAGGTCCCCCTTGGAGCGAACGCTAGGCTACCAAGGTACAAATAGAACATCATCTTTCCACTTTAATTATTAACACTCCGACTGATCAGGTACATAGCTCAACACCTTGACCATTAAGCATCATGGCCCCCTTGCCACTCGGCTACCAAGGTACATTATTATCTTTAAGTTATCTAGCTTCTCTTTACATGGTTTGGTGTCTTCTTCATTATTAGAAGCGTTTGGGTGAAACACCCTTTGTTACCGTTTTTCTGTTCTGATCTGTACAGGGAAGCACGAGCGTGCTTTCCCCTCAGCACGGGCGTGCTGACTGTTAAGTCAATCACGATCGTGTTGATTGTTGAGCACGGCCGTGCTCAATGGAGCGTGGTCGTACTGTTTCTGGGCAGAAGGGTTAAACAACCCTTACTAAGTTTCCTAGGGCATTCAAAGATCAAACCTATTGGTTTAAGCTACACCATCAACCATAAGTTTCATTACCTTTAATTGTTCCCATGTTTTTTACTTCCAGCTTCAATACTAACGTCCCTAAAACACTCACTAATCAACCATAGGGTCTTTGACTAAGCCCTATGAACATAACCTTACATCTCACACTATATTCACGTCTTATGAACAACTAGGAAAACATCCCTTAAATCTAATTATCATTGTTAACGTATTTTAACGTCTTAACATCATTAATAAGCCCTATTAATTGGTTATAGTCTTATTAACGTCATTGTTGGCATTAACATCCACAACAATCAACACTCATTCAGAGAACCATATCATCATCATTATCATAACAGTCTCATCATTATCATAATAACATCATCGTCATCATAATAGCATCATCATCATGAACATTCATGGTATCATTAAACATCATACTCAATTAGGCATACCGATAACATCCAATCATACATCATCAATAATTAACCACAAACAGTACAACAATTAAAGCATGCCATTAACATTATAATCATATCATACATACATCAATTAGCATCGAATAGATAAACAACATATGACAGGGTCATGGGTTAACCATTCATCTTACGCTACCCCCAACGCCTACATGTTAATACCATTCCTTCTCCCCATATCTGGTATGAAGATTCCCAAAACGATAACGTTGGCAAACTAGACACGTTTCCTTGAGTGGCTCGATGAATTCCTCAAGCATTGGTCAAACAAGAAGGGAAGAGAACAACCAATTAATCCTCAATTCAAAAGAAAGGGAAAAGAAGATTAAGGAGAGATAACTACGTTACCTTAAACGATGCTAACACCCGTAACTTCTCTCCCAAACGGACTCACAAACTCCAAAAAATTCAAGGGGATCAAGGGAAAACTAAGAAATATGAAGAGAGTCAGCTATTTTGAAGTTAACAATGTGAGAAATAGGGTTTAGGTCGAGTCTTATGGTATAAATACAAGTTAGGGCATAACGGGCTCCTATTTCAGCCCAAACTGTATACAGATCGATGTTTTGACCATAACTTGAGATACAAGTTTCCGATTAAGACGTTCTTGGTGTCGTTAGAAAGCTCAGAGAAATAGATACAAATTAATGTATAATGACCGAATCCTAAATCGGACTCTAAGATGGTCAAAAGTTCAATGGAAGTTTAGCGACATATTTGCTAGTTATTCCTAGATAGGATCATTAGGAGATTATGATAAGATCTTAATAGATAACCAAAAAGAGGATTATCCTTTATTAATAAGGACTCAAATCTGATTGGTTGAGGGGCTAAAATCTAAGAATCACACTATCTCTATTTAAATACTAAATCACACGATATCGCATCCTATCATTCTTAATCACTTATTATTAATAAAATCACATACATAATCATATATCCATATAAGATCACACATGAAGGGACACAATCTCATACTACAACATTAATAACAATTACATTATCAATTATATAAACAACAATACTAACTTCATTAATAATAATAATAATAATAATAATAATAATAATAATAATAATAATAACAATAACAACAACAACTAGACATTTATAGTAACATAATCCTTTATATGAAAATCGGGATGTTACACACCTCATCACAAATACTTTTGGGGAGTAAAGAAGTTTGCATAACATAGGAAGGAAGAGCTTGTAACACCGATGTAGTAAGAGTGACCTTACCAGCAAAAGATAAACTTCTAGCTTTCCAAGAGCTTAACCTTTGGTTTACTTTATCCAAGATAAAATTAAAAGTACCTCTAGAGACCCTTTTATTAAGGATAGGAACTCCAAGATACTTTCCCAAGTCATCCATCAATTGAATACCCAAGGCCTCACTAATCTGATGTTTTGAGTGCCAGCCCACGTTATTAGAAAAATAAATTCTCGACTTCTCTTTGCTAACTTTTTAACCCGAGCTAGCACAAAATAAGTTCAGAATGGCATGCACAATATTCACTTGATCCAAACTAGCTTCCGAGAAGAAAATAAGATCATCTGCAAAGGCTAAATGAGAAATCAATGGACCACCTCTATTCAACCGAATCGGTCTCCACATCTTGTGATCTACCGCCAAAGAAACTAAATGAAAGTTGCGCTCAATACACAACACAAAAAGATAAGGAGATAACGGGTCACCTTGTCTAATGCCTCTAGAAGGAGAGAATTCATCCAAGGCTTCTTTGTTCCACGGCATACACATACTAGGATATGAAATACAATGCCAAATGAGCTCAATCAACTTACTAGGAAAGCCAATATATTGGAGAGTGTCTTTAATGAAGGGCCATTTTAATCTATCATAAGCCTTCTCTAAGTCCACCTTAATAGCCATCCATCCCATTTTTCCATACTTCTTTCTCATGGAATGGAAAACTTCCTAAGCAACAATAATATTATCACCACTTTGGCGATGAGGAACAAAACTACTTTGACAAGGCCCAATCAATTCCCCCATAAGGCCACGGATCCTTTTGGCTATAAGTTTGGTAATGGTTTTATAGGAGACACTACACAAACTTATAGGCCTAAAGTCCTTCATACAGGTAACCACATCTTTCTTAGGAATTAAAGAAATAAGAGTACCATGTAAGTCTTTTACCTTGCAAAGGTCATCGAAAACCTTAAGGATCATTTCACAAAATTCTCTTCCTATAACCTGCCATTGTTTTTGAAAGAAAATGGATTGGAAACCATCGGGACCCGGAGCTTTAAAACCTCCCATTTGTTTCAAAGTGTATGAAATTTCAGTTTCAGTGACTCTCCTTTCAAGATTTTGTAAGTCACCTTCATCAATCCTAGGAAAAGCTCTTGAGATACCAAGAGGAGGGAAACTGCCATCATCTAAGCATATTTACTTGTAATAATCCTGCACCAATTTTTCCAGCTCCTCGGGATTATTAATCCAAACATCATCACTATTCTTTAGAGTATCATATCTATTTTTCCTCCTGCGAATTGAAGTTACCCTATGAAAATACCGAGTATTACGATCCCCATGTTGTAACCAACGTGATCTAGACTTCAAACTAGAAAATCTCCTCTTGATCTAGCACTCTCTCATACTATTTCCACACATTAACATATTCATTTTCAAGGGCTTCGGAGTAATGAAAGAGGCACTATCTATCCAGCCAATCAAGTCTTCGAATAAGCTCATTCTTCCCAATGCACCTAAACACTTCCTTGTTCCAAATGCGAAGGTCACCTTGGAGATGCAGAAGCTTTTCATTCCATCCGTACTCATTTCTAGTCCAGTGGTTGCACAAGAAATTAGGAAATTAGGAATGAGTCATCCAAGCTGCTTCAAACCTAAAGGGTCTCATCCTCAAGTTGCCTCTAGTCTCACTATGAAAACGCAAGAGTAAAGGCCTATGATCATACTTCATATAAATCAAGCGTTGGATAAAAGCCTCATGAAACCTTGTCCTCCACCTCATGTTAATAAGACACCTGTTTAACCTCCCTTCCTTACCACCATTCTTCCACGTAAATTTGTCACCCTGAAAACATGTATCAATGAGATCACAATCACGCAATGTGTCCCCGAACCTGTACATATCCCCGTGAGGCAGTACATCCCTTCCCTTTCTTTCCCTGCACCATAAGGCTACTATTAAAATCACCAATCACAGCCCAAGCTCCATTCAAATACCAAGAGATGCTAGAGAGGTCACTCCAAAGTTGTTGTCTTCTAGTGTATTGGGGAGCTCCATAGACAAACCGTTAGAAACTAGCAACTATCATTTTTCCATTGCACTTTCATATGAGCTAGGCGAGGAAAGTTTCCGATAATATCAACCTTCCATAAACTATCATTCCACATGCACCAAATACCACTTGAATGGCCACAAGCATCTTGAATAAAACTACCACGGAAACCCATCTTCTTCACAATAGTCTTTGCACAATCTCCACTAGTGTGTGTCTCCATGAGGACAATAAAATTTGCATCATGTCAATTTTTCAAGTCACTAACCAGAGAAACAAACCCTTTAGAAGTCGTCCCCCTACAATTCCAAAGCAGATGACATTCATTGGGAACTAGTTAAAGAGGTTGGTAACTCACTGCCCTTGCGTCCCATGTTGCTCTCTAGCAATCTTCTCGTCCATACCAACTCCCTGTTCCATCATCTCTTGGTTTGGAGGTTTATCACCATCAATTAGCTCTTGGTGTTTTAGTTTCCGAGCTAACTGCACCGCCTCTGCATCAACATGCACCTCCATGCACATGAGCTTATCTCGACCACCCCGCACAAGCCTCGACCTGTATCCATCTGCTCTCTCTCTCAATTTGTTTCATCTCTCTTGCATTAACTTCTCCTGTGCTTTCTTGGCTAATTTAAGACTCTCTTTTAGATACTCGGACATGTTCTCATCACCTTTGCCTTCCACCTTGCTCACTATAGGAGAAGAACTTTTCTTAAAATTCTGTCGAGCAAGAGCTTTAACACTTTTAATACCCCCGGACCGTGGGTTTTTACCCCCACGCTCATTTCGAACTCGCTGGACCTCATAAGTCTTGGGCTTTTCAACACCTTGCATTGGTTTCTTGCTGGACGAAGCACTAGACGTATTCGGTTTCTGGATGGGCTTTTGAGTGGTGGGGACCAATTGGGTTTTAGGAACAAAATCAACCCCAAGCATTAGAAACACGTGGGGACACATTACCATGGGACGACAACTTTTCATATTGACCAGATTGACCTCATTAACTATCTCGATCCGAATCTTCCTTTGAAAGAGCAACGAACCTTGACCCTTCCTTAATTGCCGCGGTAGCTTTGATTACGTTATTATCCCGAGCCCGTTTCCTAGGGATACCTTTTTATTGGCCATTATTATCACGATTTCTTCTCCCATTATTGCGCTTTGGGATCATCCAAGGCCCATAATGACCAAAGCATCCCCAACATTATTGGGATTCAAAATTTCCGATCTTTCGGTGAGAGATTGGCTTACTTACGTCAGCCCTAACATTATCATGGATGATCGGAACACCTCCCCGCTCAACTCCTGCGATTGCCGTCTGATCAACCACCTTATACACCACTGGTCCTTTTTGTGACCGAACCTACCACATCCCGAAGCATATAGCATTCAACCCTTCATACTCCACTGGAAGAGGGCATCCTCTCGATTACAACATGAGACACCAAAGGCTTATCAAGATCCAGTTCTACACAAATCCGATCAAACCTCCCTCTAGATTGAATAGAAGTTAAACGATCCATCTTAAGAAAAACACCCATGCTCATACCAATTCTTTTTAGGAAGATCTCATTTTAAAGCTCGATTGGTAGACACGGGATACGTATCCAGACTGCCACCTTACACATTCTCTGTGCATTCATCAGAAAAAAAGGGGCCTCCATCTCTGAACAATGAGGTAATGGTCCGCCACCTTCCATGGCCCTTCAAAGAGAGCAAATCTATAATCTTCTTCACTCTTGAACACAACTTGATAATAGCCATCATGCATATCAATGATTTGAATCCCACCATTCATAGTCCAGTTGCGATTAAGATTATTCTCAATCATCTTGTAACTACCTCTCTTTCCCAGAACATTAACCGCTAGATTGTTCTTCCGCTAGATTGTTCTTCCATGGATTAAACCATGCATTCAGCTCCTCATCAAAGATAGGAATAACTGGACAGTTAGCAAACGGCCCATCTCTGATAAGCCTTTGGCTTATCTAGTTTTATGACTAGATGAACTAGGGTTTATGTGCCAATTTATTCGAGTTCACTCTCGTTTTCGCCCAAATTTGCCTTGTTTTGTTTCTAAGTTGGACTTTGACTCGTTTTGCGTCTTTTGTGTAGTTTTTAGGTTATTTTGGGTAGAGTTACGCTTGTGGTTGCTTGAGTTGTTTTCAGGTCCATAAGTGAAGCTCTAAGAATTAAGGAAAGTCAAGAAATAGTGGAGATTGCCATTCTGGAGATTCTCGCCCCGCGAGAGGAAGCTCGCCCCGCGAGAGTTTGAAGACCCGGGAAGACAGAGACCATCACGGCTTGGCCGTGATTCATATCACGGGCCGTGACGGGAAGGTTCGCGTCGCGAGACGTCCTTCGCGTCGCGAGTGTGTGAACTCCAGAAAAGCACCAGAGTCAGAGACCATCACGGCCTAGCCGTGATGTATATCACGGCCGTGACCTAAATGCCACACAAGTCAGAGACCATCACGGCCTAGCCGTGATGTGTATCACGGCCGTGACCCAAAATCCACACAAGACAGAGAACATCACGGCTTGGCCGTGATTCATATCACGGGTCGTGACAAGAGGACTCGCGTCGCGAGACATCCTTCTCGTCGCGAATGTTCAAATTCCAGAAGTGCGCCAGAAGCAGAAGCCATCACGGCCTGGCCGTGATGGCCATCACGGCCGTGACGCGTGGCCTCCTTATAAATAGAGCAGATCAGAACAGAAAAGAGGACTTTTTGGATCAGAATTTTTCAGAGACCTTTTGTAACCCTTGTTCTGGGATTTCTTCTTTTCTTCTCCTCTCTTAATTCTTAGGCTTAGGATGAATCCCGATTGTACGTGCGTTGTTGTTACGGACATGAGGAACTAATCCTCTTGTCTAAGGGATCGATGAAGCCACCTATGGCGGCATAGTATTCATGTAATGTAACTCTCTCTCCTTTAATTCAATTATGATTTTCCAATTCTGTTTTCATTGTGTCGATTATATGCTAGCGTGATCGACTAGTTAAGCGTGTTGAGGCCTAGCGGCGATTCGCGTTTTAGAACTTGAATTGGGAACATCGGTCGAGTATTGCACGAGAGTGAGTAGGAGATCGATGCAACCTATAGGGAACAAGAATTAATAGAATTCGAGATTAGGGTTAAGAGACCTAGCAAGTAATTAACTCAAATCATCGAATACGTCCTAATGAGCACAGAAGTGGATTTAGGAGAATTTAGGGGTCCCGGTTGACATTAAAATTGAACGTAGGGAGGAGAATATCATCACTTGGGTACTTTGCATGATTGGGTAGGTGGATTCGAAACCTTAGATGTTTCTATTTCTGAATTTAATCACCGTAGCGTTATTTGATTCGATTCTTGAATTTGCGATCTCAATCTCTTTCTCTCAACCACCTTCTATTGCTTAACCAACGTATCGGATTTCTTGACAATTTAGTCGAATTGGTAACCCAATCCTTGTGTTCGACCTCGGTAGAATCTTACCGTGTTTTTATTACTTGCGACGACCCGGTACACTTGCCGGAGTCACAACAAGTTTTTGGCGCCGTTGCCGGGGACTGGCACAACCAATTTTCCTAATTTTTAGGAAATTCGGCTGTTTGGTTAAGCTGACTTTTAGTTTTATTTTCTTTTATTTAATTACCATTATTTTTCTCTGTTTCTTTGATTCCACTTGGTCTTTGCCTGTTTTTGTATGCGAGGTACTCTTCTACAAGAAGACTTGCTATTCGATTCAGAGATCACCAGGACCGAGAGGCAATTAAGAAAAGAGGCCAGAGAAAGGAAGAGGTTGGAAGCAATTAAAATAGAGGGCATGGCTGAAGAAAATCCTCCTCCTCCTCCTCCTCGTTACAAGCCTCTCTTTGAGCACGATCTACCAAGCTTGGGAGATTGTGACTCTTCTATTGTGAGGGGCAACTTGAACACAGACTCCTTCAGAGTTGAAGCATGTGTCACATACCAGATCCGGGAGAATCAGTTTGATGGGAGTGGCAAACAAGACCCTCACAGACATATCACTCGCTTCCTGGAAGCTTGTGACTTGCAGAAAACTAGGGGAGTCTCTCAGGATGAGTTTCGCTTGCGGCTTTTCCCTCTTTCTCTTAGGGATGTCGCTCGCGATTGGGTTGACAGTTTGGATAGGAACAGCATCAGAACTTGGGAGCAAATGGCACAGAAGTTCCTAACCAAATACTTTCCTCCTCAGAAGGCGGCACAAGCAAGAATAGCCGTCACTTCATTCAGGCAAACGGAGGATGAAACATATAATGAAGCTTGGGAGAGGTACAATGGTTTGTTGAGAAGATGTCCCTCTGTGTTCTTTGACCCGATTTCCAAAGTGCAGCATTTCTTTAATGGGTTGAGGGGACGCTATCAGATGAACTGTGATGCCGCAGCTGGCGGTTCTTTTGTATATTTATCGGCTGAGGATGGATGGGCACTGTTAGAGAAGATGTCATATAATGATTACAACCGTGGTAGGGAGACCTCGAGTGGAATCGGTTCTGGGACAATGGATGCCATTTTAGATCAAAACAGACTTTTGAAGATGCAGAATGAGGCTTTGTCTGGGAACAAGAGGGTTAATGCGATACACGAGGGAATGCCTCCGGGTTGTGCAAATTGTAATGGAAATCATGACACTCAGAATTGCCCGCTAAATTTCCCTCAAGAACATGTGGACTCTTGCCACAACTTTTATGACACCGTGTGCCCTGAGGCAGTATCGAGAGGAACAATCGAGAATCGAGAATAGGGGCTACATGAGAAGAGACCATCCGGGATTTGCTTGGAGTGATGTTAATGGTGGTCTAGCCGGTCAACAACACCCTCAACAAAATTGGCAACAACCTCAACAGGGTCTGAGACCGAACATTGGAATTCAGCAGCGCAATACTCAGCAGGGTCCTTCTGGGACTAATCAGGTGCAAATAACAGATAGTGGAAGACAACCGTGGGAGTTGGCTTTTGAGAAAATGAGTGCAGCAGTGGAGAAATTGTCAATTAACACGAACACTGCCATTGACAAGTTGGCCACTCATACAAGTTCAGCAATTCAGAATCTCGAGACACAAATAGCACAGCTCGCGAAGCAATTGAATGAGCGTCTGCCGGGCACTCTTCCAGGTGACACCGAGAACAACCCCAAGGGACAATGCAATGTCATATCTACTAGAAGCGGAAGGATGTTGGAACCTAGCAGGGGTACCACTAGTTCTCAGGATGACAAGGGCCCGGAACAACTACCAGTTGAGGAAGAGCAACCAGAGAAAGAAGGGTTGGCAAGTGACAAGGGACCGGAGCAAGGGGGAAGGCTGAAACTTGTGGATGAAGAGTTCCGAAGGAAGAAGTGGGTTGAACCCCAAGACCTCCCGCCCTACATGAAGGTTCCGTATCCGGAAAGATTGAAGAAGCCTCAACAGGATAAGCAATTCAATAAGTTCCTTGATGTCTTCCGAAAACTTCAGATTAACATTCCATTTGCGGAAGCCTTGGAACAGATGCCATCATATGCTCGGTTTATGAAGGAACTTCTCACTAAGAAGCGGAGGATTGTGGATGAAGAAACGGTTGCTTTGACCGAGGAGTGTAGTGCCATCCTTCAACGGAAACTGCCTCCGAAGTTGAAGGATCCCGGTTCCTTCTCGATACCATGCACCATTGGGGGAATGACCTTCGGAAAGGCATTATGTGATCTAGGGGCAAGCATCAACTTGATGCCCCTCTCGATGATGAAGAGGCTAGGGATCAAAGAAGTAAAGGATACGCGAATGTCACTCCAACTGGCCGATCGTTCTATCAAATATCCCTATGGAGTAGTCGAAGACTTGCTCGTGAAAGTTGACAAGTTCATATTCCCAGTGGACTTTGTGGTGCTCGATATGGATGAAGACGCTGAGATCCCTCTCATATTGGGTAGGCCCTTTTTGGCCACCGGGGATGCCTTGATAGATGTGCGGCAAGGGAAACTCACTTTAAGGGTGAATGATGATAAGGTGGTCTTCAATGTCTTTGAAGCGATTAAGCACCCGGAAGAAAAGTCAGCTGTGTATCGAGTGGATGTTGTGGACCCAACTGAAAAGGTAAAGGCAACTCGAAAAGACCATGATCCTTCACTTGCAACAGTATCGGTAGAATCTCATGAGGAAGACAGTGAGGAAAAAGGTCCTTCGGGGGATGAAGTTTACCTTGAGTGGCTACGAGACATGGAACCCATACCGAGTCTCCCAAGGGAAGAATGTGCAAGGGAAGAACTCAGCTGCAAAGGAATGAAAAAGAAGGGCAAAGCACCAAGGTTGAAGGGTGGCACAACCGTAGTGGTCAGTACAGACAATGAATTGATCTCAAAAAGGATCACCACGGAGTGGAGAGTTCGTGCTGATTATAGAAGGATGCTGGACATAAATGAGCTGTCCGGGAACAGCTTGCAAGTATATAAAAGGGCACAAACCTGCAAAGAACAGGCCAAGGAATGGCATGGCAAGCAGGATCTTCCTCCGGATTAACCCTTAGGGGCGACTTGAGTCAGGCTCGGGACGTTAAACAAGCGCTACTTGGGAGGCAACCCAAGCTAGGTACTCTCTTTTTTCCTCACTCTTGTTTTTGTTTTTGTTTTTGTGTTTGTTTTTGTTTGTCACTCTTGAATAATTTGAGAAGATCAAGAGTTTTTTGTATGAAATGACGTGTCGGCAAGCTTGTGGATTTTAATTATATTGAGCATAGATGGATTGCTTGAATTATATTCACCATTGATGATTTCCCCTAGGTTCAAGTATTAGAAAAGTTGATCCCCACTTAAAATTGAAAATTGAGCTTTGAGATTTATTATGATTGCTTGATTTATGATAAGTTTGGGGTGAGGGGGTGCACACACTAGGAATCGTATCTCGGTCAAGCAATTTGCAAAATGTCCAGGTGAGGAATTTGAGCCTCCAACTTTGTTTTTGAATGTGAGAATCACTGTTAAGTTGCACTTTCCCGAATTTGCTTGAATCTCTATATGGTTTGCATGATTATGTGTTGCATCAAATGATTTAGGCAATTTTCTTTGAATAACTACTTGGCCTGAAAAGAACCATCCCTAATGCATGTTCCCTAGTTAGCCAAATTGAGCCCAATTGACCTATTGTTTCTTGATGACCCTACATTACGAGCCAAAATCTGAAAAACCATGTTAACCCAATCTTAGGATTAGGAGAGCATGGAAATGAGCAAGAGAAAGGTTGTGGGAAACTAAGTTTGGGGTGGCTACAAGGTATGTGTCACATTGGGATGAGAAAAAGAAAATAAAGGTTGACCCAAGGCAAAAAGAAAAGAAAAGAAAAGAAGAAAACAAAAAAAAAAAAATTGCCAAAAGAAAAGGGGCAAAACAAAAATAATATCAAGGAAAAGGTTGTAGTCACCCGAGCCCAAATGAAAAATGGAAAGAAAGGAATTTGAGTGGAAAATGTGTTTAATGCTCATGCTCTCTTAGTTCCTAGGGACTTAAGCCTAAATATCCTTGATTATCCTACCCTCAGCCAGGCCCCATTACAACCTTTAAAAGACCTTTTGATGTTGCATGCATGTTTTCGTGGGAACTATGTTTGAGATGAAAATCGAATTCATGGGAAGTGCTCTTGATAAGTGAAATTGAGTGAAAAAGTTGAACGCCTAGACAAACTTGAGCGAATGAGTGAAATGCTAAATGCCCTTGTGAGGAAGGCAAATGTTTGAAATAGGTGATCTTCCTTTGTGTGTATCTTTGAGCCTCAACTTAGAGTAAAGATGGCATGATTGATAAATTCTCAATTGTTTAAAGTAGATGAATGTGGGGATTACATTGATGAAAAAGGGGGGGAATCAAAGAAGAAAAACTGTTTTGTAAAGTTGCATGAAATTTGTGCGAAATTGATTAGATCTTTCAAGCTTGCCAAGTCTTGAGTCGTTTTTGAGTTTTAAGCTTGCTTGGGGACAAGCAAGGTTTAAGTTTGGGGTATTTTGATAAGCCTTTGGCTTATCTAGTTTTATGACTAGATGAACTAGGGTTTATGTGCCAATTTATTCGAGTTCACTCTCGTTTTCGCCCAAATTTGCCTTGTTTTGTTTCTAAGTTGGACTTTGACTCGTTTTGCGTCTTTTGTGTAGTTTTTAGGTTATTTTGGGTAGAGTTACGCTTGTGGTTGCTTGAGTTGTTTTCAGGTCCATAAGTGAAGCTCTAAGAATTAAGGAAAGTCAAGAAATAGTGGAGATTGCCATTCTGGAGATTCTCGCCCCGCGAGAGTTTGAAGACCCGGGAAGACAGAGACCATCACGGCTTGGCCGTGATTCATATCACGGGCCGTGACGGGAAGGTTCGTGTCGCGAGACGTCCTTCGCGTCGCGAGTGTGTGAACTCCAGAAAAGCACCAGAGTCAGAGACCATCACGGCCTAGCCGTGATGTATATCACGGCCGTGACCTAAATGCCACACAAGTCAGAGACCATCACGGCCTAGCCGTGCCGTGACCCAAAATCCACACAAGACAGAGAACATCACGGCTTGGCCGTGATTCATATCACGGGCCGTGACAAGAGGACTCGCGTCGAGAGACATCCTTCGCGTCGCGAATGTTCAAATTCCAGAAGTGCGCCAGAAGCAGAAGCCATCACGGCCTGGCCGTGATGGCCATCACGGCCGTGACGCGTGGCCTCCTTATAAATAGAGTAGATCAGAACAGAAAAGAGGACTTTTTGGATCAGAATTTTTCAGAGACCTTTTGTAACCCTTGTTCTGGGATTTCTTCTTTTCTTCTCCTCTCTTAATTCTTAGGCTTAGGATGAATCCCGATTGTACGTGCGTTGTTGTTACGGACATGAGGAACTAATCCTCTTGTCTAAGGGATCGATGAAGCCACCTATGGCGGCATAGTATTCATGTAATGTAACTCTCTCTCCTTTAATTCAATTATGATTTTCCAATTCTGTTTTCATTGTGTCGATTATATGCTAGCGTGATCGACTAGTTAAGCGTGTTGAGGCCTAGCGGCGATTCGCGTTTTAGAACTTGAATTGGGAACATCGGTCGAGTATTGCACGAGAGTGAGTAGGAGATCGATGCAACCTATAGGGAACAAGAATTAATAGAATTCGAGATTAGGGTTAAGAGACCTAGCAAGTAATTAACTCAAATCATCGAATACGTCCTAATGAGCACGGTAAGTGGATTTAGGAGAATTTAGGGGTCCCGGTTGACATTAAAATTGAACGTAGGGGAGGAGAATATCATCACTTGGGTACTTTGCATGATTGGGTAGGTGGATTCGAAACCTTAGATGTTTCTATTTCTGAATTTAATCACCGTAGCGTTATTTGATTCGATTCTTGAATTTGCGATCTCAATCTCTTTCTCTCAACCACCTTCTATTGCTTAACCAACGTATCGGATTTCTTGACAATTTAGTCGAATTGGTAACCCAATCCTTGTGTTCGACCTCGGTAGAATCTTACCGTGTTTTTATTACTTGCGACGACCCGGTACACTTGCCGGAGTCACAACAATCTCCTCCTTTAACTTCTGGCGGCACAAAGTTTGCATTCATTTGCTCATCCCGAGCTTCTCCAAACACAGTCTCGGCATCATTATTCCCTCCTAGGGACGTTAAAAGTCTGTCCTTATATGACAAAGGATCCTGTTGCTGCACCCCTTCTCCTTGATCTTTAATTTTCCTTGTACTTCTCAAGAGGAGATATTCTTCTTGACTTGAAAAGCGTCTATCCTCACCGGGCCCATTGGAAACCCTAGCAAAGCTCACCATACTTCAGTTTTTTCTACATTAGTGATATATCAAAACATGAAACGTCTCTCCTACATGTCATGAAAATAATATATAATTAAATCCACACTAAACTTTTTATTAATTTTCTTTTATTCAATAAAAAAGTCATCTTTCATCCTGTTATGTTATGAAGTATCTTGACTATATTCATAATTAAAAAAGATTACTTAGTAGTATATGTAGAATTCAAAAAGTGTAAAAATAAAAGTTATCACTCTATACACAAGACAATAAACTTCTATTTTTGTATTTTTTATCAACCAATGACACAATTTTTTTTGGTTTGATACTCACCCTAATTAGTCATTGGGATCGAGTGAGTCCTCGAAGTATCCTCACGACTTAGATCCTTTGGACCCGCTATGAGACTAATCTCCGAGTCGGCTTTAGTAAAGCCTGATCAATGATTGTTGCATACCTAATGATCGAACTCGGGCAGAGTCCGAACGATTCGTCTTTAAGTAGCAGCCACTTGCACTCAATCACTTGATTAAGCAATGACACAATTAATAACTTTACAATATTAATAATTCCATTTCAATTCCTGAGGTCAGGGTTAGTAGCTTCTATTTTTTTTTCTTTTTCATTTTAAATTAATTAAGAAACTCAAATAAAAAAAAGGGAAGTTGATTCTAGCATGTTTCCTTTTGGAATGAGAATGTGTGCGTGCTGGGTGGCTCCGTAGTCCAAGATGTAACGCCACGAATCTCTCTCTCATACAGTCATACTCCAATTCAATGCAATTCAATTCTGCACCAATCCATTTATTTATGTTAGACTAAGAAGAAAGAAGAAACAGAACACAACATCACATAGAGAATACAGGAGCAAACGTTGTTTGTTGTCCGATGTCAAATGATGAGAATAAGAAATGGAAATCGGATGCGGATGCGGAACTGAGTTATGGAGAGAGGGCTTTGTCGGCTGGAGGTGCCGCTTTCCTCTCTGCTATCATCGTCAATCCTCTCGATGTCGCCAAGGTAGAGATCCCTATCCTTATCATCTTATTCTTTCATTCATATTATTCCTTCCATTCAGAAATTTGAGAAAACTCTATTTTCATATATGATGAGAAAACTCTATGTCCAAAAGTGGGATCATCAAGAATGTAGTTATCTAGAAATAAAACATTCTTAGTTACGTCTCAGGGTAGTGCTGACATGTTTTGTTTCAGACAAGACTTCAAGCACAGGCTGCTGGGGTTCCCTACAACCACGCCACCTGTCGCATGCTGTCTTTTCAAACAAACACGGTACAACCATCCATACAAATACAACTCCACTTACTTCTATTTTCATTTTTACTTGTGTTAATAATGATAATGATAATGATAATAATAATTTGGGTTATATTTTTTTTGTTTCAGATGGTACAGGACTATAGATGTCCTTCTTCCGGGTGTAACCGCTATAAGGGCACACTAGATGTCCTCTACAAAGTTATACGTCAAGTAAGCAAACTACTATCCTCTCTGCATTAGTGTAGTTTTTTCACAGTAACTTCTGCTGATATATAACACATGATCAGTGCAGAGCGTGAAATGGAATTTAGTTAACAAGTTTTCCCCATTTATTATTTAGGGCATTTAACTCTCAAACATGTTGTTAGGACAGAAGGGTATAAGGGTATTTGCTTGGAAGAATAAAGAGTTGTTGGAGTAGTTAGTTTAGTTAGAGGGGATCTTGTAGATTAGTAGGGGGAATTGTATATTAGAGGTAGAAAGGGTATCATTCTGATTTGTTAGCTTTGTGAGAATCGAGCATTGCTCTGTTGTGAAAGGGGGAACCCTTAGTGGAGAATTCTTTCTTCTTCTATTCTATTCAGATTCAGCTCATCAATAAATTTGTGATGTCCATTTCCCCGTTTCTATCCATTTCTCAGTTTTCTAATTTGGGTTCCTAACACGTGAGAAAATTTAGGCTAGGAATTTGAGTACTTTATGTCAAAGCTGATAAGAAATTATGTTTCTAAGCTTAGCCGGTGAAACAAATTTCTGTGGCTCACATCTATATAGATTCAATTGGAATTGATAACTTCTGTTTGGATTTATGACTACAATGGAAAGGGAGACTCTAAGGAAATTCCTGAAAGAGTTAACTGTTGATATAGATTTATTAAACTTAAATTAAGTTTTTTATAACATTTTGGTAAAATATTCTTTAAAATTTACATGTCATGCTTCACATGTGTGGTAAGTATATAGTAACCATCCAAGCATTCATCTTGTAGGTGTTCTTTTGTCTTTAGTTATTTTTGTTTTCTTTGGCACGGAAATAACTTACCATAAGAGGGTTCACAGGAGTGAATTTATGCAGGAGGGGTTTACAAGACTGTGGAGAGGCACAAATGCAAGTTTAGCACTGGCTGTCCCAACTGTAAGCTCTCTTTCCTGCCTGGATCTTTCTGCTGTGCTTTATGGTTTGCTTTGGGGGATGATACTGTTTATTTTGCTTATCTAACACGTATATCTGTATATGCATCTCACATAGAGTTGTTCACTAATGGCATTGTGGGTTTTGCGGTCAAATAGGTTGGAATCTACATGCCTTGTTATGATATCTTCCGCAACTTCATGGAGGAATTCACAACTCAAAATGCCCCAAACTTAACACCTTATGTTCCGTTAGTTGCAGGATCAGTTGCACGTTCATTGGCTTGTGTTTCTTGTTATCCTGTAGAACTGGCGAGGACACGCATGCAGGTAATAAATTTTGTAAATTCTGAAATTTGGATGCACTTGGTAACATGTTGTGGTTTTCTTTATAACCCTTTCTCTAACGAAACTTATGCGGTCTGAGTTTTTTTCTTTTGGGTTGTATCACTCATGTGAAATATTGATTTCATTGCTTAATTCAGAATAGGTACAATGTAGGTTTAAATAGAAAGACATATACATCAAACAGTATCCCAGAAAAAAGAAAAGAAAAAATCAAATCCTAGCCTAATCAGGGAAATGAATCAGGACATTAATTAGGAGGGATAATATGTACAAGAATCCCTTGAATACAAAATTACATATTTACAAGTGCCCTAATAAAGATATTGGAATCAATCATTAATGGCTGATTCATATATCATATTTGGTAACCAACACTCCCCCTCAAGTTGGGTAGTAGATATCAATCATGCCCAACTTGGATCTTAGGTTCTCATAACTTGACTTGTGAAGAGCTTTAGTTAATATGTCTGTTGTTTGATGATTGGAGGGAGTATATTCTAGTTTGACAATCTCATCATCTAATTTCTCCTTTATGAAATGCCTATCTATTTCCACATGTCTGGTTCTATCATGCTGGACTGGGTTTTAGGCAATGTTGGTTGCTGCCTTATTGTCACAAAACAGTCTCATGGTGCGATCAGTTAACACTCCAAGCTCCTTAAGCATTCGTTGCAGCCATATTCCTTCACAAATATCGTCAGCCATAGACCTGAACTCGCTTCAGACCGCTTCTAGCAACAACTGATTGCTTCTTGCTTCTCCAAGTGACCAAGTTTCCCCACACATATGAGCAGTACCCGCTTGTTGATTTCCTATCAGTCACCGAACCAGCCCAATCAGCATCTGTGAATATTTCCACATTTCTGTTTAGATTCTTCTTGAAGTGGAGGCCTCTTCCTGGTGTCTTTTTTAGGTACTGGAGGATCCGGTTTACAGCTTTCATATGATCTTCAGTTGGATCATTTATGAACCGACTTACCATACTCACAGAATAGCCAATATTTGGTCTAGTGTGGGTTAGACAAATCAGTTTTCCTACCAATCTTTGGTATCTTTCTTTACCAGTCGGAGAACTTCCTTCTCTAACTGTGAGTTTTAAGTTAGGTTCCATGGGGGTATCTGCTGGCCTGCATCCCAACATTCCTGTTTCTTCTAGTAAATCCAGCACATACTTTCTTTGGGATATATAAATTCCATGAGTGGATCGGGCAACTTCCATCCCAAGGAAATATTTCATGTGTCCAAGGTTCTTAACTTCAAATTCTTTGGCTAGGAACCCCTTAAGTTCTTCTATTTCTTCTTGATCATCTCCTGAGATGATGATGTCGTCCACATAGACAATAAATATTGCTATTTTCCCATCTCTAGAGTGCTTAACAAACATTGTATGATGTGTTTGGCACTGAGTGAATCCACGTCTCTTAACAACACGAGTTAGTCTATCAAACCATGCTCGCGGGGATTGTTTGAGACCATAGAGGGATTTTTGTAGTTTGCATACCTTGCCAATTGTTTCAGGAGTTTCAAGACCTGGTGGAATCTTCATGTAAACTTCCTCTTCGAGTTCATTTAGGAATGCATTCTTGATGTCTAGTTGGTGAAGGGGCCAATCTAGATTGGTTGCTAAGGATAGGACGACTCGAACTGAGTTTAGTTTTGCAACTGGGGCAAATGTTTCCTCATAGTCTATTCCATAGGATTGGGTGAATCCCTTTGCCACCAAGCAGGCTTTGTATCTATTCACACTTCCATCTGCATTATGCTTAATAGAGAAGATCCATTTGCACCCAACCGGTTTCTTCCCTTTTGGCAGTTCCTCAAACTTCCATGTGCCATTCTTTTCTAGTGCTTCGATTTCTTCTTCTACTGCAGCCTTCCACTCTGCTTGTTAGACAGCTTCTTGGATATCACGAGGAAGTTTTATGTTGTCCAAGGTAGTGATAAATGCCCTGTATTCCTATGACAACTTTCCATAGGAAACATACTTATCAATTGGGTGTTGAGTACATGATCTCACCCCTTTTCTCAAGGCAATTGGTTTGTCTAGATTATCCTCATTTTCATTACAATCATCATCCATTAAATTAGAGTTAGGCTCAAGAAGTGTGTTATCTTGGTGAATTTTAGGTGGTTCTGAATTTTGGTTGAGCCTTGGAGATGTGCAGATTTCTTCCTCCCTTCGAGTTTTCTTCTTCCTTATGAAGACCCGCAGCTCCTTGCTCCCTTGATTAGTGGGTTTGGTTACAACTTCTTCTGCTGGTTCTGTTTCTGGTTCAACTATTTGACCAGCCACAAGATCAATTTCTGGTTCAGCTACTAGTTGACCAGCCATTGGATCAATTTCTGGTTCAGTTACTTGGTTTAAATTCTGGTCAACTGTGACATTTTGCTCAGGTTCCAAATCAACCAAAATGTGGGATTCAATAGCTCCTTCCTTCTCCCCCTGAATGCCAATTTTGGGGTAGAAAGGTTGGTTTTCGAAAAAGGTTACATCCACGGAATGCTAGAATTTTCTGGTTGTGGGAGAGTAGCATTTATACCCTTTCTTGTTTGGTGCATAGCCTAGAAGTATGCACTTCACAGCTTTTGGGTCCAACTTGCTTCTGTGGGGTTGATGATCATGCACAAATGCGGTGCATCCAAATATTCTAGGACGAATAGGTGTTAGGAGTTTGGTGTTTGGGTAGATGGATGAGAGGATTTGGTAAGGGGTTTTGAAATTGAGGGCTTTGGAAGGCATTCTGTTTATCAGGTAGGTAGCTGAGAGGACTGCTTCACCCCAAAAATGATTTGGCACATTCATGGAGAGCATGAGTGATCTCGTGACTTCCACAAGATGTCGGTTTTTCCTCTCAGCGATACCATTCTGTTGTGGTGTGTTCACACGAGGTTTGGTGGACTATTCCATGTTGGAGCATATAGGAGCCAAGTGTGTTATGATAGTATTCATGCCCATTGTCAGTTCTGAGGACTTGGATTCTGGTCTCAAATTGAGTTTGAATCATATTGTGGAAGTTCTCAAATATTTTTCCCACTTCTGACTTTTCTTTCATAAGGAACACCATGTAATTCTTGTATGATCGTCTATGAAAGTTACAAACCATTTAGAACCTGTTATGTTCTTAACCCGAGAAGGACCCCAAACATCACTATGAATTAATGAAAATGGCTGAGATGGTTTATATAGTTGGGCAGGGTAATGGCGGCGTGAGTGTTTGGATAATTGACAAACTTCACATTGGAAAATTCTGGAAGTTTTATTGAACAGCGAAGGAAACATTTTTTCAAGATACATAAAATTTGGGTGTCCTAAACGATAGTGCCATAACATCACATTACTTCCTAGGTTCTCTCCACTTGACACGGCTACATTAGCTGCATCATTTCTCTTCTTGAAGTCTTTAACTCGAAGGAAGTAGAGGCTTTGTTTGTTTTTTAGCTTGATTTAGAAGAGAAGAAATATAAAGGAACTAACTGATATAGCTGCAAAACTGGAATAATTTTTATTAAATGACACTTGTGCTTAAATACATTTAAAAATAACTGAACTAGAAGTCAGGTCCATGATTTTAGGAACCACTACTACAAGCATAAAAAAGATAAAACAGAAACGAGTTTATCCACTAACAGCATCATAACAAATCTAATCTTGACTTATTCAAACTGAAACAACTTTGAAAGCATCCAAAGGCACGTTCTCAACACTCCTCCTTGCCTTGGAGGCTGCAAACTCCTAGCTTCTTCCTTAGAAATTCGAACATGCTGAGTGGAAAAGACTTGGTAAACATATCAGCAGCTTGGTCTTCAGTTTTACAATAAACCAGACTTGCATCACCATTTTCTTGCACTTCTCTTAAATAAAATAGCTTGACATTAAAGTGCTTGGTCTTCCCATGAAAAACAGGATTAAGTGATATTGAAATTGCTGCTTGATTATCAACAAAAACTGTGGTGCTTTGATGTTGCTTCAGACCCAAATCTGCCAGGATATTTCTTAACCAGATAGCTTGATTTACAGCTGCTACAGCTGCAACAAACTCGGCTTCAGCTGTTGATTGAGCTACAATCTCTTGCTTTTTGGAGCACCAAGAGAAAACACCTGAACCCATACTGAAACAAGATCTCAAGTACTCTTCATATCATCCAAGCTACCTGCCCAATCACTGTCAGAAAAACCAAATAATTTGAAGTCTTGTACCTTACAATACTTGACTCCATAATTGATAGTTCCTTTAATGTATCTTACAACTCTCTTTGCTGCCTTCAAATGCAGTTCACTAGGGCAATGCATGAATCTTGACAGCAAGCTAACTGGAAATAAAATGTCAGGCCTTGTAGCTGTAAGATACATTAGACACCCAATCAGGCTTCTGAAATGAGCTTCATCAACTTTATCAGCTCCATCATCTTTGATGAACTTCTCCTTCTGATTCATAGGAGTGTTCATTGTTTTGCATTCATCAAGCTGGAATTTTTTGAGGATCTCCTTGACATATTTTTTTTGACAAATAAAAATCTCATTCCTTTTTTGAGTGATCTCCATGCCCAGAAAATAAGTCATAAGACCAAGATCAGTCATTTCAAAGACATCCTTCATTTCTTGCTTGAATTCATCAATTAGTGCTAGGTTGCTTCCTGTCACCAAAAGATCATCAACATACAAAGAAATAATCAAAATATCTGCACCAACATGCTTGATATAAAGTGTAACTTCAGATAGGCTCTTTTGAAAGCCCAAGCTTAGCAAATGATCATTAATTCTGCTATACCACACTCTGGGGGCTTGCTTCAAGCCGTATAGAGCCTTTTTCAGTAAATATACTTTATTTTCTTGGCCTTTGATCACAAAACCTTCTGGTTGCTCAACATAAATTTCCTCCTGCAAAAATCCATTAAGAAATGCTGATTTAACATCCATATGAAACACTTGCCACCCTTTTTGTGCAACAATGGCAAGTAGCAGCCTTATTGTGTCATGTATTGCTACTGGAGCAAAAGTATCTGCATAATCAACTCCAAATATTTGAGAGTAGCCCTTCACAACAAGCCTTGCTTTGTGCTTATTTATAGAGCCATTTGGATTTAATTTTGTACGAAACACCCATTTCACCCCTATGACATATCTATCATGAGGTCTTGGAACCAGCTCCCAAGTTTGATTTTTCTCTATCATAGACAGCTCCTGCATTGCAGCAAACCACTTCTGGTCCATAGCAACTTCTTCAAAACTGGCAGGTTCACATATAGCTATATTGCACACCACTACTTTGCTTCTTTGGTAGATGTCAGCAAGTGACCTTGTGCCTTGAATGGGTGGATCATCTACAATATCTTCAAGCTCCGGTACTGCATTTTGATTCTTCTTATAATCATTCCAGCACCATTTTTCATCTTCCATGAAGTGCACATCTCTGCTTATCAGAATTTTTGTTGTCTGAGACTGAAAAATCCTGTAAGCTTTTGAGATTGTGGTGTAGCCAATAAATATTCCAGCTTCTGCCCTTTTGTCAAGCTTATCACGCTTAACATGAGGTACGTGTGAGTAGCACAAGCAACCAAATATTTTAAAAAAATTCAGTGAAGGTTTAAAACCAAACCATGCCTCAAAAGGAGTTTGATTTTTCAAAGCTCGTGTAGGATTCTGAATGAATACAGCTGTATTTGCAGCTTCAGCCCAGAACTTCTTTGGCAATTCCTTTTGATGAAGCATACACCTGGCCATCTCCATGATTGATATATTTTTCCTTTCACTCACTCCATTTTGTTGAGGAGTATAAGGTGCAGTCAGTTGATGTTCAATCCCTGCTTCATCACAAATGTTTTGAAACTGAGCAGCTACATATTCTTTGCCATTATCCGACCTCAGAATTTGAATATGACAATTGCTTTGATTTTCAACATGAGCTTTGAATTTTCATAACACATCAGCTACTTCTGATTTGTATCTGAGAAAGTAAATCCAACACATTCTGGTTAGATCATCAATAAAAATAATATAATAAAGACTTCCCTTCAATGATGGGGTTCTTTGTGGTCCTGCAAGATCAGTGTGAACTAGTTGAAGCTTCTGGCTTGCCCTCCAACTACTTTCAGGAAATGATTTCCTTGTTAGCTTCCCAAACTGACAAGCTTCACATTCAGCTGCCTTTTCTGTTAAGGAAGGAACTCCTCGAACTAGTTGATTTTTCAACATGTAGTCCATTCCTGAATGATGGAAATGACCCAATCTTTTGTGCCAAAGATCAGCTGAACTTGCTGTAACTGGAAAAGCAGCTTGGTCCTCCTTCATTGGATCAAATGAAAAACTCTTGCTCTTCATTCTGACTTTGAACATTTCTTGGCCTGCTGGATCCTTAATCATGCAGCTTTTATCTTCAAAGATGACTTTGAACCCTTTCTCAAGTAGCTGTGCAACACTAAGCAAGTTTTGATTAATTTCAGGTACATAAAGAACATCAGTAAGAGTTTTTGTACCTGAGTAGCTTGTTATAGCTACAGTTCCCTTGCCTTTTACTGGAATTTGTTCACCATTTCCAATTCGAACCCATCCGACTTCGGTGCTGTCCAAATGCTTGAACAATTCTTTGTCATAGGTCATGTGGTTGGTGCAGCCACTATCAATCAGCCAAGATTCACTTGAATTGTTGCTGGAGAAACAAGTAGCGACAAAGAGCTGGTCTTCCTCCTCCTGCTGTGCATGCTTCGCTTCAGCTGCAACTTGCTGGATTGTAGTTCTGCAAATCACTGCTTCATGACCTATCTCGTTGCACTTGCTGCATTTTGCATCTGGCCTTTTCCAGCATTTAAATGGTGGGTGACCCATTTTGCCACAGTGTTGACAAGGTGGGTAATTTTTCTTTTTACCCTTACCTTTGCTTTGGCTGTTTGTAGTACTTTCACTACTTGCTGGTTGGTTCTTCTTGTAGAATTTCTTTTTATTCTTATCAGCTTCTTGATGCTTGGCTGGTAAAGCACCTTCAACCGCATGATCCTGCCTCATAAGCCTTTGTTGCTCCTGGGCCTGCAGAGCATGTAATACTTCAGCCAAAGTGATCTTGGATAGATCCTTTGTGTTCTCCAAGGTGGTTATTGATGCTTCATATCTCTCAGGCACTGTAACCAGAATTTTTTCTACAATTCTGGAATCAGGAAATTCAGTGCCTAATAATTTAACCTTGTTTGCAATGCCAAGCAGTTTGTCTGAGTAATCTTCAATTGTCTCAGACTCCTTCATTTTTTGCAGCTCAAATTCCCTCATCAAGTTCAACACTTGGATGCCACGAACCCTCTCATCTCCTGCATATTCTTCCTTCAAGTAGTCCCAGATTGCTTTTGGTGTTTTGAGGGTCATGATTCTGGTGAAGACAATTGATGAAACACCAGCAAATAGACATGACCTTGCCTTCGCCTTCCTGGTTTTCCTTTCCTTGTGATTCTTTATCTGGGCCATAGTGGGATTATCTGGCAACGGAGGAACAGTATAATCCACTTCCACAGCTTCCCATAAATCCAATGCCTCTAGGTAGGACTCCATTCTCACTGCCCAAAGGTCATAGTTCTCACCATTAAAGATAGGAGGAGCAACTTGGGAAAAACTTGCTTCAGCATCCATTTCACAGGTCCCTCAAGAAGAGAGCTCAGATACCAATTGTTGGTTTTTTAGCTTGATTTAGAAGAGAAGAGATATAAGGGAACTAACTGATATAGCTGCAAAACTGGAATAATTTTTATTAAATAACACTTGTGCTTAAATACATTTAAAAATAACTGAACTAGAAGTCAGGTCCATGATTTTAGGAACCACTACTACAGTTACTAAAAGATACAGTTACTAAAAGATAAAACAGAAACTAGTTTATCCACTAACAGCATCATAACAAATCTAATCTTGACTTATTCAAACTGAAACAACTTTGAAAGCATCCAAAGGCACGTTCTCAACAGGCTTGCACTTTCCTCAGCATTGTCAATCTTCCTCCCCGAATCCAGATCCTGAAATTCACATAGGTGATGCAAAAATTTAGTAACACGCTTTTGGTCTCGAGTCAATTTACTTATCGATAAAAGATTGGAATTCAGATTAGGAACATAGAGGATAGATTTAAGGGTGATGTCCTTAAAGATAACCACTGAACCTTTACCAGCCACTTTTGAAGTTGAACCATCAGCTATCCGAACTATAGAGTTATCATTGCATGGGACATACCCATCAAAAAGAGTAATATCCCCAGTCATGTGGTCTGAGGCTCCCGAATCTACAATCCATGAATCAGATTTTCCTTGTTTAACAAAGAGTGCACTTGAAGAATTACCTTTTTGTATTAAGGTGGCAGCAAAGTGTGTGTTAGTGTTTTGGAGTGCTTGCTGAAGCATTTGCTGCAATGTCTCCATTTGTTCCTTGCTGAATGGACCATGTTCAGGTGCAGGTGGTGTCATCACCTTGTTTCCCTCAAGTGTGGCAGAATTAGCACGGCTATCCCTACTCCGAGAGGGTTTCCAATCTGCTGGTTTCCCATGGATTACCCAGCATATATCCCTGGTGTGGCCAGGTTTTTTGCAATGGTCACACCATCCACGAGACTTTTTCTGGATTCCTTTTGCTGCCAGGGCAGAGCTCTCATTGTTGGAGGTTGGATTAGGGTTTCCAAGCATAATTTTCCTTCTGCTCTCCTCCCTTCTTACTTCTGAAAACGCTTCCTTGATGCTAGGTAGAGGTTTGGTTCCAAGCATCCTTCCTCTTACTTCGTCCAGGTTTCTGTTTATGCCAAGAAGGAATTGAAAAATTCGGTCCTTCTCCACCTGTTTCTTGTAGTCTTCTGGACATTTCCACTCTATATCCTCATAGATATCCAACTGCTCCCAATATCTAGTGAGGGTGTGGTAATATTCAGTGACGGATGAATCCCCTTGGTGCAACTCATGGAGAAGACTCTTGATCTCAAATATGGCTAAGGTATTTTCCTTATTTGAGTAGGTCTCCTTAGCTGCGCTCCATATCTCAGCTGCAGTGCCGTAGTACATGAAATTTTCCTCGGTTTCATTTGTCATCGAGTTTAACAGCCATGACATGACTTGGCTGTTCTCAAGTTTCCACTTTGGGTGGCTGGGATCTTTCTTCTCAGGTTCTTTGGCTTCACCAGTGATGTAGTCCTCCTTTCCCTTTCCTTGAAGGAAAATCTTGACAGATCTTGCCCATTGGGTATAATTCTGGCCATTCAATTTGTAGCCAGTGATGGGTAGGATGGTGTTTTCGGTCAGACTGGTAATGTTAGTCATTCCAGTTGCCGATTTAGGGTCTGGGCTTGAGACTGAGCTGTTGTCTTTGGCCATGGGGAATGGTATTTCTCACTTGGATCAGAATTGCTCTGATACCATGTGAAATATTGATTTCATTCCTTAATTAAGAATAGGTACAATGTAGGTTTAAATAGAAAGACATATACATCAAACAGGATCCCAGAAAAAAGGAAAGAAAAAAAATCAAATCCTAGACTAATCAGGGAAATGAATCAGGACATTAATTAGGAGGGATAATATATACAGGAATCCCTTGAATACAGCAATTACATATTTACAGCTGCCCTAATAAAGATATTGGAATCAATCATTAATGGCCGATTCATATATCATATTTGGCAACCAACAACTCATTTAATTCTCACATCTTTTCCCCCAATCTAAAAGGCATTTAGAGTAAACCAAAGTGGCAAGCCTCCAGGGGTGTGGAAGACATTGCTTGGAGTCATCAACCCAGTCAAGGGCACAAGTATTCTTCAAAACTGTAAGTGTACTCTTGATGTCTTTCTTTGATTTATCTTTCTCTGTTGTCCTCTTGAGTTAATACATGTTTAGGTAAAGTTTCCTTTGTAGCCCTCTTATAAATGACAAAGTATGCAGTTTTTGTTGCACAGTATGATGTCTGTATTCTTTTGGTTGCCTCAATTAGTAGTTATTCTGATTACATTTTCTTTAATAGTACAAATGTACCGCGTCTGGTGGACTGGCCTTGGAGCACAACTTTCTCGAGATGTTCCATTCTCTGCAATTTGCTGGTCAACCCTTGAGCCAGTAAGATTTTGTTACATTTTACTAATGAAATGAATAGGTTTTGATTTTTATTTTATGTTTGGGGTGTTTCTTGGTGCATGTATTGACTTTGGAGCTTCTTTACAGATAAGGCAAAGAATTCTTGGACTAGGGGGTGATAGAGCAAGTGCTGCCACAGTCCTTGGGGCAAATTTTTGTGCCGGTTTTGTTGCAGGAACTTTAGCAGCTGCTGCTACATGTCCACTCGATGTGGCAAAAACTCGTCGTCAGATAGAGGTTGTTTTTCAAAGAGAAGCTTTTAGTGGATAACTTTCTATACACTTCAATCACCCCATCCCTGCCAAGAAAAGGCAGAACTTCGGACACTATGATCAAGAAAAGTAATCAACCTAAGTCGTGATTGAAGTTACTAAAGGTGGAATTTATCACCTAAAAATATAATTTAAGCTGCTGACTAAAATCAAATTCCAGCAGCAACATAATGCTGTTTTGGCTATTAAGTCCACTATTTTACCTCAGAAATCAGATTAGTTGTTGTCCGATAGATATGTTGTATATACAAATAATACAGACTTTTGTTTTCTTTTATTTTAATCTCTATACGTTTGGTTTTGGGGCTTCAAATTGAATGAAAAGCTGTATGTAAGTGCAATGCCATTAGAATATTTAGGGATTGCTACACTCATTGATTTGGATCATCATACTGATCAACTTGCAGAGTTGCATAATTGTCCATTGTTATGGTTTTTCAGCAAGTTCAAACTTTAAAGCATGATGATCAGACAGTGTTCTTTTAGTACCCTATCCTCATTTGCCCATACTGAATACGAAGTTTGATGTGGTCACTTTTGCATTATCCCAGAAGGATCCTGAAAGGGCATTAAAGATGACAACAAGAGCAACATTGCTGGAAATTTGGAGGTATGTGCATCTTTGTAAACTGATGATTGGTTCATTTCCTGCTTTTAAACCATGTTATTTCTTGAGCAAAATGAAGAGGGACATTTAGGACATAGTATTAGTCTTCAGCAATGTTTTTTTGACATCTGAAATGTGAAACCCATATAGATACCGTAGATTGATGTGAGTGTCGGTAGGATTGAGATTTATCATATTCCGAGATAGAGTAGATATATAGTATTCAATTGTGAGTGTGGGTGTCACCTAGGTGTCCATAAAAGTTGTACAAATAACATAGCTCTATAATGTTTGGACCGGGACTGACCTTGGGGCTCTGCACTTTTCTTGGGACAGGGATGGAGGATTAAGAGGACTATTTACAGGTGTCGGTCCCCGTGTGGGTCGTGCGGGTCCATCAGTTGGGATAGTTGTCTCCTTTTACGAAGTTGTCAAGTATGCTTTACATCATAGACATCAAACTTCATCATAGAAGACACTTGCTGCATTTATCAACCGGCCTTGTTTGCTGGAGGGTGTTTCCTCCATGTGAAAAGTTAGCTTAATAATGGATTACATCAAAGACTGATACCATGTCTCCTCAGAAAGAAGAACCAACCATGTTCCTGACATTACAATGAGTCAGCTCAAGTTGATACAGAACACATGGCACTGGACACCTACCAATAAGTGATAATCCAATAAATGTCCTCCTCATGCTAAGACCTCCCTTTTCATACGCGGTCTTTGCTTTTTTAACTCATCACATTTGCCACGTTATAAGGAATGTTAATAAGTGCCATTTTACAATTTGAGACAATGTGTTTGTCCTATAATGCAAGTTGATAAACTTGCACAGTGAAAAATAGGTTTTCTTTTCATTCTTTTGATAGAAAGAATACCAATTGACACAATTCTTATGATGTATCCTCTTTGTCAGCAGGATCGTCTAGAGAATAATTTAAGATCACTTTGTGAACATCATGCAAGATATTATGTGTTTGTTTGGTTTGGAGTGCTGAAAGTGCTTTTGTCATGGTCAAATGTGATTTGACCGAATATCTTTGATATTTGACTCCTATGGTTAGAAAGTGATTATAGCCTCAAAATCACATTTATCTTGAAGCTGAAATTTATAGTTTTAATGTTGAATCCGAAAATTGATTATGTAATTTGTGACTTGATAAGTAATATTGAGTTAATAAATCACTTTTTTTCGTGAAAACGTCCAAATATGAATCACTTTACTTTAACTCATTTTTAACCAAAATCAATTTTACAAAATCAATTTCTTTCAAAACCACGGTTGTCAAAAGTTCATCCAAACACACACTATTTTCCTAAGAATGAATTAATGAAAATGTGAATCTATAGAGAAATAGGTAGTACGGTGATTATCAATGATTAATCTCAGCGTCTAGGTTAGTACTACAAAAGTGGTGAGACACTCATGGAAGTAGTAACTTTGGAAATTTACATACCAAGATTATGTTTGAATGTAACATCTCTTGAAGAATAAGGCAGGAAAAAATGCAAAATAGTGGAAAACGGATAGAAGAAATAACCAACCACCCATTATATTCTAATGTCCTTATCCGTGAAACATATTCAACCTCAGCACCGACAATGTTCAATTTACAAATGAATCTTCATTAGTGGTTGGAAGTAGAAAACGCATCAAAAGGGTGGATGAGGTATGTTAGCACTAGCGCCACTAGCATTAGCACGTATGCAATCCCTTGATCTATTGAAGTACCTGAAGAATTCCCAAGACATAAAAAAACATTTTTAAAAAAAATGAAATAAAGGGTTAAGTAACTGAGGGCCATTATTTCGACATAAAAAATAGAGATTAATACATGACACTATCTGATGAACAGAGAGATTTTTTTTTTTCCTATAAGCAAAAGTATTTGAAATGAATATGAGGGATACTTAAACCCATATTAAAAAAAGTGTAAAAATAACAAGTGGAGTACCAAGGTAATAAATTGCTTTTCATTTGATGAAAAACATTTTTCTAAACACATTTCTTTAAGGCTGAATTACTTTTTGGTCCCTAAATTATTTTAAAATGTTCAATTTGGTCTTAAGTTTTTAAAATGTTTATTTTAGTCCCTTAATTCCTAAAATTTATTCAAATAGGTCATTCCGTCAAGTTGACTAATGTCGACGTCAAGGTGACTAAGGGACAAAAATGAACATTTAAAAAACTTGATGACCAAATTGAACATTTTAAAACAATTTGAGTACCAAAAGAGTAATTTAGCCAAAAAATTATTTAAAATAAAAATCCGAAATTGCCACATGGCATTAAAATATTAAATTTAATGCCACGTGGCATTAGGTAGGACGTCGTCGTTAGTCAACTTGACGGAATGACGTATTTGAATAAGTTTTAGGAATTAAGGGATCAAAATGAACATTTTAAAAACTTGAGCATCAAATTGAACATTTTAAATCAATTTGGGAACCAAAAGAGTAATTTAGCCTTTATTTAACTAACCTCCGTACCACCCCCAAAAGACAAGAAAAACGTTTTAAAAATATGAAACAAAGGGTACTAAAGCAGCTTCGTCCATTAACAAGAAAACCACATGAAAAAACAAGGCTAAGGTGCGTTGTTTCCATTTCTTATTTTCATTCAGTTTTATGCTTCAAAGATTTTTGTACACAGAAACATTAAAACAGTTTCCACTTTTTAATCTTTTTGTAAACAGAAAATAGAATGAGATTAAAGTAATATTTTTATAATTATTTAAAAAAAAAACTAGAAACAAAATAAAAACATGCCCAACTTTATTGCCTTGTCATTACAATAATTATGGTGAATAAGTACAAGTCAATTAATTCTGAGACCTTTTGGGATCTAAATACTGAATGAGGTTCCAACATCTACCACTTCTCAAGATCAAATTTCCATTTAGAACCAAAAAAATATGAAGCATAACAATTTCCTAGAGATGGGTCAAGATTGGAAAAAAAATAAAAAGATTCAATCTTTCTTATGACAACAAATGTGAGAAAAAGAGTGGGAGAGTATTACCATCACTGGAGGGAGCAGGAGCAAGAGCAAGAGCAGGTGCAGGGGAAAGGGATTGAGCTTCAAGAACAACAGGTGAAAAGATTGCAAAGACAAGAATATATATCACTAATATTCCAGAAGAAGCTGTCAAAAATGCCATTTTTCTTCTTCTTCTTCAGCTTCTCTCTTGAATGCCCTTCTATTGACCAAACAGAACAGAATGAAGAGAGATTGAGATTTGAGACAATGTAGAGACACCAGAACCCAAAACCAGTAGTTCAATAATGTGTGTGATTTTGTATAGAGAGTGAGTTTATAGATAGAGCCAGTCAATTTTTTTGTCTGTATGTGTGAAGTGAAGTGAAGTGAAGAAATAGATATTAAGATTTTATTAGCAGTGTTGGATAAAATTTGTGAAAGTTTTGTATAAAAAAAAAATTGTGAAAGTTTTGATATATTTTTTTACATAATTTTGTTAATATCTAATAAAAAACATTAAATAAAAATTATATTTAATATCTTGCAAACATAAAAAAATAAATATATGCAAAAAAGTTTATTAGTATACTTAGATTAAACTTGTGAAAGTTTTGATACATCTTCTTGAAATATTTTAAAGCAATTTCCTTAATAATTAATAAAAATATTAAATAAAAATAAATACATTCAATATATTGCAAATATAAGTAAAAAAATTTTATAAGAATGATTACTCAACGGAATTCAAAATTATTCGATTAATCAATGTAATATTAGTCCCGGTCTAAAGATTCTCGAATCTTGTAGTTCAAAATTAATCATGATATTCATTTTATAAAGTAAAAGGATTTACATCCTTAATTAGTTAAAATATATTTAAATTTCAAATTTTTTTCTTGGTACAAGAAAGGGCCTTTAGTCCAAGAGATGGAAACCTATGAAGACACTAACCGGGGTATGGGAGCCCATGATACATCACTTAACATTTTTAGAACATTTGATGAAGGATAAATACATTCTTATTATCAATTTACATTTTTACTCAATTTATCATAAAAATATTATGAAAAATCTCTACTTAATGTGGTTATAACTTAAACTAGTCATTCACATGTGAAACCGAAATAAAGCAGGGAGAATTATTCGACATCATCACATTCGTTGAGATTTGAGTGTCTCTTTTTTCTTATTTTTATTTGAACATTACCACTTACTCTTAGGGCACATCTCATGTTAATTTGAATCGGAGCTAACAAGACCATGTGGTAGTTATTTATTCAAGATTTCTCTTTTCAAAATCACTCTCCTCCGTGCTTACATGTTCTTCATCAGCATAGAACAAAAATGCAAGGCGCTTCGATTCGTACCCCCGCGTGCGTAAATAAGATTGTTCTTAATGTTAGAAATAGGTATTTAAAGCATATCCATTCTGACATATTACACGAATTGTGATACACATGAAACCATAATTATGTTACAATTTTTTTTTTTTTTTGAAACCATAATTATGTTAGATGGAATTATGTATTATTGAGAATTACATTTTGCACGCATCATAAATCATAATGGTAGACTTTCATTTTTAATAGTTGAGTTTGTTCGGGTTTTATTATACACACTATATATTGATCACTTCAGCTGCGCGCCATAGCAAGCAAAGGATATTTTTTCTTTTCTTTCAAATGAGGCCCCATCTAGTTATTAGAATTTTTTCCCCCTCAATTTCTTGGCAAACTAGTTTTCAAATAATCTAGTTTTTTCCCTTTCCTTAAATTAAGTAAAAGGTTTTTTTTACTCGAAGTCTCTCTCGCAATTTAATTTATTAAGAGACACCACTTTCATAAAAAAATAAAAAATAAAATAAGGGGGACAAACACCACCAATCACGGTGTTGATAATTGAGGAATCAAAGGCTAATTTAAGGGGACCATATAACATGTAAATCTATGCAACACATGAATCATGTAAATCTGTGAACAACATGAAATATGTAAATCTGTGACCACATGAATCATGTAAAGTCTATGCACCAAATTAATTTAAATATTTGAAGATTCAACCTAAAGCATCACCAAGATCACCAAACAAACACCTCAGATCCAGATAATAAAACACTTCAGTGACAAACCAACCATATATACATTGCTAAAAACCAATTAATACAGTGAGATTATGTACTCGGTCTCAAGCTTTTTAACCCCACTATTGTAATTTGCTTCATAAATTATTGAAATGGTGCAACTTGAAAAATATTTATCAGATTGGGATAAGTCGTATATGACATATACAACTATACGACTTCATTTTTTAGAATTTATTATAAAATAATAGAAGTCGCATATAGTATGCATGACTTCCATGTGGGATATAGACATAATCAAATAGATGTGATACTTGGTATGTAAGACTTCTATTATTTTATAATAAATCCTAAAAAGTGAAGTCTTACATGATATATATGACTTTGAAGTCATATATGACATGTACGATTTACTCCAATCTCATAAATACTTTTCAAGTGACACCATTTCGGTAATTTACGAACCAAATTGCACTAATTGGATAAAAAATCCTCAGTCTCGCTTGGGAGAATGTCCAAATAATTAACAAACAATACAAACCAAAACTATGACACTGCAAACCATTTGATGCCCCCAAAGAGTAGAAAAAATTCATTGGAAACCTTTCTGATCTAACTCAATCTTTTCCTTTACCTCCCTTGTAGTATCTGCAATGATTTGGTTCAGGCTTGTCACCTCGCTAGCAAGTATTTCAGAAGAATCTTCAGACGTTTAGGCTTCATTTTGAGCTAGAAGGTTGTGGGAATAAAAAACTTGGAACTGAAGCACCCAAAAAAAAAAATGAAACTAAACTAAATTTCTATGCATCAACAGTGTAGAAAAATTTGCATTATCACTGAACCATGTGGTATACCTATTTTAAAATATTGTTAAAAGGTTAAATGCAGTAAACTTGTCAAAGCTTTTCTTTTGTTCTTATTTCAGCAAAATATGGACAACTAATTGTATACTCAGACATCAAGCAATAAGTTGATATAATCTGGGGACACACAGGCCTTATATTCATCAACCAAACTCTCAAGTATGTCCCTTGATTCATCAAATTCGGAGAGGTCATTATCCTGACCATTTTTTTCATTGATATCATAAGATGAAAGGACTTATCTAAGCACTACATAAAGGTGCTACAGGCCAAGGAAGTATTTAACAGATGCAGACGTTGGAAAGATCAATATCAGATTGTGCACATGAAATTGGCACACTTACTGTTATGATATACAGTTTTTATACAGTTAGTTGGGTAGTTACTCAGCCAAGTTTTCAGTTAGTTTCAAGTTTCAGTTAGTTGGTTTAGTTGCAAGTTTCAGTTAGTTGGTTAGTTAGTTATTTGGCTTATAGCTGATGTATAAATACAGTTTTCCTTGTAATATTCTGCAGTTGAGTGAATGGAATCAAAAGATGATTTCCTACTAACATGGTATCAGGAGACTTCTTGAAATCAAGAACGCTTCCCACCCTTTCTCTTCCTCTCTTTCACCTTCTTGCATCTTTCAACCTCAGTTTGCCAAATAGCCATGGCAAACCAGAGCTCCAATGATTTTCTCACCAATCCTTTGAATCCATACTATGTTCATGCGAATGAAAATCTCTCTCAGCCCCTTGTTTTACCACTGCTGACAACTGGAAATTATCATACCTGGGCTAGAGCAATGAAAATTGCTTTAATGTCGAAAAACAAGCTATGCTTTGTTGATGGTTCAATGGTTCCTCCGCCTGCAATGGATCCTTTACTTGCAGCTTGGCAACGATGCAACAACACTGTTTTGGCCTGGATTCATCGATCAGTTTCTGAATCCATACTCAAATCAATTCTTTCATTCACCAAAGCGTGTGATGCATGGAAGAATCTCAAGGACAGATTTGCACAAGGAGATATCTTCCACATAGCTGATCTACAAGAGGAAATCTTCAAATCACAGCAAGGTATTCTGAATGTAAGTGACTTCTTTACTCAGTTAAAGATCGTTTGGGATGAATTTGAGGATCTTAGACCAGTGCCTACTTGTAAATGTTCCATTCCGTGTTGTTGTGGTGCACTTAAAGAAGCACAAGACCATAGAGAGCAAGATTTAGTAATCAGGTTCTTGAGAGGACTTAATGAACAATATACCAATGTAAGATCTCAAATCATGATGATGGATCCTTTGCCACCTGTTACTAAGGCCTTTTCCCTTGTAATTCAGCAAGAAAGACAGTTTAATTCAGGAGTTAATATGGAATTAGTGCAGAATTCTACTGCTTTTGTTGTTAACAATGGTTTTGATCCGAAAGGAAACAACCAAGATCAACGAAACCAAGGAAATTTTCCAAGCCAAAGCAACTTCAATAACAGAAGAGGTTTTTTCCCAAGAGGTCGTGGCAGAGGCAATTTTGGTGGAAGAACACAAGGTGGCTCACAGCGTGTATGCACCAATTGTGGAAGAACAAATCACACAATTGACAATTGTTATCATATACATGGATTTCCTCCAGGATATAAACCTAGAAATCAGGCCAATGCAGTGGGTATTGATGATTTTGATGAAACTGATGTTAGTGCAGGAACAAGTTCAACTCAGAATCCAAATGTGACTCTCACTCCAGAGGAGTACCAAGGCATCATGTCTCTTCTTCAGCAATCTAAATCGAATCCTACAACCCCTGTCCATGCCATCAACTCTGCTCACTCTACTATTGTCCCCACAACCATAAATTCCAGCCAAGTTTCAGGTAACTTCTGTGATCAGTGGCTCCTAGACACAGGTGCTACTGATCACATCACTTACAAACTCGACCTTTTCATGTCCATCACTCAAATAAAACATATCCCTATTAATCGGCCTAATGGCTCTCAAGTTTTAGCATCAAGTGCTGGTACTGTCCAAATCACCAAAACTCTCATATTAACAAATGTACTATATGTTCCTAATTTTAAAGTAAGCCTCATTTCTGTCACAAAGTTAACTACTTCACTTCATTGCTTTCTTGAAATTCACCCTCATACTTGTCTCATCAAACAGATATCAGATTCCAAGACGATTGGTTCAGCTAAGCCAATTGGAGGATTGCTAGTGGTAGTTCAAGATACCTTGGAGATAAAGCAAAGAAGATTGGCAAATGATCCTAACTGCAATGCTCTTAACACAAATAAAGAGGATGCTGCACTGTGGCACCATAGATTAGGACATTTATCCAAGTCCAGTATGCAAACAATGTCTTCCTTATTCCCTTTCATTCCAAATAATTTTGTTTCCCCTTGCGACACTTGTCAATTTGCAAGACAAAAATGCTTGCCATACTGTAACAGCTATACACATTCTGTAAAGATTTTTGATTTGGTGCATATTGACATCTGGGGCCCTTATTCTGTCCCTTCTATTCATGGCCACAAGTATTTTTTAACTATAGTAGATGACTTTTCAAGATTCACTTGGGTGGTTTTGATGACACAAATCAGAAACCAGAAAACACATTCAACACTTTGTTGCTCACATTGAAAACCAATTTCATGTAACCATTAAAACCATCCGAAGTGACAATGGTCAAGAGTTTATGATGCATGACTTTTACCTAACTAAGGGGATCATTCATCAAACAACATGTGTTGAATCCCCTCAACAAAATGGCATTGTTGAGAGGAAACATCAGCATATCTTGAATGTAGCAAGGGCCTTGTTCTTCCAAGCACACCTACCTCACAATCTTTGGACATATGCAATCACCCATTCCACACACATCATCAACAGACTTTCTTCACCCTTGCTACAAAACAAATCACCCTATGCAATACTTCACAATCACCCACCTCTACTCATACATCTAAAAGTATTTGGTTCCTTGGCATATGCAAGCACTCTTCAACACAACAGAACCAAGTTTTCCCCCCGAGCCATCAAAGCTGTTTTCCTTGGTTATAAAGAAGGAACAAAGGGTTACATTTTATACAATATGCATACTCATCAAATATTTGTTTCTAGAAATGTGATCTTCTTTGAAAATCACTTTCCCTTCCACACTAGTTCTCCAAGCTCGAATAATGACACTACATCCAATACTCCCCTACCCTGTTCTCCCAATGATCACTACAAGAATTTAAGCTATTTCCCAAGGCATATTACCCAGGGCAAAAAATCCCTAGGAAATTTTGACGTTTCCCACGGTTAAAGCCTTGGGAAAGTTCTCTCTATGGTTCCCACGGGTTGGGCCTTGGGTAACAGAGGCGCCAACTGCTCCGCTTGTTTTCCCACGGATGTGACCCTGGGAAATATGTTACACGATCGAGGCGCCGTTTCCCAGGGATGTGGCCCTGGGAAATATGTTACATGAGGCGCCGTTTCCCAGGGCTGTGGCCCTGGGAAATATGTTACACGATCGAGGCACCGTTTCCCAGGGATGTGGCCCTGGGAAATATGTTACATGAAGCGCCGTTTCCCAGGGCTGTGGCCCTGGGAAATATGTTACACGATCGAGGCCTGGGAAATATGTTACACGATCGAGGCGCCGTTTCCCAGGGCTGTGGCCCTGGGAAATATGTTACATGAGGCGCCGTTTCCCAGGGCTGTGGCCCTGGGAAACATGTTACACGATCGAGGCGCCGTTTCCCAGGGCTGTGGCCCTGGGAAATATGTTACATGAGGCGCCGTTTCCCAGGGCTGTAGCCCTGGGAAATACATAGGTTTTTTCCATTTAAGGGTAACCCGATGTCCATGTTGTTTTTTCCTCACCCTCATCCCACCCACCCGCCACCAATAGGAGAACAATCTTTGGAAAATATAGCCCTTTCACGCATCGCCATTGATTTCTTTTAAGTTAATATCCGAAGTTAAATGTTTGGTTTCTTTTTCAATTTCTTCATCTTCTACGCACGTCGGTCTTTTCTGATTTTCTCCGCCGACAATGGCTTCTCCGCCACCCTCGAACTCTCTCTTCTCCCTCTTCTCTGAACCATGAATTTCAGCACAAGAAGCTTCATTTGCGACAGTGGCACATGTGGACCTGAACAGGGATGGAGGTGGAGCAGCTGCTCTGGAAAGACAGGATGACGTGGCTGCTTATTTCTTGGTGTGACAAGTGCGGCAAGGAGGAGATCGTGAAGAAGGACAACGAAGGACGCGGCTGTTTGATTCACGCCACACTTCGATTGATTCATGACACACTCCGATTTGTAACTCCGATTGAATGGTGGAGATCTGTACGCTGAGGACGATGACGAAAGTTTTTTAAGCTATAAATTAAAGTTTTTTAATTAAAAAAAATACATAGGTTTCCCAAGGTTAAAACTCTGGGAAATGTTTCCCCGGGAAAATTCCGTGGGAAACGTTTCCCAGGGAAAATTCCGTGGGAAACGTTTCCCAGGGATTTTTCCGTGGGAAACTTTTCCCAGGGAGTAGTCCGTGGGAAATTTCCCAAGGGTGTGACCGCGGGGTATTTCCCGGGCATACCGTGGGAAGCGTTTCCACCAATTGGAAAACCGAGGGATCTGAATCCGTGGGTCATCCCTGGGAAATGTGTATTTTCCCACGGATTTTATGGATTTCCCAGGGCCATAGGCCTGGGAAACAGCGAAAATTCTTGTAGTGGATCACCTCACTGAAAATCTCCCCCTTCCTCTAAATACTTCCCCACACCATTTTACCCTTCCCACTGATCCACCCCCTTCCCCACCACATCACCCTTACTCATCACCATCTCAGCAGCCTTCCCCACCATCACTTCAGCCACCTTCCTCATCACCATCTCAGCAAATTCCCTCATCACAGCAGTCACATCCTTCATTTGTGCAGAGACATTCTTCTCGGATCAGACAGAGGCCTTCATATCTCCAAGATTACCACTGCAGCCTTGCAATTGACTCAGGCGCCAATTATCTCTCAGGTACAAGCACTAGCTCTTCCTCTTCTCCCTCCCCCCTCTACCTCATCTCCTCTGTCATTTCATATGCTCATTGTTCACCCATCTACAAATCATTTTGCTTGAATGTCTCGGCCATCCCTGAGCCAACATCATATTCCCAAGCATCCAAATCAGATTGCTGGCAGAAAGCTATGACTGTTGAGATTACTGCTTTGGAACAGAATCACACTTGGACCTTGGTTGATCTACCTCCTGGCAAACATCCCATAGGCTGCAAATGGGTTTACAAAGTCAAACACCGTGCAGACGGCACTATTGAGAGATACAAAGCCCGTCTAGTAGTCAAAGGCTACACTCAATTAGAGGGAGTTGACTTCTTTGATACCTTTTCCCCCGTAGCTAAACTCACTACTGTCAAACTCCTTTTGGTACCGTCATTCAGACAAGAAAGCGGTACTTAGAACGACTTGATGTCAACAATGCCTTCTTGCACGGTGACTTACATGAAGAGGTTTATATGAAGCTTCCTCCTGGCATGCATTCCTCTAATCCCAATCAAGTGTGCAAGTTGCAAAAATCCCTCTATGGGCTTAAGCAAGCCAGCAGACAGTGGTACTCTAAGCTCTCCAGTGCTCTTCTTTCACTGCATTATGTGCAATCAGCTGCTGACTACTCACTATTCACCAAACAGCAAGGCTCCTCGCTTTACGGCAATTTTGGTGTATGTAGATGATTTGGTTCTTGCAGGGACTGATCTTTCTGAGATACATTCTGTCAAACAGTACTTGGATGATCAATTCAAAATAAAGTACTTGGGACAACTTCGTTTCTTCCTTGGGTTTGAAGTCTCTAGATCTAGCTCCGGCCTAGTCATCAACCAGAGGAAATATGCCTTAGAACTGCTGTCAGATGCTGGATTTCTGGCTTCCAAACCTGCTAATACCCCCATGAATCCCTCTCCAAAGCTCTCTCAAGATGCCACCACTCCATATTCTGATGAATCGTCCTATAGACAGCTCATTGGGAGGCTACTTTATCTCACTAATACGCGGCCAGACATATGGTTTGCAGTCCAGCAACTTAGTCAATATGTGGCCAAGCCTCTCCAACAACACTATCAGGCAGCAACTCGCATACTCAGATACCTCAAGTCCTGCCCTGCTAAAGGCTTATTCTTCCCTTCCCAATCTGACCTCAAACTCAGTGCCTTTGCTGACTCGGATTGGGCTTCATGCCTTGAAACCAGAAAATAAGTTACAGGCTTTTGTATATTTCTCGGGCCCTCCTTGATTGCTTGGAAGTCTAAGAAAAAAACCACAGCGTCTCGCTCTTCATCTGAAGCTGAATATCGAGCCTTGGCAGCAGTGACATGTGAAATTCAGTGGCTATCATACTTATTGAAGGACCTTCGACTGCCACTCACCACTCCAACTTCTCAGTACTGTGACAATCAATCTGCGATTTACCTTGCTCACAATCCTACCTTTCACGAGCGAATAAAACACATCAAGATTGATTGCCATGTAGTTCGAGAGAAAATCAATTCTGGTCTGATACACTTACTACCTGTATCATCATCTAACCAACTTGCAGATGTGTTCACAAAACCTTTGTTTCCTACTCCCTTTCATACCTGTATTTCCAAGTTAGGACTTAAGGACATCCATAGTCCAACTTGAGGGGGGGTGGGGGTGGGTTATGATATACAGATTTTATACAGTTAGTTGGGTAGTTACTCAGCCAAGTTTTCAGTTAGTTTCAAGTTTCAGTTAGTTGGTTTAGTTGCAAGTTTCAGTTAGTTGGTTAGTTATTTGGCTTATAGCTGATGTATAAATACAGTTTTCCTTGTAATATTCTGCAGTTGAATGAATGGAATCAAAAGATGATTTCCTACTAACACTTACAGCAAACATTGGGAACTTCCGGTAGTTGTCTAAAAAGGCTTGTTTCTTCCTCCACTTCTCATATTGGCTCAAGCACTTACAGAAAAGGTGCCCAATGCTAGTATGGCTTGCCAGCATAAGGCCACTGACCTACCAAATGCATCTTAGATAGGTTATTCCATAACACAATTTCTTGATTATCCAACATCAGAATAACAATCATTTTAAGAAAAGAAATGCTGATATATCTCAAACACAATCAGATGACAAATGCGGGTGTAATAATAGAGATCTAGGATAGGCTCTGATATCATCTTAAATTTTGGATTTTGGGCCTAACTCAACCCCACAAAACCGGTTTGTAAGGTGAGGATTGCCCGATGATGAGTGTGATTTCACCTCATTTTCCATGTACATTTCTGCATGCATTTGCATTTAGTTAGGCCATTTTAGTTGGATTTTGTTTAGTTTTTCATTTGGAACGGATAAGGTGGTATTGTGTGTTGTTTTGCAGGGATTTTTGATTAAATGCCCAAGTTTTAGCCATGAGGAAGCTGAGATGAAGAGAAGGCCTGAAAACTGAAGAAGAAGGGCGCCAAAAGTCGAGAATACATCACGGCCTGGCAGTGATGGCTATCTCGGCCGTGACCCAACACCCCCAAAAGTCAGAGACGATCACGGCTTGGCCTTGATAGAGATCAAGGGCGTGAAAAGTTGGTTCGCGACGCGAATGATAGCTTCGCCTCGCGAGATAGTGATTGTGCCAAAACCACCAAAAGTCGAGAGGCGATCACGGCCTGGCCGTGACAGAGATCCACGGGCATCAAAAAGTGGGCTCGCGTCGCGAAGAAATGGCTCGCCTCGCGAGATAGTAAGTTGGCCAGAAGCTGGAAGAGAAAGAACCCGTCACGGCCTGGCCGTGATGGCTATCACGGCCGTGACCGGTCCACGAGTAATAAAAGAACGAAGCGAGCGAGAAGAAAGATTCATTGAGAAAACCCTAAAGAAAATCCTCTCTTCTTTGTGGGCTCTTGTGCATCATTCCATGGAGCTCTCTCCTTTGTTCATCTCTGTAATTCTTTCTTTTGTTTTATCTTCAATTATGTGTAGCTAAACTCCCCTTTGTTGGGGTTAGACTATTGCTATCTGAACTTGGTTGTAAAAATGACTTGATTATAATGCAGTTTCCTTGTTCTTTATGAGTGTTTGATTCGATGCTTAATGCTTTCTTAGGCCTGATCACCCTAGGAATGATTAGTTGCTTTAATAGATAACTGGAAGGTTGGTGTTAGAGCTTGCTCATGAATCAAATGCCAAGTAGTTCATGAGCCTAGGGATAGGTCTTGAGGTGCTTGCAATCGTATAAGTCTTTACTTAATGCAAAATCTCAGGTTAATCCACCTAAGGAATTAGGGTTTAACTTGGGGTTTTAGGCTTAATGCACCTAAGGAATTAGACTTGAGTATCTCAGAAAAGACTTGGTTGTCATAATAGAATTAGCAGCTGTGTTAGTTATCATTTCATAACAATCAAGGGAGGATCAGCTTAGTTTAACCCTAGCAATTCTATCTAATTGTTATTCATCTTTCTGTTTTCACATTAACTGTTTGAAAAAAAATCCAAAAAGAACAAAAACATTTTCTTCTTGTTTGCTTGTTAGATGTTAGAACAACCTTCACTCCAAAATTCGATCGCCTAGATAGTAGTCAAATTTGCGAAGTGGTAATTGTCCACGATCCCTGAGAACGATATCCGGTCTTACCGTTTTATTACTTGCAACGAACCGGTACACTTGCCGAGTCCGTGTCAAGTTTTTGGCGCCGTTGCCGGGGATCGGTGTGCCAATATCACGAGTACCAAAGGGGACTCCTAATTTAGGCAAATTTTTTTTCTGTTTTCCTACTGTGTCTTTCGTTCTTATTTTTCTGTTTCTCTGCTGTAAATTTCTGCAAGTGCTGTTTTTCTGTTTGTTCTGTGCTACTCCGTTTGTTCAGTGTATGCGAGGTACAATCGACCCAGGTGAACTCCAATTCGAACCTGAGATCGAGAGACTCTGCAGAAGGAATAGAAAGAAAACCAAGGCAAGACGGAACAAAGAAAGAGCATCTTCTAGTAGACAAGAGCAACAAGTTGAGTTACCTAGTGTGCAAGAACCACAAATTGAAGTAGCAGCTGTCACCATGGCAGAAGAGAATGCACCAAGGAGAACAATGGGGGACTACACTTCCCCTAGAGTTGATAGATGTGGAACTCCGATTGTGAGACCTGCAGTGGCCTGCAATAATTTGAAATCAAGGCATCACTTCTCCACCTTGTGCAAACAAAACAAATTTGGAGGGTTGGAGAGTGAAGATCCTCATGCTCACATTGGTACCTTCATTGAGCTGTGTGACACCATCAAGTTAAATGGAGCTTCAGATGAGGCCATTCGGTTAAGGCTTTTCCCTTTCTCTTTGAGGGATAGAGCTAAGGCATGGCTTCAATCTCATCCTCATGGAAGCATCATCACCTGGAACGACTTGGTCAGCAAGTTTTTATCTCGATTCTTCCCTCCGTCAAGAATGATTAAGCTGAGGTCAGAGATCAATGCCTTTGCACAGAGGGATGGTGAGTCACTATATGAAGCCAGGGAGAGGTTCAAGTCCTTACTCACAGCTTGTCCCAATCATGAACTAGAGACATGGCAGCAGGTTGCAACATTTGTTAATGGGCTCAACAGGAATTCAAGAAGTATGATTGAAGCGGCTGCAGGAGGGACATTGAGTCAAAAGACACCGGAAGAAGCAAAGGACTTGATTGAGAACATGGCTAACAATGACTATCAAATGCCTAGTTCTCGGTCAATGGTCAATAGAGGTGTTCTAGAGCTGGATGAAATTGGCGCTCTCAAGGCACAAATGGCTATTCTTACCAAGCAATTGGGGTCGGTTCAACTGCAGAATTCTCAACTGCAAGCTGTTCAAGTTCAAGGTGCCTCAGTGTGTGATTTCCGTGGAGGCAACCATGCAAATGGAAACTGTGAGATCAATGTGGTTGGAAGCTCGGGACAAGAAGAGGTAAATTATATGGGCAACCAAGGGCCTAGAAATGATCCCTACTCCAACACCTACAATCCGGGGTGGCGCAATCATCCCAACTTTAGTTGGAGACAAGGGCAAAGTTCAAATACTCAAGCAAAGCCTCCTCAAGAGAGTTCAAGCAAATTGGAGAACCTTCTAGGCCAGTTCATGCAAGCTACTCAAGAGACTATAAAGAATCAGAATGCCTCAATCAAGAACTTGGAGCATCAAATGGGACAACTATCAATGCATATGTCATAGATAACTCAAGTACAATTGCATTGGGATACTGATAATAACCCAAGGGAAGACTGTAAGTCCATTGTTACAAGAAGTGGGATATTGTTGAATCCACAAGAAAAAGAAAAGGAAGAGAAGACAAGTGATCTTTGGAATTGATAAGGTGCGGTTTGAAGAGGTAAACAATGAAGAACCGAGAACTTCCCAAGGTACTACCTCTATCCCTATTGATGTAGAAGCTGAAGAACCGCAGAGGGAGAAATTGGTTGATGAAGAATTTGCGAAGAAGAAGACTAGAAGACAGATTCTAGAAGAGGTTGATAATCCCAAAGAGCTACCCCCATATTTGAAATTCCGTACCCCCAACGGTTGAAGAAAGAAGCAAAAGACCAGCAATTTTCTAAGTTCCTGGATGTATTCAAAAAGCTACAAATCAACATCCCGTTTGCTGAAGCTCTACAACAGATGCCTTCCTACGCAAAATTCATGAAAGAGATCCTTACAAACAAGAGAAGGTGGAAGGAGGAGACAGTGATGCTTACTGAAGAGTGCAATGCTATACTTCAAAGGAAGCTGCCAGTAAAAATGAAGGACCCGGGCAGTTTCACTATCCCATGCACGATTGGTCATTTGAACATAGGGAGAGCATTGTGCGATTTAGGGGCAAGTATTAATCGATGCCGCTCTCCATTTTCAAGAAGTCGGGGATTGGTGAGGTAAAACCAACAGGGATTTCTCTTCAAGCGGCGGACCGCTCAATTACATATCCCTATGGTGTTGTGGAGGATTTGTTGGTGAAGGTAGATAAGTTCATTTTTCCAGCAGATTTTGTGGTGTTAGATATGGTGAAGATGGTGATACTCCTCTCGATTCTTGGGAGACCATTCCTCGCAACAGGTAGAGCCTTGATCGATGTCAATCAAGGGGAATTGGTGCTTCGGGTACAAGACGAAAAGGTCACTTTTAATGTGTTTGAAGCGATGAAACACCCAAGCGACAAGGACACATGCATGATAGTAGACCTCATTGATTCATTATCCGACAAGAGTTTGCACCATAAGTTTGGGGATTCGTTAGAAGCGACTCTAATGGTAGAGGATGTAGAAGAAGAAGTATGTGCAGAAGAAGTTGATCTCATGATTAAATCTCTGGAGGCTTGTCTGGTTGTGAATACTGATGAAGACAAAGTGGTGGAAGATGTGAGAATTGAAGACAAGGGTGACCCACCGGTGCTAGAGTTGAAAGAATTGCCATCCCATCTCCGTTATTATGCTTTCCTTGGGATGAACTCTTCATTCCCAGTTATCATCGATGAGTGGGTTGAATTCCTTGGAAGAAGAGAAGCTGTTGAGAGTGCTTAGGGAGCACAAATCTGCAATCGGATGGTCTATGTCCGATTTAAAAGGGATAAGCCCCTCCTTTTGCATGCACAAAATCCGGGTGGAGGAAAAATTTAAGCCGGTTAGGCAACCGCAAAGAAGACTCAACCCGAATATGAAAGAAGTTGTGAGGAAGGAGATTGTGAAGTTGTTGGATGCGGGCATTATCTATCCCATCTCCGATAGTCCATGGGTGAGTCCGGTCCAAGTTGTGCCGAAGAAAGGGGGGATGACAGTGGTAGCGAATGAAAAGAATGAACTTATTCCCTCTAGGATCGTGTCTGGATGGAGGGTATGCATTGATTACAGAAGACTGAATGAGGCCACCAGAAAAGACCACTTTCCATTGCCCTTCATTGATCAGATGCTAGAGAGGTTGGCGGGCCATGCTTTCTATTGTTTCCTTGATGGATACTCCGGGTATAACCAGATTGTGGTTGACCCAGAGGACCAAGAGAAGACCGCTTTCACCTGCCCTTATGGAGTCTATGCATACAGGAGAATGCCTTTCGGGTTGTGCAATGCACCCGCCACTTTTCAAAGGTGCATGCTATCCATATTTTCTGATATGAATGAGAAATTTATTGAGGTATTTATGGACGATTTTTCTGTATTTGGTGATTCTTTTGATAACTGTTTGAATAATCTTGCCTGTGTCCTAAAAAGATGCCAAGAAACTAACCTCGTTTTAAATTGGGAAAAATGCCATTTCATGGTTAGGGAGGGTATAGTTCTTGGGCATAAAATTTCATCACGGGGGATGGAGGTTGATAGAGCCAAAATTGAAGTGATTGAAAAACTTCCTCCTCCCTTAAATGTGAAAGGTGTTAGAAGCTTCCTAGGGCATGCGGGTTTTTATAGAAGGTTCATAAAAGATTTTTCAAAAATTGTGAAACCCTTATGCAAGCTTTTGGTAGCTGATACTCCTTTTATATTTGATGATGATTGCATGCATGCCTTCAAAATTTTGAAAGAAAAACTCACCACCGCACCGGTCATTGCACCTCCAGATTGGAGTTTACCTTTTGAGCTAATGTGTGATGCAAGTGACTATGCGGTGGGAGCCATTTTGGGCCAAAGAAAAAACAAAGTGTTGCATGTCATTTACTATGCCAGTCGTGTGCTTAATGATGCCCAATTGAATTACACTACGACTGAAAAAGAATTGCTTGTTGTGGTATTTGGTTTTGATAAATTTAGATCCTACTTGATTGGTTGTAAAACTACAGTCTACACTGATCATTCTGCTTTGAGATATCTTATGACTAAACAGGATGCTAAGCCAAGGCTTATTAGGTGGATACTACTACTCCAAGAGTTTGATTTGGAAATAAAGGACAAGAAAGGAGTGGAGAATGTGGTAGTCGACCATTTGTCCAGGCTTCCACAAGCAGATGTCCAAGCAGAAGCAAAGTTGCCAATTCAAGAGGAATTCTCAGATGAACAGTTGTTTGTGGTGCAAGTGGCACCCTGGTTCGCGGATATTGCAAATTACAAGGTAGCCAATAAGATTCCTAAGGACTTCAATGCGCAACAGAGGAAGAAGCTCATTCATGATGCCAAGTTCTATATTTGGGATGAGCCGTATCTTTTCAAAAGAGGTTCAGATGGAATTCTGAGGAGGTGCATACCGGAAGAAGAAATTAATGGGGTGTTGACCCACTGCCACAACTCACCCTATGGAGGACACTTTGGTGGTGAGAGGACCGCCATGAAGATTCTGCAAAGCGGGCTATTTTGGCCCACTATTTTCAAGGACTCCCGAGCTTGGGTGATGAATTGTGATAAATGTCAGAGGACCGGTAGTATTTCTAAGAGAAATGAGATGCCCTTGAAGGGTATACTTGAGGTGGAGCTCTTTGACGTATGGGGGATTGACTTCATGGGCCCTTTCCCATCATCTTACAACAACAAGTACATTCTGGTGGCAGTTGATTATGTGAGCAAGTGGGTGGAAGCCGTGCCAACTCTGAAAGATGATGCAAGAACTGTGATCAGTTTTGTGAGGAAGAATATTTTTACCCGGTTTGGGACCCCTAGGGCTATCATTAGTGATGGGGGTACCCACTTTTGCAATAAGGAGTTCAATGCAGTGCTTGCCAAGTTTGGGGTGAACCACAAAGTTACCACACCATACCATCCCCAAACCAGTGGGCAAGTGGAATTGTCCAACCGGGAGTTGAAGAGGATTTTGGAAAAAACTGTGAACAATGCAAGGAAGGATTGGGCGAAGAAATTGGATGATGCACTTTGGGCCTATCGGACTGCTTATAAGACACCTATTGGTATGTCACCTTACCAATTAGTGTTCGGGAAATCATGTCACCTTCAGGTAGAGCTACAACACCGTGCTTTTTGGGCAGTGAAGGCCCTAAACTTTGATACAAGGCTGGCCATGGATAAGAGGATGCTTCAATTGAATGAGTTGGATGAGTTCCGACTCTTGGCTTATGAGAGTGCCAGGATATACAAGGAAAGAACCAAGTTCTGGCATGATAAGTACATTCTTCCCAAGCAATTTGAAGAAGGCCAGTCAGTTTTCTTTGTTCAACTCAAGACTCAAGTTTTTCCGGGCAAATTAAGATCAAGATGGTCAGGCCCATTCTATGTCAAGTCGGTTTCTCCGTTTGGTTCAGTTGAATTGGAAAATCCATCATCGGAAATACTTTCACTTGTCAATGGGCACGAGGCTCAAGCACTACCTTGGAGGAGATTTTAATCGTCGAGGCGCAGTCTCCATCCCTCTTGAGGCACCATCTTAGAAATCATCCGTCAAGCTAGTGACGTTAAAGAAGCGCTTATTGGGAGGCAACCCAATTTTTATTTTATTTTATTTTATTTTCATCTTCTCTTTTGTTTTTGATTTCCCCTCTTGAATAATTTGAGAAGCTCAAGAGGTTTGTTAATAGTTTGTTGAGTGATTCCAGATTTTGAAGGAAGGAGGAGAAGAAGGGCAGGAGGAAACAAAACCAGAAAGCATGTGATTCAGCACCACTACCACCTTGGTGAGTTGTTCTAGTTTTCTCCCCTCTCTAAACTTAATTATTTACATTGAGGACAATGTAAGTCTTTAAGCTTGGGGTAGGGGTAATCTTTTTGCTTGCATTGTAAATATTGCATTCATATAGGCTTTAGTCTTGCATGATCACATGAATTAATTGCCCCCTGCTTAGATTGAGCATCTGATTGTGAGAGCTAAGTGCCAATTTTTCTGTGATAGTGAATTTTTGGACCCTGATTTTATATTCTTGTGATATGGCTTCATTAAATATGCTTGAGATGGTCTTGGATAGTTGATGATTAGCATGTGTTTCTATGGTTTATGTTTCTCACTGGTTCTTGAACTGATAAATGTGAGCTTTTGAGCCATTAGGGGGTACTCACTAAATCTGCCCCCATTCTTTGTGTAGAGTGTGTTCCTCTTGAATTGTTTTTCTCTAGAACTTGACTTGAAACCATTTCGAAACTTGAAAATTTTTGAGAATATTTTTGAAAAGGATTGAGGCAATAGGTGTTTTTTCGGCCTTCGAGCTTTGAATGAATAATGCTACCCTTAGTTGCCCCATTTTGAGCCTGAATGAATAGCATGCTTTTCTTGGTACCCTGAAATGTTGTGTTAAATATGCTTATGAGGGACCTTCTAAAGTACTGTGCAAAAATGGGTTGGAAAATGTAGTTGAAAGTTTGGGATGATGAAAAGAAAAAAAAATGAATCTGAAAAAATTTTACTTCTCTTGAATTGCAAAATCTCCCCTTCTCCAAACAAAAAAAAAAAAGAAGAAGAGAAAAAGAAATAAAAATGGGGAAGGGGATGACAAAAAGGAATGAGAAGTAAAAAGAAAAAACAAAATGAAAGAATGGTGGAAGAGTAAACTGAAACCCAAAGAAAGGTATTTTAGAAGGTCGTGCCTTGCAATGCTTGATTGTTTGTATAGCCTTTTGAAATTTCCTGTTCTTGAAATTCCCACCTGAAAATTGATCCCATGGCCCCATTACAACCAAAGAATAAGACCTCTTGATTCTTAGATGTTTTCATTAATAAAGTGAAGATTTGGTTGATAGTCAAGCTTATGGTAGGAATCATTCTTTGAGGAAAATGGAGTGAAATGTCATATTCCCTTAACACTTGAGTGAGTGAGGCAAGAAAGAGAGCCAATCAAATGAACAAGCTTGGGGTGAGCTTCAAGTGAGATAGAGTGCCCGAATTAGTGAGAATGCGAGTCTAGGGAAACTAAGCCCCTAATTGGACTTGAATTGATTGTCTCTTGCTGAAATAATTGACTTTTGTTGCTTGGATCATTTTACTCGGGTTCTTAGTTCACTATCATTGTCCTGGTTGTTTTCATCTTATGGCCTTGGTTTTTGCTTGAGGACAAGCAACATCTTAAGCTTGGGGTGATTTGATGAGTGTGATTTCACCTCATTTTCCATGTACATTTCTGCATGCATTTGCATTTAGTTAGGCCATTTTAGTTGGATTTTGTTTAGTTTTTCATTTGGAACGGATAAGGTGGTATTGTGTGTTGTTTTGCAGGGATTTTTGATTAAATGCCCAAGTTTTAGCCATGAGGAAGCTGAGATGAAGAGAAGACCTGAAAACTGAAGAAGAAGGGCGCCAAAAGTCAGAATCTGTCACGGCCTGGCCGTGATGGCTATCACGGCCGTGACCCAAAACCACCAAAAGTCAGAGACGATCACGGCTTGGGCGTGATAGAGATCAAGGGCGTGAAAAGTTGGTTCGCGACGCGAATGATAGCTTGCCTCGCGAGATAGTGATTGTGCCAAAACCACCAAAAGTCAGAGACGATCACGGCCTGGCCGTGACAGAGATCACGGGCATCAAAAGTGGGCTCGCGTCGCGAAGAAATGGCTCGCCTCGCGAGATAGTAAGTTGGCCAGAACTGGAAGAGACAGAACTCGTCACGGCCTGGCCGTGATGGCTATCACGGCCGTGACCGGCCACGAGTAATAAAAGAACTGAGCAGAACAGAAGAAAGATTCATTCAGAAAACCCTAAAGAAAATCCTCTACTGTTGTGGCTGCTGTGCATCATTCCATGGAGCTCTCTCCTTTGTTCATCTCTGTAATTCTTTCTTTTGTTTTATCTTCAATTATGTGTAGCTAAACTCCCCTTTGTTGGGGTTAGACTATTGCTATCTGAACTTGGTTGTAAAAATGACTTGATTATAATGCAGTTTCCTTGTTCTTTATGAGTGTTTGATTCGATGCTTAATGCTTTCTTAGGCTTGATCACCCTAGGAATGATTAGTTGCTTTAATAGATAACTGGAAGGTTGGTGTTAGAGCTTGCTCATGAATCAAATACCAAGTAGTTCATGAGCCTAGGGATAGGTCTTGAGGTGCTTGCAATCGTATAAGTCTTTACTTAATGCAAAATCTCAGGTTAATCCACCTAAGGAATTAGGGTTTAACTTGGGGTTTTAGGCTCAATGCACCTAAGGAATTAGGCTTGAGTATCTCAGAAAAGACTTGGTTGTCATAATAGAATTAGGAGCTGTGTTAGTTATCATTTCATAACAATCAAGGGAGGATCAGCTTAGTTTAACCCTAGCAATTCTATCTAATTGTTATTCATCTTTCTGTTTTCACATTAACTGTTTGAAAAAAAATCCAAAAAGAACAAAAACATTTTCTTCTTGTTTGCTTGTTAGATGTTAGAACAACCTTCACTCCAAAATTCGATCGCCTAGATAGTAGTCAAATTTGCGAAGTGGTAATTGTCCACGATCCCTGAGAACGATATCCGGTCTTACCGTTTTATTACTTGCAACGAACCGGTACACTTGCCGGGTCCGTGTCACCCGAGCCTTATAAACACTGTTTAGGCCATATTTCTAGTCGATGTGAGACTCTCAACAATCATGTGTGCAGTTTGAACATATGGTGACTTTCTAGATAGAGCAACCTACCAGAAGGAAGGAAAGGATAAATATCAGATTATGTCATACAACTAAGTGTGGCTATGGTGCACTACCCACATTTTATACTACCTATGTGGTAAATTTTGGGCCAATCAAATTGCCACATAGGTTGGTCAAAATTTCAAACTTTCTAATTGCATTATACTGTAGTCAAACTATATATGAATACAGTATATTGTAGTATAGTATATGTACTCTTTGTATTCGCAAATTTAACCCATATTAAAATAATGTTTTTTGATTAAAAAAACTGATTACATTGCAAAATACTATTGACAATGAACATTATTTTAATTCATATTAAAATATTATTTTTTTAATATAATCGGTTTTTTTAATCAAAAAACATTATTTTAATATGGGTTAAATTTACGAATACAAAGAGTACATATACTATACTACAATATATTGTATTCATATATTTGACTATAGTAGAAATACAACTAGAAAGTTGAAATTTTGACCAAACCCATGTGACAATTTGATTGGTCCAAGATTTGCCACATACAGGTGGTGTAGTGGATGGTGCAAAATATGGATGATACATCTAAGCCCAATCCTACAACTAAAAATAGAAAGAGACAAAATTATGCAGCTGCTACAACTTTAAATTGCTTTGCCACAGAATAGAGACCTGAATACTTGCAGGACCCCACTCGATAAAGTAACTAGTTTTCTTTGCAAACTGTCATGAACCTACATCCACAGAGAAAATAAAATCATTTAAAATACTTGCGTACTAGAAACATGACAATTAACTATCACAAGTCAATCTGAGCAAGCTGCAAAACAATGAAAACCTGATGAAAATACAAATATCAGTGAAAAACTAGAAAAGCTCCAGCAACATGAGAGAAAGATTAATGTAAGTATACAAAAAAAGCACTTTTTTATTTTCAAGGTTTTTAGCTGGAGTATAATATTGCTTTTATGTGACAGAGGAAGCAATATCTGATGTTAAAGGCATGCAGCAAATTGGTGCTTCACTTAGGAAGCAATACTGGAAGCAGAAACAAATATTTACACAAAACTGACTAGTCATAATCAACAACAACCAAGTCGGTTATTTCGGCAGTTTGAACTGTCTTAATTTGCACATAAGAAATGGATTGAGAACGGTTATTACGACAGCTTGAACTGTCGTAATTTGTACCTTTAAAACGGATTCAGAATGGTTATTACGGCAGTTTGAACTACCTTAATTTGCACAAGATGAAGCTGTCAAAAATTCCTTAATTTGTGCAGCAGCCACATACACCAACAAACACAATGCCAAATTAAAGAATTAAAGTTACAAGAATATTTTCCTCTATAAAGTTGCGCATGTTGAGCCAAATGTTGTGAAGCTGAATTTGGCATAATACGGCAGTTTGAACTGCGTGCCATAATTTGCACCTAAGAATGGATTCAGAACGGTTATTACTACAATTTGAACTGCCTTAATTTACACCTAAGAAATGGATTCAGAACGTTTATTACGACAGTTTGAACTGCGGTAATTTGCACATTTAAAACGGATTCAGCACGGTTATTATGACAGTTTGAACCGCCGTAATTTGCACCTAAAAACGGATTCAGAACGGTTATTGCGGCAGTTTGAACTACCTTAATTTGCACCTAAGAAATTGATTCATAACGTTTATTACGGTAGTTTGAACTTCTGTAATTTGCACCTTTAAAACATATTCAACACGGTTATTACGGTAGTTTGAACCGCCGTAATTTGCACCTAAAAACGGATTCAAAACGGTTATTACGGCAGTTTGAACTGCCTTAATTTGCATCTATTACAACATTTTTAACAGCTGTGATTTGCACCTTTAAAAGTTAAAACTGATTTAGAACGATTATTAGTACGGTTTGAACTACTGTAATTTGTACCTAAGAAATGGATTCAGAACATTTACTATGGCAGTTTAATTTGTGATATAATGATAATTCACATTGGTATTTTACATTATAATCTTTACCCTTTTCTAAGGAGTGTTGTTATTTAAACTTAGAATAGGTGTCTGACACCATATATGTATATATATGGATTTTTACCGGGACCGCTATCAGCTGAGAGAGAAAGTCATACAGTGTCGGCAATAAGGTATTGGGGATATATATTCAAAAATCATTTCTGTTTCAAAGAGAGTCATACAGCTGCGTGGTTTCTCATGTTGAATTGCACGAGTCACTAATCAAGCAATTACTCGTTTATTTTCAGACAAAAGGAACCCTTGCCATACACTATTAGTACTCCTACTGAAACATAAGTAACTAATCTAACTATTCCGGGGAGGAGGCAATGAAGGATGCCGCTGAAGGCAATTTGGCGTTTATAAATGATTAAAGGTGGACAATTCCGGTTGAGTTATTGGCATTAGGTATAGTGACTGGTGAGTAATTATCTAAGATCAACATAGATGCAGGTCATAACACAACACTCTTGTGGAGACAAAACTAGAAAAATTTGGATTTCAATATAAGACAAAAGTAAATAACAATCTCCTATAATATTATAACTGTTTGCAATTGGATTTCATTATTCTACCCATTTACCAGCTGAAATTACTTAGGTGATATGCTTTGGCAGTAGTTAGTTCCTTTTACTGTGTGTTTGGATTAACGTTGAGTTCAATGCCAACATAAATCCAACGAGCCAATGCCAAATCCAGAGAGTTATTGATATTAAATTTGCGTGATGTTGGATCCAACACCAATCTAAACATATCCCGAATCTCTGTTAAACATCATAAGTTGTTTAACTCCTCAAGCAGAAAATTATTTATAGCATATGAAGAATTGAGATATTATTTTAAAGAAGAGAAGAACAAAAGCAAAAAATCAGTTCATCTTCTTCATCATTGGGGGCATAGTTCCATCTTGCCCACCAAAAGCAAAATAGAAAAGGAATAGAGAAAGGTTGCATATAAGTTGGATTCGATCCTAATTCCTATGTTGATTGAAACATGTTATTGTTATTATGATATTTTTTATAATACTCCATCCGGATTCAATTATAAATAAAATTAACTAATTTTATACTTATTAAGGAAGTTAGTTAATTTAGTTTAACTGTCTTGATTTATGTAAAAAAAAATGAGTTACAATTACTAAACTACCTTTTAATTGTCTTGGGGGTGTGCATTGCTCTTGAAAAAGTAAAAGGATAATTGGTTGGATTGATTAATTATCTTGACTTTTGGAACACTGATATTAAATAGAATTGAATTGATTGACTTTTACTTATATTTGAGTGCACAAAATATATATTGTGAGAGATTTTCAAAATTCATAAAATATTAAATGTTATCAACGGTCAAATAAATACATATGATGTTGTTAATTTAGTACAAGTTTGTTGCATAGCACAACGGTTGCCAATTTTGAGTTTTGAATGTAACCGTTTTATTTTAAACCTTAACGGTGCAAAAACGGTAGGAGGACGGATTCGAACTCGGCTCTATGAGGAAAGGGACGCATCCGCTGGCCGCTAGGCCAACTGATGTCTTGGGTCAATTATTGAACGTTAATACTACTTATGTATCGAATTTGACCGATTGTGGAACTTTTGAAGAGTTGTTTTCTTTCACCAAGTTGGTCTATAAATAGAACCATCTGCATGCAGTATCTGAAACGAAAAATCTCAGAATCTCTCAACCATTCTTCACTCCAAATCACCTTCTTTTCTCCCTTATGCGCAGAGAGAGTTAAGGAGACTATTGTTCTATAAACTGCCATTGTCAATACGCTTGGTTTAGGGTGTGCAAACCAAACCAAGGTTCTCCATTGTATCCTGAAGGGGATTCGCCAGTTACACCTGTTGCATCCAATCTACGAGGAGAGATTGGTGGGGGCGAACCGAACCTAAAGCCTAGTGTCCTTACACGCCTTGGAGATTGCGCATTACCATTATTTTATTCTTCTTTGTTGCAGATCCATACCCCATTTTCTAACAATCTTTAGGTTCGATTTCTGTAATAATGGCTGCAACGTTGAAGAAGATGACTTCTGAGTTTATGAAACTTGAGAGGTTCGAAGGCGGAAACTTTCATCGTTGGCAAAAGAAGATGCACTTCCTTCTTACAACATTGAAGGTGGCTTATGTGTTGAACACACCAAGACCAAAGGAAAGAGAAGATGAGACCATCAATGAGACTCATGAGAGGAACAAGTGGGTTAATGATGACTACATTTGCATGGGGCATATTTTGAATGGCATGACCGACTCATTGTTCGATGTGTATCAAAACGCGGGATCCTCCAATGAACTATGGGAAAAACTTGAGGCAAGATACATGATGGAGGACGCAACAAGTATGAAATTTCTTGTTAGTCGTTTTAATAATTATAAAATGGTTGATGGTATGCCTATCATGGAACAAATGCATGAAATTGAACGTATTCTCAATAACTACAAACAACATAATATGCACATGGATGAAACCATCATTGTCTCCTCAATCATTAACAAACTTCCTCCTTCATGGAAAGACTTTAAAAGAAGTTTTAAACATCGGAAAGATGACATTTCTATTGAACAATTAGGTAATCACCTTCGTTTAGAAGAAGAGTATCGTAAACAAGATGATGCTAAAGAACATTCTGTTCATGAGAGGTGCATGTAGTAGAGGAAGGGAAATCTGGTAAGTCCTCTAAAAAGAGGAATCGAGATTTTGGAAAATCTTATGAAAACAACAATGAGAATGACTACAAGAAAAAGAAAAAGAAAAAGAAAAATGGTTGTTTCTATTGTGGAAAATCGGGACATTTCAAGAGGAATTGTCGTCTCCTGAAAAAGGAAAAAGAGAAGGAATCTAGTGCAACAAAGGACAATCTTATTGCGGTCATTTCCGAAATCAACATGATAGAAGATGTTGGATCATGGTGGATTGACTCCGGTGCAACTCGCCGTGTGTGTAAGAACAAGGATCTCTTCAAGACAATTAATGAAGAAGATGGAACCATTCTATATATGGGAAATGCATCAACTGTCCAAGTTAAAGGCAAAGGGACGGTGGAACTAGAATTCACTTCGGGAAAAGTAGTCACTCTTACAGATGTTTATTATGTACCAGATGTTAGGAAGAATTTAATTTCTGTACCGTTACTTAATAAGTACGGGTTCAAATGTGTATTTGAGGGAGACAAGTTTATCCTCTCTAAGGGAGGAATGTTTGTAGGAAAGGGATACCTTTTTGAGAATATGTTCAAACTCAATATTATTAATGATAATGGATTTATTTATGCTTATATTGTTAAGTCTTGTAATTTATGGCATTCTCGTTTAGGACATGTTAATTTTAGGAAAATGGATGAAATGATGAATTCATGTTTAATTCCTAAAACAAGTAGAATTTCGGATGCATGTACAACTTGTATGCTAACTAAGATAACTAGATTTCCTTTTCCTAGAGTTGAAAGAAGTTCTAAAGTGTTAGATTTAATTCATTCTGATGTATGTGATTTACATGGTTGGCCCACTATAGGTGGTAAAAAATATTTTGTGACATTCATAGATGATTGTACTAGATATTGCTATGTATATTTAATGCATTCAAAGGATGAAGTGTTAGATAAATTTAAGATATTTAAAACAGAAGTAGAACTTCAACATGAAACATTTATTAAATGTTTTAGGAGTGATAGAGGAGGAGAGTTCTATAACCCTAGTTACTTTGAGTCTACTGGAATAATTCACCAAACAACCGCACCTTATTCCCCACAACAAAACGACATAGCTGAAAGGAAAAATAGGGTATTAGAAGAAATGGTAAATGCAATGTTATCATATTCTGGTCTAGCAAAGGGTTATTGGGGAGAAGCCTTGTTGACGGCTTGTTATATCTTGAATATAGTTCCAAACAAAAGGAACAAAATAACCCCATATGAACTTTGGAAAAATAGAAAGCCCAACCTTGACTAATTAAAAGTTTGGGGTTGTAGGGCAATAGTAAAAGTTCCTGAACCAAAAAGAAAGAAATTAGGTAAAAGGGGAATTGAATGTGTGTTCCTGGGTTATGCTAAAAATAGCAAAGCATATAGATTCATGGTTATAGAATCTAATGACTCATATCCTGTAAATACAGTAATTGAGTCTAGGGATGCTATCTTTCAAGAAGATAGGTTTAACTCAATTACAAGTCACAAAAATGATGTTCATAGTAATGCACATAATCTAGAAACCAATGTATTTAATAATGATACTTTAGAGAGCTCATAACTTAGAAGAAGTCAGAGAGCTAGGAAAGAGAAAACGTATGGACCAGACTTTTTCATGTTCCTTGTTGAAGGAACAAGAGAGCCCATAGACAGTTATGGACCAATATGTTATAATACAGAAAGGGATCCAGAAACATTCGAAGAGCCAATAAAGTCTCAAGATGCCGCTTTTTGGAAGGAAGCTATACAAGAGGAAATAGACTCAATAATGGGGAATAAAACGTGGAAACTACTAGACCTCCCACCTGGTTCCAAACCTATAGGTTGTAAATGGATTTTCAAAAGGAAAATGAAGGTAGATGGAACCATAGATAAGTTTAAGGCAAGACTAGTTGCTAAGGGATTTACACAAAAAGAGGGCATTGACTATTTTGACACATATGCACCTGTGGCAAGAATTGCCTCAATTAGAGTGCTATTGGCACTTGCATCCATCTATAAGTTTGTCATTCATCAAATGGATGTGAAACCAGCATTTCTTAATGGGGAGTTAGATGAAGAGGTGTATATGTCACAACCTGAAGGGTTTGTGGTTAATGGTCAAGAAAAGAAGGTGTGTAAATTGAATAAGGCATTGTATGGACTAAAATAAGCTCCTAAACAATGGCATCAAAAGTTTGATCAAGTTATGCTAGCTAATGGATATAAAATAAATGAATCTGACAAGTGTATTTATAGTAAATTCCATAATGGAAAAGGTGTTATGATTTGTTTATATGTTGATGATATGTTAATATTTGGTACTGATCTAGATGAGGTGAAAAAACTAAGAGTTTCCTCTCTAGTAATTTTGATATGAAAGACTTAGGGGAAGCCAATGTGATACTAGGGATTAGAATAATAAGAGATGGTGAGAACATAGGTTTGTCCCAATCTCACTATATAGAAAAGGTGTTAAAGAAATTTAATGAATTTGATTGTCAATCTGTTGTTACTCCCTTTGATTACAACACTAATTTAGTACCAAATAAAGGTTGTCCAGTAGCACAACTTGAATACTCAAAAGTAATTGGATGCTTAATGTATGTCATGACATGTACTAGACCAGACATTGCATATGCTGTAGGGAGACTAAGTAGGTATATAAGTAATCCAAGCAAAGACCATTGGTATGCTGTCCGAAGAGTATTGAAATACTTGAAGGGGACAATGAATTATAGTTTGAACTATAATGGATATCCTTCAGTATTAGAAGGTTATACGGATGCCAGTTGGGTGACTTATACAGAAGATCATGCTTCAACAAGCGGTTGGGTCTTCACACTTGGTGAGGGTGCTATTTCTTGGGGATCCAAGAAACAAACTTGCATTACTGACTCCACCATGGCTGCAGAATTCATAACATTGGCAGCAGGAAGCAAATAAGCTGAATGGCTTAGAAATTTGATGTATGAGATACCAATTTGGCCAAAGCCAATAGCACCAATATCCATACATTGTGATAGTCAATCAACACTATCAAAGGCATATAGCCAGGTTTATAATGGAAAGTCCAAGTACATTGGGCTAAGACATAGCTATGTAAAAGATTTGATTACAAATGGAGTAATATCCATAGTCTTTGTGAAAACAGAGAGGAATCTTGCAGATCCTTTGACGAAAGGACTGACAAGGGATATGGTGTTGAAAACATCATTAGGGATGGGACTCAAGCCCATATCTAAATGATCACCAATGGTGGAAACCCGACTCACACTTGAGTAGCATCAAGTCTTGAGTTTAATGGGCCAAAGTACATTATGAGAGTGATTGCAAGTACTTGACGAATAGATACATCCCAAGGTTTAAAAGTACTTGGATATCATAAGGACAAAAGGAAAAGGGTGAGCTTTTGCTCTTAATGTACCTATAGCATATGTGTGCTGAGGTGCCTAACTTATGGGGGTGCTTTTGGTAAAGTCCACCTATATGAGAGTGAAGTGGGGCCGCTTCTTAGAGTTGGGCTTGACTCTGTAAGCTCTCATGAAAAGGATACACGACACAAGGCCTTACCAAATGTGTCACACTACCACGTCGTTCAATGGTACCGAGATTTCATGTGTAAGTCATGCACGCTTGTTCTAATGAATATTTGGTTCAAAGCTTGTCTACCATTTTATTCGGGAATGAGTGAAACCCATGGCTTACTAAGCAAAGGTTCAAATCTCCAATATACCTTTGTCTAAAAGCATGCGATTTCCGAAATAATGGGATTTGGATTTATTTTGAAAATGGTGGGGGATCGTGAGAGATTTTCAAAATTCATAAAATATTAAATGTTATCAACGGTCAAATAAATACATATGATGTTGTTAATTTAGTACAAGTTTGTTGAATAGCACAACGGTTGCCACACTTGTATTATTCCTGGTGTAAGTTTGAACCTTTTATGCGACAATTTTGAGTTTTAAATGTAACCGTTTTATTTTAAACCTTAACAGTGCAAAAACAGTAGGAGCACGGATTCGAACTCAACTCTGTGAGGGAAGGGACGCAACCGCTAGGCCAACTGATGTCTAGTGTTAGTTATTGAACATTAATACTACTTATGTATCGAATTTGACCGATTGTGGAACTTTTGAAGAGTTGTTTTCTTTCACCAAGTGACATGAGTTGGTCTATAAATAGAACCATCTGCATGCAGTAATTGACACGAAAAATCTCAGAATCTCTCAACCATTCTTCACTCCAAATCACCTTCTTTTCTCCCTTATGCACAGAGAGAGTTAAGGAGATTATTGTTCTTTAAACTGCCATTGTCGATACGCTTGGTTTAGGGTGTGCAAACCAACGAGCATAATTCCTTTTCCTAACAAATTGTATAGTTAGCTTCTTTTATATATATATATATATATATGAAGCCAAGTAATTAAAATATCTTCCAAATCGGATATATAATTACTTGAAATATGAAAATCTGACAAAAAAAACTATATATAGGATATATTAATCATCATTACATACAATCCCTGAAAACTTGGTTTTTTGAATCATGGCAAGGACCAAATTTCTTGGACATGTCTTATCTAAATGAGATTGTCTTTAAAATAAATAAATAATAATGTATTCACCTTTAAGATATTTAATAAGTTAATATCTGGATTTACTTTATCAAATTAACGGTTGATTACTCACTCATTCTAGAGATGTTAAATGTATGCAAAAGAAGGAAAATAATAATTGTTTATTGAAAAGTTATATCTTTTGAATACAGCAGGAAGATGTTTATATAACATCAGCTTAACAAACTAAATCAAAAATAATGGATCTAACTAAACAAATATAATTATCTATTAATCTAATAAGAGATAAGCTTACTTTAGAGAATTATTTTCCAAATTCCTAAAGGCGCGTAACAAGATCATGAGGAGTTTAGTGAGGCCATAAGAAGGCTCCCATGGCAAACTTTCTCTTTTGTTGAACATCTCCAATGATTTGTAACCCATACTCTTTGAGCAAGCAATCAATCCTCCACTCTGGCATTGTCTCATAATCAGCTTGGGTGTACCTTGGATAGTGTAGTGGCATCTGAAAGTGCCCACATCCATGCTTGGAGTTTGCCCTTCCAACCACGTTTGTGGAAGACCTAGCCACAGACTCCATTTCCTACCTCCTTCGCTCTCTTTCAATCAGTGACTTTTCCCTTTCTTGCTATGCTTATTCTTTTTCTTGTCTCGCTATGATATTTTGCGTGTTGTTTGTTTGGCTTTGGCAAATAATTTATAGAGGAGTTAAGGAGAGTAAAAGAGAGGAGAAAGGGACAACTTTGTGGCGAGCATGCATATTGTCACGTGTGTTACATAATTGATATTGATATTTACAACTTATTAATTATTATATTTGAATTTAAAGGGTACGAAAAAAAAATAGAGAAAAGTTTTTTAAACAACAAAATAGTGACATTATAAGGTGTCCGTATGTTTTTTATGTGGTATTTTTTGAATGTGTGTATACAAGAAGATAAAAGGTAAGTGAGAAATAGAGATAAATATATACGATATCATATGATGTTCAAATTTTGATGTTCAAATAACAAAATAGAATTATATCATCTTTTAGAAAAGAAAAAGAATAACGAGAGGCCGCATAATTGTTCTTATTTTAACTTGCATGAACTTCTTTTCTGTTTGTGTGTGGCTATTAGCATCTATAAGGTCGTTTATCATTTAATGCTTCAACAGGTGAATTGGACAACACTGTTTTCCAAATTATAACAACAAGTCCTTACTAAGGGTAGGAATAGGTCGGACCGCTCATCGGGAGTATATGGCCTAACCTATGTAAGGCCTAGCTTACCCTAGCCTATCTAGTAAAAAGATCAGGTCAAAACTTTTTAAAAAACCTTATAACTAAAGAGGTCAGGTCTAAGGCTTTAAAAAAGTCTATTAGACTGACTTATTTAACACATACGCATACATAAATATATATATATATATATATATATATATATATAATATAATATATTATAATATGTACTCTAGTATTTTATTTACATTATTACATTATTTATAATATTTGAAAGTAAAGATATATTGGCCATGTAGTAGCCTACTTGCCTATTTATTTTTGAATGCCTAGTATTTGTTGATGCATTCTTCCCCTTACATCCATATGATTATCAGTAGAATGCAACGATTACATTAATGTCTATTACACCTTCACAAACATTCCTCCACCTAGATCTATCCTCCCATCGAACACATAGAGACAGCCTCCCCACATAGCAGTAAGCTAAAAATTTCATGTACCACAACATTCATGCAAAAAGGCAATGTCATATAGAATAGAGTTTAAAATGAGCCGCGGGTTAAAGGAGCAGCAAGTATATACCTGGGACACATGCCTAAAATTAAGGATCATTAACCAAAGGTAGGTTGTGATAATTATTGCCACTTCGATCCAAGTCCTAGTGTAGTTTGCTCGTGCAACGCACGGGTAAATTTTCTTACAAAATAAATTATTACAATATTTAATTCAAACCCTGTTGTAATTGCTATTTTTAATTTGAAATATAATTACATTATATTTTATTGAGTGAAACAAAATACTTAAATTATTTATACTATAATTATATTATACTAATATTAGTAATTGGTTCGTTTCCAAAATTCTTGAACCTGATAACAGAACAAATGACCATCGGGATTGATTCGGTTCGGTTCGGACCCTAACACAAAAAAATAAGAACCGATTTAATTGGTTCGGTTCAGATTTTCGGGCTCGTCAAATTATTAGTTCGGGTCTCACGTCCCTAAACTTTCCCGAAGAACACGGTAGTTTTGCGACCTTTCATGATTAAAACATTTTAAAAAAAAAAGAAACTTAAAAAAGTCAATAATAAATTAATATAAAAATCCGAACCAATTAAAACTGGTTCGCTTTGGTTTGATTTAGTTAGTACACGAATATATATATATATATATATAATATTATTATAAATTATATACAAATTTTAAAATATAAAAAATACTAAAGGAGTAGCAAAAACAAAATTAATTAGAAAAAATTGATTTTTAAAAAAAGTTTTAGAAAAAAAAATTAGGAAAAAAATTTATATTTTAAGCAAAAAAAAGTAGTAGAAATTTTTTTTAATTAGAATAAATTATTTTAAAAAAGAAAATTTTAGTAAAAATAAATTTAGGGAAAAAAAACTATATTTTAAGTAAAAAAAAAGTAGTAGCAAAAAAAATAAGAAAAATATATATATTTTAAGCAAAAAAAAGTAGTAGAAAAAAAAAGGATTAGCACAAAAAAATTTAATTAGAAAAAAAACTATATTTTAAGCAAAAAAAAAGTAGTAGAAAAAAATATAGTTTAAGCAAAAAAAAAAAAAAATCAGCAAACAAAGCTAAATGTTTATTTTCTTTAAAAAAAAGGATAAATTTTAAATTAAAAAAAAAACATTACAGTAACACTACAGTGATACATGTCAGTCACTCAACCAAATAGTTATAAATAGTAAAAAGTTGATTCTTATTAATATATTATAGATTATAGATTTAAGGTGCTCATTATTGATAACCTTTTGCATTTGTGGCAACCATTATTTGCTGTACTCCTACGTCATAATGGCGTTGGGACCATAGTTTTCAGAGTACTGGAATGGCACTTAAACAATATCTTTTACAATCTATATGGTTGCATGTGATAAAGAGTTGCATCTTGCCCACCAAAAAAAAAAAAAAAAAAGCTTTAATACTTCACTTCAATTGATGTTAGTCACCTTAACTTGCAGGCACAATAGTTTATTCAGAATTCATGAATAGAAATTAAGTAACATATGAATATAACACTCCAAGCCATTATAACCTTGATGAAATTGATGCATCCATTGAGAGATCTTTGATTTGTGTGGTGGCATTACTTGCTCCAAGATTAAAAAAAAAAAAGTTTAAATTTGTCAAACTTACATTTTAGTTTTTAAAATTTTCAATTTCAAAAGTATTTTCATCTATACTAATTTTATGCAATAAGAAGCCATTTATGTTATAATTATTGTCAAAATATTTAACAGAATGTTGAGATAAGCACAAAGGAGGCATTCACCCACAGGCCATTGCCATGAATGAATCAGTCAGTCATCTTTGATCTCTACTTGATTCTATTCTTTGTCTTAGGGTACTGGCTTTTCATCCTTGCACAGACCCATGTGGCTCTTCGATTGTGCCTCGAACTAGAAGTGTTAAATTAATCATATCAACTTTATCAATCAAATCAACCAAACGAAATTGCTTGAAATGTAAGGTTAGCTGTCTGTAAAAGTGTATAGGTAACATCAGTCCTTATGAAAACCAACAAAATTGGCGGCTTGGTTTGGTTGTTAATAGCAATAGCAATAGCAACTAGCAAGAATGTAAGATATTTTCATTTTTAAAAAATACCGACACAATTTTTGGCCCATGACATGACTCGGTTTTGAATAATAACTTCATTGTCATTTTTTGACATCCAAACTTATCCAAATTGAAAAAAAAAAATCAATTAAATGGAAAAAACTCTTAACACATTTTTTATGGCTCAGATCCAAATTCTTATTTAACGAAAAATCAAACTCTTTATCATTAGATTCGTCGGTAATAACTTCATCGATTGATACAACCAGTAAAGTTTTCCAAGCACAATTTAATTAATGACAAAACTCAGGTACAATCTCAAAAATACATTTGGTATTATTAACAAGACATGAATAACAATTGTTATACATGTTATATTTTCATTGATGAATTATTACACGTTTTATTATCTTTAAAAACAACACCTAATATATCTACTCACTCAAATCCTTAATATAAGAAACAAAACCCTAAAATACACAGATCAAGAAAATACATTGAAATGAGCTAATAGTAATTAATACTCATAAATTTTCAAAAACACCGCTTCTAATCTTAATTAATATTCCAAGGCTCTATAATTAATGACAATAATTAATAAAGACTATTGAAAGTTAACATCTAATATGTATGAAAATTGATACATGTTTCTTATATTTTGAACAAAAAAAAGTTCTCATCTGTTTCTTATATTAAGGACCGGATGGAGTATTAAATTATACCTAAGTCTTATCCTTTAATTAATGCCACGACTTCTTTCACTGTCAAACACACAAGAAAAAAAAATGGTTTCCGAAAATCATTTATCTACCTAACTGAAAGCACACTAATTACTTTGTGCACTTCATAAATCTGTAACTAGTTTCATAGCCTTCATTTTAGGCAGCCCCCGGACCAAGAATCTCATTACATTTAATTGGGAAGGAAAAAAAAATCCAACCTTTCCACCAATTCAAATGAATGTCAATTTGATGTTGAATGTTGATGGTTAATCTTACTTCCACCACCTTGTCTATTTAATGCAGCTTTAAAGATGGCCACACAATTGGGTTCCTGATAGAATGCATTATTTCCCTCAATCAATCCCAGAGCATTCAATATAAGCATCAAACTGTACATGGTGGCTCTCATTCAACTGTAAACAACTCTTTTCAGATTAATTAATGGTGAAGAATTGTTTAGTGTTAAGCAACCAGCTAGAAATACAGACCACATATGGTGGCTTGACTTGATGTGCCATATCTGAAATGGTTTAATGGGTAGCAAGCACCCCTACAACTACCAGCAAGTGATGTTACCAAAAGCCAATGGCAAGATGCTATTTCCCTCTAAACCACATTCTGTGCACTTTCATTATGACCATCTTTTCCTTCATTATCCTCCTTTCATATGTAAACACAGGCAATACAAGGGATGTTCAAATTAAGCTATATATAGAGTTAAAGTCATCCCATTGAAGATGTCCATGCTCTTCTAAATCACTGAATCATTGCAGACTGGAAAAATATTCTGCATTTCTGATATAGAACAAATGACTTTATAGGCCTTCTAAGAAAAACTTGGGAACAAAGGATTTAAGAAAACCTGCAGAACCAATAGGAATGCACTGAAAATAAAAAATAAACAATCGCTTGCTGACAAGTGAATCAACAGGAACAAAAAATTGTAACAGCTGCAGTTTCATGTGTGTGTGTGTATTAGTGTATATATATTTTAATGAACTGATCAATTAATCAAACTAAAAACAATTTTAAAGCAGACAGGTACAATTTGAAAACATTACTGACCAATATATAATTCTAATAGCACTTCAGAGTGTATAAGAACTTGGCAGCAGAACTAGCACAAAGGGCCATGTGATTGTCTTTCACTACCAATATATTGTAAACTGCTATATCTTGATTAAAGCGATACTCAATCAGAATAATGCATGCTACCTAACACTTTACTTCCATCCACTCCCCTTAAAACAGAACACCTTTTTTTGTCAGAATAACATAAAGGGTTGAGCTAGACATGTGAAACACAAATTTTCTTACAGATTGGCACATATATAACCATTATATTAGTCTATTAGAACATTAAATCAGAGAGGTCATGTTTGTGCAAAATTACATATGACTACTTAAAAGAGTGACCCAAGACCCAACCTAAACCCATGACCATTAGGTGTCACAAGGCAGCAACCTTAATCGTTTAATCAAAATTCTGCATCAAATAAATATTTACTTAATGTTAGGATGTTAAACACATTATGTAACTAGCAATGTCAGATGTCATATGATAATATTTTGTTTGATGTATTTAGAAAAAATAAAATAAAATCAGAATTCAAATAAATGTTCAGTTACCAGAGCACTGTATTTAGATATTGTGATAACATCATGAATGTGTTCTTCGATCAACAGATACTTCAATGAGCTTCTCTTCATCTGGTTTAACTGTTAATGGCATATCTAGAAGCACATTTGGTGGCGCAAAATACATGTGTAGAGACATCATACAAATAATAATGCCCAAGAAAAGCTGCATAGAGAAAGAAACAGGAAATTAGTATCCAATTATAGCCTGTGAACAATGGCAAAGGTTTTAAACAATCATATCAACATTCAACCTCAACTAGAGCCTCAGCAAAAAATAGAAAACAAGGGTATTTACTAGTAAAGAACGGGTCTTGAAAAAGAAATATATATACAGTTAAAAGAAATTTGCACATTGCTTGAAATAATAAGTTTTAATAAGAATTACAGATACAAGCATTCCACTGAATTTAAGAATAACCGACTCTAAGCAAGAGCGTGAGCAAAACGGATTTGCTGATCCTGTAAAACATCATACGATCATGTCCCCATGCGGTATCTATAATTCCAAATTATGTGCAACAAATTTAATTGAGAAAAAAAAGTTACGGGATGAGGTGAGAGCATGGAACAATTACCTACAAATATAGGAAATTCATACGCTGGAAATTTACCTGCAACGTAGGTTTGAAGTTGAAGAGAAATAGTGACAGTATCATTGTCAGCAACATTGCCATTGATGTGGAATAGACCTAAAGAAAGCAGACACAGCTAACAATTAGGGTAGAAAAACAGAAAAAGACAGAAAAAACACAGACCATATGCTGTGATGTGATACTTCATTATTCATTTCAGTGTCACATAACAATTACTTATTTCCCTCATAAGAAAAAGATTATTCTTTGGAGAAAAATTCCACATCAAGATCTATTTCAAATACATGAAGTATTTGGACAAATACAAGAGAAAAAGAGACTTGCAAGAGGGTTGAAGAATATACTTTTACAATATTATCAGCATGTTTCATCAACCAGGAAACTAAAAGACCAGTAGACCCAAGATTTAATACCACCATCCAGGTAGTGAAAGCATATCCATTGAAAATACGTTGCCACCAGGGTCCATTTTCAAAACCACCTCTGAAATCATCCAAAAGAAGTCGTGCCATATTGAAAATTGTACCAAACCTGGAGAAAGAAACTCATTTAGTGTGTATGCCTCTCAGTAGATTACTAAAAAAAATATCTAACCATGTTAATCATATTCATGTGCCAACAACACTGCCTAATAGAATTGAGAGAGTAGAGAGAGAGAGAGAAACTCATAGAGAGAAGGGAGAATAGAAACTTAAAACTGATGAATTTTTCATTCCTTGAAATCATACAGTGTACAAGGCTTTATATAATTGTGCTTAGCTTGCACAGCTAGGAGCTTAACTGCTCTGTAACTAACTCTCAACTGAATGCTGACTCAACAATTCAGTTGAGTTACAACAGTCCTAAAGCTAAGCTCATACTCTAACATTCCCCGAGCAATCTCAAGGTGGTTGAGAAGGAGCAGCAACCACATTGAGATTGGTTCTGAGTGCACTGAATCTGGATGAAGAGAGAGGCTTGGTGAAGGAATCAGCTAGCTGATCTGCTGTAGGGACATGATGGACTGAAAGTGTATTGGACAGCACCTTTTCTCGAACAAAGTGAATGTTCAATTCGATGTGTTTGATTCGGGCATGCAACACTGGATTATGTGCAATGGAGACTGCACTTAGGTTGTCACAAAGGAGCTGAGGAGTGAGGAAGGGCACCTTTAACTCAGTAAGCAATGACATAATCCATAAAACTTCAGCTGTGGTATTAGCCATGCTCCGTGTTACGCTGATCTTTGGAACTTGCCACCAGTTGCTGATTGCGAGAACACCAAGAGATGAGATTAGGACCCAAGTAGATGCATGACCCAGAAGTAGATCTTCTATCTTCCGGGTCACTGGCCCAATCAGCATCACAATAGGCTTTGATGGAGATAGGAGCAGTGGGAGAAGCTGGCCTGAGAAGTAACCCATGATTCAGAGATCCCTTTAGATGCCTCAATATCCTCTTTACTGCTAGCCAGTGTGTTTCCAAGGGGTTTGACATAAACTGACAAACCTTGTTGACACTGAAGGCAATTTTTGGCCTGGTGAGGGTTGCATATTGCAATGCCCCCACAATGGATCTGTACAGACTCGGATCTGCCATAGTGTCAGTCCCAAACTTGCTCATTTTGCAGTTACTGACCATGGGAGAAGAGATTCCCTTTGCTTCCAGCATGTTAGCCTTGGACAGAAGGTCCCTGACATATTTGGACTGAGTGAGAAGCAGGCTGCCACTGGGAAGATGCTTCTCTTCCACACCAAGGAAGTAGTCCAAGTTGCCATGCTCCTTAAGAGCAAAGGTGGCATTAAGCTTCCTGATCAATTCTGAAATGAGTGAGGGTGAGGAGCCAATGAGGATGATATCATCCACATACACCAAGACATATAGACAGGTTGCTCCTTTGTTGTAGGCAAAGAGAGAAGGGTCACATCTATTGATCACAAATCCAAACTGTAGCAGGGTGCTGGTTAACCTTTCATACCATGCCCTCGGGGCCTGTTTAAGGCCATAAAGAGCCTTGTGAAGCATGCACACTAGGGACCTATCTTCAGATTCAAATCCAGGAGGTTGCGTCATGTACACTTCCTCAGTCAACAAGCCATTCAAGAAGGCATTATTGACATCAATCTACTGTATCACCCACTTGGAGGTGAGAGCCATGGTGAGAATGACCCGAATGGTAACTGGCTTGATAAAAGGTGAGAAGGTTTCATGGTAGTCAAAGCCAAGCTGCTGATGAAACCCTTTGGCAATTAATCTTGCCTTTTACTTGTTAATGTTGCCATCCGGATTCTCCTTAATTCTGAATACCCATTTGCACCCAATGGCTCTTCTGCTGGCAGGGAGAGGAACCAATGACCAAGTCTGATTTCTTAGCAGAGCAGCATGCTCATCTTTCATGGCACTTAGCCATTCAGGGCTAGATAGGGCTTGCTTACTGAGTGAGGTTCCACATGAGTGAGATAGAGCCTCGGGGGAAGGCACCCTGTTTTGGACCTAGTTAACATTGGGTGCAGGGGACCAGGAATTGGTTCTGTGGGTGAAGGGCTCAAGGAGGATGCAGGGGAGCTGGATGCAACCTCCTGTAGGGAGGGAGAGTGTGAGGTAGTGCCATTAGAGGGCTGATTGGGTGACTGAGACTGAATAGGTGAGTGAGCAGGTGTGCCAACAGTGGAAGTAAAGGTAGTGGAACCAGAGGACTGAGAGGGGATATGACCTAGGGAAGGTGAGGCTGCAGGTGTGAGATTGTGACCAGGGGACTCTAGATGAGCACTGGATGTAGGAGATGGGGGAGGGAACTGAGTGAGGCACAGGATTCAAGAGAGGAGTTTGAAGAATAGGAATAACAGAAGGATAGGTGGACTCGGTTGACTGAGAGAGTGAGCTTGTACTTTAGAACAATGAGGGATAGGGAAAGCAAGTTTCACGAAAGAGGACATCTTTGGACACATAGATGCGACCTGAGGAGTCAAGGCATTTGTGACCCTTATGCTGAGGAGATATTCCTAGATAGACACATTCACTGGATCTGTATTGTAATTTGTGTTTGTTGTAAGGCCTTAAGAAAGGGAAACAGGAACAACCAAAAGTTCTTAGGACAGTGTAGTCAGGGATAGTGCCATGTAAGGCATGATAAGGAGAAGTGAAATTAGAAAGAGCTGCAGTAGGTAGTCTGTTTATCAAGTGAACAGTCATAGTGAAACTGTGGTCCCAATAGGACATGGGCAGAGAGGCATGAGAGAGAAGGGTGAGTCCCATCTCAACAATCTACCTATGTTTTCTCTCAACAGTCCCATTTTGATGGGATGTATGTGGGAAAGTGAGTCTGTGAACAATGCCCAATTCAACAAGGTGGTTGGTGAATGGTCTAAATTCACCTCCCCAATCAGATTGGAGAGCCTTAATATTTACTGAAAACTGAGTTTTCACTAAGGCATGGAATTGTTTGAAGGTAGCAAGAGAATCGGACTTCTTTTTGAGGAAATAAATCCAAGATTGTCTGGTATATGCATCCACAAAGGCTATGTAGTAGGAATAGCCATTAGAAGATGTAATGGGTGCAGGGCCCCATAGGTCTGAATGGATTAGTTCAAAAGGTGTAGTATGAACAGCAAGAGATGGAGGGGCAAAAAGTCTATAAGACTTACCCAAACAACATGCAGGGCAAATTTCAGTAGCCACTTTATTTGAACAAGGTATATTACACAATTGCATAATGGTCTTTACAGCACTAGGGTGAGCATGGCCTAGCCTATTGTACCACGTCATATAGGAATTTGAAACAGTGTTTGTATACATATTAGCAGAAAAAGTAGAGTCACTGACTTTATTAGAATTATAGTATGAACTAGTAGTAAGGGGTAAGGAACTTATGACTGAGGAAGAAGGTTCCTTGAGAATATTGATGTGCTTGAAACAATACAGCCCATCACTGCCTAGAGAACCTTCAAGGAGGACTTGGTTAGATCCCTGTGATTTGACAAAACATGAGTGAGGATGGAATTCAAAGAAGACATTATTGTCTTTAGCAAATTTAGACACACAGACCAGGTTTTTGGTTATATTAGGTACTAGCAGAAGTTTATTTAAAGATAAAGTTGTGTGTGGGTGACTAGGTGAAATAAACTTAGAGTAACCTATGGAAGAAATAGGGACACCTTGCCCGTTGCCCATCAGAACTTGGTCATGGCCTCCAAAGGCAATGTTCTGACTCGGGTTTTGAGGATCAGCGGTGATGTGATGAGAGGCTCCTAAATATGGATACCACATTTGAGAAGCCGAGAATTCCTGAGTAGGAGTTGGAACAAAATTGTTCTGAGTAGGTGCGCACTGATATGATTGAGGAACCATAGGTGTGCACTGATATGACTGAGGAACCATGTTTTGAGTAGACTGATACTGATAAGTCTGAGCGGCTATGTATGCAGAGGGCTGATTTTGCTGAATTACCGATGGTCTTGGAGGGAGTGGTTGAGGAAACTGAGTTTGAGGCCTGGTAGCATGGTTGTATGCTGGTTGACTTGGAACAAAGTCATGCTCAAACCTGTGCCAGCAGTTGTATGCATCGTGGCCATACTTATGGCATAGCTGACATGTTGGCCTTTCACCACCACTATCTCGACCTCCACGACCGCGACCACGATTACGGCCACCGCGTCCTCGACCCCGATTGGAGTTCTGATAGTTATCACGACTCGGAGCCAACTCAACATCCGAGCGTGAAACAGAAGAAGAGGACTGATTAGTGGATTCTTTGTGAGCAAGATTAAGGGAAACTGAAGAGGAAGAGAGATCTTGTTTGTACCTCTCAAATTGAGCGTCTTGAATTTGCAACAGAGCTTCAATGTCATCGACCCGACCGGTTCAACTCGCGCGTAAATCATCATGATAAACGAGTTGAATTCCTCTGGTAATCCTTCAAGGATTGTGTCGATGTGATCCTGCTCTGTAACAGGATCCCCTATCGCCTGAAGTGAATCAACTAAAGCTCGAATTCGCATTAGGTATTCAGCAATCGAACGCGAACCTTTCTTCGTGTTCTTCAGTTCAAATCGGAACTGCCGAATTTTGGCATGAAGGTGCGAATGGAAAAACTTGTGCACTTTATCCCAAACTTCCCAAGACTGCTTACAATTAATTAATCGCGGAAGAACTGACAGTGAAATTGAGCTGAGTAACAACGTAAAGAGCATCTGATCTTGCACCAACCAGAGCTGATACGCCTCCGATTGAAGACCTAGGGCTCGATCTTGCTCAGAATTGAACATCGGTGGAATGCTAGGGCTTACAACATAGCGATGAAGCTTGTGCGCTATGATCACAGCTTCCACTTGTTGCTTCCGCAGAAGAAAATTCTGATCGTTGAGTTTTACAGAAAGAGGTGGATTGAAATTCATCGAGGATGAAGATGAAGCTCCGATGGTGGTTCCGTTTGCCGGAGGAGGATCGAAGGGATTACCGGTTTCTGCCATGAATCAGAGTTCGGCGCCAGAAAAGAGGCTCACGATACCATAATAGAATTGAGAGAGTAGAGAGAGACTCATAGAGAGAAGGGAGAATAGAAACTTAAAATTGAATTATGAATTTTTCATTCCTTGAAATCATACAGTGTACAAGGCTTTATATGTGCTTAGCTTGCACAGCTAGGAGCTTAACTGCTCTGTAACTAACTCTCGACTGAATGCTGACTCAGCAATTCAGTTGAGTTACAACAATCCTAAAGCTAAGCTCATACTCTAACACTGCCAGAGCATGTCACATCCTCGAATTTTACAGAAACATCAATTGGTTTAGAGGAAAGAAAAAAAAATCAGTAATAGCATTCTACGAAAGCACACTGCAGAAATAAATTCCTCATTTTTTAAAGAACATAGAAAGATTAGCTAAATAAAAAAAAAAGTACAGCATGCTCATTTGACCAGATATTAAAACATTCATGGTAACCCAAATGTATTGAAGATAAAAGACAGCTGCCTAAAAAAACACTATCAAACACAAACTACAAAAATGCCAAAATTAAAGAGTTTAGTAGTTTAGGAGTGAGGAACCTACATTGGAAGAACTATACACAAATTTAAGAAAGAATACCTACGTGTACAGCTGTACATTCTGCCAGTATAAGCTGTCATTGTTTTTCTTCATCAAGAACTCAGTATAAATTCCAGCTAATGCTGATAGACAAGCAGATAGGACTCCTAACATGTAACCCTGAATTGGAGCTGAGAAAAGGGAGTCACGTGAAGCCTCTCCACAGCCCCTAACCTAAATCAACAAACAGTAGATGTTCCATCTTAATAACATTTTTATCATAGGAATAATTTTCCTAATATACTGACCAAAACAAAACAAAACAAAACAAAAATGAAAGCTTTGTATATACTGATGAAAGGTAATAGTTTGGAACTGATGAAGTCAAAGCAAGAAGCCAAGAACACTGAACTGATGTAAAGTGGCCATTTAGGGCTTTGTTTTTCTTAACTTGATGTGTTTGGGCTTCAATTTCATGTAACTTAACATGCAAGCTCATTGCATCTCTTAGGTCCTGTTCTCATGGTTTCAAGGTAATTTCTACTATAAGATGCAAAGTGAGTGGACAGATTTGTTTCATTTGTGAGCCACTTTGGGTCCTTGTTTTGTTTTCATTTTTTTTTTTATTTAGGAGGATTTCTTATCCACCAGCACAAGGTACTTCCTCTCATGATCAAAGGAAGGGTCAGTCTAGTCTTCTTTCTTTTCTCTAAGCATACACATGTGGCACCTATATTAAGACCCCCTTATTTGAAACCCCTTTAATCAAGGGATGTACTTCTCAAAGTTTCATAATTGAAGCTATCAGGAACTCAGCAGGTTACAATTATCACAGGAGAATAAATCACGAAAGACAGTTCTTCAACACAGTTTAGCATGTTATGACTTTAATATCATGTCATCAACACAGTTAAAAATCACAGAAAAGAATACATGTTGTTAGGAGGAGGAAAGGATAAGGTTTTATCTTCTTATTTGTCTTTTTTCTTTGGCCATGAAGGATAAGGTAGAATAAGTGAAAATAAGGCATCTTCCAAAATGAAACAACATAAAACAAGCTACAAAAGAATCATCTCACTGTCCGAAAATGACCTTATAACATTACAAATGATAGAACAAGATGTTCATGTAAGTCTTTAATACTGAATTTCAGTTCATAATATATATCAACTAATGCATAAAGTTCAGATATATATGTAATAACTAATAACTTTAAAGCCAGACAACTAGAGTTGTAAGACTGTAAACTTTTGGCACCTGGCTTGTGGTTGTCCCAACAGCCAAAAGCACAATTGCCATCCACTGCAAGTTAGAAAGCCTCCTCCCTAAGAACAACCTAGAAATAGTTATCAAACATCAGCTCTAATTGAGAAACAAATCATATATAATGACTGACAGATACATCTTGACCACAACATTGATCAGAATTCTGAATAGAAAAGGCACCTGAATAGTATTCCAGTAGTAACAATCTTCAGATTGCCCATTATCTGATAAGTGGAAGTGTCCACAAATGTAAGAGTAGCAAACTGAACATTATTGTGAATCAGATATATAATAGAAGGAATTGGGTACAAAGCCACTGTTTTCCACTCTGTTGTCATCTTTGGAAGAGGTGACTTTTGACATTCCTTCCATAGTAACAAACTTGACACAAGAAGCTGTATGATAAACCCACCAACCAATGTGATTAAAAATCAAAACTTTTTTGCTAATAAATAAAATTATTAGCACTAATTTACCTTAAAAACCTCAGCTAGAAATGGGACAGTGGCATAATCATACTCATACTCTCCATTACTTTGAGAGAGGGTAGTTAATATTCCCTGCCACATGAAATTATCAAAACCCAATTTAAAAAAGTAAATACATTTAGCATTGTTGAATTATTATTATTATTATTATTATTATTATTATTATTATTATTATTTTTGGGGTGGATTGAATTTGATATCTAAGAAGCATCATGGGAATGGATGAATTTAGGGTTTAACTATAGATTTGGGGGAAATGGATTGAAAGAGGAAAGTGTGAGTAAGTGAAAGAGGGAGTGACCTGAGAACTGGTGAGAACGGTGAGGAGGGCAGCGACAAAGTACCACTGCATCTTCTTCCACTTCTGCAGATCCACACAGAGACTCGCTGAGTTGAGGGTGAGTTCACTGAAACGAACCGTTTTATGTGGTTAATCTATTGTTAAGGTTTCCTTTCTTTTTTTTTTGGGTTACATTTTCCATTTTTGTTTTGGCAAAAGGTAAGTTAATAATTTTTTTTTAAAAAAATAAAGTAAGTTTATATGAAAAATATATTTGTATTCAAGAAATTAAAAAAAATGTATATCTGTATTCTTAATATTTAGAAGGAATATATTTAATATTTTAATAAATAATTATCTTGTTTGAACTTCTTAAACAATATTTTTATAGTACCCATTAGTAAGACTTGTTTGTATTTATGAAAGTTAAAGTTTCTATCATTGTCATTAAATATATATTTGCTTAAAAAATAACTCTAAACAACAATGCTGTAAGCTTGAGAGACATACAGTGGATAGTATAGCTTATCATACAATTTTTTTAGACTAAAATATATTTTTAGTCCCTCAAGTTTATCACTTTGGTGAAATTAGTCCCTCGACTTTTTTTTAAGCGAATTTAGTCCTCGTAATTTTTCGAACTTACAACTTTAGTCCCTCCATCAAGCTGCTGTTAAAAAAGTAACAGAATGTGCTTATGTGACAAAGTAATTAATTACTAGTACAAGTATTTTTATGTAAAAAATAAATTGTTTAAATAAGTAATTTATTAACCTCTAAAACATTATTTTTAACTTTTTTTAAGAAGCCATTATTTTAAAAAATTAGAAAAGCTTATGCGAAAACTTATATTCAACATAATCGTGAAGCTATTTTGCATATTCACAAAAAAATTATATTCCTATCATAATTTGAAATTTCATGAAAATTATACCCTTTACCTAATATGACATACCTTCTTTTCTCTCTCAATTTGTATCTCTACACTTTTAAGGGGCTTTAATAATTCAACATTCTCAACTCGTTGCACGAGCAATTGATTAAAGGAAAAAATATTGTTAATTTTCTTAATTTCCTACCAAGCATACTTAGTAATAATAAATACTTTGAAATGTTAACCGATGGAGTTACTTTGTACTTTGTAGATTGTAATCAAGAATTACGTAACCTTTGTTAAGAATTGAACCCGCTAAATTTTAGTGATATGCTTGGTTGAGGTTGTGATATGAAATGTTAATTCAAAAATAACCATATATTGAGTGTTGTGTGAATACTTTTGGTTGTTAATATTGAAAGAAAAAGAGGATTTTGATTTTCTTCATTAAAAAAATCATGCATTCAAACATTAATATGTCAGTTGGATCAATCTTAAATTCTTCAAATATTCTATATGACAGATCCAATGGTATAATACATGAATGCATGATATTTTAAATACACCAAATCCATTTACAGAAAAATGCATCCCTAATTCCCTATAACTAAACTGACGGCAAGCCTCAATTTAACAAAGAAACAAAGACTTGGTCACTATTAGGATCTGATATTTTATTTTTTCCTAAATATATTACCACCTTAAGACTATTACATTGCACCATACATTTGTCAACTTATATCTGCCTCCACTTCAAATTAGCTACTATTAAACTCTTTCAATATCTTTCTTTTTTCATTTTTCTCTTCAATTTTATTTTAGAGTATTATGAACCAAACAACATAGAGAAGGAAAGAGTTGATTAATACCTCACATTTTGAAATAGAAAAATAAAAATTGGAAGCATAGAATTGAGACTGAAAAGTATCCATACTTCAAGCTCAAGTTAGGCCCATAGCTTTTAAGGGCATCCTTAATCCAGATGATTTTTTTAACCACCCTTCAACTACTTTCCTGAATTTACTTTTTATCTATTTATACTCAAAGAAAAGAAGTTTCAGGCATGCATAATTGCATATAATTAAGCACGTGCTTTAATAAATAATGCAAAAAAATATTGGCTTGATTGATGACACAGATTTTAATTTAGAGATTATGGCAGAACCAGAGAAAGAAAGAGAGATAGAGATAGAGAAGATTGAAGAGTGTGAAGGGGAGCAGCATGTTGTATTGAGTCAATTGCATGGACCAAACACATTTCTAGCAGAGCTAAACATGTTGCTTGTATTGCTTTCATTGTTTTACTTTTCAACAGATGAGTGCATGGAACATGAGGAGGGTGAGCAGGTCATAAGAGATCAGGTTGCTGTAACTAAAACATGCTTATCAAGATTACCAACTAAGAGAAGAGGGACACATGAGCCCAAGCTTGGGAGGAGATCTTTTTCATCAAGATCTCAAACTACGTACCATAAGAGACTCCAGGTAAAGCTTTCACACATCATTTCCAAAATATGATACAAATTAAATTTAGGCCTTAAGACTGCATTTTGGGAGATATTAATTGGTTCTAGTTTGAGAGAAACAGAAAATTGATGGCAGAGAATATTTTTCTTTAAGCTAATTTCTCTATTATATATTAGTAAAAGATGGAGTAAATTTTGGCATGTGAATTCCTTATGCTCATTGTTGTGAATCCAAACAAGTGGAGGAAAACAATAATATCGCATTCTTTTCAAAGGCAGACTTTAGATTGATAGAAAGAGATGGAATGTAGTAGAATAAAATGGAATCATTTTTTAAATCGTTTAAAATAGAATGGAATGAAATGAAATATGCCGGAAAGGATTCCATTTCTTCCATCCAATACCTCTATTTTTCTTCCCTCCTCATTTGGAGGGTATAAGATGGAATGAGATGGAACTAACTTATTATTCACTTTATTCCATTATAAAATATCCAAACAATAATACAATATATCTGTTTTATTTCATTCTATTTCATTCCATTCAACATATCATTAAGTATCAAAATATAGTCTAAGTTTCTTTCCAACAACGCTACACAAACAATCACCACCTCACGTCTAAATGATTTTCATCATATGATTATAAATGAATATCAAAATACCTCATATTCTACATACTTAGGCTCCGATTTTGGCACACGAGCAAATATGAGAAAGATGTTATGATAATAATGTGTACAACAGATTAGACTTTAGATAGCGTTTCCGTATGCCTTTTAATAGCGTTTGTAACCGCTATCTATTCTACCGCTATTAAAACTCGTTAGCAAAGATAGCATTTAGGAACTGCTATTAATAGGTGACTTTAGATAGCGTTTGTACAAGGAAACGCTATCTAAAGCCCCCTTTTTTTTTTAATTTTATTTCTTAACTTTTACATCCATTATTCCTGCATATTTACACAAAAAAACCACAATTGTTGCAGTCAACACAATTGTTCAAAATGTGTTCAAAATATAAGTGTTCAATGCAAGACTTGCATGTGTTTGTCAAACAAACCAAGTAACTATACAATCAAAGTGCAACACTCTATACAAAGAACTATATATATATATAACCGTGATATAAGTACACCACTTTGTTTCTAAAGTATTCAAATTCACACGAGTAAGACAAAATCAAAGTGCAAGCAACTATACCAGATCTCAATCTTTAAGAAACCAAAATCGAGAAAACCAACATACATCTACAATTAATCTACATTTACAACTTTCTTTGTTTTTCATGAGACCAAGACAACACCAAAGTAATGTGTCGAAATGTGATCCAAAGACTCTGTAGCATACATACTGCATTTCCACCACAAAGACTAACCTTTGTTACATTGGGATACAAAGCAGACTAATTAGGTAAATACTACTGTAGCAAGAAACAGAATTCAAATCAAGCATTAACAAAGTGTAACAAAAATAATAAGTTTGAACTTATTTTCTCCTAGCAATGACACATCAACTCGAAGGCATGTACCAAGGAAAAACAAATACATAGATAGTTTGGGGTTGATAAATATAAAGCATTATTCACATACCAATGAGTATTGTTGCAACTACGTGATCAATTTGACATAATCAAACGAACTTTTCAACAATATAGCGACACCACTCTTCCTTGACTTGAGATAGGCGAGCGGTGGAGTATGTGGAGCATTTGAAGTCGAGGAAATCTTGCGACATAAAAATTAAATAAATTAAGTTACAATTGCTAAAACATTTGAACAAATCACGATTAAAAGCTAAGTAAACAACATACCGCCATTGGTATTTTAACTTGGTTCTGCAAGATAGTCTCCTTCATGAAACGCATGACATAGTACCCACAATCTGTACTGTTGGGTTGTCTTGGGCACTATAAAAAATAAAATAGTAAATCAATATAGTTTTTTTTATCTAATTGCGCATTAAGTTTTTGCAAATATACCTGTATCTGAATCCAGAAATCCAATGTCTTAAAAAGGACAATACCTAACAACTGATAGAGAGAAATAATAGCCTTATGATGGTGAAAAAACACAAAAAATGAAAAGTGTGAATAGACAATTGAAAGTGATTATAGCCACACCCGTTACTATATTAAACATCTCAACTATGCTTACACTACATACAATTCAGCAGTGGATACATAGCCAAAATGAAAAATAAGAAGTTAAAATGAACAATAAGAAAAAAAATTACCAAATTCACAGAATCCACCAAAGCATGTAGCAAAATAACATTAAATATAGTGCAGAATCTTTATTATAGCAAATTCACATAATAGATGCGACTTGTGGAACTTTGTTTCAAATAAGTTCAAATTACCTTAAATACCCCTTGGGAATCTATATCAAGATATACAGCAAGTTCTTAAGCTGCAACAACGCATTAAACAAACAAAGTGTATGAGTTTGCTTAGATGGATGATAAAAACAAGAGCAAAAATAAGCACAAATATGCTGTAGGAAATAAACACAGCGTAAAGAATTAACTTACCCTAAATCAAATCGAAGAAGAGCACAGATTTGCAACGAGAACAAACTCTGTCTCAACTCTAGCAGTGAAATGAGAACGAGCACGGAAGATCTGCAATTCAAATCGCGCGAATGACAAGCGGTGTTCGAGATTGGGGTTCCTTGAAGAAGAAAAACAATGGGTATCCCTTTGTTTCCACTCTTCTTCCTTGTGTTGTCTCCTTCTAGAGCTTCAGCTATCTTCCACTCCACAGAACACACACACACTTTCTTTCTAAACTATGAAAGTGTGAAACTAAAACTACAATGGTATGATTTAAGTTCTTTCTCTTTCGGAGTAGCAAATGGCGGCGAGCAATGGCGAAGGTGAGGGAAGAAAAAAGAGATGGCATGCAGAGGGAAGGAAACAGTAGAATGAAAATGAGGAAGAAACAGAGAGGGAAGGCCGAGCGCGCGTCTAATTTTACTGGGAAGACCTAAGATAGCGTTTCTGTGTGGAACCGCTATCTTTTCCTAAGTGACACTTTTAATAGCGGTTCCACACGGAAACGCTATCTTAGGTGATACCTAAGATAGCGTTTCCCTTAGGGAAACGCTATTAAAAGTCCCCCATCACTTTTAATAGCATTTCCACACGGAAATGCTATTAAAGGTGCGTTATTAAAAGCCTATTATGTTGTATTGATAACTTGATAGCATTTATTTTTCTTTCGTCTCCTTTTATAATTTTATTCCCCAAACAGGAACATAGCCAAAAACTCGGTTAATATAACAAATATAATTGTAGCATGCAGTCGTTGACATCATAGTTTGCACTGTTGTTATGTTCTGTTCAGGCATGGAAGAAAAATGTAAAGAAAAACCTTTCTACTGTGGAGGCTTACACAAATCAACAGAGAGATTAAATTGAAATGGTGAACTAAAGCGGACCAACAATTTTGCCCCTATCCAACAATTTTTGCTACCAAGTTTTTCTCTGCATCAAGTTATACCGATTACATCGTAGAAGCTGTCAATCATCGAAGTAAGTAGGGGTGGGCAACGGTCGGTTACGGTCGGTTTCGGGCCAAAAAATCCCAATCCGACCAAAACCGATCAAGATAATATACAGCCCGTCACCGTCCGTTTGGGGAGCGGTTTGATCGGGTGGCGGGTATGGCGGTTGACGGTCGGGTGACGGTCGGTTTAGGCGGTTTCCAGCAAACAGAAAAATATAAAAAGAAGAAGAGAGGCAAAAACGCATAAACTGAGAATCAACTCTAACAATGGGAACAAGAAGAACAAGAACATAAAGCCAGAAAGATTAAAACTTTTTACAAAAAGATCAAACTTTCAACAAAAAACACCTTCGCAGATCTGATCATGCATCGGTAGGGAAGACCTTCTTCTTTGCAGATCTAAACATGATCAGTAGCAAAAACCTTCTTCGCAGATTTGAACACCTTCGCAGATATGATCATATGAACATCCACCTTGAAGATCTGTCCCAGAGGAGGCTTCACGCGGTGGGGCGGGGCCGGAGAGTAGAGCTTGACGTGGTGGTTGTCCGTGATGGCAGTGTCGCGATTGATGGCTTTACAGTGGTAGATGGTGCAAAACGAGAGAGGATGAGAGATGCAGAGAGCGGTTGAGAGGCTAGCGTTGATGATCTTGGGCGAGGAGAGAGAGAGGGGGGGGTGGGGGAGAGAGAGAGGAGGGAGGGAGGGAGAGAGTCCAAGAAAATCTTTGGAATGGGGGTGGGTGACATTACGGGTGTGGGTTCAAAGCATTCAAAATGGACTTTAATTTTTTATCATAGGAAAGGGAACTTTTAATGGGTGACAGCTAAGCAATTAAAAGCTGTTTATCTTTCCAAAGGAGAAAGAGAAATTGAAGGGTCAGGAGTCAGAGCATAATGGCAGTCAGCAGAGTTTTTTTCGCCTACTACGTTAAGTATATTCGGTCGGGCCCGGGTACCAACGGGTTAATTTTATCACACCCGAGCCCGACCGTTTCAAGCTATATGAAACCGAAAATTTTATCCAACTAACCCGATGGACCGCCCAGACCCGCCCGTTTTTCATTTTTTTGTTTGGTTAACTCGGTTTTCGGTCGGGCCCGGTTCATCTGCCCAGCCCTAGAAGTAAGAATGATGCGACGCGCAGCCCTTTAAAATAGCGGACTCTTGTACCTATGGTAATATCATCTTGCTTTGTGTATCGTTCATCAAGCAAATAATATACAAAGATGAAACAAGTTTTGTTAGTTGGCACTTGAAGTATAAATAATTCGAATATTTGTTGCAATTAAAATTATGTTGCAGACTAGAATATCTGTGGCAAAAAGCTCCATTACTTCATTTCCCAGCTGAGTCCTATAGGAATTGTAACTTATCAATTACATTTCAGTAAATACCAAAGGTAGAAAAGGGCAAGCCGGTAATATAAAGCTCGGCTCCTGCTTTATGCAGGGGCCATGAAGAGTCGGACCCGCTATGTGAGTCAATAATAGATAGTCTTATCTTGCATTTACAAGAGGTTGACTCCACTACCCAAACCTGTGACAAATTGACAATCCTATCATATGACAACAACTCCGACCATTGCGTCCCAAGGCTCCATCCAATTTTCCATTGTAAATCCTACAATCTCATAGTTAGACAACATAAAGTAAAATGGCTGGACTATTCATTGTGTTAATTTGGCTGCTTAGAAACTTGTACACAACAATGCGAATGTGGTAATGAATAATTTTTTTATGGATGGAGGTACGGAAGTAATCAGTCAATGAAAATTCCACCAATTAAAATGCTTTCTTAACTTGTGCAGAAAGCCATGTAGATATGTCCTTGCGTTGTTTTTCTACAACACTTATTGACATAGAAGATGAATTAGAAGCTAAAAGCTACAGCATGTTCACAATAAAATATAAATAGGAACAAGGGAATAAATTTATAGAAACTAGCTCAAGTGATTCCTAACTCATTCTTGGAGAGATGAAAAACAAGAAAGTAGCCCAAATTGACCATCTTGCCTTCAAAAAAACCACAACAGGCTAACAGATATCATGTAAATGACAACCTTCAGTCCGATATTCTGATCTCCACTCCTAATATGTCTTTCACCACCTCATATGTTACAAAGGCAATTGCTATTGATGGGACCACCTGTAAGACATCAGCAGAGTTAAAGAATGTACTAACTTAAGGAAGATTAAGGCTATTAAAAAATAATTCCAAGCAGTTTTTTTTAATAAAAAAAGTGTTTATTTTCATATCAAATTGCTACAAAAAATGGGAATTGAGATAACTTGTATACACTATACACCAACCATCCAATTGAGGCATTAAACAAATGGAAGTATAATAAGAACTTAAATTGATTACAATACAAAGAGGCTGCTAAGCAAAGTACACTGATTTGTATAGTTCTGGACTACAGGTGTGTTTGGATGAGCAGATAGAGAGCTTATCATAAGCTATTATGATAATAAACCTAAGTAAATAGTTTATTAAAATAGTTTAAGATCTTTCCATAAACTCTTTTTAGCTTATTTCCATAAGCTTGTCAGAGAAGCTTATGAAAATAAGCTGTTTTTAGCTTATTTGAAAAAGAGATTATTGCATAAGCACTTTGCGCTTAAATAAGCTGTATACCCAAACACAACCTACAACTAACAAAATTCTATCAGAAACCCCAAGATTTTTGTATCCAACACAAAATCAGAGTTTGTTTTAAATGAGCTTATGAATTGAGACAGCACCAGACAAGGCTATAAGTATCTTGTTAGGACCCAGCCCAATTAGGAATAAAGAGAAATGTAATAGTTAGTTAGTTAATCATTAGTTGAGATGGTTAGTTAGTTAGGGATTTCAGCTATATAAATAGGGGAAGAGAGTAAGAGTGAGGGATGGAGATTTGTTAGTTTGTAGAACTAAGCAAAGACTTAGTGTGAAAGGGGAAACCCTTGGAGGAGAGTTTCTTTCCTATTCTTGTTCTTTTTCAGTTTTACAATTCAATAAAGATTCATTCTTTGCCTTTACTTTTCCATTCATATTCTTGGGTTCCTAACAAATTGGTCCGACCTGATGGATCCTTTTTGCGACGGAGAAAATGGCCAGCGAGCAAGAAGTGATATGGGCGGAGCTGAAAGCTGATGAGGATTGCATTAAACAGTTGTTGCTAGAGATGATAACCGAGAAGACGATCTCCGGTGAGGGGTATAACTCGGTCAAAAAGAAGGAGGAGATCTTCGAGGAGAAGTCAATGTCGCCGGAGATGGAGGACAAATGGGCCAAGAAGGTGGAGTTGCCGAATTTTACGGGGACCGACCCGGTTGGATGGATTGGTAGAGCATAACGGTTCTTTGTCGAGCAAGAAATTCACTCTTCTGACAAAGTGCAGTGGGCGTTCATGAGCATGGAGGATGTAGCCATGCTTTGGTTCTCTTCTTGGTGCCAAGAGGAACCAGATCAAAGTTGGGAAGCTTTTTCCATGACTTTGATTAGAAGGTTTGAAGTACAGATGGAGCATGTGGTGGTGACTGTTAATGACGGGGAAGAAGCACACCACAATGATTTAGAGCCTGAGACCGAAAGAATCGTAGGTGTGGTGGCGGAAAAGATGGGGATGATAGCAGGGAAAAGTCACGGAGAAGGGAGAATGGGAGGAAGGAGCAAGAAGGAGGCAAGGTTGACACAAGGACGAAAGGAGCAAGCAGTTCTTGGCGACCCACCACCTCTGCCGGAACCGCCAGGCGCCGATCTGCTTGTGGCGGCCAAGGCGTTCGCTCCAAGCCCTCAAAGACCGATGGCACTCACACCACAATTGGAGCCACCGAAATGACGGAACACAGGCCCACCTGCGACAACCCTTCCACAGCAGGAGCCACCGGTCGCCGCTCCACTTGTGATGGTCGATGGGTCGTTACTGACGGAAGCACCCTAGACACTTGCCATGGAAGACCCAAGTCCGCGGGTTTTCAGGCCACTTGCAACGGCCTTGCCCGAGCCGAAGCCACCAGAACCAGACCCACCTGCGACGGTCCAGAATTCGGCCAAGCCGCCAACACCACCAGAGCCTCCAGACGCGACGTTTTCTGATGAGCTGCCATGGTGTAGCGTTGGAAAGGTGCGCCGGGTTGAAACCGTATTGCCGCCGTGTGTAGCCACCGTGAGAAAGAAGGAGTCATGTGCAGAGGCAAGGTGGGAAGGCTGTCAACTAAACACACTGGTTAACCTAATGGGCAAGCCCAATTCATTGAAAGAAGGCAGTGTGTCAACAAAAGAAATGTTGGGGGTGCATGGGTTGCTAAAAATTCACTCAATGTTGGGCCCATTTATCAGAGTTTTTTCAATATTGGGCCAGAATCCAAAGCCTTAGGAAATGCTGAAGAGACTGAAGTGGTCCAAAATGATCAAAGGTAGGAAAAGTTGGTTCTTTCCATGGGAATGGAAGGGCAACAATGGGACCTTGCTGTACAGCTTCATATGACAGCAGCAGATGGATGTGGATCATCATGCTTCAAGTTATGGGACCCCGGTGGATGTTTCAACCTTGAGGACAAGGTTTTTTCAAGGGCCGGTAGTATTGTTAGGGCCAGGCCCAATTAGGAATAAAGAGAAATGTAATAGTTAGTTAGTTACTATATAAATAGGGGAAGAGAGTATGAGTGAGGGATGGAGATTTGTTAGTTTGTAGAACTAAGCAAAGGCTTAGTGTGAAAGGGGAAACCCTTGGAGAGTTTCTTTCCTATTCTTGTTCTTTTTCAGTTTTACAATTCAATAAGAATTCATTCTTTGCCTTTACTTTTCCATTCATATTCTTGGATTCCTAACATATCCAAACCTAAAACAGGAGGTCTTTGTTAATGCCTTTGTGTAGCTGATCTGGGACTGAGTTAAACAGTAAATAATTCAAGGTCCAACTTATCAATATTCAATTCAAACCACACACCTCTAAGTCAGTCATAGCGGAACTTTTTATTCTTTCTATTGTTTGGTGGTCCATGCATAGCATAATACCCTTTGGATCCATAACAACAACGATTTGGGTATTCCCAAAACGATTGGAGGAGGCTGTGGAAGCTGCGATGCTGGCAGCGGCAGTGGTTGTGAAGGAGAGTGTGGGGCTTCGGTATTTTTTATTTTTGGTTTTGTGCATGGGGCAAAAAGCTATCCCCCTAGTTTTTGAGTAACAAATTTTTAGACTTTCGTCATGTCCTTTGTCTTTTGTTTTGTTCTGTCCATTCACCATTTTTAAACTCAAACATGGAACAAGCATTTTTGTGCTGTTTTAGTCCTTCAATTTTTAGCAAATCAAATGCACCATTCATCAGAGATAACACCATTAGGGGAATCACACACAGGAATCATCCATGTGATACAATGTGTGCACGGAGACTGTGTTCATGTAGATATGGTCTACTCACTTTTGCCAGAACAAATCATTATTCATGAGTATCAGAAGAAGACTGACCTTTACAGAATTGGGCACCAGACCCTTGTATAATGCACCAAACCCCTCGTACTGAACAGTTTTCCTAAATGCATCAATCATGCCAGTGTATTCAAGTGGGACCTTGCCTCTTCCATCACCAACTACAACAGAAGCAGCATGGTTCCAACCCACCATCTGCATTCTTCGACGAATGACATCAAGAGGGTAAGCAACAGTTTGTCCCACGGTTCCAGCAGCAGCACCACATGCCAGGCGAGTTGTCACACTCAAGTCAGAATCTTGAACTAGACCAAAAGGTCTGGATTTAATTAACCAATCTTTCAAAGACTCGTACACTGAAAAGTTGAGGCCTACATAAGGAATCTGAAAAAGGGGGGGAAAAAGAGTAAGAGAGTATCGAGTCCAAAAACAGCACCCTAAATGAGAGCTTCCATTCAAAAATACAGGAGAACTTTAGTGAGCAAAGCATGCAGAGAATATTGCAGAAAAGTAACTTCCATATCTCTATAAACATGACCCAGCAAATTTGAAACATGACTGATAGATTTTACCCCATTTTTTATCCCAAACTCTTCTACCAAGATCCTAAAGTAACCAGGTAAAACCTTATCACTAGACCCTAGTAGTACTAGCAATTATAAGTAAGCATTGGTATTAAATTGTTCCCTAAGAAGGACGACCAGAGTGTGAGTCCTACATAGGTTCTCCCCCTCCCCCAACTGCAGCCTGCAGGTTCAATGCTGTTACCATCAAATGCAAAATGAACTTCTCATGAAGCCAATAATAGTAAATGCACCAATAGTAATCATAATATTTGGATTTGTTATAACTCCGTATTTATGATTATGACCATAATATTCAACTTCCTAAAGAGAATCGAAATTCTAGAAACATTACTCACAACTCCAATGACTGAAGGAAGCCAGCCCTTATATAAAGCACGTGGGCCTTCTTCCCTAAGTACAGTTGACAGCGCATGGAACATTCCTCTGTACTGGTAAGGGGACTTCTCTGTCTGCAAATACAAGGAAAAGTAAACTTACCGTTCAATATTAAGACTGCAAAGAACATGGAGACATTTAACAACTTTCACTCCAATTAATTTTGCAGCTGTAAGAACTTGAGAAACACTGTTAATGTCATGTATTTGCAGCTACCATTCTGGCTCCTAAAAGCAAATCAATCATTTGACAAAAAGAAAAATGAAAGAAAAAAAAGGACCTGTACAGTTATCCTTCCCCGGACCATGTCCATTGGATAAGTTGCAGACATGGCGATTATTCCAGCACATGCTCCAGCTCCAAGACGTAAAACAGGAGTCAGCTGAGCATCCTCTGCAAAAAGTAAAAGAAAAAATACTTAGAGAACCAGAGGAGGTCATTACTAACAAATTTATTTATACAAAACCGTTTCTTTTTAATTGTGCTTTTATAATTATTATAGATACGAATGCAAAAAAGTAATTATTGAAAAAGCAGCAATTGTCAACCTAAACCAGAATTCCCCTACCCCCAACACAAAAGAATTATGCACGAGGAAAAAAAAAAGAAACATGCACATACCGTTTCCAGTGTGTTGCCGATACAGTTGTAGTATGCCTCTAACAAAACAAGAAGGAACAGTGAGTAAAAGAAAGAAAGAAAGACGGGTGTTAAAAAATGTGGAATGTACTGTTATACAAATTTAAAGCCACTGAAGTGACCCTGCTTAAATAAAACTGTGCCGTAGAAGAAAAATGTTCAAAGAGGATTTCAGATTCCAATTTTTATTTATTTCAAGTTTATCAGCACAATACTGCACCGGAGTGAAAAGACAACAAAAGAAAATCCTAAAAATAAATCAAACAATGCATCACTGTACATATAAAGGAAAACTTACTTAGAAGCTTGCTCATAACTGAAGAACTTCACTGCAGAATTAGGGACAATTCGAGCACAATTAGTGCCATTCCCTTTGAGCAGTCCATAAAAACCTTCAGTTCTCCATATATATTTTAGGCCTTGAATTGTTCCATTGTATTTTATGTTGTGGGGGTTCTGGACCTGAATATGGTAAGACCCAAAGACACATCACTTGTATGATACAGCACACATACACACCCAAAAAGAGCAGCTTGCCAGATGTATTTTTATTTTTAAATTTTTAATCCCAGCATGCACAAGAAAAATGATAGCTAAACCCCCATTTGTATGTAACAATTATGTGTGTTTGGTTCAAATTCTAGTGAACGGAGGCAGAACTCCACATGTCTACCAAGGCAAATAACGCTTCCAGAGAGCACTTCTTAGAAGTTAGAAGGAAACTTGCTTCTAATCAACCTATGTTGGTTTTTGATAGAATGTAAAACAAACATGCAGTAACTAAATTAACCTGTAGCAAAATTTTCAATCGTTCCAGTGGAGCAACTGCTGTTCGTGATCTGCATTTAGATACAAAAAGTTTCAAGTCAGTTAACACTCAACATAACGTAAAAAAGGATCTTGGAATTATTAGTGAGAAATAGATTCCATGCAAATTGGCTTATGTTCTCATAATTGTATCAATGAACTCCAAAACAAGTAGATTCTTTTATTGGGCAGCAACCCAATGGCCAATGCTAGTAAGGCAAAAAGGAACTTTACAAATTATTATAACAAAATCATGAACTTCAAAGACATATAAGTAAAATCCATTAACTTAATTCATCCCACCGCTGGAAATAGAAATTTCAACTTTCAATACAAATCTGTGTTATGTGAATGATAATTTATAAACAACAACATTAGATCAGTTCTAGACAAGTGATCTAATCCAAGTAAAGGAGATCAGCAAACTTATTTTGCAACGGATATGGATGCTCTCCTGTTGTGGAAGAACAAGATATAGTCTTGTTAGAGAGAAAAGGACACAAGTTTTGGAAATATAATCAGGGTACCCTACAGCCATATATGGTGAGTCATTGTATAAAAAAAATAGTATATTTCCCTCACCAAGAGGACCATATCCTGATCTTCCAAAACAGTATAGAGTCAACAGCAGTGTTTACATTTAGTACATCATATCCCATCAAATAAAAAAAGCCAAATCAAATAATCAAATAAATTGAAAACCGGTGTTATTTTGTGAAATAGAAAGGCCAAGTGCTTCATTGTTCCCAGACAATGAAACATAAAAAGTTCAATAATTCGGCCAAGAGTCCTTCAAAAGGGAATTTACCTCTAAAGTGAGGAAGAAAAAGTTTATCCATCATTGATTTGATAAAGTACATAAAAATCTCAATCCACAATTCCAGATGAATATACCTTTAATTAATCGCTTTAGAGGCAAACTCATTTTAGATAAGTCATTTGCTCATTGTTCATATTCATATAGCAGGGTCCTACCATCACACAGCATCGAAATTCACGGAAAGATCAACGCTATTAGGGAACCAATGGAGCGTGAAAAGTTACATCCAATTAATCAATTTTTTCGATTCAACAAACAATTTAATATAGAGTGAATCGTCGTTTTGGTCCCTCCCTGAAATTATAGAATGGTGGCAAGTTGGTAACTCATGTTAAGAAATTGGCAAATCACATTATCGACCCGAAATTGAAAAACATCGTCAAATTGAATTAATATGAATGACTTTTTTCAATTTAGGATATTTTTACCTATTTTTTAATATGATTTTTTTAATACGATGGACTAACTTACCACCTTATAACTTCAGGTATCATGATATTCACTGTTTTAATATATATATATATATATATATATATATATATATATATTCGATCGACAAAGAAAAAAATACAAAACAAAATACAGGTATTTATTTGTTCCCGCAAAATAAAAATAAAAAGGAAATGAGAAATGGGACTGACACTCCTCCGGCAACTCCACCGGCGACGAGGGACTTGCAGATGCTGGTAAGAGCATAGCTAGGAGCCTTGACGACGCCTTCTCTAGCAAGCTTCGCCTCCTCAGCCAGATTCACGATCTTCGTTTCCGAAGCCATAACCCTAACCTAACCTCGTGTTATTGGAAATTGGAAATGGAGAGATAGAAAAAAGAGTGATCGGCGTCGGAGATTGAGATATCGGAGTTCCGGCGATTAACGGAAAGAAACGATCATTACCGGCTTCGGCTGCGAGCGAACTGAAAGAGTGAGAGAGAGCAAAGAAGCACAGCCACAACTAACTAACAACCAGATTGACGGTGTTTGTTACAACAGTGAGTATATATAGTATGGACACGTGGACTCTTTAGCGTGAACGAATTTTCAGCCCTGCACATAGAACCTAGACTAGACTGGCAAGAACAGAACAGTTTGTTTTGACTTAAAAAATAAATATTCAACATTATATATATTTGGACACCTTGTATATATATATATGGTAGAGCTTATGAGTATTATGAGAGTGATAAAATACATGATAAAAATCTGAGATATAAGAAAATAATAAATAAGTGGGGAATGAGTATTTTTATACGATGTTGGATATCATTTTTATATTCAAATATCATTACCCACCCAATACTAAATATGTATTTTATCATATAAAATTAGTAAAATTTGATTTTGGTTTTTATATAACTTTTATTTGTTTGTAGTCTCCACATTTTATAAAAATAATGTATTTTTAGTTTTTTATTAGGGATTAAACACATACAGCTTTTGTATTTTTCAGGTATTAAAAGCGGATAAAATTCATATATATATATATATATATATATATATATATATATATATATAAATCAAATTTTACCAATTTTATATGATAAAAATATAATTAATCCAAAAGTTGATTCTTTCAAAAATATTATTTAGTAAATCGTCAATTTGGTTCATGGAATTGCGAGGTAATATCAACTTGGTTCATGAATTGAACGAAATAGCAAAAACGTCCCTGAAATTGTAAAATGTTAGTCAATTCAGTCCCTCCGCCAACCCCGATCAATTAATGCCGTTAGTGTGGTTGATGTGGCAAGTTAAGTGTCCGGGTGATACCCACGTAAGCGTCCACATGGCCCCATGTCACCAAATGTAATTTCAAGGAGCAAATCGATATTCCCTCCTCTCTCTTCTCCTTCCTCTCATCCCTCGTCCCCCACCCTTCTCCTTCACCACCACCACCACCTCCATAGTATGCACCACCACCAACCACAAAACCCCAGAAACCACCCCCAAAAATCATAATCCCCATGCCCAAACTCCCTACAAACCAACCATTGAAACCACTGCACCAAATCCAAAATCCACCACCCAATTCACTCAACAACACCTTCACCATTCCTTCTGGCAAGAGCAAAATACCCCAAAATAGTAAAACTGCAGCCACAACATTCCCTCCTTTCAGCAAAATCTTAATCACAAAACTGAAAATTTCCCTTGTAATCTTCCTACCCTCCACCACCAAGGTCCTTTTAGGCTTACCAAAGAAAGCCAACAAGACCACGATAGTGATCCATGTGACCAGAATAGCAGGAATCATGACCACCAAAGCTGTAATCATGGAAAGCCTCCCAAAGACGATGCCAAGAAGCACAGAGGCGATAGCTTCTAGACGGAAATGGTGATCTTTGGGTTTAGGCAATGATATGGTGGAGAGGAAGGGTGACTTTTTAGTGGTCTGAACAACTAATCAAGGCGATTGATATGGCGTCTATTGTTGTTTTTTGTGTGGTGTTTGCTTGAGACATAGAAAAGAAGATGAACATAAAAATGAAGGTGGGGACTATATATGGTTTTGTTTGTTTTATTATTATTGGAGTGTAGGTGATTGAATATGGCCGAAGAGGGGGAGGAGAGGAGAGGAGGGAGAAGAAGGGGAATAGGAGAATAGAGAAAGGAGTATAGATTTGGTCCCTTAAATTGGATCGGTGACGTGGAGGCCACATGGATGCTTACATGGGTGCCACCCGGGCACTTAACGTGCCACATCAGCCACACTGACGACATTAATTGACTGGGTGATAAGCCTCTGGCTCATCTAGTTTTATAGCTAGTATGACCAGGGTTTTGTGCAAATTATATCGTATTTTCACCCAAATTAGATTAGATTGTCCTCAAGCAAGGTTTTGAGTCTCTAGAGTAGTTTTAAGTTAATTTAGCTAGTTTGGAGTTAAATAATACACTTATAGTTATTTCTTTGTTTTCAGGTTAAGTGAAAGTCAAGAGAATAAGGAAACAGGGGATTCGCCCCGCGAAAGCCATGCTCGCCACGCGACCCAGAAGCCTGACTGTTCCAAGAAATTGCTAAGTCTCTGGTTCGCCTCGCGAAGAAGGTCTCGCCCCGCGAATCTTGCAAACCTGAAAAAGTCAGAGACGATCACGACTTGCCCATGTTGAAGGTCATGGCCGTGGCAGTTTTGAAGCTGAAGAGTCTCGCCTCGCGAGTATTCCTTCGCCTCGCGAATCAAGAAGTCAGAGAGCATCACGGTTAGGCCCTGATGGCCAGAACGGGCGTAAGGAGAAAACTCTTCATATCCTCGCCTCGCGAGAGTCACTTCGCCTCGCGAGAATGCCAAAGGTTGCTGACTCTTCATGAAATTCGCCTCGCGAATGGGTGCTCGCCTCGCGAGCCATCTGAATTCTGAATTTGTATAAAAGGCTGTTCTGAACATTTTGTGGGGACTTTTTGCTTCTCCATTTTCTGTTTTTACACTTTTCTCTGTGATTTCGTTTGTGTTATGGAGAACTAAATTCTTAGGATTGATCTATTGTAATTGATTTCCACATACTTGAGGTTCTTATACTTTCCTGTTTTGTATGCTTTTCCCTCTTCAATGCCATGCCTTGTATTTCTGTTTGTTTAATTCAGGAGTATAATGCATTGTATTGATTTATTTCCGGTGATATCATGTTCCTATAATCAATCGCGTTTGTTTAATTCGCGTGTGTACGTTCATGTTCGTTTAGTTCATGAGGACTTAACCCCGTTTGTTTAATTCGGGAATAGGGACATATATCTGTAGCAGTAGTTTCGTTTGTAAATTGTTGCTACAACCGGGAGGGGATAAGAATTTGCTTAGGGCTTGGAAATTGTATGAACCTATGATAGTGGGAAATCAAGAACAATAGATTAATCTGTTTTTGACTATTGATAACCTCCTTGAACTGTTTGTTTTCAATCGCTCTGTCTTTAATATTTTGTTTGTTTCTTATTTGCACTCCAACCCAAAACCCCCCAAAAAATTATTTTTGTGAAATATAATATTCTCAGAGTCCTTGAGAGACGACATCCGAGTTGTCGCACTATACTACACTTTTAAACCCGCTCGTCCTTTTTGGCGCGTGCGCGACAGCGCGACCAAAAATTGGCGCCGTTGCCGGGGACTCTGAGTTGTTAATTTTCTAAATTTGTTTTTATTTTATTTTCTTTTCTTTCTTTTATTTTCTGTTCTGTTTTGAATTGGTCTGGCTACTAGATCTCATTGCCCTGAACTGTGTGATTTTGACCCGGAAATTGAAAGAACACTGCACACACTCCGTAGGGAATTTCGGGCTAGCACTAGTAGTGATTCCAATTTTAAAACTGCTTTTGAAAATATGGGAGACCATAGGACTTTGAGGCAGCTTGCTGCTCCTGATGTGAATTACAATGGTTTGTGCATTGCTTATCCTGGTGCCGACACCCCTTTTGAGTTAAAATCTGGGCTAATCCATTTGTTGCCTAGATTTAATGGTCTTGCAGGTGAAGATCCACACAAGCACTTGAAGGAGTTCCAAGTTGTCTGCTCCACAACTTTGAGGCCAGAAGGAGTAACTGAGGATCATATCAAGTTGAAGGCTTTTCCATTCTCACTCCAGGGAGCTGCAAAAGATTGGCTTTTATACCTTGCGCCGAATTCCATTACCACATGGAACGACTTGAAGAAGCTCTTCCCGGAGAAATATTTTCCCGCCTCCAGAGCCGCTGCAATTAGGGAAAGAAATCTGTGGAATAAGGCAAGGAAATGAGTCGCTAGCCGAGTATTGGGAGAGGTTCAAGCGGTTGACATCTAGTTGCCCCCAAACACCAAATTTCGAACAGCTCCCTCATCCAATATTTTTATGAAGGATTGCAGCCTATGGATAGGAATATTTTGGATGCTTGCAAGTGGGGGAGCATTGGTTGACAAGACTCCATCTCACGCTAAGCAACTCATTGAGAACATGTCATTAAATTCCCAAAGCAATTCACTACAAGAAGAAATTCTCTCAGACTAGAGGTGTACATGAGATCCGCACTTCTTCTTCCAGCCATGACCGTGATGATAGAATTGATGTGAGCTTACTTCCTTGGTAGAGAAATTGGCAATGGATAGGGTGCAGCTGCGGTATTGTGTGGCATGTGTAGTTCTCCGAGCACCCATATGAAGCTTGTCCTATTTTGCAAGGGGGATCAATTCATCGAATCACCTCAAGCCTTTGCAGTCCATCCGTATAATCAGTGGCAATAACCGCAAGATCTGAAAGCATTCCGGATCTTTCAACAAATAGGTATCATCCCACTGGAGTAATCATCCTAATCATGCGGTATGGGAACTCATCCCAACAACCGATGGCACCTCGGAATCCTCCAGTGACCACTTCGCACCTCCCGACCGTCCGATTGATGATATGTGCAAGCAAATAACTTCACAATTGAATGCACAAATGACTACACTTTTCCAAAGAAGAAATGGCACAGCCCGCCGCAGCATTCCCAGGCCTCACAGGCACAATTTCAGAGAGAACGGATGCGAGTATTCAGGCATTGCATACACAGATTGGACAGATGGCTACAAAAATAAATAATATAAAGCAAGGTCAAAGAACAACCCAGCTGCCAGCACAGCCAGTGATCAATCCTAATGCCTCCAACCCCAATGTGAGTTCTATATCTCTGAGGTCTGGAAAGGTTGTTGAGGCCACTTCTGGAAAGAATGAAGAAACTATGAAGGCTACTCCTGAGCCTCTTTGTTGAAGTTACTCCTGAACCTCGTGGTTGAAGTTGAAACCGAGAGAGTGTATAGACCACCCATTCCGTTCCCCACACAGACATGAAAAAATTTGAAGAGTGGTGGTGAAGATAAAGAGAAGGAAATTCTTGATGTTTTAAGAAAGGTGGGTGTTAATATCCCTCTGTTGGATGTGATCAAGCAAGTGCCCAGATATGCAAAATTTCTCAAGGACCTATGCACCAACAAGAGGAAGATGAAGACTAATGAGAGGGTTGACTTGGGAAGAAATGTCTCCGCGCTTATCCAGTCTAAGCCAGAAAGAGTTGTTGCTTTCACCCAGGCACTGCCACCGAAGTGCAAGGATCCAGGCACCTTCACTATCCCATGCACTATTGGGGACAAGAAGTTTGAAAACTGCATGCTGGACTTGGGAGCATCTATCAATGTCATGCCTACCTCTATCTTTAACAAACTGGATCTTGGTCCTTTGAAGTACACAGGTATCACCATTCAGTTGGCCAACAGGACCTGTGCCCGCCCCATGGGAATGGTGGAAGATGTACTAGTGCAAGTTGATGATCTGATCTTTCCAGCTGATTTCTACATCTTGGACATGGCAAAGTAGACACACTCCAGTAAATCACCAATCATCCTGGGCCGGCCATTCATGAAGACAGCCAAGACTAACATTGATGTGGATGATGGGACCATGTCTATGAAGTTTGGGGATATAGTTGCAAAGTTTAACATATTTGATGCCATGAAACATCCAGCGGAAGAGCACTCTGTATTCCACATTGAGCTGATATCTGAGACTATTGAGGACATCCATGAGAACTTGTTTTCTAATTTTCCACTTAATTCGGTTTGTGATGATATTCTTTCTTTTCTTGATTGTACTAACGCTAACCATTTTGTGGTTTAGTCTTGAGATTGCTTGCATGTTTAGCAGGTGATGAAATTGTCGGTGCAGTGGATGAGAAACAAGAAGAAGATGAAGCAAAGACCGGAGGCCCTCTCTACCTCTTTGGACTTAGACTGCAAGGAATGGGATCCAGGTGACAGCTCCCGCTTACACTGCATTTGATCAGGGAGTACTCTTTTCCTTTCCCTCACTATGATCTTATAATTCTGTTGTTCATTGGGGACAATGCATGTTTTAAGTGTGGGGGAGGGAATTAGTTGTAGTTTTTCTCTTCTTTGAATAAAGTTTTCTTTTCTTTGAATAAAGCTCGTGAATAATTTGAGAAGCTCAGGAGCATTTGTGTGTTAAGTTTTTAGTTGGCAAGTTTGCTAGATTTTGATTGATGTTGCACAGATTGCTTGCATGATTGATATGTGATGATTCCCCCTAGGCTGAAAAATTTGAAAAAAAATGATCCCCATATGATTGAAAACTGAGCTTTGAGATTTTGTTATGATGGCATGATTTATGATAAGTTTGGGGTGATAGGAAGCACACACTAGGGATAGTATCTCTGTTCAAATAATTTGCAAAAATGTCCAGGTGAGGTTTTGAGCCTCCAACATGTTTTAAACTGTGTGAAAATCATTTTTCAAGTTGCACTTTCCTGAATTTGCTTGAATCTCTTTTTGGTTTGCATGATTATATGTTTGCTTCAGATGATTTAGGCATTTTCTTTGTAAATAACTACTTGGCCTGAATAAACCAATTCCTAATGCATGTTCCCTAGTTAGCCCTTTTGAGCCTATTAGCCTGTTAGTTCTTGATAACCTAATGTTATAAGCCCAAAAATCTGGAAAACCATGTTAACCCGATCTTAGGATTAGGAGAGCATGTAATCTTAGAATGGGTGCAAGAAACTAAAGTTTGGGGTGGCTGCAAGGTGCAATGTGTTGTTGGGATTAGGAAAAAGAAAAAAAAATGAAAAAAAAAGAAAAAGAAAAAGAAGAAAAAAAAAATGATGAAAAAAAAAATACAAAAATGCCAAAAAGAAATAAAAAGAGCTGTAGCCACCCAGAAGTGTAAAGAAAAAAAATAAAGAAAGGAACTTGAGTGAATTTCAAGGTGTAAATATAGTTCATGCTCTCTTAGTTCCTAGGGTCTTCATCTTAGTTCCTTTTGTATATCCTACCCTTAGCCAGGCCCCATTACAACCCAATAAAGACCTTTTGATGTTGCTTGCATGTTTTCTGTGGGAACCATTTTGAGATGAAAATCAAATTTTTGGGAAGTGTACTTGAAAAGTGAAACTGAGTGCAAGTTGTTAGCCTGACATAAACTGAGTGACTGAGTGAACAAATAATGCCCTTGTGAGGAAGGCAGTTGTTTGGATTTGGTGATCTCCCTCTTGTGCGTGACTTAGATTCCCTGCTTAGATTTCTGATTGTTTTCATGATGAAACTCTCAATTGTTTGGAATAAATGAATGTGGGGATTGCTCTATTTGAAAAAGGGGAAACAATGAAGAAAAGAATTGTTTTTGAAGTTGCTTGAATTTGTGCAATGTTGGTTGAATCTTTTAAGCTTGCCAGGTCCTGAGTCTTTTTGATTTTTGAGTCTTAGTTTACTTGGGGACAAGCAAAGTTTAAGTTTGGGGTATTTTGATAAGCCTCTGACTCATCTAGTTTTATAGCTAGTATGACCAGGGTTTTGTGCAAATTATATCGTATTTTCACCCAAATTAGATTAGATTGTCCTCAAGCAAGGTTTTGAGTCTCTAGAGTAGTTTTAAGTTAATTTAGCTAGTTTGGAGTTAAATAATACACTTATAGTTATTTCTTTGTTTTCGTGGTTAAGTGAAAGTCAAGAGAATAAGGAAACAGGGGATTCGCCCCGCGAAAGCCATGCTCGCCACGCGACCCAGAAGCCTGACTGTTCCAAGAAATTGCTAAGTCTCTGGTTCGCCTCGCGAAGAAGGTCTCGCCCCGCGAATCTTGCAAACCTGAAAAAGTCAGAGACGATCACGACTTGCCCATGTTGAAGGTCATGGCCGTGGCAGTTTTGAAGCTGAAGAGTCTCGCCTCGCGAGTATTCCTTCGCCTCGCGAATCAAGAAGTCAGAGAGCATCACGGTTAGGCCCTGATGGCCAGAACGGGCGTAAGGAGAAAACTCTTCATATCCTCGCCTCGCGAGAGTCACTTCGCCTCGCGAGAATGCCAAAGGTTGCTGACTCTTCATGAAATTCGCCTCGCGAATGGGTGCTCGCCTCGCGAGCCATCTGAATTCTGAATTTGTATAAAAGGCTGTTCTGAACATTTTGTGGGGACTTTTTGCTTCTCCATTTTCTGTTTTTACACTTTTCTCTGTGATTTCGTTTGTGTTATGGAGAACTAAATTCTTAGGATTGATCTATTGTAATTGATTTCCACATACTTGAGGTTCTTATACTTTCCTGTTTTGTATGCTTTTCCCTCTTCAATGCCATGCCTTGTATTTCTGTTTGTTTAATTCAGGAGTATAATGCATTGTATTGATTTATTTCCGGTGATATCATGTTCCTATAATCAATCGCGTTTGTTTAATTCGCGTGTGTACGTTCATGTTCGTTTAGTTCATGAGGGCTTAACCCCGTTTGTTTAATTCGGGAATAGGGACATGTATCTGTAGCAGTAGTTTCGTTTGTAAATTGTTGCTAAAACCGGGAGGGGATAAGAATTTGCTTAGGGCTTGGAAATTGTATGAACCTATGATAGTGTGAAATCAAGAACAATAGATTAATCTGTTTTTGACTATTGATAACCTCCTTGAACTGTTTGTTTTCAATCGCTCTGTCTTTAATATTTTGTTTGTTTCTTATTTGCACTCCAACCCAAAACCCCCCAAAAAATTATTTTTGTGAAAGATAATATTCTCAGAGTCCTTGAGAGACGACATCCGAGTTGTCGCACTATACTACACTTTTAAACCCGCTCGTCCTTTTTGGCGCGTGCGCGACAGCGCGACCACTGGGGTTGACGAAGGGTCAGAATTGAATAACGTTTTGCAATTTCAAGGATGTTTTTGCTATTTTGTTCAATTCAGAGATCAAGTTGATACTACCTTGCAATTTCAGGAACTAAATTGACAATTTACTCAATATTATTAGCGTAAAATTAGAAGTTATTTTGCATTTAGTTACAATTTTATAAATTAATTTTAAGCTAAGAAAGTGTAATATTGGAAATGTGATCTTTCTTCTTGTGAAATTATATAATATAAGAGATAAAAAAAACACCTTTTTTTTTTATCAATGTATGTTGGTTTAAGTGGCAACAGTTTGATCCTTTTAAAAAAATTCGATAAGTAAAAATATATTGGTTAGAATACAATATGTATTTGAATCCATATACAAGGAAAAAGGAAAAAGAAAAAGGACCCAGATCAAATGTAACTATAAGGGTGCGTTTGATACGCATTAATGCACAGGACAACATAGGACAAGCAGGACAACACAGTACAACCTCTTGAGTCACATGACAACTTTTTTATCCTGTACATCGTTCGATAGATAATAGACATAAAATAATATTTTACAATATATATAGTATATATGATAATATATTATTAATTCCATAATAATACTATATATATTAGAGATAGAGGAGAGAGATGGGAAAGAGGGAGTGAGAGATAGGAGAGAGAGAGAAGAGAGAGAGGGAGAAGAGAGAGACAGAAAGGGGTAAGGATAATTCTGTTAGTCTGTCTGTGGGACAAAAGTTGTCCCATGGTTTGTGGGGGGGGGGGCAAAATTTTGGGTTTTTGTCGCGTCCCTCACTCCTTTTTTGTCCTGTCCCCTAACCACAATTCAAATCAAACAGGGGACAAAAATTTTTGTGTTGTCCAGTCCCCTGCATTTTTGCAGATCAAACACACCCTAATACTGCCACCACCAAGTAGATGACAGTATACATATTACAAATGCATAAAATCCAGAACCACTAAGAACCTATAGGCACACCTATACATAAATTGATAAGTAAGGTATCAAATTCGAATATTGTGAATGCAAAAAATACAAGTATTTAATATCTGTCATCTGGTGAAGTAAAATTAGCTGTGACCTCGACTAACTTCGAATAACAATGATTCCTTTATCAGTCAATGATGTTAGAAGGGGGATTCTGCCTTCTAACTTGTGGGTTCTAAAACTACTCCAAAGAGCGTTTAGTGTGAAAGGTAGAAATAACTAAGCTAAGTGCATGAAAGTAAATTGAAAGCAATAGAATCTGAGCATAAAAATGTGTTTGATTGTATTGATGTGTCTAATACAATATTTACAATTGGTATTTATAGGCTACAACTCGAACACTATGGAAAACTGTCCTTATTGACCATATTCTCATATATTTTAGCATTATGCGCTTAGTGGCCAACGTGAAACAACTAGATTACTGTAACACCCCGTTTTTCCTTAAGTGCTTTTGTGTATGACTTGTTTGTTAGGAAGGTTTAGAGTGGGCTAAGTGGGGTTTTAGGTGGAAAATCCCTTTCTTAGGCTTGTGTCTTGTGATTGTTTGAGTCACAAGCATGGTCATGCTTAATAGAAAGCACGACCGTTCTAGTTGGGTAAAGCACGTCTCGCTGATGCTAAGTTGAGCATGCTCGTGCTCAATAGTGAGCACGCCCATGCTCAATAGAAGACCGCACCTCGTAAGCGCTAAGTTGAGCACGACCGTGCTCGGGTCTGATGCTTTATATATAGAACAGTAATCGAGGGTTTTAGTTGTAAACCCTATTTTGGAACATCAGCCACCCTAGTGTGGCTACACATTGTTTCTTCCCTACTTTCTCTAAATCCATCACTTTCTTGGAGTTTTGGAGGTTCCTTGGGAAGCTTAGTTGGTTTGTGTCAATCTTAGAAGGTAACTGTTTCTCCTCTTTTGGTTCCCTTTCTGTTGTTTAAGTTTGGGAACTAATTGGTTAACTTTCCTTGTTTGACCAAGGCTTTGAAGCTGATCGAGTCGCTTAGAGGACCGCGTTGGTTGTCATTTGGTCTACCATTTGACGTTCTACTATCGGATTCTTCATATCAGGTATGGGGAGAAGGATAGTGTATGCATTAGGCAAGGGGGTAGCGTAAGATGAGGGGTTCTTATAGCCCCATTGTATGTTGTTAATTGTGATTATTAATTGTTGAGTATGCCATGTTATATTTGACTATATGGTTCATTGCTATAATTGCTAGTTGATTAATGATATGCCTATTGTTTATAATTACTATGTTGTATGCCATTGATGTATAAATGGTTGAATATGTTAATGATATGAATATGACCGTTATGTTGTTGTTGTTATGCATTGATTGGCTGAGTTATGTTGTCGTTATGTTGAACAAGTTAATAAGATCTCAATTGGCTAAATGAGACTCTTAATTAATATAAGAATTACTTGGCTAATCCCCATAAAGTTTCATAAGACATGAACTGTTAGTGAAAGGTGAGGTTTGATGCCAATCGGATTAGTCAAAGGACCCTAGGATCTGATTTGAGAGTATCGGGGAGTTTTTGGCTCCAAGAACATAAGTTGAATCTGCCCGAATAGTACGATCGGGTCCAGGAGCACGGTGCGTGCTGAACAGGGAGAAGCCCGTGCTCCCGGTTGAATTCTAGAAGATGGCCACAAGATTGAGTACGGTCGTGCACGACAGTGAGCACGACTGTGATCCACTTATGTGACAGCACGACCGTGTTGGGGTGAGCACGCCCGTGCTCCCCTTACTGGTCAGAATCTGATCTTAAAGGAATTAAGGGGTGTTTTACCCCAAATGTCCCCAATAATGTAATAACACACCACTCGAATGAAGAAGAGTTAGATAACTTAATTAAAAGATTAATTAAGGTAACAAAGAATAATAAGTTGGTTAAGCCGGTGCCCATTAGGTTGCCGTACGTTGATACGTTATGGTGCTTTTTGGTCAAAGTGACCTCGATGCTTTTTGGTCGAGGTGTTGATGAGTTGAACCTTGGTGTTTTTTTGGCCAAGGGGGCCTTGATCCCTATGGGTGAAGGTGTTGATGTTGACATTGATGATGGTGATAAGTCTTGGGTGCTTATTGGCCCAAGCAAAGGAGGTGGTTGCCTTGTTTGCTGTTGTGCTCATGCATTCATACGTTGAAGTTGTTAGTGGGGGAATATCAACATAGGGGAGGTCATCCTAGAGTACGATGATCTGGCCAAGTCTCGGGTGGTTTACCCAAGGTTTGGTGAACCATGCGCCCCCACGGTGGCGCATCCTCGTTATGATGCGTCGGCTATCCAAGAGGTTCACCCATGGTTTGGTAGACTGCCAGTGTTGGTGCTTTTTGGCCAATGTGGATATGTAACTCCGAAGTTGCCTTCCTGAGATAGTTTGGATCCACATGCATAACGGAGTAGCGGAGTAGTGTTGCACCGTATAGCATATGTTGGTTGAGATGACATGTTGATATGATTATATTATGTTGATGTTATGTTGTATATTGCTATGCCATGTTATGATGTATGATCATCTTGCTTACTATCCCCATGCCGTTGTGTTTACATGTTTTCTTACTCCCCGTTTCTCTTTTATGTTTCGGCATGTATCTCTTTATGCAGAGGACGGTGAGCAGCCAGTGGAGGAGTGACTCTGAGGAGCCGCAACTCTAGTTAGGATGCTTAGTTTTATAGTTGTTAGTTTGTTTTCGATTTCTTGTATTCCGTGGATTTTATTCGAGAACGGTTATACCAGCTCTGTATGTGACATCGGGGTTGGGTTATGTTTATACATTGTTTATGTTTTTCCTTTTAAAAACTATGTTTCTTTCTGTGTTGATGAGATGTTACAATGTGGTACCTTTTTACCAAGTTTTTTATTTTAATTAAATAAATGCATGTTTTTATATTACCTCTTTTAAGTAAATATATGGTTTATAAATAATATGTGGGGTAAATGGTGTCACATTTACAACGGCTAATCATGTATAACTAAAATCCCTATATTTTAGGAACATCTTCAATGATCATCCGCCATTAACCGTTTGATCTCATTATCTTCACTCTTCAACGTCTCTTTACTTCCTAAAATCAAGCTAAACAGCTTGAAAATCGTTTCCCCTTATCTCGGAAGGTTGTTAGCACGTGAAACGGCTATGATACTCAATGCTCCTATTTGATTTCTTTAGCTATCACCTCCAATTTGAATATCAACGGATTACTTCGAAGCATTATCCTTTAGCTCGTATTATTTGCTTAACTGTTTTCACTTAATAATCATCCTTCATCAGCTACCGGTACATCATTCGACTGGCTTCGAGTCAGCTAATTTCCAACTGCTAGTTTATTAACGGCTAAGTCATATTCCGTTAATTTAGGTGATAACATTTGCCCCCTTATATCTTCTATCTAATTGGAATGAAGATAGAATGATATAACCGACTTATCTTGAGCACCGCAATATATCTACTTATCTCAGTTTGCACGCTTATCGTTTCAACTCCTTATCCCTCTTTTATTGCTAACGACTAGTTTTCACAACCACTTTCCTTCCTTATAAAACCTAGCCGGCTGCTTCTTTTCATCCTTTACTTTACTTTTTCTCCATCTTCCTCGAGTTCTTCTGCTTTCCGGCCTTCTTGAACCCTTCTTGAATTTCCTTTAACCGAATATGTCTTCTGCATCTGATTCCCAAAATCTTGACAACATTTCCTATGGCCACAACGCTTCGGGTGACTCAGCTTCCATTGGCCATAACGGATCCTCATCTCCTTCATCTGAAGCTAAACAAACCACGGGCACTCTTTACCATGTTGATCATTCCATGACCTTAAACCCTTCCACCGAAAATCAAGACGAAGGCAAGCTGTTTCTTAATAACGTCTTGTACCCTAGCTTGTTTGCCTTGCCCATCGCTTCGGATTGGTTCACCCTCGATCAAAGGACCTCAAGCTTCAGAACTTGGCCTAATGGCACCACTGCTTACAACAAATGGCTCCACTGTGTAGCCTTAGCCAAAAGTAAAGATTGGAAATCTTGGGGAATTTTTAACCTGATTATGCTCTCTCGTCACGAAATCCCTGTCAATGTTGACATCCTCTTCGGCTTATGTGGCTTCTGGATTACTTCCATCAACAGCTTCCTTTTTCCTTTCGACGTGATGAGCCCTGCCTTACTCGATGTCGCGGCTATTACTTGGACTTCCCTTTCACGGTGATGAAGTTCTTGCTTTCTCGTAAGCGATCGAACCAATAGCTGGCATCAAATGTTCTAAGCCACATTGCTATTATAGCAATTTCATTACTGCTAATTCAAATTAGTCTGGGGAATTCACTGACCTCGAGCATCATGCCTTCCTGCTGTACTGGATGTGCAGATATTTTATTTTTACCAATTCGGTTCAAATAGTAGCTGAAATCCTCAACTATGTTCAGCTCATCACCTCTGGACGAGCCTTGGCTCTTGGCCCTCCGTTTCTTGGCCTTCTCTACCGGAGCCTGTTCATATATATGGAACGACCGAGAAACCAAGAAAAAACCGACAACATCCTGGTCCACTTTGGTTCTTGCACCTCTGGATCCTCCATTATTTCCCAGAGTTTGTGTTGCAAGTCAAGAACTCGGTTCCTCCTCCTCGCAATCCACCAATCTTGGGAGAATGACTGGTCACCCTCACCCCTCTGGAATGCTCGACTGTAGGGGTAGTGAACACTCTTCTGTCCGTTGCTCGTCTCTCTTCAGAATTTCACCCTACCATCTCGGCTGGAATTGGCCCATCCTGGATCTTTACATCCTTTGAAAGTACGGCTAGCCAAAGAACCCGCCGAGCCATTGTGCTTGGTTGGGCTAGTGTTTTAACGGCTCGGAACCTCCTCACTGGCATCAAACCTAAGTCGAGGAACAACAAGTCCTCTTCAGAATACTACAACCCTCAATACCTCGCAAGACAATTTGGATTTCTACAACACATCCCCACATCATTTTCAGAACCAGCGTCCCCCTCTTTCAGACCAACTTATACCGAAGATGAAGTCACGGAGCAATTTACGGTGATTGTTGATCGGCTGTCTTTGTTTCGATATCAAAGCTTCATTCTGCAACCAGGAACAACCTCGGCTTTCGTCAAATGGTGGTCGTCCGTAATTTACAAGATCTTCAATGATTCAGCTACTGATTGGATTAAATGATTGATAGAGGGTAGGGCAGATGAACGATCTCTATCCCCTCCTTTGAATATCCAACCCATCTCGTCATGCCATCCTCCTTCATATTCACAATCTAAAGGAAAGCTGATGCTTCTTGAACTATTCTAATTAATTTTGCATTTTAACAATTCCTAATCATTGGCTATCCTTTATTTTAGGCAAAGGAATCGTTGACCTGGATGGTGAACCTGACAACGTCCCTCTTTCCTCTCTTAAGAAAAGGACGCGATCCCAAGGAGTGGTCATTAAAGAACCTTCAGAAGCTGTCTCCAAGAAAGTCAAGAAAGGATTTGAAGGTTCAGCCAAGGTATATCCTTCACTCGAACTGTTATTAATCCCTTATTTCTTAAAAAAAAAAGCATTCTAACGACTGCTCCATCCTTTTTCAGAAAAACAAGAAACGAACTCCTGACATATCACCCTCAGTACACAGCCAACCGAGGAAAATGACTCCAAGATTTACGGTTGAGGTATATTCCTTTCTCCATTTTCTTGTTTTACCCATTTTCTTTCTATAAACCTTCCTCGGCTAGCGTGTCACTCTTACCAGCCAACCATTCTAGAAGTTGCTCTTTACCCAACACCTCAGAAATTAACGACTGACATTCCAAATATTCCAGCAACATCAGCTGTTCTTCCCATTTCTCAACCAGCTGAGGGCCAAGTTCAAGAAACTCTTCATCCTCTTACTCCAGAGAATACCGTGGCATCCCCTGACTACCTGATCCTAGATGACATGCTCCTCCAGTACTTTGAAGCTTCTGTTACTTCAACGGCCACCCTCATTTTTCCCCAGTGGATGAGTATTTGTCCTTTATTGTAAAGAAATTGGGGGATGAAGTGCCCTCCGATGAGGCAGTTATCACCAAGTTACGGCTAGCATTGTCCAAAGCGGTCCAAAGCCCCGAATTATCAGAAAGTCAAAAAGTCATTTTTGGCCATATCTTTGCCAAAATTGGGGATATCCATTACGAACATTCGACCCATGTCAAGCAGCTCGAAAAAGCTTCTAGAACCCTTCATTATCTTTCTGATCTTGAGGCTCGAAAGCTTCAATTACGGACTACTTTTCCGACCGTTCAAACTGACAGAATCTGATATGGCTGAAAACAAGAATCCGACTGATTGCCTTGCGTATATAAAAGCTGAGCGAGAAAGGATAAATAAGGAGATAGCTAAGACTGAGCCTCGATTGAAAATTGTGGAAGAAAAACTCAAATCGAGTGCCAAGACCAGAGTCCAGTTGTATCAACAATCCACCGACCTTGACAAGGAGATTATTCCTCTTGCTCAGCAACGCACCGCACTAGAGGGCGATCTGGCTACAGCGGAACATGGGCTCTCTGCTGCCAAGGCTTCTTGGGATGAATTGAAGATCTTGTTCTTAGAAGGAAAAGCAACTCCAGCCCCTACGACCTTGGAATCGACTATCCTTGCCCCCATGCCCAGTATATTGACTTTGGAGCCTGTTGCTACCATGCCCACATGTGCTGAAACCATCATAGCTGTGGTCGTGAGTGATATCGTGACCCGTGAAGCACCTTGTGCGGCTGAAGGTAATGAGGAGGCAAAAACAACTGACGAAGGATATATTTCTATCGAAGATGTGGCACTGGCTGCCTCGGATGAAGCTCTTCATACAGGGCAGACCAAAGATAAAGATGGCTCTGCAATCACTTGAAATCCTTCGGCCGACCCAATTAACTAGGATAATATTTTAGCAACTGATGTTGATTCCATTTTGTAGTTTTTACTTTAATGGTTTTAAGAAGCTAGTTGACCTACTTGTGCCCATCATTTTGAACTTACTCCTTCCCAAATCCAAGGATAATATGACTTTAAATACTTGCCGTTTATACCGCGACTTAATTCTTTCCCTTACATGTTAACTAAATGATAAGCACCTCCAAAAATAACTTTACTAACAATAAACGACCCTTCCCAATTTGGTGACCATTTCCCATATTTGGATCCTTACTCCCGATTGGTAAAATAGTCTTCCAAACCAAGTCACCCTCGGCAAACTGCTTGTTTTTAACATGTTTGTTGTAAGCCTTAGAAACGCTGGCTTGTTTTTTTTGCGAATGTTATCGAGATCCATCAATCTATCCTCATCGACTGATTCTAACTCCATTAACATTTCTTGTTGATAGTCATCTAAACTTAATCTTTGTTGCCTGGCTACCCTTAAGGATTTTACATTAATCTCCAAAGGCAGCACAACATCTTGACCAATCGTTAGTCGATAAGGTGTCAAGCCTGTATCCGTGGTCTTAGAATTCCTATAAGCCCATAATACTTCAGATAATGCTTCATGCCACTTCCTGGGTTTATCCTCCAAGGTCTTGTTGATCATCACAATCAACACTTTATTGGTAGCCTCGGCCTGCCCATTGGCTTGGGCATAATATGGGGAAGAATGAAGTAACTTGATCCCATATTCCCGAGCGAAGGCCACCATCTTTTCACCAATGGAACATAGTTCCTTGATCGGTGGTGATTGTCTCGGTATGCCATATCGATGGATTATATGCTGCTTGATGAAGTTAATGACATCCTGTTGAGTGACATTGACCATCGGCTGCGCCTCCACCCATTCGGTAAAGTAATCTGTTGCAACAATGATAAAGGCATGCCGTTTAGTCGATGGGGATATATTTTCCCAATCAAGTCCATTGTCCATCCTCTAAAAGCGATGGTTTGACTATGGTATGAAGTTCCTCGACTGGTACTCTTTGAATGGGACCATGCCTTTGACATATTTCACATCCTTTGGCATACTTATAGTAATCACTGTCATGGTGGGTCAATAGTACCCCATCCGATGGAAAGTCCACTTCATAATCGGCCCGCTCTCGTGAGCACCACAAATTCCTTCATGAACTTCCCCCATCACTCTTAGAGTCTCTTCCTTTCCCACACACTTAATGTACACTCCATCGATTCCCCTTCTTACTAGCTCTCCATCTGGTAACGAATATTTCAAAGCCCTCTACTTCACTTTGTAGTCTGCCTTAGCCAATGGACTCTTTAGATAACTTACAAATTCATCTCTCCAATCATCGGCTGACTGACTGTCTAGAGACATTATTTCCTTTAGATTATCCGTCAGGCCATCCATGATCTTTATTTCCTTATAGCCAGAGACATGTTGGGCCAGGTTATTAGCTTCATCATTTTCTTCACTCGGAACATGCATTACTACAACACTGGCAAACTGCTTTAATAACAAGCTAGCCATTTCGTAATATTCTAACATTTTAGGGTTGTTACACTTATATTCTCCATTTAATTGTTTAATGACCAACTGGGAATCGCCCATTATCTGAACATACTGAGCTTTTATGGATGTCAGGATTCTCAGTCCCATAATCAAGGCCTCATACTCGGTTTGGTTATTGTAACAATTCAATTGCAGCTGACACATAAACTTCCAGTTCTGTCAAGTTGGGCCTACAATGGTAACTCCCGTCCCTGCACCTTTTTTGCTCTTCGATCCATCAAACGTCAAAACCCATGGTTTAATGTTAATACAACGATTAACCTCTTCAAATGGATCGACTATATCAACCCAGGGATGTTGAGCCACGAAATCGACTACAGCTTGGCCTTTTACAGCCTTTAATGGTACGTATGTCAATGCATATGCACTTAATGACCCGCTTCATCAATCTACCTTGTAAGACATGCCTAATAAGTAAGTATTTAACAATATCAATCTTGCACAAAACTATCACTTCTTTGGGTAATAAATAATATTCAAGTTTTGTAAAAGCATGGAACAAAGATAAACACAAATTTTCAATAGGAGTATATCTAGACTCAGTCGAATTTAAGAAACGACTAAGATAATAGACAACCCTCTCAGTACCATCATCGACTTCCTGTGCCAGAAGGCAGCCGATTGATCCTTTGGTAGCCGATATGTATAACTTCAGGGGCTTTCCTGGCACGGGTGGCATCAAAACAGGAGGATTTTCCAAGGCTTGTTTAATTTGTTCGAACGCTTCTTGATGCTCTGATCCCCAAACAAACTCCTCAGCATTCTTTAGCCTCAGCAATGGAGAAAATGCCTTCATCTTCCCAGCCGAGTTAGCTATGAATCTTCTTAGAAAGTTGATCTTCCCTATCAGACTTTGCAACTCTTTCTTGTTCTTGGGAGGTGATGCCTCCAATACTGCCTTTGCTTTGTTCTTGTCTATCTCGATGCCGTGCTGATGCACCACAAACCCTAAGAAATTACCATCCAAGACCGCAAATGAACACTTTTCTGGATTCATCTTCAGTCCATGAAATCTCATCCTCTGAAAAGCCATCTCCAAATCATGTAGGCGTGCTTCAAAATCTGTATATTTAACCATTACATCATCAATGTACACCTCCATGTTTTTCCCAATTAAATCATGAAAGATGACATTTATAGCTCTCTGATAAGTAGCTCCAGCATTCTTCAATCCAAACGACATGACCACCCACTCGAATATCCCAATTGAATCTGGGCATCTGAAAGCAGTCTTATGAACATCTTCCTCGGCTATATAAATCTGATTATAGCCCGAGTGTCCATCCATTAATGTAAGAATCCCATTGCTCGCCACATCATCGACTAACATATCTGCTATGGGCATGACATATTCATCCTTAGGTGTTGCCAAGTTTAAATTCCGATAGTCAGTGCAAATTCTCAATTTTCCATTCACTGTACCTAACCGTCCGAATAAACCCAGCTTTGAGCAATCTCTCCATTTCTGCTTTAATTTTAGGAAGCGAATTTGGGTTGAACCTCTAAGCTGGCTGTTTATACGGCTTAAATCCTTCCTTAATAGGTAGGCGATGCTCTACTAACTGCCTAGACAATCCAGGCATCTCAATTTAATCCCATGTTAGATAATCTTTGTATCGCTTGATGAGCTTGACCAACCTGATCCTATCAGATTCAATTAACAAACCACTGACCTTAGTCGTTCTTGGCTCATCATCCAAACCCAGGTTTACTGTTATCATTGGATCCTACGTTTCAAAAGTTGGCAACTTCTTATGCACTGAGGGCGGTATGCCTTCATTATATGATCCTGCCCCATAGTTTCTTCCTCCAACCCATTCTGCATTTCCCCCTCGACTGATCCTGTCTCAATGATTTTACTTTCAGTCATAAACATAGTCAGTCGTTGGAGAAGATTTTTAATGACTCGATGCTTATTGATCATTAAAAATGTCTAAAGGTCGTGGTTCAGCTAACATTTTCACTTCAAAACCCTTTGTGGTCAAGTCACATGATTCCCAAGCTCCTTCTTCATAATCCCCACGTATCATGATAGGTTCCATATAAGGTGAATAGAATAGGGCTTCCGTTGCTCTCACCTCCGCTGTAAATGGATTCTTGTCTGCCAAAACTACCTCTGCCTTTCCATCATTCCACATAATCAGTCGTTGATGTAGAGTCGAAGGCACACACTTACTTGAATGGATCCAGTCTCTGCCTAATAATATGGAATAAGCGGTCTTGGTATCTACCACGATGAAAGAAGAACTAATAGTTTTTGACCCTACTATAACATCGGCTACCAGAACTCCCAAGGCAGTCGTTGCCTCACCAGTAAAGTTGGTCATCTTCATGTTAGTCGATACAAGATCTTCTTTAGTTTTCCCCAATTTCCACAAAGTAGTAACAGACATCACATTTAGTATTGCCCCTCCATCCACAAATACTCGGCTGGTCTCTTTGCTATTCAATCGTGCCTTGATGTATATGGGCTTCAAATGCTTGGACATTTCATCTGTAGGTTTGTCAAATGTCATCCCCACAGGTCTCAAAAGAGCTTCATCAGATAGAACGACCCACTCTACCTCTTCTGCACATATATCTCCCTCCAACATACTCGGCTGTTCCTCGCCTGCCCAAAATTCACTAGGCAAGAGACTCACGACATCCACTTCGGCTGATGGTGAGGTCTCATTTTCCAGAAGGGTGTCCAGCTAGGATTCTTCAAAGAATGACATCATGTCCATTTCTTCCTTGGCCATTACATCTCCAGCATTTTCACTTCCTCTGAAATGATTATCACCCTCTTCTAGTTCAGGGATTTGCATCAGGCTAACTTCGTCCAAAGACTCTGTACCACTACCCTGCTTAACCTGCTCATCCTGCTCAGTGAACGGCTGAACTCCCAGTTATCTGATTTCTATCCCCCTTTTCTACAAGTCTTACGGTTATAACTCCTCAATTTGAGGGAGGCAAAAAGCTTTTTCCAAAGCCCTGTCAACTTTACCGGATGAAATTTGTTTCTTGTCCTTGTCTTTGGACTTGGCTAACATCTGCAAAGTCATCTTCATCGTTTGCACAAACTTCTTTCTCTGTCGCCTCCTCTTTTTGGTATGTGTCAACTGGTGAGGCACTTTGGATTCACTGTGTTTATTCATATGGACGCGCTTATTCACCTATCATTTTCCTTCCTATACCTTAGCCAAGGTCCGGGCATCCTCTCGAGGATTCATATCTTCCTCATTTCTAATAACTATTCTCAAAGACGCTCATTCCTCCCCATGTGTTGACTTTGGCTACATGTCGCTTACCTTCTCGAATTGGGCTTTCATCAATCATTGGCCATCTTCTTCGCCATCCGATGTGCCTATATTAGCAGCTTTGCCCCTAGGCCCATGTTGGTAATATCTCCGGGTTGGATAGTGTGATCTTCGAATTGTTTTCTTGAGTCTTCAAAACTACCATTCCCATTTGGTTGAACCAACCTACTGAACACACTAGACTTTTGAGGTTATGCATTCCCCGATACCTTCGAGTAATCGATTTCTTCGATCGGAGCTCTTTCATCCCCCGTGTTTCAATCATGTTCTTTACCATCCATTATCGATGGATCCGATGCTTCCAATTTTTGTATGGTGAGCCGATCCTCCGAGAAAAGGAGACCATGCCAATGACTATATTAGGAAATGGATCTACATCCACGCCCATATCCGCCAGATGTTTTGTCAAATAACTTAACTCGCCATATTTTACTTGCCTTTTGGATAGCCTTCCTGAAACTACTTCGCAGTTCACCGTGGCATGACTATAGGAATTATGCCATTTACAGTATTTCTTACCCTTCAATTCCTCACCGATGGAATTTTATGACCCTCGGCTAAACGAATATGTTTGTATTTTAGCAAGTAATCAAAAATTTGGTCAGCCTTGGAAATATCGAAAGAATACTCTGTCTTATGTTCTGGAGTATCTACTTCTTTGCCTTTAGCAGCTCTTAAAGCAGAGGACAAGAGTAAGGCTTACCCCTGAGGATCTCGGCTGCCATAATGTCGACCGTGGAATCGGCCGGGTATTTTCATTACGTCATCCGAACCCTTAGTATCCACGATGGACAAGTGAGTCCCCCTATTTCTGCTGGACCTTCTCTGCTCTTTTTCAATAATGAACTGTTCCACCTGGGTTGCTACGATAGCTAGTTGACCCAAATCTAGGGAATCACCGAGCCACCAATTTCTCCCTCAGCTGAGGGTGCATATTGCTTATGGCCATAGAGGTATATTCAGATTCTGGGAATTGTACACTGCAACAGTTCCCCAGCTTCCTGAGTCTTTCAATGAATTCCACGACCGGTTCGCCGACTTTATTTTAAATTCATTACATCAGTTGCGGTCACTTCCAGCTGAGGTCTAAAGAACCTGTCATGGAAACATCTTTCCATATCTGTCCAATTCTGGACGGAATTGGGCGGCAAGGAAGAATACCATGTAAAAACAGTTCCTATCAGATAGAGAGGGAACAACTGCAATTTAAAATATTCATTATGATTTACCTCCCCACATTGAGCTGTGAACCTTCCAATATGCTCCATTGTAGACTTTCCATCATCACCTGAAAAGGTGGTAAAATCAGGAGTCTTGAAACTTCTTGGCAAGGACATCATCTTATCTACCCACTTGGGGTAGGGCTTCTTATAAACAGGTCTGTCTAAAGACTTCAGTTGAACACCAAAATATTTCTTAATAGTCTCAGCAATCATATTGGGATCGATTAGCTGAGGTCCGAGAGGCCTGCCATCAGCTGCCATTCCTTGGGGGGGGGGGGGGGGTTCCCTCCAACGACGGGCTGCCTGAAAGGCATGGATGCCCCCTGGTACGGGTTTTGGTAATCATACTCTGACGTGTAGGAATTCCTGGCTGGGTTACCCATATGAGGTAGTCCATTGCTGCTCATTCGTATAACTCTTGGGAATCCAGTATTGCATCCCTTGGACAGCCGAGTAAGTTCTAGTATGAGGTGGAAAATAATTCCACACCTGCTCACCCGAATACTCCCTCAGTGTCTTGTACAAAACTCCTCGTTGAGGAATCGATCCCAAATGACCATAAGGGGGATGTTCTGGCATAGTCTGACCGAATGGCAAACCAGTCGAGGAAGGTGGAACATAATTCCATGGCTGCTCCCCTATGTAGTTCCCAAACGGCTTAGTCTGTGTTGCTCCATAGCCCGTGGCTGGACATACGGTTTGAACCGGAGTGGCTTCCCAAAACCGGTTCCATGAGTGAAGCATTTGGTCCCAAGTAAGGCATTCCCAACGTTCTAATAGTCCTCGATGGCCTCATGGCCATTGATTAGCAGCAGGCATTGTCATGTTAGAATATAAAGGATTAGGAGATGGTACCTGCTGCACTAGATTCGGCTGTACCATACTTGATGGTCCTGCCTAAATTTGTGGCATACCATAACCACCGTGTCCCCCTGGTGGAGGATTCATCTGTGGAGGGTTCAGCTGCCCTGGAGTAACCGAGGTAGCCGAGCCATGGGCATACTTGAGGCCAAGTTGTCATTTGGATCTCATTTCTAACCATGGACTGAACAATTTCAGCCAGTTGCTTTGACATGTATAACATACGTTCATTAAGTCCAGAGTCAATTTGTTCCTTGATAAAAGTGGCAGTCACCACCATCGACTAACTTGGATCAGCCCCTGCTGATGTCCCTGTTTTGTGGCTAACAGGTGTGCTACTTGGAACAGAAGTGTCGGGTGATGATTGAAAGGATGCTGGCATCCCTAAAGTAGGTTGCACCTCGGTTTGTTTCTTCGTTCCACTCTTCTGTTTCGGTTGTGGCTCCATGTTGTTCAATTGTTTCCCAGAACGCAAGTGCATGCGCCAATTGAAATCTTGACCAGGAGAGGCAAACCCCCCAATATGCTCACCTTCACTGGTCCCACTTGGCATGCCAAAATTGTTATCTGGTGAAGTAAAATTAGTCGTGACCTCGACTAACTTTGAATAACAATGATTCCCTTATCAGTCAATGATGTTAGAAGGGGTATTCTACCTTCTAACTTGTGGGTTCCTAAACTACTCCAAAGAGCGTTTAGTGTGACAGGTGGAAATAACTAAGCTAAGTGCACGGATGTAAACTGAAAGCAATAGAAACTGAGCATAAAAATGTGTTTAATTGTATTGATATGTCTGATACAATATTTACAAATTGTATTTATAGGGTACAACTCGAACATTATGGAAAATTGTCCCTATTGGCCACATTCTCCTACATTTTAGCATTATGCACTTAGTGGCCAACATGAACCAACTAGATTACAATGGCTAATCATGTCTAACTAAAATCCCAATATTTTAGGAACATCTTCAATGATCATCCGCCACTAACCGTTTGAGCTCGTTATCTTCACTCTTCAACATCTCTTTGCTTCCAAAAATCAAGCTAAACATCTTGAAAATCGTTTCCCCCTTATCTCGGAAGGTTGTTAGCACGTGCAATGGCTATGATACTCAATGCTCCTATTTGAATTCTTTAGCTATCACCTCCACTTTGAATATCAACGTTGACGCGCTGTCGCGCACGCGTCAAAAGATGAGCGGTTAGTAAAAATGTAGTTTAGTGTGCGACAACTCGGGTATCGTATCACAAGGACTCTTGTAGTGCTATTATCGCAGAAAATCAGTTTTCTGGGGGGGGGGGGGTGTTTGGTTTGAGGTTGATTGGAAAAACAGAATGAAAACAGAGCGTAAAAACAGAGCAAAATACGTGATTATCAAATAAGACTAAGACGATCAATCTGCTGTTTCGTTTCCCACTATCATCGGTTCATGTAATTCCATGCCCTAAGCGGAGTCTAATCCCTTTTCGATTGTAGCATCGATTAACAAGCGAAACCGACGCTACGGGACATATATTCCTAATTCCGAATTAAGCAAACGGATGAAGCCCTTCGTGAATTAAGCAAACACGAATTGAACGCACGCGAATTAAGCAAACGCGATTAAGTTTAGGAACATACAATCATCGAAACAAATCAATACCCATTCGATACAAACTGAATTAAGCAAACAGAGAATATAGAATAGATATTGAAAGAGAGAAGAGAATTAAATCAGAAATTACAAGACCTCAAGTGTTGGTGGAAGCCGATTACAGCAGATCAACCTAGGGAGATTAGTTCTCCATCAAAAACGCAATACAACCAAAGAATTTCGAAAACAAGGATTGGCAAAAGATCCTTCTGTTCTGCCCTAAACAGCTATTTATAACTTTCGAAAATCACAGACTCGCGAGGCGAGTGGCCTCTCGCGAGGCGAATATTAAAATGGCGCCTTCTTGAATTTGTATCCTCGCGAGGCGAGCGTGATTCTCGCGAGGCGAATCTTCAAAACCTGGGTTGTCACAGCCGTGATGCCTATCACGGCCAGACCGTGATAGTCTCTGTCTTCGGGTGCTTATCTGTCATGGCCGTGACCTTCATCACGGCCAGGCCGTGATGGTCTCTGTCTTCAGGGGTTTCTCTTCACGCCCGTGATGGGTGTCACGGGATGACCGTAATGCTTGCTGACTTCAGGCTCGCGAGGCGAGCAATAGCTCGCGGGGCGAGGCAGAGAACATGACTTTTCTGGCACTGGCTGGTCCTCACTCTCGCGGGGCGAGTATCTGCTCGCGTGGCGAGTGTTTCCAGATTGCAATTTCCATTGTTTCCTTCATTCCTTGGACTCTAAGTCAACCTGAAAACATGAAATAGCCATAAGTGCTTTATTTGACTCAAAAACTGACTAAATAACCCTAAAACTACTTAAGGGGCTCAAAACCTTGCTTGAGGACAATCAGGCCTAATTTGGGTGAAAACGAGATATAATTGGCACAAAACCACGGTCATACTAGTCATAAAACTAGATGAGCCAGAGGCTTATCAAAATACCCCAAACTTGAACTTTGCTTGTCCCCAAGCAAACTAAAACTCAAAACGACTCAAGACTTGGCAAGCTAGAAGGATTTCAACCAATTCCGCACAAATTTCAAATAATTCATCAAAACAATTTCCCTTCAATGTTTCCCCCTTTTCAACAATGTAATCCCCACAATCATTTATTCTGAACATTTGAGAATTTCATCATTCAAACAATTATTAATCTAAACAGGGGATCTAAGTTACACACAAGAGGGAGATCACCAAATTCAAACAATCGCCTTCCTCACAAAGGGGTTTAGTGTTCACTCAATCTCTCAGTTTGTCTAGGCTAACAACATTTCACTCAGTTTCACTTTTAAGAGCACTTCCCATGAATTTGATTTTCATCTCAAAATGGTTCCCACAGAGAACATGCATGCAACATCAAAAGGTCTTTCAAGGTTGTAATGGGGCCTGGCTAAGGGAAGGATATACAAAGGTACTGGGCTGAAGTCCCTAGGAACTAAGAGAGCATGAAGCTGTTTACACATTGAATTCCTTACTCAAGTTCCTATTCTTATTCTTCTTTTTGCCTTGGGTGGCTACAGCCCTTTTCTTCTAATACCCTTCTTGACATTTTGTTTTTTTGTTTTTTTGTTTTTTGTTTTTTTTTTAGAGAGATTTATTTTTGCCCTTTGGCTCCAACCTTTATTTTTTTTTCTCTTTTTCTCAATCCCCAACAACACATCATATCACTGTAGCCACCCCAAACTTAGTTTCTTGCAACCATTCTCTTGCTAAGCTTCCATGCTCTCCTAATCCTAAGATCGGGTTAACATGGTTTTTCCAGATTTAGGCTCATAACATAAGGTCAACATGAAACAATAGGCTAATTAGGCTCAAAGGGGCTAACTAGGGAACATGCATTAGGGACTGGTTCAATTTAGGTCAAGTAGTTAATTCAAAGAAAATTGCCTAAATCATTTGATGCAAACACATAGACATGCAAACCATGAAGAGATTCAAGCAAATTCGGGAAAATGCAACTCGAAAGTGATTCACACAATCAAAAACATGTTGGAGGCTCAAATCCTCACCCGGACATTCATGCAAATTGTTTGACCGAGATTCTATCCCTAGTGTGCGCACCCTATCACCCCAAACTTATCATAAATCATGCTCTCACAACAAAATATCTCAAAGTTCAGTTTTCAATTTTTCAAATGGGGATCACAATTTCCAAATTTCAAAAACCTAGGGGGAATCATCAACATAAATCATGCCAACAATCTGTGCTAAATCAACCAAAACCTATCAAGCTTGCCGACACAAGACACACATGCTCTTGAGCTTCTCAAATTATTCAAGAGCGAAAGAAAACACAACAAAACACAAAACACAACAAAACAAACGGTTCCCTCCCCCACACTTAAAACATACATTGTCCTCAATGAACAACACAAATATCAAAACAGAGTGAGGGAAAGGAAAGGGTGCTCCCTGATTAGGTTGAAGTGTAGGTGGTCTCCCCCAAAGAGAGCTCCTCAACAAGAGCATCTACAGTCCCGAGCTCTCATGAAATAGCTTCAGCCGCTGCCCGTTAACTTTGAATGCCTTGTTGCTACCTGCACTTTTAATCTCTACTGCACCATGAGGAAAAACATTAGTAACAACAAATGGTCCAATCCACCGGACCGAAGTTTCCCGACCATCAATTTCAAAGGGAGTTAAACAAGAAAACCCGCCGACCCATAGAGAATTCCTTCCTAGTAATCAATTTATCATGAAAGTGCTTGGTTTTCTCCTTATAAATCCGAGAGCTCTCATAGGCTTCTAGCCTAAGCTCTTCAAGTCGCCAGAATCGGAGTTTCCTTTCAATACCAGATTTTTGCATTTCCGTTGACACTTGACCGCCCAATAAGCACGGTGCTCAACTTCCACAGGGAGATGGCATGCCTTGCCGAATACAAGCCTAAAGGGGGACATCCCTATCGGCGTCTTGAAAGCGGTCCTCTGAGCCCAAAGTGCGTATTCTAGACGGCGGCTCCAGTCCTTCCTATTCGACTGCACAACTTTCTCTAGGATTTGTTTTATCTCCCTGTTGGAGATCTCAGCCTGGCCATTAGTCTGAGGATGGTAAGCAATGGAGACTCTGTGCACAACCCCATACTTCCGGAGTAGAGCCTCCATGGTGCGGTTGCGAAAATGAGTGCCCAGTCACTGATGATGGCACGAGGTATGCCGAACCTGCAAAAAATATTGGACCTAACAAAATTTGCAACAACTTTAGAATCGTTAGTCCTAGTGGGGATAGCTTCCACCCACTTTGAAACATAGTCAACAGCCAAGAGAATGTAAAGAAAGCCAAAAGATGCAGGGAAATGACCCATAAAGTCGATCCCCCACACGTCAAACACCTCACAGAAGAGCATGGGCTGCTGTGGCATTTCACTCTTGCGAGTGATGGCTGTACCTGCCGCCCCGACACTCCTTACAAGTCCGATACACCTCATAAGCATCTCTAAAGATGGTGGGCCAATAAAAACCAGAATCTAGGACCTTTCTCGCAGTCCTCTGTGGCCCAAAGTGTCCCCCTACTTGAGAGGCATGAGAAAAGTGCAAAATAGACTCAATCTCATAGTCGGGACACAACGACTAATCACCTGATAACTACCAAACTTCCAAAGAAATGGATCGTCCCAAACATAATACTTGGCGTCGCTCTTTAGTTTGTGGATTTGTGACCTAGTTTCTTCTTTCGGAAAGACAAAAGCAACTAGGTAATTCACAAGATCGGCAAACCAAGGAGTAACGCCATGCAATCGTGAAAGCCGCTCATCAGGAAAGTCATCCTGAATGGGGACGGATCCTCATCCTCTCTATCCTACTCAAGTGATCAGCCACTACATTTTCTGATCCAGTATTGTCCTTGATCTCTACATTGAACTCTTTGATCAACAACATCCACCTAATCAACCTCGTCTTCGGTTCCGGTTTCTTTATCAAATATTTCAGAGGTGCATGGTCATGGAAAACAATAACCTTGGAACCTAGCAAATATGATCTAAACTTATCGAGAGCAAAAACAACAACTAGAAGTTCCTTTTCGGTGGTGGTGTAATTACATTGTGCAAAGCATCTAAAGTCCTAGAGGCATAGTAAATGACATGTGCAGACTTGCCTACCCTTTGTGCCAGGACCGCCCCACAAAGATAGTTAGAAGCATCACACATGAGCTCAAAAGGGAGCGTCCAATCGGGGCTGGATGATGGGGGTAGAGGTCAATGCCTTTTTCAAGAAGTCGAACGCCTTCTTGCAGTTATCATCAAAGCTGAATATGGCATCATTCTTCACAAGTTCGACAGAGGAGAGAGCTATCTTCTTGAAGTCCTTAATAAAGCGCCTATAGAAACCTGCATGACCAAGAAAAGAACGAATCTCGTGAACGCAAGATGGGTAAGGCAATGTGGAAATCACATCAATTTTAGCAGGATCTACTTGAGATACCCTCTCTAGAAATAACATGCCCCAAAACAATCCCCTGTTCAACCATAAAATGACACTTTTCATAGTTCAACACAAGATCGGGTTTCAATACATCTTTCTAAAACCAAATTCAGACTATGCAAGCATGCATCGAATGAGGAGCCATATACCTTGTGAAATCATCCATGAACACTTCCATGCAATTTTCAATAAATTCAGTAAAAATGCTAATCATGCATCTCCGGAAAGTGCCAGGGAGCGTTGCAAAGGCCAAATGGCATCCTCCTATAGGCAAACGTGCCAGGGGGCACGTGAAAGTGGTCTTCTCCGATCCTCCGGTGCAATGTGGATCTGGAAGTATCCGGAGAAGCCATCAAGAAAACAAGAGTGGGATTTACTGGCCAGCCGCTTCGAGCATCCGATCGATGAACGGCAAAGGAAAGTGATCCTTTCGAGTGGCCTGGTTCAACCTCCTATAGTCAATACAGACTCTCTCCAGCCTATTCCGGACTCTAGTGGGGACAAGCTCATTGTTCTCATTTCTTACCACCGTGAGGCCAGATTTCTTAGGCACAACTTGCACTGGGCTCACCCAAGTGCTATCGGAGATGGGGTATATGATACCCGCATGTAGGAGTTTTGTTACCTCCTTCTTTACCACATCCAGAATCAATGGATTTAGCCGCCTCTGCGGTTCCTAACTGGTTTAGCCCCATCCTCCAATAAAATCCTATGCATACATCTAGAGGGGCTAATTCCTGGAATGTCGACCAAGGTCCATCCAATTGCTCTCTTGTGCTTCTTCGTAACCTCCAAGAGTTTAGCTTCCTCGGTCGAGTCAAGGTTGGAGGAAATGATAACTGGGAGTTTTTCATTCCTCTCCAAGTAAGCATACTTCGATTGCCAGGAAGTGGCTTAAGCTCCAAGGAGGGTGGCTGCTCCACAGATGGTATGTTTGGAGCAGCAGGGCTGTCAAAGAATTTCAGCCAAAAGACAGCTTCACTTACACTATCACCCTGCAAAGTAGAATCAATCTCAAGACAAACAACGCAAGGGTTAGTGTTAGTACAATCATTACATGAATAAACATCATTAAAATCAGAAATGGATGGAAAATCAAGAACCAAGTCATCATAGGTGTCGTCAACAATTTGGAGAGCAACTCTATTTGGAAAACAGAGTGCTTCTTCCAATGGATGCTTCATAGCATCAAAAATGTTGAACCTTGCAATAATGTCACCGAACTCCATGGACATGGTTCCATCATCAACATCTATCTTCGCTTTTGCCGCCTTCATGAACGGCCTGCCCAGGATGATTGGTGATCTGCTTGAATTGGTTTCCCCGCCATGTCCAGGATGTAGAAGTCGGCGGGGAAAATCAAATCATCAACTCGCATCAACACATCTTCTACCACTCCCATGGGGCGAGCATTGGTCCTGTTGGCCAACCGTATGGTAAGTCCTGTATGTTGCAAAGGGCCCCGGATCAAGGTTGTTGAAAACGGAGGTGGGCATGACATTTATGGAGGCTCCCAAATCCAACATGCAATTGTCGAATTTGTCTGTCCCCAATGGTGCATGGAATAGTGAAAGTGCCCTGATCCTTGCACTTCGTGGCAAAGGCCTGAGTGAGGGCTGAAACCCAGAACCTTCTCGGGGGCAAGTTTGGGCTGAATGAGGGCTGAAACATTTCGCCCTAAGTTAACTCTCTCTCATTACCCTTCATCCTCCTCTTGTGGGTACACAAATCCTTCCTAAACTTTGCATACCTTGGAACTTGCTTAATCACATCTAGGAGTGGAATGTTTACCGCCACCTTTCTGAACACATCTAAGATCTCCTTCTCCTTGTCTTCCCCATCAACCTTCTTATTTTTCTGCACTCTTTGTGGGAAGGGAATCGGGGGTACATACACTCTCTCAGTTTCAACAACAACAGAGGGCTCGGGAATAGCCTCAACAGCTTTCTTCATCTTTCTCGGGGCTCCTCTACTACTTTCCTGGATCTCAAAGAGATGGCACTCACATTGGGATTGGGGGCATTGGGATTCACCACTGCATGCAGGTAGTTGGCTCGATCCCTGAGCTTGCTGTAAGTTGTTTATGGATGTGGCAAGCTGTCCAATCTGCGTCCTCAAATCCTGAATGCTAGCATCTGTTCGCTGCTGAGACTGTCCAACTTGATGCTGAAACTGGAGATTTTGTGCAGCCATTTGCTTGACCAAGTCTTCTAATGAAGGTCCGGAAGGTGTAGAAGTGGTCACTTGAGGAGGATTCGGTGGTGGTGCCACTGGTTGTTGTTGGGATGAGTTCCCATACCGCAGATTAGGGTGATTCCTCCAGTTGGGATGGTACCTATTTGTGGAGAGGTCAGGAGTACCATACCGGTTCTGATTATTGCCTTGGTTGTAGAGATTAGCTGCATAAGCTTGAGGCATATCAGTAATTGACCCATCCTTCAGAATAGGGCACGTGTCGGTCAAATGCTCAGGAGAACTACACATGCCACACAGCCTCGCCGGTTGCACCTTATCCATTGCCAGTTGCTTCACCAAACAAGTGAGCTCATCAATTCTGGTTTCGAGTGCCTTGTTGGAAGATGAACCTTGAATCTCATTTACACCCCTTGTCTCGACAGAGTTGCTCCTGGTTGTGAACTGCTGGGAGTTTAATGACATATTCTCAATCAATTGCTTCGCAGCAGCTGGAGTTTTATCGACGAGTGCTCCTCCACTAGCGACATCCAAAATATTTCTGTCCATTGGGAGCAATCCCTCATAAAAATACTGAATAAGGAGCTGCTCGTAAATCGGTGTTGAGGGCAGCTAGATACCAACTTTTTGAACCTCTCCCGATTACTCGCCAATGACTCATTGCTTTGCCCGATGCCACATATCTCCTTTCCGATGGAAGCAGCTCGGAGGCGGGGAAGTATCTTTCCAGGAAAACCTTCTTCGATCATTCCAAGTTGTGACAGAATTTGGCTCCAAATATTATAGCCAATCCTTTGCAGCGCCTTCAAGGGAGAAAGGGAAGGCTCGCAATTTGATATGGTCTTCGTAATGCCTTCCTAGCCTCAAGGGTGTAGAAACAGACACACTGGAATTCCTTCAAATGCTTATGTGGATCCTCACCGCAAGACCACTAAATCTTGGCAACAAGTGTATTAAACCAGATTTAAGTTCAAAAGGAGCAACCACACCAAAGATACTCAATACACAACCCCATTGTAGTTAACATCGGGCAGCAAGCTGCCTCAATGTCCTTTGGTCACCCATGTTATTAAAAACAGGTTCGAAATCGAATTACCACTAGCGCTTGCCCGTATTGCCCTAAGGCGTGTGTGCAGGTGTTCTTTCAATTTCGGGGTCAAAATCACACAAGTCGGGACAAGTAGACCTAGTGGCCAGTCTAATTCAAAACAAAAACAAAAACAAAAAGCGAGAACAACAAACAAGAGTCCCCGAAGAATCGCGCTAATTTGACGCTATTTGCCGCGCACGCGTCCAAAAGATGAGCGGTTAGTAAAAATGTAGTTTAGTGTGCGACAACTCGGGTATCGTATCACAAGGACTCTTGTAGTGCTATTATCGCAGAAAATCAGTTTTCTGGGGGGGGGGGGGGTGTTTTGTTTGATGTTGATTGGAAAAACAGAATGAAAACAGAGCGTAAAAACAGAGCAAAATACGTGATTATCAAATAAGACTAAGACGATCAATCTGCTGTTTCGTTTCCCACTATCATCGGTTCATGTAATTCCATGCCCTAAGCGGAGTCTAATCCCTTTTCGATTGTAGCATCGATTAACAAGCGAAACCGACGCTCTGGGGACATATATTCCTAATTCCGAATTAAGCAAACGGATGAAGCCCTTCGTGAATTAAGCAAACACGAATTGAACGCACACGAATTAAGCAAACGCGATTAAGTTTAGGAACATACAATCATCGAAACAAATCAATACCCATTCGATACAAACTGAATTAAGCAAACAGAGAATATAGAATAGATATTGAAAGAGAGAAGAGAATTAAATCGAAAAATTACAAGACCTCAAGTGTTGGTGGAAGCCGACATGACAGAGATCAACCTAGGGAGATTAGTTCTCCATCAAAAACGCAATACAACCAAAGAATTTCGAAAACAAGGATTGGCAAAAGATCCTTCTGTTCGCCCCTAAACAGCTATTTATAACTTTCGGAATCTGCGAGACTCGCGAGGCGAGTGGCCTCTCGCGAGGCGAATATTAAAATGGCGCCTTATTGAATTTGTATCCTCGCGAGGCGAGCGTGATTCTCGCGAGGCGAGTCTTCAAAACCTGGGTTGTCACAGCCGTGATGCCTATCACGGCCAGACCGTGATAGTCTCTGTCTTCGGGTGCTTATCTGTCATGGCCGTGACCTTCATCACGGCCAGGCCGTGATGGTCTCTGTCTTCAGGGGTTTCTCTTCACGCCCGTGATGGGTGTCACGGGATGACCGTAATGCTTGTTGACTTCAGGCTCGCGAGGCGAGCAATAGCTCGCGGGGCGAGGCAGAGAACATGACTTTTCTGGCACTGGCTGGTCCTCACTCTCGCGGGGCGAGTATCTGCTCGCGTGGCGAGTGTTTCCAGATTGCAATTTCCATTGTTTCCTTCATTCCTTGGACTCTAAGTCAACCTGAAAACATGAAATAGCCATAAGTGCTTTATTTGACTCAAAAACTGACTAAATAACCCTAAAACTACTTAAGGGGCTCAAAACCTTGCTTGAGGACAATCAGGCCTAATTTGGGTGAAAACGAGATATAATTGGCACAAAACCACGGTCATACTAGTCATAAAACTAGATGAGCCAGAGGCTTATCAAACTTATTACTTCGAAGCATTATCCTTCAGCTCGTATTATTTGTTTAACCGTTTTCACTTAATAATCATCCTTCATCAGCTACCAGTACATCATTCGACTGGCTTCCGAGTCGGCTAGTTTCCAATGGCTAGTTTGTTAACGGCTAAGTCATATTCCATTAATTTAGGTGATAACATTATCTATATTTGTTTTTTTTTTTGTGTTTTTTTTGTTTTAATTTCTATTTTTTAATAATTCAATGCATATTATGAATATCTGTGGATATACCTACTAATTAAACTTGCAGGAAAATTTGAAACGAATATTAATGTGAATAACTGAATATATAGGGTAGGGACAGGTACCGGTTTTATTCATGGGGTCGAGGAACGAGAAGCTGTTACCCACTCACACCCCTATCCATTGCCACTGCTTGCTTTGTATGAAGTCATTCAAAGAGCACATCATAGTTTTGTGTATGGCACATCTAACAAATTTCTGGAAATGAAAAAAAGGATAAGGAGTTACGAACCTGATGGCAGTGTGCAAAGTGGACAACCTCAGTTAATGGAAACATTAACACTGTCAAACAAGTTATAGGAATGTTGGACAAAGGTATACTTTGTGAGTGGTTTATGATCGATAACATCTATAAAGGATTTGGATTCTCTCTCTCCTCTTTTCCATATCAAGTTAGGAGAGCTAGGTTAGGGAAATAGAAACAATCGATAGGTGTACAGTGTAACATCCCTGGCTGCTCTATGGATTGACGACTATCCCCACAGACCAACACGGGTCTTTTCAGCGTGCTTTGTCCTCACTCACATGCTTCCTGGAAAACTTCCCAGGAGGTCACCCACCCCAGAATTGCTCCAAGTCAAGCACGCTTAACTGTGGAGTTCTTAAGTGATGGGCTTCCGAAAAGAAGATGCATCTTGTTAGTATAGGTAGTTCCAATCAATTCATGTAAGCCTTCCTCAAATAGTCCCATACCAACACTGTCTCAAGATCCCTCTCATTCGGGTGTGTAATCGGTTCATTCATGTGTCCCTCCGCCTAGAAGCCTGCCAGGAGCCGCTCCTTGTCCGTGCCTTCTTGCACCGGCGACCACTCCCCGCCCTCGTCGGCACCCTGGTGTTACATGCCCACCAGCTTCCGCTTGGTTCGTCCCCGAACCACACCGTACTGGGAGAGGTGCCGCTCTGATGCCATTTGTAACATCCCTGGATGCTCTATGGATTGAGGACTATCCCCACAGACCAACACGGGTCTTTTCAGCGTGCTTTGTCCTCACTCACACGCTTCCTGGAAAACTTCCCAGGAGGTCACCCATCCCAGAATTGCTCCAAGTCAAGCACGCTTAACTGTGGAGTTCTTAAGTGATGGGCTTCCGAAAAGAAGATGCATTTTGTTAGTATAGGTAGTACCAATCAATTCATATAAGCCTTCCTCAACTGTATAGTCCCATACCTACACTGTCTCAGGATCCCTCTCATTCGGTGTGTAATCGGTTCATTCATGTGTCCCTTTGCCTAGAAGCTTTGTCAGAGCCGCTCCTTGTACCAAATGACCACTCCCGCCCTCGTCGGCACCGGGTGTTACATACGGTGGACGAACCACTGCACTAATAATAGCAAGATTCCGACAGACACCTACAATCTGGTTTGCTCCTCAAGGTTAATACAACAACTCTTGTACTTGTGCACTCAAGATCAAGAGCAATAGAGTTTACACAATCTAATTGCCTGAATATCACCAAGTAATATATATATATATATATATATATATATATATATATATATATATATATATATATATATATATATATATATATATAGAGAGAGAGAGAGAGAGAGAGAGAGAGATAGAGATTACACTACTCAAGAAAAGAAAGCTTTCATTATCATTTTTCACCACACAGCCTAATATATATAAACATATCTCTGTATAAAGTTTTCCAAAGAACTCTCCAGTTTCTAATCAATATAATTGACTATGAAGTTAATGGCTAATAACGGGAAGAAACATTATTACTTTACATTAAGCAATTAGAAAGAGAAAGAGGAAGTTATGCCAGTTAATACTAATATACTAATATATAAATATATATCACTACTAACAAAGTTGAAATTAATGACGAAAATTAAAGACGAAAACTCATCCATTGCAAACAGCGACGAATTGCATTTTGATTTATGAAATTTGGTTGTCTACTATTTAAGATAAGGGTAAGACGTTCATAATGTGTTTGGTTTTTCTTTATTTTTATGTTGGGAATTGTAATGTCTTAGTAATCTTGCTAATATAGTTTGATAAACACCATTCTATATTAGGGATATATGATGTAGTTTTATGATTTTAATTCGATTAAGCAAAAATGATTTAAAGCACAATGGATATGGTGCTTATCGATGAGTTGAGTACACTTATATAATGAAGAAGCCTTAATTATACGATTTGATTAAAATATAAATGTGTGTAAGATGTTACTAGGGTCTTTCTTGTGACACCCCGCTACCCCGCATGTTATAAAGTATTAAAGGACAAAAATATAAACCAAACATACATTTACTGAATAAAATAAACCTTTAAAATAAAATTTGTCCATGGGTAGAAAGGTCCCACATGAACGAGTTCTCAAATCGCGGAAATAAAAACAAGTTTAAAACAATAAAATATAACCATGATAAACAACATAACCCAACCCGATGTCACAACAGAGTTGGTATAACCGTTCCGGAATGAAATCCTCGGAATACAACTGAAGTAACTAAACATAAGGAAAAGTCCTAACTATGAGTGGTGGCTCCTCAGAGTCACCCCTCTCCTGACTGTTCGCCATCCTCTGCAAGGTGCCAATCAGGCCAAACAAACAAACAAAAAAGGGGAGTAAGAATCATGTCAACATATACGGCATGGAGATAGGAAGCAAGGTAAAACATACAGCATAGCATCATCATAACATACATCAACATATATATATATATATATATATATATATATATATATATATATATATATATATATCAACATCATATCAACCAAGTATGGTATGCAGCACAATGCAACACTACTCCAACATGCATGTGGATCCACACTAACTCAGGATGAACAACTTCGGAGTTAAATATCCACATTGAGAATCTACTCAACGCCGTAGAATCTACTCCTTGGATAGCCAATGCATCAAACCAATGAATACCTCGTCACGGGGCGCACAGTTACCAAACCTTGGGCAACCTACCGTGGATGACCGGATCGCCGTACTCTAGGACGACCTCCCCTATGTCGAACATCCACCAACAACAACATCTCCAATGATGCATGCAACATACAACAAACAACGGGCAACCGCCACCTCCTTTGCTTCGAACGAATCAACCCAAGACTTCATTGGAATCGACCGCAGCGGAATCTACTGCAACGCTTAAACCTTTAGCGGAATCAACCGCAATACCTTAGACCCAACCGGGTCAAGGTCCCCTTGGAGTAAACTCTTGGCAACCAAGGTACAACATCAACAGCACCTTAGACCCAAATCGCGGGGTCAAGGTTCCCTTGGCCAAAAAGCACCAAGGTACAACTCATCAACGTGGGTAACCCAACGGTTATCAACTTAACCTTCTTAATTAATCTTTAATTAAGTGATCTAACCTTCATCATTGATTAACTATGTCATCATCATCGTTGGGGAAGATTGGGGTTAAAAACCCATGTTTAAGTCCTTAATCTCAGATTCTGTCCAGAGGGGTGAGCACGGTCGTGCTTAACCCCAGCATGGGCGTGTTGCCACTTAAGTGGAGCACGATCGTGCTTCCTTTGAGCACGGTCGTGCTTAGCTGCGAGCGGGTTCTCCTTTCTTTACTCGCAGTTTGTCTTTGAATGCGGGTGTGCTCCTTGTTAAGCACTGGTGCGTGTTAATGTACGACAATCTTTTTCGGGCATAGTTCAACGTCATTTTTAGCTGATTAAATTTAGGGATTAATTCTAGTAATCCTAAGCCGGTTAACAAAATGTTCTAGGACTAAACGTCATTATCAACATAGTAACAACACTATCATCATAATCATGGTATCAACCATTCAACCAACAACATTGCCAATAGCAACCATTAACGTATCATCATGTTCATATAACCAACATAAACATAAAAAACGTAGTATGAACATAGGCATATAAACAGCATATTCACAACCAATATCATGTTATCATAATCAAACAAACCATCATATTAATTATATACACATACACAACAAACTGGGGTCATGGGAACCCCTTTACCTTACACTACCCCCAATGCCTATGATATACACTACCCTTCTCCCCATACCTGGATTGAAGGTTCCAAATGTTAGCTCCTAACAACAACATGGTCACGTCCCCATGAGCTGCTCAGTACGATTCTATGCCTTTGTTAACCAAAAACATAAACTAATCAGTTCCCAATTCACAAGAGAAAGGAAACAGAAAAGGAACGTTACCATTACCAATACCGATTGATACTGATAAACAAAGGTCTCCAAAACTCTAAGAACTGGTTGAGTTTGGTGGAAACAGGGAAGAAGATTGCTCTGGCCGCACTAGGTGACGGCTGACGTCAGAAAGTAGGATTAAAACATAACCCTCGGTTTTACGTGCCAACTTTATAAAGGCTGCACCTGAGCACGATCGTGCTGGACTTAGCGTCAGTGAGACGCGGTCCGCACAGTGAGCACGGGCGTGCTCACTATTGAGCACGGGCGTGCTTACTATTGAGCACGGGCATGCTCAACTTAAACTTGGCAACACCCTCCCGACTTTAAGTACGGGCGTGCTGGCTAATGAGCACGGGCGTGCTCATGTACCAGAAATGGACTTTTAAGCCAAAAATCCGACTAAGCCCTTAGCCAACAATTCTAACTTAACAAAACAAGCTTAAGGAAAGCATTTACTAAAAACAGGGTGTTACATTTCTTTCTTCTAATTACCTTTTACATGCTTGAGATTGTGTTAGGAGATGGTTGCTCTTACATATGAGGCTGGATGATGACTTTGGATTTTAAGGAAATACCTATGATTTTTGTTATCTCTGAGTTCTATTCTAATAATGATGTTGTAGATCCTATTTCTATAGCTATATGGCATACGGTGTTTCAATATATACTACTCCTTCCTTTTGATGAATCATATCATATGGTTTGATTAATTGTCCATGTCATTGTCCATTTCTATGCAATTATTTCTATACTTGGGTCATTTTATAGCTTAATTATGTTTGCCTGACATTTAACTTTACATTTCATGGGTACAATTCCATAACAGTTGGGTTGGGTTTTTCATGGTGTGTTGCTTCCTTTGTATTGTGAGGGTATTGTCAGGTCAGAAATATTATAGAAATGAATTGACTTTATTAGGTTCGAGAGTTGCAAGGTTCCATGGATTGTCTTTAGAACCTATAAACTAAGTATGGTAATTATTCTTGGAATAAATAAATGGATTTTTAAACCAACATGATAGTGTGATATTTATTTTATTTCTTTTCTTTTTAGATTTTGTAATATTCTATCTCAAAGCCAGAACACAAATTAAAAAAAATGATATTAACATGTAATATTTCTTTTATCGTGATATGTCATTTTCCCTCTACATGAAGAGACTTGCAAAACAATAGTCTACTGGGAATAGCTCCTGATAGCTTGGGAGAGTTAGAGAACCTCCACTTGCTGTAAGTGAGTGACAGTGTGATTTCACATCATATTTTATGTACATTTTTGCATGCATTTTCATATAGTTTAGGCATATTTAGTTTGATTTTTATTAGTTTTTACCTTGGAACGGATAAGGTGGTTTCGTGGTGTTGTTTTGCAGAAATTAAAGAGAAAATGCCCCAAATAAGCCATAATGGAGCATGGATTAAGTTGGAGCTTGAAAAGTAAAGATATTGGATGACTCTAATTTAATTTGGAATGGAAATATTTAATGACAATTGACAAAAGTCCAGCAGCAATGTGAGAGGCCTAATTGATGGATTGGATGATTTGGATATTAATGACTTACCATAAAAATAGAAGATGAAGATATTGATTGGGCAATTAATTTAGAAGATTTGATGTCATTAAAGAATATCAATCACCATATGCGAGGAGATATATCTTGAACTCAATCCAAGGACTTGCCAACGTGAAGCTTGGGATTTGACAAATAAAAACATTAATGTAGCAATGTTTATGGCAAAGCAAATCAAGGGCCCACATGAAAGATTGAATGGAATTAAAGTGGACAAGGCCACAGCGTGAAAGAACAAAAATTGTTGCTGTGCATTCTATCATCTAATTAAATCTTGATAAGATATGATTGGGATTTGACAACTAAATTAGAGGATAGAAGCCCTTAAAGTTAGCATGAATATGACTTTGCTATAGATTTTTTAGCCACAACAGCACCATCAAGAGGAGACAGACACGGCTACACACAGAAAAATAGGGACTTTTAACCTAGGAGCACTTTTACCCTAGGACGACCTTGGAACACAGAAAGGGGACGTTTTGCTCTGAACCAGGGTCTGCGGTGACGGCAGTGGAAATCTTCCATGGAGTTTCTTCTCTCCCTTGTTTCTACTATTATGGTTTTGGCTTTCTCTTTCATTATGAGTAGCTAAATCTCTGTTGTTGGGATTAGATGTAACCAAACTAAAACTCATGTACTTGCTTTGATTCATTAATCTATGTTTATGTTTCTCTATTAGTGTTTAATTCCTTTTCTTAATGCTTTTTGTGGCTTAGCTACCCATAAACTGATTTTAAGATTTGATTTGCAATGGGGACGTTCTTATCAATTCTTGATCTGGAATTATTCACCTAGTAAACCTCACATCTAGGAATGGGGTTTGGTTTATTAGTAATCGCGTAATCCTTAATCTTAATGCAAATTCATTAATCTAGGCCACCTAAGGAATTAGGGTCTATTAGTGGATTTAGGCTCTTGTCATCTGAGGAATCAGGGCTTGAGTAATTCTGTGGGTTGATTTTAATAATTGAAGCATAAACTGGATTGGTAGTCTTGGTATTGCATGAGGCTAAGGTTTAGTGAAATTTAATCCCAACACCCCTATTTGCATTCCAAGTGTTTGATAAAATTCCCCAAAAAGACCAAAAAATATTTTATTGCTTTTGTTGCTTTATTTTATATATATATTTTGATCTTTCTTCATTTAGTCTAGATAGTTGTTTGATTTGTGAATTGGTAATTGGCAACCGATCCCTGTGGACACGATAACCGGTCTCACCACCGTATTACTTGTACGACTAGGTATACTCAATCATTTTCAAAAATGTTTTCAAAAATTTTTAAGCTTCGAAACGGTTTCAAGTCAAGTTCTAGAGAATATCATCCAAGAGGAATAAAACACTCTATCACAAAGAATGGGGTAGATTTAGTGAGTTCCCCTTTTTGGCTCAAAAATCTCACATTTTAGTAGTTCAGAAATCAATGAGAAACACAATTCTACGGAACCATATGCTAATTATCAACTATCAACGATCATCTCAAGAATTTTTATTTGTAGCCTTATCACAAGAATAAAAAATTGGATTTAAAAATTCACTATCTAAATTTAATTGGCACTCAGTTCTCACAATTGGATACATAATCTAAGCAAGGGAGCAATCGAATCGTGTGATCATGCAAAGCTATGGCTATATGAATGCAACATGCAAATTGCAAATGCAAAATACCCCTACCCCAAGCTTAAGAATTTACATTGTCCCCAATGTAAACAATCAAGTTGGAGAGAGGAGAAAAATGGAACGACTTACCGAGGCGGTAACGGGTGTTGGTTCACATGCCTAGTCAAAGGGATTGCATGAAAATTAGGTCACGGCCGTGATGCTTATCACGGGCAGGCCGTGATCAATTCTGGTCCAAAGGGGTGGCCTGTCACGACCGTGACCTCTATCACGGCTAGGCCGTGATGCTCTCTGATCTTCAGGGTCCTCCCATCACGCCCGTGATGGATATCACGGCTGGGCCGTGATCCTTTCTGGTCTTCATGGTTGGCTCATCACGGTCGTGACCAGTGTCACGGCCTGGGCGTGATGGTTGCTGACTTTGCTTTTCCTTGTCTTCTTGCTCTTCCTTCCTTCTTTCCTTGAAATCACTTGGCAAATCTCAATTTATTATTTTTCCTCTTGATCTTCTCAAATTATTCAAGAGTTAAATTCAAAACAAAAACTAACTACAGAGAAGGGTTAAGAAAACTTGGGTTGCCTCCCAGTAAGCGCTTCTTTAACATTACTAGCTTGACTGCTTAGGATCCTCCTCCCGGATCCCATGGTCTGTGGAGTGGCGATTGTAGCAGCAATATGACTCTATCCACAATTCCACCTAGCCAGTGTGTGAAAACTCCATTGACCTCTACAATTATGAACTCACTTCCTCTCGGGTCAAATGGTGTTTTCACGAGGAAGTTTGACAGACAAGTGGAAGGGACCAACTTTGCAGTGTCCACAGATGCATGTGTTTCGACATTTTTGTCTAATGCAACAAATTCAGCAAGCATGGTGGAGTGACTGTTTTCCAATTGACTTGCACCCTCACTTGTTCTTTCCCAAGGATTTATGGAATGTAATTCCTCTTCTTGTGGCTGGTCTACCACCACTACTTCATCTTTGTTTTGATCCATTCCCACAACCAGATTTTGATCAAATTGTGCTCCATGTGATTCTTGTACTAACTGTTTACAAATTTCCTCAACTTGCATTGTGAAATTCTGCATCACAACTTCGATACTATCACAATTGGCTCTTGCTTTGGCCTCAAAGATGGACAGCTCTTGGGAATATTGTTGTTCTAGATCAACTTTCAAAGGTGTTTGCTCATTCCCTTCCCATTCCTCTTCTTGTGGCTCTTCTACCACCACCACTTCATTTTCGTTTTGATCCATTCCCACAACCATATTCTGCTCAAATTCTGCTTCATGTGCCTCTATGGGAATAAAACATGGTGGTGGAGGTGGCAAATACGAGCAAAAGGTTTCCCAATCCTCCTTGGAGATATTATATACAAGCCTACCAATCACACTGTCAATTTGTGCTGGGATAATATGATCCAACAAATCTATGAAGTCTCTCAAACTCCAGTTGTTCTCCAAAGTGTGACTTGAGGCTTCCTCATCAGGTGGATAATAATAATTTTCCATGAATTTCGTCCACCTTGAAAAAACAGAACTCAAAAGAAAAGATCAAATATATACAGAAAAATAAAAAAAATAAAAATGTCTAAATTAGTTGTCTCACTTGTTACTAGTGATATTGGCAAAACCAATCCCAGGCAACGGTGCCAAAAACTTGTTGAACGATTTCTAGGCAAGTATACCTAGTCGTACAAGTAATACGGTGGTGAGACCGATTATCGTATCCACAGGGATCGGTTGCCAATTACCAATTCACAAATCAAACAACTATCTAGACTAAATGAAGAAAGATCAATATATATATATATATATATATATATATATATATATATATATATAAAATAAAGCAACAAAAGTAATAAAATATTTTTTGGTCTTTTTGGGGAATTTTATCAAACACTTGGAATGCTGATGAGCCTCTGTTTGACTGGTTTTATAACCAGTAAAGACCTTGGCTTTGTGCTAATTTTATATCATTTTTACCCAAATTAGACTTGATTGTCCTTAAGTAATATTTTGAGTCTGTAAAGTGTTTTTAAGTTAATTTAGTTGATTTAGAGTGAATAAAGTATTTACTTTTATTTTCTCTTTTTGAGGTTAATAAAATAAAATAAAATAAATGCTGGAGCCACTCGCCCATGAAGGATTTCTCGCCCGCGAGTCATGCAAGCCTGAAAAGTCAGAGACGATCACGGTTTACCCGTGTTGAAGATCACGGCCGTGGCAGTTTTGAAGTTGAAGCGTTCGCCTCACGAGAATTCCTTCGCCTCGCGAATACTTGAAAGTCAGAAGCCATCACGGTTTGGGCACGTTGAAGGTCACGGGCGTTACAGTTGAGAATTTGGAGAGTTCGCCTCACGAAGATATGCTCGCCTCGCGAGAAGACCAAGAGTTGCAGACCTTTCGCATAATTCGCCTCGCGAGCAGTGCTTCGCCTCGCGAGGACTTGGATTCCAGAAACGTGTATATAAAGCGGTTTTAGGCGGAATCGAAGAAGTTAATCAGAGTTAGCCAGTTTTGGCTAATCTTTGGTAAACAGTAGTAGTAGTTTTCAGTAGTTTGTTTCTTTTCTTTTGTGTTTTACTTTTGTAATGGAGAACTAGTCTCCTAGATTAATCTACTGTAATTGGTTTCTATCCATACTTGAGATTCTTGTATTTCCTGTTTTCATTTCCTTTTCTCTTTTCAATGCCATGCTTTATATTTCTGTTTGCTTAATTCAGGGAGTATATTGTGTTGTGTTGGTTTATCTCGGTGATATCATGTTCCTATATATAATCGCGTTTGCTTAATTCGCGTGTGTACGTTTCGTGTTCGCTTAGTTCACGAAGTGCTTAACCCCGTTTGCTTAATTCGGGAATAGGGACATATATCTCAGTAGTAGTGGTTCCGCTTGTGAATTATTGCTACAACCGGGAGGGATAAGAATCGCTTAGGGCTAGGAATTTGCATGAATCGATGATAGTTGGGAAACCAAAAGCGAGAGGTTAATCGCTTTAGCTTATTTGGTAACTTCTATATTTTCTTGCTTTGTTTTCTGTTTTGCTTATTTAATTTAGTTTCCAATCTCAAAACCCCCAATTCTAACTTTTTTCTAACTTTTTTCTGTTAATAATAACAACACCTAAAGAGTCCTTGAGAGACGATCCGAGTTGTCGCTCTATACTACATTATTTTGTAAACGCTCGTTCTTTTTGGCGCGTGGCGACAGCGCGACCAAAAATTGGCGCCGTTGCCGGGGACTCTGGTTTGTTGTTATTAGCAGAAAATAATTAAAAAAAAAAAATCTCTTTTCTAGTTAGTTTTGTCTGCTTGTCTGGTTGTTTGATTGCCATGGATAATTACATGTATGGATATTTGCCTAATGTTTATTATGAACCACCTTGCATGTATTATCCTAATTTTAGTGAGCCACCACCATACTATCCTAGCCAAGTGACCACCTCTGCACCTTCCGAACCTTCCCTAGAGGACTGTGCAAGCAGGATGACTGACTGCAGATAAGTGCAAATATGGAAGGACTGAGGCAACAAATGGCCGAGCAAACTCAACGGATGATAGAGGAATTTCAACAGAAGATGGAGGCTGAGTACCAGAGGGACCAAGCTGAATCTCGGAAGTTGTGGGCTCTAATTGATCAAGTTACCGCCAACTCAGCTGCAATGCTAAATCCACAGCCTCTTGAGGAACATACAGATTCTAAAGTGGTTATTTTTGAAAATAATTCTGATGATAATGTTTCTGTTGATGATGAATTATGTGTTGAATCCCCTGATCCTAATGCTTGTTATTGTGATGGAACTGCTTTGTGTGTGGAATGTTTTACAGGTTTATACCTTTCAGGAAAAATAGAAAATGCAGATCGTTTTTGCGGGTTTATTTTTTTCAGGAAACTTAGATCAGGAGGATCAGGAGAACATTTGCTCCCCCGTGCCTGAAGATAAAGAAGAACCATTGGGAGTAGATGATTCAAGTAAAACAATTGAATGTGTTGAGAGTAATGGGGTGGATGATGAATTAATTGCTGAATTTCCAGACATTGTAGATTTTACTGATTCATTTTCTTGTAATATATGTACTGACTCTAACCTTTGTTTGGTGTGTGCTGAAATTTCTGCGTGTATAGCGGTGAAAAATTTGTTAGTGCAGTGGATGAAGAAAATGCAGAAGTTGAAGCAAGACCGTGCAAGTTTCTAACTGTTTGCCACCTCCCCCTGAGGAACCAGTGATGGATTTTGCACCCTTGGATTTTGCACCATGGCCGGTCCAAGAGGTTGAGCCCCACTTCTATTGGGGAGATTTTGTTGAGAAAGCGGTCATCTGTGACCCGAGAGGAAGTGAGAAGTCCGCCGCACTCGGCGAGGTCGTCATAATTGTCAAGCACCCACTTCCGTATAAAGGCTGCAAGTTAGGGAAGCATGGAATGAACTACCACCCTTTGGCTACCATGTGGGACTTATGCTACAAGCAATGGGATCTGGTGGAACCGCCCTTCAATGAGTTTTTCTTACCCTTGCTTCTTTTTTATTTTCTTTTTCTTGCTTTAATTCTGTTTTGTTTTGAATAATGCTCTGAATAATTTGAGAAGCTCGGGAGTATTTGTGTGTTGAGTCTTTTATTGGCAAGTTTATTGGATTTGATTGATTTTGCATAGATGATTGCATGATATGTATTGACTGTTTACCCCTAGGATTTGAAAATTTTAGAAAATATGATCCCCATGTGATTGAAAACTGAACTTTGAGATTTTATTATGATGGCATGATTTATGATAAGTTTGGGGTGATAGGAAGCACACACTAGGGATAGTATCTCTGTTCAAATAATTTGCAAAAATGTCCAGGTGAGGTTTTGAGCCTCCAACATGTTTTAAATCGTGTGAAAATCACTTTTTTAAGTTGCACTTGCCTGAATTTGCTTGAATCTCTTTTTGGTTTGCATGATTATATGTTTGCTTCAAATGATTTAGGCATGTTCTTTGTAAATAGCTACTTAGCCTAAAATAACCATTCCTAATGCATGTTCCTTAGTTAGCCCTTTTGAGCCTATTAGCCTATTAGTTCTTGATAACCTAATGTTATAAGCCCAAAAATCGGAAAACCATGTTAACCCGATCTTAGGATTAGGAGAGCATGTAATCTTAGAATGGGTGCAAGAAACTAAAGTTTGGGTTGGCTGCAAGGTGTAATATGTTGTTGGGATTGAAAAAAAAAAAAATAGTTGGAGCCAAAAGCTTGTGTAAGAAAAAGTGTACAAATGTTGAAAAAAAATAAAAGAAAAAAAAAACTACAAAAATAAAAAAATGCCAAAAAGGCTGTTTGAATAAAGAGGCTGTGTAGCCACCCAAGGCAAAATGAAAAATGAAAAAGGAACTTGAGTTAAATTCAAAGTGTAAATAATGTTCATGCTCTCTTAGTTCCTAGGGTCTTGACCTAGTATCTTGTTGTATATCCTACCCTTAGCCAGGCCCCATTCCAACCCATAAAAGACCTTCGATGTTGCTTGCATATTTTTACTGTGGGAACTATTTAGAGATGAAAATCAAATTTATGGGAAGTGCTCTTAAAAGTGAGAATTGAGTGAAATGTTGATTGCACGACAAAAATTGAGCGATTGAGTGAAACACAAATTTCCCTTGTGAGGAAGGCAGTTGTTTGGATTTGGTGATCTCCCTATTGTGTGTGACTTAGATCCCCTGCTTAGAGTAATGATTGTTTGAATGATGAAATTCTTAATTGTTTAGAATAAATGAATGTGGGGATTGTTTTGCTTGTAAGGGGGGAACATTGAAAGAAAAATTCTTTGAAAAATTGCTTGAAATCTGTGTGAAAGTTAATTGAGTCCTTAAGCTTGCCATGTTTTGCCATGTTTTGCCAGGTCTTGAGTCTTTTTAAGTTTTTGAGTGTAGTTTTCTTGGGGACAAGCAAAGTTTAAAGTTTGGGGTATTTTGATGAGCCTCTGTTTGACTGGTTTTATAACCAGTAAAGACCTTGGCTTTGTGCTAATTTTATATCATTTTTACCCAAATTAGACTTGATTGTCCTTAAGTAATATTTTGAGTCTGTAAAGTGTTTTTAAGTTAATTTAGTTGATTTAGAGTGAATAAAGTATTTACTTTTATTTTCTCTTTTTCAGGTTAATAAAATAAAATAAAATAAATCTGGAGCCACTCGCCCCGCGAAGGATTTCTCGCCCCGCGAGTCATGCAAGCCTGAAAAGTCAGAGACGATCACGGTTTACCCGTGTTGAAGATCACGGCCGTGGCAGTTTTGAAGTTGAAGCGTTCGCCTCACGAGAATTCCTTCGCCTCGCGAATACTTGAAAGTCAGAAGCCATCACGGTTTGGGCACGTTGAAGGTCACGGGCGTTACAGTTGAGAATTTGAAGAGTTCGCCTCACGAAGATATGCTCGCCTCGCGAGAAGACCAAGAGTTGCAGACCTTTCGCATAATTCGCCTCGCGAGCAGTGCTTCGCCTCGCGAGGACTTGGATTCCAGAAACGTGTATATAAAGCAGTTTTAGGCAGAACTGAAGAAGTTAATCAGAGTTAGCCAGTTTTGGCTAATCTTTGGTAGACAGTAGTAGTAGTTTTCAGTAGTTTGTTTCTTTTCTTTTGTGTTTTACTTTTGTAATGGAGAACTAGTCTCCTAGATTAATCTACTGTAATTGGTTTCTATCCATACTTGAGATTCTTGTATTTCCTGTTTTCATTTCCTTTTCTCTTTTCAATGCCATGCTTTATATTTCTGTTTGCTTAATTCAGGAGTATATTGTGTTGTGTTGGTTTATCTCGGTGATATCATGTTCCTATATATAATCGCGTTTGCTTAATTCGCGTGTGTACGTTTCGTGTTCGCTTAGTTCACGAAGTGCTTAACCCCGTTTGCTTAATTCGGGAATAGGGACATATATCTCAGAGTAGTGGTTCCGCTTGTGAATTATTGCTACAACCGGGAGGGGATAAGAATCTGCTTAGGGCTAGGAATTTGCATGAATCGATGATAGTTGGGAAACCAAAAGCAGTAGGTTAATCGCTTTAGCTTATTTGGTAACTGCTCTATTTTCTTGCTTTGTTTTCTGTTTTGCTTCTTTAATTTAGTTTCCAATCTCAAAACCCCCAATTCTAACTTTTTTCTAACTTTTTCTGTTAATAATAACAACACCTAAAGAGTCCTTGAGAGACGATCCGAGTTGTCGCTCTATACTACATTATTTTGTAAACGCTCGTTCTTTTTGGCGCGTGGCGACAGCGCGACCAAAAATTGGCGCCGTTGCCGGGGACTCTGGTTTGTTGTTATTAGCAGAAAATAATTAAAAAAAAAAAATTCTCTTTTCTAGTTAGTTTTGTCTGCTTGTCTGGTTGTTTGATTGCCATGGATAATTACATGTATGGATATTTGCCTAATGTTTATTATGAACCACCTTGCATGTATTATCCTAATTTTAGTGAGCCACCACCATACTATCCTAGCCAAGTGACCACCTCTGCACCTTCCGAACCTTCCCTAGAGGACCTGTGCAAACAGATGACTGCACAGATAAGTGCAAATATGGAAGGACTGAGGCAACAAATGGCCGAGCAAACTCAACGGATGATAGAGGAATTTCAACAGAAGATGGAGGCTGAGTACCAGAGGGACCAAGCTGAATCTCGGAAGTTGTGGGCTCTAATTGATCAAGTTACCGCCAACTCAGCTGCAATGCTAAATCCACAGCCTCTTGAGGAACATACAGATTCTAAAGTGGTTATTTTTGAAAATAATTCTGATGATAATGTTTCTGTTGATGATGAATTATGTGTTGAATCCCCTGATCCTAATGCTTGTTATTGTGATGGAACTGCTTTGTGTGTGGAATGTTTTACAGGTTTATACCTTTCAGGAAAAATAGAAAATGCAGATCGTTTTGCAGGTTTATTTTTTTTCAGGAAACTTAGATCAGGAGGATCAGGAGAACATTTGCTCCCCCGTGCCTGAAGATAAAGAAGAACCATTGGGAGTAGATGATTCAAGTAAAACAATTGAATGTGTTGAGAGTAATAGGGTGGATGATGAATTAATTGCTGAATTTCCAGACATTGTAGATTTTACTGATTCATTTTCTTGTAATATATGTACTGACTCTAACCTTTGTTTGGTGTGTGCTGAAATTTCTGCGTGTATAGCAGGTGAAAAATTTGTTAGTGCAGTGGATGAAGAAAATGCAGAAGTTGAAGCAGCACCGGTAACCGTTTCTAACTGTTTGCCACCTCCCCCTGAGGAACCAGTGATGGATTTTGCACCCTTGGATTTTGCACCATGGCCGGTCCAAGAGGTTGAGCCCCACTTCTATTGGGGAGATTTTGTTGAGAAAGCGGTCATCTGTGACCCGAGAGGAAGTGAGAAGTCCGCCGCACTCGGCGAGGTCGTCATAATTGTCAAGCACCCACTTCCGTATAAAGGCTGCAAGTTAGGGAAGCATGGAATGAACTACCACCCTTTGGCTACCATGTGGGACTTATGCTACAAGCAATGGGATCCTGGTGGAACCGCCCTTCAATGAGTTTTTCTTACCCTTGCTTCTTTTTTATTTTCTTTTTCTTGCTTTAATTCTGTTTTGTTTTGAATAATGCTCCTGAATAATTTGAGAAGCTCAGGAGTATTTGTGTGTTGAGTCTTTTATTGGCAAGTTTATTGGATTTGATTGATTTTGCATAGATGATTGCATGATATGTATTGACTGTTTACCCCTAGGATTTGAAAATTTTAGAAAATATGATCCCCATGTGATTGAAAACTGAACTTTGAGATTTTATTATGATGGCATGATTTATGATAAGTTTGGGGTGATAGGAAGCACACACTAGGGATAGTATCTCTGTTCAAATAATTTGCAAAAATGTCCAGGTGAGGTTTTGAGCCTCCAACATGTTTTAAACTGTGTGAAAATCACTTTTTTAAGTTGCACTTGCCTGAATTTGCTTGAATCTCTTTTTGGTTTGCATGATTATATGTTTGCTTCAAATGATTTAGGCATGTTCTTTGTAAATAGCTACTTAGCCTAAAATAACCATTCCTAATGCATGTTCCTTAGTTAGCCCTTTTGAGCCTATTAGCCTATTAGTTCTTGATAACCTAATGTTATAAGCCCAAAAATCTGGAAAACCATGTTAACCCGATCTTAGGATTAGGAGAGCATGTAATCTTAGAATGGGTGCAAGAAACTAAAGTTTGGGGTGGCTGCAAGGTGTAATATGTTGTTGGGATTGAAAAAAAAAAAAAAAAAGAGTTGGAGCCAAAAGCTTGTGAAAGAAAAAGTGTACAAATGTTGGAAAAAAAAAATAAAAAAAAATAAAAAAAATACAGAAATACAAAAATGCCAAAAAGGCTGTTTGAATAAAGAGGCTGTAGCCACCCAAGGCAAAATGAAAAATGAAAAAGGAACTTGAGTTAAATTCAAAGTGTAAATAATGTTCATGCTCTCTTAGTTCCTAGGGTCTTCAGCCTAGTACTGTTGTATATCCTACCCTTAGCCAGGCCCCATTCCAACCCATAAAAGACCTTCTGATGTTGCTTGCATATTTTCTGTGGGAACTATTTAGAGATGAAAATCAAATTTATGGGAAGTGCTCTTAAAAGTGAGAATTGAGTGAAATGTTGATTGCCTGACAAAAATTGAGCGATTGAGTGAAACACAAATTTCCCTTGTGAGGAAGGCAGTTGTTTGGATTTGGTGATCTCCCTATTGTGTGTGACTTAGATCCCCTGCTTAGAGTAATGATTGTTTGAATGATGAAATTCTCAATTGTTTAGAATAAATGAATGTGGGGATTGTTTTGCTTGTAAGGGGGGAACATTGAAAGAAAAATTCTTTGAAAAATTGCTTGAAATCTGTGTGAAAGTTAATTGAGTCCTTAAGCTTGCCATGTTTTGCCATGTTTTGCCAGGTCTTGAGTCTTTTTAAGTTTTTGAGTGTAGTTTGCTTGGGGACAAGCAAAGTTTAAAGTTTGGGGTATTTTGATGAGCCTCTGTTTGACTGGTTTTATAACCAGTAAAGACCTTGGCTTTGTGCTAATTTTATATCATTTTTACCCAAATTAGACTTGATTGTCCTTAAGTAATATTTTGAGTCCAGTAAAGTGTTTTTAAGTTAATTTAGTTGATTTAGAGTGAATAAAGTATTTACTTTTATTTTCTCTTTTCAGGTTAATAAAATAAAATAAAATAAATCTGGAGCCACTCGCCCATGAAGGATTTCTCGCCACGAGTCATGCAAGCCTTGAAAAGTCGAGAGACGATCACGGTTTACCCGTGTTGAAGATCACGGCCGTGGCAGTTTTGAAGTTGAAGCGTTCGCCTCGCGAGAATTCCTTCGCCTCGCGAATACTTTAAAGTCAGAAGCCATCACGGTTTGGGCACGTTGAAGGTCACGGGCGTTACAGTTGAGAATTTGAAGAGTTCGCCTCACGAAGATATGCTCGCCTCGCGAGAAGACCAAGAGTTGCAGACCTTTCGCATAATTCGCCTCGCGAGCAGTGCTTCGTCTCGCGAGGACTTGGATTCCAGAAACGTGTATATAAAGCGATTTTAGGCGAATCGAAGAAGTTAATCAGAGTTAGCCAGTTTTGGCTAATCTTTGGTAGACAGTAGTAGTAGTTTTCAGTAGTTTGTTTCTTTTCTTTTGTGTTTTACTTTTGTAATGGAGAACTAGTCTCCTAGATTAATCTACTGTAATTGGTTTCTATCCATACTTGAGATTCTTGTATTTCCTGTTTTCATTTCCTTTTCTCTTTTCAATGCCATGCTTTGTATTTCTGTTTACTTAATTCAGGAGTATATTGTGTTGTGTTGGTTTATCTCGGTGATATCATGTTCCTATATATAATCGCGTTTGCTTAATTCGCGTGTGTACGTTTCGTGTTCGCTTAGTTCACGAAGTGCTTAACCCCGTTTGCTTAATTCGGGAATAGGGACATATATCTGTAGTAGTGGTTCCGCTTGTGAATTATTGCTACAACCGGGAGGGGATAAGAATCTGCTTAGGGCTAGGAATTTGCATGAATCGATGATAGTTGGGAAACCAAAAGCAGTAGGTTAATCGCTTTAGCTTATTTGGTAACTGCTCTATTTTCTTGCTTTGTTTTCTGTTTTGCTTCTTTAATTTAGTTTCCAATCTCAAAACCCCCAATTCTAACTTTTTTCTAACTTTTTCTGTTAATAATAACAACACCTAAAGAGTCCTTGAGAGACGATCCGAGTTGTCGCTCTATACTACATTATTTTGTAAACGCTCGTTCTTTTTGGCGCGTGGCGACAGCGCGACCAAAAATTGGCGCCGTTGCCGGGGACTCTGGTTTGTTGTTATTAGCAGAAAATAATTAAAAAAAAAAATTCTCTTTTCTAGTTAGTTTTGTCTGCTTGTCTGGTTGTTTGATTGCCATGGATAATTACATGTATGGATATTTGCCTAATGTTTATTATGAACCACCTTGCATGTATTATCCTAATTTTAGTGAGCCACCACCATACTATCCTAGCCAAGTGACCACCTCTGCACCTTCCGAACCTTCCCTAGAGGACCTGTGCAAACAGATGACTGCACAGATAAGTGCAAATATGGAAGGACTGAGGCAACAAATGGCCGAGCAAACTCAACGGATGATAGAGGAATTTCAACAGAAGATGGAGGCTGAGTACCAGAGGGACCAAGCTGAATCTCGGAAGTTGTGGGCTCTAATTGATCAAGTTACCGCCAACTCAGCTGCAATGCTAACTCCACAGCCTCTTGAGGAACATACAGATTCTAAAGTGGTTATTTTTGAAAATAATTCTGATGATAATGTTTCTGTTGATGATGAATTATGTGTTGAATCCCCTGATCCTAATGCTTGTTATTGTGATGGAACTGCTTTGTGTGTGGAATGTTTTACAGGTTTATACCTTTCAGGAAAAATAGAAAATGCAGATCGTTTTGCAGGTTTATTTTTTTTCAGGAAACTTAGATCAGGAGGATCAGGAGAACATTTGCTCCCCCGTGCCTGAAGATAAAGAAGAACCATTGGGAGTAGATGATTCAAGTAAAACAATTGAATGTGTTGAGAGTAATGGGGTGGATGATGAATTAATTGCTGAATTTCCAGACATTGTAGATTTTACTGATTCATTTTCTTGTAATATATGTACTGACTCTAACCTTTGTTTGGTGTGTGCTGAAATTTCTGCGTGTATAGCAGGTGAAAAATTTGTTAGTGCAGTGGATGAAGAAAATGCAGAAGTTGAAGCGACCGTGTGAACCGTTTCTAGCTGTTTGCCACCTCCCCCTGAGGAACCAGTGATGGATTTTGCACCCTTGGATTTTGCACCATGGCCGGTCCAAGAGGTTGAGCCCCACTTCTATTGGGGAGATTTTGTTGAGAAAGCGGTCATCTGTGACCCGAGAGGAAGTGAGAAGTCCGCCGCACTCGGCGAGGTCGTCATAATTGTCAAGCACCCACTTCCGTATAAAGGCTGCAAGTTAGGGAAGCATGGAATGAACTACCACCCTTTGGCTACCATGTGGGACTTATGCTACAAGCAATGGGATCCTGGTGGAACCGCCCTTCAATGAGTTTTTCTTACCCTTGCTTCTTTTTTATTTTCTTTTTCTTGCTTTAATTCTGTTTTGTTTTGAATAATGCTCCTGAATAATTTGAGAAGCTCAGGAGTATTTGTGTGTTGAGTCTTTTATTGGCAAGTTTATTGGATTTGATTGATTTTGCATAGATGATTGCATGATATGTATTGACTGTTTACCCCTAGGATTTGAAAATTTTAGAAAATATGATCCCCATGTGATTGAAAACTGAACTTTGAGATTTTATTATGATGGCATGATTTATGATAAGTTTGGGGTGATAGGAAGCACACACTAGGGATAGTATCTCTGTTCAAATAATTTGCAAAAATGTCCAGGTGAGGTTTTGAGCCTCCAACATGTTTTAAACTGTGTGAAAATCACTTTTTTAAGTTGCACTTGCCTGAATTTGCTTGAATCTCTTTTTGGTTTGCATGATTATATGTTTGCTTCAAATGATTTAGGCATGTTCTTTGTAAATAGCTACTTAGCCTAAAATAACCATTCCTAATGCATGTTCCTTAGTTAGCCCTTTTGAGCCTATTAGCCTATTAGTTCTTGATAACCTAATGTTATAAGCCCAAAAATCTGGAAAACCATGTTAACCCGATCTTAGGATTAGGAGAGCATGTAATCTTAGAATGGGTGCAAGAAACTAAAGTTTGGGGTGGCTGCAAGGTGTAATATGTTGTTGGGATTGAAAAAAAAAAAAAAAGAGTTGGAGCCAAAAGCTTGTGAAAGAAAAAGTGTACAAATGTTGGAAAAAAAAATAAAAAAAAATAAAAAAATACAGAAATACAAAAATGCCAAAAAGGCTGTTTGAATAAAGAGGCTGTAGCCACCCAAGGCAAAATGAAAAATGAAAAAGGAACTTGAGTTAAATTCAAAGTGTAAATAATGTTCATGCTCTCTTAGTTCCTAGGGTCTTCAGCCTAGTACTGTTGTATATCCTACCCTTAGCCAGGCCCCATTCCAACCCATAAAAGACCTTCTGATGTTGCTTGCATATTTTCTGTGGGAACTATTTAGAGATGAAAATCAAATTTATGGGAAGTGCTCTTAAAAGTGAGAATTGAGTGAAATGTTGATTGCCTGACAAAAATTGAGCGATTGAGTGAAACACAAATTTCCCTTGTGAGGAAGGCAGTTGTTTGGATTTGGTGATCTCCCTATTGTGTGTGACTTAGATCCCCTGCTTAGAGTAATGATTGTTTGAATGATGAAATTCTCAATTGTTTAGAATAAATGAATGTGGGGATTGTTTTGCTTGTAAGGGGGGAACATTGAAAGAAAAATTCTTTGAAAAATTGCTTGAAATCTGTGTGAAAGTTAATTGAGTCCTTAAGCTTGCCATGTTTTGCCATGTTTTGCCAGGTCTTGAGTCTTTTTAAGTTTTTGAGTGTAGTTTGCTTGGGGACAAGCAAAGTTTAAAGTTTGGGGTATTTTGATGAGCCTCTGTTTGACTGGTTTTATAACCAGTAAAGACCTTGGCTTTGTACTAATTTTATATCATTTTTACCCAAATTAGACTTGATTGTCCTTAATTAATATTTTGAGTCTGTAAAGTGTTTTTAAGTTAATTTAGTTGATTTAGAGTGAATAAAGTATTTACTTTTATTTTCTCTTTTTCAGGTTAATAAAATAAAATAAAATAAATCTGGAGCCACTCGCCCGCATGAAGGATTTCTCGCACCGCGAGTCATGCAAGCCTGAAAAGTCAGAGACGATCACGGTTTACCCGTGTTGAAGATCACGGCCGTGGCAGTTTTGAAGTTGAAGCGTTCGCCTCGCGAGAATTCCTTCGCCTCGCGAATACTTGAAAGTCAGAAGCCATCACGGTTTGGGCACGTTGAAGGTCACGGGCGTTACAGTTGAGAATTTGAAGAGTTCACCTCACGAAGATATGCTCGCCTCGCGAGAAGACCAAGAGTTGCAGACCTTTCGCATAATTCGCCTCGCGAGCAATTGCTTCGCCTCGCGAGGACTTGGATTCCAAAACGTGTATATAAAGCGGTTTTAGGCGAATCAAGAAGTTAATCGAGTTAGCCAGTTTTGGCTAATCTTTGGTAGACATAGTAGTAGTTTTAGTAGTTTGTTTCTTTTCTTTTGTGTTTTACTTTTGTAATTGAGAACTAGTCTCCTAGATTAATCTCTGTAATTGGTTTCTATCCATACTTGAGATTCTTGTATTTCTGTGTTCATTTCCTTTTCTCTTTTCAATGCCATGCTTTATATTTCTGTTTGCTTAATTCAGGGAGTATATTGTGTTGTGTTGGTTTATCTCGGTGATATCATGTTCCTATATATAATCGCGTTTGCTTAATTCGCGTGTGTACGTTTCGTGTTCGCTTAGTTCACGAAGTGCTTAACCCCGTTTGCTTAATTCGGGAATAGGGACATATATCTGTAGTAGTGGTTCCGCTTGTGAATTATTGCTACAACCGGGAGGGGATAAGAATCTGCTTAGGGCTAGGAATTTGCATGAATCGATGATAGTTGGGAAACCAAAAGCAGTAGGTTAATCGCTTTAGCTTATTTGGTAACTGCTCTATTTTCTTGCTTTGTTTTCTGTTTTGCTTCTTTAATTTAGTTTCCAATCTCAAAACCCCCAATTCTAACTTTTTTCTAACTTTTTCTGTTAATAATAACAACACCTAAAGAGTCCTTGAGAGACGATCCGAGTTGTCGCTCTATACTACATTATTTTGTAAACGCTCGTTCTTTTTGGCGCGTGGCGACAGCGCGACCAAATGCAAATAGGGGTGTTGGGATTAAATTTCACTAAACCTTAGCCTCATGCAATACCAAGACTACCAATCCAGTTTATGCTTCAATTATTAAAATCAACCCACAGAATTACTCAAAACTTGATTCCTTAGACGACAAGAGCCTAAATCCACTAATAGACCCTAATTCCTTAGGTGGCCTAGATTAATGAATTTGCATTAAGATTAAGGATTACGCGATTACTAATAAACCAAACCCATTCCTAGATGCGAGGTTTACTAGGTGAATAATTCCAGATCAAGAATTGATAAGAACGTCCCCATTGCAAATCAAATCTTAAAATCAGTTTATGGGTAGCTAAGCCACAAAAAGCATTAAGCAAAGGAATTAAACACTAATAGAGAAACATAAACATAGATTAATGAATCAAAGCAAGTACATGAGTTTCAGTTTGGTTACATCTAATCCCAACAACAGGGATTTAGCTACTCATAATGAAAGAGAAAGCCAAAACCATAATAGTAGAAACAAGGGAGAGAAGAAACTCCATGGAATATTTCCACTTTAGTCACCGCAGCCCCTGGTTCGAGCAAAACGTCCCCTTTCTCGTGTTCCAAGGTCGTCCTAAGGTAAAAGTGCTCCTAGGTTAAAAGTCCCTATTTTTCTGTGTGTAGCCGTGTCTGTCTCCTCTTGATGGCGCTGCTGTGGCTAAAAAATCTATAGCAAAATCATATTCATGCTAACTTTAAGGGCTTCTATCCTCTAATTTAGTTGTCAAATCCCAATCATATCTTATCAAGATTTAATTAGATGATAGAATGCACAACAACAATTTTTTTCTTTCAAAAATTAGAAAAAGAAAAAGAAATATATATAGAGAAGGGGATGACAAAAGAAAGTGAGAAATAAAATGAAAAGAAAGAAAGAAAGCTGGAAAAAGGAATCGAAACCCAAAAAGGTATTTTAGAAGGTGTCATGTTTTGCATTGCTTGATATTTTGTTTAGCCTTTTTGAAAATTCCTTTTCTTGATTTCCCACCTAACGATTAATCCCATGGCCCCGTTACAACCAAAGTAAAAGACCTCTTGATTCTTAATTGTTTTCATTAATAAAGTAGAGATTTGGTTAATAATCAAGCTTACGGTAGAATTCATTCTTTGAGGAAATTAAGCGAATTGTTACATATCCCCAAACACTTGAGTGAGGTGAGAAAGAGTGCCCAAATCAGTGAGAATATGAGTCTAAGAAACCTAAGCTTCTAATTGGACTTGAAATTGATTGTCTCTTGGAGAATTATTTGAAAATGCCTGTTACTTGGATTAGTTACTTACTCAGGTTCTTGGTTCACTATCCATGCGCTGATTATTTATCTCTTCTGGCCTTAGTGATTGCTTGAGGACAAGCAAATGAATAAGCTTGGGGTGATTTGATAGTGTGATTTCACATCATATTTTATGTACATTTTTGCATGCATTTTCGTATAGTTTAGGCTTATTTAGTTTGATTTTTATTAGTTTTTACCTTGGAATGGGTAAGGTGGTTTTGTGGTGTTGTTTTGCAGAAATTAAAGAGAAAATACCTCAGATGAGCCATAATGGAGCATGGATTAAGTTTGAGCTTGAAAAGTGAAGATATTGGATGACTCCAATTTAATTTGGAATGGAAATATTTAATGACAATTGACAAAAGTCCAGCAAAGCAATGTGAGAGGCCTAATTAATGGATTGGATGATTTGGATATTAATGACTTACCATAAAAATAGAAGATGAAGATATTGATTGGGCAATTAATTTAGAAGATTTGAAGTCATTAAAGAATATCAATCACCATATGCGAGGAGATATATCTTGAACTCAATCCAAGGACTTGCCAACGTGAAGCTTGGGATTTGACAAATAAAAACATTAATGTAGCAATGTTTATGGAAAAGCAAATCAAGGGCCCACATGAAAGATTGAATGGAATTAAAGTGGACAAGGCCACGGCGTGAAAAAACAAAAATTGTTGCTGTGCATTCTATCATCTAATTAAATCTTGATAAGATATGATTGGGATTTGACAACTAAATTAGAGGATAGAATCCCTTAAAGTTAGCATGAATATGACTTTGCTATAGATTTTTTAGCCACAACAGTGCCATCAAGAGGAGACAGACACGGCTACACACAAAAATAGGGACTTTTAACCTAGGAGCACTTTTACCCTAGGACAGCCTTGGAACACAGAAAGGGGACATTTTGCTCTGAACCAGGGGCTGCGGTGACGGCAGTGGAAATCTTCCATGGAGTTTCTTCTCTCCCTTGTTTCTACTATTATGGTTTTGGCTTTCTCTTTCATTATGAGTAGCTAAATCCCTGTTGTTGGGATTAGATGTAACCAAACTGAAACTCATGTACTTGCTTTGATTCATTAATCTATGTTTATGTTTCTCTATTAGTGTTTAATTCCTTTGCTTAATGCTTTTTGTGGCTTAGCTACCCATAAACCGATTTTAAGATTTGATTTGCAATGGGGACGTTCTTATCAATTCTTGATCTAGAATTATTCACCTAGTAAACCTCGCATCTAGGAATGGGGTTTGGTTTATTAGTAATCGCGTAATCCTTAATCTTAATGCAAATTCATTAATCTAGGCCACCTAAGGAATTAGGGTCTGTTAGTGGATTTAGGCTCTTGTCATCTGAGGAATCAGGGCTTGAGTAATTCTGTGGGTTAATTTTAATAATTGAAGCATAAACTGGATTGGTAGTCTTGGTATTGCATGAGGCTAAGGTTTAGTGAAATTTAATCCCAATACCCCTATTTGCATTCCAAGTGTTTGATAAAATTCCCCAAAAAGACCAAAAAATATTTTATTGCTTTCGTTACTTTATTTTATATATATATATATATATTTTGATATTTCTTCATTTAGTCTAGATAGTTGTTTGATTTATGAATTGGTAATTGGCAACCGATCCCTGTGGATACGATCACCGGTCTCACTACCGTATTACTTGTACGACTAGGTATACTTGCCTAGAAATCGTTCAACAGTGAGCATTAGAAAAATAGCTCAAAACAATAATATGGCGATCCCTATGTTTGTTTCTAATATTCTTTCTATTTCCATTTTCTGTTTCTTATTCTTTACTAGTCATATTACTATACTTTTCATTCTGTAGGATTCTAGAAAATAACAAGCAATAAGGTTCACTTCCTCTTTGAACAAAGAAACCTTAGAGATCAAACAAAGAAACCTTAGAGATCAGATATGGAAGTAGTTTGTTGATCTCATTAAAAAAAAATAAGTAAATGAAAAAATAAGCTTGTTATGCTTTGCTTTGTTGATGGCAGTTTAAGACACCCCGACGTCCCATTAAAGAAAAACCTGAATTAATTAAAACCTAATTGTAAAATTAGCGTTAAATGGTTATATTAAAACAGGGGAAAATTAAAATTTAATTAATACAACCATCAACCACATATACATATATACACACATAACGTTGTACATCATTAGTACTATCAAGGGATTCCCATCAGTAGGAACAGAAGATACATCAAAAGACTGGAACAGAAGATACATCGCCAACTCTCAACACCCAGTCCCCTATCTAAAATATATCAAAGCCTCACACAAACCTATACAGATAGCACTGACATGAGCCATCACTGGCTACTACCATCACCGTCACCCCTGAGTCTCGACGGTCCCGCTACTCCTCCGCTACCACTGGAAGAGCTCCTCTCTAAAGATCACCGGAACAACTGTCGGTATACCCTGGTATCCCTAGATGGTAACCTGGAGGACACTTTGAAGGACTCCGACCCTGTCGCTCTAACCTCGGGGAGTACGGGTGCCTCCGGGACAGGAATCAGATCATGAACTGGTACTACAGGGTCCTCCTCTGGAACTGGTGCAAGGACAGGCTCCAGCGTTGGTGCTGGTGCTGGTGCTGGCTTTAGAGCAGGTACCTCGAAGGTTACTAGGAAGGGAACTGGTGTCATCTCTGGCATCGGTGGCATCAGCGATAACTGTGCATCAGGAAATCCGACGGGGAAGGGAAACGTCTGACCGGCTCTGAAAGTACCAATCAAGGCCAAAGGAGCTCCCTGCCCGAATCCGGTAGTCACCGAGACTGGACCCGTATATACTGCAAACCGGGTGACTAGGTCCACAAGCCACTCGTTAGGATCCACAAACTCGAACTCAAAGGTCCCCGTGAGGGGGAACCCTGCCGGCCGAGTCATCCACGGGTGATCCTAGTGTGCCATCACCGTGCTCCGAGTCTAAGGTACAACAGTAAATAAAACAAAGCACCACAAACAAAAAGAAACGGGATAAAAATGATTTAATGTCAAATGTGGAAAAGGTTTAACAACATTTAAATCTATAACAGCACACTGAACATCCATCTCCATATATCTCTATATATGTACATCTCTATATAATCACAACCATCCTCGAAACGTCTATTATTCTCCTCTACCCTCCATCATGATACAATGTAATGCAATGTGTATGATCATGTACGGCCATATATCTCTATATATGTATATCTCTATATAATCACAACCATCCTAAAAACATCTATTATTCACCCCCTAGTGCCTTAACCTCTCATCACAATCTCATAAATAACCTCAACAATAATCACATCTCAATCAGTCTCATCACCATATCACAATAATCATCTCGGTTAGGCACTTCTGAACTCATGTATCATGAACCCCCCATATACATCACCATACTCATCATGCATCAATACTCATAAAATTTCTAATCACAATAATCACCCATCATGTCAACATGTCATAATTACAATCATCTCCATATATAATAAAATTATTAAATAATAAAAATAAATATAATATAATCACATTCATAATCCAGTCAATCACCAATAATACAGTCAACTCATCATGTAACAAGCAGCATGTCAAAGACAGTCAAATAATCAAAATAGTCAACCTCAATAAATAAATAATATATTTTTATACGCAACGGCGATAAACATACAACATCAGTATCATCATCGGTACCACTAAGTAGAACCCAACGAGATATTGATATTGTCCGTTACTCGCTCTCTAGTAGGGTTTCGGTCGCCCTATGTCGTTATCGAAATAAATGTCACTTGGCCGTTTCTGACGTTAGATGGCTTCTTTCCCCCACCTTGAAAGCCGTACGATAACTCAGTGTCATGAAACAAGCACTTCCCCTACACTCTTAATTATGCCACGCAGAGAACTAAGTCCTACGAGCCACCGAAATTTCACCTAAACATCACATCACATCACGAAGCGTACGTTACAAGGAGTCCTAATACGAAGTCGTCATTGAAATCCGATAACCAAAACAAAATATAAGTCAATTACCGTCACGGACGACATTTCGACATAAAAAGGATAGGAATTTACCTCTACTATAGAAGAAAAGAGAAGCAGAATGATGAAGACGACGTTGCCACGAACGCAACGGGACGATCTAACGAGCCTATTCCACACCAGACGAACTCCCCGTCTCTCTAACTTTATCTCACCACCTATCTCTATTTTACTCTTAGCTCTGCTCTTTGCCTTTGTTTTTCACTTTGGGTGAAAGTGAACTTATGTTCATTTGCACCTTTTTTATTTTTGCTGACTCACGCTTCAACGCTCAAGCATTGGAACCCTAGTGCTTGAGTGTTCCAAACCTTTAGAGTTGGATTCTCCACGCTCTAGCGGTGGAGGCATGTAGGCCACCGTGCCATGCACCCAATCTTGAGATGCCACGTAGCCCTGATTGACATGTGGCATTCAACGACACTCCTTGTCTAATTGACCAGAACTATTGAGCATTGAAACACCCATGCTTGAGAGTTCTGTGGACGCTTGAGCGTTGGGTTTACCACGCTCAAGCGTTGACCATTGACCAGAAGTCATTTTGTCACGTTCTGGCTCCGATCGACTTCTGATTGACCTCAAATTTGAGATATAGACTCATCAAGACCTAATAAACAACCTCAAACCCTCAAAAAGGCCTAATCTCAATCCTAACTTCAAATTTCTTGTTTCACACTCATACGCCTTAAAGACGATAATCGGGAAAACCCTAAGTTGTTTTTACATTCGATCTTACTCTAGATGACCGCGTACTTTCCATGCAAAGGTTCCTAGACCTTAAACAACTTCTGAACTATGTAATCCAAGTCTTAAACCTAATCCTCTTACGTAAGCAAAACATAAAATCACAGATGTTACATTTCTACCCCCCTTAAAAGAAATTTCGTATTCAGAATTTACATACCTGAAAACAGATATGGATAATGACTCTACATATCTGCCTCACACTCCCATGAAGCATCTCCAGTAACATCATCCCAGATGACCTTAACCAAGGGAATCTGTTTACCACGGAGTTCTTTAGTCTTTATATCTGCAATCTTAATCGGTAAAGCCTCATATTCTAGATTCTCTAGAAGTTGTATTGACTCTGGCTCAATTACATGAGAAGGATCTGGATAGTATTTTCTCAATTGGGAAACATGGAAGACAACGTGAAGGTTGGAAAGGTTAGGCGGTAAGGCTATATGATAAGCTACTGGACCAATTCGTCGAAGAATCTGAAATGGTCCAATGAATCGGGGAGTAAGCTTTCTAGACATTATAGCTCTGCCAATTCTAGTCTTCGGAGTGACTGTCAAAAACACGTGATCACCTTCTTGGAACTCTAAGGGTCTCTTTCCCTTGTTAATGTAGCTCCTCTGCTTATCCTTTGCTTTCTTCATTTTCTCTCTTATCTTCCTGACTTGTTCTGTGATTTGTTGTACCATATCAGGGCCCAACACTTGGCTCTCATCCGTCTCATACAAACACAACGGAGTCATACACTTTCTCCCATACAGAGCCTCATATGGTGCCATCCTGATACTGCTGTGGAAACTATTATTGTAAGTGAACTCAATCAAAGGTAGGAACTCATCCCAACTACCAACATGTTCCAACACACAAGCTCTTAGAAGATCCTCCAATGATTGAATTGTTCTCTCTGACTGCCCATCCGTCTGAGGATAACAAGCTGTACTCATCCTCAACTTTGTTCCCAAAGCATTGTGTATCTGTCTCCAAAATCTAGATGTAAATCTAGGATATCGGTCGGAGACAATACTTGACGGCACACCATGCAATCTCACAACTTCCTTGATGTAGATCTGGGTCAACTTCTCAAGACTGTAACTCTCACCAATAGGTAAGAAGCGACACACTTCGTCAACCTATCAATGATAACCCAAATCATATCAAACTTCTTCGGAGTTCATGGTAATCCAACCACAAAATCCATAGCTATATTATCCCATTTCCATTATGGGATATCCAAAGACTGCAACAATCCTGATGGCTTATGATGCTCTATCTTAGCTTTCTGACAAACCAAACATGATATAACATACTCCGCCACTTCTTTCTTCATCTTTGGCCACCAAAACATCTTCTCCAAATCTTGATACATCTTGGTGGCTCTTGGGTGAAAACTCAGCTTACTCTTATGTGCCTCATCTAAGATCATCTTCCTAAACTCTAAGTCCTCGGGCACACATATCCGATCTCTAAACCTCAAAACACCATCGGATCCTCTCCTAAACTCTGAAACCTTACCCTCATCTATGCCTCGGCTCACCTCTTGCAAATATTCATCTTGAACCTGTTTAGCTTTAAGGTCTATCAGAAACTCGCTACTGATGGTGATCATACCTAAGCATATTCTATCCTCAGTCAAATTCATACCTAGGTTCATATCTCTAAACTGTTCAAGCAACTCCATCTCTTTCACCATCATTGCGGACACACGTAAAGATTTCCTACTCAGTGCATCCGCCACTACATTTGCTTACCCAGGATGGTATTGAAGATCAAACTCATAATCCTTAATATATTCCATCCATCTATGCTGCCTCATGTTCAGCTCCTTCTGATCAAACAGATGCTTTAAACTCTTGTGATCGTTGAACACATTAAACTTAGATCCATAGAGATAGTGTCGCCATATCTTCAATGAGAACACTATAGGTGCCAACTCCAGATCATGGGTCGGATAATTCCTTTCATGAATCCCCAATTGTCGGGAAGCATAAGCCACAACTCTGCCCTTTTGCATCAAAACACAACGCAACCCTTGATATGACGTGTCACAGTACACGTCAAACTGTCCCAAAGGATATGGTAACGTCATTACTGGAGATGTAGTCAACTTCTCCTTTAGCTTTTGAAAGCTCTCTTCACCCTTTTCCTTCCAGATAAACGTCGTACCCTTTCTATTTAACTGCATCATAGGCAATGCAATCTTCGAGAAACCTTCCATAAACCTCTTGTGATGCCCCACTGCTGCTAGGAAACTCCCCACCTCATTCACTGACTTAGGCCCCTCCCATTTAAACACAGCCTATATCTTAACTGGATCAACAACTATCCTTTCCTTATTGATTATATGACCTAAAAACCAAACCTCCTCGAGCCAAAATTCACACTTGGATAGCTTAGCGTCAACTTCCTATCTTTCAACACCTGTAACACAACTCTCAAATGTTCCTCATGTTCTTATCCTGGTCAAGTAATCCATGAATGTTGTTGGAGCATTAGTCACGCCAAATGGCATAAACAAGTACTCATAGTGTCCGTACCTTGTCCTGAAAGCTGTCTTAGGTATGTCCTCCTTCTTCACCCTAATCTGATGGTATCCTGATCTTAAATCAATCTTAGAAAACACCACATTTCCTTTCAACTGATCCATCAGATCATCTTTCCTAGGCAATGAATACTTATTCTTAATTGTAACATTGTGTAACTGTCGGTAATCCGTACACAACCTAGAGCTTTCTTCCTTCTTCTTCACAAACAACACTGGTGCTCTCCAAGGTGAAACACTAGGTCTGATGAATTCTTTCTTCATCATATCATCCAATTGTTTCTTTAACTCTTCCAACTCTACAGGTGACATCCGATAAGGAACAGTCTAACATTACATGGTTAGTCGAAATCCAATCCATGCCAAGAATAACGTCTATCTGTTGCATAGGCAAATAGATAAGATCTACAAGGAATGTCCTATTTTCAACAACTATAGAACACTATAGGCAAACATACATAGTAATCAAAGAATCATTTGTTGGGGTAGATACTGTAAGAGTATATGGTAACTGGGAAACGGGTAAATGCAAGTGATCCACACACTCATGGGAAACAAACGAACGTGTAGCACTTGAGTCAAACAACACAGACGAGAGTCTGCCAGATATTAAACACATACCTTGAATAAGATCTGAAGACTGAGAGGATTCAGCCCTTCTCACGGTAAACACCCTCCCTGTGACCTGACGTCTGGCCGTCTATTGTTCTGCCGCTGGAACTCCTCTCCCGGGTCCACCTCGGGAAGTGTTGACTTTTCTGCCGGCAGCTGGCTGCTGCTGTCCTTCTCTCTGCCTGCACTCCCTAGTAAAATGACCTGGTTTTCCACAGATGAAACAACCAAATCCCTCCGGACACTCCCTGATATAATGCGGACCTCCGCATCTGAAACAATTTGGGCATCTCTGTTGCTGTCCCTCTCTGCTAGCTAGTGATGCTGCTGTAGGTGTCTGTACACTCTGTGCTGGTCTAGCATAAGGTCCTCTCCTCCACTGAGAACCTCTATGGCCTCTCCTCTGATGACCTGCCCTAGTAGGACCTCCACCTCTATGATGCCTCAACTCTGCAACCTGCCTCTGGTCTATACTCTCGATGGCTCTCTACTGACTTGCGAAAATTCAGAATATCTAAGGGCACTATAACCCTCCTCAGCTCGTGCAGTAACCCCTCCTCAAACCTCCGGCACATCCAATCCTCGTCTGGGAACCTCTGATAGAACTCTGAAAACTGTATCAAAGCCTCGAATCTGGCTGCATAGTCACCAACACTCATGTCCCCCTGCCGGAGACTCATGAACTCCCTTTTCTTTCTCACGTTTGACTAACCGCGGAAAATATTTCTCAAAGAAACAGTCTCTGAACAAATCCCAATAAATCAACCTGCCTCTGCCTCTAGCAACCTCCTCTTTCCTCTCCACCACGACTCTGCTCCTCCTGTCAGCATAAAAGCAGCATATGTCACCTTCCTATCCCCTCTGCACCTCATGGTATCAAAAATATTCTTGAGATCTTGAATCCACCACTCAGCTCGCTCTGGATCATAATCCCCTTAGAACTGTGGTGGCTTACCTTTCAGAATGGTAAACAATCATGCATCCTCAACCTCAGCAGCTCTCCTTTTATCCTGTTGCTCCTGTAACTCTGCATCTCTCTGCATCCTCTGAGCATTTTGTTGCACCTGCTGCAACAGAACGGATGCTAACTACAGAATAGTCTGGAGAGTCTCGGATGACTCCCCTCCACCTCTAGCTCCTACCTCTGGCTGATAATCATCCTCATTACCCACTCCAGGGTCCCCCTTTACAGCTCTTCCACCACCACGTCTACCACGTCCTCTACCTCCTCCTCGAGCCATGATCCTGTCAAAAGAAATCCTTAACTCACATCAGTATGACATATAATACTACATAAAATCAGAATATAAATACTATGTCACACAAATGTCGCTTCCAGACTCACTACCCAACTCCTAAGCATAGTCAATATCCGATGTGGATTCAACTAAATGGCTAGTACACCCTAGTTCACAGTCCGAGTAGAGCCGAACTGCTCTGATACCACCAAATGAGACGCCCCGACGTCCCATTAAAGAAAATCCTGAATTAATTAAAACCTAATCATAAAATTAGCATTAACTAGTTATATTAAAATAACGGAAAATTAAAACTTAATTAATACAACCATCAACCACATATACATATATACATACATAACGTTGTACATCATAAGTACTGTCAAGGGTATCCCATCAGTAGGATCCCATATATATACAGACTGGTAGAAAAATAAAAATACATCAAAAGACTGGAACAAAAGATACCTCACCAACTCTCCACACCCAGTCCCCTCTAAAAAATACATCAAAACCTTACACACACCTAAACAGATAGCACTAGCCTGAGCCATCACTGGCTACTACCCTCGCCGTCACCTCCGAGTCTCGACGGTCCCGCTACTCCTCCGCTACCACTGGAAGAGTTCCTCTTTGAAGATCTCTGGAACAACTGTCAGTATGCCCTGCTATCCCGGGATGGTAACCCGGAGGGTACTCTGGAGGACTCCGACCCTGTCGCTCTAACCTCGGGGAGTGCGGGTGCCTCCGGGACCGGTATCGGATCATGAACTGGTAATACTGGGTCCTCCACTGGAACTGGTGCAAGGACAGGCTCCGGTGTCGGTGTTGGTACTGTCTCTGGAGCAGATACCTCGAAGGGTACTAGGAAGGGAACTGGTGCCATCTCTGGCGTCGACGGTAACTGTGTATCCGGAAATTGGATGGGGAAGGGAAACGTCTGACCGACTCTGAAAGTACCAATCAAACCCAAAGGAGCTCCCTGCTCGAATCTGGTAGTCACCGAAACTGGACCCGTATATACTGTAAACCGGGTGACTGGGTCCATAAGCCACCCGTTGGGATCCACAAACTCGAACTCAAAGGTCCCCGTGAGGGGGAACCTCGTCGACCGAGTCATCCATGGGTGATCCCAGTGTGCCATCACCGTGCTCCGAGTCTAAGGTACAACAGTAAATAAAACAAAGCACCACAACCAAAAAGAAAGGGGATAAGAAACGATTTAATGTCAAACGTGGAATAGGTTTAGCAACATTTAAATCTATAACACCACATTGAACATCCTTCTCCATATATCTCTGTATATGTATATCTCTATATAATTATAACCATCCTCGAAACGTCTATTATTCTCCTCTACCCTCCATCATGATGCAATACAATGCAATGTGTATGATCATGTACGGCCACATATCCGGATATCCATAACGACAAGTCTCCAGAGTCCCCAGCGCACATTCTCGTCCGCGGAAGTAGAATGCCTATGCAAAGCAATGGCACTATAGTTGCACAATACACGTCGGTGCACACCCTGATCCCTCGGCCAAGGCGCTCATGCAATGCATGAACTATAGCTGCTACTAAAATAATAATATTGTCTAGGATGGTCCTGCCAATCCTCTCGGGGAATTAAACCCCTAGTGCATACGACAATATCACAGACCATGTTTCAGATCACCCATATGAAAATATCACAGACCTTGTTTCAGGTCACCCCCTAGTGCCTTAACCTCTCATCATCATCTCATAAACAACCTCAACAATAATCACATCTCAATCAGTCTCATTGTAACAGCCTGATTTTAATTATGCTGTTCAACCGGTTAAAATATAATTCAATTATATTTTAGATTTGAGATTTAGAAAGTGTTTTTGATTAAAATAAAATCATATTCATAGTCTAATTTATGGTAGAGGGTTACGGTAAAATTTTCGGTTGAAAATTCATACAAAAACCAGTTTGTGTTTTCACTATCGGTACAAGTTTACTGTGCAGAAAACCTAATTTTGGCCCGTGAACGAGATAGTTAGTGTTTTTATTAGGTTTCATTCAACTTTGGTTATTTTGAAAATTTTCGTTCAAAAATAAAATATAATATTTTATTCGGGCGAAAACGTCGGAAGAATTACGATCGGCCGGGTACAAAATGGAGCAGAATAGGAGACATAAAAGGCTTGAGGTGAGATGAGGGAGTGAGGTGACTCACCAGAGGTATGGCCTAAGCTACCTCCTAAAAAGTGGTCATGATGGACTTTTTGAAATATATCATATTATATTCTAAAAACCTAATTTTCTCTTTCCTCTTCAACCAAACAAGGCACAAGGTCAAAACTTGCTCTCCAAGCTCATTCCTCTCTCATCAATTTCGTGCCACTCTCTCCCCTCTCTATATATACCCCTTTCATTTTCCCTTCATCATCTTCCTCCTTCAACCTCCATGAAACCTTCATCTTCTTCTTTCTTCTAAAAGTTCAAGCTCTTAAAGCTTTAGTTTTTATTCATCTTTTATACTTAAGTTCTTCATTAAAGTTCTTATACTAAGGGTAATGCTCTCATATGAATCATTTTGCAAGTTTCATATTTTATTTGAGTTTACTTTATGTGTTCTTTATATGCTTTAAACTTCTAAAATCTCCCTAAAATGGTAGAAAACTCCTTTTGAGTTGAAAACACTTTCTATAGTCTTGTATTAACTTATATTTTCACATACTAAGAGGTTGTGTAAAACAAAAATCTCTACCTATCTCTTTCAATGAAGGAAGAATGCTTGCATTTGTGACCTAGGAAGTTTTTGTTTCAACTTTTGGAATATGATCATGTGTTTGAGTTTCTAACTATCCATTGATCTTAAATCTATAAATCTTGGAAGTTTTGATAGCTTGTTCCTATGATGGTTGAAAATATGAATAAGTAAGCCTAGGATACTATGTTTCAACTTTCCAAGTATGATCATGGATTTAGAAATTTTTGTACCTTGTGATTCTAAACCTAAAAGTTATTGTTAAACAAAGAATATTTTCCTCATCATCCTATGATGATCGAAACTTAGTGTTTAGGTGCTAGGATGTGTGAGTTTTTATTTTTCCAAAATGATCATGGACTTAAGCTCCATAAGATATTTGGATGCTAAGTCTAAGAGATTGGAAAGTTTAAGGATTTCTAACTTGTTTATTCTATGTTTGATGAGTGTGATTTCACCTCATTTTCCATGTACATTTCTGCATGCATTTGCATATAGTTAGGCCATTTTAGTTTGATTTTGTTTAGTTTTTCCTTTGGAACGGATAAGGTGGTTTTGTGTGTTGTTTTGTAGGAATTTATGATTAATTGCCCAAGATTTATCCATGATGAAGCTTGGGTGAAGATAGAGCCTGAAAAGAGAAGAAAATGAGTCAAGCAGAACCCATCAGCAATTCTGGAGGTTTCGCCTCGCGAGACAGGATCTCGCCACGCGAGCCCGAAGACCAGCCTTAATAGCAACAGTCACCCTTTCTGTCTCGCCTCGCGAATCACCATCTCGCCTCGCGAGCCTGAAGACCTGACTGTGCCAGAGATGTCACCCTTTCTGTCTCGCCTCGCGAAGGAACCAATCTTTGAAGATCAGACTCATAAGATTCGCCTCGTGAACCAGGTCTCACCCCGCGAGCGCGCGAGACCCAGAACTTCTGTTTATAAGCTGTTTTAGGGCATATTTGAGGGGGAGGAAAAAAAGAGGCGGCCAAAACCCTAAAAATAGACTCTCTGCTGCTGCTGTGGCTGTGTGCATCATGGAGTTCCTTCCTTCCTTCATCGTTGTATCTTTTCTTTTGCCTTTCTCTTTGATAATGTGTAGCTAAACTCCCCCTTGTTGGGGTTAGATGATTGCTTCTCTGAACTTGGTTGTAATATGATGTGGTAGTAATATAATTTCCTATTTCTTTATGAGTGTTTGATTCCATGCTTAATGCTTTCCTTGGTTTGATCATCCTAGGAATGATTAGTTGCTTTGATAGATAATTGAAAGATTGATATTAAGGCATGCTCATGAATCAAATGCCAAGTAGTTCATGAACCTAGACATAGGTCTTGGGGTGCATGCAATCTATAAATCTCGACTCTTAATGCAAATTCTCATGTTAATCCACCTAAGACATTAGGATTTAATTAGGGATTTTAGGCTCATTCCACCTAAGACGTTAGGGTTTGAGTATTTGAGAAGATTTGATTGTCATAATTGAATTAGGAATTGTGTTATTTACCATTTCATAGCAATCAAGGGAGTATTAGCTTAGTCTAACCCTAACAATTTCATCCATTTGTTATCACATCTCTGTTTGCCTGTTAAATGTTTGTTAAAATTCCCAAAAGAACAAAAACATTTTATTCTTGTTTGTTTCATTACATGTTAGAGCTACCTTCCATCCAAACACGATCGCCTAGACAGTAGTCCAATTTGCGAAGTGGTACTTGTCCACGATCCCTGAGGACGATAACCGATTCTTACCGATTTATTACTTGCAACGACCCGGTACACTTACCGAGATCGTATCAATGTTATTAAAGCTAGGATGTATTACTTTCATTTTTCCAAGATGATCATGGACTTGAGCTCCATAAGATATTTGGATGCTAAGTCTAAGAGACTGAAATGTTTAAGTTTCCATTGTTTTCCAAGATGATCATGGATTTGAGCTCCATAAGATATTTGGATGCTAAGTCTAAGAGATTGGAATGTTTAAGTTTCCATTGTTTTCCAAAATGATCATGGACTTAAGCTCCATAAGATATTTGGATGCTAAGTCTAAGAGATTGGAAAGTTTAAGGATTTCTAACTTGTTTATTCTATGTTATTAAAGCTAGGATGTATTACTTTCATTTTTCTAAGATGATCATGGACTTGAGCTCCAAAAGATATTTGGATGCTAAGTCTAAGAGATTGGAATGTTTAAGTTTCCATTGTTTTCCAAGATGATCATGGATTTGAGCTCCATAAGATATTTGGATGCTAAGTCTAAGAGATTGGAATGTTTAAGTTTCCATTGTTTTCCAAAATGATCATGGACTTAAGCTCCATAAGATATTTGGATGCTAAGTCTAAGAGATTGGAAAGTTTAAGGATTTCTAACTTGTTTATTCTATGTTATTAAAGCTAGGATGTATTACTTTCATTTTTCCAAGATGATCATGGACTTGAGCTCCATAAGATATTTGGATGCTAAGTCTAAGAGATTGGAATGTTTAAGTTTCCATTGTTTTCCAAAATGATCATGGACTTGAGCTCCATAAGATATTTGGAAGCTGAGTCTAAAAGATTGGAAAGTTTAAAGATTTCGAACCTATAAATCCTATGAAGGCCGAACCTAGAAGGTTATGGACCTAGGATACTTTGTTCTTATTTTTCCAAAATGATCATGGTTTTGAGCTCCTTAATACATATGGATGCTAAACCTAAGAGGTTGGAAAGTTTAGTGAATGCTAGCCTATTTTACTAGCCTTGGTCGAATACCCTAAGTTTATAACTTAGTGGGATTTTAATTCAACTTTGTTAAGTGATCAATTTTTATGAACTCCTAACACTTAAGGATCATAAATCCATGAGTTGTATAATTTTTGGGAATCTATAACCCTAAGAACTATCCTTGGCCGAACCTATACCTTGTGGTTTAGTGTTCTTGTTTGATTTTAACTTGTGATTTTGTGTTCATAACCTTAGACTTCCATCGCGGAGGAAACGAGGACGTTCGTGGTATACCTCTTCGAGCATCTAATCTCCTTACCTTCACAGAAGGTGGAGTTAGTACTTTGTGGTGTGACAATGAGGAGCTTCGAGTTCGGGATTCCGGTGATAACCCAGGTGGGGGAAAGAACCAACCTATCATCGGAATGGATAAGTAGTAGATTATATAATAATTGTGTAGGGCGACCTAAACCCTACTAGTAGTCGAGTAATCGACAAGACCAAAATCACATTGGAAACCTTTTCTGAAAAACCAATGGCGATTCGGGGATTGTAGGTTTATCGATATTAGGTTGATTTTATATTGTTGATGGTTGATTTGATTTTATTACCTTTATTGAATTGATTTTGTGCTATTTTTGTGATATGGGAATATTTTGATTGATATTGTGTTATGCATGATCTGGCTAGTTTGTATTATTATGCTTAGTGGTTTTTAAGCAAAGATATATATGTTGTCTAAGAGATGATTGTTTTGGGTGTGAGGATAATGATGATTTAGAAGTGCCTAACCTAGATGATGTATGTTAAAGAGGTGTTATGGCATAGAATATGTCTCAAGTTCTAATGGAAGGTTAAGGCACTAGGATGTTGTTAAAACGGGTTGGTGAGATTCAAGTATAGGTGTTGTTGTCCACAACCGTGTATTGGTAATATAATGCACAAGGACAAAAGTGTATTGGTAATATAATACCCAAAGACAAAAGTGTATAGGTAATATAATACGCAAGGACATCTGTGTATTGGTAATATAATACAGTGTGTATTGGAAATATAATACACGTAAAACACTTATGTGTATTGGTAATATAATACAATACACCGTGTATTGGTAATATAATACACGTAAAACATTTCTATGTATTGGTAATATAATACACCGTGTATTGGTAATATAATACGCCATAAAATCAATAGTTCTCATGAGACCACTTCCACCTTAGGAAATAGGTGTGTAACTATGGTGTCTTTGAGTAGCATGAGATTGGGGGTAGAGGATGATATATTAACTTGAGGGTGATCTGTTAGTTATGTGCGTTGTTTGTCTGTGACAATTACTGTATGATTTACTATGACTATTTTCCGCTTTTTGATGATAGAACTGTTTCTTATTCCCTATGTTTCTGTATTTTTGTGGGTTACTTTGGTGTACGTTAGAAGACCCGATGGAGGGTTATGTTACTGAGGAGCTGGACGGAACTCTGTATGAAACGGAGATTGCAGAGGAGTTGGATGGAACTCCTTACGAACTCGACGTTGGGGGTCGAGCTGTGATCCATGGAGATTAGAGTATTAGACATTATGGCCAGTGTGTCTAAGGAGCATTTTTATATTTCTGCTAAGTATGTCTGTTATTAAGTTTATGCCTGTGAGGGATCCTACTTAGAGGATACCCTCAACAGTGTTTTGGTATTGTAATGAACAACTAAGTGTGTATTTACATATGTTAAAGTTATTGTGTTTTAAATTTGTAGAAGTTATATGATAATTAAATAAGTTTTAAATTTTTACGTATTTTCACGATAAGCACGCGATTAAGAATTGATTTAAGAAGGTAATTAATCTAATAAAAAACCGGGGCACAACGGGGTGTCTCATTTTTGTATCAGAGCAGTTTGTTTCTAAAACGGACTGTGGGTTATGTCCGATCAGAATCAAGGACTGCGAGGATTAGGATGTTGTTACTGGCCGTGTCTAGTTGAATCCACATCGGATGTTGATTATGCTTAGAAGTTGGGTAGTGTGTCAGAATCTGATGTGAGAGGTTAATATTAGTCTGGCATATCGTATTTATATACTTGCCTATGTAGTATTATATGTCATATTAATAAGAGCGGATGATTTCTTTTGACAGAATCATGGCTCACGGAATAGGACGTCCAACTAACAGTGGTGACGAAACTCCGGAAAGGATTATTGGAGCTGTCAATGGTAATGCCGACAATACTGAGGATAGAAGAGGATCATCTTCGACTCCAAGTGCAATGGAAACCCTAGCTGCTGCTATGCTACTGCAAACCCAAAGAGAATCTTTGAGATGCTGCAGATGAACAAAGAACAGCTAGAAATTAAGAATCAGAGAAGGGCGATAGCAGCTGAAGATGCCGGATTGACTAATTTTATGAATGGAAAACCACCTCAATTCCGAGGAGAGTATGACCCAGAGAAAGCAGAATGGTGGACACAAGAGATCGAAAAGATATTTGCTACTATGCACTGCAGCGAGGAGAAGAAAGTGACTTATGCTGCCTTCATGTTAACCGAAGGAGCAGAATTCTGGTGGAAGGGAAAGAAAAGACTGTTGGAAGCTGAGGATAGGAACATTAACTGAAAGTTATTCACTGATTGCTTTTTCGAAAAATATTTTCCGCGTCTAGTTCGACGCGAGAAGGAAAAGGAATTCACAAACCTCAAACAAGGCAACATGTCTGTTGGTGAGTATGCATCAAGTTTTGAAGCTTTGATCAAGTTTTCGGAATTCTATCAGAGGTTTCCAAGTGAGGACTGGCAATGTAGAAGATTTGAGGAAGGACTCAGAGATGAGCTGCAGAGGGTTGTAGTGTCTCTTGACATACAGTATTTCCCAGAACTAGTCGAGAGATGTAGTGCCATTGAAAGTATAGACCTACGGATGGCCAATGAACAGAAACAACTGAGGAGTGGAGGTCCTAACCGATCAAGTTTCCAGAGGCGTGGAGAAAGTGGTTCTAAGTGGATACAGAGACCATATGCTCGACCCGGGCAAACACCGACACCAGCACCAGTGCCTAGAACGGGTCAACAACCACAAGGCTTAGTTTGCTTCAGATGTGGAGGATCTCATTATGCTAGAGACTGTACAAATAGGCCTAGCTGTTTGAACTGTGGGAAACCAGGTCATGTGGCACGAGATTGCAGACAAAGGGTTATACAACAACCGACAGCTGCCGGAAGAGGAACTGGAGACAATAGAGGTGGAGCTGGAAGAGGAGTCCCAGCAGCAAGACCATAAGTGGCCAAACCTCAAGTCACTGGAAGAGTGTTGACTGTGAGGGGAGCTGAATCCTCTCAATCTGCTGATCTTATACAAGGTATGTGTTTGATAGCTGGTAGACTCTCGTATGTGTTGTTTGACTCAGGCGCTACACATTCTTTTATTTCGCATGAGTGTGTGGATCATTTGAACTTAACTGTTTCTAAATTACCTTATACCCTCACAGTGTCTACTCCAACCAGTAATCCTTTGACTACTATGTCTGTTTGTTTACAGTGTCCTATCGTTGTTGAGAATAGGACATTCATTGTAGATCTTATCTATTTGCCTATGCAACAGATAGATGTTATTCTTGGCATGGATTGGATTTCGGCTAACCATGTAGTGCTAGATTGTTCTAGCAAGACTTTATCATTTCTTGAACCTTTTAGTGTAGCATCTGCCAATGAAGGAGTTTCTACGAGGGGTGACAACTCTCAACAGTTTATGATGCTTTTCGCAGTGGAGGCTAATGAGACTCCCAGCATAGATTCCATGCCTATTGTGAGAGAGTTTCCTGAAGTTTTCCCTCCAGACTTTCCAGGTTTGCCACTGGAAAGAGAAATGGAATTCACTATAGATCTCGTACCAGGGATAGGGCCTATATCTATAGCTCCTTATCGGATGTCACTGGTTGAATTGGCAGAGTTGAAGGAACAATTGGATGACATGTTAGGAAAAGAGTTTATCAGATCGAGTGTTTCACCTTAGGGAGCACCAGTGTTATTTGTTAAGAAGAAGGATAGAAGTGCGGGATTGTGCACCGATTACAAGCAGTTGAATAAGGTGACGATTAAGAATAAGTAATATGTTGCCTAGGATAGATGATTCGATGGATCAGTTGAAAGAGGTAGTAGTGTTCTCTAAGATTGATTTAAGATCTGGGTACCATCAAATCAGAGTAAGAAAGAAGATATACCCAAGATGACTTTTAGGACGAGATACGGGCACTATGAGTATTTAGTTATGCCATTCGGTGTAACTAATGCACCAGCCGTGTTCATGGATTATATGAACAGAATTTTCAGACCGTTCCTAGATAAGTTTGTTGTTGTTTTCATCGACGATATTCTTATTTATTCTCGTTGGGAAGAGCATAAGGAACATTTGAGATTGGTGTTGTGAGTTTTGAAGGATAGGCAGCTTTATGCCAAACTTTCCAAGTGTGAGTTTTGGCTAGAAGAAGTACAATTCCTAGGTCATGTGATTAATAAAGAAGGAATAGCCGTAGATCCAGCTAAGGTTGAGTCAGTTCATAAGTGGGAACGGCCTAAGTTAGTAAGTGAAGTACGGAGTTTCCTAGGACTAGCTGGATATTTTCAGAGGTTCATAGAGGGATTCTCGAAGATTGCTTTGCCTATGATGCAGTTAATGAGGAAAAATATAGCTTTTGTATGGACAGACAAGTATGAACAAAGTTTTCAAAAGCTGAAGGACAGGTTGACTACATCACCTGTGTTGATCTTACCAGACCCACTAGGACAATTTGACGTATATTGTGATGCGTCATACCAAGGTTTAGGCTGTGTCCTGATGCAAGAGGGAAGAGTCGTGGCTTATGCTTCCCGACAATTGAGAATTCATGAGAGAAATTACCTGACTCATGATTTGGAGTTAGCAGCAATAGTGTTCGCAAGAGCCTGAAGTATCTATTTGATCAAAGATAATTGAATATGAGACAACGAAGATGGATGGAGTTTATCAAAGATTATGATTTTGAATTACTGTACCATCCTGGGAAGGCCAATGTGGTAGCGGATGCTTTAAGCAGGAAATCCTTGCACGTATTTGCGATGATGGTTAAGGAGTTAGAATTGCTTGAGCATTTCAGGGATTTTAACTTAGAAATGGAATTGGTTGAGAATAATATTTGCTTAAGTATGATCACTATTAGTAGTGATTTTATGAAAGATCTTAAATATAAACAAGTTCAGGATCTATACCTCCAGGAGATTAGAGTATTAGACATTATGGCCAGTGTGTCTAAGGAGCATTTTTATATTTCTGCTAAGTATGTCTGTTATTAAGTTTATGCCTGTGAGGGATCCTACTGAGAGGATACACTCAACAGTGTTTTGGTATTGTAATGAACAACTAAGTGTGTATTTACATATGTTAAAGTTATTGTGTTTTAAATTTGTAGAAGTTATATGATAATTAAATAAGTTTTAAATTTTTACGTATTTTCACGATAAGCACGCGATTAAGAATTGATTTAAGAAGGTAATTAATCTAATAAAACACCGGGGCACAACGGGGTGTCTCACTCATCACCATATCACAATAATAATCTCGGTTAGGTGTAACACCCTGAATTTCACCCTACATTAATGAATGTTAATATGTGTTAGACTTTGCTTATATATGCTTGTTATTGATATCTAAGTTCATGTTTGGGGAAGTTTAGCCTTAGAAACGTTCGATCCTTTTAGAGTCCTAGTAACATGTTCCACCGTTTTGATCATATATTGAGTTCTAGATGTCCGATTAAGGTGATCTTTGATGCGTTGGAAATCTAAGAGAATTATATACAACTATTTTTGATGTGTTTTGGCCAATTCAGTTGTTTAGTAGGCCTCGTGCCTCAATCTTTGTTCATCCCGTGTATCTGCTGAGACACAACTATGTCTCCTAATAGACACAGCTGTGTCTATTTCTTCCAAACATTATTTTGTCCGAGATACAGCTGTGTCTCCTGATAGACACAGATGTGTCTGCCGAGACACAGCTATGTCGAATTCCTAGAATGTTGATTTGGTCCATGACACAGCTGTGTCTCCTGATAGACACGGTTGTGTCTAGCACTCAGAAATGCTATTTTGGCCAGGGCATAGCTCTGTCTCCAAATAGAAACAGTTGTATCTAGTTCTTAAATATATTTTTTGCTGACAATATAAATAAGTGAGTCAGGAGGGTTACAAGTTACAACCCTTATTTTGACTCTTCCTCTCAATCCTTGGCCGTTAGAAACCCTATTCTCTCCCTCCCCTTGAACCTCTTCAAGAATCTTGGTGTTTTCTCTTGCGATTGGAGAATAAACCGCGCATTAGTGTTAATTAAGGTAATCTTGTAAACCCTTTGTTGATCTCCTTTTGTTTTATTGAATCGGGGATTAATTACTCATTCTTTTTTTGATGTTCTTGACTAAGATCCTTTGAACCGTTCGAGTGGACAAAGTTTGGATTCGCTCAAAGTGGTCGTAGATTAGATGTCATACCAGGTATGGGGAGAAGGATAGTATGAACATTAGGCAAGGGGTAGCGTAAGATGAAGGGTTCCCATGACCCTATTGTTTGTTAAACTGTTAATCGATGCCAATCACATGTTTGATTATATGTTTAATTGATTATTGGTATGCCAGTTATGAATGTCTAATTGCTATAATTGTTTTATGGTTCATGATGATGTATGCCAATTTATATGTTTGATGATATGTGTTATGTCATGATCAATTAGTTAAATTGGTATGTTGAATGCGTCATGAATGTTGTTAGTTTGATGATGTTGATTATGCCATGGTTGAATGTATGGTGATTTATGATGAACACGTTAATAAAACTCTAATTGGTTAAAATAGGGCTCTTTATTAACATGGTAATTAAAGGAATAATTTCCCCAAAAGTATTATAAAACATGAATTTAGTAGTGAGAGGTGAGGTTAATGTTTGATGGTCCTTGACCAGACCCTAGGACTGATTTAAGAGTGTTTAGGGAGTTTTTGGCTAAATAACATAACCAAACCTGCCCAGTCAGTACGACCACGCTCCAGGAAGTACTATCGTGCTTAAAAGGGAGCATGCACATGCTCTCCCAATTAGAACTGTGACGTGAACTAAAGGATTAAAGGGTATTTATACTTATACCCAAATGTCCCCAAATGATGAAATAATACACCAATCGAATGATAACAAGTTAAATAACTTAATTAAATATTAATTAGGGTAAACAAGAAGTACTATCGTGCTTAAAAGGGAGCATGCACATGCTCTCCCAATTAGAACTGTGACGTGAACTAAAGGATTAAAGGGTATTTATACTTATACCCAAATGTCCCCAAATGATGAAATAATACACCAATCGAATGATAACAAGTTAAATAACTTAATTAAATATTAATTAGGGTAAACAAGAATAACAAGTTGGTTAAGCCGGTGCCCAGTGGGTTACCGCACGTTGATAAACTTTGGTGATTTTTGGCCAAAGTTTCCTCGATGCTTTTTGGTCGAGGTGTTGATGAGTTGAACCTTAGTTATTTTTGGATAAGAGGGCCTTGACCCAGAAGGGTTAAGGTGTTGACGTTGATGTTTGTGATACGTCTTGGGGTGCTTATTGGCCCAAGCTAAGGAGGTGGTTGCCTTGTTTGTTGTTGTGCTCATGCATTCATACGTCGAAGTTGTTAGTGGGGGAAGTTCAACATAGGAGAGGTCGTCCTAGAGTACGATGATCTGGCCAAGTCTCGGGTGGTTTACCCAAGGTTTGGTAAACCGTGAGCCCCCGCGGTAGCGTACCCTCGTTATGGTGCGTTGGGTATCCAAAGGTTCACCCATGGTTTGGTGGACTACCGGCCTTGGTGCTTTTTGGCCAATGTGGATATGTAACTCCGAAGTTGCCTTCCTGAGATAGTTTGGATCCACATTCATAATGGAGTAGCGGAGTAGTGTTGCACCGCATAACATACGTTGGTTGATTTAATATGTTGATATAATTATATGTTGATGCTAAATGATGAAAATGCCATGTATATGAAGTATGTTCATCTTGCTTACTATCTACATGTCGATGTGTTTATATGTTTTCTTACTCCCCGTTTTCTCTGTTTTTGTTGTTGGCATGTATCTCTTTATGCAGAGGACGGTGAGCAGCCAGTGGAGGAGTGACTCTGAGGAGCCGCGGCTCTACTTAGAATTTATCAGTAGTTATAGTTGTTTTTAGTTTCAGTTTCAGTTTCAGTTGTATTCCGAGGATTTTATTCCGGAATGGTTATACCAGCTCTATATGTGACATCGTGGTTGGGTTACGTCTTATGCTTTTGATGTTCATGTTTACGTTTTATCTTTTTACAACTTTTTATGTTTTTCCGTGTTGAGACGTTACAATGTGGTGCTTTTTATCCAGTTTTTATTTTATGAAATAAATGAATGTTTTAATTTTATATCTTTAGCTTTTAACGCTTTGTATAACATGCGAGGTAGAGGGTGTCACATTTAGTGATATTAGAGCAGGTCTGTCCTATCAGGTCATTGTATGAGTCTGTTATGAGTCTTCTGTGTGCTCTTGTGTGAATTGTCTATATTTAATATAGTCAATGTTACGTGGTACTAAGTACTTATAGCTTCGTTTTGGCTTGACCTATTGCATTTGGTGGTTTGTCTTGGACGATCCAAGAATCCTATGAGTGCTTCTTATGTTTAGAAAGGTTGTTCTGTTATCAATTGATAATATGAACATTGTATTTGATCTTGTGTGCCTACCCCTGAAAGAACTCGATGTTATTCTTGGCGTGGACTGGTTATCTTCCAACCACGTCCTTTTGAATTGTTTTGATAAGATCTTGGTTTTTGGAACTCCTATGGAGTCTAAGGATCCTAGATTTCTCTCTGCCAACCAAGTTAAGGCTTCGATGAAAAACGAGGCCCAAGTGCACATGATGTTGTCTTCCCTGGAATTAGAGTGCCATCCTGATGTCGGAAGAGTGCCTGTTGTGTGGGAATTTCCTGAAGTGTTCCCGGGGGATGTTTATAATTTGCCCCCTGAGAGAGATGTTGAGTTCACCATAGACTTAGTGCCCGACACCGGGCCAATATCCATAGCGCCCTATATAATGTCTCATCTAGAGCTAACTAAGTTGAAGGAACAGTTAGAGGATTTGATCTAGAAGCAGTTTATTAGGCCCAGCGTATCCCCCTGGGGTGCGCCAATGTTGCTAGTAAAGAAGAAGGATGGCAGTATGAGGTTATGTGTCGACTATCGACAGCTCAACAAGGTGACCATTAAGAATCGGTAGCCCCTCCCTAGGATTGATGATCTTATGGGCCAGTTGATAGGCGCTTGCGTCTTCTCGAAGATAGATTTGAGGTCAAGGTACCATCTGATCCGAGTTAAGTCCGAGGACTTCCCGAAGACAGCATTCAGGACGCGTTATGGTCACTACGAGTACTTGGTTATGCACTTTGGTGTGACCAATGCTCCTGCTGTGTTCATGGAATACATGAACAAGACCTTTGACCCTTACTTGGTTGAGTTTATGGTGGTTTTCATAGATGACATCTTAGTGTACTCCAAGACCAAGGAGGAACATGAGGAACACTTGGGGGTTGTTGTGCAGACCCTTAAGGAAAAGCAGTTGTATGCCTAGTTGTCTAAGTGTGGCTTCTGGCTAGAATAGGTGAGCTTCTTAGGACATGTCATCTCTAAAGGTGGCATAGCCGTGGATCCGGCTAAGGTCGAGATGGTGTTCCAGTGGGAAGCGCCGAAGTAAGTAACCGAGATTAGGAGTTTCTTGGGTTTAGCGGTGTACTATAGGAGGTTTATAGAAGGTTTCTCTAAGTTAGCTTTACCCTTAACCCGTCTCACCAAGAAGGGATAGTTGTTTGTGTGGGACTCTAAGTCTGAAGAGAGTTTCCAAACCCTTAAGGATAGGCTAACATCAGCACCAGTGTTGGTTTTTCCAGATCCTAGTAAACCTTTCGTAGTGTAGTGTGATGCATCGAAGCAAGGTTTAGGTGGAGTGTTGATGCAAGATGGTAAGGTAGTAGCTTATGCCTCTAGGCAGTTGAAAACCTACGAGAAGAACTACCATACCCATGACCTAGAATTAGGAGCTGTGGTAAACCTTTCGTAGTGTAGTGTGATGCATCGAAGCAAGGTTTAGGTGGAGTGTTGATGCAAGATGGTAAGGTAGTAGCTTATGCCTCTAGGCAGTTGAAAACCTACGAGAAGAACTACCATACCCATGACCTAGAATTAGGAGCTGTGGTATTTGCCTTAAAGATCTGGAGGCATTACCTTTATGGAGCAAAGTTTTAGGTCTTTAGTGATCATAAGAGTTTGAAGTATCTCTTTGATCAAAAGGAGTTGAATATGAGGCAGCGTAGGTGGATGAAGTTTCTAAAGGATTATGAGTTTGATCTAACTTACCACCCAGGAAAAGCCAATGTGGTGGCAGATGCCTTAAGTAGGAAAACCTTGCACATCTCCGCTTTGATGGTTAGGGAGATGGATCTGATAGAGGAGTTTAGAGACTTGAGTTTAGCTTGGGAAGTTACCCCTAAGAGCATTAGGCTTGGAAACTTGAAGGTTGCCAACAGTTTGATGGATCAGGTTAGAGAGAGTCAGAAGATAGACCAGTTTCTCTTATACCAGAGAGAGTTGCTCGCTCAGGGTAGAAACCTTAGTTTTGAGGACGGGAGTGATGGAATTCTGAGGTTCAATGATAGAGTCTGTATACCAGACGTCCCGGAGCTTAGAAAGTTGATCCTTGAAGAAGGACATAGGAGTAGACAGAGTGTGCACCCATGTGCCACTAAGATGTATCAGGATCTTAAGAGGATGTTTTGGTGGTCTAGGATGAAGAAAGATGTGGTTGAGTTTGCGTATGCTGTTTAGTGTGCCAAAAGGATAAGATAGAACACCAAAAGTCGTCAGGTAAGTTGTAGTCGTTAAGTATCCCATAATGGAAATGGGACAGTATTCCATGGATTTTGTGTCTGGACTCCCTAGGACTCCAGCTGGTTTTGAGGCTATATGGGTTGTTGTGGATAGACTGACTAAGTTCACCCATTTCATCCCTATGAACATGGAATATCCTTTGGAAAAGTTGGCCAAGTTGTACATAAAAGAGATAGTTAGACTACATGGTGTACCATATAGCATAGTATCAGATAGAGACCCGAGGTTTACCTCTAGGTTTGGAATAGTTTGCAAGAGGCTTTAGGAACCATCCAGTCCTTAGAGGACTTGCTTAGAGCTTGTGTGCTAGAACAGTCGAGTAGTTAGAACAAGTTTTTGCCCCTGACAGAGTTTACCTACAACAATAGTTTCCATTCCAGTATTGGGATGACACCTTATGAAGCTCTTTATGGGAGGATATGTAGGACACCCTTGTGTTGGAGTGAACCTGATGATAGTGTTGTGATAGGACCTGAGATAGTGCAAGAAACCACAGATAAAGTGAGGATGATTCAGGAAAAGATGAAGGTGGCACAGAGTAGTCAAAAGAGCTACCATGAGAAAAGGATGAAGGCACTCGAATTCCAGGAAGGTGACCTTGTGTTCTTGAGAGTTACCCCGACAACTGGGGTTGGTAGAGTGATGAAAGCGAAGAAACTAACTTCTAGATTCATTGGTCCTTACCAAATTCTAAAAAGAGTCGACGAAGTCACCTACCGAATAGTCTTACCACCGTTCTTGTCCATTCTTCATAGTGACTTTCACGTGTCTCAACTCAGAAAGTACATTCACGACCCGAGTCACTTGATAGTACCAGATACCATACAGTTAAAAGAGAACTTCACTTTCGAGGTATTACCCCTTCGAGTCGAGGATAGGAGGGTGAAGCAGCTAAGAGTCAAGGAGATTCCTTTGGTCAAAGTCGTTTGGAGTGGGGCTACCGAGGAGAGTGCTACGTGGGAACTGGAAAGCAAGATGATGGAATCGTATCCTCACCTTTTCAATCGAGGTGAGTAGAAATTTCGAGAATGAAATTTTTATAAGGGGGTGGAATTGTAACACCCTGAATTTCACCCTCCATTAATAAATGTTAATATGTGTTAGAATTAGCTTATATATGCTTGTTATGCTTGTTCTTGATGTCTAAGTTCATGTTTGGGGAAGTTCGGCCTTAGAAAGGTTCAATCCTTTTAGAGTCCTAATAATCGGTTTCACCGTTTTGGCCATATCTTGAGTTCTAGATGTCCGATTGAGGTGATCTTTGATCTGTTGGAAAGCTAAGATAATTATCTAAAAGTCTTATTTATGTATTTTGGCCAATTCAGTTGTTTAGTAGGTCTCTCGCCTCAATCATTGTTCACCCCGTGTGTCTGCCGAGACACAACTGTGTCTCCTGATAGACACAGCCGTGTCTATTTCTCGTAAACGTTGTTTTGGCCGGGACACAGCTGTGTCTCCTAATAGACATAGTTGTGTCTGTCGAGACACTTAAATGTGACACCCTCTACCCCGCATGTTATACAAAGCATTAAAAACTAAAGATATAAAAGTAAAACATGTATTTATTTCATAAAATAAAAACTGGATAGAAAGAACCACATTGTAACGTATCAACGAGGAAAAACATAAAAAGTTGTAAAAAGATAAAACGTAAACATGAACATAAAAAACATAAGACATAACGCAACCCCGATGTCACATACAGAGCTGGTATAACCGTTCCGGAATAAAATCCTCGGAATACAACTGAAACTGAAACTAAAAACAACTATAACTATTGATAAATCCTAACTAGAGTCGCGGCTCCTCAGAGTTACTCCTCCACTGGTTGCTCACCGACCTCTGCATAAAGAGATACATGCCAACAACAAAAACAGAGAAAACGGGGAGTAAGAAAACATATAAACACATCGGCATGGAGATAGTAAGCAAGATAAACATACATCATATACATAGAATTTTCATCATTTAGCATCAACATATAATTATATCAACATATTAAATCAACCAATGTATGCTATACGGTGCAACACTACTCCGCTACTCCATTATGCATGTGGATCCAAACTATCTCAGGAAGGCAACATCGGAGTTACATATCCACATTGACCAAAAATCACCAACGCCAGCAATCCACCAAATCATGGGTGAACCCCTTGGATAGCCAACGCACCATAACGAGGGTACACCATCGCGGGGGCCCACGCTTTACCAAACCTTGGGTAAGCCACCCAAGACTTGGTCAGATCGCCATACTCTAGGACGACCTCCCCTATGTTGAACTTCCCCCACTAGCAACTTCAACGTATGAATGCATGAGCACAACAACAAACTGTTGTTTTGGCTTCAACGACTCAAGAGGGGGGGGGGGGGGGGGGGTGAATTGAGTCTTCTTAAAATATTTCCCTCCTAAAACTTTTTCACAAAACTTTTCAAATCAAAGTTACGCCCTCGGGATCTTTTACAAAATCAATAAAGGGTTTATATCAAATCTTGAATTGGAAGATGATGAAGATAAGAAAGACTAATTCAGAATAGGTTCGGGTTCAAGACTCAGTAATAACAAAATACATAAAGTGATTAAGCCTTTAAAGATTAAGAACAAGTGATGCAAGTTTCAGATACAAGCATTAACAATCAAGAACAAACTTGCAGGTTTCAGTTTCAGTTTCAGCAATCAAGAATGGTTTTGATCAACTTAGTTTTGAACACAGATAACACAGACTCGATTACAATCAGACTCAGGTTTCAATACGATTTATACATATCAGCAACAGAAATTATATTGAACTTTAAACATCAAAATCACAGGTTCTTGATCATAAACAGAAAGTAAAAGAGTTTAAGTTTAGAGATACCACACAACTAGATTTATCCTGGTTCAGTCACCACCACTGTGACCTACATCCAGTCCCCACTCCACCTGTGGGTTTTCACACACTAACACAACAAGCTTTAGCCAGGTAGCTTGAAAAACATTTACACCACAGAGCACTCCTTCACCTCGAGATACCACACTCTTGTGAAGAGCCTCAATGTTCTTCCTTAGGGATACCTCAACCTAATCACTCAGAGAGACTCCCTCTCTCTTTACAATCAAATAAAAACGAAAAATTGATTCGTAACTCTCAATAGCCAGATAAACAAATTGAATCACTTATGAGAATGAAACACTCTTTTTCACAATAAGCTCAAGAAAGTTGATGAATGATTTTCACAATTTATTTCGTAAGATTGTGTTCAATAATATGTTTTTGATAATCTTAAAATGTTCCTTTGATCCCTCTTTATATAGAAAACAAGTTATAGTCGTTGGGATCAATCAAAACAGATTTGGTTTTGATAACAAAATATGTTTTCTTGATTCTGGTTCTTGAAATAAGATTCTACATCGGTTCTTATAGAATTTGCGTCCATCTTGAAAATAAGCGCATCCATCTAGCCATTAAGATTTTACATTGGACGAGCTAGTAGACGAGCTTCATATGCCACGTCACTGGGCGGAGCTTCTCATTAAGGATTTAGCAAGTCCAAAGACTTGTGTGGACGAGCGCTTCTGTCACTTTAGTGGACGAGCGCTTGTATCACTTTAGTGGACAAGCACTTCTGTGACTTTAGTAGACGAGCGCTTCAATTACTTGTGTTTGGACAAGTGCTTGTATTACTTCAGTGTTGGACGAGCGCTTCTATTTCCAAAAATCATTTTCATTAACGAAAACTTATTCCTTTTAATGCAGGTTATGAAAATTGATTTTCTTCATGCATCTTTTTAGTTGAGCTATTTTGTGACGAAGAGATTTCTTTCTCTTACAAATCATCTAAGACTTAAATCTAATTTCTCCTTTAAGCTCTTGTCTTGATGATTCCTTGATCTTTGTCTTTGCTATTTGACTCCTCCATGTAGCTCTTTTGATTTCTTCAAGTTCTTCCTTGAATATTTTCCTTTAATTGCTCACTGAACTTGTTGATCACTGCTTGATACCTGTCTTTGAAATTTGACACTAAAACACTTGCATACACATTAAGTTGTATTTGTCATATATCAAAATCTCTAAGTCATTGAGTCTTACACAAACAAGGCAACCACCTCATTTGCTTGGGCCAATAAACACCCAAGACTTATCACCAACATCAACCTCAAAACCTTCACCCTTCTGGGTCAAGGGCCCCTTAGTAAAAAAGTACTAAGGTTCAACTCATCAACACCTCGACCAAAAAGCAACGAGGCCACTTTGGCCAAAAAGCACCAAAGTCTATCAACGTGCGGTAACCCACTGGGCACCGACTTAACCAACTTGGTATTCTTGTTTATCTTAATTAATATTTAATTAAGTTATCTAACTTGTTATCATTCGATTGGTGTATTATTTCATCATTTGGGGACATTTGGGTATAGCTACCCCTTAATCCTTTAGTTCACGTCATTGTTCTAATTAGGAGAGCACGGGCGTGCTCCCTGTTAAGCACGACCGTGCTTCTTGGAGCATGGTCGTACTGACTGGGCAGGTTTGGTTATGTTCTTTATCCAAAAACACCCTAAACACTTTTAAATCGGTCCTAGGGTCTAGTCAAGGACCATCAAACATTAACCTCACCTCTCACTACTAAATTCATGTTTTATAATACTTTTGGGGAAATTATTCCTTTAATTACCATGTTAATAAAGATCCCTATTTTAACCAATTAGAGTTTTATTAATGTGTTCATCATAAATCACCATACATTCAACCATGGCATAATCAACATCATCAAACTGTGTCTCGGCAGGCACACGGGGCGAACAAAGATTGAGGCGCGAGGCCTATTAAAAAACTGAATTGGCCAAAACACATTAAATAATAATTTTAGATAATTCTCTTAGATTTCCAACGCATCAAATATCACCTCAATCGGACATCTAGAACACAAGATATGGCCAAAACGGTGAAATAGGTTACTAGGACTCTAAAAGGATTGAACCTTTCTAAGGCTAAACTTCCCCAAACATGAACTTAGACATCAAGAACAAGCATAACAAGCATATATAAGCTAATTATAACACATATTAACATTTATTAACGTATGGTGAAATTCAGGGTGTTAACGACACGTCTCCAGAGTCCCCGGCTCACATTCTCGTCCAGCGGGAGGAGAATGCCCTTGCAATGCAATGACACTATAGTTGCACAATACACGTCGGTGCACCCCCTGATCCCTCGGCCAAGGTGTTCCTGCAATGCATGAACTATATCTGCAACTAAAATAATAATAATGTCTGGGACGGTCCTGCCAATCCTCTCGGGGAATTAAACCCATAGTGCATACGACAATATCACAGACCATGTTTCAGGTCACCCATATGAAATATCACAGACCATGTTTCAGATCACCCCCTAGTGCCTTAACCTCTCATCACTATCGCATAAATAACCTCAATAATAATCACATCCCAATCAGTCTCATCACCATATCACAATAATCATTTCGGTTAAGCACTTTTGAACTCATGTATCATGAACCCCCCCTCACCATACTCATCATGCATCAATACTCATAAAATTTCTAATCACAATAATCACCCATCATGTCAACATGTCATAATTACAATCATCTCCATATATAATAAAATTATAAAATAATAAAAATAAATATAATATAATCACAATCATTATCCAGTCAATCACCAATAATATAGTCAACTCATCATGTAACAAGCAGCATGTCAAAGACACTCAAATAATCAAAACAGTCAACCTCAATAAATAAATAATATATTTTTATACGAAACGATGATAAACATACAATTCCAAATCATCATTGATACCACTAAGTACAACCCAACGTGATATTGATATTGATATTGTCCGTTACTCGCTCTCTAGTAAGGTTTCGGTCGCCCTACACCGTTATCGAAATAAATGTCACTTCACCGTTTTCAACGTTAGATGGCTTCTTTCCCCCACCTGGAAAGTCGTACGGTAACTCGGTGTCACGAAACAAGCACTCCCCCTACACTCTCAATTCTTCCACATAGAGAACTAAGACCTCCTGGCCTCCGAAATTTCACCTAAACATCACATTATGAAGCGTACGTTACAAGGAGTCCTAATATGAAATCAGAATTGAAATCCGATTACCGAAACGAAAGATAAGTCGAGTACCATCACGGACGGCATTTCGACATAAAAAGTATAGGAATTTACCTCTATTATAGAAGAAAATAGAAGTAGAACGATGAAGACGACGTTGCTATGAACGCAGCGGCGTACTTGGAATCGTAATGGGACGATCGAGCAAGAGTCGCACTCCACACCGGAAGCACCCTCTCTTTATCTAACTTTCTCTCTTTCTTTCACTAACTCTCACTTTCTGTTTTACTCTCAGCTCTGCTCTCTGCCTTCGTTTTTCACTTTGGGTGAAAGTGAACTTATGTTCACTTACACCCTTTTTATTTTTGCTGACTCACACTCCAAAGCTTGAGCGTTGGCTTCTCCACACTAGAGCGTTGGAGGCATGTAGGGCACCGCGCTATGCAACCAATCCTGAGATGCCACGTAAGACCTGATTGACACGTGGCAGTCAACGCCAGTCCATGTCCGATTGACCAGAACGCTTGAGTGTTGATACACCCACACTTGAGCGTTCTGTGGACGGTTGAGCATTGGGCTTACCACGCTCGAGTGTTGACCATTGACCAAAAGTCATTGTATGGCGTTCTGGGTCCGTTCGACGTCCGATTGACCTCTAATTTGAGATATAGGCTCATCAAGACCTAATAAACAACCTTAAACCCTCAAAACGGCCTAATCTCAATCCTAACTCCAAATTTCTCGTTTCACACTCATACGCCTTAAAGACGATAATTGGGAAAACCCTAAGTTGTTTTTACGTTCGATCTTGCTCTAGATGGCTGCGTACTTTCCATGTAAAGGTTCCTAGATCTTAAACAACCTCTGAACTATGTAATCTAAGTCTTAAACCTAATCCTCTTATGTAAGCAAAACATAAAACCACGGATGTTACACAATTTGTTGTTGGCTAGGTGACAAAGTTTACCACACTAACATAGAGGAAGGGACTGCATGTTTGTGGGGGTTCAACACTATCACAACAAGGTTTTTCCATAATTTTTGTTCATTTAAATCCATATTAAAATTCACTTTTTTGTACTCTTTCTTATTTTTTACCTTACTTTTGCAGATTGATTGCTTTGTCGGTAAGAATCGCTTTCTTTATTGGTTTCATAGAACTTCACTTGATGCTAAAGCAAATGCCTCAGTTCACGGAGAGCTTCTCTCAAGATTGTTCTATTGCACTGGTGATATGGGTTTGAGGAGTGTCAAAACTGGTGATGACGGGTTTAAGGAGTGTCATTGATGTATTTGACTTTTTTTTTTGTCGTATTGGTTTTGTCTGAATTTTGTTATAGAATTTTATGTTATTAAATAATAGGTATTGATATTAGATAATTTTGGTGCATACCTGATATGAAATTTAGAACTATTTATTTTAATATTGATAGAGATCTATTCATTGTATATTTTTTAATATTGATATCTATTGGTTATTCACGTGTCGCTAAAAATGAAAAATGGTCATTAATTTTGTTGCTATTAACGATGGATTCATCGTAAACAGCTACAGATCCGAACCCATCATAAACAGCGACAAATCTGAACCCGTCGTAAATAACAACGTATTTGAATTCGTCATAAACAGCGATAGATATGAATCCATCATAAACAGTGACAAATATTAATTCGTCGTAAACAGCGACGAATACTAATTCGTCGTAAACAGAGACGAATACTAATTCATCATAAATAACGACAAAATTCTTAAATTTTCAACTTATATTTTTAAATTATTTAGCGGCAGATTTTTATTTTTAGCGACACAATTTTGTTTGTCGATGTATGCGATGAAACATAAATTTCATCGTTAAAATTTAGTGACGCCACTTTTTTTTATGGATTTCATTTTGTCGGTGATTCCGTCGTTAACAAATTTAGTGACATGTGTTTTCTCTTTAGTGATGAATTTTGTCTGTCGTTGATTTCAATTTTATTATTAGTGTATATTAATAGGCATTAAATTATATTAATGATTTGGAAGAAACAAAAATTTGAATGTTTTAGTACATTTTATATAAAAAACTATTTTACTTGTTGCCATTATCCAACAAGCTAAAGAAACAAAAGCAAGTTTTAATGGATCCTACACACTAAATCAAACTTACTTTTCTGTCTTTATCATTCTACATTGAGAGAAAAAAGGAGAGACTTCGAAGTTTTAATGCAAAGATTAAGTGTAAGAGCAAACAAAATGCAGATATTACCCATTTTAGTTTTTGTTCGAAAGTAGAAAATTGATATTTTTAAAATATTGTTTGTTTTCAAAATATTATCCATACGAAAATGGTTCATCAGTTTTTTTTTAATAAAAAGTACTTTTCTTTTAAATTAAACACAAATTAATGTAATTTTGTATACATACCAATTTTTCTACGTAAGTTAAACACAAGTATACAACTGAGTAGAAGAAAAGGAATGATCAAAATTACTCATCCTTGAAAAATATGATGTAACACTTGCAATGGCATCCTCCCACCACCCATACAAAATGGAATAACCTCCACAATTTTGTTTTCTCGTATCTTAATTTGATGGGGAGCATCATCCTTGCATCAAATATTCAAATTCCATAAACGAAAGTGATTTATTGGCAAAACCATGAGGTGTAGGAGGAAAAGCATGTCATTTTCACAATTTAAAACACCAACAATTATAAGACTTGAATATAAAATAGCAAATCGTTTTTGGATAAGTTTTCTCTTTTTAATTTTGATTTTCATTTGACATAAGATTCTGATGTCCGCGTTTCTTTCATATGTTCTTTTGGACAATATGATTTGTTAATGTAATGTATTAACCATTTTTTTAACCTATGCAAAATATTTTTTTAACCTATGTATTAACACGTTGTTTATGCAATTTTTGGTATTATCCAAATTCCAACAAATTAAATGATTAGGATCAAGAAACTGTGGGATTCTACGAATTATGCGATAACCTTCCAAGTGGTTTATGAACTGTATGTCTACGAAAATACAAATTTGACAGAAATAAAATAATGAGTATAATAGCAAATGCTTATAAAAAAATGATTATAATGACAAAGACTTTCGTCTACTTAAATATAAAGTTGATAGAATTAACAGTGAAAAGTAAAGTAAAAGAAATTGTCAGATTAAATGTCAATCCGGCAAATAAAAAAATAATAAGATATGTTTTCGTCAAATAATAAAGAAAAGAATAAAGAGACGTAAAATTAAGTGAAAATAGATAATGAAAGGCTTAATTTGCCAACTAATATATAAATTAGATAGAAAAGACAGTTCTTAATAACTTGCAATTTTCAAAGTAAAGATTAAGGTATTAAAGAAAATACAAATTGATAAAGAAAATTGTTAAAAAGAAAAGTTTGCAAAATAAAGTAATAAATAAAGAGACTATTAGAAATTGACAAAAACTGAATTCAATATAGAACAAGAAATGAGTCCGTCATCTTGAATAAACGGCAGTAAAGTAAAGAACATATAGGAAGTAAGCGTAAGAACTCTATGAATGTAAAATGAACATTGAAAGAAACTTGAATTGAATAACTGAAATTGTATTGAAATAGTTGGATTAGAATGAGTACTTGAGTTCAATCCGTTAATTTGTTGTGTGATCGGGATATGTAGGATGTTTCTCAAGTAACCAACCTTTATTACATCGAGTTTACAAGTATTTATAGGCAAAAGAAAATAACTCCTAACTGTTGGAAAAGCAATTAAATTTCCAAATAAATGCAAGTGAGTGGGATTTTAAGAGATTAGTTGGGAAGGTGAAACACTTGACTCTTGGAGTCATATCATAAAGAGAGATTAGTTGGGAAGGTGAAACACTTGACTCTTGGAGTCATATCATAAAGAGAATTAGTTGGGAAGGTGAGACAATTAATGTCCACTAGTCACATTCATGAATGGAAGCCATGTCCCTTCACTATATAAATGGGTCATGTGAGGAAGAGTAGAATCATCCCAACCAAAGCAAGAGAGAGCAAGTGTGTGAGTGATCACTTGTAGAGAAAGTCTCTTGTGTGAGTGAGTGTTATCATTTCTTGTAACTTGAGTGTGGTACTTGAGTTTGTAGAGTGATACACAAAAAGTGGGGTGGGTTACAAATATTGTAATCACATATTTGAGATAGTGAATAAACTTTATTGGAGTGTTTCCGTGGACGTAGGCAAGAGGTGCCGAACCACGTTAAATTCTTGTGTTCTCTATATTTTTCTGTAGTGTATTTTTTCTTGTGTTCTTACGATCCTTTATCTGTGTGAGAGATACCCAACAGTGGTATCAGAGCTATGGCCGGGAACACATCAAGGTTTGAGATCCCATTATTTGATGGGAAAATAAATTTTATGATCCGCGCGAAGTGTACCATTCAAGATCTCTTGGTGCGAGAATGGTCTTGATCGAGCTTTAGAGAAGGAGAAGCCAGCTACCATGAAGGAAGAAGAATGGACAAAAATTCAAAAGAAGGCAGTAAAGCACGATTCGGTTAGCTCTAGCTCCCGAGATAAAGCACAATGTGTTAAAGGAGACAACACCAACGGCTTTGTGGGAGAAGCTCCGAAATATCTATGCGTCGAAGTCGCTAACCAATCGTCTCTGTTTAAAGATGGAGTTATATCAACTCAAAATGGAGATGGGAGGAAATCTCCATGACCACATCAACAAGTTCAACCAGCTAGTAAGCCAATTGTTGAACGCCGATGATAAAATATCTGATGAGGAGCAGGCGCACGTTGTTATTGTCATCACTACCAAGGTCCTACAAACCTGTGGTTCAAACGCGTTGCTTGTCGGAGAACAACTTTGAAGATGGATGAGGTGACCGGTCACTTTAAGGGAAAATGAGAGGATGATGAAAAACGAGAATATCAATGATGAAAGTGAAATAGCAATGGCGGAGGAATCTGAACGAGGGAGGAATCATTCAAGGAGGCATGATAGGTCAAGAGGAAGATCAAAATCGCAATCACGTCCTCAACGAGATATGACAAACGTGCAATGTTATTATTGCGAGGAGAAGGGTCATTTGCAACTAAGGTGCACACAAATGAGGGAGGATTTGAAGAAATTAAGGATGATGAGAAAGGATGATGACAACTCTCAGACAAACGTGGTCAAAACAGCTGAAGATGAAGATATATTTTTAGCAACAACCGAGGATGTTGATAAATCAAATTGGGTGATGGATTCTGCTGCCTCGGAGCACATTTGTAGAGATCGAGCAATGTTTAACACCTTGAAAACTAATGAAGAGTTTGGCCATTTCAAGTTAGGAAATGGTGAAAAAATGAAGGTTGAGGGCATTGGCAGTGTGAGAATGAAGCTCCATGATGGTGCCATTAGAACTTTCCAAAATGTGAGGTTTGTACCTTCTGCGAGTTGCCAATATTATTTCTTTGGGGAGATGGCATCACAAGGGTACAAGTATATTGGTTCAAAGTGGGGATGCAAGGTGTATAAGGGAAGACGCTTGGTGTTAAGAGGGCAGAAAAGTAAGAAGAACCTTTGCTACTTGGAAGGGCAAGCTTTGAGAAGGGAAAGCGGCCGTGATAGCAAAGGTGGAAAGAAGGTAAAATTTCTTGATGATGTGGAAATTTGGAAATTTTAATTGAGGGAGGAATTGTTGGAAAAGCAATTAAATTTCCAAATAAATGCAAGTGAGTGGGATTTTAAGAGATTAGTTGGGAAGGTGAAACACTTGACTCTTGGAGTCATATCATAAAGAGAGATTAGTTGGGAAGGTGAAACACTTGACTCTTGGAGTCATATCATAAAGAGAATTAGTTGGGAAGGTGAGACAATTAATGTCCACTAGTCACATTCATGAATGGAAGCCATGTCCCTTCACTATATAAATGGGTCATGTGAGGAAGAGTAGAATCATCCCAACCAAAGCAAGAGAGAGCAAGTGTGTGAGTGATCACTTGTAGAGAAAGTCTCTTGTGTGAGTGAGTGTTATCATTTCTTGTAACTTGAGTGTGGTACTTGAGTTTGTAGAGTGATACACAAAAAGTGGGGTGGGTTACAAATATTGTAATCACATATTTGAGATAGTGAATAAACTTTATTGGAGTGTTTCCGTGGACGTAGGCAAGAGGTGCCGAACCACGTTAAATTCTTGTGTTCTCTATATTTTTCTGTAGTGTATTTTTTCTTGTGTTCTTACGATCCTTTATCTGTGTGAGAGATACCCAACACTAACAAGTATTCATGTTGAATCCACATTTGTCGATTGTTCTATAAAATCTGACATCTTTCTCTGACACCAATTCTTCTGTTGACTTCAGATCTGTCAACTTTAGACTTGGTGAATTTTCTTCACTCCCACCGGCATACATTAACTTTGGGATCTTCTTTTTAACTTCTTGAGCTTGCTATCATCTGTCTGACGCAAACCTTAGAATTTTGAAAATTCACTCCTAACAGATGCCCCCAAGTTTTGTCTTTCGACAGTCCAAGGAGGAAGACAAAACTTATGAAGCCCTTTCATCTTCAAATTTTTAATTTTAAAATTTTAAATCGTTTTCTTGATAAGGCATACCTCTTATCATACCTATAATTCCCCTAAAAAATAGCCATCATGAGTTAGTGGATTGCAGCGATTACATCTTCTAAGAGACCGTGCCTTCTACTTTTAAATACTCCCAAAGTAAAAAAACCCCAAGTTTTACTCTTTCTCTCTCCAACTTCTCGCCTACTGATCATCTTCTTCTTCCTTGAGCTTTTGCATGTGCAACATTGCTGCTCCAATGGCGACGTCTTCATCAATAGCTCCCCCAAAAGGAAAGTCTCCAACCCAAGTCATCGTTCGTGAGCGTGTTCTCGATAGTACAAGATTATGGAACGAATCCCGTGTAATTCTCCCTATTTCCAACTCTCCAATACCTCTGAATCCTCCAAGTTTCAGATGCCAGAAAAAACAATTATATTATTGTTGCCTTAAAAACAGTTGTCTTTAAGCTTGGGTAAGTATACACAAATGCCTCAAGTAATATAGAAACTAATTTCAGATATCGTTCCCACATGGATTATAATGATGCAGCAAATTCCAGATCAGATTATATGTTCTAGGAGTTAGAAATGGTAACCAAAAATTGTGGTGAGCGTGCCAATAAAATAAAGAAAACTTTGAAGTAAACAATAAAAGTGAACTGAAAACAATGAAGAGAAAATGTTGTCAAATATGGAGAAAAATAGCTCTAGGTATGCTGCAGCATAAATCCTTCTTAGCCTATATTATGCTGACTATGCTCTAGCATATAACTCCAGGAAATAAAAGTGTATTTTCCAATACTTAAAAGTTAGGTTCATTAACTGTTTTCTATTCCTAATTAAATTCAGATTAATTACACTGTCCTCTTTATAAGAATGTTCCAACTAGCTTAGAGGCTTGAATAACCATTCCTAGCCTATCCAACATCATTTACTTTTCCAATTAATGATTTAACCTCTATCCTTTATCAATTTCCACTTACTTAATTTTTCCAAACCAAGCAAGCTCAATATCTAATTAAGTTGATCACTCTTAATTAAATAACAGTAAGTACATAATAAAAGAAGATGAAGAACATAGTCATTGCATAACTCGGCTAAGCATTCATTACATTTGCATACCTAAAGCTTAAAAGTGTTTAGCTCATAATGAGCTTACAAGAAACAAAGCATATACATGAAAAGGAAGTCATTACAAGTGGATGAAAAATGAAAACACAAGAGCTGGATGGAGAAGACAAAAAGCACAGTCTCCAAGAAAAGACAGAGTAATTGTGTAATAAAATCAAAGTGTGTCCTACTAGGGTTTCCCTAAATGCTTATATAGTGCTCTATTCTCTTTCATTCCATTTTGGGCCAGCAACAAAAGTAATAATAAAATAACCTTGTCCCAATTCCTTAAAAGTGGAAAATCAGATCCCTAGGCGCGTGGGATTCCTTAAAAGTGGCAGTGCCAGTGCCAGTGCCTATGATGAGATAGGAAAGGTGTCCTTGTTAGATTTGCCATTTAGTGTAGGGCCACTGGAAAGCAATCCCCACTGCAGCAACCTGTAGTTTATTCACCTATGCTTCTTCCATGCTCCAGCAAGTTCACTACATAAGCAGACACAAATTTTGAGACAATGCTGGAGCACTCAAGAGCAAAATGTTGATATTTACAAAGCTTCACACAAATATTTATAAAACATCATTTCCTACCAAAATCAAGACTCAAAACCTCAAAGATAGCAACAATTAACAGAGAAAAGGAGCTAAATAACTCTTCATAAAAAGAATTATCAATTATACTACAACGGCTAATCACCGGCCATCTCAAACACATAAACCAATCTCTATCATTGCTATCACATCCCAAGTCCCTCACATCCTATGATGTACAACACAACACAATACATTGATTCAAACAATGTTCCCATACAAGTGCAAAGTTAGCATGTACAGCCACGATGCCTCCTCTGTGCATTAATATGACATTCCATTTAGGAGTTGGTAATTGGTACTTTACCTAACATTGGTGTATAATGGCATTTAAGGGTCCGTTTGGTGTTCAGGATAAGAGAGACAGGGATAGGATAAACTATCATATCATGTCCAAAACGCTGTTGTTTGGTGAGTCGTGAGGATATGATAAGTCAATTTGCTCACTTATCATATCCTCACAATCTAGTTAAAATTCTATCAGGGGAGGGCTGGGTTAGAACTCAACAGGATATGATAAGGTGATTTGTTTTTTCCGGTAACAAGTAGGATAGGGAGATTTAAAGTATAATAAAATATAAAATTATATAATGTATAAAATAATTAAAGTATAATAAAATAATAATTTAAAGTATAATAAAATTTAACATGATTACCAAAAAAAAGGTATAATAAAATATAAAATATTTAAAATTATAAAAATATTAATAATCAATTCTCAAATTTATTTTTATTTTATCACAATGATAAGTTTGTTATTTTATATTATTTTTAAAAACTGTAAAATATAAAAAATTATTCTAATAATTTAACTATATGTAAAGTAAAAACAAAAAATGAATATTTAAAAATATAAAAAAATAATTTTAGTTAGACAATATTTAAAATATTTAAAACATTATATGTAATTTTATCACAAGGATAATTTTGTTTTTTTATATAAATTTAAATAATGAAAATTATAAAAAAAAGTAAATCTAATAAAAGATGAAAACATTTAGAATAAAAACGAAAAATTTTAAAATTCATACTTAAATTAATTCATACTTAAATTCATACTCATATCATGTTCTCTTATCCTATCCTGACCACCAAACGAGCCCTAAGTATCAAGTGCTACCACGACAACCAGTGCTGCTAGCGTGTGTACAGCAAGTAGTACACTATGAGCACTATACTATTGCATGACTACTTGTTAGGTGCACTTGGTGCTTAATGCAATGGCATTAATGAGATGCCCCGGCGTCCCATTAAAGAAAAACTCGAATTAATTATGTTAAAAATAGTAGAAAATTAAAATTTAATTAATACAACCATCAACCACACACACACACACACATATATATATATATACACATACATACATACATAAAACTGTACATCATAAATACTGTCAGGGAATCCCATCAGTAGAATCCCAAATATATACAGACTGAGGAATGAAACAAAATACATCAAAAGTCTAAAAGAAAGATGTCTCACTGGCTCTCAAGATCCCTATCCCCTCTTAAAAGTACATCAAAACCTCACACATACCCATATACCTAGGTAGATAGCACTGGCCTATACCATCACTGACTACTACCCTCGTCGTCACTGATGGGCTCCGGCAAGTGTACCGGATCGAAGCAAGTAATAATAAAACGGTGAGAAACTGAGTATCGAACATATGGATTGCGTGACCAAGTACCACTTCACAAATTTAAGAACTATTTAGACCAAAATAAATTTAGGATTTGTTCTAAGATAAAAATTATGAAAAGAAATTAAAATAAATATTTTTTGGATTTTTAAATTAATTAACTAAAAATCAAAACTAAACAAGGAACAAACAATTAAAGAAAATCCTAGGGATCCAATTTCACCAACGCTATGAATGCGCATCCCTCATAGATAAGAAATATTTATCCTACTTGGTTTGATTCAATTATATCAATTATTCCTAATTTCTAATCAACTTCAAATGTCAACTAAGAATCCTAATTTATTATAATGTCTCTCGAGTATGCTAGAACGCACCCTTTGAAGTTGCATAAAGCTCCTACTGTATATCTCTATCCGTATTAACCCTATGATTTTATCTCAATACCCTTGACATATAAATCTCCTCTCGGTCTCATTATGATTAGCCTATTATCTAATTGGTGATCAAGCAATTAGAAGCATTAAGATCAGAGAATAAAACACAAAATAAAGAGAAGAAGAAATTAAGAAAAATTGAAATAAAATCATCAAACCGTCGTGGTGCGGTTACATCTTCACCCTAGAAAAAAAAAAGATTTAGCTACTCATACTAAAAGAAAAGAACAAAGAAGAATGAAACTCCATTAAAATTGTATCTCGGACTGTTGTTGCTGTGTTGCTCAAACTCCATGCAGCACTGTGACTATGCCCCTGTGCGTGTCCTCCTGTTCACGCTGCTGCCGTCCGCATTCTCACTGACGCTCTCTCCTTTTATATTGCCAAATTCCCAATTGAATTGCCCTGTAGCTCTTCAATTTCAATTACATGGGTCCCCAACAAATTAGCTTCACACTGACCAAGTCTTCAACTTTCTTATTTCTTGTTCGAATTTCTCACGTGGACCCAAGTGCTCTATTCAATTCACATGACTTGCAATTTAGCAATTGTCCAGGGAGTCATTCACGTTGGCTTCAAATTGACAAGCCAATTTTCTTTCATTTGAGATTATATCATCAAAGATGCAATCTTAATCTTCTTTGTTCTTTTTATCTTCCTAAAAATCAAAATCAAAATAATATTATAAATTAACTAAAATCTAATTAAAATTAATTAAATGCAAATATTGACTCTAAAATAACTAAAATAGGAAAACAAAGTCTAATTTGGGATAAATCAAGTATTCAACTAAATTTAATTGATGAAATCCACTCTAAAATAATATATAAAACATGATAAGGCAACGGATTATCAATCACCCCTGAGTCTCGTCGTTCCTACTACTCCTCTGCTCCCGTTAGAAGAGCTCCTATCAGAAAACCTCCTGGAATAATCGCTCGGTAAGCTCTGCTGTCACCCGGATGACAACCTGGAGGACACTCTAGAGGACTCCGACCCCGTCTCTCTAACCTCGGGAAGCACAGGTACCTCCGGGACAGGCATCGGATCAATGATTGGTACCATCGGGTCCTCCTCAAGAACTGGTGCCATGACAGGCTTTGGTGCGGGAGCTGGTGCTGGTGCGGGCTCTGGTGCAGGTACCTCAAAGGATACCGAGAAGGGAACTGGTACCATCTCCTGCATCGGCGGCAATGGTGCATCTGGAAATCTGATAGGAAAGGGAAACGTATGGCCGGCTCGAAAAGTACCAATAAAACCAAGCAGAGCTCCCTGGTCTAATCCAGTAGTCACCGAGACGGGACTCATATATACCGCAAACCGAGTGACTGGGTCCACTAGCCACCCGTTGGGATCCACAAACTCAAACTCAAAAGTAGAGCTGTCAATTCGGGCTGGCCCAGCCCATTCGGGCCAGTCCATGTTGTAACAACCTGATTTTTAATTACGCTGTTTAACTAGTTAAAATATAATTAATTATATTTTAATTTGAGAGTTAGAAAGTGATTTTAAATAAAATAAAACCATATTCTTAGTCTTTCTTATGGTAGAAGGATACGGTAAAATTTTGGGTTGAAAATTCAGACGAAGGCTGGTCTGCGTTTTCACTAACAATATAATTTTACTGAGCAGAAAACCTAATTTTGACTCGTGAATTAAACAAAGTATGTTTTTATCATGTTTCCAACAAGATAGGCTATTTTCAAAAATTTCGTAAAGAAATAAGATACTCGACGACGTTCGGGCATTTTGTCGTTAATTGGGTAATCGACGGGGCCGGGAACGGATGGAAATATCTAGATATTTATATTTAACTTAACCATGGTTACTATTAACTATAGTTAAGCTAACTTAACCTATGTTGAGTTAAGATCAACTATGGTTAATCCTAATGTGTATGAATAAGCAATTCACTCCCTCATTTCCTCTCCTTGCTGCGCCAGCCCTTCCCCCATCACACTTAATCATTTTCTTCATCTTCTTCTTCTCTTCACTTTCATTTCTCCTAGAACACCAAGAACACCATATTGGATTTGTGAAGAACTTCATCAATTCTTGCCATTTCTTCAAGCTTCAAGAGGTAAAACCTCTTCTCCTTAATCATCTAAGTCTTATCCTTCATTTATTTTGTAAGATCAAGCCATGATCATTAAGTTTTCATAAATTTCCATTCTTAGATCTAGAACTTCAAATAATTCTAGAAAATTGTAGAAAAATCATTTTAATGTGAAACCAATTTCTATGATCTTGTTGTGTCTTCTACTTTCATCATCCAAGAGCATGTAATCAAAAACATTTTCCTTCCCTATTTTTTTTAAGTGGCCGAATCTCACCCAAAGGAGGGTTTGATGGTTTTGTTTTCATTTTTTTGAAATCTAATGCTTGATTTGAGCTCTCTAGTACCTATATGATCTAAATCCAAGAGCTTGAATCCAACTAAATTTCCTAGCCTATTTTCTAATATGGGCCGAAACCCTAACCTTTGGTGTTAGAGGATTTTGTTTCAATTCTTTTAGTTATGATCATTGGTTTTATAATTATAAATGCTTAAGGATCATTGATCTAAGAGTTTGTAAAGTTTTGAAATCCCTATGGGTTGTGAGAAAAGCGGCTAAATGAGGGACCCAAACTGGCACTGTAAGATACCATTTGATAATAGGATATTAGCACCTCTAATTTCTTTTTAATCTTTATCAATCAAATTCAGCTTACTACTATAATATTATAAAAAGGTAATTTGCTTTGTGTGTATGGCATTGATTAAGGTTTCTATTGAATCTTAGTTGGAAGTTGTGTGGAAGGCATTGATTAATGTTGATGTTAAAACCATATTTTTTTTCAACTTCAGCTTTTTTTTTCTCCTCCAACATTGGTGTTAGAAGGTTGAAAATTTTTAATCTTCTCCATTGATATGTGGTTCAGGGCCATTGTTATACCATACCAGTAGTGATAAATTTGTCTTCTATGAACCTTGATTTGGGAAGGTAATAATTCAGATTTAATCTTCATGATTATGCAACTTAGTTAAGATAGAGATATTTGAAGGTTTATGATGCAGTAACTAGGATTAAGATCAACAATGTTTTAACTGAAATCCACATTTGCAAATTTTAAACTCTTTACAGGGCTTAACCTTTTCTTTGTGTTGACAGCTCTTTGTCTCTGATTAAAATGAAGCATTGTATGATCTTTGCTAGCATTGGCTTGGGGTGATTTTTGCTGCATATGGCTTATTGTGATTTTTATTAATGATTGAAGTTGTGATTATCTTAAACTGAATCTAATGGCTTTACATGATGATTGTAGACAGGGAGAGTGATGGATGGGCATACTGGTGCACCACATGTTAGTTCTCCATGTGATTTCAATTGTGTTAAATAAGCATAAGCATCAAGAAATAAGGTCAAGGATTGATAAGAGGATATAATGTATAGTATAGGCATTGATGCTTGTAGTCTGTTAACTAAAAGGGTTTAGTTAATTATCTACTAAGTATGGAAGTTAATCAGTTAGCTTGATAGTTAGACAGTTAGCAAGTTAGTTAACATAGCAGTTAGTGCAGTTAGTTTTTTCTTGGCTTTCTTTCTGTTTGTACAAGTATATATACCTATGTACTCAGTAATTTTATCAATGAATGAGAATTTACATTCTTCTAATGTTCAAGTTTTCTCTGCCATTCTCTCATTTCTGCATCTCATTCATCAAGCTCCATTCATGGTGATGAAAGTTAACATGGTATCAGAGCTCCTTTCCTAGGGGCTCTGTTATAGCTGCGAACTCTTCTTTCTTCATTTCTCAGTCTCTTCTTGTTGTATCAATCACCAATTGTGTGATTGTTCAATCGATCTTCTTCGATTTCTGGAAGTTGATTTTTCTTGACCTAATCGTTTGTTCAATCGATTTTCTTCAATTTCTGAAAGTCGATTTTTCTTCTTGACCTAATCATTGAGGTCATAGCAATTCTTGTTTCAATCTCAGTCGAATTGCAGAGTATCTTTGTTTACTATCGCCGATTTGCGATACGCTTGAGTTTTTGAGATCCAATCGCGATTATTCGCTTCTGATTTGTGGTGTTTCTTTTGCGTTCTTATTGATTTTTTGAAGAATGGAAGAAACTGAAGAAAACGTGGCAAAGGCGAATCAAATTGTTCCAGTGAATGTCACTGCAGATTTCACTAGTCCATATTACATGATACAGAATGAAAGTCCAGGTGCAATTCTGGTTTCCGAGAAGATGAATGGTGATAATTACCACCAGTGGTCAAGATCGATGATCGTAGCACTCAGTTCCAAGAACAAGGAACAATTTGTGGATGGTACTTTACCAAAACCTCCAGTTAATGATCCTGATTGTAAGATTTGGTGTAGATGCAACAAATTGGTGTTTGCCTGGCTCATACACTCATTGGAGCCAGAGGTCAAACAGACTGTGATTTGGATGGAAAATGCTCATGAAGTTTGGAAAGATATCAAAAAGAGGTATTATTAGGGAGATGTATTCAGAATTTCAGAAATACAAGAAGAAATCTACATGTACAAGCAAGGTGATGCCTCTATCACTTCTTATTTTACACATCTAAAAGGACTTTGGCAGGAAATTGAGAATTTTAGGCCTATTCTTTCATGTACATGTCAAATCACTTGTTCATGCCAATTGGTTCCAACTATTAGGACATATATTGAGAATGATTATGTCATAAGGTTTCTAAAAGGATTGAATGAGCAATACTCAGCTGTGAGATCACAGATCATGCTTATGAAACCACTTCCTGATATTGGTGAAGTTTTCTCTATGTTGGTTCAGCAAGAAAGGCAAATGAAATTGATGTTTGATGAACCTAAAGTGCTAATGAGTCCTAGTGATGGCAATTTTAGAGGTAGAGGAGGTGGTTATCGTGGTAGAGGAAATGGCTCTGGGAGCCGAGGAGGAAATGGCAGAGGAGGAAATGGCAGAGGCAAGAGCTCCAAGTACTGTACATATTGTAACAGAACAGGACATACAATGGATACATGCTATAAGAAGCATGGCTACCCCCCAGGCTACTTCCAAAGAAACAATAGTGCCAATAATTGCATACTAGAAGAAGAAATAGAAGAAGATGACAGATCAGTAAGATCCTTGAGAATCAGAGAAGAAGGTGATGATAGCTCTAAAATGAGCTTCCCACCTGAACAACATAAAGCCATTCTGGCTATGCTGCAGCATCCAACAGGGCATCAGAATGCCATCCCTCACAATACAAATCAGATTGTGACTTACACTGCAGGAAATACAGGTATTGTATGCACTGCTATGAACTCTCATGCTTCTGCCAATTGGATATTAGATACTGGGGCTACAGACCATGTGTGTCACATTATATCCTTATTTCAATGCCATAAAAGGATAAGACCTATTCTCATCAAACTCCCTGATGGATCTCAAGTGTCTACAGACATTGCTGGGACTGTAATTTTGTCTGATAAATTGTACCTCACAGATGTGTTGTTCATACCTCAGTTCACATTCAATTTGATATCAGTCTCAAAAATGGTTAAATCCAATGACTGCAAACTGACTTTTGATTGTAATGCCTGTCATATACAGGACAACATTACATTGAAGACGATTGGTACAGCTAGATTGCAAGGAGGCCTATACTCTCTTAACTCAAGGGCAGGTTTATCCTTTACTTCCCCTTATGCAAATGTAGTTAGTTCCAATAAAAATTGCATATGGCACATGAGATTAGGACACCCATCATATGAAAGATTGACACAGTTAAGCAAATGTTTCCCATTTGTTAAAAGTAATAAACTCTCAGAGCCTTGTGATGTATGCTACATGGCAAAAAAGAAGAGGATTCCTTTCTCAGAAAGTATTACTAAATCAACTATTCCTTTTAATATGCTACATATGGATATATGGGGACCAATTTCGGTTTCCTCACTGCTTGGACATAGATATTTTTTGACAATTGTTGATGATTGTACAAGACATACTTGGCTTTTCTTCATGAAACTGAAGTCAGAGACTGCTGATCATATCAAGCAGTTCATTGCTCTTGTTGAGACACAATTCAGCACTCATGTCAAGTCCATTAGGACAGACAATGGAAAAGAATTCATGTTGCATGATTATTATGCCCAAAAAGGAATTCTACACCAAACCATATGTGTAGAAACTCCTCAGCAGAATGGCATTGTGGAAAGAAAACACCAACACCTACTGGCAGTAGCTCGAGCTCTCTTGTTCCAATCTAATGTTCCCAAATGTTTTTGGACACAAGCCATAAGCCATGTTGTGTTCCTGATTAATAGGATGCCAACCCCTTTTTTGAAAAACAAATCCCCTTATCAGGCATTGTTCAATAAGCTCCTAGAGATTGATCAGTTAAGGGTGTTTGGATGCTTGAGTTATGCCACCACTCTTTCAAATCATAGGAAGAAACTTGACACACGGTCCAGAAAATGTGTTCATCTTGGGATCAAGACTGGAACAAAAGGATATTTGCTGTTTGATCTTAAAACTAGAGAGTTGTTTCTCTCCAGAGATGTTGTCTTTCATGAAGACAAATTTCCCTTCAGTGCCAACTCCACATCCCTTAGTCATGACAGTACCATGAGGTCTTATCCCATTGCCACTACAAATGACAGTAACTCACCATATGACCCATGGTACCCGAACCCCACCATCACCACAACAAACCCAACAAGCCATTCTCAACCTGCTCAAATCCCAGATTCTCAACCTACTCCAATCCCAAATGCACAACCTGCACAAACTGATCATGTTCCCTCATCCACACATAATCCTCTTACCCAATCACCTCAAAATGAAACCTCATCCCATTCTACCCCAATCCAACCATCTTCAATTCCCATCAGAACATCTAATAGGCCCAAGAAGCCACCCTCATACCTTCAAGACTATCATTGTTCACTTCTTAACACCAATGCCAATACCTCACACACCAAATATCCTATCTCTCATTATGTCTCTTATGACCATCTATCACCAAAACATAAACATTTCTCCTTAACCATTTCCACTGCCTCTGAACCTGAGTCATACCATGAAGCCATACAACACCCGGCATGGCAAGCAGCCATAAATTCAGAACTGGCAGCTTTACACAAGAATCACACCTGGGTTCTAACACAGAGGCCACCCGATAAGCCACTTGTAAGTTGTAAATGGCTATTCAAACTCAAACATCATGCGGATGGCACAGTAGAAAGGCACAAGGCTCGATTAGTAGCTCGAGGAATCACACAGACGGCAGGGCTGGACTATCTTGAGACTTTTAGTCCAGTAATCAAGATGACTACAGTTCGGTTGATATTGGCTTTAGCTTCTTCTCACAACTGGTTCCTGCAGCAATTAGATGTGAACACAGCATTTTTGCATGGTGATTTGCTGGAGGATGTTTACATGCAGATCCCACCTAGCTTAGAGGTGCCTGGTCCAAATCTTGTCTGTAAATTACAGAAATCCCTCTATGGGTTGAAGCAAGCCAGCAGACAGTGGAATGCCAAGCTCACAGACACCTTGATTCAATCGGGATATGTGCAATCTAAAGCTGATTACTCTTTGTTCACAAAGAAATATTCCAAGGGCTTCACAGCTATTTTAGTTTATGTAGATGATCTGGTTCTCACAGGCAACAACCTTACTAAAATTAATGCCATCAAAGTCTTGCTGGACCAGAAATTCAGCATCAAGGACATTGGAGATTTAAAGTATTTTCTGGGATTTGAAGTAGCAAGATCCAACTTAGGTATCTCCCTCTATCAGAGAAAATACTCATTAGACTTGCTACAGCACACAGGTCTCTTGGGATGCAAGCCTTGCTCCACTCCTATGGACCCAAAAATCAAGCTAAGCAAGGAAATTGGCAATCAACTTTCAGATTCTTCTCATTACAGACGCCTCATTGGAAAGCTGCTCTACTTAACCCACACACGTCCTGATATCTGTTATGCAGTGAGTAGATTGAGTCAATTCCTTGACTCTCCCACGGACATCCATCAACAAGCAGCTTTCAGAGTCATTCGATACCTCAAAAATGCTCCAGGTTCTGGTGTATTCTTTCCCTCAGCATCTGATCTTTATCTCAGAGGTTTCACTGACTCTGACTGGGGGGCTTGCCTCGACTCTAGGCGCTCCATCACAGGGTTCTGTTTCTTCTTTGGCAATGCTCCTATATCATGGAAGAGCAAGAAACAGAATGTCATCTCACGCTCCTCTGTTGAAGCTGAGTATCGGGCGTTGGCTCAAGGAACCTGTGAGGCTCAATGGTTACTCTATCTTCTACAAGATCTACACATTCCTCATCCAAAACCAGTTGCCATTTACTGTGACAACCAATCTGCCCTCTATATAGCTGCTAATCCGGTATTTCACGAACGCACTAAACACATTGAGCTTGACTGCCACTTGGTCCGTGACAAGGTTCTAGCAGGGGTCACACACCTCCTACCCATCTCAACTGAAAATCAAATCGCAGACATTCTCACTAAACCACTGCATCCTGGCGCCTTCACAGCACTTCAATCCAAGCTTGGAATGATTGACATTCACTCCAGCTTGAAGGGGGGTGTTAACTAAAAGGGTTTAGTTAATTATCTACTAAGTATGGCAGTTAATCAGTTAGCTTGATAGTTAGACAGTTAGCAAGTTAGTTAGCATAGCAGTTAGTGCAGTTAGTTTTTTCTTGGCTTTCTTTCTATTTGTACAAGTATATATACCTATGTACTCAGTAATTTTATCAATGAATGAGAATTTACATTCTTCTAATGTTCAAGTTTTCTCTGTCATTCTCTCATTTCTGCATCTCATTCATCAAGCTCCATTCATGGTGATGAAAGTTAACAAAGTCTGAAATTATATGTAGAACTAACGAAGTTTTTCTACAGGCAACAAGGACTTGCCCAAGAAGTGCTGCAATGTTATATATGCAGAACGGAAAATTGGTTTGCCATGACATATGTTGTTCCAAAAACAAAATTGTGGGTGAGTCAAGTGTTAAAATAATTGGTAGAAAATGTTGATTAGCTGCCTCACTTGGCTCCTCCTTATTTATCTGATTTGGGGGGTGAGTGGTGGAGATTGTGTATGTCATACATCTTATGAAGACTGCCAAGTCCAGGGAAGGCAGTAGTTTTGGGTGAACTGTCTTACAAAAGGAGAAGGGTGATTTATTTGTTTTTTACTTGTGTGCGAGTGTGTTTGGAAGACTGTAGCACATATCAGGACTAATACAAATTGTATTTGTCAAGAGATTTTCGAGCATTTCTTTATATACCAATTTAGAGGTTCTGAAAGGAGTAAATAAGATGCTTGATAGCAGCTATTTTTGAGGGGTTTCTTTATTGGTTTTGGAAATACAAGCAAATTGGCGAGTTTTGGTAAATGGTAACATGATGTGTTCTTTCTTGTGTATTCTGGTTTTTGTATTTTATGGTTTTCAAGAGAATAGTTCTTCATATGAAAAATAGACATGTCTATATGCACTATCTAAGCTAAATTTTTGAACTTTGAAATGTATGTTTTGAACTAATATTCACATTCATTTAAAGCAGGGTGCTTCACATAAAGCATCCAAGTTTCTTTGACTGGATCTTTTGTCCTGTCATGAAGTAAAAAACAACATAAAATTTCTATTTTATGCAAATAGTAAGATTATGATTGACTATTGTAATTGTTTGATATTGGCAGAACCACATTTATGCAGTAGGTCTTGCCACACTGCTCGGAGGAGTAGAGGTTACTCATATCAATCCTAATGAAGGAACTTGTGCTGGTCTTGCTTTCCCTACAATCTTGAGAAGCCAGGATTGAGTTTTCTAGGAACTAAGATAGGGATTTCTTCATTACAATTAACTACTTTACTTTTTTGTTTTAATTTACTTAGTTGAATTCTCTGTTTGTGTAGTTGTTGCCTTGTGTAGTAATGCTTTTTTTTTTTTTTTGTGGGGTTTTGATGTCTTGACATATAGGACCGTCTATTAATCACACAACTATATGTTAGTCATGTTTTATATGATTTTACCAACAGTTTTTCTCATTTTTTCAATCTGTTATTTCGTGTTCCATCTTTTGTGACTCATTTATATCTAGGTTTGCATATTTACTAATCATTCTTAATATGCAGGAGATTGCAAATCTATATTAAATGTGATTAAAAAATCTAACAATACTGACATTATTTTTAACACCAATAAAATATATATTAAAGTATTATTCATTATTAGTATAAAAAAAAAATTTACATTGACATTTACTAACATTTTGATAGATATGCTTTTAATTGTATTAAAAAATGAATCAATGATTTGATTACCTGAATAGAATAGTCTAGCTGTAATTGCAACATTAAAAAAATGTCAAGTAAGAAATATTAGAATTAGGTAGGTTTTAGTAACTTTGAATTTGTTTTTATAAAATATGAAAATCATTTTTTACAATCCATAATAAATAGACTCTTATTGTGTCTCTCCTATAAAATACAAATTTCTATCTCTATTGTCTTGTTATGTTAAATAACCATCATTCTTTTATTAATCATTAACAAGAAATGATTTTAACGAAAAATTTACCCGTTGCACAGATATATTACACTAGTAATACTTGATTTCACATGCAACACAACCTTAATTCCTGGCTATTTGCAATATCAATGAGAAGTAGAAACTACATCCATAGATTTTCACAAACAGAATATTTTTAAAAAAAAAGGGAATTGAGTCATACAATCTAAGTAGACAAACTTGACTCTATAGCTATAACATATGGCAGAGTCAAGCAAATCAATAACAAATAGAACATCTAAAACTCAAACATGTTTTCATTTTATTAAGGAATTGAATAATTAGATCATCAAACAAAGATTAAATCTAATAAGAGAACAAAAAGTAATATATATTCAAACCTGAAGCGAATTATGAATACCAAGAATGTCTTCGAACTCCGCAAAAGCATAGCAAATTCCAATTTCTTGTATACATAAACTATTAAGTGTGTGTTTGGACGAGAGTTTGACAAACGTGATTTTGGATGGAATTGATTTTGTAGAATTGATTTCAATACAATTGAGTTTGAAGTAAAGTGATTTATGTTTGGATGTTTTTACTTTGAAAGCAAGTTTGTTGTAAAACTTAGTATAATTTTTCAATCCAAAAGCAGAAACTACTCTAAGCTGCTTCTGATAGAATCAATTCTGGATGCAAAATTGCTTCCACAAACATGTTACCAAACACCTATTTTTTTACAAGAATCACGTTTGACAGGTGCAGAAGCACTTCTGATACCTCCAGAAGTGAAACCAAGCACACGCTAGGTTTTTTTCCTTTTCAGGGTTGGATTTATGGCCATCAAATCTTTATCTTTATATATATAAAAAAGTAACAGTCACGGGGGTATTTTTCCCTCCAAAAAAACAGTCTTTTTTGGTAATTTTACTCAAATCTTTAATTTAATATATTTTTTAACAGATAAATTTGGGTTTGAGCTATTAATTAGGTAAGTGGATATTAATACTGGACTAATTCCAATCTCATATGTTTCCAATGCTTCTCGGTAGTATTAGCAGCATTTTGATCTTTGTGCTTTTGACTTCAGCCTTGGCCCCTTCAAATGCTGACTCTTATTATTCACTCAACATAATATTTAAAATTCAAATTATAATATTTACACCTAAAATGGTTGGAGAAATGCAATTAAAGCCTTGCACATATTTTGAAAAACCCTGCTTTAGTAAGATTGCACGCAGACCCAGTTTGTGTGTTTTGAAATGGCTCATGCCTTTTATTCATGGTTTTTTTGGTCTAAAATCTGCGTAATGTTGCTCCCTGCAACTTAAAGAAAAAAATATTATTCATGGTTTTTTTGGTCTTTCATGTTTAAATGTTTTTTGGAAATTAGGGGTTTGGGGGTTGGGTATTCGGTTTTATGTTTTAATATTATTTTTTTTTGGTTTCATGTTTACAGGTTTTCTGGGATTTTTTGTTTGGGTTTCCTGTTTATAAGTATTGTATTTCATCCTTCCCTTCCTTTTTAACTTTTATTTATTTTCCTTGGCATATAGAGTTTGAGGATCTTTAGGGTGCGTTTGGGTAAACAACTTAATTAAGAGCTTATCACATAAGGCCTTATCTCATGAGAACTTATGCCATAAGCGCTTAAAGAAAGAAAAATAAAGAAAGGGGCATGAGAGGAATCGAAATAGTGAAAAACACAGATAGGATGTTTAGTGCATAAGTTCTTATGATAATTTCATAAGCTTCTCTCAGTGACTTATGAAAATAAGTCAAAAACTCCTTATGAGATGGCATAAATTATTTTTATAAGCTCTGCCAAACACACTGCATAAGAGCTTATATCATCAGATAACTCAAAAGGAGCTTAAATAAGCTCTTCCAAACGTTACCTTAGGTAATAGTGATATTTCCCTATTCCTATTATTTTTTCAGGAGTTTGTTACTGTCTTTCTAATAGAGAAGGACGATTACTAATGACATGAATGATAAATTCTAAGGATGTTGATTTGGTGATTAATTAATTTATTCCATTATATATTTCATGATCTTTCTCTATGACCAATAACTATATGTGGTGTTACCTCTTTTTAACCAATCACTCAAAATATGTTTTGACGATTATCTCGATTGTCCGAATATTATTATGTTCTATTATTTTTATTATTATTTTATAATTTTGGTGTCTGGGTCTAATTCAACTTTTGATATTGTTGATTTTTTAATAGGGTGCTGGAGGCTCATATGGTGAGGACAACATGGAACTTTTGCAATATGTTAAAATCATAGCATGTATTTGCATCTTTGAACAAATTGAGACTGTAAGCAACTTTGAGATCTCAAACATGCATTTAGGAGCGTTGGGTTGAGAGCTGAAGATGTGCAAGGGAGAAAGAAGTGTTCTGACAATTTTTTTGGTATGATAGGTTGCTAAAACTTCTTACCCTCACAATACTTTTGACACATAATCTTGGGATTTTACATGTCTATTGTTCGATTATCATATGTGAGTTGTGAATGCCTCAAGTCAACAATTTTACTATTTGGATTGAAACTATATTGGTTGGCAATTTTAATAGATAATTAAGATCCCATTGTGGCTTTTGCATTACTGCTTAGGTGGGATCGTACCACTGGGGCACTGGGTTGTGTAAAAAACTAATATTCCTCTAAATCCATTTAGAGCACGCTCCATTATAATGGTTTTTCATATTCCTCTAATACATACTGTAAGGCAACATTAACTGCCTTCTATGGGATTGCTTTATTTTGCCCTTACTTTCACCTCATATCACATTAGTGTGGCTAGTAGACACTGTAAGGCAACAATTATGCTCGACGATATAATTCTAAAAAGTTCTTTATATTTTTTTACTCTATGTAATGCTTGAATTCTTTGTGAATTCATTTGTTTTTCTGCAATCTTGACGTCTTCCAAGTTATCTGCAGGTTCTCTGCCATGGCCACAAATTTTTCACCTCATATGATGAAGTCTATGATAGTTTTGATGCAATGGGATTACAAGAAAACCTTCTGAGAGGCATATATGCTTATGGTATGTAGGCAGATGGTTTTTCTTTTGTTCCTTATTTCAAGTGCTTATTTAATACTATATCAGTACCCAATTTATTCAAACTTGGGTCTCACCAATTAGATCTAATATACATTTTCACATCGATTAGATCTTTAATGTCATAGAGTTTTATTTTTATGATTTTATTGGTAACTTACAAATAAAAATAGCCTAGACTTTTTATGGTACATATGCTGGAGTTTTCTATTGAATATTAATAGATCACAAACACAATCACATTTGAAAGCTTATTGTGGCATGTTAAGAAGAGAAGCTTAATGTATTTTTAGTTTGATGACTACTACTTTTTTTTGTTGCTATTTAGATATAAATAAAATTAAGAAATACATATTAGCCTTCCTTGACCTTGACCTTGACCTTGACATTGACATTGTGGTGAAGAGTGTGAAGCATAAGGTGGAAGAGTTGGTGAGGAGGGGCAGGGTGTTGTTGTACCAAGGTCAGCATGATTTGAGGGATGGTGTGCTTCAAGTTGAAGCTTGGGTGAAGACATTGAAATGAGAAGGGATTGATGAGTTTCTGAATACTGCAAGGAAGATTTGGGAAGGTAAATGGAGAGCTTGCAGGGTATGTGCAAAAGTGGAAGTCTCTCCCAATATTGTGGTTTTGGGAGCTGGGCATCATTTACCTATTGACCAGGCTATGAATTCTCAAGCAATGATAGAAGACTAGGGGTGTGTTTGGTTCAACGGAGGGGAGGGGAGGGGAGGGATTTTAAAGGAGGGGAGGGGAGGGGAGGGGTTTTAATTAGATATTATGTTTGGTTGGGAGGAGGGGAGGGGAGGGGAGGGAGGGAAATAACTCCTTTCTTGCTCGGTTCACAAGGGGAGCGGAGACATTTTTAAACTAATTTACTTTTATACCCTTTTTAATTTTATATCCTTTTGGATTTTTAAATTTTATTAAGGTTAATTTCGTCATATCAGTTAAAATATTTTAAAGTTACCTCCCCTCTCCTCCAAATCCCCCCAATATTGGAGGGGAGTCAAAATGGATCCAGGAGGGATTTTGCTCCCCTCCCCTCCCCTCTCAAAATTTGAACCAAACATATAAAATTTAAAATATTCCCTCCCCTCCTCTCCCCTCCATTCCCCTCCAACCAAACATAGTGTAGGTTTTGAAAAGGATTTGTTTGAAAGTGTGTAACTTGGCATTCTGTCATCAAATTCTACTTTGTCTCATTTATTGTGATTGTGAGACCAGTGTGATTAAACCGTGTGTTCTATTCTAACAAGAGGCCTGCTAAATGGACATGGAAATAGCAACATCTACGCGACACTGTTACAGTAGCGCACTGTAGCGCCACTGTAGTAGTACTTTTTTTTTATTTAATTTTTTGACTTTTTTTAAAAAATAAAATTTTATTTCTAAAAAAACCCATTCACCAGATAATGAACTGCATTCACCAGATATTTATACCCGATTCACCAGATATTTGCATATACTTAACCAAAAAAATTTATTTATCAAAAAAACCCATTCACCAGATATTTACACATACTTAACCAAAAAATTTATTTATAAAAAAAAAAAAACACATTCACCAAATAATGAACTGAATTCAACAGATATTTATACCTGATTCACCATATATTTGCACATACTTAACCAAAATTTATTTCTCAAAAAAACCCATTCACCAGATAATGAACTGAATTCACCAGATATTTGTATATGATTCACCAGATATTTGCACATACTTAACCAAAAAATTTATTTCTCAAAAAAACCCATTCACCAGATAATGAACTGAATTCACCAGATATTTGTACATGATTCACCAGATATTTGCACATACTTAACCAAAAAATTTATTTCTCAAAAAAACATATTCACCAGATAATGAACTGAATTCACCAGATATTTGTACCCGATTCACCAGATATTTACACATACTTAACCAAAAAAATTTATTTATTAAAAAAAAACACATTCACCAGATAATGAACCGAATTCACCATATATTTGTACCCGATTCACCAGATATTTGCACATACTTAACCACATAATTTATTTCTCAAAAAAACCTATTCACCAGATAATGAACTGAATTCACCAGATATTTATACCGGATTCACCATATATTTGCACATACTTAATCAAAAAAATTATTTCTCAAAAAAACTCATTCACCAGATAATGAACTGAATTCATCAGATATTTGTACCCAATTCACCAGATATTGACATATATTTAATCAAAAAAATTATTTATAAAACAAATTTTAAATTTTTAAAAAAAAACGATACAAGATCGGGACAAGATGCAACTACAAATGCAGCAGATCATGCGACATCGTTTATACTAGTATAAACGTATGATGTCCAAGAATCTGTGTCAATTTAGCATTCTTGTTCTAATAATTAATGAATAAGTTCTACTTTATTATTTTTCTGTGAACAATGTATTGCGTGGCAGTTTTTATGGTTTGGACCTATTTCTTCTTAATATATAAGTGTCAACGGTTCTTTACTATTTTATAGTCTTCTATCATGTAAGATTATTTGCAATTTTTATCATATTATCATTTTTTATTTTAAATAAATTTATTGTCTTTTGAAATTACAAAGATTTATACTTACGTATTGTCGCGACCGTCCCGTCCGGACGCTGTGAAAAAGGGAGATAAAAAGACAGAGGAGTCGCCACTAAAATTTTTATTAGGAAAATCTTAGAAAACCCAATTATTTAAAGGTAAACTGATCTAAAAGAAAGAGAGAGATGAGTCCGGGAGTCAGTTACGAGCAGGGAAGGTATTAGCACCCCACATTGCCTGTTTAAAAAAAAGGTACCTCAAGTTAATTGTGCAAAAACAGTTTAATAATCTTTTAAATATTTATTTTACCCCAATATTATTTACAAGAAAGAATTATTTTTAATTTTTAATATTTTAAATCTTTATTAATTTTTACATTTTTAAATTTATTGTTTATAAAAATTAAATGAGGTCGAACATGGCACATGAGTCTACATGGCAACCTCCAATCTAAGGGACTGAACATGGCATAGTGTGTATAGAGCATCCCTAAAAATAAAAAAGTTTAATTTTTTGATTAATTATTTTAACATAAAAAGAGACACAAAAAAAAGGAAAATTTAGTTTTGGCTTGACAAGATGATTTATCCTGCTCCTACGTATTCCCGGGTGCGATGGGAAACTCAAAGCCACATAGTTCTTTTGAAAATGTTTGATTGATTGGTTGATTTTAATTTTTTTTGAAAAAAAAGGGATTTGATTTTGAAAAGATTTATTAAAAAAATATTTTATTTTGAAATAAGTTCACTCTTGCACAGGGTCCAAGATAGCAATGTTATACGATAAACCCTTACAATTCATACGCCACTTGAGGATGAAAAATCATACACCAACGTTGTAGATTGTTGCGTGAACTCAAAAAATTCTCCCTTTTTATTTTTTATGATCCCTTTTTTTTACCCAAATGAAACACAACATATCAGTAACTAAAAAGGGAAGAAGGCAAGTAAATCCATCAGGCCATCAGGAACCCAAATATCCCCATAAGCCCAAATCCAACAAGTAAAAAAGACTAAAAGCAAATAAAACAAAAATAGGGAAAAGAAAACATAAATAGATGACTTCTTTTAAAACAAGAGTACTTTCTCATTCTTCACATATCAGAGAAGCACAGGGTAAGTTACAGTGAGAGTGACAAACCAGCCAAGAGATCAACTTTGGCCCTTCACCTACCTGTATGAACGCCGGAGAGAGCAGTGGCTGGCCGGACAGTGGCTGACCGGAACGGCGGCTTCTGTCAAAGGTCGCGATTGGGTTGGAGGCGAGATGGTAGTCTCGGATCTGAGCTTCGTGGCGGAGATCTGAGCCGATTCGTGCCCAGATCCGTGGTTGCCGGCGGCGGTCCAAGGCAAAGGACGACCCAACTTGCGGTGGAGCTCGAACAAACCGCAGCAGGCGCGATCGGAACCGAGCAAACAGGACCGATTCCAGCGGTTCAGGGAGGCGCGGCGCGGCGCGACTGGAGGAGAACGTCCGTCTCGTGGTGGGTCAGAGGGTCGTGACAGAGCCGGATGACTGGCGGTACAGGGGCGTGGCGATTCCTAGGAGTGGTGGCCGTGATCTGAACGAAGGGGAGGAAATGGAGTTTTTTTTTTGAGAGAGAGGAGGAGCAAATCTGGTTGTGTATGTTTTTTATTGTTGGTATTTCTTTGGTTCCTGATTTTGGTTTTGAAGCTTATATTGGTGAAAAATGATGGAAGGGATGGATGAGTGAAGGGATGGGTTGTTGAAGAAGAAGAAGAATGAGAGGAGAAAGATGAAGCAGGGAGGAAGAAGAAGAAAGAAAGAAACAAAAAAAAAAAGAAGGAGGTTTTTTTATTTTATTTTTTTCTTTGGTATCAGAGAGTATTTGGGTATTTTTGTGTTGATTTGTGATTTGGGAGTGATGGTTGCTAGAGGTTGGAGAGGAGAATATTGAGTATTTTTTTTTGTTTGTTGATTGAGGTGTAAATGCTATGGGAGTTTGTGGCACGGCATGGCTATTGGATGAAGCTATTTCAGAAAATGCCACCAACAGGGAGTCCGATGTTGAGGCTCAAGTAGCAGGAGAATAAAATTCTGTTTGGCTGTTGTGTTTGAGCGAAAAATAGAGTGTGTTTTTCTGTGTTTTTGGTTTGCTCCCTCCCTCCCTCTTTGGTCACTGTTCCATATATAGCACAAGAATGAAGAAGATGACAAATATTCTTGTTAGGCCAGCTGGTGGGGGTACAAGTAGTGGGGAGCAAATCAGCCTTTGCTCCACCACCTTGCAGGGGCTGCAAGGGTAAGGATGGTATGTACCATTATCCCTTTTTTTCTGAAAAAGAAGAAGATGACAAAGAGGGGTACAAGTGTGGGAATAAGCATTTTTAATTTTTTTTTAACAAATCATGATAATAGAAAACAATTTTTTGGTTGGGTTTGGGATAATGGGCCCAAAAGATAACTTGGAACAAAAACGAAAACGGACTCCATTTGATGATGTAATGGGCCAAGAATAAAAACATTTTTGTTTCATTTTTATTTTTGTCTATTATTTTCTTCAAAATATTAATTAAAACATCCGGACAAAATTAGGTGTTCACAACTGCCCCTCTTTACTTGTTTCTTATTAGATAGTAGGTGTAACCGTAGTTAACCTATTATCGTTATAAGAAACGAGGAAAGACATGAACTCCAATTTTGGCCGGAGTTCACTGACAAGTAAAAGGATGCATAATTAAAAAAAAGAGCTTACGGGATGGACTGCCCGTAGAAGCTCGAACAGAAAGATAAAAAGTTTGCGGAGTCGTTGGTCCGCTGAAGCTTGAACAAGCAGAGCTTACGGGGTATGATACCCGTCGAAGCTTGACAGAAAGGTTAAAAGCTTGCGGAGTCGGTTATCCGCCGAAGCTTAAAAGGAAATGCGAAAAGCTTGCGGAGTTGGGTATCCGCCAAAGCTTGAAAAGAAATGTTAAAAGCTTACGGAATCGGTTGTCCGTTGTAGCTTGAAATTAAATGTTAAAAGCATACGGAGTCGGTTGTCCGCTGAAGCTTGGAAAGGAATGTTAAAAGCTTACGGAGTTGGTTGTCTGCTGAAGCTTGGAAAGGAATGCTAAAAGCTTGCGGAGTCGGTTGTCCGCTGAAGCTTGAGGTCAAAAGATATTATGGGGTATGATACTTGCCAAATATAGAAGTCTTGCGGAGTCGGTTATCCGCTGAAGCCTGAAGAGAAAGATTAAAAGCTTGCGGAGTCGGACATCCGCTGAAGCTTGAAAAGGAATGTTAAAAGCTTACGGAGGCGGTTGTCCGCTGAAGCTTGAAAGGAAAGGAAAAAATCTTGTGGAGTCATTTCTCCACTGAAGCTTGACAGAAAATAAAAAGCATGCGGAGTCGGTTATCCGCTGAAGCTTGAAAAGAAATGTTAAAAGCTTACGGAGTCGGTTGTCCGCTGAAGCTTGACAGAAAAGGTAAAAAAGCTTGTGGAGTCGGTTATCCACTGAAGCTTGATATAAAATAAAAAGCATGCGGAGTCGGTTATCCGCTGAAGCTTGAAAAGAAATGTTAAAAGCCTACAGAGTCGGTTGTCCGCTGAAGCTTGAAAAGAAAGGTTAAAAGCTTGCGGAGTCGGGTATCCGCTGAAGCTTACCAGAAAAATAAGAAGCATGCGGAGCCGGTTATCCGCTGAAGCTTGAAAAGAAAGGTTAAAAGCATGCGGAGCCGGGTATCCGCTGAAGCTTGACAGAAAAATAAAAAGCATGCGGAGCCGTGTATCCGCTGAAGCTTGAAAGGAAAATAAAAAGCATGCGAAGTCGGGTATCCGCTGAAGCTTGACAGAAAAATAAAAAGCATGCGGAGTCGGGTATCCGCTGAAGCTTGACATGAAAGGTAAAAACCTACGATGTTTGTGCAATTTACTGGGTTTTGTGCTCACAAGAGATAAACAATTGCAATGCATGATGCCAGAAATGTCCTATATGCCTGATGAAAACCTCAAATGATTTCAATGCAACACAAGGAAAGCTTGTAATACATTACTATTTTATTTTTTCATTGCTTAGGTGGTTTTTATTATCACCCTTGACCCCTTAAGTTGTCGATCACAGACAAGCGCCGAGATGAACTAAAACAAGTCCTGTCTTCGTGGAGAATAAAGGCTAAGCACTTTTGAAAGGGTACTCTTCTTTTTCAATGATTGTCCCCATGCTTCTTGTCGGTAGACCACGGTGTCCTTTGTCGGGAGATCATCTTGTTCTTTACGAACTTTTGAGACTTTCAACGAAATTCTAAATGCTTTTGAAGACACCAATACACGTTTAACATTTCAGTATACACTTATCATGATGAATACACGCACACATTTGACAAAAGTTAAAGCCGAGGGATAAGGGTAAAAAGAATTGGGAGTCAATGCCATTATATTTGGACCGAAAAGGAATACAAAGCAGATATTACAATGGAGTATGGAATTGCAAAAAAGGGTTGTGGAGTGGAATCACATCTCCTCAAGTGACACCTCTTTCCATGACTAGTGTTAGTATCCCTCATACTATATCGACTGCTTACTAATCAACATCTGAGAATGCCATTTGCTCCAGCCTTTGATAGTGTGATTTTACATGATATTTTCTGTACACTTTTGCATGCATTTTTCATATAGATTAGGCATTATTTTGTTGATTTAGTTAGATTTTCCTTTGGAACGGGTGAAGCGGTTTCTTGGTGTTGTTTTGCAGGAATTCAATGTAAAAATGATCAAAATCAGCCATGGTGGAGCTTGGATGAAATAGAGCTTGAAAAATGAAGAATATGAGCCAAACAGAGCCCATCACGGCCTGGCCGTGATGACCATCACGGCCGTGATCAAGCAGAGCAGAAGGCAAAAGTCAGAGGCTGTCACGGCCTGCCCGTAATAGACATCACGGCCGTGGCCAACCAGAAAATTAGGGTTTCGCGTCGCGAAACCTAGTTCGCCTCGCGAGAGCTCAAAAGTGGAAAATGCGCCTACTCCAGAAAGAGTCACGGCCTGCCCGTGATGGCCATCATGGCCGTGACGCGCAACAGACCTATAAATAAGAACGCAGCAGACAGAACAAAGGGGTCCAGGGGAGGCATTTGAAGGCATTTGGAGGCTGCAGCTGGGCTAGGGTTTCAACCCTAGAAGGGAGCCAAGAGGGGTTGCTTTGAAGAAGAAGGAAAGCTCACATGGAGCCTCTTCTCTCCTCTTCCTTCCTATTTCTCTGGTTTGGTTTTCTTTGTTTATGATTAGTTAAATCCCTTTTTGTTGGGATTAGATGTAGCCAAACTTATGATTATGTATTTATCTTGACTGATTAATCTATGTTCATGTCTTCATATTAGTGATTATTTTTCTGTGCTTAATGCTTGTTGTGGCTAGCACCCCCATGACTCGATTTGTGTTTTGGTATGCAATGGGAACGTTCGTATCATAACCGGAACTGAATTTAATCACCTAGTAAGCCTTGTATCTAGGAATGGAACTAGGTTTATTAGTAATCACATGATCCCTAATCTTAATGCAAATTCATTAATCTAGGCCACCTAAGGAATTAGGGTCTATTAGTGGATTTAGGCTCTTGCCATCCGAGGAATCGGGGTTTGAGTAATTTAGTGGATTGATTTTAATATCTGAAGCATGAATGGGAGGTATCTAGTCCTGATAGTACATGAGTTAGAGGTTTGGTGAAGTCTAGTCCCAACATATCCTTTCTGCACTCCAAGTGTTTGTTAAAAGTCCCCAAAAAGACAAAAAGATTTTATTTCTTTTCTTTTGTTTGTTTTACTTTCTCTTGATTAATAGTTTAGTCTAGATAGTTGCCGACTTTGCGAATTGGTACTTGACATCCAATCCCCGTGGATACGATAAACCCGTCTTACCACCGTATTACTTGCATGACTGGGTATACTTGCCCAGATCCGTCAACAGCCTTCATGCATCTAGCCCATTGATTGCCCCAATTCATTGGTCTGGACGACACTTCCATTGTTTATTTTATTTTTTGAACCCTAACTTTTGCTTAGACCGCCTTTTCAGGTTTTCAGCCTAGCGGGTTGCTCTAACTTTTGCCTAGACCGTCTTTTCAGATTTTCAGCCTAACGAGCTTTTTTTTCTTCATTTTTCACCCTTTATTTTGGGAAGTGTGTTCAAGCATAATACTTTTTGACTGCATCCGAGTTTACAGGGACTGGAAGATCTTCCCCATCCATCCTGGTGAGAATTAAAGCTCCTCCCGAGAAGGCCTTTTTCACAACGTAAGGTCCTTCGTAGTTCGGGATCCACTTCCCACGATGATCCTTTTGGATTGGTAGGATCTTTTTGAGAACTAGATCACCCTCCCGAAACTGCCGCGAGCGTACCTTCTTCTCATAAGCTCTCATCAACCTTCTCTGGTACAATTGATCGTGTCAAAGTGTTGCTAATCTTTTCTCTTCAATAAGGTTCAATTGGTCGAGTCGATCTTGGATCCACTCGGCTTCTTCCAATTCTGCCTCTCTCAATACCCTTAATGATGGGATCTCTACTTCAATTGGGAGCACAGCCTCCATCCCGTACACTAAAGAATATGGCGTTGCCCCTGTCGAGGTGCGAATAGAGGTATGATAGCCGGGCAAAGCAAAAGGTAACATCTCGTGCCAATCCTTATATGTCACCACCATCTTTTGGACAATCTTCTTGATATTTTTATTAGCGGCCTCAATTGCTTCGTTCATCTTTGGGCGGTACGGGGAGGAATTGTGATACTTTATTTTGAAGTTTTCGCACATCTCTTTCATCATCTTGTTGTTCAAGTTAGTCGCATTATCAGTGATAATCTCACTTGGCAACCCATAACGACAAATTAATTCTCTTTTTACAAATTTGATCACGACATTCCTGGTCACATTGGCATATGATGCAGCCTCAACCCACTTTGTGAAATAATCAATGGCAATAAGAATGAAGCAATACCCATTCGAGGCTTTTGGTTCGATTGGACCGATCACATCCATTCCCCACATTGAGAACGGCCAGGGTGCCGACATGACATTCAAGGGAGCTGGCGGCGCATGAACCTTATCAGCATATATTTGACACTTATGACACTTCTTCGCATAATTAAAGCAATCAGCCTCCATTGTCAACCAGTATTGGCCAGCCCTCAAGATTTTCCTGGCCATTTCATGACCGCTCACGTGTGTTCCAAAAGATCCTTCATGTACCTCCTCAATTATCCGTTTAGCTTCGTTTGCGTCAACGCACCTCAACAACACCATGTCATGATTTCTTTTGTAAAGAATACCTCCATCTAAATAGAAACCCATTGCAAGTCTTCTTAGAGTTCTTTTGTCATTTTCTGAAGCACCCGGAGGGTATTCCCTTCTTTGGATGAAGCATTTGATGTCATGGTACCACGGTTCTTGATCAGGCTCTTCCTCTATCACTTGACAATATGCAGGATGATCACGACTTTCCATTTTGATGAGTGGTAGATTCCTCTCGTCACTTAACTTGAACATCGAGGACATGGTAGACAGTGAGTCAGCTAATTGGTTATCTTCTCGGGGAATATGGTGAAATGTGACTTCATCAAACTGCTCGATCAAACCCTTGATGTAATTATGGTACAGGATTAACTTGGCATCTCGGGTTTCCCATTCCCCTCTTAGCTGATGGATGACTAATGCAGAGTCCCCGTATACCTCTAGTATCCTTACCTTTGATTCTATTGCTGTCAGGATCCCAAGCGCACAAGCTTCATATTCGGCTATGTTGTTGGTACAATCAAAGCAAAGCCTTGCAGTGATGGGGAAATAATCATTTTCCGATGAAATTAGTATTGCCCCGATTCCATGCCCCAATGTATTAGAAGCTCCATCAAATAACAAAGTCCACTTTTCTTTTTTTGGTGATTGTACGTGATCAAACAAAGCCATTATATTTTCATCTGGGAAATCGCATTGCATCGATCCATAATCTTCTACTGGCTGATTTGCTAGATATTCTGCAAGAGCGCTACCTTTTACTGCTTTTTGGATGACATAGACAATGTCGTATTCTGATAGCAGGACTTGCCAGCGAGCAATTCTTCCAGTCAGAGCAGGCTTATCGAAGATATACTTGATTGGATCCATTTTGGACACTAACCATGTAGTGTAACACAACATGTAATGCCTCAAACGGCGGGCCGCCCAAGCCAAAGCACAGCAAGTGCGTTCCAGCAGTGAGTAGTTGGCTTCACAACTGGTGAACTTCTTGCTTAGATAATAGATGGCATGTTCTTTTCTTCCTGACTCATCGTGTTGCCCCAACACGCAACCTATAGATTCATCTAGCACAGTCAAATACATGATGAGAGACCTTCCTGGAACTGGGGGAACCAAGACAGGAGGCTCCTGTAGGTATTGTTTGATCTTCTCAAAGGCTTTTAGACAATCTTCATTCCATGTTACTGCCTGATTTTTGCGTAGCAGTTTAAAGATTGGTTCACATGTCGCGGTCAGTTGGGAGATGAACTGGGCAATGTAGTTCAATCTTCCTAAAAACCCACGAACTTCTTTCTCCGTTCGAGGTGCTGGCATATTGATGATTGCTCGAACTCTTTCAGGATCAACCTCTATTCCCCTTTGACTAACAATGAACCCCAAAAGCTTGCCTGATTTCACTCCAAAAGTGCATTTGGCTAGATTCAATCGGAGCTTAAACTTTCTTAACCGCTCAAAAAGTTTCTGCAGATTGTCAACATGGTCATCTTCGGATCTGGACTTGGCAATCATGTCATCTACATAAACTTCTATCTCCTTATGTATCATGTCATGGAATAAAGCCACCATAGCCTGCTGATATGTTGCCCCAGCATTTTTCAAGCCAAAGGGCATAACCTTGTAGCAAAAGGTTCCCCATAAAGTAACAAATATAGTTTTCTCCATATCTTCATGTGTCATCTTGATCTGGTTATATCCCGAGAATCCATCCATGAAAGAAAATAATGCATGTTGAGCAGTATTGTCTACGAGAATATCAATGTGAGGCAGTGGAAAGTCATCTTTTGGGCTAGCTCTGTTCATATCTCGATAGTCAACACACATTCGAACCTTTCCATCCTTCTTGGGAACAGGAACGATGTTAGCAACCCATTGAGGATAATTTACAACTTCTAGGAAACCTGCATCCAGTTGTTTCTTGACCTCCTCCTTGATCTTTAGAGACATTTCTGCTTTCATTCTTCGCAGCTTCTGCTTTACTGGAGGACACTCCGGCTTTAATGGCAATTCGTGTTCTGCTACACTGGGGTCTAACCCTGGCATGTCTTGGTACGACTGTTGACGAATCTGGGCAAGTATACCCAGTCTTGCAAGTAATACGGTGGTAAGACCGGTTTATCGTATCCATGGGGATTGGATGTCAAGTACCAATTCGCAAACTCAGCAACTATCTAGACTAAACAGAGAAATCAAGAGAAATCAAAATAAACAAAAGAAAAGAAATAAAATCTTTTTGTCTTTTTATTGAACACTTGAAGTGCAGAAATGATATGTTGGGACTAGACTTCACCAAACCTCTATCTCATGCAATATCATGACTAGATACCTCCCATTCATGCTTCAAATATTAAAATCAATCCACTAAATTACTCAAACCCCGATTCCTCGGATGGCAAGAGCCTAAACCCACTAATAGACCCTAATTCCTTAGGTGGCCTAGATTAATGAATTTGCATTAAGATTAGGGATCATGCGATTACTAGTAAACCTAACTCCATTCCTAGATGAAAGGGTTACTAGGTGATTAAATTCAGTTCCGGTTCTGATACAAATGTCCCCATTGCATACCAAAACACAAATCGAGTCATGGGGGTGCTAGCCACAACAAGCATTAATCACAGAAAATTAATCACTAATATGAAGACATGAACGTAGAATAATCAGTCAAGATAAATACATGATTATCAGTTGGCTACATCTAATCCCAACAACAGGGATTTAACTACTCATAAAAAGAGAATACAGAGAGAAAGAGAGAAGGGATGAAGCAAACTCCATAGGAGGATCCTCCAATCTTCTTTCAGTCCCAGAGCAAGGAAAACATCCCCTTCAGGGCTGGAACCCTCTTCCAGCCGCAGCCTCCAAGTCTGCCTCTCCAAGCCTAAAAACTCTCTAACTCCAAAAAACTCTAAAACTCCCCCAATTCTGCCCTAAACCAACAACTTATACGAATCAGTTCTGCGCTCTCTCGCGAGGCGAATGTCTTCTCGCGAGGCGAAAGTTAAAATCTGCTGTTTCTGAGAAATGGAATCTCGCGAGGCGAGTACATGTTCGCGACGCGAGCCAGAAGATGTTGCAATTCTCTGGAACAGTCAGCTTTCAGGGTCGCGAGGCGAATCCAGTTTCGCGGGGCGAATCTTCAGAATTCTGCTTAGCTCAATTTCTTCTCTTTTCAAGCTCTAAAATCATCCAAGCTTCATTCTGGGCAAATCTGCACAATTTTCCTTAAGTTCCTGCAAAATAACACCAAGAAACCGCTTCACCCGTTCCAAGGGAAAAACTAATAAAAACCAAATAAAGAATGCCTAATCTATATGAAAAATGCATGCAAAAGTATATAGAAAATATCATGTAAAATCACACTATCAACGACCATGCGAAAACATCTTTATAATCCATCAACAACTTAATCATCCTATATCGCTCCTTTTCTTTCAGAGAAAGGCCAATATTGACCTCTTTTTTATCATCTTCAGTTCCCAAATTGATTAGTTCACTCGGCTCTTCATGGGGCCGAATTTCCCTAGCTTCTTGTTCTACCAACCTCAATAATTTAGGAGGGACTTCCCCATCATCATCAACAACCTCATCAGCATGATCAATAGGATAGTCAAAATTGTATGCTGAGTTATTAACGCTGTCATTTTCAAGAGAGTCACTTTTAGATCTGCATTTGGGTAGTTATCAGGGAAAGATGAATGAATATTGGTTAAAGATGGGAAATTGCATTTATTGGTGAGGAACGATGAATAAAAGCGAAAGTAAAAAAACAAAAGGGATAAGAACATAAAGATATTAAATGCATGCATTTATTGATAAGTCATACTGAAGCGGAAACAAGTAAGCCCATTACAACAAAAATCCTAAAGCCTTGGGCAGAGCTAAAGGATAAGCATTACAGAATTACTTTGAAAAAAACTCTATGGTCCTGGGGAACTCAATGACCTCCCAATTATTGAGCTCTGTATTCGGAGGGCATGGATATACCAAATTGACACCATGATCGACGAGATAATCATCTTCAACAGCTGTTGCTTGGTCCAGGAAGGCGAACCCAACACTTCGGAAGCTTTGTCGAATGTCACAGATGGGAACCCTTTCAACCTCGTATTCACGATTTTCCAGCCGAGCCAACCTCTTTCTTTTCTTCTCTTCTAAAACCCTCATCTTGTCGGCCTTGGTGGGTTTATATCCCAACCCAAACCTGTCCTTGTTCTCGGTGAGCATGAGGATGTCAGTGACACCTTGGCTATTCTTCCCCAGACCACTTCCAGGTCGGTATCCTCCTTCGAGCATAACCCTATCCATCATAACGGACGCTTTAGATGACTGAGGTTTCAAGAGTGGAGCACCGTCCCCGACATAAGTGGCATTGGCAATTTCAAGCGATTGGCAAGCAGTCTCCAGAGCTTCTTCGGTAGCTTCAATGTAAGGGGTTGTTGATGGGTTACTCACTAACATATCCTCCTCTCCAGAAACAATTATCAACTTGCTATCGACAATGAACTTCACTTTCTGGTGCAATGTGGAAGGTATAGCTCCAGACGAATGGATCCATGGTCATCCCAGGAGACAACTGTAAGTTGGCGTAATGTCCATTACTTGGAAGAGTATTTCAAAGGTGTAAGGGCCAATCTGAATGGGCAATTCAATTTCTCCCATAACTTCCCTTCGGGTGCCATCGAAATCTCTTACAATCATTGTGCTTGGCTTCATATGAGTTCCATCGAAAGGCAACTTTGCCAGTGTTGACTTTGGCATTACATTCAAAGAAGAACCATTATCAATGAGAGCCCTAGCCATGACATGATCTCGACGCTTCACCGAGATGTGTAACGCCTTGTTGTGCCCCATTCCTTTAGCTGGAATTTTGTCATCAGTGAAAGTGATATAATTACCAGCAACGATGTTATCAAGCTTATCAATTGTGATGTCATGAGAGACATGAGCTTGGTTCAACACCTTCATCAGTACTCTCCTATGTGGCTCAGAATTCATCAACAAAGACAAAAGAGATATCCGAGCTGGAGTTTGATTCAGTTGATCCACGACCCTGTATTCGCTTTGCTTGATAAACTTCAAGAATTCGCCGACTTCTTCATCGGATACCTCCTTTCTATTATCACCCTCTTTGGTATCCCTTTCAGCCGCGCGTTCCTTCCACCTTCTCTTTCCCCTTGCTATCTTTTTCTTCCTTTTCTGTTCCCTCCCTTCGCAATACTTCTAGAGTATAAATGAGACCACTCCTAGTCATTCCACCAATTCCCGAAATGTTGGTAACCACAGTGGTCCCATTGGGAGGACTTTGTTGAACCTGCTTATCATATCTCCATGGTACCGCTTTGGAGTTCTTCTAAGGGAAAGGACCTGGGACTTGGATGATAACCGGTGTTGGCCCACTCGAAACCGGCATAGGTTCCTTCTCAGTATAGTGTATCACCACTGGCTTCGGGGCGACTTGCTCAGGAACTGGTTGAGGATTAATCACAATAGTAAAATGAGTTATCTTAACTGGAGTTGGGGAAATTGTAGATTCTGCGACCATGTTAATGCCACACTCATTCGATTCATAACCAATTAGAATAATCTTCATATCTATTAACTGTTGAACAACCTGTCGAAATTCTGCACGGTCTTCAACTGAATGCCCTTTATTCCCGTCGAAGTCACACCTTATCTCTTCATCGAGAGCCTTTTCTTCCATGATCGGGATTTGGATTGTCATATACCAGTTTTAGAAGCGGGATAATTATTATTAAACTGTTCAATTTATTTTGTACAGTGATAATTATTTGTGTTTGATAATTATAAAAATGATATTTTATAATTTAGTTTCAAATTATATTATTTGGCTAAGAGACATTTTAGTAAGAAAATATAATTATTTTGAGATTTATAAAGGGTAGAATTTATTTTATGAAACTACCTAACTCTAAGATATCACAATATTTTATTTATTTCAAAAAAGCTGATTTTATTAATTTGCTAGTCACACCCCCTATTTTACTATGCATACTCCTCTCCTCTCTTAAATAAATTAGAAGACTCTCCCTCACCCTCACCTTCCATTTTCTGAAAAAAAAACTCCCTTCTTCTTCTCCTTCCCCTCTTCTCCCTACAAAAAAAATTTCAGACAACACACACCAGCACCCCACCACTCTATTTCTCCATTCCTTCCATAACTACCATGAGACCTACACCATTTTCCTTTCCTTGAGAGCTAGGAGCAGCTGCATTGAAGACCTAAAACGGAAACTATAATCAGATTAAGGAGGAATCCTAGGGAGATCAACATTTACAACTTTGCTTCCATAACCACCAAGTCTTCATTTTCTAGCTTCAATCATGTGAGTTTCCTTAGTTTAGTGCTTGGTAACCATAAATCCAAGCTTATGAATTTTGATTAGCTTGCTTTCATTGTTTGATTTGGTATCTGCATGTTGTTTCGATGAAGTCAATTGAGTACATATTGATGATATAAATTATTTCAATTGCATGCATGTAACTTGTTTGAGAAAAGTCCCAAATGGAGTTACTGGTCAGAAACCCGTATAGACATATGTGTAATGTCTTATTTGTAACTATTTCTATAGTGCTCTGTTTGGTATGGTTCTGATTTTTTTAGAAATTAGACTCGAAATACTACACTTTAGGCACTGATTTTTATGTTTTTCATTGAGTATTGATGGAGAAAAACCCGTTACAAGTTAAGGTATTGCAACTGTCCTATTTTCTGAGTGCAGAGGATTTCCTATCAAAACTGTAATTTTTGGAAGGCTATTCTCCAAGACTAAAATTTTATTCATAAAATATACTTGTTTAGCTTTCCATAGAGGGGTCGTTTGTCCAAATCTGACTTCATTTGGTATTTTAATAAAATCATAGAAGTTAACTGAAAACTGCTGAAATTTTGCTTTAGGACATTAGTTTTTAAGCTATAAATTGATATGTGAGTTCTTGTTGTTTGTAACATTGGGTGACCATATATCCCAACTATTTACTAAGTGCTTTATTTCTTATGTTGCATGCTTATTTTGATGTTGCAAGATGTGTGGAACCATTGATTATTTTGATTGCATGCAAGGATAGGGGACTGTTTTGGGTGAAAGTGACAAGAGGGATAAATTAACCTTCAAACCCGTATTGACATCCTGTCAGTAATTTGACTATAACTTGTTCTACAGAGATCGTTTTGAAATGATTCTTGAACTTTTGGAAACTATACAAAATTATATACGAAATATACACTAGAATGACTAAATTTCGTTAAGTATTGAAGGAGAAAACAGGCTTGCAAGTTGCTGCCAAGAACAGAGAATTTGTTTTTATGTTGCTGTAGTGTTATGGCCATAACCCCCTGTACAGTTACTGGATTGAAACCATTCTTGTGCCATTAGAAAATAGACTTACCTTGTAACAATTTAGGCTCTGGAAGTTCTAATTTTGATGAAGTTTTGTGGAGAAAACCCAGTTCCAAGTTGCTGCAAATTCTGTTGACATAACTGTGAGCATATGGGTACTTGATTTGTGTGGAATATATTCCTATGTGTTTTAATTCTATCCAACCATGAATAATATGTATATGTGCAATTGGTATGGTGCTCTTTGTGGCTGTATGATCTACCTTAGCGGTTGGTGCATGGTGATTTGGTTGGTATGAATTGCAATACGAAGGTGTGACATTTCCATTTGTGCTATGTCTTCACTCTTTGTTTTTTTTGTGCATGTTTAATGAAGTTATCATCTTGGTATGATTGATGAATATTTAATGCATTTGACTTCCATTTGGGAAGAGTACAAGAAAATGAATCATAGCATGGCATTAAAAACTTAAAATGGTCTATGTTTAGTGAAACCTAAGGTTTCAAAACTATTCTAGCCATTCTTTAAGGCCACAATATTTTGTGGGTGAGATATTTTTGTAAGTCCTTCATTTTTGGAGGCCAGGATATGGTAATAACAATTAAGGGATGCCTAATTGTTGTCATAGAGCTCTGACTGCCATATCAACCAGTTTAAACTATGCGTGCCTTATTTTTGCTCACACTTGAGGTACTTAGTAAAGGTTTTCTACTTAAAATGCCAATGCTTAGATTCACATTCAGTAAATAACTCAATCCGAGTAAGGACCCAGTAGAAGAGCTGGTGATGAAAGGGTGAGTTATAAGAGAATAATTCCGTAGTGGTATAAAGTTTGAGTAGTCCTACTTTAGCCTGCTTTAGTCCACGGAGTGCACGCCTGACAAAATGGAGAGGTAAGTTGGCTATGAGAAACTTTACCACTACGTGGGGTTAATTTGATATGTGTGCATATAAGTAAGTATGTGTAATTCAACGAGGACAATTAAACACAATATATTGTTTACTAATATGCTTTGCTTGAAGCAGGAACTCATTGAGATTCATTTCTCACCAGGCTCCTCTTTGTTTCAGATAACAGGTACATATTGGAAACTGATAAGCAAGTTCGGGAGATTGCTTGACAGTCACCCAATAGTGTCCCAAGATACGTTAGTTTTCATAGCCGGATCAAAGTTGGAGTCTTACTAGGAGTCAATGTTTACATGAAATTGAATTGTTGATTAGGGGTTAAATGGTTATTTGTATTAAATTAATTCCAATTATATGTTCAACTCTACAAAAATATCTTGTACAAATTTGTTTCACTTGTTTTTAAAATTTCCAATGTTTAACAATTATTCCTGATGCTATAACTAGGTTTATACATTATTAGTTAGTAGTATCCTTTTGGAAGTCAGGATATTACGTTATGGTATCAGAGCAGTTCGATCCCATCGGACTGTGAGTTGAGTCTAGAGTGATCCGGCTTAGGGTGTTATTCTAAGTGTTCTGTGATGTTGTTAGTCTTCAGAATTCCTGATACGAATTAATGGGATAGGCCACCTCAGGTTTTTGTTTGAGGAATGATGAAGGATGGAAACTCACAGAAGCGTTTCCAAAAGAATGATTTCAAACAAATTTTCTTCTAAGTCAAATGTATTGGACGGATTTTGCTTATGTGAGAACAGTTATTCTTGTAAAGATAAATGATATAGTATTACTTTTTAAACCAATATTCGAAAGAAATTAGTAGAGATAATTGAGGTTTTGTTGAGATGTGCATGGTATGGTTCTAATTTAATGTATTGCTATTTTAATGTTTTTTTTATTAACATGTACTAACTGGCCAATATGTTTGAAATTGCCTTGTATGTTTGGTGGTTGAAATCATACTGTGTCTTGATGATTTTGTATGTGATGAATTTTATACATGTGTTTGATTAGTATTTGATTGTTAGATTCTGTTTACATGGCGATTAATAAGAGGAAAGTTACTTTGCCTTATGAATAATTAAGTTTGAGATACTTGAAATGAGTGTAATGAGTATGCATGTTGATTATGTGAAGTATTGAATGTGTATTTGAGTAAACTTGTGAAAAGAATGTTTTAATAATGTGGTTAAATGCTTAACATTTTCTTGTTGATGAATGAGAATATTATGTGCCTTGAAAAGGTGAGATTGAAATTATATAGAGTTGGAATTAGGACCATTAGGATTGAATCTAGAGGTGGACTAAAATATGCATATATTGAGCTATAGGAGTCCTCCTTAGGTGAAACCAATTTTTTTTGTAAGATTACGTACAGTGGTACTAGGCTGGGAAGTTTCATAATTTTACTCCAATCTTACATGTCCCAATAAATTCGGGAACACTGCTGCCCTGTTGTATATTCTGATGCAAACCAGTTTTCTTCAACGGACCGTAACTTTGGTTATAAGAATGATATTTTGATGAAACCAATTTGATTTGAAAGGTGATCCATTGTAGTTGGCGACCGGAAAGTTTCATAATTTTATCTTCTTTGTATAAGTTTTCATGTTACTTTAAAGTTAGCTGAACTGTTTTGGGGTCTGATATAAACCAGTAGAGTTTAAATGTGCATAACTTTTCCTAGGGAACTCATTTTTGGGTAAAACCAAATAAGCTTGAAAGATAACATATATTAGTACTGTTAAGTTTCAGAATCTTTGGACGAAGGAATTAATCACAGTTCTCAAAAGACCAGATAGGTTCAATTCTGAAATCTGTTACAGGACAGTCCATTTGGAATGCACATAACTTTAGCTAGGAAAATCATTTTTGGGTGAAACAAGTTGGGTTTGAAAGATAACACATCCTAGTTTAATTATGGTAAGTTTTATAATTTTTGGTCGTATAGGTTGGCTGGAGTGCAGTAAAAACCAGATACGTACAGTTCAGGATTTTGTGCAAAATAGTCTACTTTGACAAATCGTATCTCGGGCTGGGAGATTCTGCATTTGATGACCTTTACCTTTCAGGAAAGCTTCGAATGTCTAGTTCACTGTGGCAAAGTTTTATATTTATATGATATGAGAGTCAATTTAAATGAGTGATCAAAGTAACCTCGTTGAAGGAGAAAAATTCTGGTTTAGTGTATAAATTTAGAATTTGCAAATCTCTATATGTGCTTACCCAAATGGGGGCAATCTTATAGTATTAATTAGCTTGCATAAAGCTACACCTTAGAGGGGATGTGGTTGGCCTTATTGTTTGGTATGTGAGAATAATGAACATTAGGTTATATTTGAAAGTAAATGTATGGGATGCTCGGGGTAGACTTATGCTTAGAACATGTTCATATCTTGATGTGCTACCAAAGAAAAACACAAGGATTAATTTCCATTACTTATAATACTCATGCGTAAATTGTTTGTGGACTTTTATATGAATTAGTGACTTGAAAAATACTATGTTCTCTGTACTGTACATCTTTATCTTGGGTAAGTTGCTGAGGTATTTACATTTTCTTCCCTGGTATCTTAGAGGTGAAAGGTGAATTTTTGATGCCTTGGTCTGCATGATAATGTTTACACTCAATTGTGCCCTCATCTTTATTTTGCATTCAAGTTATTGCACACATAAGTCTTGATTAGTAATTATATGGCTTCACATTATTGGTTCTATATGTTTATATTGTTGTGGGTATGTCTTTTCTTGATAATTAAATTGCTATATTGATATTGATATTGGTGAAGCTCTCAACCAATTTGGCCTCCACTTTTCATAGCTAATGGGTGAAGTAAATTAACACATAAACTTGATTGCTCCCATGTTTTCATTAAAGTCAATACTTATCATGGTGTTAATGAATACAGAGTTAAGGTAAGGATTTTAATTTCTTCTTATATATGGAAATTGTGGCTAGCTTAGCACGCGTCCTATTCTTAAAAGTTCTCATTTTGGAATCAACTAGTTAGATTATATGGTTATGAATTGTCTTGCTTAGAACATTGATAGACTAATTTATGGTTGGATATATCTGAATGTTCATTAGTTCCCTGTCAAGTAGTTATAATATTTATAACTTATAGGTTAAGGTTTCAATTAAAGATAGGCCAAGAAGTATGGACATGGTACATGTAAATTATTCTGTTGTGTCAAAGAATAAGTGGAGTGTGACATAGGTTGGAAGACAAAGAATCCTATTGTTCTGCATAATGTTTTCTTCTGAGTATGAATTTATGTTTCTTAGTTAATTGGACCTTACACTCACTCCTTTGACTCTTTTCCCCATGATTAGTTATCTTACATTTGATCCTGTTCTGCCAAACTTCATTATTGATTTTAAGTTATAATTTAAGAATTCTTTACAATATGCCTAAATTATGTTTTGGAGCTTTAGAATTAGTAGCCTACTTTAAAGTAAGTAAGAATGAAGTAAAGAGCTTCCTTTTTGTTAAATGTCAAACAGCAGAAAGGAATGGGTGTGAAAGGTAACATAATTCAATGACTGATATTGGTTAACGTAGGGAGGAATGAAATTCACGAGTTAGTAGTGTTGTTGCTTTGTGGTTCCATTTCTCTATTTTTTTTTTCTACTTGTGTGAGCTAAAGCTCATAATAGGTACATTATTTCCTTCTTATCATAATGATAGTACTAATAGTTAGACAACTTAAGTTTCCTAAGTTTCCCTTGTATTTTGTGTGGCTAGACGACATTCTTAGCAAGGTTATCTAATTTGCTTCTGCGTATTAACTACAACTTGTAAGAAAAAACTTAAAATATTCCTTCAATTCAAGCAAGGTTGCCTTACTGTACTTCCAGTAAGTGGACACCTCTCCACTTTTGCCTTCCATCAAATTCTCCCATGTTGGCACATTCTTTCCATATTAACTTCATGTGCCAGAGATAAGTCGAATATCTATGGTATTTTAAAATTATGTATCCTAAAATATTCAGTACATGACTCTCTAATTATTCTATTCCTTTATGTGCTTTCTCAACAGCATATCCTTACCCTGTTTCCTATGTCTGGCAAAATCCATTTCCTTTCTTCTATGCATTGACAACTTCTTTTGAAGGAAATAGAGTTGAAGGCTGCTAACTCTTGCATCTTTCATTCTACCCAAAATATCAACAACTTTTTGATTTCTATTCATGTACATATACCAGCTAAGAGAAAAGGAAATTAAAGTCAATCACCTCTTCCTCAGATTTTATTTTGTGCAAGTTTCACCATTTCACTCCAATCTCCATTATGTATCTCACGTTTCACAACTTTTCAATGTAACAATTTTCGAGGACGAAATCTTATTTAAGAGGGGGAGAAATGTCATATACCAGTTTTAGAAGCGGGATAATTATTATTAAACTGTTCAATTTATTTTGTACAGTGATAATTATTTGTGTTTGATAATTATAAAATGATATTTTATAATTTAGTTTCAAATTATATTATTTGGCTAAGAGACATTTTAGTAAGAAAATATAATCATTTTGAGATTTATAAAGGGTAGAATATATTTTATGAAAGTACCTAACTCTAAGATATCACAATATTTTATTTATTTAAAAAAAGCTGATTTTATTAATATGCTAGTCACACCCCCTATTTTACTATGCATACCCCTCTCCTCTCTTAAATAAATCATAAGACTCTCCCTCACCCTCACCTTCCATTTTTTGGAAAAAAAAAACTCCCTTCTTCTTCTCCTTCCCCTCTTCTCCCTCCAAAAACAATTTCAGACAACACACACCAGCACCCCACCACTCTATTTCTCCATTCCTTCCATAACTACCATGAGACCTACACCATTTTCCTTTCCTTGAGAGCTAGGAGCAGTTGCATTGAAGACCTAAAAAGGGAAACTATAATCAGATTAAGGAGGAATCCTAGGGAGATCAACGTTTACAACTTTGCTTCCATAACCACCAAGTCTTCATTTTCTAGCTTCAATCATGTGAGTTTCCTAAGTTTAGTGCTTGGTAACCATAAATCCAAGCTTAGGAATTTTGATTGGCTTGCTTTCATTGTTTGATTTGGTATCTGCATGTTGATTCTATGAAGTCAATTGAGTACATATTGATGATATAAATTATTTCAATTTCATGCATGTAACTTGTTTGAGAAAAGTCCCAAATGGAGTTACTGGTCAGAAACCCGTATAGACATATGTGTAATGTCTTATTTGTAACTATTTCTATAGTGCTCTGTTTAGTATGGTTCTGATTTTTTTTAGAAATTAGACTCGAAATACTACACTTTAGACACAGATTTTTCTATTTTTCATTGAGTACTGATGGAGAAAAAACCGTTACAAGTTAAGGTATTGCAGTTGTTCTGTTTTCTGAGTGCAGAGTATTTCCTATCAAAACTGTAGTTTTTGGAAGGCTATTCTCCAAGACTAAAATTTTATTCATAAACTATACTTGTTTAGCTTTCCATAGAGGGGTCGTTTGTCCAAATCTGACTTCATTTGGTATTTTAATAAAATCATAGAAGTTAACTGAAAACTGCTGAAATTTTGCTTTAGGACATTAGTTTTTAAGCTATAAATTGATATGTGAGTTCTTGTTGTTTGTAACATTGGGTGACCATAAATCCCAACTATTTGCTACGTGCTTTATTTCTTATGTTGCATGCTTATTTTGATGTTGCAAGATGTGTGGAACCATTGATTATTTTGATTGCATGCAAGGATAGGGGACTGTTTTGGGTGAAAGTGATAAGGGGGGATAAATTAACCTTCAAACCCGTATTGACGTCCTGTCAGTAATTTGTCTATAACATGTTCTACAGAGATCATTTTGAAATTATTCTTGAACCTATGGAAACTATACAAAATTTTATAGGAAATAGACATTAGAATGACTAAATTACGTTAAGTATTGAAGGAGAAAACAGGCTTGCAAGTTGCTGCCAAGAATAGAGAATTTGTTTTTATGTTGCTGTAGTGTTATGGCCATAACCCCCTGTACAGTTACTGGATTGAAACCATTCTTGTGCCATTAGAAAATAGACTTACCTTGTTACAATTTAGGCTCTGGAAGTTCTAATTTTGACGAAGTTTTGTGGAGAAAACCCAGTTCCAAGTTGCTGCAAATTCTGTTGACATAACTGTGAGCATATGGGTACTTGATTTGTGTGGAATATATTCCTATGTGTTTTAATTCTATCCAGCCATGAATAATATGTATATGTGCAATTGTTATGGTGCTCTTTGTGGCTGTATGATCTACCTTAGCGGTTGTTGCATGGTGATTTGGTTGGTATGAATTGTAATACGAAGGTGTGCCATTTCCATTTGTGCTATGTCTTCACTCTTTGTTTTTTTTGTGCATGTTTAATGAAGTTATCATCTTGGTATGATCGATGAATATTTAATGCATTTGACTTCCATTTTGGAAGAGTACAAGAAAATGAATCATAGCATGGCCTTAAAAACTTAAAATGGTATATGTTTAGTGAAACCTAAGGTTTCAAAACTATTCTAGCCATTCTTTAAGGCCACAATATTTTGTGGGTGAGATATTTTTGTAAGTCCTTCATTTTTGGAGGCCAGGATATGGTAATAACAATTAAGGGACGCCTAATTGTTGTCATAGAGCTCTGACTACCATATCAGCCAGTTTAAACTATGCGTGCCTTATTTCCGCTCACACTTGAGGTACCTAGTGAAGGTTTTCTACTTAAAATGCCTATGCTTAGATTCACATTCAGTAAATAACTCAATCCGAGTAAGGACCCAGTAGAAGAGCTGGTGATGAAAGGGTGAGTTATAAGAGAATAATTCCGTAGTGGTATAAAGTTTGAGTAGTCCTACTTTAGCCTGCTTTAGTCCACGGAGTGCACGCCTGGCAAAATGGAGAGGTAAGTTGGCTATGAGAAACTTTACCACTACGTGGGGTTAATTTGATATGTGTGCATATAAGTAAGTATGTGTAATTCAACGAGGACAATTAAACACAATATATTGTTTACTAATATGCTTTGCTTGAAGCAGGAACTCATTGAGATTCATTTCTCACTAGGCTCCTCTTTGTTTCAGATAACAGGTACATATTGGAAACTGATAAGAAAGTTCGGGAGATTGCTTGACAGTCACCCAATAGTGTCTCAAGATACGTTAGTTTTCATAGCCGGATCAAAGTTGGAGTCTTACTAGGAGTCAATGTTTACATGAAATTGAATTGTTGATTAGGGGTTAAATGGTTATTTGTATTAAATTAATTCCAATTATATGTTCAACTCTACAAAAATATCTTGTACAAATTTGTTTCACTTATTTTTAAAATTTCCTATGTTTAACTATTATTCCTGATGCTATAACCATGTTTATATATTATTTGTTAGTAGTATCCTTTTGGAAGTCAGGATATTACATTATGGTATCAGAGCAGTTCGATCCCATCGGACTGTGAGTTGAGTCTAGAGTGATCCGGCTTAGGGTGTTATTCTAAGTGTTCTGTGATGTTGTTAGTCTTCAGAATTCCTGATACGAATTAATGGGATAGGCCACCTCAGGTATTTGTTTGAGGAATGATGAAGGATGGAAACTCACAGAACCGTTTCCAAAAGAATGATTTCAAACAAATTTTCTTCTAAGTCAAATGTTTTGGACGTATTTTGCTTCTGTGAGAACATTTATTCTTGTAAAGATAAATGATATAGTATTACTTTTTAAACCAATATTCCAAAGAAATTAGTAGAGATAATTGAGGTTTTGTTGAGATGTGCATGGTATGGTTCTAATTTAATGTATTGCTATTTTAATGTTTTTTTTTTATTAACATGTACTAACTGGCCAATATGTTTGAAATTGCCTTGTATGTTTGGTGGTTGAAATCATACCGTGTCTTGATGATTTTGTATGTGATGAATTTTATACATGTGTTTGATTAGTATTTGATTGTTAGATTCTGTTTACATGGCGATTAATAAGAGGAAAGTTACTTTGCCTGCTGGAATAATTAAGTTTGAGATACTTGAAATGAGAGTAATGAGTATGCATGTTGATTATGTGAAGTATTGAATGTGTATTTGAGTAAACTTGTGAAAAGAATGTTTTAACGATGTGGTTAAATGCTTAACATTTTCTTGTTGATGAATGAGAATATTATGTGCCTTGAAAAGGTGAGATTGAAATTATATAGAGTTGGAATTAGGACCATTAGGATTGAATCTAGAGGTGGACTAAAATATGCATATATTGAGCTATAGGAGTCCTCCTTAGGTGAAACCAATTTTGTTTGTAAGATTACGTACAGTGGTACGAGGCTGGGAAGTTTCAGAATTTTACTCCAATCTTACATGTCCCAATAAATTCGGGAACACTGCTGCTCTGTTGTAGATTCTGATGCAAACTAGTTTTCTTCAACGGACCGTAACTTTGGCTATAAGAATGATATTTTGATGAAACCAATTTGATTTGAAAGGTGATCCATTGTAGTTGGCGACCGAAAAGTTTCATAATTTTATCTTCTTTGTATAAGTTTTCGTGCTACTTTAAAGTTAGCTGAACTGTTTTGGGGTCTGGTATAAACCAGTAGAGTTTAAATGTGCATAACTTTTCCTAGGGAACTCATTTTTGGGTAAAACCAAATAAGCATGAAAGATAACATATATTAGTACTGTTAAGTTTCAGAATCTTTGGCCGAAGGAATTAATCACAGTTCTCAAAAGACCAGATAGGTTCAATTCTGAAATCTGTTACAGGACAGTCCATTTGGAATGCACATAACTTTAGTTAGGAAAATCATTTTTAGGTGAAACAAGTTGGGTTTGAAAGATAACACATCCTAGTTTAATTATGGTAAGTTTTATAATTTTTGGTCGTATAGGTTGGCTGGAGTGCAGTAAAAACCAGATACGTACAGTTCAGGATTTTGTGCAAAATAGTCTACTTTGGCAAATCGTATCTCGGGCTGGGAGATTCTGCATTTGATGACCTTTACCTTTTAGGAAAGCTTCGAATGTCTAGTTCACTGTGGCAAAGTTTTAGATTTATATGATATGAGAGTCAATTTAAATGAGTGATCAAAGTAACCTCGTTGAAGGAGAAAAATTCTGGTTTAGTGTATAAATTTAGAATTTGCAAATCTCTATATGTGCTAACCCAAATGGGGGCAATCTTATAGTATTAATTAGCTTGCATAAAGATACACCTTAGAGGGGATGTGGTTGGCCTTATTGTTTGGTATGTGAGAATAATGAACATTTGGTCATATTTGAAAGTAAATGTATGGGATGCTCGGGGTAGACTTATGCTTAGAACATGTTCATATCTTGATGTGCTACCAAAGCAAAACACAAGTATTAATTTCCATTCCATATAATACTCATGCGTTAATTGTTTGTGGACTTTTATATGAATTAGTGACTTGAAAAATACTATGTTCACTGTACTGTACATCTTTATCTTGGGTAAGTTGCTGAGGTATTTAAATTTTCTTCCCTGGTATCTTAGAGGTGAAAGGTGAATTTTTGATGCCTTGGTCTGCATGATAATGTTTAAACTCAATTGTGCCCTCATCTTTATTTTGCATTCAAGTTATTGCACACATAAGTCTTGATTAGTAATTATATGGCTTCACATTATTGGTTCTATATGTTTATATTGTTGTGGGTAGGTCTTTTCTTGATAATTAAATTGCTATATTGATATTGGTGAAGCTCTCAACCAATTTGGCCTCCACTTTTCTTAGCTAACGGGTGAAGTAAATTAACACATAAACTTGATTGTTGCCAAATTTTCATTAAAGTCAATACTTATCATGGTGTTAATGAATACAGAGTTAAGGTAAGGATTTTAATTTCTTCTTATATATGGAAATTGTGGCTAGCTTAGCATGCGTCCTATTCTTAAAAGTTCTCATTTTGGAATCAACTAGTTAGATTATATGGTTATGAATTGTCTTACTTAGAACATTGATAGACTAATTTATGGTTGGATATATCTGAATGTTCATTAGTTCCCTGTCAAGTAGTTATAATATTTATAACTTATAGGTTAAGGTTTCAATTAAAGATAGGCCAAGAAGTATGGACATGGTACACGTAAATTATTCTGTTATGTCAAAGAATAAGTGGAGTGTGACATAGGTTGGAAGACAAAGAATCCTATTGTTCTGCATAATGTTTTCTTCTGAGTATGAATTTATGTTTCTTAGTTAATTGGACCTTACTCTCACTCCTTTGACTCTTTTCCCCATGATTAGTTATCTTACATTTGATCCTGTTCTGCCAAACTTCATTATTGATTTTAAGTTATAATTCAAGAATTCTTTACAATATGCCTAAATTATGTTTTGGAGCTTTAGAATTAGTAGCCTACTTTAAAGTAAGTAAGAATGAAGAAAAGAGCTTCCTTTTTGTTAAATGTCAAACAACAGAAAGGAATGGGTGTGAAAGGTAACATAATTCAATGACTGATATTGGTTAACGTAGGGAGGAATGAAATTCACGAGTTAGTAGTGTTGTTGCTTTGTGGTTCCATTTCTCTATTTTTTTTTCTGCTTGTGTGAGCTAAATCTCATAATAGGTACATTATTTCCTTCCTATCATAATGATAGTACTAATAGTTAGACAACTTAAGTTTCCTAAGTTTCCCTTGTATTTTGTGTGGCTAGACGACATTCTTAGCAAGGTTATCTAATTTGCTTGTGCGTATTAACTACAACTTGTAAGCAAAAACTTAAAATATTCCTTCAATTCAAGCAAGGTTGCCTTACTGTACTTCCAATAAGTGGACACCTCTCCACTTTTGCCTTCCATCAAATTCTCCCATGTTGGCACATTCTTTCCATATTAACTTCATGTGCTAGAGATAAGTCGATTATCTATGGTATTTTAAAATTATGTATCCTAAAATATTCAATACACGACTCTCTAATTATTCTATTCCTTTATGTGCTTTCTCAACAGCATATCCTTACCCTGTTTCCTATGTCTGGCAAAATCCTTTTCCTTTCTTCTATGCATTGACAACTGCTAAAAGTCTTACTTATTGTTGAAGGAAATAGAGTTGAAGGCTGCTAACTCTTGCATCTTTCATTCTACCCAAAATATCAACAACTTTTTGATTTCTATTCATGTACATATACCAGCTAAGAGAAAAGGAAATAAAAGTCAATCACCTCTTCCTCAGATTTTATTTTGTGCAAGTTTCACCATTTCACTCCAATCTCCATGATGTATTTCACGTTTCACAACTTTTCAATGTAACAATTTTCGAGGACGAAATTTTATTTAAGAGGGGGAGAAATGTCATATACCAGTTTTAGAAGCGGGATAATTATTATTAAACTGTTCAATTTATTTTGTACAGTGATAATTAATTGTGTTTGATAATTATAAAATGATATTTTATAATTTAGTTTCAAATTATATTATTTGGCTAAGAGACATTTTAGTAAGAAAATATAATTATTTTGAGATTTATAAAGGGTAGAATTTATTTTATGAAAGTACGTAACTCTAAGATATCACAATATTTTATTTATTTCAAAAAAGCTGATTTCATTAATTTGTTACTCACACCCCCTATTTTACTATGCATACCCCTCTCCTCTCTTAAATAAATCAGAAGACTCTCCCTCACCCTCACCTTCCATTTTCTGAAGAAAAAAAAAAACTCCCTTCTTCTTCTCCTTCCCCTCTTCTCCCTCAAAAAAAATTTCAGACAACACACACACCATCACCCCACCACTCTATTTCTCCATTCCTTCCATAACTACCATGAGACCTACACCATTTTCCTTGCCTTGAGAGCTAGGAGCAGCTGCATTGAAGACCTAAAAAGGGGAACTATAATCAGATTAAGGAGGAATCCTAGGGAGATCAATGTTTACAACTTTGCTTCCATAACCACCAAGTCTTCATTTTCTAGCTTCAATCATGTGAGTTTCCTTAGTTTAGTGCTTGGTAACCATAAATCCAAGCTTAGGAATTTTGATTGACTTGCTTTCATTGTTTGATTTGGTAACTGCATGTTGATTCTATGAAGTCAATTGAGTACATATTGATGATATAAATTATTTCAATTGCATGCATGTAACTTGTTTGAGAAAAGTCCCAAATGGAGTTACTGGTCAGAAACCCGTATAGACATATTGTAATGTCTTATTTGTAACTATTTCTATAGTGCTCTGTTTGGTATGGTTCTGATTTTTTTAGAAATTAGACTCGAAATACTACACTTTAGACATTGATTTTTCTGTTTTTCATTGAGTATTGATGGAGAAAAACCCGTTACAAGTTAAGGTATTGCAGCTGTCCTGTTTTCTGAGTGCAGAGGATTTCCTATCAAAACTGTAATTTTTTGAAGGCTATTCTCCAAGACTAAAATTTTATTCATAAACTATACTTGTTTAGCTTTCCATAGAGGGGTCGTTTGTCCAAATCTGACTTCATTTGATATTTTAATAAAATCATAGAAGTTAACTGAAAACTGCTGAAATTTTGCTTTAGGACATTAGTTTTTAAGCTATAAATTGATATGTGAGTTCTTGTTGTTTGTAACATTGGGTGACCATAAATCCCAACTATTTGCTAAGTGCTTTATTTCTTATGTTGCATGCTTATTTTGATGTTGCAAGATGTGTGGAACCATTGATTATTTAGATTGCATGCAAGGATAGGGGACTGTTTTGGGTGAAAGTGATAAGGGGGGATAAATTAACCTTCAAACCCGTATTGACATCCTGTCAGTAATTTGTCTATAACTTGTTCTACAGAGATCGTTTTGAAATTATTCTTGAACCTTTGGAAACTATACAAAATTTTATACTAAATAGAGACTAGAATGACTAAATTTCGTTAAGTATTGAAGGAGAAAACAGGCTTGCAAGTTGCTGCCAAGAACAGAGAATTTGTTTTTATGTTGTTGTAGTGTTATGGCCATGACACCCTGTACAGTTACTGGATTGAAACCATTCTTGTGCCATTAGAAAATAAACTTACCTTGTTACAATTTAGGCTCTGGAAGTTCTAATTTTGATGAAGTTTTGTGGAGAAAACCCAGTTCCAAGTTGCTACAAATTCTGTTGACATAACTGTGAGCATATGGGTACTTGATTTGTGTGGAATATATTCCTATGTGTTTTAATTCTATCCAACCATGAATAATATGTATATGTGCAATTGGTATGGTGCTCTTTGTGGCTGTACGATCTACCTTAGCGGTTGTTGCATGGTGATTTGGTTGGTATGAATTGCAATACGAAGGTGTGACATTTCCATTTGTGTTATGTCTTCACTCTTTGTTTTTTTTGTGCATGTTTAATGAAGTTATCATCTTGGTATGATTGATGAATATTTAATGCATTTGACTTCCATTTGGGAAGAGTACAAGAAAATGAATCATAGCATGGCATTAAAAACTTAAAATGGTCTATGTTTAGTGAAACCTAAGGTTTCAAAACTATTCTAGCCATTCTTTAAGGCCACAATATTTTGTGGGTGAGATATTTTTGTAAGTCCTTCATTTTGGAGGCCAGGATATGGTAATAACAATTAAGGGACGCCTAATTGTTGTCATAGAGCTCTGACTGCCATATCAACCAGTTTAAACTATGCGTGCCTTATTTCCACTCACACTTGAGGTACCTAGTAAAGGTTTTCTACTTAAAATTCCTATGCTTAGATTCACATTCAGTAAATAACTCAATCCGAGTAAGGACCCCGTAGAAGAGCTGGTGATGAAAGGGTGAGTTATAAGAGAATAATTCCGTAGTGGTATAAAGTTTGAGTAGTCCTACTTTAGCCTGCTTTAGTCCACGGAGTGCACGCCTGGAAAAATGGAGAGGTAAGTTGGCTATGAGAAACTTTACCACTACGTGAGGTTAATTTGATATGTGTGCATATAAGTAAGTTTGTGTAATTCAACGAGGACAATTAAACACAATATATTGTTTACTAATATGCTTTGCTTGAAGCAGGAACTCATTGAGATTCATTTCTCACTAGGCTCCTCTTTGTTTCAGATAACAGGTACATATTGGAAACTGATAATCAAGTTTGGGAGATTGCTTGACAGTCACCCAATAGTGTCCCAAGATACGTTAGTTTTCATAGCCGGATCAAAGTTGGAGTCTTACTAGGAGTCAATGTTTACATGAAATTGAATTGTTGATTAGGGGTTAAATGGTTATTTGTATTAAATTAATTCCAATTATATGTTCAACTCTACATAAATATCTTGTACAAATTTGTTTCACTTATTTTTATAATTTCCTATGTTTAACTATTATTCCTGATGCTATAACCAGGTTTATATATTATTAGTTAGTAGTATCCTTTTGGAAGTCAGGATATTACATGGATCAATCCGCATTTGCACATCTCTCTGGAAATAACTCTCATAGGAGTCCCGACATTGGCCACTTTACTCTTGAGAGTATGTTCCAAGAAGCTTTCAATGGCATTGACTCCCGAACCCCCATGATTTGGCATAGGACCTTGTGCCCCATTCGGAGCATCTTTTTGAAAGCTCAACCACTTAGCATCAATAAGCTTTTGTACCTTAAATTTGAAAGCCCTGCAGTTCTCAGTGGAATGACCTATTGCCCCCGCATGATACTCACATTTAGCATTTGGGTCAAACCACTTTGGATAAGGAGGCCCCAATGGTTTCATTGGGATATGAGTCAACACGGACTTGCCTATAAGCTGATGTAGTAGCTCAGTGTAGGTCATTGGTATCAGGTCGAAATGTACTGGCTTTCTTTCGAGTTATACGGTGGTCTTGTTTGGCTGGTGTTTGGGTTTGGGCCTAAGGGTTGGACAATTTAAGGTGGCATGGTAGGGTGTGTTTGAGGCTGAGAAGGGTATGATTGTCGGTAAGGAGCCATCTGTTGAGGATTTGGAAATTGTGAGGTGGTAGCGATGTATGGCTGGTTGGCTTGGTGATACGGAGGTGGTTAGTAATATGGGGCGTATTGGGCTTGGAAGGCGGGTGTTTGGTTTGGTCTATATTGGTTTGGTTTCTTTTGTTCAAAGGTTACTGCACGTGCTTCTCCTTCTTTCTTTTTCACAAACGGGGCTCTTTTCTGGCCGTTCATTACTGAAGTCTCAGTGATCTTGCCATTCCTCATTCCACTTTCAATTCTCTCACCGATGATGACCATGTCAGAAAATTTTGATGACACACTCCCAATCATCCTATCATAGAAGGGTTACTGGAGTGTATCAATGAACATTGCCATAATTTCTTTCTCGGCCAATGGAGGCTCCACCTGAGCAGCCAGTTCCCTCCATCGTTGTGCATACTCCTTGAAAGTCTCTGTGTCTCTCTTTGCCATATTTTGGAGTTGCATCCTATCGGGAGCCATGTCAATATTGTACTTGTATTGCTTCAGGAATGCATCTGCTAGATCTTTGAAGGATCGGACATGGGCCCGTTCGAGATACGTGTACCAATTTGAAGATGCCCCGCTTAAACTGTCTTGGAATAAGTGAATCAAGATCTTATCATCTTGAGAGTATGATGCCACAAGTGGTTCCCCGATATTTGTCGAAATTGGGTACCTTAAACTTTGGTGGAATTACAACATTTGGCACCAGACAATGCTCCGAAGCATCCCGCAGACCATAACTATTTACTCCTTCAATGGCCCGTAATCTTTCTTCTAGCACTTCCAACTTTTCTTTAGATTGGGAATTCCCTCCTGACTGATTCACTGGAGTTTCACCGCACATATTCTGAGGGAAGGGGTATGGCATGTAGGAGGATCCGAAGTTTGGCACCATTTGAGTCCCCTGGGGTCCATAATGTAGGGTGTATCGTGGATTTTTTGGATTGGTAGAAAGTGTCACTGTCGGGGTGTTACCATCTGTAGGGTTGACAGTTTGTGTTTGTGGCATTTCAACAGCATCAGTGGGGGTTTGTGTCTGAGTGATATGCTCAGAGTTTTAATGTCGTCTTGTGGGCCGGGGGCCGTTGGTGGCACAAATCCACGAGGTAAACCGTATGGGGGATTTTTCGGGTCAAATGAAAAATGAGTTTGGTTACTTGGATAAATAGTGAGAGGCATCATGGCCCCTGGTTGGTTGAAGCCTTGAATAGGAATATGAGCAAAACTGGGTGGAATGAGAGGTGTGGTCGGATGTCCATCGTTCGAGGTTGGAGGGTTCTCCTCTGTGTTCTTTTCCTTCTGCATTGCTTGCAGGATCTCCATCATCTTAGTCATTTGATCCTTGATTTGACTGAATTCATCCCTGACCTATTGGACTTCTTCTAGTTCATCCACCATGGCTCTTGTCCTTGATCAAGTGCGATAAGGGTGTCTTGGAGCAATTGTTTAAAAACCACATTGTTTTATTTAATAAAACAAAGAAAAAATGAATAAAAATCTAAAGAAAGAGCAGAAATCAATTAAACTCCATTTTTGACAGGAAGACCGTCGCATACACTTATAGCAAGAATATTCATCCTGCAATCAAATCTAGTGGTATAATTCCCTCTAGCTTGACTGTAGTTGATGTCAAGTCCAAGGGAGAATTCACTCCTCGATAGACTACATCTGTACTTGCAATGTTTTTGTTTGATGATACCCATATTTTTACACAGAAAACACATCGTTTTTAGGGTAAAAATATAGTTGATGAAGTATCTAAGGGAGAATTCACTCCTCGACAGATATCATACGAATAAAAGCGTCCCAAAAAAATTGATGAAAACTTCCATTTCATTAGATGAATATTGCAATACAAACATGAGTCTTTGGTCAAATAGAAGAACAATACATCGAGAGTTTTCATATTTCTAAATCCATCTTCGGGGACCGCAAAATACTATGTCAAGAGCTTCATCTTCTTTTTCCTGAATCCCTTTGCAAGCTTCCCAAAATGCTTGAAGAACTCAGTCACCTCTGGTGGTATCTGGAGGAAAGGGTTTTTGTAAACCTGAATTGATACTTCTTCAAATCGCTCCACCAACTGGGAAGTATGATATTGAATTCTACCAATCATGTCTTCATATTTTCTTCTCCATGCTTCCCTTTCGTAGATTACATCCCTCATAACCAATTTCCACCCTTTTACCCATTCTGCGTGACGTTGAGCTTCTCCTATTTCATTTTCTTGTATTTTGGTCCTGAGCCAATTTTCCCTTGCATTAGCTTCCGCTAATAATTCGCGATACTTGGCAGCTTCTTTCCATCCTCGATCAGAGTAAAGTTCGGTTTGGTCCAAGGATTCTTGTAGAGATTCAACTCTCTCCTTTAGTATCTGTATTGTTTCGACATGAATCCCTACATCCCACTCAAGCTCTTCTTTCTTCTTCAGAATTATGACTAGCGTGTTTTCTTGACATTCCACCTTTGCTTGTAACTCTTGAACCACTGCTTCTTTTTCCTTTCTTGCCCTTTTCATGCTACTTGGGGCTTCGTAGGAATCGGCATATTCATTTCTCAAATTCTCGATCTGTAAATTCAGTTTTTGCACCTGGCTTTGGAGTTTGACTATAGTTACTTCTGTAACTTGGTTCTTTTCATCCAAAACCCCCATCTGGGCTTTTAGAACTTCAATTTTTTTCAGCATTTGATCTTCTGTAAGAGGATTGTTTTCAGTTTTCAGCACTGGGTGGGGGTTCCGATTTTGAAGGACAACCCCTTCTTGCCTCTCTCCATGCTTCATATCTTTTTGTTTGAGCTATGATCTGCCTCCCTAACTCATCACACCCTTTTATGTGAATGTTGTCCCATGCTGACCTTATTGCCATTGTCTGACTTTTGATGCTTTCACATTCTTGATATAGGAAATATGCTCCGCCAAGCAGCTCTTTTGGGGGTTCATCTTGTGTCCACCTGCGTTGGCACATTACTAGAGCTGGTGAATATGACACACATCCTCTGGGTCCCATCAATGGGACATTCGGGAAACTTCCACAACTGAATATAACTGAATTCCATTGTACCATGGGCACATCCATCTAAATGAACGTGAGTTGACGTGATCAAACTCTTGTTTCCATTCATATAGCTTGCGTGACTTTAGCGGCATGCGAATGAATCCTTTTAATGGATCATCTGTTCTATCAATTTTGTTACCAGCATACAAGTGAGTCCTAATCCAAACATATAACATTGGTGCACAACATCGTAACTTTCCTTGTTGATTCTGATGACAAACTTGTAGTGAGAGAAAAGTTTCAGCTAAGATAGCAGGGACTAAATTCACCGCATATTCCTCAACTCTGTAGAAGACATCCATAGCTGATCGATCAATCACATCCGGAATAAAGGGAAAAAGCACCAGTCCGTAGATAAGGAGAGCCAACAATCTATTAAAAGTAACCCATCGTTGTTGTTGAGCCAACTCCCTAAGGTAAACTTTCAAGAATCGCCTCTTCAAGCCAGTAGTGTTTCCTTTTTCCATTTTATCCAATTGTTTCGGTTTGAGCTCCAACAGACTTGCTATCTTCCTATCTGCCACATATTGTCCATAATACAAGTAGACACGTGATTCCTTTTGGATAGGCAATCTCAGCATGTAAGCATACTCCTCTATGGTCGGAGTTATATCTAGGTCGGGCAATTCAAAACATCTAAGAGTTGAGTTCCAATACTGAGCAAATGCACTCAGAGCGGAGGCATTCACTGGAATACGTAACAGGTCTACTATTCTCCCGTACTTGTTGTTAAAGTTTGAATGTGCCTTTTATGACATTTGTCGACTAATTTCCCATAAGCTCTGAACATCATTGAGTGTCATGTCGATCTTGATGCTCTTCTTGGAACTGCTTGCATTGTTAGTACTCTTTTCTATGCTAGGTCCTTCCATTCTTTGCTATAAGATTATTATTTAGGTCTTCCTGTCAAGAAACACAAATAAAGAAAAAAATTAGAAACGAAACACAAAAAAATGCCCTACATGCTTCATGTTGCATGAGCCCCAGTAGGGTTGGGAACCCTATGTCGGGTATGCTGTTAATGCACTAACTTCACTATGACATGTCGCTTAGTAGAAGTGCAATAATATTCGAACATGTCATTCGGGCTTGGAGCGACGATGTGCCGCCCCCTTTTTCCTTTTTAGAAAACTTCATAATAAATATGTATGTGCATGGCAATTTATGTTTATGATGCCAGAAAAAAATGGCGAGATAGAAAGAGTATGCTCCCTTTGTCCTAAATTGGGTAAAACTTAGGGTTGGACAAACCTGAGGTAATGACTCTAAACAGGTTGGCTACTAAGTTTACTCTATCAGTGAAAATCAAGTAGGGTCTAGACTTCTAAAAGCCATGGCTCCCATATTGCCCCTATCTCGAAAGATAAGGATCCGATTCATGAATCTAGTCACAAGTAGGGATAAACCCTCTCAATATGACCATCCCATGATATCGGGTACAACCTGAGTGGTGAATCAACAAATATCAGGGAGGTACAAGACCTCTTCAATGACAATGTCGAGACACCGTCTAATCCTTGATTTTGAGCAAGCTCGAGTATAGAGCCAAAAATGTGTGCAAGTTGTGATAATGATGTGTGTGATTGGAGCACACAAACCTTCACAAAAACCTACTAAAATAAAACTACCCCAAACCTGCAAAAGGAACAAACCACACAAAATACAAAAGTTCTCTACCCTAAGGTTGCAAGAATATACAAAAGCAGTTATGAAAGCATTAAAAAAGGAAATAGAGCAAAAAGGGTAAAACAAATATTTTCAAAGCTGTTAATAGAAAAATAAAATAAAACAATAAAAAATTTCACAACCAACTATGATAGGCCTGACTCTCAAAAGTCCCTAGTGGAGTCGCCAGCTGTCGCGACCGTCCCGTCCGTGCGCCACGAAAAAGGGAGATAAAAAGACAGTGGAGTCGCCACTAAAATTTTTATAGGGAAAATCTTAGAAAACCCAATTATTTAAAGGTAAACTGATCTAAAAGAGAGAGAGAGAGATGAGTCCGGGAGTCGGTTAAGAGCAGCGAAGGTATTAACACCCCACATCACCCATTTAAAAAAAACGGTACCTCAAGTTAATTGTGCAAAAACAGTTTAATAACCTTTTAAATATTTATTTTACCCCAAAATTATTTACAAGAAAGAATTATTTTTAATTTTTAATATTTTAAATCTTTATTAATTTTTACATTTTTAAATTTATTGTTTATAAAAAGTAAATGAGGTCGAACATGGCACATGAGTCCACAGGGCAGCCTCAAATCTAAGGGACTGAACATGGCACCGTGTCCATAGAGCATCCCTAAAAATAGAAAGTTTAATTTTTTGATTAATTATTTTAACATAAAAAGAGACACAAAAAAAGGAAAATTTAGTTTTGGCTTGACAAGATGATTTATCCTGCTCCTACGTATTCCCGGGTGCGATGGGAAACTCAAAGCCACGTAGTTCTTTTGAAAATGTTTGATTGATTGGTTGATTTTAATTTTTTTGAAAAAAAAGGGATTTGATTTTGAAAAGATTTATTAAAAAAAGATTTTATTTTGAAATAAATTCACTCTTGCACAGGGTCCAAGATAGCAATGCTATACGATAAACCCTTACAATTCATACGCCACTTGAGGATGAAAAATCATACACCAACGTTGTAGATTGTTGCGTGAACTCAAAAAATTCTCCCATTTTATTTTTTATGATCCCCTTTTTTTTACCCAAATGAAACACAACATATCAGTAACTAAAAAGGGAAGAAGGCAAGTAAATCCATCAGGCCACTAGGAACCCAAATATCCCCATAAGCCCAAATCCAACAAGTAAAAAAGACTAAAAGCAAATAAAACAAAAAAAGGGAAAAGAAAACATAAATAGATGACTTCTTTTAAAACAAGAGTACTTTCTCATTCTTCACATATCAGAGCAGCACATGGTAAGTTACAGTGAGAGTGACAAACCAGCCAAGAGATCAACTTTGGCCCTTCACCTGCCTGTATGAACGCCGGAGAGAGCAGTGGCTTGCCGGACAGTGGCTGACCGGAACGGCGGCTTCTGTCAAAGGTCGCGGCTGGGTTGAAGGCGAGATGGTAGTCTCGGATATGAGCTTCGTGGCGGAGATCTGGGGTGATTCGTGCCCAGATCCGTGGTTGCCGGTGGCGGTCCAAGGCAAAGGACGACCCAACTCGCGGTGGAGCTCGAACCAGCCGCAGCAGGCGTGATCGGAACCGAGCAAACAGGACCGATTCCAGCGGTTTAGGGAGGCGCGTACGACTGGAGGAGAACGTCCGTCTCGTGGTGGGTCGGAGGGTCGCGACAGAGCCGGACGGCCGGCGGTGCAGGGGCATGGCGATTCCTAGGAGTGGTGGCCGTGATCTGAACGAAGGGGAGGAAATGGAGTGTTTTTTTGAGAGAGAGGAGGAGCAAATCTGGTTGTGTATGTTTTTTATTGTTGGTATTTCTTTGGTTTCTGATTTTGGTTTTGAAGCTTATATTGGTGAAAAATGGTGGAAGGGATGGATAAGTGAAGGGATGGGTTGTTGAAGAAGAAGAAGAATGAGAGGAGAAAGACGAAGCAGGGAGGAAGAAGAAGAAAGAAAGAAAAAAAAAAAAAGAAGAAGGAGGTTTTTTTTTTCTTTGGTAGCAGAGAGTATTTGGGTATTTTTGTGTTGATTTGTGATTTGGGAGTGATGGTTGCTAGAGGTTGGAGAGGAGAATATTGAGTAATTTTTTTTTGTTGATTGAGTTGTAAATGCTATGGGAGTTTGTGGCACGGTATGGCTATTGGATGAAGCTATTTCAGAAAATGCCACCAACAGGGAGTTTGGTGTTGAGGCTCAAGTAGCAGGAGAATAAAATTCTGTTTGGCTATTGTGTTTGAGCGAAAAATAGAGTGTGTTTTTCTTTGTTTTTGGTTTGCTCCCTCCCTCCCTCTTTGGTCACTGTTCAATATATAGCACAAGAATGAAGAAGATGACAAAAGTTCCTGTTAGGCCAGCTAGTGGGGGTACAAGTAGTGGGGAGCAAATCAGCCTTTGCTCCACCACCTTGCAGGGGCAGCAAGGGTAAGGATGGTCCGTACCATTATTCCGCTTTTTTTGAAAAAGAAGAAAATGACTGATGTCGTGCGAGTGCACGTCGTGCGATCCGGCAAGTGCACCAGATTGTCACCAAGTAATAAAAAGATATCGATCCCACGGAGACCGTGATCTCAAATCGCAACTAATTGTTAAATGATAAAACTGGACTGTATAAAAAGATTTGTATTTTTGAAATAAGATATAGAATGCAATCAAGTAAAACAGAAAGTAAACAATTTATGGTTTTTCAGATCTAATTGGATTCCTAGGGATTTGGGTTACCAACAAGATTGTTTATGTTACTAAATTGATTAACCCTTGTTAATTATCGAAAATGCCTTGAAGGTGAATTTATCCTCAAATAGTTTAAGCTCCCTCTCGGGTTACAAAACCGTGCCCAATTAAACCAACCCCTACTCTCGTGGTAGTCGAATTTAGATTGGACACTTTACGTGTCGTGACAATTCGTTAATCCTCGAAGGATGGCTTCTAACTCTCGTGATTTCAGTCATAAGTCTGATTCTATAGATCCGATACCTAAGTTCACCGCTAGGTTCCTTCTTAGAATATCTACCACACGCAAACAAGTGGCCACTGAATTTACGAGTAATTAAAACACTATAAATCAGATCTAAAGCAAAATCATAATTAACAAAGGTACAACATCAAATTAACAACATAATCAGATCTTGGGCATATCCCCAATCCCTAGAAATTAAACTACTACTCAAGCCTTGCCATGGTGATGACAAGCTTGGTTAACAACAACATGAAAATAAAAATCAGAAAATAGAGGAGGAGGAAGAAGAGAGATCCTAAATAATAGCCTAAGAGTAGCAGCCAAAAGTCCTCCTTTTGCCTCTGATCAGATGCCCTATTTATAGATTTGGGAAGTTTGAATCCCAATCTAACACAAATTAGATCCAAATCAGTTGCTTCTGATCCAAGTAACATGCGTCACGGCCGTGATGGCCGTCATGGCTAGGCCGCGATGGAGTCTGCCCTAGGCGCTTCTTCAATTTTCGGTCTGTCACGGCCGTGATGCTCATCACGGCTAGGCCGTGACAGATTCTGACTTGTGGGGGTCTAGTTCAGCTGACAAGTCACGACCGTGATGGGCATCACGGCTAGGCCGTGACCAGTTCTGACTTTAGCCTTCTTTCTTTTCAGTTTTGCACGATCCTGACCGTGATGGTCATCACGGCTAGGCCGTGATGGGCTCTGTTTGGCTTATTTTCTTCACTTTTAAAGCTCCATCTTCATCCAAGCTCCATCATGGTTGATCCTGAGCATTTTATCCTTAATTCCTGCAAAACAACACCACAAAAACCGCCTTACCCGTTCCAAAGGAAAAACTAACAAAAATCAAATTAAATATGCCTAAGCTATATGAAAATGCATGCAATATGATAAGCAAATATGAGGTGTAATCACACTCATCAAATCACCCTAAGCTTAAGATTTTGCTTGTCCTCAAGCAATAACTAAGGCCAGAAGATATAAACAATCAAAGTAGGGATAGTGAACCAAGAACCCGAGTAACTAATCCAAGTAACAGGCATTTTCAATAAGCACCCAAGAGATAATCGATTTCAAGTCCAATTAGAAGCTTAGATTCTTTAGATTCATATCCTCACTGATTCGGGTACTCTTCTCACCTCACTCAAGTGTTTAAGGGAATATGATAATTCGCTCAATTTCCTCAAGGAAGGTACTCTACCATAGGCTTGACTATTAACCAAATCTCCACTTTATTAATGAAAATACAAAAGAATCAAGAGGTCTTTTACTCTGGTTGTAATAGGGCCATAGGATTAATTGTTAGGTGAGAAAATCAAGAAAAGGAAATTCAAGAGGGTTAAACAAAATATCAATCATTCCAAGCACGACACCTTCTAAAATACCTTTTTGGGCTACGATTCATCTTTCCACCTTTCTTTCCTTCTTTTTATTTTATTTCTCACTTTCTTTTTGTCATCTCCTTCTCCATTTTTATTTTATTTTATTTCATTTATTTGGAGAAGGGGAGGCTTTCATATTAAGAGAAATATTTTTTCTAACTTTTTCATCCCATACTTTGTCAAACTACCTTTTTACCCTTTTTGCAATACTTTAAAAGGTGCCATACCATCAAAATAAATCCAAAGTACCAAGTAAAGTATTTTAATCTTTTAGGATTAAAATTGGGCAACTAAGGGGTAGCATTTAATCAATCAAAGCTCAGGTGACCGAAAAAAAATACCTAGTGCCTCAATCATTTTTAAAAACGTTTTAAAAAATTTATAAGTTTCAAAACGGTTTCAAGTCAAGTACTAGAGAATACAATCCAAGAGGAATAAAACACTCTATCACAAAGAATGGGGTAGATTTAGTGAGTACCCCTTTTAGGCTCAAAAACCTCACATTTAGTAGTTCAAAATCAGTGAGAAACACAAATTTAAGGAACCACATGCTAATTATCAACTATCAAAAGATCAGCTCAAGAATTTTTATTTTTAGCCTTATCACAAGAATAAAAAAAAATTGGGTTCAAAAATTCACTATCTCAATTTATTTGGCACCAAGTTCTCACAATTGGATGCAAATTCTAAGCAAATGGCAATCTATAGAATGTGATCATGAAAAACTATCCCTATATGAATGCAACATGAAAAATGCAAAATGCAAAAAAATTCAAAAATACCCCTACCCCAAGCTTAAAGACTTACATTGTCCCCAATGTAAATGATCAAGTCGGAGAGAGGAGAAAAATGGAACAACTCACCGAGGTGGTAGCGGGTGTGGGCTCACATGCCAGTCAAAAACTTGTTGGAAATTGTGTCACGGCCGTGAGGTTCATCACGGGCAGGTCGTGATCAATTCTGACTTTCAGGAGCTGGCCTGTCACGGTCGTGATGGATGTCATGGCTAAGCCGTGATGCTCTCTGATCTTAGGGTCCTTCTCATCACGCCCGTGATGGATGTCACGGCTGGGTCGTGATCCTTTCTGGTCTTCATGGTTAGCTCATCACGGCCGTGACCACAGTCACGGCCTGGGCGTGATGACTTCTGACTTGATTAGTCCCTGCCCTTTTTGCTCTTCCTTCCTTCTTAACCTGAAAACACTAGACAAATCTATTAATTTATGATTTTTTCCCTCTTGATCTTCTCAAATTAATCAAGAGTTGAATTCAAAAACAAATGGAAAAGGGAAAGAAAACTTGGGTTGCCTCCCAAGAAGCGCTTATTTATGGTCTTAAGCTTGACCATACTTCCTTCAATCAATCGGGGTCGGATGTGCGTAGAAGTGCAGGAACACTTCTCTTCCATGGGAGTCCTTTAAAGAGCCGATTCTGCTTGTATGGCCAATTACGCTTCCGCTTCGCTCTTTTCACTCGGAGCTTCATGGCCTTACTCCCTCCCGGGGGAAGTTTTGTTTCCAGATGATCAGCAACTCCATCTTCATCACCACTTGGTGTATCATTGGCCATGCAAATCTTCAGAGTTGCTTACATGTTGAGCTCTTCCTTTACCATTGGAGACGTTATATCGATCCTGCACACATGGCTCTCAAAGGAGGGTTGTTATAGGAGTTATTCAAATGAAAATCTACCCTACCTTCCTCTACATTCAGAGAGAGTTTGCCATTCCTTACGTCTATTACCGCTCCAACGGTGGCCAAGAATGGCCTTCCTAAAATGATGGGGAATTCAGAATTACCTTTCATATCCAATACCAGGAAATCGGTAGGGATGAAAAATTCCCTACCTTTACAGGAACATTCTCTACTATGCCTAGAGGAGTCCTAGTCGAGCCATCCGCAAATTGTAAGGAGAATTTGAATGGACTCAACTCTTTGGCTCCCAACCTTTCCAAGATAGTGAGAGGCATCAAGCTCGCACTAGCCCCTAAGTCACACAAGGCTTGGTCTATCTGTACTTCTTCAATTGAGCAAGCGATAGAGAAACTACCTGGGTCTTTCAGCTTAGGAGGCATTTTAGTTTCTATATCTACTAGCTTTTTCTTGACCAACCTTTGTGGGAAAGATATCGGAGGTTGGTATGGTGGTGGAGGGACATACTTTGGTTCTGGCTCTTCATCTTCGCTCATGTCCTCCTCTAGTTCCACGTCCTTTTCAACCACCCCAAGCTTATCATCCCTTAAGTGTATGGCATTACAATGTTCAATGGGATTTGCTTCGGGTCGCCCCGGGAACGTACCCTTAGGTCTAGAGTATGTGCTGGCTTGTTGGGCAATCTGAGTTTCTAGCATCTTGTTATGGATGTCTAAGTTATCTACCTTAGATGCTAGCTCTTTTATTGCCTCGTTTACTGCCCTACCTTGTTGTCTAAACTCTTCATTTTGTTTTGTTTGAGTTTCAACAAAACTTTCCAATAAAGACTCGAGTTTAGACTTCTCCACCTGATTATACCCCGCTGCAGGTTTCCTATTACCTTGACCTTCTTGGAACTCGTGGTTCAGTGTGTTGCTGTAGTTGCCGTAGGAGAGTTAAGGGTTGTTCTTCCTTCCTTGGTTGTAAGCATTTGGGGGAGCATAATTTGGCAACTTCGGGTTCGTGTCGTAGAAGTTGTGACAAGAGTTCACTTGTTCCCCCGAAGCGTCGGATCCATGAGCAATACCACGTGGGCACTCCATTGTGTCATGTCTCTGCATTCCACAAATCTCACAAACAATGTTAGTAGCACCTATTGCACTCACATTAGCCCTTTCAAGCTGATCAAAACGTTTATTCAGTGAGTCTATTTTAGATATTATAAGATCAGTGCTATTTATTTCAAACTTACCCCCCGAAATCTTTTTCGGGTTATTACCTCTTTCTGAACCCCATTGGTGGTAGTTGGTGGCAACGTTTTCAATGATGTTGAATGCCTCAGTCAGAGGCCTATTCATAAAGGCTCCATCAGCTGCGGAATCAAGTGACACATTCGAAGAGTAATCCAATTCGTTGTAGAAGGTGTGCACTATAAACCACCTCTCGAGTCCATGATGTGGGCAAGACTCCAGCAATCCCTTGTAGCGATCCCAAGCTTCTGATAAGCATTCTCCATCTTTTTGGAAGAAGCCGGTGATCTGGGTTCGTATGTAGGCCGTCTTGGACGGAGGGAAGAATTTCTCCAAGAACGCCTGCTCTAGTTGGTCCCAAGTCGACAAGGTATTAGCGGGTATTTTCTTCAGCCAAGCTTTCGCCTTTCCAGTAAGAGATGAGGGGAATAACCTTAAGCGAATAGCATCAACTGGGGTGCCATGAATTCTAACTGCATCGGTGAACTCCAAGAATGTCTCTACGTGGTCAGTCGGGTCCTCCGAGGGCAATCCTTCTAATTGATGTTGCCTAATCATGTTAATGAGCATAGGCGGTATAGTGTATTTCTCCGCCTCGATCTCTAGCCTAGCAATCCCAGTTCACAAACCCCTCGCATTTGGGGCTGCGTAGTCCTTCAGCGGTTTCGTATCTAGTTGATTTGCCATTAGTGGAATGGGGGTCAACCTCTCTCTCTCACTTTGTAGTCTCCTACGTCTGTGAAAGGTCCTTTCGATTTCGGGATTGCCCTCACTAAGGTTTCCAAGACTTAAAGATCTTTGCATAATAACACAGAGAGATAGATACTCAAGAAGGAAAAAGAGAAATTTGTTTTTTATATTAATAAAAATAAAAAATTATATAAAAAGAAAAGGTCCAAAAAAATCAATTTAAGAATTAAATCCAGATTCGAGAAAGCACAGTCCCCGACAACGGCACCAAAAACTTGATGTCGTGCGAGTGCACATCGTACGATCCGACAAGTGTACCGGATTGTCGCCAAGTAATAAAAAGATATCGATCCCATAGAGACCGTGATCTCAAATCACAACTAATTGTTAAATGATAAAACTGGACTGTATAAAAAGATTTGGGTTTTTGAAATAAGAGATAGAATGCAATCAAGTAAAACAGAAAGTAAACAATTTATGGTTTTTGGTCGCGCTGTCGCCACGCGCCAAAAAGAACGAGCGTTTACAAAATTATGTAGATAGGGAAGCGACAACTCGGATATCGTCTCTCAAGGACTCTTAGGTTGCTATTATTAACAGAAAATCGGTTTTTTTGGGGGGGGGGGGGGGGGGGGGGTTTGGATTTAAAGCAAGTAAGAAAACAAAGCAGAAAAACAGAGCAATAAAAACAGGCAGTTTAAGAGATTAACAATAAACTAAAGCGATTAACCTACTGTTCTCGATTTCCCACTATCATTGGTTCATGCAAATTCCAAGCCCTAAGCAGATTCTAATCCCCTTCCGGCTGTAGCAACAATTAACAACGAAATCACTACTACGGATATATGTTCCTATTCCCGAAATAACAAACGGGGTTAAGCCCTCATGAACTAACGAACATGAATGAACACACGCGAAATAACAAATACGATTAAGTATAGGAACATAACATCACCGAAATGAATCAATACAACACTATACACTCCTGAAATAACAAACAGAAACACATAGCATCGCATTGAAAAGAGAATAGCAGACAAAATAGGAAATACATAACCTCAAGTGTAATTGAAACCAATCACAGTAGATTAATCTAGGAGACTAGCTCTCCATTACAGACTTAAACACAAAATAAAAGAAAAGAAAATAAACTACTGAACTACAACTACTGACTAACTAGCTATCTCCCATTTCTGCCTTCAAACAGGCTTATATACAACTTCTGGAATTCGCTGACTCGCGAGGCGAACAATGTCTTGCGACGCGAATTTCTGCATTGTTTGGTATTCTCGCGAGGAGAAGTACGGCTCGCGTGGCGAGGAATGGAAAGGTCATGACTTCTGGTCTTCACTCTCGCGAGGCGAGGATTGGATTCGCGGGGCGACACAGAAAGGGTGCAAATTTTCTGGCACAGTCACCTTCAGGTTCGCGAGGCGAATGCCTTCTCGCGGGGCGAAAGCTCCAGATTTATTTCTTTTTATTAACCTGAAAACAGAAAATAGCATAAGTACTTTATTTTACTCTAAATCAACTAAATTAACCTAAAAATACTTTACAGACTCAAAATGCTGCTTAAAGACAATCAAGTCTAATTTGGGCGAAAATGATATAAAATTAGCACAAAACCACGGTCATACTAGCTATAAAACTAGATGAGCCAGCGGCTGATCAAAATACCACAAAATTAAACTTTGCTTGTCCCCAAGCAAACTAAAACTCAAAAACTTAAAAAGACTCAAGACATGGCAAGCTTAAGGATTTAATCAATTTTGCACAAATTTCAAGCAATTCATCAAAATAATTTTTCCTTCAATGTTCCCCCCTTTCAAATAAAGCAATCCCCACAATCATTCATTCTAAACAGTTGAGAATTTCATCATTCAAACAATCATTAATCTAAGCAGGGGATCCAAGTTACACGTAAGAGGGAGATCACCAAATTCAAACAACTGCCTTCCTCACAAGGGCATTTAGTGTTCACTCATCGCTCAGTTTGTGTCTAGGCTATTAACATTTCTCTCAATTTCACTTTTAAGAGCACTTCCCATCAATTTGATTTTCATCTCAAAATGATTCCCACAGAAAACATGCATGCAACATCAAAAGGTCTTTTATGGGTTGTAATGGGGCCTGGCTAAGGGTAGGATTTACAAGGGTACTAGGTTGAAGTCCCTAGGAACTAAGAGAGCATGAAACAATTCAAAACATTGAAATTCCACTCAAGTTCCTTTTCTCATTTTTATTTATGCCTTGGTGACTACAGCCTCTTTTTTTTCTAATACTTTTATTTTTAACATTTTTACACTTTTCTTTTTTTCTTTTTTTTTTCTTTTTTTTTTTGCTTTTCTTTTCTTTTTGCCTTTGGCTCCATCCTTTTTATTATATTTTTTTCTTTTTCTCAATCCCAAACAACACATTACACCTTGTAGCCACCCCAAACTTAGTTTCTTGCAACCATTCTCTTGCTAAGCTTCTGTGCTCTCCTAATCCTAAGATCGGGTTAACATGGTTTTTCCAGATTTTGGCTCATAACATAGGGTTATCAAGAATTAACAGGCTAATCAGGCTCAATGGGGCTAACTAGGGAACATGCATTAGGGATGGTTATTTTAGAATAAGTAGTTATTTACAAAGAAAATGCCTAAATCATTTGAAGCAAACATATAAACATGCAAACCAAAAACAGATTCAAGCAAATTCAGGAAAGTTCAACTTAAAAGTGATTCTCACAGTTAAAAACATGTTGGAGGCTCAAAACCTCACCTGGACATTTTTTCAAATTGTTTGACAGAGATTCTATCCCTAGTGTGTGCTTCCTATCACCCCAAACTTATCATAAATCATGCCATCATAACAAAATATCTCAAAGTTCAGTTTTCAATCACATGGGGATCAAATTTTCAAAAATTTCATATCCTAGGGGGAACCATCAACACATAACATGCAATCAATCTATGCAAATTCAATCAAATCCAGCAAACTTGCCAATATAAGACTCAACACAACTCCTGAGCTTCTCAAATTATTCAGGAGTTTTATTAAAAACAAAGCAGAAATAAAGCAAGGCAAAGAAAATTAAAAAGAGTAAGGTTCAGAAAACTCATTGGGGGCGGTTCCACCGGGATCCCACTGTCTGTGATACAGGGGCCACGGAATGCCCAAAGTACAGTATGATCCTCCCGGATCCAATGGCCTACAGCATAAGTATGAGAGCGGCCACTTGATAATCTTGGTACCTCCGCCAAGTGCGGCGGACTTCGCGCTCCCTATCAGGTCACAGTTGACCTCTTTGTCAACCTTGTCAATAAAATCCTCCCAATAATATCGGGGCTCAACCTTTTGGACTGGCCATGGTGCAAGGTCCAGTTGCTTGAACTCCATTACCGGTCGTTCCACAGGGGAAGGTGGCTGCTCAATGAATGGTACAGTTGGAGTATCCATGACGTCAAGAACCTCGACTGAACAATCAGCTTCACTCACACTGTCACCCTGCAAAATAGAGTCAAGAAACTCAGCACAAACAGCACACGGGTTAGTGTTAGTACAGTTAGTACATGTAGTAACAGAAACTGAATTAGTAACGGTCTGATTGTCTGGACTTTCTGCACACGGTTCATCCATCCCATCACTTTCAACACATGAATTTGATTCCACAGGCTCTTCATTATCCTCAAGCTTTTTGCCTTGATTGTCAGGATGGAATGTATAACCTCGAGGCCAATAAGTAGCATCTGTCAGAATGGGGCATGCCTCATACAGGTGCTCAGGAGAGCCGCACATGCCACAAAACTCTCTCTGCTGAAACAATTGCTTCAAATAAGTGAGCTTATCAGTAAGATCCATAACCAGACAAATTCAGCAGAATTGTTTTTTTTTATATATATATTTTCTGCTAATAACACAACAAGAGTCCCCGGCAACGGCGCCAATTTTTGGTCGCGCTGTCGCCACGCGCCAAAAAGAATGAGCGTTTACAAAATTATGTAGATAGGGAAGCGACAACTCGGATATCGTCTCTCAAGGACTCTTAGGTTGCTATTATTAACAGAAAATCAGTTTTGGGGGGGTTTGGATTGAAAGCAAGTAAGAAAGCAAAGCAGAAAACAGAGCAATAAAAACAGGCAGTTTAAGAGATTAACAATAAACTAAAGCGATTAACCTACTGTTCTCGATTTCCCACTATCATTGGTTCATGCAAATTCCAAGCCCTAAGCAGATTCTAATCCCCTCCCGGTTGTAGCAACAATTAACAATGAAATCGCTACTACGGATATATGTTCATATTCCCGAAATAACAAACGGGGTTAAGCCCTCATGAACTAACGAACATGAATGAACACACGCGAAATAACAAACGCGATTAAGTATAGGAACATAACATCACTGAAATGAATCAATACAACACTATACACTCCTGAAATAACAAACAGAAACACATAGCATCGTATTGAAAAGAGAATAGCAGACAAAATAGGAAATACATAACCTCAAGTGTAATTGAAACCAATCACAGTAGATTAATCTAGGAAACTAGCTCTCCATTACAGACTTAAACACAAAAGAAAAGAAAAGAAAATAAACTACTGAACTACAACTACTGACTAACTAGCTATCTCCCATTTCTGCCTTCAAACAGGCTTATATACAACTTCTGGAATTCACTGACTCGCGAAGCGAACAATGTCTCGCGACGCGAATTTCTGCATCGTTTGGTATTCTCGCGAGGCGAAGTACGGATCGCGTGGCGAGGAATGGAAAGGTCATGACTTCTGGTTTTCACTCTCGCGAGGCGAGGATTGGATTCGCGGGGCGACACAGAAAGGATGCAAATTTTCTGGCACAGTCACCTTCAGGTTCGCGAGGCGAATGCCTTCTCGCGGGGCGAAAGCTCCAGATTTATTTCTTTTTATTAACCTGAAAACAGAAAATAGCATAAGTACTTTATTTAACTCTAAATCAGCTAAATTAACCTAAAAATACTTTACAGACTCAAAATGCTGCTTAAAGACAATCAAGTCTAATTTGGGTGAAAATGATATAAAATTAGCACAAAACCACGTTCATACTAGTTATAAAACTAGATGAGCCAGCGGCTGATCAGTTTTTCAGATCTAATTGGATTCCTAGGGATTTGGGTTACCAACAAGATTGTTTATGTTACTAAATTGATTAACCCTTGTTAATTATCGAAAATACCTTCAAGGCGAATTTATCCTCAAATAGTTTAAGCTCCCTCTCGGGTTACAAAAACCGTGCCCAATTAAACCAACCCCTACTCTCGTGGTAGTCGAATTTAGATTGGACCCTTTATGTTTCGTGACAATTCGTTAATCCTCGAAGGACAGCTTCTAACTCTCGTGATTTCAGTCCTAAGTCTAATTCTATAGATCCGATACCTAAGTTCACCGCTAGGTTCCTCAGAATATCTACGACACGCAAACAAGTGGTCACCGAATTTACCAGTAATTAAAACACTAGAAATCATATCTAAAGCAAAATCTCAATTAACAAAGGTACAATATCACATTAACAACATAATCAAATCTTGGGCATAGCCCCAATCCCTATAAATTAAACTACTACTCAAGCCTTGCCATGGTGATGACAAGCTTGGTTAACAACAACATGAGAATAAAAATCAGAAAAGAGAGGAGGAAGAAGAAGAGAGATCCTAAATAATAGCCTAAGAGTAGCAGCCAAAAGTCCTCCTTTTGCCTCTGATCAGATACCCTATTTATAGATTTGGGAAGTTTGAATCCCAATCTAACACAAATTAGATCCAAATCAGTTGCTTCTGATCCAAGTAACACGCGTCACGGCCGTGACGACCGTCACGGCCAGGCCGTGACGACCGTCACGGCCAGGCCGTGATGGAGTCTGCCCTGGGCGCTTCTTCAATTTTTGGTTTGTCACGACCGTGATGCTCATCACGGATAGGCCGTGATAGATTCTGACTTGTGGGGGTCTGGTTCAGCTGACAGGTCACGGCCGTGATGGGCATCACGGCTAGGCCGTGACCACTTCTGACTTTAGCCTTCTTTCTTTTCAGTTTTTCTCGATCCTGGCCGTGATGGGCTCTGTTTGGCTTATTTTCTTCACTTTTAAAGCTCCATCTTCATCCAAGCTCCATCATGGTTGATCCTGAGCATTTTATCCTTAATTCCTGTAAAACAACACCACAAAAACCGCCTTACCCGTTCCAAAGGAAAAACTAACAAAAATCAAATTAAATATGCCTAAGCTATATGAAAATGCATGCAATATGATAATCAAATATGAGGTGTAATCACACTCATCAATGACAAAGAGGGGTACAAGTGTGGGAGCTAGCATTTTTAAATTTATTTTTTATTTTTTATTTTAACAAATCAAAATAATAGAAAACAATTTTTTGGTTGGGTTTGGGATAATGGTCCCAAAAGATAACTTGGAACAAAAACGAAAACGGGCTCCATTTGATGATGTAATGGGCCAAGAATAAAAACATTTTTGTTTCATTTTTATTTTTGTCTAATATTTTCTTCAAAACATTAATTAAAACATCCGGACAAAATTAGGTGTTCACACGTACATTTTTACACATTATTAACGCGTGTATCGCACGGGTCCATCGTCTAGTTTTATGTGATGGACGAAGCTTACCTTATGGACCAATGAATATTCCATCAGGCTTAGTTCTACCAAAGTTAGTAAGTTCCTGACAGAATTAAGGGTGTAGATTATTTTCTACAACTTTTTGATTAGAACCTGGACCTATTTACAAAATTAATTACCCTGGGGTGCACTCATATGAAAGACTAAATTATACTTTTGGTTCCCAAATTCTAATTAAATGTTCATTTTGGTCCCCTAATTCCTTAATTTTGTTCAACTTAGTCCTTCCGTTGACAGGACTAAAACGACGAGTGCCTACGTGGACGTTGACTCTGTTAAGGGTCACTAACATGTTACATATGATGAAACGACGCCATTTTACTTAAGACAAAAACAACATCGTTTCGTCCCTCCTTCTTTAGATGAACAAAGGGTGTTGTTGTACCAAGGTCAGCATGATTTGAGGGATGGTGTGCTTCAGGTTGAAGCTTTGGGTGAAGACATTGAAATGAGAAGGGATTGATGAGTTTCTAAATACTGCAAGGAAGATTTGGGAAGGTAAATGGAGAGATTGCAGGGTATGTGCAAAAGTGGAAGTCTCTCCCAATATTGTGGTTTTGGGAGCTGGGCATCATTTACCTATTGACCAGGCTATGAATTCTCAAGCAATGATAGAAGACTAGTTTTTGAAAAGGGTTTGTTTGAAAGTGTGTAACTTGGCATTCTGTCATCAAATTCTACTTTGTCTCATTTATTGTGATTGTGAGACCAGTGTGATTAAATCGTGTGTTCTATTCTAATAATTAATGAATAAGTTCTACTTTATTATTTTTCTGTGAACAATGTATTGCTTGGCAGTTTTTATGGTTTGGACCTATTTCTTCTTAATATATAAGTGTCAACGGTTCTTTACTATTTTATAGCCTTCTATCATGTAAGATTATTTGCAATTTTTATCATATTATCATTTTTTATTTTAAATAAATTTATTGTCTTTTGAAATTACAAAGATTTATACTTACGTACATTTTTACACATTATTTGCCCGTGTATCGCACGGGTCCATCGTCTAGTTTTATGTAATGGAAGAAGCTTACCTTATGGACCAATGAATATTCCATCAGGCTTAGTTCTGCCAAAGTTAGTAAGTTCCTGACAGAATTAAGGGTGTAGATTCTTTTATTCAACTTTTTGATTAGAACCTGGACCTATTTACAAAATTAATTACCCTAGGGTGCACTCATATGAAAGGCTAAATTATACTTTTGGTTTCCAAATTCTAATTAAATGTTCAATTTGGTCCCCAAGTTTTAAAATTGTTCATTTTGGTCCCCTAATTCCTTAATTTTGTTCAACTTAGTCCTTCCGTTGAGAGGACTAAAACGGCGGGTTGCTACATGGACGTTGACTCCATTAAGGGTCGCTAACATGTTACAAATGATGAAACGACACCGTTTTACTTAAGACAAAAACAACATCATTTCGTCCCTACTTCTTTAGATGAACAAAACCATCATGAAGGGAAACCAAGAGTCACGCTTCCCCATTGTTGAACAGAAAGAAGAAACTGGGTTGGGATGCTAGGGTTTCGGCTTGTCCAAAAACTCCATCGCACGGTTGGGAGAAGGTGAAGGACTCTGCAACATTCGTGGGTTTTCTCCTGTTTAGTTAAGTTTTTGTCCCACTGTCCTATTGTTCATTGCTAATTTTGTAAAAAAATTTGATTGAGTAACATCATCATTTGTCCTTTTCTTCTTTGTTTGATGTCTTCGTCGTGGTTCACCACACATATTTTGTGTATTTGTGTCAGTGTAAAGGGTTAGTTTTTGTGTGTTTTAGGGTTCTAGTGGTCCCCTTGTTGTGGTCCCAGAAACATAGTATATGTATTAGTGGTCCCCTTAGTTCACATTTGCGTTTTATCACATGCATTTGCTCTGTTTAATACACCATCTGCATGTGGATTTTGTGAAATTTGTGTTGATTGTGTTTGAATAGAAACTGATGTTGAATGTTGGTGAAATGACCCATTTTTATTTTTTTGAACTTTAATAGGAACTGGTCTCTGTTATGGTTGACTTGTTTGATGTGGTAATCCATTATGGAGAGTACTTCTCTAATAGGACCAAGTTAGAATACATAGGACTTGTGTCTACTTGGAAATGTGACCCGGATAAATGAAATTACTTTGATATACATGGTATTTTGAGGGAAACGTGATACCCTTTTATCCTGAGCATGTGGTATTTTGATGAGGGAGAGGATATTGAAGAGGGACTGAAGTTATTATTTGATGATGAGGGTGCAATGGATATGGTGAATGTAGCAAAGGTGCATGGACAAGTTAGGTTGTTTGTTTTGCATCCAATTAGCCAGCCAGATGTAGTGAAAGTGGCACCTAGGTATGATGGGCCTGTTGAGGAGGAGTCAGTGAATGACAATGGGTTAGTTGGTAAAAATAGGCCTGAGGTTGATGGGCCAGCCGATGTTAATAAAGGGACTGTTGGTGATGGGCTAGCTGTTGTTGGAGCAAATGAAGCAGGCCCAAGTGTGAAAGGAAGGAGGCACATGGGCACCAAAAGGAAAGTGGCCCAAATGGTTGATGAGGCAGCAGATGAGATTAGTCATCATGAAGGTAATATTGATGTTGCTGAAGCTGCTAAGGAGACTGAAACTGAAGATGAAGATGTCAACACTGATGAAACTGATGGTGAAGACAATGTCATGGACACAAGGTTTGATGATTCAGAGGAAGAAAATGATGGAGATGACATGTTTAATCAACCAGCTCCACCTGTGAAAAACAATGTGGATGAGTTTGAGGGGATTTTGAAAGATGAGGGTGCTGCAACTATGGATGAGACCCCTGCAGCCATTGATGAGCCTCCTCCCCCTGCAGCCAATGAGAAGGTTAAAAGAAAGAGAGGTAGGCCAAGGAAGTCTATAATTCCACCACCTGAGCATGAGCAGGGTCCTGAAGAATCAACAGATGAATCATTGAATGAACAAGGTGGTAATCCAGAAGAGGGAATTGCTGGGGACAGGGGCCTTTCGTACAGTGGTGAGTGATGAAGACAGTGAAGATGACATATGTAGAAGGCCTAAGTTCCCTATGTTCAGGATGCCTGATCAGCCTCTGGCTCATCTAGTTTTATGACTAGTATGACCAGGGTTTTATGCTAATTATATCTCATTTTCACCCAAATTAGTCTTGATTGTCCTTAAGCAACATTTTGAGTCGTTTGAGTAGTTTTAGGTTAATTTAGCCAGTTTGTAGTCAAATAAAGCACTTATGGCTATTTTATTGATTTCAGGTTAACTTAGTAGTTAAGGGAATAATGAATCAGGGAAATTTCAAGTCTGGAGTTGTTCACCTCGCGAGAGTCTTCTCGCCACGCGAACCTGAAAGCCAGCTGAACAGCAAAAATGTCATCCTCTCTGGTTCGCCCCGCGAACAACACCTCGCCTCGCGACCCTGATAGCTGACTATTCCAGAGAAATGCAACCCGTTCTGTGTCCCCTCGCGGATCCATGTCTGGCCTCGCGAGACTGAAGACCAGAAGCCATGACTCTTCCATTCCTCGCCACGCGAGAAGTACTTCACCCTGCGAGAAGACCAAACATTGCAGACTGTTCATGATATTCGCCTCGCGAGTGAGGGTTCGCCTCGCGAGTGGGCGCAGTTTCTGAATATTATAAATTGTTGTTCTGGGCAGATTGGAAGAACTTTTGCTTCTCCATTGTTTTTACATATTTTGTGTGTTTCGTTTTTCCATGGAGAACTAAATTTCTTTGATTAGTCTACTGTAATCGATTTCCATCACACTTGAGGTTCTTGTAATTCCTGTTTTGTATGTTTTTCCCTTTTCAATGCTATGCTATATATTTCTGTTTGCTTAATTCAGGAGTGTATAGTGTTGTGTTGATTTATTTCGGTGAAGTTATGTTCCTATAATTAATCGCGTTTGCTTAATTCGTGTGTGTTCAATTCGTGTTCACTTAGTTCACGAAGGGCTTAACCCCGTTTGCTTAATTCGGGAATAGGAACATATATCTGTAGTAGTGATTTCGCTTGTTAATTGTTGCTACAACCGAAAGGGGATTAGAATCTGCTTAGGGCTTGGAATTTGCATGAACCGATGATAGTTGGGAAATCGAGAACAGTAGATTAGTCGTCTTTAGCTAATTGATAATCTTTTAAACTGATTTGTTTTCATTGCTCTGTTATGCTTTGTTTTCAATTGAATTTCAACCCCCCCCCCCCCCACCCACCCAAAAAAAAACTGATTTTTTTGTGGTAAATAACAAGTCAAGAGTCCTTGTGAGATGATATCCGAGTTGTCGCTTCCTAAACTACAGTTTTATAAACCCTCTCGCTTTTTGGCGCGTGCGCGACAGCGCGACCAAAAATTGGCGCCGTTGCCTGGGACTCTTGTTTGTTATTTTCGCATTTTTTTCTTCTTTTTCGTTTTTGTTTTGAATTGGTCTGGCTACTAGGTCTACTTGCCCTGAATTGTGTGATTTTGATCCTGAAATTGAAAGAACACTGCATACACGCCGTAGAGAAATTCGGGCTAGCACTAGTAGTGATTCTAATTCTAAAACTGTTTTTGATAACATGGGTGACCAAAGGACATTAAGACAGCTTGTTGCCCCTGATGTTAATTATAATGGCTTGTGTATTGAATATTTTGGTGCTGTTACTCCCTTTGAATTAAAATCTGGTCTAATCCATTTGTTGCCAAGGTTTAGTGGTCTTGCAGGTGAGGATCCACACAAGCATTTGAAGGAATTCCAGGTTGTCTGCTCTACAACCTTGAGACCAGAGGGAGTAACTGAGGATCACATCAAGCTGAAATCTCTCCCGTTCTCACTGCAGGGAGCTGCAAGGGACTGACTGTTATATCTTGAGCCAAACTCTATTATTACCTGGAACGATTTGAAGAAGGTTTTCTTAGAGAGATATTTTCCTGCCTCCAGAGTTGCATCAATCAGGAAGGAAATATGTGGCATCAGACAAGGAAATGAGTCATTGGCTGAATATTGGGAGAGATTCAAGCAGTTGATATCCAGTTGCCCTCAGCATCAGATTTTCGAGCAGCTTCTTATCCAGTATTTTTATGAAGGGCTACTATCGATGGATAGAAATATTTTGGATGTTGCTAGTGGGGGAGCACTTGTTGACAAGACTCCAGCTACTGCCAAGCAATTAATTGAAAATTTGTCACTGAACTCCCAGTAGTTTACAACCAGAAGAAATTCTGTTGAGACAAGAGGTGTGCATGAGGTCCATAGTTCTTCTGCCAACCAGGCCCGTGATGATAGAATTGATAGGATCACTTCATTGGTGGATAAATTGGCAATGGATAGGGTTCAGCCGGCAATGTTGTGTGGCATGTGCAACTCTCCTAAACACCTGTTTGATGCATGCCCTATTCTGAAGGAAGGGTCAGTTACTGAATTGTCTCAGGCTTATGCAGTCCATCCTTACAATCAAGGCAACAGTCAGAACCGGTACAACACTCTTGACCTCTCCACTAATAGGTACCATCCCAACTGGAGGAATCATCCTAATCTTCGGTATGGGAACTCATCCCAACAACAACCGATGGCAGCACCTCAGAATCCTCCTCAAGTGACCACTTCTGCACCTTCCGAACCTTCCCTAGAGGACATGGTCAAGCAATTGGCTGCAAATAATCTCCAGTTTCAGCAGCAAGCACAGACTAGTATTCAGACTTTGAACACACAGATTGGATAGATTGGACAGTTTCAGCAGCGGACGGATGCTACCATTCAAGCCTTGCAGACACAGATTGGACAGCTTGCCACTTCCATAAATAACATACAGCAAGCTCAAGGATCAAGTCAACTGCCTGCACAAACAGTGATAAATCTCAATGTCTCTAATCCTAATGTGAGTGCCATTTCTCTGAGATCTGGAAAAGTTGTTGAGGCAGCCACTGGAAAAGATGAAGAAACTGTTGAGGTAACTCCTGAGCCTACTATTATTGTTGAAGCTGAGAAAGTGTACATACCACCGATCCCCTTCCCATAGAGAGTGCAGAAAAATAAGAAGATTGGTGGGGAAGACAAGGAGAGGGAAATTTTAGATGTGTTCAGCAAGGTAGCTGTGAATATTCCCCTTCTGGATGTGATCAAGCATGTGCCCAAGTATGCAAAATTTCTGAAGGATCTACACACCAACAAGAGGAAGTTGAAGGGTAATGAGAGAGTTAATTTGGGAAGAAATGTTTCAGCTCTTATCCAGTCTAAGCCTGCACCAGAAAAAGTTACTGTTTCATCCCCTACTCAGGCACTACCACAGAAGTGCAAGGATCCGGGCACTTTTACTATTCCATGCACTATTGGGGACAGAAAATTTGAAAATTGCATGTTGGATTTGGGAGCCTCCATAAATGTCATGCCCACCTCTATTTTCAATAACCTCGATCTTGGTCCCTTGCAGTATACAGGTCTTACTATCCAGTTGGCCAACAGGACCAGTGCGCGCCCCATGGGAATGGTAGAAGATGTGCTGGTACAAGTTGATGAGTTGATTTTCCCTGCTGACTTCTACATCCTAGACATGGCAGGAGAGACAAATTCAAGTAGATCACCAATAATCATGGGCAGACCATTCATGAAGACAGCTAAGACTAAGATTGATGTTAATGATGGGACCATGTCTATGGAGTTTGGTGATATTGTGGCAAAGTTCAACATCTTTGATGCTATGAAACATCCATTGGAGGAGCACTCTGTTTTCCAATTAGAGTTGCTTTCTGAGATTATTGATGACACCCATGAGGACCTTGTTTCTGATTTTCCATTTATTTCTGGATTTGATGATATATATTCATGTACTGACTGTACTGACACTAACCCGTGTGCTGTTTGTGCTGAGTTTCTTGATTCAACTTTGCAGGGTGATAGTGTGAGTGAAGCTGTCTGTTCGGCCGAAGTTCTTGACATCATGGCTACTCCAAATGTACCATCCATTGAGCAGCCACCCTCCTTAGAGCTCAAGCCACTTCCTGGGAACCTGAAGTATGCTTACTTGGAGACGAATGAACAACTTCCAGTCATTATTTCCTCCAGCCTTGACTCTGACCAGGAAGCAAAACTATTGGAGGTTCTGAAGAAGCACAAGAAGGCGATTGGGTGGACCTTGGCTGACATTCCAGGAATTAGCCCCTCCAGATGTATGCATAGAATTCTGTTGGAGGATGGGGCTAAACCAGTTAGACAGGCCCAAAGGCGGCTCAATCCATTGATTCTGGATGTGGTGAAGAAAGAGGTGACTAAACTTCTGCAGGGGGTATCATATACCCCATCTCTGATAGTACTTGGGTAAGTCCAGTGCAAGTTGTACCCAAGAAGTCCGGCCTCACAGTGGTAAGAAATGATAATAATGAGCTTGTACCCACTAGAGTCCAGAATAGCTGGTGAGTCTGTATAGATTATAGGAAGTTGAACCAGGCCACCAGAAAGGATCACTTTCCTTTGCCGTTCATAGATCAGATGCTGGAACGACTGGCTGGTAAATCTCATTACTGTTTTCTTGATGGCTTTTCCGGGTACTTCCAGATCCATATTGCCCCAGAGGATCAGGAAAAGACCACTTTCACGTGCCCCTTCGGCACGTTTGCCTATAGGAGGATGCCATTTGGCCTTTGTAATGCTCCTGGCACTTTCCAAAGATGCATGCTTAGCATTTTTACTGAATTTATTGAAAATTGCATGGAGGTGTTCATGGATGACTTCACTGTATATGGCTCCTCATTTGATGCATGTTTGCATAGTCTGAGTTTAGTTCTAGAAAGATGCATTGAGACTGATCTGATTTTGAACTATGAAAAATGTCACTTTATGGTAGAACAGGGGATTGTTTTGGGTCATGTTATTTCTAAAGAGGGTATTTCAGTAGATCCTGCAAAAATTGATGTGATTTCTACATTGCCTTATCCATCTTACGTTCGCGAGATCCGTTCTTTTCTTGGCCATGCAGGTTTCTACAGGCGCTTCATTAAGGACTTCAGCAAGATAGCCCTGCCATTGTCAAACTTGCTGAAGAATGATGCCATGTTCCATTTTGATGACAACTGCAAGAAGGCATTTGACTACCTGAAAAGAGCATTGACTTCTACCCCCGTCATCCAGCCCCCTGACTGGACCCTCCCTTTTGAACTCATGTGCGATGCTTCTAATTATGCTGTGGGAGCGGTTCTGGCACAAAGGGTGGGCAAGGCTGCCCATGTCATTCATTATGCTTCTAGGACATTAGATGCTGCACAATCTAATTACACCACCACTGAAAAGGAACTGCTAGCTGTTGTTTTTGCACTTGATAAATTTAGGTCATATTTGCTAGGTTTCAAGGTTATTGTTTTCACTGACCATGCAGCTCTGAAGTACCTGTTAAAGAAACCAGAAGTGAAGCCAAGATTGATTCGGTGGATGCTTTTGCTCCAAGAGTTCAATGTGGAGATAAGAGACAGGAGTGGAGCTGAAAATTTGGTAGCCGATCACTTGAGTCGAATAGCAAGGGATGAGGATCCTTCTCCCATCTAGGATGATTTTCCGGATGAACAGCTTCTACATCTGCATGGGGTAACCCCTTGGTTTGCTGACATAGTTAATTTTCTTGTTGCTGGTGTTGTTCCTCCAGGTACAAGTAGATCCAAGATCCACAAGCTCAAGAGTGATTCAAAGTACTATGTGTGGGATGATCCGTACCTTTGGAAGTTTTGCAGTGATCAGGTGATTCGAAGGTGTGTCCCGGATTATGAGACAGAGTCCATCCTACATTTTTCTCATGCCTCTCAAGTAGGGGGACACTTTGGACCACAGAGGACGGCAAGAAAAGTCCTAGATTCTGGGTTCTACTGGACCACAATTTTTATAGATGCCTATGAGGTCTACAGGAATTGTAAGGAATGTCAAACAGCAGGCCCTGCCATCACTCGTAGGAGTGAAATGCCTCAGCAGCCTATGCTTTTTTGTGAGGTTTTTGATGTGTGGGGAATCGACTTTATGGGTCCTTTCCCTGCATCTTTTGGTTTTCTGTACATTCTTTTGGCTGTTGACTATGTTTCAAAGTGGGTGGAAGCTATCCCCACTAGGACTAACGATGCTAAAGTTGTTTCAAAATTTGTTAGGTCCAATATTTTTTGCAGGTTTGGCATACCTCGGGCTATTATCAGTGACCAGGGCACTCACTTCTGCAACCGCACCATGGAAGACTTACTCAGGAAATATGGAGTTGTGCATAGAGTTTCCACTGCTTATCATCCCCAGACCAATGGCCAGGCTGAGATATTAAACAGGGAGATCAAGCAGATTTTAGAGAAAATGGTGCAGCCGAATAGGAAGGACTGGAGCCGCCGTATGGAAGACGCACTGTGGGCTCAGAGGACCGCTTTCAAGACGCCAATAGGAATGTCCCCCTTCAGGCTTGTATTTGGTAAGGCATGTCACCTCCCGGTGGAAGTTGAGCACCGTGCATATTGGGCAGTCAAGTGCTGTAACTTGGAAATGAAGAAAGCTGGTATTGAAAAGAAACTCCAATTGCAACAGCTTGAGGAGCTTAGGCTAGAAGCCTATGAAAGCTCCAGGATTTATAAAGAGAAAACAAAATATTTTCATGATAGGATGATTACTAGGAAAAAATTTTCTGTGGGCCAGCAAGTCTTACTGTTTAACTCCCGCCTGAAATTGATGGCTGGGAAACTTAGGTCCAAATGGGATGGCCCCTTTGTTGTTACTAACGTTTTTCCTTATGGTGCAGTAGAGATTAAAAGTGCAGGTACCAACAAGTCCTTTAAGGTTAACGGGCAGAGGCTGAAGCCATTCCATGGTGTGGCTGCTGGTGTTCCTGTGGATGCTAATGTTGAGGAGCTCTCCTTGGAAGCTCCCACCTACACTGCCACCTGCTCAGGGAACATATTTCCTTTCCCTCACTCTGATTTTATAGTTATGTTGTTCATTGGGGACAATGTATGTTTTAAGTGTGGGGGAGGGAACTAATTGTATTTTTGTTTTGTGTTTGGTTGGTCTTGTTTTTCTTTTAGCTCTTGAATAAATTATGTGAGTCTTAAGTCGGCAAGTTGCTGGATTTGATTGAATTTTGCATAGATGGATTGCATGTTATGTATTGACTGTTTCCCCCTAGGTAGAAAAAAAATTTTGTTTTTGAAAATTGATCCCCATGAAAAATTGAAAACTGAACTTTGAGATTTTGTTATGATGGCATGATTTATGATAAGTTTGGGGTGAAGGGAAGCACACACTAGGGATAGAATCTCTATCAAACAATTTGCAAAAATGTCCAGGTGAGGATTTGAGCCTCCAACATGTTTTTGACTGCGAGAATCACTTTTGGATTGCACTTTCCCGAATTTGCTTGAATCTCTGTATGGTTTGCATGTTTATGTGTTTGCTTCAGATGATTTAGGCATTTTATTTGTAAATAACTACTTAGCCTAAAATAACCATCCCTAATGCATGTTCCATAGTTAGCCCCTTTGAGCCTGATTAGCCTGTTAATTCTTGTTAACCTTATGTTATAAGCTAAAATCCTACAAGGTGTGATGTGTTGTTTGGGATTGATAAAAAGAAAAAAATATAATATAAAGGTTGAAAAAAAAAAGAAAAGCATAAAAAAAAAGAGAAAAAAAAATAAAAATAAAAAAAAAGTTCAAAAAAGAAAAAAAAAGAAAAGAGGCTGTTTGAATAAAAAGGCTGTAGTCACCCAAGGCAAATGAAAAATGAAAAAAGGAACTTGAGTGGAAATTCAATGTATAAAAGTGTTTCATGCTCTCTTAGTTCCTAGGGACTTAAGCCTAGTACCTTTGTATATCCTACCCTTAGCCAGGCCCCATTACAACCCTTAAAAGACCTTTTGATGTTGCATGCATGTTTTCTGTGGTAATCATTTTGAGATGAAAATCAAATTCACGGGAAGTGTTCATGAAAAGTGAAATTGAGTGAAATGTTGTTAGCCTGACAAAAATTGAGCGATGAGTGAAACACCAAATGCCCTTATGAGGAAGGCGATTATTTGAATTTGGTGATCTTCCTCTTGTGTGTGACTTGGATCCCTTGCTTAGATTAATGATTGTTTGAATGATGAAATTCTCAATTGTTTAGAGTAAATGATTGTGGGGATTGCTTTGTTTGAAAGGGGGGAACATTGAAGGAAAAATTATTTTGGTGAATTGCTTGAAATCTGTGCAAAGTTGATTGAATCCTTAAGCTTGCCATGTCTTGAGTCTTTTTAAGTTTTTGAGTTTTAGTTTGCTTGGGGACAAGCAAAGTTTAAGTTTGGGGTATTTTGATCAGCCTCTGGCTCATCTAGTTTTATGGCTAGTATGACCAGGGTTTTGTGCTAATTATATCTCATTTTCACCCAAATTAGACTTGATTGTCCTTAAGCAACATTTTGAGTCGTTTGAGTAGTTTTAGGTTAATTTAGCCAGTTTGTAGTCAAATAAAGCACTTATGGCTATTTTATTGATTTCAGGTTAACTTAGTAGTTAAGGGAACAATGAATCAGGGAAATTTCAAGTCTGGAGTTGTTCGCCTACCGAGAGTCTTCTCGCCACACGAACCTGAAAGCCAGCTGAGCAACAAAAATGTCATCCTCTCTGGTTCGCCCCTCGAACAACACCTCGCCTCGCGACCCTGATAGCTGACTGTTCCAGAGAAATGCAACCCGTTCTGTGTCGCCTCGCGGATCCATGTCTCGCCTCGCGAGACTGAAGACCAGAAGCCATGACTCTTCCATTCCTCGCCACGCAAGAAGTACTTCGCCCCGCGAGAAGACCAAACGTTGCAGACTGTTCATGATATTCGTCTCGCGAGTGAGGGTTCGCCTCGCGAGTGGGCGCAGTTTCTGAATATTATAAATTGCTGTTTTGTGCATATTGGAAGAACTTTTGCTTCTCCATTGTTTTTACATATTTTCTGTGTGTTTCGTTTTTCCATGGAGAACTAAATTTCTTTGATTAGTCTACTATAATCGATTTCCATCACACTTGAGGTTCTTGCAATTCCTGTTTTGTATGTTTTTCCCTTTTCAATGCTATGCTATATATTTCTGTTTGCTTAATTCAGGAGTGTATAGTGTTGTGTTGATTTATTTCGATGATGTTATGTTCCTATAATTAATCGCGTTTGCTTAATTCGTGTGTGTTCAATTCGTGTTCGCTTAGTTCACGAAGGGCTTAACCCCGTTTGCTTAATTCGGGAATAGGAACATATATCTGTAGTAGTGATTTCGCTTGTTAATTGTTGCTACAATCGAAAGGGGATTAGAATCTGCTTAGGGCTTGGAATTTGCATGAACCGATGATAGTTGGGAAATCGAGAACAGTAGATTAGTCATCTTTAGCTAATTGATAATCTTTTAAACTGCTTTGTTTTCATTGCTCTGTTATGCTTTGTTTTCAATTTAATTTAAACCCCCCCCCCCCCCCCCCAAAAAAAAAAAACTGAATTTTTTGTTGTAAATAACAAGTCAAGAGTCCTTGTGAGACGATATCCGAGTTGTCGCTTCCTAAACTACAGTTTTATAAACCCGCTCGCTTTTTGGCGCATGCGCGACAGCGTGACCAATGCCAAAGAAAATGGCTGATTACAAATGGGAAGTAGGAACATACTTTGTTTCAAAACAGCAGTTTAAGGAGGCCATTACCACATATGCAGTACACTCAGGGAGAAATCTGACACTTTTGAAGCTGCTCATCAATGATCTTGGAGGCCAAGGCTGCTGTTCAACATACACCTTCATTTCAGATCAACAGAAGGTAAAACTTTAAGTTAGTCCCTAATTTGTTTTATATGTTCAAATTGGTCTCTGTATTTTTCTTATTTTTTAAAATTTGGTCCCCTAATGCACTTGACTAATTTTATGTATCTGATTGAAAGGGTTTGCTACCTGCTATGGAAGAGGTATTGCCTGGTGTGGATAAAAGATTTTGTGTAAGGTACCTATATAATAACTTTAGGAAGAAGTTTCCTGGAAAAAAGTTGAAAGAACTGATGTGGAGGGTAGCAAAGGCCACATATCCTTAGGCTTGGGAGAGGGAAATGAGAGATATGAGATCAGTGAATGAAGAGGCTTTCAAGTATTTGATACAAATTCCTCCTAGGTATTTACTTGTCTACATTAATTAGAAGGCATACAAATACATACATACTAATTGGTTAACCGTTTTTCTATAGGTTTTGGAGTAAGTCTAGGTTCACTGCTGGCCCAAAGTGTGACACTCTACTGAACAACATGAGTGAGCTTTTCAATAGTGTGATAGTGAATGCTAGGGGAAAGCCTATTGTCACAATGTTGGAAGAGATGAGGGTGTATTTAATGGATAGGTGGGTTACTAATAGACATAAAATTGCTTCTTATGAAGGTAGTGTCTTCCTGAGATCAAGAAGAGACTTGAAAAGGAAGCAGACCAGACTAATTGGTGAATGATAAAGTAAGAAAAACACATTTCTAGAAGATTATCAATGTTGTTTTAAAGATCAATTTAGATAACTAATAGACGATTAGTTTGCTCTGCAGGTGGTCTGGTGAGCACTTCTATGAGGTGCGGCATATCAACCAAAGTGGAGACAAATTTGTGGTAAATCTGCAGAGAAAAGAATGCAGTTGCAGGAAATGGAGGTTGACTAGCATCCCTTCCTGTCATGCCATCACCTGCATGAAATACATGAACCTGGAACCTGCTGACTATATCCCTGCATATTTCCGGAAGGAAATATATGAAGCTGTCTATGCACCTTTGATCTACCCTGCAAATGGAGAGCACTTATGGGAAAGAACTGAGTTCACTGATGTGCAGCCCCCACCTCACAAGAAGATGCCAGGAAGACCAAAGAAAAGAAGGATAAAGGAACCAGTGGAGCTGAAGAAGGATGACATAGAATTGAGGAGACATGGAAGGTCCAAGAGGTGCAGCATGTGCCTACAATATGGACATAATAAAATGACTTGCAAGATGCCACCACCTCCAACTGAACCAGACCAGGCAGCACCTCCAACCAACAATGCACCTCTCCAACCAACAATGCACCTCCAACCAACAAGAAGGGCATTGGTTTGGAAGCCGTGATGAAGAAACGTTTACTGTTTTAGGATATAGTTAACTTATTTTAATGACAATTGTAATTGGGTTTTTTTTTTTGTTGGGGAATAAACTGATGTTATGAAGTATAATGTTTTGGTGACAGCTGTGAAGTGTAATTTTTTTATGACAGCTGCACTCTAATATTTTGGTTAAGTAATTATCAATGAAAGATGTTTAAGTTGATCTAATGTTGATTACATATATTTCATTACTCTTGATTCCAAGTATTTGGTAGGTGCTTGAAAAAGAGCTAAAATATTATGTGCCATTGAATGACATAACTTCATTGAATTCAAACAAGAGGTACAAGCTGTAGTGAAAATACATTAACATCTACTTCTTCCCACTCAAAATACAAATACAACTTCTTCCCATCTTGACTTAGCAACTACTTTTCCTAAACAAAGTAACCTAGAACTCCTAAATACACTTACTAAGCTGTAAAAACTAATTCAAATACATATGCTTGCCATCTCTGCCTCCTAGCTTCCATAACAGTGACATGAAGATAACATTCATCAGGAACATAAATGTTGTCAGAATAATGAAGCACAACAACCAAAGTTTGGTCCTTTTCAGAGAGCTCTGCATATTAATCATCTTTCTTCTTTGTCTCACAAAAATTACATCTATGTCTTCACCTATTTCCTCAGAATACCAGAGAAAGAAGTTGCATCCACTCTTCTCATTTCTCCTCTATACTGTTTTGTGTTTATCAAAAATTGTTATAATTTTATGTTTTTATTTTATAATTTTATAATTGCATGGTTACAAATCATTTTATTAAAGATATAATAAATAAATAAGATGCAACTCGGGAATGTGCAATGTTTTTGAAAAAGTAGAAGAAGAATTGGTTGAATTGATTGAATTTTACTTCTATTTGCATCCACAAAATATATATATATATATATATATATATATATATATATATTTGATATAATTGAGTCTGAGAGGGAGTACTAGTTTAACAACAGCTCTTCTCTTCCCAGTTTCCAGTCCCCAGATGATTTGTCTCGTCTGCGTTTGAAGTCAATGTTTCGTACGTGGTTCAGATGCCAAACGGTTCGATTACGTGACCAAGAAAATTTGATTTGTAGCATAAGCATGATGTAGGTTGATAAGCTATCGTTTATATGCATTAATTTAATTACACGATGCGCTCACTTGTGTTGTGGGAACAATGTTAGCAGCTAGTAGTTCTGCCTCGACAAATACGAACCATTTGTATATTGACTTACTTAGTTATCCCTCTCTTTTGCTTTCACTTTTTCAGCCTTTTCAGAAACCCACCCTCTCCTATCCTTTTCGTCCTCTCTTTCTTATAACTTTGTCTTGTATGCCAAGGATATAACCGTATCAGTGCCAACTCTATATTACTACAAACTAGGAAGGTTAATACTACTAGTTATGTTATTAATTACTACAAACTAGTAGTTTCTCTAGGCAGGCTTATCACACCTTGGATATATAATTGTTGAAGAATATGACCAATGCAATTATAATATGGTTGTGGAGATTGTTAAAATTATATATCATGACCAATATCCAATGAAATTCCATGGTGGTTACGGTGGTCAATGGTGGATGAGCGGTAGTGTGGTAGGGTGGCCGTGGCAGTGCTCGTGGCGGAGCTCGTGGAGGAGCATCTAACCGAGACTCTTATATTTTTTCAGGTGTTTTGATCAGAAATTTTTCTCCATCTCTTGCTGTTTTCTGTTGTTGCGTTCCTTGTTTTTTTTGAATTTTTCTGGACCCCCCCCCCCCCCCCCCCCTTTTTGTGTTGTTGCTGCTCTCTTTTTATGTAGGAAGATCTCATCTACTTTCATCTTGGGACCAGATGATTTTTGTGTGTGCAGAAGCTCAACTTCCTCTAGTCCCTTTTCAATTTCTATTTATGTTTCTTCTTCCTCTGATCTAGGCATGGACCCTTCCCTAAGCTCTGGAAAATTACCCAAAATGGTGTTTGATGACTTGAGCCTTGTGGGGAACTGTTCTGGTGGTTGGACCAGCTTCCCAATGACTGTTGCTTTTCTGGTTAAGCTCAAAAAAACCTGGGAGTATGTTGGTTAAAGAAAAAAAACTGAAGGAGAAAAATCATTATGGGGATTTTGTTTGTTGGGAAGAAAAAAAGATTTCTGACAAATCCTATCTATTTATTTATTTTATTTTTATTATTTTTTAATCAGAAACCAGATGTATTGATTTGTTTAAGTTAGCTTGTTAAAAGGAACCAGACAAAATTAGGTGTTCACACTCATGAATCAAATGCCAAGTAGTTCATGAACCTAGACATAGGTCTTGGGGTGCTTGCAATCTTATAAGTCTTGGTTCTTCATGCAACTTCTTAGATTAATCCACCTAAGACATTAGGGTTTAATTTGGGATTTTAGGCTCATTCCACCTAAGACATTAAGGTTTGAGTATTTCAAAAGTCTTGATTGTCATAGTTGAATTAGGAATTGTATTAGTAACCATTTCATTGCAACCAAGGGAGGATTAGTGTAGTCTAACCCTGACAAAGTTTATCCATTTGTTAATTCTGCACTCCAAGTGTTTGTTAAAAGTCCAAAAAGAAAAAAAATATTGTATTGCTTTGTTTCTTTATTTTATGTTTTGATCTCTTCATTCCTTAGTTTAGTCTAGATAGTTGTTAAGTTTGTGAATTGGTAATTGGCAACCGATACCCGAGGACAATATCCGGTCTCACCACCGTATTACTTGTTTGCGACTAGGTATACTTGCCTATTCTAAAAATACGCATCAGTTTACCATATATCTTGGAGAATGTCTCTTGGAATCTTGGTAATGATTTGAGAATCAACTTTTGGAAGGACAAATGGCTTATCCTTCCTCCTCCTTCACCCGCCTGTAACCTTTTTCTTTTTATTCTTCATCATCATCATCATTGATGTGAAATTTCGCTTAACTTAAAAGGGTTTCATTTGATGGTTTTTTTTTTGGTTACAGAGAAGACACCTTTGATCTCTCCTTGGAGGGTTACGAAATCAAGAGCCACAAAGCATCTGAGAACGTTTTTCACTATGTTGATGATCAGGGCACTTACCAGGTCCTCTTCTATCTCAACCAACTTTTTATTTCTATTTTCTTAATGTGAGCAACTTTTGATTTTGTAAGCAGTTGCTGATGCTGGGCACTGTTTATTGCGTTGTTAGCCTTTTACTTCGGGTTTAGCAATTTTTTTGATGTTCAAATCATAAAACTCTTTACTTTGGGTGGTGACTGCTAATTTCTATGTCTTTAGACAGCTATTTTGATATTATTGTTAGTTTGTGACTAAAAAAGTAACTGGTATTAACTATTGCAGTATTGCCTATATTTTGCTTTTAGTTTTACTGAAGAAACAATAATTGCTATATTTCTTCAATTCAAGAATTATTGACTACTACATTAATTAGCAGATTATTAGACATTTATCATCTCCTAGAGAGGCTATTGTTGGTAGTGGCTACTGTCTCAAGAGAGGGGGGGGGGGGGTGTGAATTGAGATATTGAAAACTTATTCAACAATTTAAAGTAAAACAGTGTTTCTTTTAAAGAAAATTGGTTTTCACTCAATTTTAATTCGCAAGAATTAGGTTATGGAACAAGTGATGATGACAAGAAGAATTATAAGTAGTAACAATAGATTTTAACACAAATTGCAGATTAAAGATTCATGTTAACAAGTATATGGAGTTTAGGGATAAGAAGAACACGCAAACCGATTTATCCTGGTTCGGCTACCTCCTCTGGTAAGCCTATATCCAGTCCCACACCTCTGTGGTTTTCTTCACTATAATCAGCAATTTACACAATTCTAATTACAGCAACACAAGGATAACCTCCTTGCTTGAAAAATCTCCAGAAAGCACACTAGCTTTCTTTACCCAAGGATCCCTTCTATCCTTGTTAAACCCAAAGAGATACCCTCTCTTAGTCACTCTAATTCACGAAAAGAATTGAGTAGAAGTAAGACTCTAAAAGCCTGATAATACAAATTGCAGTTCTAACTACTATCACACTTTTCTCAGAGATGAGGCACTTTGTTTCACAATCAGTATGAGTTGCATTTATTGTATGTGTTGTTGTTGTGTTGTTGTGGAAAAATGTTCCTTTGATCCCTCTTTATATAGAAGAAAAATTATAGCCGTTGGGATCATTTAAGACAGATTTGGATCTGAATTTTTAAAATCTTCTTTCTTGATTCTTGATCTCAAAATGTGATTATGTTTGATCTTTGTAGAGATTGCGTCCTTCTTAAGATATAATTGTTTCCATCTGAAAGGCTAGCCAAGTATTTTTGAAGAGTAATTAATCTGTGTTTATTTGAAGAGAAAAATATCAGCGTCCATTTGCCACGTCAGCAAACGAGAGTATTAGCTCAAGGTTATTGGACGGGCTCCAACTAGTAGACGAGCGTGCTAACACAAGGCAATTGGACGGCCTCCAATTTGTAGACGAGCTTTATATATCATGTAAGTGGATGGAGCTTCCAATTTAGCGTGTATCATTAGTAGACGAGCTCCAAGTGTTACTGTAAGTATATGAGCTTTCCTTTTTACATCACTAGACGAGCTCTCCAAGTGTTACTATCAGTAGACGCGCGCTCTTGTTACTTTCAGTGGACGCGTGCTTCTTTTACATCAGTGGACGTGTGCTTCTTTTACATCAGTGGACGCGTGCTTCTTTTACATCAGTGGACGCATGCTCCAAGTGCCACGACAGCAGATGAGATCTTTTGTTTTCTTAGTGGACGCGCTTCTTGTGCCACTTCAGCAGACGAGCTCTTCTGTTTCTTTCAGTGAACGCCCTTCATGTGCTCTTTCAATGGACGACAGCTTTTTACTTTGTTGTTCCTTTAGTGGACGCGCTTTCTTTGTTCTTTCAGTGGACGTCAGCTTTTTACTTTGTTGTACTTTAGTGGACGAGCTCTTTAGTTGTTCATTGGACTTCAGCTCTTTACTTTGTTGGACGTCATTCTTGGTTCACTTCATTGGACTAGCGCTTATATTTTCCCTGTGTTGGACGAGCGCTAGTTTTGCTTTGCTGGACGAGTGAACTTGCATGCAACTTAACACGTAATGAGTACGTAGTCAAAATTAAAAATCTTATGCAAAATGCACTTTGTTTGTCATACATCAAAACATGAATGAGGGCGTAGTCTTACAAACTCCCCCATTTTGATTATGACAAACCTTACCATACTTAACCTTAGTTATTAAGAAATCAGAGCGCAGCTATTTAGTAAGCATGGTTCTTGAGTTATTTTCGTCCTCCCCCTGTGTCATTGATATCTTTCAAAAGATCAAGTGTTATCATATCATTATAAAAAAAAATCATCTTGCATTTATTACAAGTTCAAGTATGTCTTTTCAAAGCAGTTCATACTCAGGTACCAGAGAAGAAATTTTTTTTTACATATTAGAGAAATTTTTTTTTACAATAAATGCATGGTTTATCTTTATGGTTCATATTTCTCCCCCTTTATTAGAGAAATAAAAATTTGCATATCAGAAAATACATGGTTCATCATTTTTTATGGACCATGTTTCTCAGATGTATGGTTCATCTTTCTAGTTCATCTCAGATGTATGGTTCATCTTTCTCCCTCTTTGTGATTATCAAAAAAGAAACTATGGAGAATATTGAAATCAATCTTAAAAAACAGTCTTGCATTCATTGATAATAAAGCATTTCAGAACTTATGTAATACATCAAAACATCCAAAATATCAAAAAAAAAAAAAAAATTACAGACACTTAAGGACGCTTAGCATCTTGCCCATGTCCTTCATAATTTTTAGCAACTTGTGCTGCCTTGCGTGCCATCTGTTATTAGTTATTTTGAGGATCAATAATGCCAAGTTCCCTTCTTATAAAGAAGAAACTCTCCTTATTTAGAGGTTTGGTGAATATATCAGCTAATTGCTTAGTTGTATCTATATGTTCAATCACAACATCACCACTTTGAATATGATCCCTGATAAAATGATGCCTAATTTCAATATGCTTGGTTCTTGAGTGCATAATTGGGTTCTTTGTTATATTTATTGCACTAGTGTTATCACATTTTATTGGTATATGATCCAGATAAACACCATAGTCAATTAATTGTTGTTTCATCCATAGGATTTGAGCACAACATATTCTGCTTCAGCTATGGATAAGGCCACACTAGTTTGCTTTTTTACTAAACCAGGACACTAGGGAATTTCCTAATAAATGGCATGTTCCACTTGTGCTCTTCCTATATAACTTGCATCCAGCAAAGTCAGAGTCGGAATATCCTATTAATATGCAAGTGGATCCCTTGGGATACCACAGCCCCATTTCTTTTGTTCCTAAGAGGTACTTCATGATTCTTTTAACTGCAGTAAGATGTGATTCTTTAGGATTAGCTTGATACCTTGCACACATACACACACTAAACATTATATCTGGTCTACTTGCAATGAGATAAAGTAAGGATCCGATAATACCTCTATGCTTGGATACATCTATAGATTTACCATGTTCATCTTTGTCCAAGTAGCAGGCTGGACTCATTGGTGTTGCCATTTCCTTTGCGCTTTCGATTCCAAACTTCTTTAGTAGTTCCTTGCAATACTTTGTTTGGCTTATGAAGGTTCCATCTTGGCATTGTTTAATTTGAAGTCCAAGAAAGAAGGCAAGCTCTCCCATCATGGACATTTCAAATTCACTTTGCTAATGTTCACCAAATTCCTTGCATAAAGACTCATTAGTAGCCCCAAAAATAATGTCATCAACATATATTTGAACAAGTAAGATATTGTGTGCTTTTGTTTTAATAAATAGTGTAGTATCAACTTTTCCTCTTTTAAAGCCTTTCTCTAGGAGAAAATTGCTTAACCTCTCATACCAAGATCTAGGAGCTTGCTTGAGTCCATAGAGGGCTTTAGTCAGTTTATAGACATGATTTGGGAACTCACTATCAACAAAGCCAGGGGGTTGGCTTACATATACTTCCTCTTGTATTATTCCATTTAAAAAGGCATTTTTCACATCCATTTGGTACAGTTTAAAGTTCATTATACAAGCATAGGCTAAGAGCATTCTTATGGCTTCTAATCAAGCTACGGGAGCATATGTTTCATCATAATCAATTCCTTCTTCTTGATTGCATCCCTTAGCTACTAGTCTAGCCTTGTTTCTTATTATTATTATTCCATTATCATCCATTTTGTTTCTAAACACCCATTAAGTTTCGATTATTTGGTTACTTTTGGGTTTTGGAACTAAATCCCAAACTTTGTTCCTTTTAAATTGATTTAACTCCTCTTGCATTGCAATCATCCAATGTTTGTCATTAATAGCATCATCAACACATTTTGGTTCTATTTGAGATACAAAAGCCATGGTATTGCAAATATTCCTTAAAGAGTTTCTAGTAGTTACCCCTTTTGTAATCTCACCAATTATATTGTCTAGGGGATGATTCTTTGAAGCTTGCCGCTCCTTAGGAAGATTATCTTGTTGAAGTTCTGCTTGAGGTTCTTTATTGCTTTCTTCATCTTCGTTTTCCTTGTTGCTCTCCTTTCCTTCATCAGATATCACTTCATCCTCAAGAGCTTCTGCATCATCAAAAATGTCCTTTCCCAACCTTTTGGGGTTAGTCTCATCAAATGATGTGAACATATTCCTCTATTGATAAAGTACGCTTACTAATCACTCTATATGCTTTGCTAGTTAATGAATAACCTAGGAAAATACCCTCATCAGCTTTGGGATCAAATTTCCCAAGATTATCCTTGCCATTATTTAGTACAAAACATTTACAGCCAAAGACATGAAAATGAGAAATGTTAGGTTTTCTTCCCTTGTAAAGTTCATATGGAGTTTTCTTCAGAATTGGCCTTATTAGAACTCTATTTAAAACATAACATGCAGTACTCACAGCATCAGCCCAGAAATACTTTGGTAAATTAGAGTCACTTAATATGGTTCTAGCAATTTCTTCAAGTGGCCTATTTTTCCTCTCAACTACTCCATTTTGTTGTGGAGTTCGAGGTGCAGAAAAATTGTGTTTTATACTGGCCGCGCTGTCGCGCACGCGCCAAAAAGCGAACGGTTTGTTAAAATGTAGTTTAGGGCGACAACTCGGATATCGTCTCACAAGGACTCTTAGGTTGTTGTTATTAACACAAAATCAATTTTTTTTTTGTTTGGGGGGGGGGGGGGGGGAGGTTGGATTTGAATGCAATTAAGAAAACAAAGCAATAACAGCAATAAAACAGAGTAGTTGAAAAGATTATCAAATAGCTAACGACGATTAATTTACTGTTCTCGGTTTCCCACTATCATTGGTTCATGCAAATTCCAAGCCCTAAGCAGATTCTAATCCCCTTTCGGTTGTAGCAACAATTAACAAGCGAAATCACTACTACAGATATATGTTCCTATTCCCGAATTAAGCAAACGGGGTTAAGCCCTTTGTGAACTAAGCGAACACGAATTGAACACACGCGAATTAAGCAAACGCGATTAAATATAGGAACATAACATCACCGAAATAAATCAACACAACACTATACACTCCTGAATTAAGCAAACAGAAATATATAGCATAGCATTGAAAAGGGAAAAGCATACAAAACAAGAATTAAAAGAACCTCAAGTGTAGTGGAAATCGATTACAGTAGACTAATCAAAGAAATTTAGTTCTCCATAAAAACAAAACACAACCAGAAAATATGTAAAGAAAACAATGGAGAATCAAAAGTTTTTCTAATCTGCCCAGAACAGCCATTTATAGTATTCAGAAACTGAGCCCACTCGCGAGGCGAACCCTCACTCGCGAGGCGAATATCCTGAAGAGTCTGCAACGTTTGGTCTTCTCACGGGGCGAAGTACTGCTCGCGTGGCGAGGAATAGAAAAGTCATGGCTTCTGGTCTTCAGTCTCGCGAGGCGAGACATGGATCCGCGAGGCGACACAGAACGGGTTGCATTTCTCTGGAACAGTCAGCTATCAGGGTCGCGAGGCGAGGTGTTGTTCGCGGGGCGAACCAGAGAGGATGACATTTTTACTGTTCAGCTGGCTTTCAGGTTCGCGAGGCGAACACCTCCAGACTTGAAATTTCCTCTGTTTCTTTATTCCCTTGACTTCTAACTTAACCTGAAAACAATAAAATAGCCATAAGTGCTTTATTTGACTAAAAACTGGCTAAATTAACCTAAACCTACTTTAGAGACTCAAAACCTTGCTTGAGGACAATCAAGTCTAATTTGGGTGAAAATGAGATATAATTAGCACAAAACCCTGGTCATACTAGCCATAAAACTAGATGAGTCAGAGGCTTATCATATACCATGTTCATCACAAAAGTTAGTAAACTCCTCATTTTGGAATTCTCCTCCATGGTCACTCCTAATTGAAACAATTTTCACGTCTTTCTCATTTTGAGCAACCTTAGCCATTTTCTTAAAAGCTTTAAAGGCTTCATTCTTTTGTTCTAAGAAAAAGGTCCAAGTGAATCTAGAGAAGTCATCAACAATTACAAGAGCATAGAGATTTCCACCAAAGCTTTCTGTCCTAGAAGATCCAAAAAGGTCCATGTGCAGTAATTGTAAGGGTCTACTAGTAGAAACAGTGTTTTTAGCCTTAAATGAGGTTTTCACTTGTTTACCCTTTTGGCATGCATCACATAGGCCTTCTTTAACAAACTTTTTATTTGGTAAACCGATTACAAGTTCTTTGGAAATCAGTTTATTCAAGTGATCCATATGAATGTGAGCTATTCTCCTATGCCAAAGCCAATTTTCATCTTCTTTGGAAATTAAGCAACATGCATCATTGGAAATTAAGTTGTCTATGTCTAGCATATAGATGTTATTTATTCTATTTCCAATCAGTTTAATGTTACTATCATGAATAGATTCGATCATACACAATTTTGAGTTAAAGTTTACCTTGTAGCCTTTATCACATAATTGGCTTATACTTAGTAGATTGTGTTTGAGCCCTTCCACATAGAGAACATCCTTAATATTGATTGCTGGACTTTTTACTATTGTTTCAACACCAAGGATTCTTCCTTTGTTGTTGTCTCCATAGGTGACATTTCCTCCTTCCTTGGGAGTGAAAGATGTAAATTTTGTGATGTCTCCGGTCATGTGTTTGGAGCAGCCACTGTCCAAAAACCAGCTTGAGGTTTTGGCCTTCAAACACACCTACAAAACAGATTCTTTTATGCTTTTCCTTTAGGTACCCAAATCTGTTTGGGTCCTTTAGTGTTAGTAGCAACATAAGTTCCTTTTGGAACCCGAATTTGTTTAATGCCAACATGAATGTTCTTTCTAAGTCTACAAGTAGCAGCTGTATGACCTTTCTTTAGACAATAATAGCATTTAACAAAAGGACTAGTTGAGGAAATGGATGGAACAAAAAGCTTTTTAAAAGATTTTTCATGTACCATTGGCTTATATCCAATTCCAGCTTTGTCATACACACCCTTTTGCTGTCCTAATATTGCATTCAAGTTATATCTACCCGAAGTAAACTTAGATAGAGTTGTATTTAGTTTTTCAACTTCCTTTCTAGTGTAGTGTATTTGGTGCAAATTGAACTAGATGCAAGTAATTTTGAATTTTCATCTTCTAGTTCTTTAAGCTTTATTTGTAAAGATGCATTATCACTACATTGTTTTGCGATGATCTTTCTAGAAGATTTAAGTTGTTTACCAATTTTAACATATTCTTCATGCAATTCATCGAAAGCATCTTGTAACTCATCATAGGTAGGAGAGGAATCATTTACCTCGGTTTCACTATCACTTTGATGATTTGCTATGAGACAAAGGTTGGCTTCATTTTAAGATTCACTACTAGTGGAATCCATATCATTTTCTTCCCAAGCTATGTATGCTCTTCTAGGCTTTCTTCCTTTCTTTTGTAGCTTTGGACATTCATTTTTGTAGTGTCCAAGCTTTCCACACTCAAAGCATTTGATTGTTGAGGAAGAGCTTTCACCTTTGTTTGTGTTCTTTTGTGCTGATTGCTTTTGTTTCTATTCTTCTTGTGATATTTTAAATTTCCTCACAAGCAATCCCATGTCTTCTTCTTCGGATTCTTCACTTTCATCGAGGTGTTCATCTTCATCACTTTCTATTGTTCTTTGGATAGAGCTTGGTGAGAGTCATTTCTTCCTTATCTTCATGATCTTTCAATCTATTTAGTTCCATTGTGTTCTTTCAACTTGCCGGTGCAATCTGCTCGTGTCAAGATCCTGTGTTCAGAATTGTGTTTTTTGGCTGCCATTCCGACTCAACTCTCATATCTTGTTTCTTTTTCTCTCTTGTTGTTGTCGGTCTTCTTTCAATGTGTGAAACCTCTTTTGCGTCATCTATCTCCTCACTATTATTCATGTGAAGAGTTCATTTCATGGTGTGCATTCTCCTTGCTCTTTTCACATCGTTGGTTCCTTCATGGGGTGAGGTCCCACTTTGCCTTGCCGTTGCAAGGAGACCCGAAAACTCATCTATTCAGCATTGTTATAATATTTTTTGCTTTAGCATTATAACCAACTCTTCTTTTATCATCATCATTCCAGTCATCTTTTTGTTTAGTTTGTTTATTTCCCTTAGCATCAAGAATAAATGGAACATAGGGACCATTTTCAACAACATCTAAAACATCTAAACCTGCAGCCTCAAGAAAGATAAGCATTCTCTCTTTCCAATACATGTATTGGGAGCCATTAAAGGTAGGGGGTCTAGTGAGTGAAGCCCTGTCACCCAGGATATCATTTGTAGCCATCTCTTGAAGCTTGTAACAAGAGTTTAAGCCCTGATGGCAATTGTTGGTAGTGGCTACGGTCTCAAGGGGGGGGGGGGGGGTGTGAATTGAGATACTGAAAACTTATTCAACAACTTAAAGTAAAACAATGTTTCTTTTAAATAAAATTGGTTTTCACTCAATTTTAATTCGCAAGAATTAGGTTATGAAACAAGTGATGATGACAAGAAGAATTATAAGTAGTAACAACAGATTTCAACACAGATTGCAGATTAAAGATTCAAGTTAACAAGTATAAGGAGTTTAGGGATAAGAAGAACACGCAAACCGACTTATCCTGGTTCGGCTACCTCCTCTGGTAAGCCTACATCCAGTCCCACACCTCTGTGGTTTTCTTCACTATAATCAGCAATTTACACAATTCTAATTACAGCAACACAAGGATAACCTCCTTGCTTGAAAAATCACCACAAAGCACACTAGCTTTCTTTACCCAAGGATCCCTTATATCCTTGTTAAACCCTAAGAGATACCCTCTCTTAGTCACTCTAATTCATGAAAAGAATTAACTAGAAGTAAGACTCTAAAAGCCTGATAATACAAATTGAAGTTCTAACTACTATCACACTTTTCTCAGAGATGAAGCACTTTGTTTCACAATCAGCATGAGTTACGTTTATTGTATGTGTTGTTGTTGTGTTGTTGTGGAAAAGTGTTCCTTTGATCCCTCTTTATATAGAAGACAAATTATAGCCGTTGGGATCATTTAAGATAGATTTGGATCTGATTTATCAAAATCTGCTTTCTTGATTCTTGATCTCAAAATGTGATTTTGTTTGATCTTTGTAGACATTGCGTCCTTCATGAGATATAACTGTTTCCATCTGAAAGGATAGCCAAGTCTTTTTGAAGAGTAATTAATCCGTGTTTATTTGAAGAGAAAAATATCCGCGTCCATTTGCCACGTCAGCAGACGGGAGTATTAGCTTAAGGTTATTGGACGAGCTCCAACTGGTAGACGAGCGTGCTAACACAAGGCAATTGGACGGGCTCCAATTTGTAGACGAGATTTATATAACATGTAAGTGGACGGAGCTTCTAATTTAGCATGTATCATTAGTAGACGAGCTCCAAGTGTTACTGTTAGTAGACGAGCTTTCCTTTTTACATCAGTAGACGAGCTCTCCAAGTGTTAGTATCAGTAGACGCGCGATCTTGTTACTTTCAGTGGGCACGTGCTTCTTTTACATCAGTGGACGTGTGCTTCTTTTACATCAGTGGACGCGTGCTCCAAGTGCCATGACAGCAGACGAGATCTTCTGTTTTCTTAGTGGACGCCCTTCTTGTGCCACGTCAGCAGACTGTTTGGAGGAATCTAGGCAAGTATACCTAGTCGTACAAGTAATAAAGAGGTGAGAAGGATATCGTTTCCACGAGGACTGAGACAAGTACTAGCACATACCAACTCAACTACTATCTAAGCAAATCTTTGGATGGAAGGGAGCTCAATACTAAACACCAAGCCCAAGAGTTAAAATAAACAAAATAAAAGGAAAAAGTTCTTTTTGTATTTTTTTTTTCAAACACTTGGGATGCAGAAAAAGAGATTCTTCAAATAAATGACAGATGTTGGATTAAATTTCACCAAACCTTAGCCTCATGCAATACCAAGACCACCAATCCAGTTTATGCTTCAAATATTAAAATCAACCCACAAGATTACTCAAGCCCTAATTCCTTAGATGACAAGAGCCTAAATCCCCTAATTAAACCCTAATTCCTTAGGTGGCCTAATTAGTGAATTTGCATTAAGAGTAGGGATTACACGATTGCTAATAAACCAAAATCCATTCCTAGATGCAAGGTTTACTAGGTGATTAATTCCAGGTTAAGAATTGATAAGAACGTCCCCATTGCAAATCAAATCTCAAAATCAATTCATGGATGATCAGACCACAAAAAGCATTAAGCATAGGAATCAAACACTAATAAGAAAGCATAAACACAGATTAATCAATCAAGGCAAATACATGATATTCAGTTTAGCTACATCTAATCCCAACAAAAAGGGATTTATCTACTCTTGCTAATAGAGAAAGCCAAAACCAGAGAAATAGAAACAAAGGAGAGGAAAAACTCCATGGTAGCTTCCACAGCAGTCCTGTCGCCCCTTGATTCAGAGAAAACCTCCTTTTAGGGTTCCAAGTTTTTAGGGTTCCCAGCCCCCTTTTTTTCCGTGCGGCCCTGATGCCTATTTATAGATTAGGCGCGCGTCACGACCGTGATGGCAATCACGGCTAGGCCGTGACGGATTCTGCCTTGGGCGCGCTTTCAATTTTGGTCTGTCACAGTCGTAATGGGCATCACGGCCTGGCCGTGACAGCTTCTAACTTTTGCCTTCTTTATTTTCATCTCTGCTTGATCATGGCCGTGATGGTCACCACGGTTGAGCCATGATGGGCTCTGTTTGGTACATTTTCTTCACTTTTCAAGCTCTATCTTCATCCAAGCCCCATCATGGTCAATCTTGAGTATTTTACCCTTAATTCCTGCAAAACAACACCACAACACCACCTTACCCGTTCCAAGGTAAAAACTAACAAAAATCAAATAAAAATTGCCTAAACTATATGAAAATGCATGCAAAAATGTACATGAAATATGCGGTGAAATCACACTCATCACAGACGAGTTCTTCTGTTTCTTTTAGTGGACGCGCTTCATGTGCTCTTTCAGTGGACGATAGCTTTTTACTTTGTTGTTCCTTTAGTGTACGCACTTTCTTTGTTCTTTCAGTGGACGTCAGCTTTTTACTTTGTTGTACTTTAGTGGACGAGCTCTTTAGTTGTTCATTGGACTTCAGCTCTTTACTTTTTTGGATGTCATTCTTGGCTCACTTCATTGGACAAGTGCTTATATTTTCCCTGTGTTGGACGAGCGCTAGTTTTGCTTTGTTGGACGAGTGATCTTGCATGCAACTTAACACGTAATGAGTGCGTAGTCAAAATTAAAAATCTTATTGAAAATACATTTTGTTTGTCATACATCAAAACACAAATGAGGTCTTAGTCTTACAGTTATAAATAAAAAAGTTATAAGGTTTTAAGTGAATAAGGATTTTTTTGTAATTAATGAAAGTTTGGGGACTAAACTGAAATTTTCGAAAATTTATGTAACTGGACAGTTAGAAACTATTTTTCATACCTATCTAATTGTTCTACAACTCTAAAATGAGTTTTGGACTATTAGAGTTTAAAATCGTTGAAAAATTATTTACGCGATTTACAAACTTAACGACGTTCGGTCAAATTTTTAGGAATTTTGTATAAATGGAGAGTAAGATGTAAAATTAGTGTTTCAACATTTTCATATGAATATTATAACCTAGGAGAGTAATACATTTTAGGTGAAGAACCATGTTTTCAAAAATATGGCTTTTGAGCCTAAATTCAGTAAAAAGCGGTGAAACCGTCGTTAAACGTTTTAAAGGATTTTCAAGCAAATGTTTTGAGAAATTGATACTTATGTATCTTTGTTGGAAATTATTCTTGAAAATTGATTTGATGTTATCTAAAGGATTTGGTTTTAAGTCAAAAGGATTTTAGTCTTCAAAGGCGAGCTTTTACAGTAAAATGTAAAAACCTAAGTCAAGAACGACTTAGTGAAAATACGAACATAATAATTTATGATATGGGGTGGAACACGACCTTATGTCATAAAGTATGGATAATTCATTATCCATATTCCATAAAATTTAATGGACTCGGAATGATTTGTTTTCTTGGAAGCCAAAGAAAAAGGCTCAATTAGAAAAGTACAGAGAAATAAATAATTGGACTTGTGTTCCAATCTCGTAATGCGTTAGGACTTTTAAACAAAGTGTTTTAAGATATATTTACATAAAGATGAAAAGTTACTTGAGAACTTTCTCTTGATGTTAAGAACATCTAGCATCTGAGAAAGCACATTAAGAGAATTCTGATGGAATCAAGATGTCATCCGATGGAAAGACAAGAAGAACGCATTTTCCGGTAATTTTGCCTAAACACATAGTGAAATTATGTTCTGTAAGGCTGTTGTGCCTAGGAGATTGAGCTAACACTTTAATACGGTGCGAATTCCATAGGGCCGATCTGGTTGATGCTTGGGGATGTCGGGGTTATGAAATACTCACATAGGCAAAGTGGGTTGCTCCTCTGTGGCGTGGTGATCTGGCAATACACCGACATACTTGAAAAGATGCTACGAGTTTTCTGGTAGTGTAGGATGTTCCCGAAAAAGCCTATGACGTGCACAGCCTCTTCTATTGACGCATTCTTTATTACCCAAGGCTGGTAGACTCCGGAACAATCCTTCGAACCACTCTCTCCGACTGTTTGTAAAACCATGGTATAGGAATTTAGAGGTCATTCCTCAGGTCTTAGATGTCTTCTATCTAGTAAAACGCAGTGCTGTGGTCATGTTTCTGTGAAACATTATTGTTTTGTTATGAGTGTAAATATGATTGCTAATTGTTAATTGTACGTATGAGAGTCGTACCACTGCATGTCTGCCTTATGTGTAAGATAAATGGACATCTCACCTTATTTTTATAGTGCCTATGTCGACTGGCTATGTGCCTTCTGTACTATTTTTGAGAAGATTGAGACGACAAGATGTCGCTTGGCTGATGCGTCATAGAGGTCGAGGTTCGAGCATGAAGACGATATGTTAGAGTTTTCTAGTGGATGTCTTCCATACTGTCGATGGTTCGTAGACCATGTTTTTCCTCTTGGAAGAGGAAGGGGCCTAGTTCGAGAGTTACTATTGTAATAGCTCCAGTAGTGTCTTTTGTGACGACGTTGGTAGTGGACTCAAATAGAGTTTTCACTTGATCTCGTCAGTGGGTTTGTCTTTCTCACTATGTATGAGAAAGGATTGTCTTTCTATTTTAGTTTGGCCAGCTGGGTATGTTTGGGAGTTAATGTATCTGTCTATGGAGTTGTAACTTACTTTTTGATCTTAAAATGTCACTTATGGTGTAGCGCCCGAGAAGGGTGTTACATTATTGGTAACAGAGCTGGTCGAGTCTTTTGGGCGAGGGGTTTAGGTCTGTTGTCGTCTTTGTTGTATTTTCTCTGGTTGTGTCTTGTGTTGTTTTGTGTTTTTGGTTCAATAAAGAACCAATGTTTGGAAGGATATTGACGTTAGTCTATCCTTGGCTGTGTTTATGTTCTTCATGACGTTGTTCCGAAAGGATACAACATTGTTTGTTGATCTTTTCATTTTATTGTTCCTAAGGAGGAATAATATTGAACAGATTTTGATGTATTGTTTTCTTCCTAGTTCTGACTACCGTGCTTTTATAGAAAATCATGGTTAGTCCATAAACGAGTAGATATGATTCTGCAATTAAGGATTCCGAAGATATGGTTGTAGTTGTACAAGTCTCGAGGGAGATAACATCAACTGTGGCATGTCATAAGGAAGAAATGGTGAAGAAGAGAGGACTAGTTGGGTTTTGTCATAGTAATCTACCTCGATTTGATGGCGAGCTTAATCCGGAGAAAGTCGAGTTTTGGATTACGGAAATAGAAAGAAACTTGGAAACCATGGAGTACCCTAATCATTGGAAGGTAGCTTGTGCGACATTTCTGTTGATAGGAGATGTTGGATTTTGGTGGGGAGAAACTTGCCAGCTGTTAGTGGCAAGACAAGAAGCGATCACCTGGAATGTGTTTTGAAGCAAATTTCTGGAGAAGTATGCTTCCACTAAAGTGAGTCGTTCAGAGGAGATTTGGTTTCTGCAGCACGAACAAGAGGACATGACTATCAGCGAGTATGCCGTTGAGTTGGAAGAGCTGATTAAGTTCAACGAGTTGTATTTAAGGAATTACGAGGAAGTGCGAACATGTAAGAAATTAGAGGAAAATCTAAAGGTGGAAATGAGGAAGACAATTTTGTCATTGAAACTATTGCAGTTTCTGATCTTAATGGATAAGTGTCGAGTTCCTCGAGATCTAGAAGTGAGTAAAGGCAGAAAGAGAAGCTTTGGATCTTTCCAAGAGAAACCGTACGCAAGGCCAATGTGGACACCACCAAAAAGGAAGTGGAGTAGTGGCAGCAGTAAAGGTTATGGATTGTCTAGGATGTCTTGACCGAGGTGCATGAAGTGTGGCATGAGTTATGGTACAAAGAACTGCAAGATTCAAGGCATCATTTGTTTTAAGTATGGACGGCCTGGACATGTCGCTAGAGTGTACGGAAAGCCTAAGGATGTACCTTCTGGAGACAACATGTGAGCCGAGAGACCACGGACAAGGATTCGATTAAAGAATACTGCAAGAGGAGGTAGTCCACCAATATTTAAAGTTTGAATACGTGGGTAGTTGCTAACGGGTAGAATCTTCACAACAAGTAGGACTGAAGTATAACAATCAAATAAATATCTTTAAGTGAAGTGTGTCATAGAAAGTAGACTTTTGACTATACTGTTAATTCAGTGGAGAATCATTCTTGATTTTCTATGAATGTGTAAAATACTCTGTGTATTTATCAATGCACTACCTATGTTTGTTGCCAACATGTTTCTGAGTTGGTTGAGTTTTATCGTCGCATTTTTGTTGTCTAAGTTTTTTGCGGAACAATCAGAATTGCATTCTTATATTATTCCTTAATGCAATTATCTTTATAGTTTCTTGATAACTCATACTGGTTGGGAAAATCCGTTCGGATAATTCCTTGTTGTTGAGAATTGAGTTTTGTAAACTTGGCCATTTGCTTTTTTTCACAAATGAGTGCAATTTAAAATAGAATGATTTTTTACAGATCATATTTTGTTACCCTTGTGGGTGAAAAGTTGTAAATTTTATGGCAGATGAAATTTTGACAATTCACGTTAATTTTTTTTATGCCAAATGAATCAGGGTTACCTCGAGTGAGGGAATTCACAAAAAATTATTGTTGCTCTCTTAAAGACCAAGATAAGTTTTGATTTAAAATCTAGACTCCTAGAAATTGAGAAAATTATCACCTTCAAATTTTGTCTTTTGAAGGAAGTTTCTATTGAGGAAGGAACTTTATTAGGGTCACGTTTGTAAATATGTGGCTGTACACCGCATTTTTACATTCAAGAACCTATTAAAGATACTTTTTGTATAAAGAATATCCATTGTTTTTTTATTCATTTTACTTTATTCTGTTGAAAGAGTAAAGTCTAGAGATTATTATTTTTTCTTGAAAATTCTTTGTTCAAATTCAGAGTTCTTATTTACCATCGGTGTGTTAGAATCACCACCATAAATGGGAGTCAAAGTTTTGAATCATTCAAATTTCCAAATCTATCAAAAATTCGTGTTTTTCATTCTATTGACATTCGAATTATTCGATTGTGCTTCGCATCTTGAGAGTTTTAAAGGGATTTACCTGATTTGTTTTATCAGGTAGTTTAGCAAATATAGTATAAGTCAGAGCGACAGTCTAATCTATGAAGTAATTCACGCCAAGTTTCGAAAAACCAGAATGATATGCTTCTGGAGCACAAAATAAAAGGACGGGTTTCATGTTCATTTTCCTAAGACTAGTTAATTTCGCTGACAAAATTCTTTTTAGAGGGATAGTATTGTAACACCCCGTTTTTACTGTTTTTCATTATCGGTAGAATTTTTAATTCTTTATATTTTTATCTGAAATTTAGAAAATTATTTTGGATAAAACAAAATCATATTTATACTCTACCTTATGGTAGAAGGTTACGGTAAAAATTTAGGTTTAAAATTTAGACGAAACCCGATTTGCGTTTTAATTGACAATATGTTTTTATTGATCAGAAAACCTAATTTTGACCCGAGAACGAAACAGTTAAGATTCTTAATTTTTTTTCCAATGATAGTGGTTATTTTGAAAATTTTCAAAATAAATAGGTTATTATACGTAATTGGGCAAGTACTCGACGATCGAGGATCGACGAAATCGAGAACGGAGGTACAGAGACAAAACCCGACGCCGAATGGATGAGCATAATGATTCATCTATGATGACTCATGGGGGTGAGTCATAGGGGTTAGCTATCTTGCATTAAATGCAAGTAATGATGGTTATATGTAAAAAGACTAAAATGCCCTTGATCTTTAAGTAAAATTCTAAGAGTGTCCCTAATTGAATTTTGACCAAAATACCCTCTAAAATTACTTAATTTCGTGCAGACGCTCCACTAAACCAAACTCATTTCATTTTGATTTCATTTCATCATCTTTCTCTCAAAAACCCTAATTGGGTAAACTACGGAACCAGACACGAATGTGCAGAGATGTACCAGGAGAACAGAACGATGAGTCGTCCATGATGACTCAAGAGGAATGAGTCACCATAATGACTCACCATAGTCATTAATGAGCATTTATGACAAGTAAACGTGAAAAGACTAAAATACCCCTAAGCTTAACCTAACCGACGTTCAGTTAAGTTTTAACCATGGTTAAGGAACCAAGGTTAGTTCTTGTGGCCAAGAATCAGTCACACCCTTCCTAAAATGTGAGCCACATGTTTGTTAATAATGGTCACTAATTAACCCTAATTAAGTTACTAATTAACTATAGTTATGTTATTATATTATTTTCTAACTTAACCTTGGTTAATTTAACCCAACCATGGTTATCTTTTAAGATTAAACAACTCATTTTCTCACTTAAACATCCTCTTGGCCGCAGCTCTCTCCCATTCATAGACACCATTTCACTTCTTTGTTCATAATTTTCTCTAAGAACACATAAAGACTTCATTGATGCTCGTACTCATCCGAAACTGTACCACAATTCTGACCCTTTTCTTTTCTGAAACTCGGAAAACTTTATCCATGAAAGTTGTTCCTATTCATCCCTTATTTCCAACGAGCTAAAGATCACCAAAAACGGATAAGTATATTGGGAGATATACCCAAGTTACCAAAATAGCTGAAAATCCTCAGCATCTCAGGAGAACAGTGGAAAGAAGGCTCTTTACGCCCCTGTTCTGATCTGAATCAAACAAAACCTTAAACATAAAAGTTGTGCCTCTCCTTTTTACCTTTATAACAAATAACAAATGCACCCAAATAAATAATACAGATCACAAACAAATTACATACAGCTATCGGAAAAATCCCTCAGGTACTCCCCTTACCTCTTGAAGATTTTTCTTTCCGAATTAAAATTCCGTCAAATGTACTATCTCCACAAAACACGTACACGATTCACACAACAATTTATCCTTCCACCAACCACAACAAATAATAATCAGCCAAACAACTAAATACACTATTTTCCTATATGATGGGTTCGGCCATGAGGTGATTATTTGGCTAAAAATTTCTAAAATTCCTAAACTCTTGGATTAGTGATCCTTAATCACTTATAACCCTAAAACAATGATTAGAATACAAAGATTGAAATAAAATACTCCAACCTTTCAAGAACCCTAATTTGGCCTTGACACAAAATATAGGCTACAGATCTCAAAATTTCACATACTCTTAGATCCATGACCTTAGAGTGATGTAGAGTTAAGATAAATTATCATAAGTTGAAAAAATGAAACAAAATCTTTCAACTCTTCAAGAACATAATTTTGGTCATGAACAAAACAATAGGTTAGTAATTTTAGTTTGATTCAATCATCATGGATTCAATACATATATGAATAAAAGGATTGAATCAAGCTAGACTTGTAAAAAAAAATGAACAAAGTTCCTTCCCCACAAAAAAACTAGGGTTCAGACTTATCAAGATAAATGGGCAAGAAATTTTTGTTTGATTCATATTCTTGGATCTTAAATATAGAAGTGATACTAAGATCATAGAAATTGGAATCACTTTAAAAGGATTTTTCTATGATTTTCTAGGTATTTTCAAAGTTCTAGATCTAAGAATTGAAAAATATGATCATGATCTTGAAACATAAAAATTAATTAATGAAGAACATGATATTGATTGAGTGAGAGGAGTATGGTATACCTCTTAGAAGTTGAAAATGAGCAAGAAATCAAGTGGTTGCTTCACAAAAAAATGGCTATGGAAAACTTAGAGTTTTGAGAAAATGGAGAAAGCTTCATGAAGAAGATGAAGTCTTGCTTTTATAGCAATGGAATGGGATCACAAAGGAGGTTTTGGGCCGTGGGAATCAAGGGGTATAAGGGTCCAAAGCATAAATTTTTAGGGACAAAGTTGCAATCTTACACAATGCCAATTTTGTGATATAAAGACAACATAAGGACAAAATGGTAATTTCCCAAAAAAACCATTATGACAAACATGTGGTGAGTATTGGTTGGAGGCATGGCTTATTTGTGTCCACAAATTGTTGGGACAAACTTGGCATTTCAATGAAAGTTCAAGGGTAAAATAGTCCAAGGGTAAAATGGTCTTTACACTATTTTGAAGAAATATCTAGATATTTGCTAAATGTAATCATGACGTTGGTGAGTCATCCATATGACTCACCACCCTTAGTGGCAAGATATCTCAGCATCCGATGTCGGGTTTTGTCTCTGCACGTCCGTTCACGACTCCGTCGATTACCCGATTTAAGGTTTTACGCCAGAATCACGTATAATAACCTATTTCTTTTGAAAAATTTCAAAATAACCTATACCATTGGAAATGAGAATTAAAATCTATTCATTTCGTCATCGGGTCAAAATTAGGTTTTTTGATCAGTAAAATCTTCCTGCCAGTGAAAACGTAGATCGGGTTCCATCTGAATTCTCAACCAAAAGTTTAACTGTATACTTTTAAAAATAATTATAATATGAATATGACTTTGATTTTCTCAAAATAATTTTCTATGTTTCAGATAAAAATATAAACGTTTATTTATATTTATACCGATTTTAGAAAGCAGAAAAATCGGGGTGTTACTATGCCATGTAATTCCACATTGATAACATAGAATCCCTTCAAATGGACAAGCATCTGCCAAATGGTCTGGCCTTCCACACTTTGGACATTGACGAACAGAGTCCCAGTTCTTATTACAATCCTTCGATAAGTGACCCACTCGATTACAATTGAAACATTTAAATCCTCTTGATGGGCAAGTCTTAACCCTGTGGTTTAGGTATCCACACTTGTAACATCTTTTGACTTAGCCTTGGATTTGGTTCTTTTGGCCTCCACTTCATGATGCAGAGTCATGATGAGGTTGCTGATTCAGATCATTTCCTGGGGGTCGGAAATAGGTTTCCTCTGGTTTTGCTTCTCCTTCTTATTCTGCTTGCGCAATTGGAATCGAGATGGTCCGACGGTAGTACCCCAATAGTCTTTACCTTTCCCTTTCCGTTTCACCTTCCGGCACTCTTCCACTAAATGACAACACACATAAACTGAGTTTATTCATAAATCAAATGACCACCACCCTTATTGATACAAACAGAATGAGAAAGCATGTGCATGTATAGTGCATGTGAGTATATGTGCATTCCGTTAATTTGGGTAATAGGATTATTCTTTGATCCATCTTCCTTTCTAGACATGCAGCTAATTGCATAGGTTAATTTGGGATGTGTGGCTTGGGGCAGTTGTAACACCCCTTTGGGCATTACCTCGTGAACACGTGCCAAAATAAATTAAAATAGGATTTTACTGGTTGCTTTCGGAAATTGAATTTACTTTAAGTCTTAAAACTTGAGTATAAATTTTTTTTCTCTCGGATTACTTCGAAAAGGTGATGCACACATCACTGTAGTAGAATCGCCTTATACTTGACAACACACATAAACTGAGTTTATTCATAAATCAAACCACCACCACCCTTATTTATACAAACAGAAGGAGAAAGCATGTGCATGTTTAGTGCATGTGAGTATATGTGCATTCCGTTAATTTGGGTAATAATATTATTCTTTGGATCCATCTTCCTTTCTAGACATGCAGCTAATTGCATAGGTTAATTTGGGATGCGCGGCTTGGGGTAGTTGTAACACCCCTTTGGGCATTACCTCGTGAACATATGCCAAAATAAATTAAAAAAAGATTTTACTGGTTGCTTTTGGAAATTGAATTTACTTTAAGTCTTAAAACTTGAGTATAAAATTTTTTCTCGCGGAATACTTCGAAAAGGTGATGCACACATCACTGTAGTAGAATCGCCTTATACTTGACAACACAGATAAACTGAGTTTATTCATAAATCAAACCACCACAATGTACAAGTCTTCCTGAAATTGTTTTATATTTTTCAAGACTCAACTAGAAACCATATGAGTGACACCCGGGGCTGACGAGGGCGGGGAATGGTCGCCGGTGTAAGAGGCATGATCAAGGAGCGGCTCCTGGCAGGCTTCTAGGCGGAGGGACACATAAATGAATCGATAGCACACCTGAATGAGAGGGGTCCTGAGACTGTGAAGGTATGGGACTATACAGTAGATGATGACTTATATGAATTGATTGGTACTACCTATACCAGCAAGATGCATCTTCTTTTCGGTAGCCCATCACTTAAGAACTCTACAATTAACTGTGCTTGACTTGAGTAATTATGGGATGGGTGACATCCTGGGAAGTTTTCCCGGGAAGCGTGTGTGTGAGGACAAAGCACGCTGAAAAGGCCCGTGTTGGTCTGTGGGGACAGTCATCAATCCATAGTGTAGCCAAGGATGTTACAAATGCACCAACTTTCAAAACAAAATACAAAACCCAAAGAAAAATCCTAAGATGGTCACTCTACAAGACATTCCCTGGAAAGACCTCCATGGTTCTCTCCACTATCTGTAACACCCCGATTTTCGTATAAGGGATTATGTTATTACGGATGCCTAGTTGTTGTTGTTGTTGTTATTATTATTATTATTAATATTGATGAAGTTAGTATTGTTATTTACATAATTGACAATGTAATTGTTGTTAGTGTTGTAGTATTATATATATATATATATATATATATATATATATATATATATATATATATATATATATATATATATATATTTTTTTTGTGTGTGTGTTATTAAATATGATAATATGTATATTAATATATGATTATTTGTATTAATATGAGATTGTGTCTCTTAATGTGTGATCCTATATGAATATATGATTTTTTTTGTAATTTTATACGTTAATATATGATATGTGATTTTATTAATAATAAGTGATTAAGAATGAAAGGATGAGATATCATGTGATTTAGTATTTAAATAGAGATAGTGTAATCCTTAGATTTTAGCCCCTCAACCAATCAGATTTGAGTCCATATTAATAAAGGACAATCCTCTTTTTGGTTACCTCTTAAGATCTTATCATAATCTCCTAAGTATCCTATCTAGGAATAACTATCAAATCCGTCACTAAACTTCCATTGATCTTTTGTCCACCTTAGAGTCCGATTTAGGATTCAATCGTCAGACATTAATTTGTAGATATTTCTCTTAGCTTTCTAACATCACCAAGAACGCCTCAATCATAAACTTGTAACACAAGTTATGGTCAAAATACCGATCTGTATACAGTTTGGACTGAAATAGGAGCCCGTTATGCCTTAACTTGTATTTATACCATAAGACTCGACCTAAACCTTATTTCTCACATTGTTAAACTCAGAATAACTGTCTCCCTTCATCTTTCTTAGTTTTCCCTTGAACCCCTTGAAGTTCTTGGAGTTTGTGAGTCCGTCTATGTAACAGCCTGATTTTTAATTCCACTGTTTAACCGGTTAAAATATAATTAATTATATTTTAATCTGAGAGTTAGAAAGTGATTTTAAATAAAATAAAATCATATTCATAGTCTCTCTTATGGTAGAAGGTTACGATGAAATTTTGGGTTTAAAACTCAGACAGAAATCGGTCTGCGTTTTTTTTACTCACAGTATAATTTTATACAAGCAGAAAACCCTAATTTGACCCGAAACTGAAATTTGTAGATTTTTTATATTTTGTCCGTTAAGAATTCTATTTTCCAAATTTCACTGACAGTAAGATTTTAATGATCAGAAAACATAATTTTGACTCGTGAACAAAATGATTTATATTTAAATCATATTTCAAACGAGTTTGGTTGTTTTGAAAATTTTCAACCAAAAACGAAATATTACGCTTTTATGCGGGCGTAAAACCCTAATCAGAAAACCGACAGAGTCGAAAACAGAACTGCAGAGACCCGTCAAGAGATCGGGACAACGAGTCATACCTGATGACCCATGGAGGATGAGTCACCAAGCATTTATGAGCATTAAATGCTAGTAATCATGACTTTTGAGTAAAATGAGCAAAATGCCCCCAAGCTTTCGCGGTTATTAACAAGACACATCTATGCACTTTCAACCACTTATTTTATATGGTTGTAAACCTCCCACATCTCTCCAATTTCGTGCAGTCACATTCCATAAACCATACCTATTTTATTTTGCTTTCGTTTCATCATTTTCCTCTCAAACCGAAATCGGGTAAATAACGGAGCTGCGTACGGGGTTTCCGGGAACCACTAACGGATTAAATCAATGAGTCATGGTTGACTCATTAGATGTGGCCCAAAATCAGTCACACCTCCCTTCATTCTCCACCAAGTATTTTAACCAAACCATGGTTACAAATTAACTCTAGTTAGGTAATTATAACCATAATTAAGTTATTATATTATTTTTTAAACTTAACCTATATCAACTAACATAACCTTGGTTCATTTTTAAAATTAAACAACTCATTTCCCTCACTCCCTCACTAAAAGACGCGGCCCAAACCCCTCCCACACTTAACCAAAATTTCATTTTCTCTCCTAAGTCATTTTGCTCACCAAGAACATCCTTTGTGTTCTTGTGAAGTTCTTCATTTATCATCAAGTTATTGATCAAAACTCTTCATTCCAAGGTGAGGAATCCCTTCCTCATCATCTTAGCTTCATTAATCATGCATCAAATCTTCACTTTCATCAACTTTTCACAAAACTCCATTTCAAGATCTAGAACTTCAAATAATTCTAGAAAATTGTAGAAAAATCATTTTAATGTGAAACCAATTTCTATGATCCTTATACGACTTCTACTTTCATTGTCTAAGAGTATGTAAGCAAAAGAATTTTCCTTCCTATTTTTCTATATATGGCCGAATCTATGTATTGGTGGGCAAATGAGATTTTGTCCAACTTTTAACTTAGATGAAGTTGTTTATAAGCTATTTAGGGTTTCTATGTTCTAAATCTAAGAGTTTAAAATCAAAAGAAAATCCTAACCCTATTTTTTAGTCTTGGACGAAATTGGGTTCATATAAACAAAATAAGTTTTCTTCAATCTTTAACTAGATCATGATTTGCATCAACTATTTAAGGTGTGTAGGTTCTAGATCCAAGAGTTTGTGAGCAAAAGGAATTTCTAGCCTATTTTACTTATTATGGCCGAAACCCTAACCATAGAGGTTAGAAGATTTTGTTTCATATTTTTTAATTGTAACACTTGATTTATGTTAGTTAATACTCTAGGAACTAAGATCCAAAAGATGGAGTTGAGAAAATAACCCTAGCCTATTTTTGATATCATGGCCGAACCTAGCATGAATTAGTCATACTTGGTTTTTGTTTGATTTATTTGTGTTATGTTGTTTTGGTTGAAGGTTAACCATTAACTGTGGTAGAGTAAGGAGGATCGAAAAGTTCGGGACTTCGGTGATAAGTTCAGATGGGAGAAAGAAACAACATATCGTCGGAAACAATAAGTAGTATATTCTATAATAATTGTGTAGGGTGACCTAAACCCTACTAGTAGTTGAGTAATCGACAAGACCAAAATCACATTGAAAACCTTTTCTGTAAAACCAATGGTGATTCGGAGAATGTAGGTTTATCGATGTTAGGATGATTTTAGATTGTTTATGGTTGATTAGACTTTATTATCATTATTAGAATATGTTGTTGATATTGTATTATGCATGATATGCCTGGTTTTAATATTGTGCTTAGCGGATTTTAAGCAAAGATATATATATTGTTTGGGATATAATTGTTTGGGTGTGAGGATAATGGTGACTTAAAGGTGCCTAACCTAAGAGTTATTTCAAAGAGGAAAGGTGACGTAGAATATGTGTTAAGGCTTTGATGGAAGGTTAAGGCACTAGGATGTTATTAATATGGGTTAGTGATATTCATGTGTTTACGTTGTTGTTCACAACTGTATATTTGGAATATAGAAGGTCAAGAGTTCTCGTTAGACCATTCCACCTTAGAATTTAAGTTGTGCAACTATAGTGTCATTGCTATACATGAGCACCCTTGATAGAGATGAGAGAAAACCAGGGTGTGCACCGACGGTACTGTGCTGCTATAGTGTCATTGCTTTGCATGAGCATTCTCACCATGGATGAGAATGTGCACCAGCGTTGGGAACGTGTCACCTGAACGACTGACAGACATTCCTAACGAGGAATGTGTGACAGGATTAGTGGTCGCCACGTCAGTATAAAAGTGTAGTTGTGTGAGATTGAGGTAGAGGATGGTAAATTAATTTGAGGATGATTTGTTAGTTATGTGTGTTGATTGTCCGCACTAGTGCAGAAAAGGGATTCCACATCGGTTATTTTTGGCTTTACACATCGGTTTTAAAACTGATGTTGAAACGACCGATGTGGTTTATTGCCACTTTACACATCGGTTTTAAAACCGATGTTTATAATATTTTATACAGAGGTTACCTCTTAACCAATATGGAAAATTAATTTGTCAATTGGTATCCTATTGGGAAATTTCACTTTACACATCGGTTTTAAATAAAACCGATGTTGAAAGTGAAATTTCCACATCGGTTTTAATAAAACCGATGTGTAAAGTCTCATTTTTTCCTGTTATTTACATTTCTATCATTCCTTTCCCCCTGTTTCAGTAATGCAGATCAATATATACCAGATCATTCCTTTCCCCCTGTTTCCCACTGTTTTGCATAGTACTTTTGTCATCCTGGGACTTTGTATAGAAGGAAAACTTATTGATATCGTACCCACTCCAGCATATGACATCAAAGTTAGGCCCCTGTGCTAGCCATTTTAATGTATCAGAAGCAATACCATCCTTTGCAATTTTTTCTTTAAACCAGTTCAATAAAGTCTTGTTATGCTTGTTCAAACACCATTTTTCATTCATTCTAGGGTAAGTTTCATTGATGATGCTTTCATGCTCACATAAGTATGGTTCAACCTCATCAGTGTTATTCAATATATACAAATGTGCTTGAAGCACTTCCTCCCGATCCATGCTCTTAACAGTGATACCTCGTGTACCCTTACCATCATATCTTCCTTTGTGACGAGACTTCGGAAGCCCTACAGGTTCCGCTTCTAATATGTATTCTGTACAAAACTCAATAGCTTCTTCTACAACATACCTTTCAACAATAGATGCTTCAGGACGGTGTGGATTTTTCATATATCCTTTCAAGATCTTCATGTATCGCTCAACCGGGTACATCCACCTTAAATAAACGGGGCCGCACAATCTAATCTCCCTCACTAGATGAACAATCAAATGAACCATGATGTCAAAAAATGAAGGTGGAAAATACATCTCCAATTGGCACAAGACAATGGCTGCCTCATTTTCCAACTCATCCAAATTTTTAGTGTCAATGACCTTGCTACATATAGCATTGAAGAATAAGCATAACCTAGTAATGGCATGTCTGACTTTTTTAGGCAATATGTCACGAATGGCCACCGGTAGTAGTTGTTGCATCAAGACATGACAATCATAGACTTTAAGCCAACTAATTTGAGATCTTTCATTGAGACAAGTCTTCTGATATTTGAAGAGTAACCCTGTGGCACTTTGACTCCCCGTAGACATTCACAAAAACTTCTTTTCTCTTTTTTTGATAAAGTATGACATGCTGGGGGCAAATAAGTCTTCTTATCCCCTACTTTAAGTGGAGCTAACTGCTCTCGTATACCCATCGCAACTAGATCCAGACGAGCATTCACACCATCCTTTGTCTTGCCTTGAATGTTGAGAAGCGTTCCGATTAAACTGTCACACACATTTTTCTTCACATGCATCACATCAATACAATGTCTTACATCAAGCTTGCACCAGTATGGAAGATCAAAGAAGATCGACCTCTTCTTCCATATTCTCTTCTCGGTAGCCTTCTTCTGGGTCTTCCCATAGATAACATTAGTGTTGTTCACCCTTTCATAAACTTGCTCTCCAGTCAAGGCCCCCGGAGCAATTTCATTCTCCGGAAGTCCATTGAAAGCTTTTCTCAATCTACGATAAGGATGATTACGTCGGAGAAATCTCCGATGCCCAAGGTAAATTTTCTTCCTTCCATGTTGCAGTTGATGGTAACATGTGCCTTCTTCACATATTGGACATGCTTTATGCCCCTTAACACTATACCCACACAGGTTCCCGTATGCTGGAAAGTCATTGATGGTGCAAAATAACATGGCACGCAATCTGAATGTCTCACGGCAATACCCGTCGATCACATCAACGCCTTCATCCCACAACATTCTCAAGTCTTCAATCAAGGGACTCAGATAAACATCAATATCATTTCCTGGCTGTTTAGGACCCGAAATCATCATACTTAACATAATGTATTTGCGCTTCATGCACAACCAAGGAGACAGGTTGTAAATTACAAGGAGAACAGGCCATGAACTATGAATACTACTTAAGTTTCCATATGGATTCATTCCATCGGTAGCAAGTCCAAGCCTGAGGTTTCTGGGCTCATTGCCGAAATCCGGAAACAAACTATCAATTCTCTTCCATTGTAAAGAATCGGCCGGATGGCGAAGCTGTCCATCACACTTCCTCTCATCTGCATGCCATCTAATGTTCTTTGCGTCATTTACATTAGCAAACAATCGCTTGAACCGCGGAATCACGGGAAGATACCATAACACCTCCGCAGGAGGACCTTTGGTGACCACATCACAACTAGAATCACCATCCTTCACTTTGTAGCGTGATACCCCACACCTGGGGCACTCGTGCATCTCTTCAAACTCTTTCCTATACAAAATGCAATCATTGGGGCAAGCGTGTATTTTCTTATACTCCATACCCTTCGGACACAATATCTTCTTCGCCTCACAGTTTCGAGATGGCAATGTGTTTCCTTCTGGAAGCACCCCAGATAATTTCACCGCTGACAACCGTGTGAAATTAGTGCACCCCGGATACAAAGCCACTTGTGCATCACTGCACAAAGTATCATACACATGTGCGCACCGAAAAGACTCTTGCCCAACATCACTGATCATGTCCTCTAGTCCATGGTCCATTTCCACGTCATCAACTTCCTCTCTATCCGACACCCTCGGCCTGTCTAACGATTCACCATGACATATCCATGTTGTATAACTCTTGCAAATCCCCTCACAAATAAGATGATCACGTATCTCCTCATCTTCTAGTCGTCTCTCATTCAAACAGTTAACACAAGGACAATAAAACCTTCCGTTACCACTATCAGGAGCATTTGTTTTTGCAAACTGTAGAAAATCTTCCACTCCATTCTCATACTCATCACTTGTCCATCTAGCATTAATCCAACAACGATCCATGACTAAACCAATACCTTCGTACTTAGTCCAACATATTCATCAACCACTTCTTATGACAGGGTATGGCCCTATCCCATTCGAGAAGAAACTTTTTCAACATTTGGTTAACAGTTAGTCCTTAACTCTCATGCTCATACTCGACAAAATTTCGACAGCATTTCCCTGCGGTCTCCGACGTACACTACTTGAACGCGATGACATCCACCACGATAAAGTATGCACCCGGAGAACGAAAGGAAATGTATCAATCCGAACTTTCATCAAGTATATAACATTAGAATCAATGAATAACTATTTTAACTGAATTAAGAAAAAGTTTTTTCCCAAACTATCCAACTTTGGACAATTCAAGATCCAACACAATGAGCGGTACATTAAGCACATACACGTACGCTCATTAGTATTGCATCTCAAACGGGAAACTAAGGCTTTACTAATTATTGTGGGCATATTCTCGAATCAAATAAATTTTCAAGAAAATACATTAAAACTCCAATGAAAGCTTTTCAGCCAAAACGTACCTTCTGAGAGACACGTCTAGTTGTTATTGTGCAAAGACAGCAGAGAAGTGAAGAAACCAGAGGCAGTAGCACTATGCAACGGAGTCAAAGACACTTGTACACCTGCCAACTAAAAACTCTTCCTTGAGTTAAGCATTCTAGAATTGAGAGAATTCTGTAAATAGTCATTGAAACTTCAATAGGCAAAATACAAGACAACAAAGCTGAAGAGATCTACACAACTTAATGGTATGGTTGATTAATGGTGACATACTTGTAAGTTGTAACTAAATTTCTGAGTAACTGAATGAAACTCACCAGGAACCCTATGACTACTCCTCAAATCAGATCCACAATCCAGGAAAATAACACCTGTCAATTTCTTGTTCTGCAAATAGAGTAAGAAAGTTGGTCAGCGGCAATGATTGGTAGAAATGCTAAATGTTAGAAATGCTTAAAATGACTTAAAATTAATAGAGAAAAGACACAAATTCAAGTTCTCATCAAACCAAGTCTAGTTTCACCTACCTATGCATTCTAAGAAAATGAATAAGCAACCCCTTTAGTTCCTTCAAATAAATAGTTTCTCAGATTTTCATCAAACACGTAGTATGCAAGCATCCAAAATATGGCAGAGCAGCTCAACAACCCTTCCCCGGCCTTACAAATGTATATGGCAGCAAGCAATTGATTCACACATAGGATCATACAATATACATTAGACATAAGCAATACTTACAAGTTACAACAACAACAAAAAAATGTAACAAAACATTTTTTAAGCACAAAAAAATGCGTTTAACAGAAACCCTAAAATGAAGAAAGGAAATAGTTACATGACGCTGGTAGAGATCTTAGGCCAGAAGTTGTGAACCAAGTTGTTAAGATAGAGAGAGTGTGAAAAACCTGACAGAGTAAGGAAACAAAGATGGATTTCTGAAATAGTTCAACTTCGCACGCGTACGTTTCTATAGACGAGGGGGCGAGACAAAACCAGAGAGAGAAAGAACTGGCAGTTCCGGGTGGCAGCCGAGAAACTTCGAATCGAGTGAGAAGCAGCAGCAAAAGATGAAGGTGGCTATTAAAATGGAATGAGGAAGGAGCATCAGAGATAGCAAGGGAGCATCAAACAAGGAAGGAGCAGCAGTGAGCGAGATGGGGAAGCAGTGACAAATGGAATGGAAGACTACGGCGCGAAGAGATGGAGGGGGAATGAAAATAGAAATTAAGCTTAGTTTTTACACATCGGTTTAAAATAACTGATGTGGGTAGTGAATTACACATCGGTTTAGTATAAAACCGATGTAGAAACTTATTAAAATTTAATTTTTTTTATTTAATACATCGGTTAAATAAAAACCGATGTGTAATATTACGTCTGATTAAAAAAAATTATTTTTGTTTCCCTTTTCCACATCGGTTATTTAAAACCGATGTCTAATATTATTTCTGAAATTATTTTTATTTTGGTTTCACTTTTCCACATCGGTTTTCTAATAAACCGATGTTTAATATTTTTACCACATCGGTTTTAAGGTAACCGATGTGTAAATATTTCAGTTTAATTTCAAAAATGCCACCGCCTCCTATTACACATCTGTTTTTTAAAACCGATGTTAAAAACCTGATATTAAATGTATATTTTGCACTAGTGCCGTGACATTTATTGTATGATATGCTATGACTCTTTTCTGTTTTTGATGATAGAAATGTTTCTTATCCCCTATATCTTTCTGTGTGTTGTATTTTCTTTTTGATGTGATCGTACGAGAAGACCCGATGGAGGAACCAGTTGCTGAGGAGTTAGATGGAACTCCGTATGAACCAGAGGCGGGAGGACGAGCTGTGGATTCCAGCAATGTAGTTAAGTGTCTAGGGCCAGTGAGTCTTATAAGATGTTTTATTTTCCGCTGATTATAAGCAGTTTGTATAACTAAATACCTGTGCGGGATCCTACTGATAGGATACCCTAAATAGTGTTTTGGTAATGTAATGAACAAACTTGTGTGTATTTATATATTATAACTTTGGTGTGTTTAATTTGAAGAAGTTATATGGTTAGTAAATAAGTTTTTAATTTTCACATATTTTCAACGATAAGCGCGCAATTAAGTAAATAATTAATAAGGTTTTAATCTAATAATACAATGGGACCCAACGGGGTGTCTCATTTGGTGGTATCAGAGCAGTTCGATTCTAATCGGACTGTGAGGTCTAGGATGTTGTTACTGGCCGTGTCTAGTTGGGTCCACATTGGATTTTAACTATGCTTAGAAGTTGGGTAGTGTGTCCGAACCCGATGCGATAATTAGCATTAGTATGCATATGGTATTTATATACCTGTCTGTGTAGTATTATATGTCATACTGATGAGAGCGGATGATTTATTTTACAAAGTCATGGCTCGTGGAAGGGGAATTCTGATTATTAGTGGTGACAGATCTCCTAATGGAACCATTGGAACTGACAACAGTGAAGTTAATCCTACTGGAAATGGAGGAGAGTCATCTGTGACTCCCAACATGATGGAAACGATAACTGCTGCCTTGTTATTACAAACACAGCAGAATACGGAGATGCTGCAAATAAACAAAGAGCAGCAGAAACTGCATAATAAAAAAATAGCTATTGAAGCTGAAGAGGCAGGATTGATTACATTCCTAAAAGGGAAGCCACCACAGTTCCGAGGGGACTATGACCCGGAGAAGGCAGAATGGTGGGTACAATAGATAGAGAAGATATTTGACACCATGCGCTGCAGAAAGGAGAGGAAAGTGACTTATGTTGCCTACATGTTAACTCGAGAAGCAGAGTCTTAGTGGATAAGTAAGATAAGATTACTGGAGTCAGAGGGCAGGATTATTTGCTGGCAATTGTTTACTGAATGATTCTTCGAGAATTATTTTCCGCATGTAGTCCAACGTGCGAATGAGAGGGAGTTTACTAGTCTCCAATAGGGAAACATGAATGTTGGTGATTATGCATCACGCTTTGAGGCTCTGATTGAGTTTTCAGAATTATGTTAGAGATTCCCAGATGAGGATTGGCGGTGTAGAAGGTTTGAAGAGGGACTGCGACATGAGCTGCGAAGAGATGTAGTGTATTTAGATATTCAGAGTTTTCCGGAGTTGGTGGAGAGTTGCAGTGTTATAGAGAGCATAGACCAGAGGTAGGCTGCTGAGAAGAGGAAGCAAAGGAGTGGAGGTCCTGTTCGATCAGGTCTCCATAGGAAATAAGGTAATGGTTCTCAAGAGAGACAAGGACCATATACCAGACCAGTACCAGCACCTGCACCCTTGCCAGTTGTTACAACACTAGTGAGTGAACGGGCCAGCTGCAGAGAGGCTTAGCTTGTTTCAGATGCAAGGGACCGCATAATGTGAGAAATTGTAGCGAGAGACGTGTTTGTTACATCTGTGGTAAACCAGATCACTTGGCTCGTGAGTGCAGACATAGAGGAATGCAACAATTGGTAGCTGTGGGTAGAGAAGCTAGTGTTTAGAGAGGTAGAGCTAAGAAAGGAGTGCCAATAGCAGGACCACGGGTGGCTAGACCTCAGACCACTGTGAGAGTGTCTACTGTGAGGGGAGCTGAATCCTCTCAACAGGCGTATCTTGTAAAAGGTATGTATTTGATTGATGGTAGACCTTGTTTGTTTGTCTAAGTAGCATGATAGACAAGAAAGTGATGAGAGTTTTTTGTTGAGGTATAGTTGTGACTGGTAGGATGTGAACCCTTAAGATTAATATCAGTGAGGAAGACAATTACTATAAGTCAAATGTTGACCGAGGCATACTATCATTGTAGAATCTAAGGTAATGATCAAATACTCGTAGTTAATATGGATGGTATGAATTTGGAAGATTAAAGGAAAAGTACCTATAGTAGTTTTACCTAAGATGAATATGAGCAGGAAAGATAACTTCTTTTGGTTTTAATTGCATTAAGAGGTGCAATAATGTTCTTTTGAGGATTAAGCTGTGTGATTTTGATATATTCTGGAATAGTGGAATACGCTACAAGGATCTAGGACTGTGAATGGATACATTAAGTGGGAAGTTACGGTAGTATTGATTGTGGTGTTAATTATAGAAGTTAGATGTTGAAATTGATTGTGGTGTTAGTTGCGGGTAATGGTAGAAGTCTGATATTGGTATTGATTGTGGTGTTAATTGCGGGAGTTAGATGTTAATTGTTATGATAATGATGAGACTGTTATGATAATGATGATGATGTGGTTCTCTGAATGAGTGTTGATTGTTGTGGATGTTAATGACAGCAATGACGTTAATAAAACTCTAACCAATTAATAGGGCTTATTAATGATGTTAAGACCTTAGAAGAGATGTTAATAAAGATGATTGCATTTAAGGGATGTTTTCCCAGTTTGTTCATAAGACATGAATATAGTATGAGAGGCAAGGTTATGTTCATAGGGCTTGGTCAAAGACCCTAGGATTGATTAGTGAGTGTTTTAGGGACATTAGTATTGAAGCTGGAAGTAATATACATGGGAACAATTAAAGGTAATGAAATTGATGGTTGATGGTGTAGCTTAAACCAATAGGTTTGATCTTCGAATGCCCTAGGAAACTTAGTAAGGGTTGTTTAACCCTTCTACCTAGAAACAGTACGACCACGCTCCATTGAGCACGGCCGTGCTCAACAGTCAACACGCCCGTGTTGAGGGGAAAGCACGCTCCTGCTTCCCTATACAGATCATAACACAAAAATGATAACAAGGGGTGTTTCACCCCAAACGCTTCTAATAATGAAGAAGACACCAAACCAAGTAAAGACAAGCTAGAAAACTTAAAGATAATAATGTACCTTGGTAGCCGAGTGACCAAGAGGGTTTTGATGTTTAATGGTCAAGGTGTTGAGCTCTGGTGCCTATGGGACAGAGTGTTAATAATTAAAGTGGAAATATGTTGTTTTGTACCTTGGTAGCCAAGTGGCCAACGGGCCTCGATAGTCGAGTGGTCGAGGTGTTAAGCTCTGGTGCTTATTGGCCAGAGTGTTGTTGTTTTGTACCTTGGTAATCGAGTGGCCAAGGGGACCTTGATGCATAATGTCAAGGTGTTGTTAATTAAAAGATATTGGACCTTGGTAGCCGAGTGGCCAAGGGGGCCTTGATGCTTAATGGTCAAGGTGTTGAGCTCTGGTGCTTTTTGGCCGGAGTGTAAGTGAAAAGATTATGTGATAAAAGATTAAAGCCTAAAGATGAAAGATAACATTGATGATGATGATGAACTTGGGTAGTCGAGTGGCCCAAGCGGAGGTGGTGATTGTTGGTTGTGCATTGTGGTGCTTATTCATGCATTGCAGTAGTGGAGTAGCGTTGCATCACATATCATACCTCGTTTGGAATGATATATATATATATATATATATATATATGATATTAATATGATGAGATGATTATGTTTGATATGCTATGTTTATATAATGCATGTTCATCTTGCTAACTGCTTCCATCCCATTATGTTGATATATATGTTTCTTACTCCCCGTCTTTTGTTGTTTGTTTGCATGTATCGTTTTGGATATGCAGAGGACGGTGAGCAACTTATTGAGGAGTGACCCTGAGGAGCCGCTACTCGTGGTTTAGTTTATGTTCAGTTTTAGTTTGTTTATCCGACTTGTTTTATCGGATTGGTTATACCAGCTCTGTATTGTGACATCGGGGTTGGGTTCGTTATATCTTTCCTGTTATGTTTCTTTTAAACAATGTTTTAGTTTATTTTTTCGCGTTGAAGTTATGTTACAATGCGACAACCTCTGCCTGGTATTTATTATTATGATACAATATGCATGTGTTCTCTTTTCCTTTTATATCTTTTACGCTTTATGAATACATGCGGGGTAGAGGGTGTCACACTATCACCGACCCCTTCGAGGATCCGGACTAATATTCCCGAGTGAAGCTATGAACTCTTCTGCACCATCTGCTTTGAGAGGAGAGGGAGATCGAGAAAAAGAAAGAAAAAATGGAAAGTAGGAGAGAGAAAAAGGGAAATGTGGACAACTTAAGACCATGGACAAAAATTAATTCCTTTAATTTTTCGGATGCTAAAAATTTCTTTTAGGGACTATGAAAATAAACTTTCTTCAATCAAAATAATTTTAGATGGTATTTTTCTAAACACAGAACAATAGTGAAATGCTATTATCTAGCAAGTGTGCACAACTGGTACCAGCGCAATGTTAACGCACTCAATAAAATATTTTTAAATGAGTAAATAAAATTACTCAAATCAACCCCCTAAAAATAAAATAAAATAAATATCCAGAAAATTAATCAATCCAAATAAAATATTATAAACACACACACACACACACATATATATATCTTACTAATATTGAAGAACAGTAAAACCGGGGGTGTTACATTACTACCCCACTTAAAAAATTTTGACCTCGACTTTCGTGACTTGTAACTGGACAGGATATCTTAAACCCAAATTCCTACATTGTATTTCTCATCGCATTCATTTCTCCTATCGATAACTCCATAGCATAATACATCCTTATGTCGTTCTATTTATACTCAAACTTTCCACCACCACATTATTCCCACTATCTTCGACATTTCAACTTAGTCTATCACACTCGAAGAACATAATCAAAATTTAATCACATTTATTCTCAATATTGGTCCACTAGAAAACCTTCTTCAACATCTAACTCTCACAGCTAATACCAAGATCAACACTAACTTTACCGCAACATGCACCAACTTCCTACTTAAGGTATCCAATCGTAGTCTTAGTCTAGTCGACTTTCCAGATTATATCAAAGTCAAACATTTCAAATATCAGATCTAAAACATCATAATATTTAGTAAGATAAACTGAAATCAAAATACCCCACTCATTATCTAATTCATCAATTTTGAACTGCTCTAGAAAACTTAACATCTTTTCCGCTCACGTTCAACTTAGGTGAATCTACTATAGACACCTTCTCGCAAATCTTCAAACTTATACAATCAATCTTAACTAAAAGCCTTTGGTAGTTACTCTAGATTTCTTTAACGGTACTCTGCCTCGATCAACATTTGATTTATAATAATTCTCTCACTTATGGATATTGATCTTAAGGGTTCACATCTTATCGGTCTTAACTATACCTCAACAAAATTCCCATCACTTCTTGTCTATCTGGCTAAAGGGATGATCGTAGTTAGATACTACACTTACTCCCAACCAACTTTCTAAAGATCAGATCGTTTTTCTTTCTCGTCCACTCGAGTTGAGGGTGATCCATTGAACTCAAACTCAACTTGGTCCTCAACATTTGGAGCGGATTTTACCGACAATGTTGGTAAACTTCGGGTCTTCGTTTTGAAAGGAAACTTCAAGATATTCCATGAAGTCTGATCAGTCCTCTGATACATACTTTGATTAACTTCTCCATTGCATAGTGGATATTAACAGATAAGAAAGATGTTAACTTAGTCGATCCTGTCCACGATCACTGGAAACAAAACAAAATTCTTAGAGAACTTCTGTAAACTCATAACGAAAACCATTACGACACTCCCATCTTGACAAGGAAGGTCTCAAGCATCAAGTTATCTCTTTTTCACTGTACTCGACTAACTCTGATATCTTGATGTGAATCAGATACCCATCCTTATGACTCATGAGATAGGTCACACGTCAATGATGTTTTTAAAAATATATAGGGTAAAATTGATCAAAAATGACAAGTTCTATCGAACTACAACAAGATATGGTCTAGATCATGGAAAGAAATTTTCAAGAATCGAAATTTCTTGATCTTACCCTTATAAGAAAGCATATAGAATAATTACATCAAACGAAAAGATATAGGAACATCCAGTATGGAAAAATATTCTTTAATAGGTTCGTGGGTGAACTAGTGCAGAAATTAGTGCACCCCGGATACAAAGCCACTTGCGCATCACTGCACAAAGTATCATACACATGTGCGCGCCGAAAAGACTCTTGCCCAACATCACGGATCATGTCCTCTAGTCCATCGTCCATTTCCACGTCATCAACTTCCTCTCTATCCGACACCCTCGGCCAGTCTAACGATTCACCATGACATATCCATGTTGTATAACTCTTGCAAATCCCCTCACAAATAAGATGATCACGTATCTCCTCAGCTTCTAGTCGTCTCTCATTCAAATAGTTAACACAAGGACAATAAAACCTTCCGTTACCACTATCAGGAGCATTTGTTTTTGCAAACTATAGAAAATCTTCCACTCCATTCTCATACTCATCACTTGTCCGTCTAGCATTCATGCAACCGCGATCCATGACTAAACCAATACCTTCGTACTTAGTCCAACATATTCATCAACCACTTCTTATGACAGGGTATGGCCCTATCCCATTCGAGAAGAAACTTTTTCAACATTCGGTTAACAGTTAGTCCTTAACTCTCATGCTCATACTCGACAAAATTTCGGCAGCATTTCCCTGCGGTCTTCGACGTACACTACTTGAACGCAATGACATCCACCACGATAAAGTATGCACCCGGAGAACGAAAGGAAATGTATCAATCCGAACTTTCATCAAGTATATAACATTAGAATCAATGAATAACTATTTTAACTGAATTAAGAAAAAGTTTTTTCCCAAACTGTCCAACTTTGGACAATTCAAGATCCAACACAATGAGCGGTACATTAAGCACATATACGTACGCTCATTAGTATTGCATCTCAAACGGGAAACTAAGGCTTTACTAATTATTGTGGGCATATTCTCTAATCAAATAAATTTTCAAGAAAATACATTAAAACTCCAATGAAAGCTTTTCAGCCAAAACGTACCTTCTGAGAGACACGTCTAGTTGTTATTGTGCAAAGACAGCAGAGAAGTGAAGAAACCAGAGGCAGTAGCACTATGCAACGGAGTCAAAGACACTCCTCAAATCAAATCCGCAGTCTAGTAAAATAACACCTGTCAATTTCTTGTTCTGCAAATAGAGTAAGAAAGTTGGTCAGCGGCAATGATTGGTAGAAATGCTAAATGTTATAAATTCTTAAAAATGAGTCATATAGGATATGTATGAAGAACTCACAAGAATTCAAGTATATAGGTCAATGGCCAAAAAGATCTAACTACTAGAAATTTTATTTAGACGAGCATTAGACATTTTTTACACTTGACAAGAAGATGCATGCTGACAAGAAGTTACTCTGAAGTGATTCACATAAATAATACACAAAATCAAACAAATACTATTTACATGAAGAAGGAACTTATTGGTACCACACAAGTTGTATATCTGCCACAAAGAAATGTGCTTTTTAGAAAGAAGTTTGACAAAGAACATGTAAAGCTCGAGAAGTATTCAAATCAATGGCACACTCACATTTCAAATGTCATTTTGAAAAGAGACACAACCTGCAATTACAGAACAAAGAAATATAATATGTTACAAAACAACCCGCGTCTGTCACGAAACAGGAAATGCTACAAGAAAATTTAGAAGCACATAAGCTTTGAGGGGGCATGTGAATGCAAATGGGATGGTAGATGATAGAGACTTGCACTTTTAAGTTTAAAGTAAAAATCTGACAAAACCTCACCAATTAAACACAGAAGCCAAAGAAAAAAAAAATCAATTTTAAAGTTATGTCAGTGTACATGAGCCAATTTTGGAAATAATAAGTTCCCATCACAACCATATACAAAAATCATCACAAGTTCACAACCAGGTAAAACTAAATCAATAATTAGTGGTAGCTTTCCATGATGCATACTTCTATACTTGAGTAATCAGGTAAAAGTAAATAAATAATTAGTTATCAAGTTCAATCATTAAGGTGTAGTTTTTCCACTCGATAGTGTTGCTCCTGCCATACTGCAATGCACAAGTATGTCATGCCAAGGTCTATTCCCACTGCACATCCTTTGTATCTTTTGGTCATATTCTTTCAAGCAAATGAAATAAGGTCAAAAAAATTGAAGACAGGCTTGGCAACATCTGTGTGTGTGTGTGTGTAGCATGTAAAAATTTAGACAATTTGGAGAAGTTTTAATCATAAGTAATAAAATTTGGTTCACCATAAATTAAGAGCAATACATGCATTCCTCATTGTTTATGTCCTTCACACCCAAGTTATACTATTTTAACACATTATAAACCACAAAAGCAGGGTAATGGACCCATTAAAAGAAACCAGACAGTAATTGTAAAGGAGGAGGGAAAAAAGCTTCAAAAGTAACATGTCAATGTCGTGTTTAAAATTCTCATATGCATCTTTCTATTCATCACCAAGTCTTTACAGTTTGCACAATGCTGATTTTACTTTTTCCATTCAATATGGATTCAACAATTAAAACAGTTGGCAAATTTTGAGAATCAATATATGCATACTAAAGCAATATCACATTTGATTTCAATCCAAGACATCAAGCTTTGAGCATTATGTCTTTCACTACCAAAATATTCAATAACCGCACAGGATAAATCTTGGCATGTCCGATAAAGATAATCCAGTATAATATTCAATTTGGAGAAAGGTTACTTCATAGTATAATTCAACAAATTCGAGTTTGTAGTTGTTTTCAACATCCCATGGCAGTGGCTGATCTTCTCCAAATATGTTTGCTAGTTAAGGGTATAACACGTCCCCATACATAAATAAAATCAATTATATATGAAGCGTATAAACCATTTCATAGAAAAGGATATCATATCCAGGTGAACTGAAAACTTGCCGTTCTAGAAGCTCCACACAGCCATCGCACCAATGTCCTACTCCGCCACGCACAACAACCCACGCCGTCGGTTTTATGAGTAATGCTAATATTAAACAATAGGATTTCAGCCAAAGAAAAAAGTAAACAAAAATACCTTTCACGCGGAGGGAGAAGAAGAAGCAGAAGCGGAGGCAGAAGTGGAGACAGGCCGGCGAGCTGGGAGGCCGCGCGTTAGCAGAGGAAATGAACTTCGAGGAGGAGATGAGGGAGGAGATGAACTTCGAGCTGGGATTGCGTGAAGGAAGAAGCCGCGTGTTAGCAGAGGGAGGGAGTGTTTTCTATTTTAGGGTTCATAAACTGAAGAATGGGAGAGGGCGCGGAACAGAAGGAGGTAATGACAAAAATTAGGAATATTACACATCGGTTATAGAAAAAACCGATGTGGTTAACCATATTATACATATCGGTTATGGTAAAACCGATGTGGAAAAAGTAAACTTTTAAATTCTAATTTTTTTTTTATAATTTTATACATCGGTTACTAAAACCGATGTGAAAAAGTAAAATTTTAAATTCTAATTTTTTTTACAATTTTATACATCGGTTCTAAAAGAACCGATGTTAAATGTTAAAAATTTTGACTTTAAATTTTTTTTATTTTAATTTTAAACATCGGTTATAAATAACCGATGTGGAAATGTTTTACACATCGGTTAATCTCTAAACCGATGTGTAATACTTTGATTTTAATTTCAAAAATATCACCGCCTCGTTTTACACATCGGTTTACTAGAAACCGATGTGTAAACTCCGATGTGGAATCCCTTTTCTGCGCTAGTGGTGTAAAAATGTATGCCTGATACACGTTTACAAACATGAATCTAATAAAGTCCCTTCTTTCACAAGAACTTCCTGCGGATTAGGAACTCGAAGATGAACAGTTCCTAACTCCAACAGGATTCATTCTTCGTACCGGGAATTTTAAAAACAACGTTTTAAAAGAAAAACAATCTGGCAAAAAAATCAGATTGGATCACCTCTACCAAAATTAAAAGTGACTAGACTAAGTTTCATCAAGAAACTTCTATTATCAAGAAGTCATTTGTGTTACAACTCAAGAAATAGTCATAGCAAATTTTTCAATGAAATATCAAATATATGGATTAATGGATACCATACAATCAATCCACTCAAATATTTAATACAACTATAGGGACTCAAACAATTTGTCAATTTACTAATTCGTAAGAATCAATTAGTACAGTGAATAGTTACTTAATCAAGAGATACTCACCCAAGGTTGAAGATTCGGATTGGCTTGTCTCAACTTCAAATGAGCACAAATGTCTTTCTAAACATGCCTAATCCGGTTTGTTGCTGTCTTCCATATTCTTCTCTGAACTGCGTACTTTGACCGACAACTTAGTCAGTCTCTCAGTCATGCGAAGGGTTGGTCTTTCCTCATAAACTGAGTCAACGACGCAACAATTTTAGATTGGTCCTTCATGAACTTTTGATAATAATCGGTTAACCCAACAAACTACGGATTTCCATCATAGTTTGGGGTCGCTTCCATGAAAGCACTACTTCTTCTTTATGAACAACACAGATGCTCCCCACATGACACACTTGGTCTCACAACTGTTATGTTGGCAGAACGTCCTGTTAAGTCAACTCATCTAACTCGACTAACTTTGTAGGCGATATCCTATACGAAGCGACAGAGATCCGACTGAATCAAGGAACTAGATCAATCGAAAATTCAATATCCTTCGTGAGAACAAACTTGGAACATTTTCAAGGAATACTCCCTGAAAGGATAAACGAACGTGTCAACATGAATCAATGCACCATCTCCAACGATGGGTTCTCCCAAGATCTTACCCATATCAAAACCCATCAAAGCACACATACTTGTGTGTCAACACAAATTGTTTCGACAAGGAAGCAATTCAAACAAGGTCCAACCAGAGGTCATACAATAAAAACATAACAGACCTATTCCCCAAGGTTCCCGAAAGACTCCACCAGCTCTGATACCACTTGTAACACCCCCCTTGGGCATTACCTCACGAACACGTGCGGAAATAAATTAAAATAGGATTTTACTGGTTGCTTTCGGAAATTGATTTTACTTTAAGTCTTAAAACTTGGGTATAAAAATTTTTCTTGCGGAATACTTCGAAAAGGTGATGCACACATCACTGTAGTAGAATCACCTTATACTTGACAACACACATAAATTGAGTTTATTCATAAATCAAACCACCACAACGTAGAAGTCTTCCTGAAATTGTTTTATATTTTTCAAGACTCAACTCGAAACCATATGCACCAACTTTCAAAACAAAATACACAACCCAAAGAAAAATCCTAAGCTGGTCACTGTGAACACCTAATTTTGTCCGGGTATTTTCCTTTTTAATTAATATTTGGAAAAAAACAAGAAGAAGAAGAAAATGCATAAAACTTCTCTAAAAATTGGTTATGTTATTGGCCCAATTTGTTTTTGGTTGCAAGTTTTTTTGTGTCCAACTTCCAAGCCAAAAAAAAAACAGAAAACGAATTTTATGAATCTCAAAAATAATAAAAAATGTCTTGTCCTCCATGTTTTCTCCCATCACAGTAGTTTTTTTTAGGAAAAGCCAAAACGGGCTTTACACTTTCTTTTGCTTTTGACTCCTTTATACACAAAAATGATGTCTGATCCTAATATCCTCTAATTGCCTGTGCCATCCCGTAACAAAGCTGATTTTCCCAGTGTAGCAACACCATCAATCGTCCCTTTCTCCACAGCTGGCAGATTGGAACTTATCCTTATTCCTTTGAATGTGCATAAATTCAAGAGCAGAAGCAAAGAAGGGGGGGGGGGGCTAACATTTCACAGACCATTATTTGGTCATTCTTTTTCCATTCTCATCATCTTCATCAACCAAAAAGACCATCTCCTCCAAGCATCAGAAAAACCCATTTCTCACTATCCACAAAACTCACCTCGATTGCAATGGCAGCCATCAATCAGACCCTCAAACCTCCCTAAATCATTAACCATAATCCATCATCTTCATCCTAACCAAACCCAACACCCAGAAATAAAAAAATTAGAATAGAACCGTGACCCCCCAAAGTCCCATTCAAACCAGCACTATTCCACCGTCTTCGTCACATACCGTGCTCCACCATCTTCCTCGTCAGATGCCGTCGTCACAGCCACGAGCCATTGAACCCACATCCACATCAGAACCCATTTCGCCAGTGTCTTCTCCATGCTCGCAGTCCATCTTCGCCGCGTCATCCCGGCTCCTCCGCGTCACACCAGAGGCAACTCCGAACCCCTGCACGATCCTCGTCGCCACCCACCGCACTCGCCGCCGCTCACAATCCCTGCTCCGCCGTCGCGCTGCTCGGACTCGTCGCCGTCTGGCCCTCCCGGTTCTGCCATCATCGCCCCCTCTGTTTGCTTGTTGGTATGAGAGCTCATAAGCTAGAAGCTTCTGAGTTTGTTTCATTACTTGTGTTTATTGTTATTAATTTATTATATTATGTTGGTTTATCTGTTTGGGCTTTCATTTAGTTGGGCTTCTGATTTGGGGTTGTGGTTGTGTTTTGTTTCTAATTTTTCTGATGTGTCCTGGCATGTGAACTTAGTATTCTTGGGACCAGTGGGCGAGTTTTTGTTTTTGTTGTTTCTTCTCTTTGTTTATTTCTTGTGCTAGTTTGTTGACCCTTCATCCAATAAAAAAGGAGTCGGGTTAAAAAAGAATAAATAAATTAAAAACAAAACAAAACACTTAAGTTAGTTTTTTTAGGATTGCTTTGTGAGATGTATCACACTCAATTTCTTAACCTCAGGATTGTTCTGTGGACTACGTGCCATGTTCTATCTTGTTTAGGATTTTTATTTTTTATATATTTTAAATCAGGCAATAAAAAACCAAAAAACCAAAAAATGGAATAAGTAACATTTTCAAAATCAAATCCTTTTTAAAAAAAAAATTTAAAATCAACCAACTAATCAAGCTTTTTTTAAAGAATTACGTGGCTTTGAGTTTCCCATCGCACCCGGGAATACGTAGGAGCAAGATAAATCATCTTGTCGGGCCAAAACTAATTTTTCCCTTTTTTGTATCTCCTTTTTATGTCAAAATAATTAATCAAAAAATTAAACTTTTCTATTTTTAGGGATGCTCTATGGACACGGTGCCATGTTCAGTCCCTTAGATTTGAGGTTGCCCTGTGGACTCACGTGCCACGTTCAACCTCATTTAATTAATTTTCCTTTTTTTTGCATCCCCTTTTTATGTTAAAATAATTAATCAAAATAATTAAATTTTTCTCTTTCCAGGGATGCTCTATGGACACGGTGCCATGTTTAATCCCTTAGATTTGAGGTTGCCCTGTGGACTCATGTGACATGTTCAACCTCATTTAGTTTTTATTAACCATAAAGTTAAAAATATAAAAAATTTAATAAAAGTCAAAAATTAAAATTTAAAATAATTCTTTCTTGTAAATAATTTTCGAGGTAAAATAAATATTTAAAAGGTTATTAAAATGTTTTTTGCACAGTTAACTTGAGGTACCGTTTTTTAAACGGGCGATGTGGGGTGCTAACACCTTCCCTACTCGTAACCGACTCCCGGACTCATATCTCTCTTTTTTAAAAGACCAGTTCACCTTTAAATAATTGGGTTTTCTAAGATTTTCCCAATAAAAAATTTTAGTGGCGACTCCTCTGACTTTTTATCCCTTTTCGCGGCTCTCGGACGGGACGGTCGCGACAGTCACTCTACAAGACATTCCCTGGAAATACCTCCATGGTTCTCTCCACAATCACTGACCTCTTCGAGGATCGGGACTAATATCCCCGAGTGAAGCTGGGAACTCTTCTGCATCATCTGCTATGAGAGGAGGAGATCGAGAAGAAGAAAGAAAAAGGGGAAATGAGGAGAGAGAAAAGGGAAACGTGGACAACTTAAGACCAGGGACAAAAATTACTTCCTTTAATTTATCTGATGCTAAAAATTTCTTTTAGAGTCTATGAAAATAAAATTTCTTCAATCAAAATAATTTTAGATGGTATTTTTTCAAACACAGAACAATAGCGAAATGCTATTGTCTAGCAAGTGTGCATAACCGGTACCAGCGCAGTGTTAACACATTCAATAAAATATTTTTAAATGAGTAAATAAAATTACTCAAATCAAACCCCTTAAAATAAAATAAAATAAATATCCAGAAAATTAATCAATCCAAATAAAATATTATAAACATATATATATATATATATATATATATATATATATATATATATATATATATATATATATATATATATATATATATATATATATATATATATATATTAATAAGAAAAAAACCGGGGTGTTACAACGAAATGCGTCTTTGCGCAATGGAAGGATGGGCTGGTGGTGGTGGTTTGTCGTGGATGAAGGTTGGGGTGGTACGCAGTGGAGGGGGAAGGGTCACCAAAATCACACATAAACTACAATAGGAGACTAAAAATTCAATTAAGTCTAAAGTGTTTAATAATGTACATGAGTAACATCATCCAAGATGTATATGTATTATGTAGGTTATTAATTCTTGTGCTAAATGTTATTTATTTGACAACTTCTTTATCCATTTGATTGTGGAGATCCTCTTTATTCTTCCTCTTCATTTTGCCTTCTAGTATCATAGTTTGAGTGTATGGAGGGGCAAGTGCTACGGTGCATAAGTGTAATGAGTATTCCCATGGTGCACAAGCAAATTAAACCATTGGATTAAATAAGTTTATAGATCTTATTTTTCCCCTCCCACACTGGATCAAACCTTTGGACCTACTAATCTTCCTCCATCCCAGCCCCCTTCTTCGTCTTTGAACCCCCTTTCCCCTCCTCCCTTCCCTATCCTCCTCCACCCTCTTGCAGCGAAGAATCTCATCAAGGGTCTTCTTGATATCGTCATTCTCAAAGTCATCCCAAGCTTTTCCATTTAGACTTGTCATTTGAATTTCAACGTCATGGCTAAAAATATTGTGAACACCGTTCTTTGGATGGGATCGCACAAACTGTCTGCAATGATCTTTGTTTAATGACAAGTTCGGGGACTTATCCAGCTGCTTTGTTACAGAGTCTATTCACAGCTCCCCTAAAGCTTACCATTCAACAAGTTCATGCTTCTCATACAGGCTCTTGGAGGTGCTGGAAGATCAGAAAGTGACGACCAATCTATGCGATAATATTTGGCACCAAGAGTAGCACGGTGTCTAACATATTGGATCACCAAGTGGGATCGAGAGAGAAGGGAGATTGAAGAAGAAGAAGGGCTGGGGTGGAGGAAGATTAGTGGGACCAAGGGTTTGATCCAATGTGGGAGGAAAAAAAATAAGATTTATGAACTTATTTAATCTAACGGTTTAGTTTACTTGTGCACCATGAGAATACCCATTACACTTGTGCACCGTAGAATTTTCCGTGTGGAGGATATAAACATGATGATGTGACATTGAGTATGGTCCAAATATTCTCTATAGATCCTAAAACTAGAAAAAGATCAGCTCCATTTTTCCTTTCTCCATTTCTATGCATATTAAGTTTTGGGGAAATAAGCGTGTATTATACATATGTGTGTAGCCCTTTATGCATTTATTATTCACAAAACTTTAGAAATGGACATCTCTGTTAAATATGCCTGGATCTCACTCCCAAAAGCTAACTCAAAGGACGAGGGTTCCCAAGCATATATAAGCATTGCACAACCCAGGAACCTTGGCAATGTGGGACACAAATGCAACTTCAATACCCTACAAATGTAACTTCAATACTCACCCTCACGCGCTGCGTGGGCCTGGGTCCAATTCTCTCATTGCCTACAAAATCCGGCTCTAACACCATGTTAAATATGCCTGGATCTCACTCCCAAAAGCTAACTCAAAGGACGAGGGTGCCCAAGCATATATAAGCATTGCACAGCCCAGGAACCTTGGCAATGTGGGACATAAATGCAACTTCAATAATCTCCATTTCTCATTAGAAATGGAGAGGATCCCTGTCCATGATTAGGGATGGCAATTGGTAGGGTCTGGGTAGGGTATTGGAAAAATTACCCGTACCCGGTCCCATACCTATAACACCCCCCTTGGGCATTACCTTGTGAACACGTGCGGAAATAATTTAAAAAGAAATTTACTGGTTGCTTTCAGAAATTGATTTAATTTAAGTCAAAAAATATGGGTGTAAAATTTTTTCTTCTTAACACTTCGGAAGGATGTGATGCACACAACACAGTAGTACATTTACACTACACTTGACAACACACATGTACCAATTTTATTTATAAACAAACCTTCCATAACGTACAAGTTCTTCCTAAATTTTTTTCCTAATAAACCCTATAAATATCATCAGGACACAGGTACTAAACTTTCTCAAACATACATCCCCAAACACAAACCTAAGCTGGTCGTTCTACAAGACATTCTCATGGCAAGACCCCGTGGTCATCCCCTATGATCAAACACCACTGCAAACATCCGAACTTAACTCTCTGAGTGACTTAAGAAACTCTCCTGCAACATCTGCACTCATGTACCAAGGTAAAACAGCAAAACCAGAAGAACAGATATATGCAAGGGTGAGAACCAATATATGGATTTTAAAACGATAACTACATGTGCGACACACAAACATCCTATAACATATATAGTTATAACCACATAGATGTTCAAAAATAAACAAATAGTTTATCAAAGGGTTTCATACCCGACAGTCATCGTCATTTTTAAAACAAATGCATGACGCTTCAATATTCGTCATCTAAAATTTTGTACTTAATCTCCGGAGATATCCCAATGTAGTGTAAATGAGTTGATCAAGCTCGATTGCCAAATAAGGTACATCTTTTAACCATAGCACACTGTCCAAAACTAGGCACAGTGATAACATATTGAATGGTTTTTCAATGTCCATCAAGGCCCAATGATACGTCAAAACATGAATACCTACCAAGGTACCATGCATAAATCCTTAGGCACGTCTGCCGAATAATGCATGTGAAACATTTTGTTTTCGTTACTTTTCTTCGTGTTCATTCTTTCCTTGTCAAAGCTCAAAAGCTCACAACCATCTCAACTTTTAAACATTTAAGTTCGTCTTTCAATTTCAACAATAGGACTCCAAGTCCGAATGTGCAAATCATGAAGGTCTAGATCGATGCACCAGTCGTAGATTCGTAGATTTTTGCGCATAAAACATAACTTTTATAGTACACATTAACCTTTAGGACATATAGTCCACAACTTCATCGTTAGGACACACGGTCCACATCATAGAACACTAGAATTCCGACGTCTCGGCCACTAGGTACGTATTTCAACTTTAAAATCATTTTCGTTCTGTGAAACACAAATCCAAAACAAAACTCCACAACTTATCCAAGTTGTTGGAATAAACTCCTCTAAGTAAAACTAATTTATAGAGAATCCTTTTCGTTGGAAATTCATTTATAAAATCGTCAAATCACCAAACTCATTTTCCTCTGAAAATTCTTATTCGAAAATTTAGTTCTAAAAAAAGTATCTTTTTGAGACTAATTCTCTATTCTAACAAATACCACTGTTTTTAAGAATGATTTCCATAAATATTTTCGGAATTAACCGTCATTTAGCCTTTTAAAAACGTTTTAAGTAAAAATTTGACTTTTCTAGTAAAATAATTTTCTCAACACCATAATTAAATTATTTTTGAAACTTAACTTTTTATAATAACATTTTCTAATATTTTTCAATTCCTTACATAAAAATTAACGGTACTAAAATATTTTCACTGTTACGCCCTCATTGTGACTCATCGTTCACTCTTACTCCAATAAATCATGAAAATAATAATATTTTCAACTATTCCACATTTTAACCAATCAAATAATTAAGTAATATTATATTAATATATTCCACCAATTAAAATTCATTATTTCTTATAAAGCTTTTTAACGCTTTTATCCTCGTAATTAATTAAGCACTGACCACTGTCATTTTCAATACACAACCAACATCAATAATAATTTCATGTCAACACTATAGCAATTAATATAGTTTATGACATGCATTAAAATGCTATAACAATTAACTACAGATAAACAATTAAAAGTCGATAATTTAAAAGCAGATAATTTTAACTACGTAAAATAATTTAAACTAACACAAACACACCCAAAAAATTATACATACCACATACTAATAGCATATAGCTATCGGAAAAACCCCTCGGGTACTCCCATTACCTCTTGAAGTTTCTTATATTATTCTCCTTCTCAAACAGAGTTCCAATCCGCAGGACAACGTACACGATCACACCAAAAACACTTATCCTTCATCAAACCACAACCAAAATAATCAACATCAAACAATTACAACACCTAAATTCTATGGCTAGGGTTAGGCCATGACTAGCAAAATTGGTTAGGAATTTCTAAAATTCACATGCTCTTGGATTTGTGATCCTTAAGCATAAGAGATTACATAATCAATGATAATGACTTGAAATTGAAGCAAAATCCTCTAACACCAAGGTTAGGGTTTGTTCAGCCTTCACAAAATAATTTGACTAGGGATGTTAAAATTTTACAAACTCTTTGATCCATGATCTTAGAGTAGTATAGAGTTAAAAACAATGATCATAAGTTAAAAATAAAAAACATCACCCAAGCTCTAAAGAACTTGAATTCGGCCTTCCATAAAAAAATAGACTAGAGATGTCTTTTTTATTCAATCCTTTAGATTCAACACTTATATGAACTAAAAGGATGAAATCAAGCATCACTTCAAAGAAAAATTGAACAAATTTCCTCCACCCACAAAATTAGGGTTTCGGCCTTGAGAGGGAAATTAGGCAAGAAATTTTTGCTTGATTCATAATCTTGGATTATAAATATAGAGATGATAACAAGTTGATAGAAATTGGTTTCATGATCATAGGATTTTTCTATGATTTTAAAGAGATTTTTGAACATGAAAACCATAAGATGAAACATGATGATCATGACCTTGAATCATGAAAATAAATGAAGAACATACAGATGAATGAGTGAGACGAACAAGGTATACCTCTTGGAATTTGAAAAAGAGCAAAAGATCAGTTAGTTGCTTCACAATTTTGGGTTGTAGGAAACTTAAGAACTTTGAGAGAAATGAGAGAAAAGATGATGAAGAAGATGAAGTTAGAGATAAATGAGTGAAATGGCCTATGAAGGGTGTTTTGGCCGTGGGAATGGAGGGGCAAAGGTGTCCAAATTGTTTTTCATTTAAGGACAAACGTGTAATTTCACTTAAGGCTAATGGTTATTTAATTAAGACTTAAGGACATTTTGTTAATTTCAAACCTAAGGTAATCATGAAAATTGAGTGGTCATGGTTGAAGGAGATATGACTGATTTTTTACCACAAAAACAGGATGAAGAAGCAAAATTGAAGTTGTCTTGCCTTAACATGGTTAATGTTTAACTATGATAGGTTAGGTTAGGGGTATTTTGGTCTTTTCACATCATTACATAAATTAAATACTAGGTGAGTCACCCCTATGACTCACCACCCTAGGAGGCAAGATGTCTCCTCATCCGATGTCAGGTTTTTGTCTCTGCACGTCCGTTCTGGACTCCGTTGATTACCCAATTTAGGTTTTACGCCCGAATCAAGTATAACAACCTATTTATTTTGAAAATTTTCAAAATAACCAATATCGTTGGAAATGGGATATAAAATCTATCCATTTCGTTCTCGGGTAAAAATTAGGTTTTCTAATCGGGAAAAATGCGACCGGGTTCCGTTTGAATTTTCAACCCAAAATTTAACCATAACTCTCTACGGTAAAGTAGAGTATAAATATGACTTTGGTTTATCCAAAATCATTTTATAAGTTTCAGATAAAAATATAAATGTTTATTTATATTTATACCAATCTTAGAAAGCAAAAAAATCGGGGTGTTTCAGATGACCTTCGTAGGTAGTAACTTTAGTAACCTTACCCGTATCCTCTAGGTACATAAAAACCCGTACACGCACCCGTTAGCCGTACTTTGACAGTGGAAAATCAATAAATAACAAAAGAAAGTTATAATAATTAAAAAACGATTCAACAATCTTTTAAATCCACCCATAAAACATTACAAAAAAAAATATTTAAATAAATAAAAACATTCGAAAAGGAATTATAGATACAACTAGGTTTAAAAAGTTTTGAATCTTTAGATTATTTTTGGTTTTAAATTTTGTATGATAGTTAAAATTATATATATTAGTAATATAAATAAATAGGCAAATATTTATACATACATTTAAATATGTGCGGATATGGGGTGGGTAGGTACCATAGTACCCGTACTCATACCCATTCAAATCTGCTGGTAATTACATGTATCCAGATCCTTATCCATTGTGTGGGTAATTACCCTACCCATTATGGATAATTTTTACGGGTACCCAATGTGTATGGTACAAATTGCCATCCCTACACATGATAATGGGAGGGGAGGAAATGGAGAGTCTCTACCACTATGTGATAGCCTCCTGAATCCGCGAACTGAAATAGTTGGAATGACGATTTCTTAGTGACCCTAAATTGTTGGAATTAATAAAGTCTTTAATTATCAGATACTAATTATGATTCTAAGTGATAGGTTATTAGGCTAATCTCATATAAGTTCACTAATATTTGTAAACATTCTAATTGATGATGATATACATGGTAATTTACCCATATGTTAATATTTATTGGGCCAAGCCCGACGTCGCCCGACACCATTGGGTAAAGGCCCATTCTCGAAGTAACCTAGGTCAATGCTTGAACATTTTTCGATTACTTTTTGCACCTTATTTTTTTCTCAATACACTTAGTCTGAAATTCTTTTATTTTCTTTTCTGAAAATACCTTTCACCCACGACAACCATTTATCACCCCTCTCTTCCATTTTTCCAGTACAACTATCCTGCAGCTCCATTTTTTCACACCCCTATCACCATTTCTCACACCTTCTTCACCATTTCTCACATCTCTGCCATTGACATTTTCACTCTCATTGTAGAAATGGAAGAGAGGCGTTGCCACTACGAAAGAGCATTCAATTGAGACCATGTGAGTTTTTGTTGATTTGTTTATATTTGTGCTGTCAAGAATTTGTTTTCCGATAGTTCGGAAATTAAATTCCATATTTCATGTGCAATACCACCACAATTGGTTTCCGGAAGATCATAAGTGTTCTTTACAGTTACCGGAATTTAATTTCTGGATGTGTAAAATGACTATCCAAAATTTAATTTTTGGCTGTATAAAATGACCATCCTTAATTTTTTAGAGTTACGATAATTTAATTTTTAGATGCGTGAAATGACCATCTAGAATTTAATTTTTGGATATGTAAAATCATCTAGAGTTTAATCAATTTTAATCATATCCATAATTCCTAATAAATCTAAAACTTTTATGACGCAACCATAAAGATCAAACCATAGGTGTAGAGAATTATAATGGTAGTAACATATAGTTCCTTTTTTTTTTCTTAATCAAACCACAATATTGAAGAAAATGTAAAGGATGGTCAACACAAAGGACAATTCTAAATCCCAACCACCCACTCATACATCTATTTCAAGTTTTTTTTTTTTTCATAAACCAAAAGTATATATTGATTGAGAGTACTGAGGGTACTCTATTCTAAGTAGAATGGGAAACTTGTGTGAAAAGATCAGATATGTTGCGTCATCTCCTGGTCTTCCTAGCAAAATTTGCAACACAAGTAAAAAAAAAGTATTGCTCCATGCATTTTGATAACATATCTTGCACCGCTAATTCCAGCTACCATTATTTCACTCTCCCAAATCATTAAACAGAACATTCTTTGTTATTGAAATACGATAAAATCTAGCAAAAATTTCACACAAGATCCGAATCCATCCAAAAAAAAAATTACATAAGTTTTTCGACCAAAAAGAACACTTCTAAAATCTTAAGCATGTGGTCAGGGGTTCAATTCCTGACTCATGTATATGGAAAACATCTGTTGGGAGAGGTCAACCCCTTAAATGGATCTCACTACCTCGAGGGATTAGTCTCTAGCTCCCGACCGGAGGATACTCGGGTTCAAGAAAAAAAAAAGAAAGAACTCCTACTGGAATTATCCCCATAACCCACACGGTGATACTGACACCTATATCTTGATGCAAGCACTTTGTTCCATGAGCTTCTACCTCACAAGTTCAATGCACCTCTTCCTTCCTATTCCTTTTCCATTACCCTTTTGATTTTCTTTTGGATGCAGCTCTTGGCCCCATTCTGGGGTGGGGCCTTCCGAGACCCAATGGGCTTAATACAAATAAATAAAAATTTAAATGGATACAGTTTTTATTCATGAAAATATCATGATTTTTTGTTAAATTATTATAATTACATCTCAATTTAAAAAGATTATAATTCTTTACCAATTAAAATTACACTTATTTCATTAGTTTACTTTCCTTAGCAGTTGTGTGAAAATTTTGAAATATATAAAACAAAATGAAGATTGTAAAATTTTTTTTTATCGTATAGCACATGCATTAATGATATCTCAAAATTACTGATATTACTGATTTTTGGTCTTTTTTATCATTGTCTTGTCTGATTAAGATACGATGTTAATTTAAATTTAATATTTATAATTAAATTAATATCTAGAATTTGCCTAAGGGTGACATACCCACATTAATGATGTTATTGTCATTATTTTTAACATGAAAATTAATTGCAGCAGTTCCAGTCAAAAAAAATAAAAAAATGCAGCTGTCTAAAGAAAATTTAAATGAAATATATTCACTAAAATGTTTGTAATTTTTTTTTTTTGGTAAACCCGGGTATCCTCCGGCAGAGAGCCAGAGAGTAATCCCTCGAGGTACTGAGATCCATTTAAGGGGTTGACCTCTCCCAACGGATGCTCTTCCATATGCATGAACCAGGAATCGAACCCCTGACCACATGCTTAAGGAACCCAGTTATCTACCAACTGTACCACATCATATTGGTGATGTTTGTAAATTTAAATTTAAACACATTATTTACTCGGAATTGGAACCACTTTAATAACATTGCTAAACTATCTCAAGTGGCAAATAAAAAATATATACTCTAAATGAGCCCCATACATGAGAAATGATTTCCTCGTGAGCTTTCAGCGTTTATATAATATACCTTTGTGTTGGATCGACATTATGTTTTGTATATAACCCTATAGGAATCTAGGATTGCGGGGTAAGATTGCCACAACCTCTGCTAGGCTTGTAGGAATATAATACAAACAAGCAAAAGTTTCGTGGGTTTTTAACCAAACTAACCCACTTTTAAAAATTATATACCAAAATAACATTTTTTTAAAATAATTTATCAAACTAACCTACTTTTTGATAGATCAGAATAAAATAATAATTTTTTTTGCTGACTAGTGGTGCTAGTTTGACTGACGTCATTGACTTTTTGACCTGTCACGTGGTATGTCTTCATTGGTCCGGAAATTCTGCCAAAAAAATAAAATAAAAAAGTTACAAATTAAAAAATATATTTTACAAAAAAAAAGGAATTGAGGGGATGCGCTACGTGTTAGCATTGGGCGATGGCGCCACCGCAACAGCGCCAACAGTGGCGCAAGTTACAGTGGCGCCACTGCACTTGTGCTGACACATGGCGCCTTCCCTAGCCACTTATTCTACCTACCCAACCCCCTCCCTCCCATATATATACCCCTTCCGGCTCCCCCCTCCCCAAACCACTTCTCACATATATATTTACCCCACTCTCCAACAATATATTAAAATCTTTTAATTTTTTATAAACACTATTATAATAAATTTTTAAAATTAAGTAAATATTTTCGTCAAAAAAAGATAAATATTAAATTATTTCTTATATCATGTTTAAATTATTTTTTTAAGTGTTATATATTCATTTACCAACATTCTACTACTTTTTTTTATACACTCTTCTTTAATAATAATTTTTCTAAAAGTGTTTAATTTAATTTTTATAATACCATATTTTTATCATTTTGTGTATTCTTTATTTTTAATTTTTATTAAATCTTATTTTGTGCATTCAGAAGGTACCAATTTTTTTGTACATATTAATTTTTTTTTCTTAGCTATTATTAAAGTTGTTGTCAGTTTGTTTGTTTTTTTGTTATAAAACTTATTATTATTATTATTATTATTATTATTATTATTATTATTATTATTATTTAGTGATTAAATTATTATTATTATCATCATCATTGTCATTGTTATTATTATTAAAGCTATTATTAATGCAATTTATGATCATATAATAATATCATATTAATATTATAATGAGGTTTGGTATTTGTGAATATTTTTAAATTTTAAATATTATTTATTGATATATAGGATATTAGTAGTGGGTAGGTGTCGGCATATTATTTTGATTCTTTTCCTATCCACCTGAATACATACATATACATATATATATATATATATATATATATATATATATATATATATATATATATGTGTGTGTGTGTGTGTGTGTGTGTGTTCTATATATATATATATATATATATATATATATATATATATATATATATATATATATATATATATATATATATATCTCTGGCTTTTATAGAAAAACTTACATACTATATACATCACAACTAGTTGAGAATTGTAACCCCCATCTTTGCCTGGGAGTCGACCGCAGTGCAAAACTGAATCCTATGTGGCATTAGCTCCTCACCCTCAGGCACCACGTCCTTCATTAACTGTAAACGCTCTTGACAAACAATATTACAGCAAGACTCACGATATTCCAAAATAAACCATCTAACTATCAAGATTGTTTACAGTTAATGAAGGGCGTGGTGCCTGTGGGTGAGGAGCTAATGCCACATAGGATTCAGTTTTGCACTGTGGTCGACTCCCAAGTAGAGATGGGGTTACAATTCTCAACTTGTTGTGATGTACGTGATTAGGTTGTTTTGTTCAGTTGCTACTGTAGCCTATCAAACTAAGGTTTCGATGTATATAGTATGCAAATTTTTCTATAAGTAAATAATATAATATTTATAATATCAATTTTTTTTTATTTAGTAGTCATTTTATATGATTTGTTTACTTATTATTGATGTCAATGCTTGCATATCAAAATTAATATCATTATCAGTTTATTAATATATTATTGTTATAATATTATGATTAATAGTGTTATTATGTATAAATTGCTATTAATTATGTTGTTAATTTGATAATATTATTTTGTTTTAAATATAATTTGTTATTATTAAATATCGTTAGTAGTGGTAATTTATTTATTTATTTATTATCGTGGTTATTTATTTATGTCAGATTAATGTAGGCCAACAATATGAATCAAGTTCTTATGGTTTTACTTTACTGGAATGGGAGGGCATATGATGGAGATAATGACTTTACTTTTGAAGGAAATACGAAAGTCGTGAAAATAAAACAAGGAATCAGGTATGAAGCGCTGAAATAAAGGATACATTCTAGGATGAAACTTCAAACAAATCAGTGTATTTCAAAGATAATGGCCAAATATCTTGTACAAATAAATCCTCCAATTTTCACTGGTTGTGAATTAACTGATGATGATGATGTGACTTGCATGATTGATGCTTTTCTGCAAATTACGGAACTTACAACACTTGAGATCTATGTTGAGATTGATGTGGTTGGTAGCTCCATTCTACCTGTGCAATCACTATGCAGTAATTTTGAAGTAAAATAATACTGTAACATCCCGATTTTTATTCGCTTTCTAATATCGAAAATTTATATAAATAAATACGTTTATATTTTATCCGAGATTTAGAAATGTTTTTAATTAAACCGAAACCTTATTTACACTCTACTTAACGGTAGAGGGTTACGATTAAAATTTAGGTTGAAAAGTCAGGAGAAACCCAGTTTGTGAATTTCACGGAGCAAGATATTTTATACTTGATCGAAGACCTAATTTTGACTCGTGAACAAAATACTTAGGGTTTCTATGAAGTTTCCAACGATATAGGTTAGTTTGAAATTTTTCAAAATAAATAGGTTATTATACTCGATTCGGGCGTAAAAACCTAAATCGTGTAATCGGTGGAGTCGAGAACGGACGTGAAGAGACAAAATCCGACATTCAATGACTAAAGACAAGTGATGACTCACAAGGGGTGAGTCATATAGATGACTCACCTTAGTAATGATGTTTTTTTGGGAATTTACTAATATGTCCTTAATGTTGGTTTTAATCACAAATTTGCCATTGTACAAGATTTCCATTTTGTCCCTAGAATTTTATGCCTTGGACCCAATTGCCCCCTAATCCCACGACCCAAACACCCATTTGAGAGCCTATTTCACTTCTATAGAAGGCATGATCATCTTCTCCATCAAACTTTGTTCATTCTCTCTTAAAAACTCATAAGCTCCATAGCCTTGATTAGAAAAGCAAGTCCTTGATTCTTCACTTGTTTTTGATCTTCAAGAGGTAAACCTTGTTCTCCTTACTCAATCATGATTATGTTCTTCAATTATTTTCATGATTCAACGTCTTGTTCATCATTCTCAATTTCTAGATATAGAAACTTTGAAATTCTCTAGAAAATCATAGAAAATTTCTAAAAATATGAAAACGATTTCTATGATCTTATAATCATCAATATATTCATAATCCAAGATTTTACTGCAAACAAAGTTTTCCTCCCTATTTTTCTTTGTAAGGCCGAAACTACGCATGTGAGGGTGGAGGAACTTTTGTTCTTTTGTTTTGAAAATGATCTTGTATTTCATCATTCTAGTATGTAACTATCTAGAATCCAAATCCTTGTATCAAACTAAAATCTCTTACTCTATTTATTAATCATGACCGAACTTATGTTTTTGGAGGATTGGAAGTTTTTGATTCAATCTTTTATGAATAGTCACTAATCCTATGTCAACGATTTCTGGATTCGTGGTAAAGTTTTTAATCGGAAGTTAAGTTCTTCAAGAGGTATGAAGGGATTACCTGAGGGATTTTTTCGATGGCTATGTGCTATAGTGGAAATTGACGCCTCTGGAATTTAAACGGTATGCTAGGATCAGTTGGTACCAGATTCATCCTTGGAACCAAAATTTTGTCCCCAATATTGGTTCCAGTTAATACAGTTGCACCTATAACATTATTACCCAGTTGGTTGACCAACAGCCTAGTTCCGTTACATAATCCATTTGCCTAGTCAATGTTCCTCATAAGGATCACAGGGACTCCAACCTTTAGCCTCAATTTATGATTGGGGATACCTGGGCATTTAATTTCATTTAGGAATTCAGTAGTAAACCATTCACCTTGTACTTCACTGTCTTGATCCGATTGGCATACCGAGTCGGAGCTAAAATATTCAATATCCTCTCCAAGAATCAATGAGATGACATAATCATTAACCTGGTCCACAGATTCAAGAGTTGGTGCAAGGATTCCTTTTTCCTGAAAATAATGTGTCAAATTCATTTTATGTAAAAGCTCAGGGTAGGCAAACTCAACCAAAGATAACAATGGATTGGCGCATTCATGAATTAGTAGGTTGTCAGGGATGTCGATTTCACTTTCACCATCCTCATTTGCATTATCATAGCCGTCTCCGATCCGAAGGATCCAGTCAGCAAAATGTCCTATATCCTCATTGTTTGCATTCTCGGTGGAAGCACGGAGCCTCATGTTGGTTGTAAGTGTCAAGACCTTGCAACTTTTCCAAATGCTAGATGCATTTATGGCAGCCCCAACAATATCTTGCCCCGATCCTTTCCTAATTACAGGCAGTATCTGCCTAAAGTCACCACCCAACACAACCGCCTTTACTCCAAAAGGTTTGTCCATGTTATCCCTATTATGAGGCGACATGATATCACGCATTGTGCGGTCAAAAGCCTCAAAGAAAACCATGTTCATCATCGATACCAATCCCATTTGATTAATTTTGTGTGAAGAAGCAATTTTGATCTAGCACTCCCCTGGCTGATATTGCAAGTTGAGGACTCATTGATAACCAACGGAATGGAGAACTTAGAATGGGCAGTTCGTCCTCGAGGCAAAAGCATAGAGGCTATTCCACTGGAGGCTGTAGCACCGCGAGTTTTTCCGTTTTTTAATATCAGAAATTTATATATTTATATTTATATTTTTATCTGAGACTTAGAAAATTTATTTAATTAAATTGAAACCTTATTTATACTCTACTTAACAGTAGAGAGTTACAGTTAAAATTTAGGTCGAAAAGTCAAAGAAACCCTATTCAGGAATTTCACTGACAATATAATTATACTGCTCAGAAAACCTAATTTTGACTCGTGAACGAAAAACTTAATGTTTTTATTTAATTTCCTACAATTTTGGTCATTTTGAAATATTTCACTAAAAATTAAAATATTATATTATATCCGGGTGATATCTTAAGTCGGGCGATCGACGGAGCTAAATACGAGATTAACGGGAACTGCTAATGGATAATATCCATGAGTCACACTGATTAGCCGCTGGCTCATCTAGTTTTATGACTAGTATGACCGTGGTTTTGTGCTAATTATATCTCATTTTCACCCAAATTAGACTTGATTGCCTTCAAGCAGCATTTTGAGTCTCTAGAATATTTTTAGGTTAATTTAGTTGATTTAGAGTCGAATAAAGTACTTACTGTTAATTCTTGTTTTCAGGTTAATAAAGTGAAGCAGTTTTGGATTCTTCACCCCGCGAGAGGCTATTCGCCTCGCGAACCTGAAGCGTGACTGTGCCAGAAAATGCAATCCTCTCTATCTCGCCCCACGAATACTTTACTCGCCTCGCGAGTAATCCAACCCTGGAAGACCAGAAGCCATCACGGCTTACCCGTGTTGAAGGTCACGGCTGTGACAGTTTGGAATTTGAAGAGTCTCGCCTCGCGAATGCTAAGCTCGCCTCGCGAGAGAGCCAAACACTGAAGACTGTTCATAATATTCGCCTCAAGAAGGTGTGCTCGCCTCGCGAGCTCGCGGAATCCAGAATCTGTACTTAAGTGTTTTTTAGGGCAGAACGGATCATCTTCTTTTATCTATCTTTCTTTTCTTTTCTTTTCACAGTTGCGGCTGCAATAGTAGGTTTAGCATTTTAGGTTTATGTTTGTAATGGAGAACTAGTCTCCTTGATTAATCTACTGCAATTGGTTTCCATTTACGCTTGAGGTTATGTAATTCCTAAACTTAATGCTATTCTCTTTCAATATTTGTTCTGTATGTTCTGTTTTCTTAATTCAGGATTATATAGGATAGGTATTGATTTGTTTCGATGATTGTGTGTTCCTATACTTAATCGTGTTTGCTTAATTCACGTGTGTTCAATCATGTTCGCTTAGTTCATGAGTGCTTCACCCCGTTTGCTTAATTCAGGAATAGGAACATATGTCTCGTAGTATTGATTTCGCTTGTTAATTGATGCTACAATCGAAAAGGGTTTAGAATCTGCTTAGGGCCTGGAATTTGCATGGACCAATGATAGTGGGAAACCGAGAACAGTAGGTTAATCGCTTTAGCTTATTTGGTAATTACTTAGTTTGTATTGTTTTCTGTTTTGTTTCCTTAATTTAATTTCCATAATCTCAACCCCCCCAAAACTGATTTTGTGTTAGTAACAACCCAAGAGTCCTTGTGAGACGATACTCGAGTTATCGCTCCCTAAACTACATTTTTACAAACCGCTCACTTTTTGGCGCGTGCGCTACAGCGCGTTCAAAAATTGGCGTCGTTGCCGGGGACTCTTGTTGTTATTAACAGAAAATTAAATAAAAAAAAACAAAATACTTTTGCATTGCTGAATTAGTCTTGGTTGCTTTGTCTGGTTGTGAACCTTAGTATGGATAACTATATGCAAAATTATATGCCTAATGTCTATCCCATGGATAATTACATGCAAGGTTACATGCCTAATGTTAATTATGAACCACCATGCATATATTATCCTGACTCTCCTGGTTTAATACATCGGTTGCCAAGGTTTAGTGGTCGTGCAGGTGAGAATCCGCAGGAGCATCTGAGGGAATTCCAGATTGTTTGTTCTACAATGCTGAGACCTAAAGGAATGACAGAAGACCACATCAAGCTGAGAGCCTTCCCGTTTTCACTACAAGGAGCTGCAAAGGATTGGCTGTACTATCTTGAGCCAAGCTTTGTTACCACCTGGAACGATTTGAAGAAGCTCTTCTTAGAGAGATACTTTCCTGCCTTCAGAGCTGCATCAATCAGACACAACATTCCTGACCCTTCCACTGATGAGTACCACCCCAGCCAAGTGACCACCTCTGTACCTTCTGGACCTTCACTAGAGGACCTGTTCAAGCAAATGACTGCACAGATAACTGCACACATGGAAGCAATCAATCTTGAATTCCAACAGAGGATGGAGGCAAGTCATCAGGATTTTGCCACTCAAAATGCTCACATCATTTACTACTTAGCTACACTGCAAACTCCACATCCCCTTGAAGAACATACAGATTCACAAGTAGTTATTCTTGACAATACTTCTGAAGATAATTTTGATAATGATGTCAAGAATACTTCTATTGATGAACTGTGTGTTGAATATCCAGATATTCACACCTTCCCTGATTCTATCTATTATACTTCATGTGCTGATTGTACTGACACTGCTTCGTGTGTAGCATGTTTTGAAAGCTCATTCTTTTCAGGGTGTGAGGAGCAAAACGTCCATATGGAACAGGAGACATATGAGATTGAGGGCCCTGTTCGGCCAGGAAACATAGAAAATGAGGATCGGGAGGACATCTGCTTCACCATGCTTGAGGATGATGAAGAACCTTTGGAAGTAGATGATTCAATTAATTCGTATGCATGTGTTGAAACTGATGGGATGGATGAACTGAGTGTTGAATTTCCAGACATTCTAGCCTTTTCTGATTCAGTTTATTGTACCATATGTACTGACCGTACTAACACTAACCTTTGTGTGGTGTGTGCTGAGATTTCTGCAGGTTTAGCAGGTGATGGATTTGTTAGCGTAATGAATGAAGAACGTGCAGAAGTTGAAGCAGCACCAGAGACCCTCTTTACCTATTTGCCACCTCCCCTTGTGAAACCACCAGTGATGGAGTTCAATCCTCTGGATTTTGCACCCTTGGATACGAAGACACTGTGGCCAGTCCAAGAGGTTGAACCCCACTTTTATTGGGAGAACTTTGTAGAAAAAGATGTCATCTTTGACCAAAGAGGAAGTGATAAGTCCGCCGCACTTGGCGAGGTCACCATGATTGTCAAGTACTCACCTCCATATCAAGGCTGCAAGTTAGGGGACCATGGAACAAGTTCCCGCCCCTTGTCTATCATTTGGGCTTTATGCTGCATGCCATGGGATCCGGGAGGATCATACTGCAATTTGGGCATTCCGTGGCCCCTGTATCACAAGCAATGGGATCCTGGTGGAACCATCCCCATGAGTTTTCTCTAAACCTTTTCCTTTTTAATTATCTTTGCTTTATTTTTGTTTTGTTTCCTTTTAGCTCCTGAATAATTTGAGAAGATCAGGAGTATGTGTGTTGAGTTTTGTGTCGGCTAGCTTGCTGGATTTTAATTGAATTTGCATAGATTGATTGCATGTCATGATTTATGTGATGATTCCCCCTAGGTTGAAATTTTTTTTGAAAAGTGATCCCCATGTGAAAAAAATTTGGTTCTTAAACTTTGAGATATTTTGTTGTGATGGCATGATTTATGATAAGTTTGGGGTGAAGGGATGCACACACTAGGGATAGAATCTCGATCAAACAATTTGCAAAAATGTCCATGTGAGGATTCGAGCCTCCAACATGTTTTTGACTGTGTGAATCACTTTTTGAGCTGCACTTTCCCGAATTTGCTTGAATCTTTTCATGGTTTGCATGTTTATGTGTTTGCATCAGATGATTTAGGCAGATTTTCTTTGAATTAGCCACTTGGCCTAAATTGAACCATTCCTAATGCATGTTCCCTAGTTAGCCCATTGAGCCTAATTAGCCTATTATTTCTTGATGACCTCATGTTATAAGCCTAAAATCTGAAAAAACCATGTTAACCCGATCTTAGGATTAGGAGAGCATGGAAGCTTAGCAAGAGAATGGTTGCAAGAAACTAAGTTTGGGGTGGCTACAAGGATATGATGTGTTGTTTGGGATTGAGAAAAACAAAAAGAAAAAATATAATAAAAAGGTTGGAGCCAAAGGCAAAAAGAAAAGAAAAGCAGAAAAAAAAAGAAAAAAAAGAGAAGAAAAATAAAAATAATAAAAAGTGCAAAAATGTCAAAAAGGCTATTTGAAGGAGAAGGTTGTAGTCACCCAAAGCATAAAGAAAAATGGAAAAAGGAATCTGAGTGGAAATTCAAAGTGTAAAAATGTTCAAGCTCTCTTAGTTGCTAGGGACTTAAGCCTAGTACTTTTGTATATCCTACCCTTAGCCAGGCCCCATTACAACCTTAAAAGACCTTTTGATGTTGCATGCATGTTGTTCGTGGGAACCATTTTGAGATGAAAATAAAATTTATGGGAAGTGCTCTTAAAAGTGAAATTGAGTGAAATGTTGTTAGCCTGACAAAAACTGAGCGAATGAGGGAAACACTAATTTCCCTTGTGAGGAAGGCGATTGTTTGAATTTGGTGATCTCCCTTTTGTGTATAACTTGGATCCCTTGCTTAGATTAATGATTGTTTGAATGATGAAATTCTCAATTGTTTAAAGTAAATGCATGTGGGGATTACTTTGTTTGAAAGGGGGGAACATCGAAGAAAACTGTTTTGATGAAATGGCTTGAAATTTGTGCAGAAGTTGATTGAATCTTTAAGCTTGTCATGTCTTGAGTCTTTTTAAGTTTTTGAGTTTTAGTTTGCTTGGGGACAAGCAAAGTTTAAGTTTGGGGTATTTTGATCAGCCGCTGGCTCATCTAGTTTTATGACTAGTATGACCGTGGTTTTGTGCTAATTATATCTCATTTTCACCCAAATTAGACTTGATTACCTTCAAGCAGCATTTTGAGTCTCTAGAGTATTTTTAGGTTAATTTAGTTGATTTAGAGTCGAATAAAGTACTTACTGTTAATTCTTGTTTTCAGGTTAATAAAGTGAAGCAGTTTTGGATTCTTCGCCCCGTGAGAGGCTATTCGCCTCGCGAACCTGAAGCGTGACTGTCCCAGAAAATGCAATCCTCTCTGTCTCGCCCCGCGAATACTTTACTCGCCTCGCGAGTAATACAACCCTGGAAGACCAGAAGCCATCACGGCTTATCCGTGTTGAAGGTCACGACTGTGACAGTTTGGAATTTGAAGAGTCTCGCCTCGTGAATGCTAAGCTCGCCTCGCGAGAGAGCCAAACACTGAAGACTGTTCATAATATTCGCCTCGCGAAGGTTTGCTCGCCTCGCAAGCTCGCGGAATCCAGAATCTGTACTTAAGTCTGTTTTAGGGCAGAACGGATCATCTTCTTTTATCTATCTTTCTTTTCTTTTCTTTTCACAGTTGCGGCTACAACAATAGGTTTAGCATTTTAGGTTTATGTTTGTAATGGAGAACTAGTCTCCTTGATTAATCTACTGCAATTGGTTTCCATTTACGCTTGAGGTTATGTAATTCCTAAACTTAATGCTATTCTCTTTCAATATTTGTTCTGTATGTTCTGTTTTCTTAATTCAGGATTATATAGGATAGGTATTGATTTGTTTCGATGATTATGTGTTCCTATACTTAATCGCGTTTGCTTAATTCGCTTGTGTTCAATCATGTTCGCTTAGTTCATGAGTGCTTCACCCCGTTTGCTTAATTCGGGAATAGGAACATATGTCTTGTAGTATTGATTTCGCTTGTTAATTGATGCTACAATCGAAAAGGGTTTAGAATCTGCTTAGGACCTGGAATTTGCATGGACCAATGATAGTGGGAAACCGAGAACAGTAGGTTAATTGCTTTAGCTTATTTGATAATTACTTAGTTTGCATTGTTTTCTGTTTTGTTTCCTTAATTTAATTTCCATAATCTCAACCCCCCCCCAAAACTGATTTTGTGTTAGTAACAACCCAAGAGTCCTTGTGAGACGATACTCGAGTTGTCGCTCCCTAAACTACATTTTTACAAACCGCTCGTTTTTTGGTGCGTGCGCGACAGCGCGTCCACACACATGAGAAGGCCATATGGATGATGTCATGGATGATGACAATTTCTAGGAAAATTGCATTTTGATCCTTACACTTTCTCTAAATTGCATTTTGGTCCCTAAACTAGTTTCCATGATCTTCCGAGTGAATTGGATCAAATTTTGTCTCATCCAAACCAAGTTTGGGCTGCGGTTTTTGGGCCCAATATTATGGTCATGAATGCATTTTGTATGAGGCAAATTTCTACTCTTAAGTTTCCTTGACAAAGTATTAAGTCTTAAGCATTTTTCAAGCTTAAAATCAATTGGACTTTGGTGAATTTTCCCATGCGCAAGGCCCAAGGCCTCTTTGGCTTGCTCATAAATTTCATGAGGCAACTAGAGACTTCTGTCACTTTCTTGAACTTACTATCATCTTCTCCAATTCTCTCTACTCTCCCTTTCTCTCTTAATCTTCCATAGCTTGGTTTGTGAAGCAACTTGGTGATTCCTTGTCATTCTTCAAATTCTAAGAGGTGATTCATGATTCTTATCATCATTTAACTATAGTCTCTTCAATTCATTTCATGATTTAAAGCCTTGTTCATGATTTTCAATTTCTAGATCTAGAAAGTTTGAAATTCTCTAGAAAATCATAGAAAAATCCTAAAAATAAGAAACCAATTTCTATGTTCCTATTATCATCCCTATAATCATAATCTAAGAGTTTGTTGAAAACAAAGTTTTCCTCCCCAAAATTCTTGACAAGGCCGAACCTATACATAAGGTTGGAAGAAATGTTTTTGTTCATATTCTTTATAAATGATCTTGTTTCTTATCTTTCTAGTTTATATCCTCGTGGAATCCAAGCCTATGTATCAAACAAAATTCATTTTCTCCATTTACTCATCATGGCTGAATCTAGGTCTTTGGGAGTTTGGAAGTTTTTGGTTCAAACTTGGTTGTTTAATCACTAATCTATTGTCTTAAGTACTTAGGATCATTAATCCAATGACTTAAGCAATTTTAGAAATTTTAGCCACAAAATCTTGTTGAGGCCGTGACCTATCATTAGGGAATAGGTGATTTTATTTGATTGTTTGTAATTGGTTGATTGTGGTTGTTGAAGGTTAAGTGTGTCGGTTATACGTGAGTCGTCACACCGGAGTTTGACATACGTTCAAGAAAGGAAACCGGGAGATAAGTTCTTCAAGAGTTAAGGGGAGAATACCTGAGGAGTTTTTTTTTCTATAATCATGTGTTATCTAGTTGATGACTGTATTATTTATCTGTGGTGTTTGTTTCAGTTGTGTTATTTTTATCTGTGTTGGTTTATTTGCATTTAATTGTTTATCTACAATTATATTATAATGTATTGTGATGTATGATCTGCCTGAGAATATTTGTGATGTTGTTGTTGGTTGTTGTTCGAGAAGCCTGATAGTGGTTAGTGCCCAATTCAATTAATTGGATAAAAGCTTTAAGAAGCTTTATAAATTACATTCAATGTTTTAACGGTAAAATATTGGAATATAATATTAATGGAAATTTTTATTTGGGAAAAATAAGAATTTTTGGAAAATATTATTATTTTAATGATTTATCGGTATAAGAGTAAACTATGAGTCACAGCGAGGGCGTAACCGTGAAATTATTTTTGTACTGCTAATTTTTACGTAAGAAATTCCGTAATATTATAAAAAGTTATTTTATGAAATTAATTGTTGAGAATAATTTAATTATGATTTTAGAAAATTATTTAAGTGGAAAAAGCTAAGTTTTGGCTTAAATGGCTTTAAAAATGATAATTGACGGCAATTTGGAAAAGTATCGACGGCAACTGTTTTTAAACGGCAGTACATATTTTAAGTAAGTTTAAACCTCAAGTGACTCATCTTTGTGAAAACTTAATTTTGGTATTTAAAGGTTTTATTGAAGAATTTCGCATTTGAAAAGATTTTCCGAAATCAAGTGTAACTCAACAGTGTTAAAAGTGGTGTTGAACTTAGTAACCGAGACGTCGGGGTACTAAGGTTCGTTGTGTTATGGACTTGGGGTCCTTTGGACTTTGAGGTCCTGCAGACTTGGTGTCTACTGTATACGTGGTGTATACTGTGTTTAAACATTTAAGATATTTTCTATTACCATGAAACTATGACTGGTGCATCGGTCTAGAGGTTTTTTGATTGAGCACTTGAACTTTGAGGTCCTGTGTTTTAATATAAGTTTTAAAGATGTTTAAAACTATGTTGGTCATGAGCTTTTGAGCTTCGGCAAGGAAAGATTAACACGAAGGAAATGACGAGAATAAAATGTTTTACATTTGTATTTACGGCAGACGTGCCCGACGTTGTTTAACGTGAGACCTTAATGGAAAAGGTATCATGTGACGGTGTATCATTATGCTTGAATGAATAATGAGACCATGTAGATATCATTGTGCTTAAATGGACAATGAGATATATTGTGATTAAATGGACAATGAGACGATGTATATATCATTGTACTTAAATGGACAATGAGACAATGTATTATTGTTGTGCTTAGCTAGCCAATGAGACGATGTATCGAGTTTGATCAACTCATTTTGAAGACGTTGGGATCTCCGGAGATTAGGTGTGAATGTTAGACAATGAACATTGAAGTGTCATCCATATTTTTAAAATAACGATGATCGGGTATGAGACCCAATGATAAACTACTTGTTTACTTATGAGAATCTTATGTTGTTATGGTTATATATGTCTATGTGCTAATGTTGTATGTCATGCATGAGATTATCGTTATAAACTCATATATTGGCATCTCACCCTTATAATATATCAGGTTTTTGGGTTTGGCTTTTGTGTCTTGATACATGGAAGTAGATGGTGCAGAAAAGTTCTTAGCCTCACTCGGGAACATGGGTTCCGATACTTGAAGAGATGTTTGAGTGTGGGAATGACCACAGGGTCTTTCCAGTAGATGTCTTGTAAGGCGACCAGCTTAGGATTTTCTTTGGGTTGTGTACTTTTGGGAAAATTGTTATAAATGGTTTGAAACACCTTGTGAGGTGTATGAAAAACAATTTCAGAAAAGCTTATATGTTGTGATGTTTTGACTTACAAATAAATTCAGTTTGTATGTAAGTGTAATGTAATTATAGTATTGTGATGTATATATCTTTTTATGAAGTATTTCGCAGAAAGAAAAATTTTACCCCATTTTTGGACTTATTAAAAATTATAGAGGTTATTTTCTGAAAGCAGCTAGAAAATTATAATTTTATTTTCCACAGTTGGGTAATTATGTGGTGACCCTAAGAAGAGGTGTCACAGAGGCCACATTCAGGATAATGAGTCCTTGTGACCGAAGGCCTGAAGATAAAGTTTTTCAAATAAATGTCTTCCCTGTACCACCGTATCCATATAGGGAAAAAAAACCACCCGATCCAAAAAACCACTGCTGCCATAATGTCAATGTATACACTCTTCTGTTCTTCTGTCAACAACTCCATTGAAGAGGAGTGCGTTCTTGCCATCTCCGCCCTATCATAACTAAGTTCATCTATGATCAACTTATTCTGAAAATCAAGCATGTCAGATATAACGGGAAGTGGTATGCCTGAATAGTTCATCTTGGTGCGCGTCTCGTTGATGACAATTTCTCGCTCGTTTCCTACGGCAGTAAGCATTCCCATCACATCTAAAAAATTAGTAAACATATAGATTGTTGACTTATATAGCAACAAATAAAGATAAAGAACCCAAACTAATGAAACATATACTTACCAACCAAATAGTTACTATCATAGTCGTCTTTGAAAATGTCTGATGGTGGAGTAAAAGAAAAAATGCTGGCAGGAATCATGTTATCGTTCACCACATTGACCATCTTCTCCTTAGTCTCAATTGTGAAATCCAACTTGTAAGGGTGACAATTGGTGCGGTACTCTCCAACATTAGGAGCCACACTAAAATTTGACATCAAATAAACAACACCCTCTTTTAGTTGCGTTTCATGTATATAAATAAGAGACTTCTTGGCAGAAACATGTATTCTGTCTTTCTGCAAAAAAAAAAAAAAAAGTTGGATAAAACCTGTAATAGATAAGAAAAAAATATAAGGAAAAGTTACAATTTATAATTAGTCTGCACAAATACCTTGCTGTCCATCAAGACCATTTCCACGGTAAACGGGTGTTTGGACTTTTTCAGATAAGATACCTTCCATAGTATAACAACCCTTACCACCAGAACCCAATTATTATGGCTTTCATCAACATCTACAATCATATCGTGCCTTGGTGCCATCGAGGAGATGTTGAGGAGACGTAAGAATAGTTGATAGAATATTTTTGGTAGAGAATGGGTTGTGTAACGTGTGAGCTACCCAATTTGGTTCTCCCCATTTTATAGATTTCAATGTTTCCAATGTGCAGACTAAAATTCAAATACTCGAATTCAAATCTTCCCTTTATTTGAGATTGATTTGTTCCTTATCTGATTCTCAATTTGAATTCTATGCAGATGTGAAACCACCCATATAACTTCGGATAATGCTTTCCCTTGATTCAAGGTGAATATCATAGCTTCATTGAATTTGAATTTGAACAGAAAATATCCAATTTTGAGTAATTCAAATCTTCCCTTTATTTGAGATTGACTTGTTCCTTATCTGAATCTCAATTTGAATTCTATGCAGATGTGAAACCATCCATAAAACAGAATAATTATGGATAATGCTTTGCCTTGATTCAAGATAATGCTTCCCTTTATCTGGATGGTTGTTGGTTTTGAATCCAAAAGTGTTCTCTCAGTATATTTTGATGTGTGCAAGCGTGTCCTTATAAAGTTTTGATGTGTGCAAGCGTGTCCTCAAATAAATAAATTTTTCGAAAGCAACCAGCGAAATAAAGTTTTATTTTCCGCAACGAGTTAACCATGTGATGACCCAAGTTAGGGTGTCACATTAGTGGGATCAGAGCTGGTCGAGTCTTTCGGGAACCTTGGGAAATAGGTCTGTTGTGTTGATGTTGTGTATTCTCTGATAAGGACTTGTTTGAATTACTTCTTAGAAGTAATGTGTGTTAATAAGTAAGTGATTTATTTTCTGGTGGTGGCCTAACAGATTTGGTCAAGTGGAACACATATCAAAGGAATGCAATGCACCGAAATGTATCTGCTGTCAACAACATCAGGATAAACAAATAGATGGAGAAAGGGAGAATTTATACTTTGAACGGTGCTGAAACTTCGAACTCCGATGAATTTCTATAGGGTGATTGTGACATAGATGGTAATCTCCTAACTGTACTTTATGATTCGGGTGCGACGCATTCATTTATTTCAATGGAATGTCTGAAACTGTTGAAATTGCTTGTTTCTTCATTATTGTATGTTCTGATTGTTTTAACCCCTACTGCTAAGCCAGTTCATATCAATTCCATTTACTTGAATTGTCCTGTTGCTGTTCAGGATAGACACTTCCTTGATAAAAGGAGTTTCTTGATGAGACTTAATCTAGTCACTTTTACTTTTGGTGGAAGTGATCCAGTCTGACTTCTTGTCGGACTGTTGTTCTTTTAAATCATTGTTAATAAAATTCTTGTCAAAGAAGGAGCTTTATTAGATTCAAGTTTGTAAATGTGTACTGATCATGCATTTTTACATCCATGAACCTATTAGAGAATCTATCATGCACAAGATATTCTTATATTCTTTTCAGATCGATAAAATTCCTCTATATATACTTTCTTGTGAAAGTAAGGCTTCGGGATCTTTCAATCCTGTCTAGCTTCGTGTCACGAAATTTCGAGGACGATTTTTTTTTTAAGAGGGTAGTCTGTAACACCCCGACTTTTCTCTGTTTTCTAATATTGAAAATTTATATAAATGTGTTTATATTTTTGTCCGAGTCTTAGAAAATGTTTTTAATTAAACCGAAACCTTATTTACACTCTACCGTAGAGAGTTACGATTAAAATTTAGGTTGAAAAGTCAGACGAATCCCGGTCTGTGAATTTCACTGACAGTATATTTATACTGCTCATAAAACCTAATTTTGACTCGTGAATGAAAAACTTAAGGTTTTTATTTAATTTCATATGATTTTGGTTATTTTGAAATATTTCATTAAAAAATGAAATATTGTAAGACTCAATGACTTAGAGATTTTGATATATGACAAATACAATTTAATGTGTGTGCAAGTGTTTTAGTGTCAAATTGCAAAGACAAGTATCAAACAGTGATACACAAGTTCATTAAGCAAATTCAAGGAAAATATTCAAGGAAGAACTTGAAGGAATCAAGGAGCTGCATGTAGAAATCAAAAGAGCAAAGTCAAAGATCAAAGGATCATCAAGACCAAAGCTTAAAGGAGAATTTTAGATTTAAGTCTTAGATGATTTGTAAGAGAAAGAAATCTCTTAGTCACAATATAGCTCAACTAAAAAGATGCATGAAGAAAATCAATTTTCATAGCCTGCATTAAAAGGAATAAGTTTTTTTTAATGAAAATTATTTTTGGAAATAAGAAAATTATTTGTTAGGTACAACCATGTAATCATTGGATGTATGTCTGCTACTGTTACTGACATATGAATTTAAGGTTCTTGATTCAGTAACACCTATGCCCAATATGAAATCAGATCAGTTATAAATGGTTAACTGAATACAGCCCTGTACATATACTATGTACGCGTGTATTCAAGTTTCAGGAAAATATGATGTTCATTAATACAAAGATGTATTGAATGGATGTACTGATGGATTAACCAAGTTCAAGATTTTGAGAAACTATCAGAACTATCAGTATGAAATTGGTTAATACAGCCCTGTACTCAACCCCTGTTCAAGAACCAGAATCAAGAAAACAGATTCCGTTATCAGACCCAAAATTTGTTTTAATTGATCCCAACGACTATAACTTGTTACCTATATATAGAGGGATCAAAGGAACACTTTTAAAACATATCAGAAATTTTACAAAATCAATTTGAGAGATCAATTGTGAAAATCATTCATCTTCGTGCTTGAGCTTCATTGTGAAAAAGAGTGTTTCAATTCTCATAAGAACTTCAACTTGTATATCTGACTTCTGAGAGTTAGGAATCAATCTTTTTGTTCTATTTGTTTGTAAAGAGAGAGGGAGTCTCTCTGTGTGATTAGGGTGAGGTGTCCCTAAGGAAGAACATTGAGGCTCTTCACAAGAGTGTGGTATCTCGAGGTGAAGGAGTGCTCTGTGGTATAAAGGTTTTTCAAGCTACCTGGCTAAAGCTTTTTGTGTTAATGTGTGAAAACCCACAGGTGGAGTAGGGACTGGATGTAGGTCACAGTGGTGGTGACTGAACCACGATAAACCTGGTTGTGAGGTATCTCTAAACTCAAACTCTTTAATTTCTGTCTTGCGCATATAACTGTGATCTTGATGTTCTAAGTTTTCAATATATCAGTTCTTGATCTGTTTAATATGAATTAAAACCAGAGTATTACTGTAATCAATATTGAGTTATTAATTGTTCAAAACTGAGTTGATTAAGACTGTTCTTGATCACTGAAACTGAAACCGATATATTGTAACTTCAGTTCTTGACTGATTAAGGCCTTTATCTAATACTTGTACGACCCTGAACTGAACTTCTTCCTATTTGATTCAATCACTGTTTAATTGATAGTTTTGAACTTGAATCTTATTACTGATTTATCTTTCTGAATTAATCTTTCTTTCCTCACCACCTTCTATTCAAGATTTCATAAAAAGACCTTCACTATTTTTGTAAAAGATCCTGGGGTAACTCTGATTTGAAAAGTAAAGTTTTTTGAAAAGCTTTTTGAAAGCTCAATTAACCCCCCCCCCCCCCCCCTCTTGAGTCTTTGAAGCCAAAACAACATAAAGTATTCCGTGCCATGAAGTGGCTAATATACCTGGCTATCGAGCTTGATCAGCTCATTTACATGGTGTTGGGATCTCCGGAGATTAGTGAAAAGTTAGACGTTGAAAGTTGAAGTGTTCATGCATAGTTTTTCAAATGATGATGTTTCGGGTATGAAACCCAATGATGACTACTTGTTTATTTAAGAACTGATGTTGTATGAAAATATATATTTTATATGCTTTAATTTGAGTCGCGCATGTAGTTATAGAGTTAAATAGATATATTGGTTTATCACCCTTACAAATATATCAGGTTCTTCTAGTAGTTACCGTTGTATCTTGGGATACTAGTACAGATGAAGCGGAGGAGTTCTTTAAGTCACTTACGGACTTAGATCTAGATGCTTGAAGAAGTATCTGTTCGTGGGAAAGACCACGGGGGTCTTTCCAATAATGTCTTGCGGAGCGACCATCTTAGGAGTCTTGTTTTGGGTTTTAGGTTGAAAAGGTCGGTAACTGTGGTGTTGTAATATTATCTTTGTTTTAAGTTTCTCTTTTTGGAAATTAAGACCTTTTGAAAATAAAAACGGCATGTTGTGGTGACTTCTTTAAGAATATGACTTTACTATTTATTGTATGTATTAAGGTGTTCTAGAGTTATTCGTGGAAGAAAATTTTTACACTCAAGTTTTTTGACCTCAAATAAATAAATTTTCCGAAAGCAACCAGCGAAATAAAGTTTTATTTTCCGCAACGAGTTAACCATGTGATGACCCAAGTTAGGGTGTCACAATTGTCACAAGTTTAAAAGAAAGGAAAAAAAAAATAATAGTCAACACATAGCAAAGGTCCGGAACCACATCTCAGAAATACCATGGCTCTCAGTAGCCAGGAATCAGATGGACAAGATACACTACCCCAAAAAGAAGAACCCTACAGCTGGTCTGGCTAATGATACCGGTTGGGAAGGCCGGGATGATTATCCTCGTTCCCAGGTGTAACGTCAGGTGAAGACTCCATCGCTCCCGCTCCCTCATCGGGGAAGTCATCACCATCACCATCATCAAGGACGACATATTGAGGGTCCTCCTCAATGAACTCCTCCGGGTCTTCCTTCGGAGGTGATGCTGGTGGCTCCATGAAGAGGCTGTCCTAGTGGTGTGGCTCCATGTATGAGGTAAAGACACCTCAACCGACTCTACTGTCTGGACTCTCCGCTGTGGTCCCACTGCTACGGTGCCTTCCACTGAACTCACGGGGTCGGTGTATGTGGCAGTGTGGGCCCACTGGGTAATTACCCATGTGCCGGGATTGTGCGCATTCTCAAAGACAAGTGCCCGCACCCCCGATGGTGCCAACGAAATTTGTGGATCCATCTAAACTCAAACATGTATATAAATTTCAATGTAGGAAGAGAAACAACAAGAAAATATACAAGGGTGAGATATCAATATATGGATTAATCACAATAACCATATGCACGACATACAAAACATCATATAGACATATAAAGTCATACATCATAAAATTCTCGAAAATAAACAAGTATTATATCAATGGGTTTCATACCCGGACAGTCACCGTCATTTAAAAAAAAATGCATGACACTTCAATATTCAAGCTCTAACTTAATCTTCGGATATCCCATCATCATTCTATGAGTGGATCAAACTCAATTGCCAAAATAAGGCAAAACGTGTGTAATTTTCCATAGCACATTGTCTAGTACAGGATGCAGTGATCAACGCTTATGGATTCCATAGCACACTGTCCAACACAAGGCATAGTGATCAACATATATGGATTTTCATTGTCCATCAAGGCAAATGTTGCAACGTGATATGAATACCATGTCCATCAAAGCATCACACTTAACAACATGGGGCACCTCTGCCAAATAATGCATGTAAAACATTTTATTCTCGTTATTTTTCTTTGTGTTCATTCTTTCCTTGTCAAAGTTCAAAGGCTCACGACCGTTGATGAATTTTTCAACGTTTTTTTTAGATACTTCATTATTAACACAGGACATGAAGTCCGAGTGCTCAATCATAAAGCCCTAGACCGATGCACCAGTCTTAGGTTTGTGGTTATAGAAAACAACGTTCACCTTTAACTATGTTCATCACAACCTATATAGGACACAAAGTCCACAACAACGTATCACGGATCATAGATCTATGTGCTTTTACCATAGGAACACTAGTATCCCAACGTCTCGGTTACTAGGTTCATGCTTCAACGTTTTTATTATTTTTTTCATTCAATGAAATACAAATACAAAATGAAACCTTCGTAACTTATCCAAGTTTGCTGGAATATTTTTGCTGAGCAAAAGTATTTTTCAGAAAATATTTTTCATTTGAAATTCATTTATAAAATGCTAAGTTATAGAAAATTCCATTTCTTTCCCAAACTGGTTTTCTTTTGGAATTCTTCCCTTCTTCCGAAACGACATTAAAATCTGGTAAAAACCTTTTCGATCCATTTCTATCCAAAATAACAAAATTATTTTCTCAAAGGTTTTTCTTCGTAAAACATTTTTCTAAATTGTCTTTGCTTATACTAAAATTATTCATAAGTCAAAAGATTTTCCTCTAATCTTTAAGATTTTCCCCTAATCTTTAAATTATTCATAAGTCATGGAGCTTTTTAGGACTTTTATCTCAATAATTAATTGAGCACTAACGAATGTCAAGCTTCTCATACAACAATCAACAATAGTATAATTTTCACATCAACATCATAACAGAAAATATAGTTTATGACATATATCAAAACTATAACTCATATCTGCAAATAAATCATCAAGCTCATATATTTAAAACAGATAATTTAACCACATAAGATAAACTCAGATAATCACAATAAAACTTAAGATAAACTTTACAGACCACAAATAATAGCATATAACTATCGGAACATCCCTCAAGTAGTCTCCCCTTACCTGATTCAAAAAGCATAAAAGTTCTTCGTTCTACGTCGTCTACAACGATCTTCCTCAACTCGCTTCGTGACGAAAGTCTAAGGATTTGACACATAACACAAGTTAAAACAACAAAAACATCTAGTCTTCCCTAGGTATAGGTTTCAGTCATGGCTATAAAATAAGGTTAGAGATGTCAAATTTTCACAAACTCATGGATTAATGATCCTTAAGTATTAGAGATTCATAATCAATGATCATTTTACAAGGATTGAACCAAAACTCACCTAAACCATAAGCTTAGGGTTTCGGCCTAGGTTCGTAGAATAGGATAGAGATTTTCAAACTTCTCAAGCTTTTAGATTTAACAACAAAAGGCATTAAAGAGCTTAAATCAATAGTCCTATTTCACAAATTGAAACAAAACTTTCTTGCTCCTTAACTACATAGGTTCAACCATTTTAGGAAATTAGGGGAGGAAAGTGTTCCTTGATTCATGCTCTTAGATAATGAATATAGAGATCATTGTGAATCCATAGAAATTGGTTTCAAGTCAAACTGATTTTTCTACAATTTTATAGAGATTTTAGAAGATTATCGATCTAGGAATCTCAAATAAATGAACATGGCATAACTCACAAAAATAAATGAAGAGAAGAACTTAGATGAGTAAGAAGATGAAGTTTTACCTTTGGAGCCTGAAGAAAATGGATGAGTATGATGAACTCTTGAAAACTCAACAAAGTGTGTAGGTATTTTTCTTAGTTTATGAGAGTAAAAGCCATGAGTGAAAAATAAATGAGAGTTTATATAGAGAGGGGAGAGTAAGCCGTGTGGGAGGAGAGAGAGGAGGAGCTTGGAGGACAAGTCTTGGTTTAGGGGTTGTTTGGATCTTAGGAGAGTGATTAATGGGTTTTTAGGGATTAAACTAATATACTTTATAAGTGTAATCATGATTTTCTTTCGATGTGACCCTTGACATCAATCTATCAACACTACAAAAAAAGGTTGTTTAGCGACCGAAAATAGTGACCGAATTTTTCGGTTGCTTTTTGCGACCGAACTGGCGACCGATTGTAGGATCTACATGAAGTAGTGATTAGAGATAATACTGCGACAGAAATTGCGACCGAAATAGAGCGTAGCAGGGTTATCGGTCGCTATTTCCGTCGCTAAATAAAGGAACTTAAAAGTCAGTAATTTTATCCCTTCTTAGCGACCGAAATAGCGACCGAATTAAATGCAACGGTTGAAAGTCAGAAATTTTATGTATTATTAGCGACCGAAATAGCGACCGAATTAAATGCAACGGTTAAATTTTATTTACATTTGCGACCGATTTGAATTCGGTCGCTAAACGGGGCGTAAAAAAATTAAAATCGCGCGTGTTAGCGACCGATTGAATACTCCGTCGCTAAATTTATGAATTCAAATTTCAAATTAACTCATCCCGCGACCGAATTTAGCGACCATTTTTTATTTAAGTGATTGGCGACCGATTTAGCGACCGATTATTTCGGTCGCCAAATTATAAATCCATAAAACCGTGAAATCTTTCCCTTCTTCCTCATTTCTGCCTTCTCTTCCTTCCTCCCTCAACCATCTTCGATCTTCTCCCTCGCGTTCAGGCCGCCACCACCGTGCAGTGGGCACCGCCACCACCGCCGTCTCCGGTAAGCCTCCGTCCTCCTCCTCCTCTTCTTCCATCTTTTCCCTCTTCCTCTCCTCTCTTCCTTTCCCCTCTTCCTGCTCTGTTTTTAATCCCCCCCCCCCTCTGTTTCAGGCCGCCATACTCCGCCCCCTCTGTTTCAGGCCGCCATACGCAGCTCTCCGGTCACCACACACGCGCAGAGCTCCTCCTACCCTCTTCTCTCCTCATTTTGTGCATTCCCTGCTCTGCCTTGAGGTAACCATGCATGGACTCTCTATGTATCATTTTTTATTTTGCTTCATTGTTTCATTGCTTGCTTTATTGCTTACTACTGAGAAGAGCTACTTGTGTATTTCATGTGAGTTGTGAGTTGTGATATAGGTGACTGTGATTGAGTAGAACACCTTACCATTGTTTCTAATGTAAGTTGTGATTAATCTTGATGTAAATTCCTATTTAAAAATTACCGTGGTTTTCAATTTTCATTCATATATTTATATCATGTAATGAATATTAAGATACATATAATAGATGTCATTATATGAGATGTGAGATTTGTTTAAAATAAGAAACCAAGTATATGATAAAGATTGCTTGTAGAAAGTAAGATTAATTGTGTGGAGAGCAATTAGTTTTGCTTTGAGTGCAATCAGGTTTTGGTTTTAATCCATTTTATGTTGATTATAGAATGGACCGTTAAGTGTAATGATGTATCGGGTTATTAGAACACTTCTTGTACTCTTATGTACACGACTTGCTTGTTTATAAAAAAAAATTATGGTGGTTAGTGGTTACTTGTCAAGTTTAATTCTTATGGGTTATAAATACTTGTTTGGGGGAATTGGTAAAGGTATATGAAGGGGTGACATTAATTGAGATGTGTTGTAGAGATAATGGCAAGAAATTGTGGATAAAAGAGATTGAGACTGATATTACAGACATTAATTTGTAATTAATCTTGTTAATAGATTCATATCTTATATTTAATACTGAGATTTGTGGAAGATATGTTTTGATATGAGATATGTGAGATTTGTTTGAACTAGAAAATTAAGAATATGATACGGGTTGCTTAAGAGAAGGTAAAATTACAGGGAGAGCAAAGAGTTTTGACAGGAGAGTAAGTGTGGCTACTTTGCCAATTACGTTTTTTTTGTTGGATTTGTCAAGTAAAGTTTTGTGATTTATAAATTTTAATATTTGTATTGGGAAATTGGTAGAGTGAGAATGAGTGTGAAGATCAAGGTTTTAAATTGTGGACTGCATCACGTGATGCGGCCGCAACATCTCGGTTGCGGTGGCCACTGAAACCGCATCGGACCGTGATTGCGGACTGCATCGACCACAATCTGTTTATCTTTCCATATCTTGGCTGAATTTATGTCTTTGAATATCTCACAATAGTATGATCTATAGCCTCTGTGATGCAGCTGTTTACTTGAATAATTTCATATCGTATTGTACGTGTATGCATTCTGATTGTATTGTATTTTGATTCGTTTGGAATCCATGAATTTGTTGGTTCTTGTCTGAATCTGTTTCAAAAATTTCAAAAGAGGGTTTTAGGGATTTCAAGTTCTTGTTCACTTCTTTGTAAACAAAAAAATATTCTTTGTTGGAGTATGAAATGATCTAAAAACATTATTGTAGCCTGTAATTCCAAGAGAGCTTTTCACTCATTTTGAATCGGATTCATTTGGTAATTCTACTTATCTCTTTTCTGTTTGATGATGTAAATTTATTGAAGGCTGGTACTTATATCTGAGCATGTTCATACATTTGGATTGCTATGAAGAATAGTTTATTCTCTTTAAAATAAAAATCTTTCAATAACAATGAATCAATGTAATTAGAATAATTTGATATGTATTTATTGATAACTTGTTTGGAAATGATTATGGAATCATATTTGTATATATTTACATTATAAGCATTGGAATGAATTGATAAAGTGTTATTAGTTCGTAAATGGCATGACTTTGTTGTTGTTAATATTCATTTACTAATTTAAAGTCCATGAGCTTAATTAGAAAGTCTCTTCTTGAAGCCAACAAAAGCGAGTCTCTTAGATAATGAAGGATTAAGTATAGGGTTAGATAAAATGAAGGGCTAGGCACAGTTTGCCAGGCACATGCATGACGTGCCGTCATCATTAAAACATTATTCACATTAGAAAGCAGCTTTGTACACAATATTATGAAAACAACTCTGGTTTTTTACTCATTTGTTTTATTAGGAAATGGAGCTTTCCAGAAATAGTTGTTGATGACCATCCTTACTAGGTTATCTAGGCACTTCCGGTAGGAAAAGTCCTCTCTATGACCATCCTTCAAAACGACGTAAAAGCATTTGATTTCCTGAAAACTACTATGTTTGCTAATATGTAAAGTTGCATGTGAAGTTGCATTTCTTTGTTCTATTTTAACATGATAGTATGCTACATGGATCTTTCCATCTTTTCTTATTATCACTTGATGAAGTTTAGACATATGACTTGTTTTCCTTATCGTTTTATCAGAAAATGGACCCGACTAAATGTTTTGAGACAGCCATCCATATAGACCAGGTACAGTATCTCATCAACTTAAGAATAACGATCGGATTCACGTAATGATGGTTAAGGCATAAACTAATCATTTACTAAATTGTTCTTGTGTATTTGCAGGATTTGATTTCAATCCCGCGATCATTCTACCGTCGTTGGGGACAACAATTACCGCGTGTTGTGACTATTGAAGACAAAAGCGGAAATCTGTTCAATGGGAATATAGTAATCCATGAGGATCGCCCATATTTTGCAACAGATACAAATGGTATCAGGGAGTTGTATTTGTTGTCCACTGGTGCATTGGCAAAGTTTAAGTACCTTGGGGGTTCTCGTTTCTACATGTTCATCCCTTTGGAAGATTGATGAGTTTTGATATTTTGATTAGTACTTATTGACTGTGGTGTATTTTTATGTTTTGATCGTTAATTAATACTTATTAAACTTTTTTTTATAAACCATTATTAAACTTGCGTTAATTAATGTATATGTTTTCTTGATCATATTGATTGTGGTGTTTTGGATCGTTAGTACATCATATTTATGTTTTCTATTTATTTAAAAAAAATATTGGTGTATTTTGTTTATATCAGAAATTAAAAATCAATGGGGTAATAGTTGAAAAACTATATTTGGTCGGCAGGATCGTTACAGGAAAAAAAATCAAAATTTTGCGACCGAAATAGCGACCGAATATCGGTCACCAAATTAGGCGAGCTGGGTATGCGACCAAATATACGGCGACCGAAATATATACTTTTGCAACCGAAAAATCGGTCGCAGATTTGCGACCGAAATATAAGTTCGGTCGCTAAACATTTAGCGACCAGGGTTTCTGCTACCCCCTTAATTCGGTCGCTAATTCGGTCGCTATACTGTATAGCGACCGAATTATCATGTTTAGCGACCGAAATCTTCGGTCGCTAAATAGGTTTTTTTTTGTAGTGCAAGTCCCTTCAACATCATCAAGTCACTTCAGCCACCTCAACTCTCCATCATGCTCCGTTGTTTACCCGAATTAAGTTTTCGATCGTAATTTTTGAAGACTTCGCCAGGATAAAATATTTTATTTTATTTTATTTTATTTTCGAACATAAATTTTCCAAAAAACTAAAGTCGTTGGAAACACGACATAAAACCTGACCATTCATTCACGGGTCAAAATTAGGTTTTCTGATCAGTAAACTTTTACTGTTAGTCAAAACACAGACCGGTTTTTGTCTTAATTTTCAACCAAAAATTTAACCGTAACTCTCTACGATTAGCTAGAGCATGAACATGATTTTGGTTTATCCAAAATCATTTTCTGGATTTTAACAAAAACAAACACATATAAATATATATATTTACTGTTATTGAAGAACAAAAAAATCGGGGCATTACATTACTACCCCACTTGAATTTCGTCTTCGAAATTACGCACCTGAAAATAGACCAGGATATTGTAATCTCATTTTGTCCTCAACTTCCCACGTAGCTTCTTCGGTTGCATCATTCCAAATAACCTTAACTAAGGAAATTTGTTTACTGATAAGCCTCTGGCTTATCTAGTTTTATAACTAGTAAGACTGTGGTTTATGTGCTAATTATTCGAGTTCAATCTCGTTTTCGCCCAAATTTGGCCTTGTTTTGTTCCTAAGTTAGACTTTGACTCGGTTTATGTATTTTTAGTAGTTTTTAGTCTATTTGGAGTAGAATTACGCTTTTTGTTTCTTTTTATGTTTCAGGTTAGAAGTGAAGCTCCTAGAGTCAAGGAAAATGAAGAAAACAGTGGAAATTGCCATTCTGGAGATACTCGCCCCGCGAGAGGAAGCTCGCCTCGCGATCCTGAAGACCAGCTGAGCAGCAACAGTCATCCTTTCTATCTCGCCTCGCGAATCATGAAGACCCTGGAGGACAGAGACCATCACGGCCTAGCCGTGATGAAGGTCATGGCTGTGACAGACTGGAAATTGAAGTCTCGCCTCGCGAAACATCCTCTCGCCTCGCAAAGTCCAATTTGAACGCGCGCCATTTTTAATATTCGCCTCACGAGAGGCTATTCGCCTCGCGAATCCACAGTGGCCACGCGAGACAAAAGCCCTGAATCTCAAAGGCTTGCTCCCGCTTCTGTCTCGCGCCGCGAGGGATACTTTCGCCTCGCGATTCTGGGCATCATCATCTGTTGGAATTCCAGATTCGCCTCGCGAGTGATCTCTTGCCTCGCGAATCTGCAATTAAGTTTTTGATTTGCAGGATTTCTTCCAGGAGAGACCTTTGGCCCAGCAGAAGGGTGCCCGAGAGACCGATTGGATGAGGATGCAACCATAGAAGAGCTTTGCATGGAAGCGGCCACTACACCTTGATCAGGGAGCACCCTCTCTCTTCCTCACCCTTATTTTATATCTGTGTTCTTTCATTGAGGACAATGTATGCTTTAAGTGTGGGGGAGGGAACCAATTGCTTTGTTTTTGTTTTTGTTTTTTTTTGTTTTTGAAATTGTTTGTCACTCTTGAATAATTTGAGAAGATCAAGAGTTTGTGTATGAATGTTGTGTCGGCAAGCTTGTTGGATTTTAATTAAATTTAGCATAGATTGATTGCATGAATTATTTTGACCATCAATGATTTCCCCCTAGGTTCTGAAAATAGAAAAATTGATCCCCATGTGAAAAATTGAAAACTGAACTTTGAGAATTTTATTGTGATTTCTTGATTTATGACAAGTTTGGGGGGAGGGGGTGCACACACTAGGAATTGTATCTCGGTCAAACAATGTGCAAAATGTCCAGGAGAGGGTTTGAGCCTCCAACTTTGTTTTTGATTGTGTGAATCACTTTTAAGTTGCACTTTCCCAGATTTGCTTGAATCTCGTCATGGTTTGCATGTTTATATGTTGCATCAAATGATTTAGGCGATTTTCTTTGAATAGCTACTTGGCCTAAAAAGAACCATCCCTGATACATGTTCCCTAGTTAGCCCACATTGAGCCTAATTAGCCTATTGTTTCTTGATGACCCTATTTTATAAGCCAAAATCTGAAAAAACCATGTTAACCCAATCTTAGGATTAGGAGAGCATGGAAACTTAGCAAGAGAATGGTTGTAAGAAACTAAGTTTGGGGTGGCTACAAGGTTTGATATGTCGTTATGGGTTGAGAAAAAGAAAAAAAAATAAAGGTTGGAACCCAAGGCAAAGAGGAAAAAAAAAAGAAAGAAAAGAAAAAAAATTGCCAAAAGAAAAGGGGCAAAACAAAAAGCTTAGCAAGGAAAGGGATGTAGTCACCCAAGGCAAAAAATAAAAATGAAAAAAGGAATTGAGTGGAGATTCAATGTGTCAAATGCTCATGCTCTCTTAGTTCCTAGGGACTTAAGCCTAGTATCCTTGAATATCCTACCCTTAGCCAGGCCCTATTACAACCTTTAAAAGACCTTTTGATGTTGCATGCATGTTTTCGTGGGAACTATTTTTGAGATGAAAATCAAATTCATGGGAAGTGCTCTTGATATGTGAAATTGAGTGAAAAGTTGATAGCCTAGATGAATTTGAGCGAATGAGTGCAATTTTACATACCCTTGTGAGGAAGGCAATTGTTTGAAATTGGTGATCTTCCTTTTGTGTGTGACTTTGATCCTCAACTTAGATTAATGATTGCATGAATGATGAAGTTCTTAATTGTTTAAAGTAAATGAATGTGGGGATTACATTGATGCAAGGGGGGAAATCATTGAAGAAAAACTGTTTTGTTAAGATTGCATGAAATTTGTTCTAAATCGATTGAATCCTTTAAGCTTGCCAAGTCTTGAGTCTTTTTTTTTTTTTTTTTGAGTTTTAGCTTGCTTGGGGACAAGCAAGGTTTAAGTTTGGGGTGTTTGATAAGCCTCTGGCTTATCTAGTTTTATAACTAGTAAGACTGTGGTTTATGTTCTAATTATTCGAGTTCAATCTCGTTTTCGCCCAAATTTGGCCTTGTTTTGTTCCTAAGTTAGACTTTGACTCGGTTTATGTATTTTTAGTAGTTTTTAGTCTATTTGGAGTAGAATTACGCTTTTTGTTTCTTTTTATGTTTCAGGTTAGAAGTGAAGCTCCTAAAGTCAAGGAAAATGAAGAAAATAGTGGAAATTGCCATTTTGGAGATACTCGCCACGCGAGAGGAAGCTCGCCTCGCGATCCAGAAGACCAGCTGAGCAGCAACAATCATCCTTTCTGTCTCGCCTCGCGAGAGGCTGCTCGTCTCGCGAATCATGAAGACCCTGGAGGACAAAGACCATCACGGCCTAGCCGTGATGAAGGTCACGACTGTGACAGACTGGAAATTGAAGTCTCGCCTCGCGAAACATCCTCTCGCCTCGCGATAGTCCAATTTGAACGCTCGCCATTTTTAATATTCGCCTCGCAAGAGGCTATTCGTCTCGCGAGCGCGCGCAGATCCTGAATCCTATATGTTGCTGTTTTAGGGCAGAATTGAGGAGCTTTTGGTTCTCCACTGTTTAGTAGCGTTTTGTGCCGAATTCCTTGTTTTTTGGAGCTGCGTCTCCCTTTTTCTTTTCTTATTTTACTATGGTGATTATTCCCGATTGCTTGTGTGTTGTTACGGGCATGAGGAGCTAATCCCCTCGTCTAAGGGATCAATGAAACCACCCATGACGGTGTAGTATTCGATGTGATGTATGTTGCTCTCCCTTTTCTCAATTTGTGTTTTCCAATTCTGAATATATTGAGTTGATCATATGCATGCGTGATTGACTAGTTAAACGTGTTGAGGCTTAGGAGGCAATTCGCATTTTAGAACTTGAATTGGGATCATCGATCGAATATTGCACGAGAGTGAATAGGAGATCGGTTCAACCTTATAGGAACTAGATTTAATAGAGTTTGATGATTAGGGTTATGAGACCTAGTAAGTAATTAATTCAATCATTGAATACGTCCTATTGAGCATGACAGTGGATTTAGGAGAATTTGGGGGTCTTGGTTGACATTGTAATTGAACTTAGGGAGGAGAAAATCATCACTTGGGTACCATCCATGATTGGGTAGGTGGAATTGTGACCTTAGATATTTAATTTCTGATTTTAATACCTTAGCTTAATTGATTTGTTAATTTGATTGCGATCCTATTTTCTCTCCAATCTCAACTACTTTATGTTACTTGACCAAACGTATCGAACTTCTCGCGAATTAGTCGAATTGGTAGCCCAATCCTTGTGTTCGACCTCGGTAATTACTTACCGTGTTATTTTATTACTTGCGATGACCCGGTACACTTACCGGTGACTCAACATTTACCCTTGAGCTGCTTTGTTATCTTACCATCGATTCATACAGGAGAAGTCTCTTATGACAAGTTTTCTTTTAATTGTACAATATCGGTTTCGATTACGTGAGATGGATCAGAAACATACTTCCTCAGTTGTGAAACATGAAAAACATCTTGAAGATTGGAAAGAAAGGGTGGTAAAGAAATTTTATAGGCTATTATACCCACACGACGAAGAATTTGGTAGGGTCCCATGAATTTAGGGGTGAGATTTCTGGATTTGATTACCTTGCCAATCCCAGTCGTAGGCGTGACTCTCAAAAACACATGTTCGCCTTCCTCAAACTCAAGAGGTCGTCGTCTCTTGTCAGCATAACTTTTCTGTTGACTCTGGGTTGTCCGCATTGCTAATATTTTCCAACACACTAGCTCTCAATAAGTCGTCAAGTGATTGGATTGTCCTCTATGATTATCCATCCGTTTGTGGATGATAAGCCGAACTCAATATGAATTTCTTTCCTATTGACCCTTGTAGACTTTGCCAAAACCTTGACGTAAACCTCGGATCACGGTCTGAAATAATACTTGAAGGTACACCATGTAACCTGACAATTTATTCAATGTATAACTGAGTTAATCTTTCCAACGAATAATTCATATTGATGGGCAAAAAGTGAGCTGACTTGGTCAGTCGATCAACTATTTCCCATATAGACTCTTGTCCTTTCCGAGTCCTTGGTAAACTTGTTACGAAATCCATTGAGATACCAACCCATTTCCATTCTGTGATGTCGAAAGATTGTAGCATTCCCGCTGGTCTTTGATGTAACACCCTGTTTTTACGGTTTTTACCGTTTTGCTGTTTTTACTGTTTTTCAATTATTGGTAGAATTTTAATTGTTTGTAATTTTTATATTAGATCTAGAAAATGATTTTTTTTAATAAAATAAAATCATAATTATACTCTACCTTATGGTAGAAGCTTACGGTAAAAATTTGGGTTTAAAGCTCAGACGAAACCCGGTCTGCATTTTCACTGACAGTAAGATTTTACTGGTCAAAAAACCTAATTTTGACCCGTGAACGAAATCATTTAGGTTTATATTTTATTTCCAACCATAGTGGTTATTTTTAAAATTTTCACAATAAATAGGTTATTATACGATATTCGGGCGAATACTCGACGATCGGATGGAATCGAGAACGGTGGTGTAGAGACAAAACCCGATGCCGGACGGATAAGACCAATGAGTCATTTGTGATGACTCAAGGGGGTGAGTCATAGGGTTTAGTCACCATGCATTAAATGCATGTAATGATGACTAAAATGTGAAAAACCTAAATTACCCCAAATCCTTCATTTTAACTACAAGTTTGCCATGACAACAATTTACTCTTTGGACCCTTTTGCCCTTGGAAACCCACGACCATCACCCATTAAAAAGGCCATCTTCACTTCATTTTCTCCATTTTGGCTTATGTTCTTACACTTTGACACAAAAAACTCCTAAGTTCCTTACACTTGGTTTACAAAGGAAGTATAAGTTGTTGTTGGTTTCTTCAAATTCTAAAGGTATATTCTTGTGATTCATGATCATACCTTCCTTTTCTTTCACAACTTTTCTTTATATCTTAAGTTTTTACAAATTTCAAATTCCTAGATCTAAAACTTCAAAAATCACTAGAAAATCATAGAAAAATCCTTTTAATGTGATTCCAATTTCTATGATCTTCATATGACTCCAATTTTCATTATCCAAGAGTTTGAAACATTTAGAGATCTCTAGCCTATTTATCTTGAGTGGACCGAACCTAACTCATAAAGGGGTTAGATGGTTTTCTTTCATTTTTAGCTTGTTTTCTTGCTGATGATTCATGTCTAGGTTTTGGTTGTGCAAAATCTTGAGTTCTTGGTGAACATCATCCTCTTCATGCTTAAGTATCAAGTGGTCACCAAAGGTATGGGGGAGATTACCATCATCCTACCTTAGGGTAGACATGTTGATGGTTTACTTAGTGTTATTTAGTGTAAATGGTCTTATAAATTATAAGCATATAATTTGTGCAATTTATTGATTTATATGTGTGTGATCCTCTTGGACGGATTGATTGATGCTTGTGTTTGTGGTTGAATTACTATTGATGTTGAATATGATTATATGATGCATGACTACATGAGAAAATTATATAAATCACTTGTTTAGGCCATTCGGCCTTGGCTGTTTCAAAGGGTTCTATGTTGTGTTAAATTATTTTAATAATATTTGAGAAATAAATGAATATATAAGAATATAGAAATTGGTTTGGATTGATTTGGATGTATATGTTGAAAGTTATGGATTTATGAGTCCTTAGGGACTAAATTGCAATTTCTGAGAATTTCAGTGGCTGCACTGAAATTCATGTCCTTGTATGTTAAGATTGTAGTCCTTTATGAGACAAAACCATAGAAATTGGTTTGGTGTTAATTGGATTAATACATAAAAAGTTTAAGCTTTTTGGTGAAAAAGGACCTTTTTGCAATTATTGAAAAATATTTGGGGGCAGAAAAGTGATTTCTGGAAAATTTGAGGGCAACTGAAAAATATTTCTAAATAAGTTGGTTTGGTGTGATTTGGAGTTATAAATAAAACGATATAATGTTTTAAGTGAATAAGGACCTTTTGTAATTAATAAAAGTTTAGGGACTAAACTGTAATTTTCAAAAATAAATGCAATTGGACAGTTAGAAACTGTTTTTCATGCTTATAAAATTGTTCTAAAACTCCAAAATGAGTTTTGGGCCATTAGAGTGTAAAATCGTTGAAAAAGGATTTACGCGATTTACAAAATAAACGACGTTCAATCAAATTCTTAGAAATTTTGTATAAATAGAGATTTTGATGGAAAATCAGTGATTCAACATTTTCATATGAGTAATATAACCTATGAGGGTAATAAATTTGAGGTGAAGAACCATATTTTCAAAAGTTTGGCTTTTTAAGCCAAAATTCAGTAAAAAGTGGGGAACCGTTGTTTAACGTTTTAAGGATTTTTGAGGAAATGTTTTGGAGAAATTGATACCTAAGTATCTTTGAGGGAAATTATTCTTGAAAATTGATTTTATTTTATATAAATATTTTGGTTTTAAGCCGAAAGGATTTTTGTCTTCAAAGACGAGATTTGCTGTAAAATGTAAAAACCTAAGTCAAGAATGACTTAGTGAAAATACGAACGTAATAATTTATGATGTGGGGTGGAACACGACTGACCGCGATGTCGCCACGCGCCAAAAAGAACGAGCGATTATAAAATAATGCAGTATAGTGCGACAACTCGGATCATCTCTCAAGGACTCTTTAGTGTTGTTATTATTAACAGAAAAAGTTAGAAAAAGTTAGAACTGGGGGTTTTGAGATTTGAAACTAAATTAAGAAAACAAAACAATAAAAACAAAGCAGTTTAAGAAACTAGCAAATAAACAAAAGCGATTAACCTACTGTTCTCAGTTTCCCACTATCATTGGTTCATGCAATCCTAAGCAGATACTAATCCCCTCCCGGTTGTAGCATCAATTAACAAACGAAAACCGCTACTACAGATGTATGTTCCTATTCCCGAAATAACAAACGGGGTTAAGCCCTCATGAACAAACGAACATGAATGAACACACGCGAAATAACAAACGCGATTATATATAGGAACATAGCATCACCGAAATGAAACAATACAACACTATATATTCCTGAAATAACAAACAGAAACATACAGCATTGCATTGAAAAGAGAAAAGCAAATGATCATGAAATACAGAACCTCAAATGTTAACAGAAACCAATTACAGTAGATTAATCTAGGAGACTAATTCTCCATTACAAAAGGAAAACAAAACATATCTAAAAAGAAGACAAACTACTACTACTGTCTGACAAAGATTAGCCAAAACTGGCTAACTCTGATTATCCCCTTCATTTCTGCCTAAGACTGCTTATATACATGTTTCTGGAGTCAGAGTACTCGCGAGGCGAAGCACTGCTCGCGAGGCGAATTACATGAAAGGTCTGCAACTCTTTGTCTTCTCGCGAGGCGAGCACATCCTTCGCGAGGCGAACTCTTCAGCTTCCAACTGTTACGCCCGTGGCATTCAACACGCCCAAACCGTGATGGCTTCTGATCTTCCAATACTCGCGAGGCGAAGGAATGCTCGCGAGGCGAACGCTTCAACTTCAGAATTGTCACGGCTGTGATCTTCAACACGGGCAAGCCGTGATCGTCTCTGACTTTTTCATGGTTGCAATACTCGCGGGGCGAGAGATTATTCGCGGGGCGAGCGGCTCCAGATTTATTACTTTTTATTAACCTGAAAATAAGAAAATAACATAAGTGCTTTATTTAACTCTAAATCAACTAAATTAACATAAAAACACTTTACAGACTCAAAATACTACTTAAGGACAATCAAGTCTAATTTGAGTGAAAATGATATAAAATTAGCACAAAGCCAAGGTCTTTACTAGTTATAAAACCAGTCAACCAGAGGCTCATCAAAATACCCCAAACTTAAACTTTGCTTGTCCCCAAGCAAACTAAAACTCAAAAACTTAAAAAGACTCAAGACCTGGCAAGCTCAAAAGATTCAATCAACTTTTGCACAGATTTCAAGCAATTTATCAAAACAATTTTTCCTTCAATGTTCCCCCCTTTTCAAGTAAAGTAATCCCCACATTCATTTATTCTAAACAGTTGAGAAATTAATCATTCAGACAATCAGAAATCTAAGCAGGGGGTCTAAGTCACACACAAAAGGGAGATCACCAAATCCAAACAACTGCCTTCCTCACAAGGGAAATTTATGTTCACTCAATCGCTCAATTTTTGTCAGGCTAACATTTTCACTCAATTTTCACTTTTAAGAGCACTTCCCATAAATTTGATTTTCATCTCAAAATGGTTCCCACAGAAAATATGCAAGCAACATCAAAAGGTCTTTTATGGGTTGTAATGGGGCCTGGCTAAGGGTAGGATATACAAAGGTACTAGGCTGAAGACCCTAGGAACTAAGAGAGCATGAACATTATTTACACTTTGAAATTCACTCAAGTTCCTTTTCCATTTTTTTCTTTTTTTTGCCTTGGGTGACTACAGCCTTTTTATTTCTTTTTGGCATTTTTGCACTTTTTTTTTTTTCTTTTCTTTTCTTTTCTTTTCTTTTTTTTTTTTCCTTTTTTCTTTTTTTTTTTTTAATTTTTTTCTATTTTTCTTTTTTCTTTTTCCCAATCCCAAACAACACATTGCACCGGGTAGCCACCCCAAACTTAATTTCTTGCAACCAATTTCTCACTAAGCTTCCATGCTCTCCTAATCCTAAGATCGGGTTAACATGGTTTTTCAGATTTTAGCTTGTAACATAAGGTTAACAAGAATTAACAAGCTAATAGGCTCAATGGGGCTAACTAGGGAACATGCATCAGGAATTGGTTATTTTTAGGCTAAGTAGTTATTTACAAAGAAAATGCCTAAATCATTTGAAGCAAACACATAATCATGCAAATCAAAAAGAGATTCAAGCAAATTCAGGAAAGTGCAATCAAAAGTGATTTTCACACAATTTAAAACATGTTGGAGGCTCAAAACCTCACCTGGACATTTATGTGCAAATTGCTTGACAGAGATTCTATCCCTAGTGTGTGCTTCCTATCACCCCAAACTTATCATAAATCATGCCATCATAATAAAATCTCAAAGTTCAGTTTTCAATCTCATAGGGATCAAATTTTCAAAAATTTTCCAAATCCTAGGGGTAAACAGTCAATACATATCATGCAATCATCTATGCAAAAATTAATCAAATCCAATAAACTTGCCAATACTAGACTTAACACAACTCCTGAGCTTCTCAAATTATTCAGGAGCATTATTGACAATAAAACAGAAATAAAATAAGGAAAAGAAAATTAAAAAGAAGAAAGGTAAAGAAAACTCATTGAAGGGCGGTTCCACCAGGATCCCATTGCTTGTAACATAAGTCCCACATGGTAGCCAAAGGGTGGTAGTTCATTCCATGCTTCCCTAACTTGCAGCCTTTATACGGAAGTGGGTGCTTGACAATCATAGTAACCTCGCCCAGTGCGGCGGACTTTTCACTTCCTCTGGGGTCACAGATGACCTCTTTCTCAATAAAATCCTCCCAATAAAAGTGGGGCTCAACCTCTTGGACTGGCCATGGTGCCAAATCCAAGGGTGCAAAATCCAGAGCTGGTGGCTCCTCAGGGGGAGGTAGCTGCTCAATGGTTAGTGTATTTGGAACTTCGGCTGAACAATCGGTATCACTCTCACTATCATCCTGCAAAATAGAGTCAAGAAACTGGCCACAAACAGCACACGGGTTAGTGTCGAGACAGTTTAGTACATGTAGTAAAAGAAACTGAGTTAGTAAAGGTCTCGATTGTCCGGACTTTCTGCACACCGCTTCATCCACCCCATCATTCTCAACACATGCATTTGATTCCACAGGTTCTTCATTATCCTCAAGCTTTTTGCCTTGATTGTCAGGATGGAATGTATAAGCTCGAGGCCAATAAGTAGCATTTGTCAGAATGGGGCATGCCTCATACAGGTGCTCAGGAGAGCCGCACATGCCACAAAACTGTGTCTGCTGAAACAATTGCTTCACATAAGTGAGCTTATCAGTAAGATCCATAACCAGACAAATTCAGCAAATATTTTTTATTTTTTTTAAATTTTTTTTTCTGCTAATAACACAACAAGAGTCCCCGGCAACGGCGCCAATTTTTGACCGCGCTGTCGCCACACGCCAAAAAGAACGAGCGATTATAAAATAATGCAGTATAGTGCGACAACTCGGATCGTCTCTCAAGGACTCTTTAGTGTTGTTATTATTAACAGAAAAAGTTAGAAAAAGTTAGAACTGGGGGTTTTGAGATTTGAAACTAAATTAAGAAAACAAAACAATAAAAACAAAGCAGTTTAAGAAACTAGCAAATAAACAAAAGCGATTAACCTACTGTTCTCAGTTTCCCACTATCATTGGTTCATGCAATCCTAAGCAGATACTAATCCCCTCCCGGTTGTAGCATCAATTAACAAACGAAAACCGCTACTACAGATGTATGTTCCTATTCCCGAAATAACAAACGGGGTTAAGCCCTCATGAACAAACGAACATGAATGAACACACGCGAAATAACAAACGCGATTATATATAGGAACATAGCATCACCGAAATGAAACAATACAACACTATATATTCCTGAAATAACAAACAGAAACATACAGCATTGCATTGAAAAGAGAAAAGCAAATGATCATGAAATACGAAACCTCAAATGTTAACAGAAACCAATTACAGTAGATTAATCTAGGAGACTAATTCTCCATTACAAAAGGAAAACAAAACATATCTAAAAAGAAGACAAACTACTACTACTGTCTGACAAAGATTAGCCAAAACTGGCTAACTCTGATTATCCCCTTCATTTCTGCCTAAGACTGCTTATATACACGTTTCTGGAGTCAGAGTACTCGCGAGGCGAAGCACTGCTCGCGAGGCGAATTACATGAAAGGTCTGCAACTCTTTGTCTTCTCGCGAGGCGAGCACATCCTTCGCGAGGCGAACTCTTCAGCTTCCAACTATTACGCCCGTGGCATTCAACACGCCCAAACCGTGATGGCTTCTGATCTTCCAATACTCGCGAGGCGAAGGAATGCTCGCGAGGCGAACGCTTCAACTTCAGAATTGCCACGGCTGTGATCTTCAACACGGGCAAGCCGTGATCGTCTCTGACTTTTTCATGGTTGCAATACTCGCGGGGCGAGAGATTATTCGCGGGGCGAGCGGCTCCAGATTTATTACTTTTTATTAACCTGAAAATAAGAAAATAACATAAGTGCTTTATTTAACTCTAAATCAACTAAATTAACATAAAAACACTTTACAGACTCAAAATACTACTTAAGGACAATCAAGTCTAATTTGAGTGAAAATGATATAAAATTAGCACAAAGCCAAGGTCTTTACTAGTTATAAAACCAGTCAACCAGAGGCTCATCAACGACCTTATGTCATAAAGTATACATAATTCATTTTCCATATTCCATAAAATTTAATGGACTCGGAATGATTTGTTTTATTGAAATCCAAAGAAAAAGGCTCAACTAGAAAAGTACAGAGAAATAAATAATTGGACCTGTGTTCCAGTCTCATAATGTGCTAGGATTTGTAATCAAGTACTTTAAGAAAACTCTACACAAAGATGAAAGGTTACTTGAGAACTTTAGATTGATGATTAAGTACCGGTGATTCAGAGTTAAGGACATCTAGCATCTGTTACAGTACGTTGAAAGGATTCTGATGGAATCAAATTATGTCATCCGATGGATAGACGAAAAGAATGAATTTCTGGCAAAGTTTGCCTAAACACATAGTGAAACTATGTTCTGTAAGCTCGTTGTGCCTAGGAGATCGAGCTAACACTTTAATGCGGGTGCGAATTTCGTAGTGACGTTCTATTGATGCTTGGGGGTGTCGGGGTATGAAATACTCATATAGGCCCATTTGGTTGCTCTTCTGTGGCATGGTGATCTTGCAATACTCAGACATACTCTAATAGACACTATTTATTTTATGGTAGTGTGGGATGTTCCCAAAAAAGCCTATGTGCACGATGATGACCGTGGACTCATTTTATTACCCAAGGCTAGTGTAATCCGGAACAATCCACCGAACCACTCTTTCTGACTATTTGTTAAAACCATGGTATAGGGAATCAGAGGTCATTCCTCGAGTCTTAGATGTCTCTTATCTAGGAAAAGTCGTGCCTTGTGATTATGTTGTTGTGGAACATTATTATTTTTGTTGTGATGGATGATATAACTGTTTATTGATATTTGTACGTATCTGTGTGTCGCACCACTGCATGTCTGCGTTAAGTGTAAGATGAACGGAAATCTCACCTCATTTTTGTATTTTCTGGTTTGCTGTTTTCTATCTTTCATTGGACGAAGATGATGACAACACTGTTTCTCCATCATACTCCACTAGAGTTTGAGCGTACTTGGAGACATGGACATAGTCTCGAGGTCTTTAGTATAATGGATTTTTCTCAGTATTTTGTGATGGCCAGCCTCGTGTCTATGTTGTATTTTGTGGAGCTATGTCTCTAAAGATATTATTATTATAAACATATTTCCAGTCTGTTGTTATTTATTGGCATTGGTATTTCCGCCTTCTTTATGAACATGTATGACTGATGGTACTTAGAACTTGGTTTGTATAATATTGATGCATAAGACGATGTTATATGTTAAAGAGTATGTATGGTGTTATTTGTGAAAGACAAAAGGAAAAAAATAAACCCGTATTTTTGGCAAAATAATTATTTTCCGCTTTACTCGATCTTATAAAAATAGAAATGTCATAGACAATGTATGGTCCGAGAAGGGTGTTACATTTGATGTTCAATCTTAGCCTTTTGACAGACTAAACATGAAGCGACATATTCCATTACGTCTCTCTTCATCCCTTACCACCAGTGCAATTGCTTGAGATCTTGATACATTTTGGTAGCTCCTGGATATAAACTCAATTTACTCTTGTGAGATTCTTCCGTAATCAATTTTCTAAGTTCGGCATCGTCTGGTTTACAAATTCTTTCACCTAATGTCAAGATTCCATCTGTTGTTGTTTTGGCTTCAACGACTAATATTCCCCTCTTAAAAACTTTTTCACAAAACTTTAGATTTCAGATTTGTGGCCTCATGATCTTTTACAAAATCAATGAAGGTTTTATATAAAATCTTGAATAGAAGGTGATGAGGATAAGAAGGATTAATTCAGAATTAATAGATCACATAATAGGTTCAAGTTCAAAACTCAGTAATATCAAAATACAGAAACTGATTAAGCCTTTAAAGATTAAGAACAAGTTATGCAAGTTTTAGATACAAGCATTAACCGTCAAAAACAAACTTGCAGGTTTCAATTTCAGTTTTAGTTCTGTTTCAGCAATCAAGTATGGTTTTGATCAACTTAGTTTTGAACACAGATAACACAAACTTGATTACAATCAAACTCAGGTTTCAATACAGTTTATACAGATCAAGAACATAAATTATATTGAACTTTAAATATCAAAATCACAGGTTCTTGAACATAAACAGAAAGTAAAAGAGTTTGAGTTCAGAGATACCACACAACCAGATTTATCCTGGTTCAGTCACCGCCACTGTGACCTACATCCAGTCCTCACTCCACCTATGGGTTTTCACACACTAACACAACAAGCTTTAGCCAGGTAGCTTGAAAAACCTTTACACCATAGAGCACTCCTTCACCTCGAGATACCACACTCTTGTGAAGAGCCTCAATGTTCTTCCTTAGGGATACCTCGCCCTAATCACTCTGAGAGACTCCCTCTCTCTTTACAATCAAATAAAAAGAAAAAATTGATTCCTAACTCTCAATAGTCAGATAAACAAATTGAAGCACTTATGAGAATGAAACACTCTTTTCACAATAAGCTCAAGAAAGATGATGAATGATTTTCATAATTGATTTCTCAAATTGATTTCGTGTGTAATTCTGATATGTTATGATATTCGATATCTTGAAAGTGTTCCTTTGATCCTTCTTTATATAGAAGACAAGTTATAGTCGTTGGGATCAATCAAAACAGATTTGAGTTTAATAACATAATCTGTTTTCTTGATTCTGGTTCTTGAAATAAGATTCTACATCGTCTCTTATAGAATTCGTGTCCATCTTGAAAATAAGTGCGTCCATCTAGCCATTTTGAATTATGATTTTACATCGAACGAGCTAGTAGACGAGCTCCATATGCCATGTCATTGGACGAAGCTTATCATTAACGACTTAGCAAGTCCAAAGACTTGTGTGGACGAGCGCTTCTGTCACTTGTGTGGACGAGCACTTCTGTCACTTTAGTGGACGAACACTTTTGTCACTTTAGTGGATGAGCGCTTGTATCACTTTAATGGATGAACACTTATGTCACTTTAGTGGATGAGCGCTTGTATCACTTTAGTGGACGAGCAATTTTGTCACTTTAGTGGATGAGCGCTTGTATCACTTTAATGGACGAGCACTTTTGTCACTTTAGTGGATGAGCGCTTGTATCACTTTAGTGCACTCATAAGCTTTTGTCTTGATGATTCCTTGATCTTTGTCTTTGCTCTTTGATTCCTCCATGTAGCTCTTTTGATTTCTTCAAGTTCTTCCTTGAATATTTTCCTTGAATTTGGTTAATGAACTTGTTGATCACTGCTTGATACCTGTCTTTGCAATTTGACACTAAAACACTTGCATACACATTAAGTTGTATTTGTCATATATCAAAATCTCTAAGTCATTGAGTCTAACATCTGTTCCTTCTTTGAATTTGGATACTGCTCCTTGTTGCACTAATTCCCTTTCTCCTTGTAGATATTGGTCACTTTCTTGTTTCTCTCTTATCTGTTCCATCAATCCATTTGAAACAGTAATCCTACTTAAACAAAACTTTCCTGGTGAAGTCTTTATTGTTAATCACATATCTCAGAGCTGTTCCAATAACTCTTGCTCTCTGACCATCATTACAGATGCATGTATTGATTTTCTACTTATGGCATCTGCTAATACATTTGCTTTTATAGGGTGATAATGTAGTTGGAAATCGTAATCCTTTAAAATTTCCAACCAGCATCTCTGTCGCTTGTTTAGCTCCTTTTGATCGAACAAGTACTTCAAACTTTTGTGATCACTGAAAACATTGAATGTTGCTCCATACAAATAATGTCTCCAAATTTTTAAAACAAAAACCACTGCTACTAATTCCAAGTCATGTGTAGGGTAATTCCTCTCATGAATCTTCAGTTCTCTTGAAGCATAAGCTATGACTTTCCGATTTCGCAATAGTACACAACCTAACCCCTGATTTGAAGCATCGCCATAAACCTCAAAAGGTTCCTTAGGATCAGGTAATACTAATACAGGTGAAGTAGCCAACCTATTCTTTAACTCTTGAAAACTTTCCTCATATGCTTCAGTCCATGTGAAAGCTTGATCTTTTCGAGTTAATTGGGTAAGAGGTCCAACTATTTAGGAGAATCCCTCAATGAATCTTCTATAGTATCCAGTCAAACCCACGAAACTATGGATCTATGTTACCGTCTTTGGTCTCTCATGTTCTAAAACAGCTTCAACTTTCGATGGATCCATAGTGATCCCTTCACGCGAGATGACATGACCTAAGAACTGAACATGATCTAACCAAAATTCACACTTTTCGGGTTTCGCGTAAAGTTGTTTCTCCCTTAAGATTTGAAGAACTATATTGAGATGCTCAGCATGTTTTTCTTTGTTTGAAGAATAGATTAGAATGTCGTCGATAAAGGCAATGACAAACTGTTCTAAGTAAGGACAAAAAATCCTATTCATGTAATCCATGAATATAGCAGGATCATTCGTCACTCCAAACGGCATCACAAGATACTCATAATGCTCATAGCGTGTTCGAAACGATGTTTTCGGGGTATCCTCTGCTTCACACGAATTTGGTGGTAGCCCGATTGTAAACCTATTTTTGAGAAAATAGTCTCTCCACGTAGCTGATCCATTAAATCATTTATCCTTGGAAGCGGATACTTATTCTTGATCGTCACTTTGTTTAACTGACGGAAATCTACACATAACCGAGAAGTTCCGTCTTTCTTCTTTACTAACAAAACTGGAGCTCCCCACGATGATACACTAGGTCTAATAAGTTCCTTTTTCATCAGTTCCACAAGTTGCTCTTTCAAGTTTTCTAGCTTAGATGGCGACATACGATATAGTGCCATGGATATTGGTCCAGGGCCTGGTACCAGATCAATTGTGAATTCAATGTCCCGAACTGGCAGTAGTCCAGGTACATCTTCAGGAACATGTATCCTTGAGCTCCCTCTTCCAAAGAAGCTTTCACTTGACTAACAGATAAAAATTCAGAAATCTCATCCTCAGGAAAAACTAAAGCTTTCTGAGCATAGTCTGACAAAATACGATTGGAAGATAACCAATCCATGCCTAAAATTACATCTAACTGTATTAAAGGCAAACATATCAGATCTACAAGAAAATGTCTATCCTGAGTAATAATAGGACAGTTCAAGCAAATAGAATTGACAGTAACTAGCTTAGCAGTTGGAGTTGAAACAATTAGATCATATGGTAATGAAGAAATAGGTAATTTTAGAAGTTTCACACAATCCATCGAAATGAAAGAATGCGTTGCACCCGAATCAAAAAGTACAGTTAAAAGATTACCAGCTATGTTGCACTTACCTTGTACGAGATCATCGGAGTTTGAAGCCTCTGCTCCGTTCATAGTGTAAACCCTTCCTTTAGCAGTCGGTTTATTGGCTATGGTGTTATTGACATCTGGTTCACGCTTTGGTGCTCTGCAATCCTTTGCTAAATGTCCAAATCGATCTCAATTGAAACACTTCAATCCTCTCGTTGGGCAAGTATCAGTCATATGGCCTGCGTCTCTACACTTGTAACATCTCTTCTCTTGGCCTTGGCTTTGGTTTCTCTGGCCTCCAGTTCCAGTTGCAGAAGTAACGGAACGATTTGGTTGTTGATTCTGGTTGTTTACGGGTGGTCGAAAGTACAGTTTCCTCTGGTTTTGCTTTCCTCTCTGGCCCTGATTCTGAAATTGGTTCTTAAATCGAGAGGGTCCTCCAACATTCCCTCTACTGTCTCTTCCCTTTCTCATTTGTTCAACCATCCTACACTTCTCCACTAAAGCCTGAAAATTCCTGATTTCCAGTGGTGGTACTGACTCCTTGATTTCGAAGCACAATCATCCTTCAAACCTTCCGCACTTCTAGTCTTCATCTGGGTTGTTTTGGAAAAAATGGAAATACTTGGCAAGTGACTCAAACTTTGTTGCGAACTCTCCAACAGACATGTCCTTCTTAGGTAGACGCAGAAATTCTTGCTCTTTTTCAGCTCGAGCACTTTGAGGAAAATACTTGTTCAGAAACAAATTGCGGAATACCTCCCAAGTAATCTCTTGATGATCACCTTCCAGCAGCTGGTTAGTGCCTTTCTACCAATACTCGACGTCCCCTACCAGCAGAAAAGTAGCGTAACGTACCTTCACTCCCTCTAGACTGTGAATTAGTTAAAATATTTTCTCTAATTCCTGAATCCATAAATCATTCTTTGTAGGATCCACGTCTCCACCGAATTGAGATGGATTCTGGCGCCTAAAAGCAGCCAGACTCTTACCTTCAACTGCCTGTTCAGATCTCATCTGCCCCTGTTGGTTCTGAGCAGCCATTGTAGCATTTTGAAATGGAATTGCAGCAGCAACATCAGCCACTGCCTGTGCCACATAGTCCATTCCACCATTATTCCCATAATTCTCTCTGAAGTTACCTCGGTCATCCACATGACCACCTCTTCGGCCTCTTCCGCAACCACGTCCACGTGCACCTCCTGGTTCCATAACTGACCTACAAGACATAATCAGTTAGATGGTAACCAGAAAACGAAACATAAACTCATTGGTTATCACACATTACTTCTAAGAAGTAATTCAAACAAGTCTTACTCAGATAACACACAACATTAACACAATAGACCTATTCCCGCAGATTCCTGAAAGACTCGACCAGCTCTGATACCACTAACGTAACACCCCAACTTAAGCATCACATGTTTACCCATTGCGGAAAATAAAACCTTATAAAAATCGATGGTTATTTTCGGAAAATAATATTTTCTAAGTATTTAACTTATCTAAAAACGGTGATAATTTTTTTTTCTTTTTCTCTCACACATGCAGAACATAAACAACATATAAATATATATATATATATATATATATATATATATATATATATATACACACACATATACATATATATATATATACATATATATATATAAGCATCGGAAACATTAGTAAATATTACAAAATAACATAGGACCTTTATAGGAACATGCCATTGTCACAAGTTTAAAAGCAAGGAAAGAAATAATATTCAACACATAGCAAAGGTCCAGAACCAGATCTCAGAAGTACCATGGCTTTCAGTAGCCAGGAATCAGGCGGACAAGATACACTACCCCCAAAAAAAAAGAACCATATAGCTGGTCTGGCTAATGATACCCGTTGGGAAGACCGGGATGGTCATGCATGTTCCTTGGTGGACCGTTAGGTAAAGACTCCATCGCTCCCGCTCCCTCATCGGGGAAGTCATCATCATCACCATCATCAAGGATGACATATTGAGGGTCCTCCTCAATGAACTCCTTCGGGTCTTCCTCCGGAGGTGATGCTGGTGCAGCTCCATGAAGAGGTTGTCCAAGTGGGGGATAGATCTCCAGTTCCCCCTGTTCAGTTAGATGTTGAAGATAGTACCATGTAGGAGGTAGAGACACCTAAACTTACTTTACTATCTGGACTCTCCGCTGTGGTCCCACTGCCATGGTGCCTTCCACTGAACTCACGAGACCGGTGTATGTGGCGGTGTGGGCCCATGGATGAATTACTGTTGATTACGATATCTAGGCAAGTATACCTAGTCGTACAAGTAATACGGTGGTGAGACCGATATCGTTCCCACGAGGACTGAGACAAGTACTAGCACGTACCGAATCAATTACTATCTAAGCGAATCTTTGGATGGAAGGGAGCTCTATACTAATTACCAAGCCTAACAAGAGTTAAAATAAACAAAATAAAAGAAAAAGTTCTTTTGGGAATTTTGTCAAACACTTAGAATGCAGAAAAAGGGATTCTTCAAATAAATGAAAGATGTTGGGACTAGACTTCACTAAACATTAGTCTCATGCAATACCAAGAACACCAATCCAGTTTATGCTTCAAATATCAAAATCAATCCACAAAATTACTCAAGCCCTAATTCCTTAGATGACAAGAGCCTAAATTCCCTAATTAAACCCTAATTCCTTAGGTGGCCTAATTAGTGAATTTGCATTAAGAGTAAGGATTACACGATTACTAATAAACCAAAATCCATTCCTAGATACAAGGTTTACTAGGTGATTAATTCCAGATCAATAATTGATAAGAACGTCCCCATTGCAAATCAAATCTCAGAAACATTTCATGGGTGATCAAACCACAAAAAACATTAAGCATGGGAACCAAACACTGATACAGAGGCATAAACATAGATTAATCAATCAAGGTAATTACATAAGGTTCAGTTTAGCTACATCTAATCCCAACAAAAAGGGATTTAGCTACTCATAGTTGTAGAGAAAACCAAAATACAAACAATACATAAGAGGGAGAGAAGGGACTTCATGGAAGCTTCCTACAGCAGCCACAACAGCTCCTTGGTGCATAGAAACGTTCTTTTTCTTTTTAGGGTAAAAATCTCGTCCCTTTTGTTATGTCCCTGATGCCTTATTTATAGAATTGGGTTCAAATAACACGTGTCACGTCCGTGATGGCCATCACGGCCAGGCCGTGACGGGTTTTGCCTTGGGCGCGGTTTCAATTTTGATTCATCACGGCCGTGATGGTTATCACGGGTAGGCCGTGATCGCTTCTGCCTTCACCAAATGGTCTGTCATGGCCATGATGGGCGTCATGGCTTGGCCGTGACAGATTTTGCCTAGAAGGGGCCTGGCTCAATTAACATGTCACGGTCGTGATGGGCATCACGGCTAGGCCGTGACAGCTTCTGACTTTTACCTTCTTTCTTCTTCAGTTTTGCTTGATCATGGCCGTGATGGTCATCACGGCCAGGCCGTGATGGTCATCACGGCCAGGCCGTGATGGGCTCTGTTTGGTACATTTTCTTCACTTTTCAAGCTCTATATTCATCTGAGCTCCATCATGGTCAATCTTGAGCATTTTACCCTTAATTCCTGCAAAAAAACACCACGAAACCGCCTTACCCGTTCCAAGGTAAAAACTAACTAAAATCAATTTAAATATGCCTAAACTATATGAAATTGCATACAAAAGTGTACATGAATTATGAGGTGAAATCACACTCATCAAATCACCCCAAGCTTATTCATTTGCTTGTCCTCAAGCAATCACTAAGGCCAGAAGAGATAAATAATCAGAACATGGACAGTGAACCAAGAACCCGAGTAACTAATCCAAGTAACAGACATTTCAAATAATTCTGCAAGAGATAATCAATTTCAAATCCAATTAGAAGCTTAGGTTTCCTAGACTCATATTCTCATTGATTCGGGCACTCTTTCTCACCTCACTCAAGTGTTTAAGGATATATGACAATTCGCTCAATTTCCTCAAGGAATGAATTCTACCATAAGCTTGACTATTAACCAAATCTCTACTTTATTAATGAAAACAATTAATAATCAAGAGGTCTTTTACTTTGGTTGTAACAGGGCCATGGGATTAATCGTTATGTGGGGAAACCAAGAAGAGGAAATTTCAAAAGGCTAAACAAAATATCAAGCATTTCAAAGCATGACACCTTCTAAAATACCTTTTTGGGTTTTGATTCATTTTTCCACCTTTCTTTCTTTCTTTTCATTTTATTTCTCACTTCTTTTGTCATCCCCTTCTCCATATATTTTTTTTGATACAGAGAAGGGGAGATTTTCAATTCAAGGGAAATATTTTTCTGACTTTCTCATCCCATACTTTTTCAACTACCTTTTTACCCTTTTGGTAATACTTTAAAAGGTTCCATACCAAGCATTTTCATCAAAGTAATTCAAGGTACCAAGAAAAGTATTTCATTCTTTCAGGCTCAAAATTGGGCAACTAAGGGGTAGCATTTAGTCATTCAAAGCTCAGAAGGCCGAAAAAATACCTAGTGCCTCAATCATTTTCAAAAATGTTTTAAAAAATGTTTTAAGCTTCAAAAAGGTTTCAAGTCAAGTTCTAGAGAATACAAACAAAGAGGAATAAAACACTCTATCACAAAGGAATGGGGTAGATTTAGTGAGTACCCCTTTTTGGCTCAAATTCTCACATTTCAGTAGTTCAAGAATCAGTGAGAAACACAAGTCTAAGGAACCACATGCTAATTATCAACTATCAAAGATCATCTCAAGAATTCTTATTTGTAGCCTCATCACAAGAATAATAAAAAAAATTGGGTTCAAGAATTCACTATCTCAAGTTAATTGGCACTCAGTTCTCACAATTGGATGCATAATCTAAGCAAGGGGCAATCGAATCGTGTGATCATGCAAAACTATGCCTAAATGAATGCAACATGTAAAATACAAAAAAAACCCCTTCCCCAAGCTTAAAAACTTACATTGTCCCCAATGTAAATGATCAAGTCGGAGAGAGGAGAAAAATGGAACAACTCACTGAGGTGGTAGCAGGTGTTGGCTCACATGCCTAGTCAGAGGGGTTGGAAAATGTGTCACGGCCATGATGCTCATCACGGCCAGGCCGTGATCAATTCTGGTCCATAGGAGTTTTTCTGTCACGGCCGTGACCTCCATCACGGCTAGGCTGTGATGCTCTCTGATCTTCAGGGTCTTCTCATCATGCCCGTGATGGGTGTCACGGCTGGGACGTGATCCTTTCTGGTCCTCATGGTTGGCTCATCAAGGCCGTGACCAGTGTCACCGCCTGGGCGTGATGGCTGCTGACTTCTGTTGTCCTTGCCCTTTTTGCTTCTCCTTCCTTCTTGCCCTGAAAACACTTAATACATCTATTAATTAATGATCTTTTTCCTCTTGATCTTCTCAAATTATTCAAGAGTTAAAAATCAAAAACAAAAGGAAAATGAAAAGAAAACTTGGGTTGCCTCCCAATAAGCGCTTCTTTAACGTCACTAGCTTGACGGGTCGGTGATCTCAAGGATCACTAAGGCGCACAGTTGTGGTCAATCTCTCGATGTCACCACCCAAGTAGGCCTTGAGCCTTTGGCCATTGACTTTGAAGGTCCTTTTTGTAGTAGGATCCTCCACTTCTATGGCTCCATGAGGTGAGACTTCTTTGACAATGAACGGTCCCGACCACTTAGACTTCAACTTGCCCGGAAACAATCTCAGCCGGGAATTGAATAATAAAATTTGTTGTCCCAGATGAAATTCTTTCATCACAATCTTCTTGTCATGATAAGCCTTGACTCGCTGCTTGTAAATAGCTGCATTCTCATATGCATTAAGGCGCATCTCCTCTAATTCATGCAGCTGATTGGCTCTTTTCTCACCCGCCAAAGTGGCATCAAAATTCAAGAACTTCAATGCCCAAAAGGTTTGATGTTCCAACTCTACGGGTAGATGACATGCCTTCCCATAGACCATCTGAAACGGAGATAACCCCGCATAAGTTTTTAATGCAGTCCGGTAAGCCCACAAGGCATCGTCAAGCTTCTTTGCCCAATCTTTTCTTGAGGTGGCCACAGTTTTTTCCAGAATCCGCTTAATCTCCCGGTTAGAGACCTCCGCTTTCCCATTTGTTTGCGGATGATATGGGGATGCCACCTTATGCCTCACATCATACTTGGTCAACACATTTCTCAGTTGTGAGTTGCAAAAGTGAGATCCCCCATCACTTATAAGGACCATTGGGACACCGAACCGGGCAAAAATGTTCTTTTTGATGAACTTAATCACTGTCTGTGCATCATTCTTCGGTGTTGCAATGGCCTCCACCCATTTGGACACATAGTCCACTGCCACCAAGATATATTGATTGGAGAATGAAGGTGGAAGTGGACCCATGAAATATATGCCCCAACAATCAAATACTTCAACCTCCAATATGTTTTGCAGTGGCATCTCATCTCTTTTAGATATGTTCCCGGTCCTTTGGCACTTGTCACAACTCTTTACATGATTGTAAGAGTCCTTGAAGATTGAGGGCCAAAAGAGCCCAGATTGGAGGACCTTTGTAGCTGTCCTATCCCTATTGTAATGTCCACCATATGGAGAGTTATGGCAATGCCACAAAATACTTCTCGCTTCCTCTTGAATAACACACCTCCTCCATAAGCCATCCGGTCCAACCTTGAATAGAAATGGATCATCCCACATGAAATGGTTGGCATCCCGGAAGAATTTTTTCTTTTGTTGCCAAGTGAGGTGCTCTGGAACAATGTTGGCTACCTTGAAATTTGCCATGTCGGCAAACCACGGTCTTTCATGTACCAGAAATAAAGCCTCATCCGGGAACTCATCCCAAATGTCATTTTCCTTTGCAGTAACCTCTTCATTCACCAACCGAGATAAGTGGTTAGCCACCACATTCTCACTGCCCTTTTTGTCCTTAATGACTAAGTCAAATTCCTGCAACCTTAGAATCCACCTTATGAGTCTTGTTTTTGAATCTAACTTAGTTAACAAATATTTAATTGCAACATGATCAGTAAAAACAGTGACTTGTGACCCAATCAAGTAAGAATGAAATTTTTCCAATGCAAACACTATGGCTAGCAACTCTTTTTCAGTTGTTGCATAATTTATTTGGTTCTCATTGAGAACCTTGCTAGCATAGTGAATGGCATGGAAAAACTTTTCCCTCCGCTGTCCCAAAACTGTCCCAACTACGTAGTCACTGGCATCACACATTAATTCAAATGGTGACTCCCAGTTGGGTGCAACAAGAATGGGAGCAGTGATCAATTTTTCTTTCAAATTCTGAAAAGCGGTAAGACAAGAAGTATCAAACACAAATGGAGTGTCCTTGTTCAAAAGGCTACAAAACGGCTTGGCTATCTTCGAGAAGTCTTGGATGAACCGCCGGTAAAAGCCTGCATGCCCGAGAAAACTCCTCACACCCTTGACATTCACTGGTGGAGGTAGTTTATCAATTACATCAATCTTGGATTTATCCACTTCGATCACCTTAGATGAAATCCTGTGCCCAAGCACAATGCCCTCCTGCACCATAAAATGACACTTCTCCCAATTTAAGACTAAATTGGTGTCCGTGCACCTCTTTAACACAGCAACAAGGTTAGACAAACAATTATCATAAGAGGAACCGAAAACAGAAAAATCATCCATGAAAACATCAATGTATTTTTCTACCATATCAGAGAAAATGGAAAGCATGCACCTTTGAAATGTTGCAGGCGCATTACAAAGACCGAAAGGCATCTTCCGATAGGCAAAAACTCCAAAGGGACATGTGAAGGCAGTTTTCTCTTGGTCTTCCGGGTTAACCGCAATTTGGTTATAACCTGAATAACCATCCAAGAAACAATAGTAAGCTTGCCCAGCCAACCTCTCCAACATTTGGTCCATGAATGGAAGTGGGAAGTGATATTTCCTAGTAGCTTGATTTAGCTTCCGATAATCAATACACATTCGCCAACCTATGTGACCATTCTAGTTGGGATCAACTCATTCTTCTCGTTGTTCACGACGGTCATGCCACCTTTCTTGGGAACCACTTGTACCAGACTCACCCAAGCACTATCGAAAATCGGATAGATCATTCCGGCTTCAAGGAGTTTCAGCACCTCCTTCCTTACCACTTATTTCATTGTAGGGTTGAGCGTCCTTTGCGGTTGGACCACCAGTTTAAATTCAGTCTCCATCATGATCTTGTGCATACAAAACGTAGGGCTAATACCTTTCAAATCTAAGATGGACCATCAAATAGCTGTTTTATGCTCTCTAAGCACCCTTACAAGCTTCTCCTCCTCCAATTTGGACAATACATTGCTCACTATGACAGGATTTTCATCATTCTCACCAAGAAACACATATTTCAAGTGGGGAAGTAGAGGTTTAAGCTCTAACTTGAGCTTCTCTTGGACGTCATCCTTTTTGAGCTCTTCTTTCTTAGTATTGACAGCAAGTTGTTTAGGTTGAGCTTCCAAATCACACAAACACTCCTCTATTTCCTTCTCCTCTTCCTCATCAAGATTTTCAATAGAATTCATAATTACCTTCTCAAAAGTAGAGGAATGGTGCTGATGTGCAAAGACCTCTTTAGCCACTACATCCACAATGTCCATGCGGAAACAATTCTCTTCATCACTCGGGTGATGCATAGCTTCAAATACATTGAAAGTAACCTCTTCATCTTGCACTCTGAGCCGAAGTTGGCCTTTTTGTACATCTATCAAAGCACGACCAGTTGCTAGAAAAGGTCTCCCCAATATAAGTGGAACTTCTGCATCCTCCTCCATGTCTAATATCACAAAATCCATTGGGAAGATAAACTTATCCACTTTAACTAAGACATCTTCCAGAATACCAAAAGGACGCTTGATTGATCTATCTGCTAGTTGAAATGCCATCCTTGTTGGTTTCACTTCACCACCTCCAAGCTTGTTCAAGATTGAAAGCGGCATCAAATTGATACTCGCCCCCAAGTCACACAAGGCCTTCCCAATAGCAACACTCCCAATTGTGCAGGGAATTGTAAAACTACCAGGATCTTTAAGCTTCGGAGGTAGCTTCCTTTGAAGTATCGCACTGCATTCTTCTGTCAAGGCAACAGTCTCACCTTCTTTAAACCTTCTTTTCTTCGTGAGTAGCTCCTTCATAAACTTTGCATAAGTTGGTATTTGCTCTAGTGCTTCAAAGAAAGGGTATGTTGATTTGCAACCTCTTGAAGATGTCAAGAAATTTGGCAAACTGCTCTTCCTTCTCCTTATTCTTGCTTAAGTGAGGATATGGCAACTTTACATAAGAAGGGATCTCTTGAGGCTTGTCTCCATCTTTCAAAATCTGACTTTTACTCCTCCTCAAAATTGAATTTTCATCTTCTAACTTTTCCTTCTTGTCTTTTTCAATGTCTTTTTCTTCTTCCTCTACTACAACCTCCTTGCCTTTTTCCTCTCTTTTTTCAGCACTCAACTCTGTTTTTTCAGCAACTCTCTCATTTTTCAACACGGGCTCACCGCTCTCTTTCTCAAGACTTTTACCACTCCTCAAAACAATAGCCTTACAATGCTCTTTAGTATTTGTTTGAGTATTACCTGAAAAAATGTTGCTAGATTGTTCCGCTAGTTGCTTTGCAATTTGTCCAACTTGAATCTCCAAGTTCTTTATGGAAGCATCGGTGTTTTTCTGGTTTGATATGGACATTTGCATGAATTGATTGAGGGTGTTTTCCAAGATTGAAGTTTGGTCTTGAGGCGGTTGTGTGGGAAGAGGCTTGCTTGCTTGTCCGGCATCTTGTTTCCAACCAAAACTTGCTTGATTTCTCCACCCTTGGTTGTAATTGTTGGAGTATTGGTTGTTACCTTGCCTCCCATAATTCCCCATATAATTAGCTTCTTCATGGGAACTAGGTGTGGCCTCACAATTTCCATTATCATGATCTCCTCCACAAAAATCATTTCCCATTACCTGTTGAGGTGGCATGGTTGTCCCTTGAATGGTCTGGAGTTGTTGTGGGAGTTGAGCTAGTTGCTTGGTAAAGGACTCAAGTTGTTGTATCATAAGCTTATTTTGAGCCAAAAGTGCAGTTTATGAGTCTAACTCCAACACTCCCCTTCTTGATGTGATACCTCTGTCATGATGCATCAAATAGTCATTAGATGCCATAGCTTCTATCAAAATCAATGCTTCCTCCGGTGTCTTCGTGTTCACGGAACCTCCAGCTGAGGCATCCAACATAAACTTGGTTGACGGCCTCAATCCATTGAAATATGTTCGCATTTGGACAAGATCATCATACCCATGATTTGGACATCTTCTGAGCAAGTCTTTGAACCTTTCCCATGTGTCATGAAGAGTCTCACCCTCTTGTTGAGAAAAATTTGTGATATCACCCCGTGTCTTCACAAATCTTGAGACGGGAAAGAACCTTGCAAGAAATTTAGCCTCTAAGTCATCCCATGTAGTGATGCTCCCCCTTGGTTGAGATTGGAGCCAAGCCTTGGCTCTATCTCTTAGAGAGAATGGGAACAACCTTAGGCGAATTGCATCATCACTAGCACCATTTATCTTCATCGTATCACATAACTCAAGGAAGTCGGAGACATGATTATTAGGATCCACCTTCTCCATCCCGGCAAATTGATTTTTTGAAATCATATTCAAGAAAGCCGGCTTGATTTCAAAATTGTTGCAATTCACTGGAGGCCTCACTATGCTAGTGACATGCCAATTGACATTTGTATTTGCATAATCACCAAGTGTCCTCTGTGGAGCACCCTCACCATTGCCTGCCATCTTAAGTGGTCCTTGATGAACTTGAGAAGTAGGGGTCTCTTGTTCTCCTTCTTGTTGCTCTAATAGCTTCTGCTGTCTTGCTTGTCTCTGATTCTCCCTAGTTGTTTTCTCTATTTCAGGGTCGTAGAGCAGTTGGTCAGCTGGGACAGTACCTCGCATGCACAAAAGCCTAGAGACCAAAACTGTTAGCACTCAATGACAGCACAGAAAAATAGATAAGTAAAACAGAAAAATAAAATTGTGCTTAAATTAGTAATTGAAATGGGTATGCTAATATTGAAACTCAATCCCCGACAACGGCGCCAAAAACTTGTTGATTACGATATCTAGGCAAGTATACCTAGTCGTACAAGTAATACGGTGGTGAGACCGATATCGTTCCCACGAGGACTGAGACAAGTACTAGCACGTACCGAATCAATTACTATCTAAGCAAATCTTTGGATGGAAGGGAGCTCTATACTAATTACCAAGCCTAACAAGAGTTAAAATAAACAAAATAAAAGAAAAAGTTCTTTTAGGAATTTTGTCAAACACTTAGAATGCAGAAAAAGGGATTCTTCAAATAAATGAAAGATGTTGGGACTAGACTTCACTAAACATTAGTCTCATGCAATACCAAGAACACCAATCCAGTTTATGCTTCAAATATCAAAATCAATCCACAAAATTACTCAAGCCCTAATTCCTTAGATGACAAGAGCCTAAATTCCCTAATTAAACCCTAATTCCTTAGGTGGCCTAATTAGTGAATTTGAATTAAGAGTAAGGATTACATGATTACTAATAAACCAAAATCCATTCCTAGATACAAGGTTTAGTAGGTGATTAATTCCAGATCAAGAATTGATAAGAACGTCCCCATTGCAAATCAAATCTCAGAAACATTTCATGGGTGATCAAACCACAAAAAACATTAAGCATAGGAATCAAACACTGATACAGAGGCATAAATGGCCATCACGGGAAGGCCGTGATGGGTTCTGCCTTGGGCGCGCTTTCAATTTTGATTCATCATGGCCGTGATGGTTATCACGGGTAGGCCGTGATCACTTCTGCCTTCACCAAATGGTCTGTCACGGCCGTGATGGGTGTCACAGCTTGGCCGTGACAGATTCTGCCTAGAAGGGGTCTGGCTCAATTAACATGTCACGGCCGTGATGGGCATCACGGCTGGGCCGTGACAGCTTCTGACTTTTGCCTTCTTTCTTCTTCAGTTTTTCTTGATCATGGCTGTGATGGGCTCTGTTTGGTACATTTTCTTCACTTTTCAAGCTCTATCTTCATCCGAGCTCTATCATGGTCAATCTTGAGCATTTTACCCTTAATTCCTGCAAAACAACACCACGAATCCACCTTACCGGTTCCAAGGTAAAAACTAACTAAAATCAATTTAAATATGACTAAACTATATGAAATTTCATGCAAAAATGTACATGAATTATGAGGTGAAATCACACTCATCAATTACCCACGCGCCGGGATTGTGCGTATTCTCAAAGACAAGTGCCCGCACCCCCGACGGTGCCTTCGAAATTTGTGGATCCATCTAAACTCAGACATGTATATAAATTTCCATGTAGGAAGAGAAAACATCAAGAAAATATACAAGGGTGAGATACCAATATATAGATTAATCACAATAACCATATGCACGACACACAAAACATCATACAAACATATAAAGTCATACATCATAAAATTCTCGGAAATAAACAAGTATTATATCAATGGGTTTCATACCCAGACAGTCATCATCATTTAAAAAAAAAATGCATGACACTTCAACATTCAGGCTCTAACTTAATCTCCGGAGTTCCCATCATCATTCTATGAGTGGATCAAACTCAATTGCCAAAATAAGGCACAACGTGTTTAATTTTCCATAGCACGCTGTCCAGTACAGGATGCAGTGATCAACGCTTATGGATTCCATAGCACACTGTCCAACACAAGGAACAGTGATCAACATATATGGATTTAAATTGTCCATCAAGGCACAATGCTGCAACGTGATATGAATACCCTGTCCATCAAGGCATCACACTTAACAACGTGGGGCACGTCTACCAAATAATGCATGTAAAACATTTTATTCTCGTTATTTTTATTTGTGTTCATTCTTTCCTTGTCGAAGCTCAAAGGCTCACGACCATTCATGATTTTTTCAACGTTTTTTTAGATACTTCATTATTAACACAGGACATGAAGTCCGAGTGCTCAATCACAAAGCCCTAGAACGATGCACCAGTCTTAAGTTTGTGGTTATAGAAAACAACGTTCACCTTTAACTACGTTCATCACATTGTATATAGGACACAAAGTCCACAACAACGTATCACGGATCATAGATCTACGTGCTTTTACCATAGAAACACTAGTATCTCAATGTCTCGGTTACTAGATTCATGCTTCAACGTTTTTATTATTTTTTCGTTTAGTGAAATACAAATACAAAATGAAACCTCTGTAACTTATCCAAGTTTACCGGGATATTTTTGTTGAGAAAAAGTATTTTTTTGGAAAATCATTTTCATTTGAAATTCATTTATAAAATGCTAAGTTATAGAAAATTCCATTTCTTTCCCAAATTACTTTTCTTTTGGAGTTCTTCCTTCTTCGAAAACGACATTAAAATCTGGTAAAAACCTTTTCGGTCCATTTCTATCCAAAATAACAAAATTATTTTCTCAAGGGTTTTTCTTCGTAAAACATATTTCTAAATTGTCTTTGCTTATACTAAAATTATTCATAAGTCAAATGATTTTCCTCTAATCTTTAAAATATTTTAACACTTAGTTCTTAAAAATGATTTTTCATCTCATTTTTGAAAATGATAACATACTAAAATATATATTTCTTTTTCGATTTCATCCTTGTCCTCATTCTTTCATCAAAAGAAATCATCAAATAAATATTATTGTTTTCAATGTTCCTCATAGAGCTTTTTAAGACTTTTATCTCAATAATTAATTGAGCACTAACGAATGTTAGGCTTCTCAAACAACAATCAACAATAGTATAATTTTCACATCAACATCATAGCAGATAATACATTTTATGACATATATCAAAACTATAACTCATATATGCAAATAAATCATCAAGCTCAGATATTTAAAACAGATAATTTAATCACATAAGATAAACTTAGATAATCACAATAAAACTCAAGATAAACTTTACAGACCAGAAATAATAGCATATAGCTATCGGAACATCCCTCATGCAGTCTCCCCTTACCTAATTCAAAAAGCAGAATAGTTCTTCTTTCTACGTCGTCTACAATGATCTTCCTCAACTCGCTTTGTGACAGAAGTCTAAGGATTTAACACATAACACAAGTTAAAACAACAAAAACATATAGTCTTCCCTAGGTATAGGTTTTGTTCATGGCTATAAAATAAGGTTGGAGATGTCAAATTTTCACAAACTCGTGGATTAATGATCCTTAAGCATTAGAGATTCATAATCAATGATCATTTTACAAGGATTGAACCAAAAATCACCTAAACCATAAGCTTAGGGTTTCGGCCTAGGTTCATAGAATAGGCTAGAGATTTTCAAACTTCTCAAGCTTTTAGATTTAACAACAAAAGGCAATAAAGAGATTAAATCAATAGTCCTATTTCACAAATTGAAACAAAACTTTCTTGCTCCTTAACTACATAGGTTCGACCAGTTTAGAAAAATAGGGGAGGAAAGTTTTCCTTGATTCATGCTCTTAGATAATGAATATAGGGATCATTGTGAGTCCATAGGAATTGGTTTCAAGTCAAATGGAATTTTCTAAAATTTTTCAAGAGATTTTAGAAGATTATCGATCTAGGAATCTCAAATAAATGAACATGGCATAACTCACCAAAATAAATGAAGAGAAGGACTTAGATGAGTAAGAAGATGAAGTTTTACCTTTGGAGCTTGAAGAAAATGGATGAGTATGATGAACTCTTGAAAACTCAACAAAGTGTGAAGGTATTTTTCTTAGTTTGTGAGAGTAAAAACCATGAGTGAAAAAAAATGAGAGTTTATATAGAGAAGGGGGAGTGAGCCGTGTGGGAGGAGAGATGGGAGGAGCTTGGAGGGCAAGTCTTGGTTTAGGGGTTGTTTGGATCATAGGAGAGTGATTAAAGGGTTTTTAGGGATTAAACTAATATACTTTATAAGTGTAATCAGGATTTTCTTTGGATGTGACCCTTGACGTCAATCTATCAAGTCACTTCAACATCATCAAGTCACTTCAGTCACCTCAGCTCTCCATCTTGCTTCGTTGTTTACCCGATTTAAGTTTTTGATTGTAATTTTCGAAGACTTCGTCCAGATAAAATATTTTATTTTATTTTATTTTCGAACGTAAATTTTCAAAAAACTAAAGTCGTTGGAAACACGACATAAAACCTAACCATTTCGTTCAAGTCAAAATTAGGTTTTCTGCTTAGCAAAATTTTACTGTCAGTGAAAATGCAGACCGGTTTTCGTCTGAATTTTCAACCAAAAATTTAACGGTAACTCTCTACGGTAAGGTAGAGCATGAACATGATTTGGTTTATCCAAAATCATTTTCTGGATTTTAACAAAAATAAATACATATAAATATATATTTACTGTTATTAAAGAACAAAAAAATCAGGGTGTTACATTACTACCCCTCTAAAAAGAATTTCGTCCTCAAAATTATGCACCTGAAAATAGATTAGGATATTGTAATCTCATTTTGTCCTCAACTTCCCACGTAGCTTCTCTGGTTGCATCATTCCAAATAACCTTAACTAAGGAAATTTGTTTACCCCTGAGCCGCTTTGTCATCTTATCCGCTATTCGTACAGTAGAAGTCTCATATGACAAGTTTTCTTTTAATTGTACAATATTGGGTTCGATTACGTGAGATGGATCAGAAACATACTTCCTCAGTTGTGAAACATGAAAAACATCATGAAAATTGGAAAGAAATGGTGGTAACAAAAATTTATAGGCTACTGGACCCACGTAACGAAGACTTTGGTAGGGTCCAATGAATTTAGGGGTGAGTTTTCTGGATTTGATTACACTGCCAATCCCAGTCACAGGCGTGACTCTCAAAAACACATGTTCGCCTTCCTCGAACCCAAGAGGTCGTCGTCTCTTGTCAGCAAAACTTTTCTGTCGACTCTGAGTTATCCGCATTTTCTCCTTAATCATCTTCACCTTTTCTGTTGTCTGTTGCAAGATCTCTGGTCCCAACAATAAACTGTCACCATCCTGGTACCAACATAGTGGTGTTCTACATTGTCGACCATATAAAGCTTCATAGGGTGCCATTCCTATGCTCGAGTGGAAACTGTTGTTATAAGTGAATTCTATCAACGGTAGAAATTCATCCCAATTGCCAGTATTTTTCAACACACAAGCTCTCAATAAGTCTTCAAGTGATTGGATTGTCCTCTCTGATTGTCCATCCGTTTGTGGATGATAAGCCGAACTCAATCTGAGTTTCATTCCTAGTGACCCTTGTAGACTTTGCCAAAACCTTTACGTAAATCTCGGACCACGGTTCGAAATAATACCCAAAGGTACACCTTGTAACCTGACAATTTCTTCAATGTATAACTGAGTTAATCTTTCCATCGAATAATTCATATTGATGGGCAAAAAGTGATCTGACTTGGTCAGTCGATCAACTATTATCCATATAGCCTCATGTCCTTTCCGAGTCCTTGGTAAAGTTGTTACGAAATCCATTGAGATACCATCTCATTTCCATTCCGGGATGTCTAAAGATTGTAGCATTCCCACTGGTCTATGATGTAACACCCTGTTTTTACGGTTTTTACCGATTTACTGTTTGTACTGTTTTTCAATTATCGGTAGAATTTTAATTGTTTGTAATTTCTATATTAGATCTAGAAAATGATTTTTTTTAATAAAATTAAATCATAATTATAATTTACCTTGTGGTAGAAGCTTAAAGTAAAAATTTGGATTTAAAACTCAAACGAAACCCGGTCTGTGTTTTCACTGACAGTAAGATTTTACTGGTCAGAAAACATAATTTTGACCCGTGAATGAAACCGATTAGGTATATATTTTTTTTCCAACCATAGTGGTTATTTTGAAAATTTTCAAAATAAATAGGTTATTATACGATATTCGGACGAATACTCGACGATCGGAGATCGACGGAATCGAGAACGAAGGTGCAGAGACAAAACCCGACGCCAGACGGATAAGACCAATGAGTCATTTGTGATGCCTCAAGGGGGTGAGTCATAGGGGTTAGTCACCATGCATTAAATTCATGTAATGAGGACTAAAATGTGAAAAGCCTAAATTACCCTAAATCCTTCATTTTAACTACAAGTTTTCCATGAATACAATTTACTCTTTGGACCCTTTTGCCCTTGGAAACCCACAGCCATCACCCATTAAAAAGGCCATCTTCACTTCATTTTCTCCATTTTGGCTTATGTTCTTACACTTTGACACAAAAAACTCCTAAGTTCCTTACACTTGGTTTACAAAGGAAGTATAAGTTGTTGTTGGTTTCTTCAATTTCTAAAGGTAGATTCTTGTGATTCATGATCAAACCTTCTTTTTCTGTCACAACTTTTCTTTATATCTCAAGTTTTTACAAATTTCAAATTCCTAGATCTAGAACTTCAAAAATCTCTAGAAAATCATAGAAAATCCTTTTAATGTGATTCCAATTTCTTTGATCTTCATATGACTCCTATTTTCATTATCAAAGAGTTTGAAAATTTTGGAAATCTCAAGCCTATTTATCTTGAGTGGGTCGAACCTAACTCATAAAGGGGTTAGATGGTTTTCTTTCATTTTTAACTTGTTTTCTTGTTGATGATTCATGGCTAGGTTTTGGTAATGCAAAATCTTGAGTTCTAGGTGAACGCCATCCTCTTCTTTATTGAGTATCAACTGTCCACCAAAGGTCTGGGGAGATTACCATCATCCTACCTTAGGGTAGAGATGTTGATGGTTTACTTAGTGTTATTTAGTGTAAATGGTCTTATAAATTATAAGTATATAATTTGCGTAATTTATTGATTTATATGTGTGTGATCCTCTTGGAGGGATTGATTGATGCTTGTGTTTGTGGTAGAATTACTATTGATGTTAAATATGATTATATGATGCATGACTACATGAGAAAATTATATAAATCACTTGTATAGGCCATTCAGCCTTGGCTGTTCCAAAGGGTTCTATGATGTGTTAAATTATTTGAATAATTTTTTTGAGAAGTAAATGAATATATAAGAATATAGAAATTGGTTTGGATTGATTTGGATGTATATGTTGAAAGTTATGGATTTATGAGTCCTTTGGGACTAAATCGCAATTTCTGAGAATTTCAGTGGCTGCACTGAAATTCATGTCCTTGTATGTTAATATTGCATTCCTTGATGAGACAAAACCGTAGAAATTGGTTTGGTGTTAATTGGATTAATACATAAAAAGTTATAAGCTTTTTGGTGAAAAGGACCTTTTTACAATTGTTGAAAAATATTTGGGGCAGAAAAGTGATTTCAGGAAAATTTGAGGGCAACTGAAAAATATTTCTAAAGAAGTTGGTTTGGTGTGATTTGGAATTAGAAATAAAAAGTTATAAGGTTTTAAGTGAATAAGGACCTTTTTGTAATTAATTAAAGTTTAGGGACTAAACTATAATTTTAGAAAATATATGTAATTAGACAGTTAGAAACTGCTTTTCATGATTATAAAACTGTTCTAAAACTCCAAAATGAGTTTTGGGCCATTAGAGTGTAAAATCGTTGAAAAAGGATTTACGCTATTTAGAAAATAAATGACGTTCGGTCAAAAGGTTTGAGGGAAATTATTCTTGAAAATGGATTTGATTTTATATAAAGGTTTTGGTTTTCAGGCAAAAAGATTTTTGTCTTCAAAGACGAGATTTACTGTAAAATGCAAAAAACCTAAGTCAAGAACGACTTAGTGAAAATACGAACGTAATAATTTAGGATGTGGGGGTGGAACACGACTTATGTCATAAAGTATGGATAATTCATTATCCATATACCATAAAATTTAATGGACTCAGGATGATTTGTTTTACTGAAAGCCAAAGAAAAAGGCTCAACTATTTTTTTTTATATAAGTAGCGTGCACTAGCATCACAATGGAAAGGGCCATCCCAACTAGGTTGCCACCACCGAATCCAACAATCATATGCAGCACCCTACGCTATTATTGAAATCAAATATTCAAAAAGAACAAGATCATGGGGGGACAAAGAACCAATACCCATGGAAAAATAAATCAGGAGAATCTATAAAAAGGCAAACCCTACCTGTTACGAATAAAATCTTCACTAACAAAGGAAGGAATTATATCCCACCAATGGAACCCCAGATGATGAATACCATGATTAGCTAATTTATCCACACAGGAGTTTCCTTCCCTAAATATATGAGTGACCTGAAGGTTGAAACCTGCAACTGTTTCCAAGTAATTCTTCCATCGTGTTTGCAGCCTCCAAGGGACAAGATCCCCGTGATTGAAGGCCCTCACCACAAGGACTGAGTCTGTTTCAATCCACAAATTTACCCACCCTCTACTATAAATACAGAGAAATAAATAATTGGACCTGTGTTCCAATCTCATAATGTGCTAGGATTTGTAATCAAGTAGTTTAAGAAAACTTTGCACAAAGATGAAAGGTTACTTTAGAACTTTAGCATGATGATTAAGTACCGGTGATTCGATGAAGGACATCTAACATCTCATTACAGATGCGTTGAAAGGATTTTGATGGAATCAAATTATGTCATCCGATGGATAGACGAGAAGAACGCATTTTCGGCAAAGTTTGCCTAAACACATAGTGAAACTATGTTTTGTAAGGCCGTTGTGCCTAGGAGATCGAGCTAACACTTTAATGCAGGTGTGAATTTCGTAGTCACGATCTATTGATGCTTGGGGGTGTCGGGATATGAAATACTCATATAGGCCCACTTGGTTGCTCTTTTGTGGCATGGTGATCTTTCAATACACCGACATACTCTACTAGACACAATGTATTTTCTGGTAGTGTGGGATGTTCCCGCAAAAGCCTATGTGCACGATGATGACTGTTGATGCATTTTATTACCCAAAGCTGGTGTAATCCGAAACAATCCTCCGAACAACTCTCTCTCGATTGTTTGTTAAAACCATGGTATAGGGAATCGAGGTCATTCCTCGAGTCTTACATCTCTCTTATCTAGGAAAAGCGGTGCCTTGTGATTATGTTGTTGTGGAACATTATTATTTCTATTGTGATGGATGATATAACTGTTTATTGATATTTGTACGTATCTATGTGTCGTACCACTGCATGTCTGCATTAAGTGTAAGATGAACCGAAATCTCACCTCATTTTTGTATTTTTTGGTTTGTTGTTTTCTATCTTGTGTTGGACGAAGATGATGACAACACTGTTTCTCCATCACACTCCGCTGGAGTTTGAGCGTACTTGGAGACATGGACACAGTCTCGAGGGCTTTAGTATAATGGATTTTTCTCAGTATTTTGTGTCTGGCCAGTCTCGTGTCTTTGTTATATTTTGTGGAGCTATGTCTCTAAAGATATTATTATTATTATTAACATATTTCCAGTCCGTTGTTATTTACTGGCTTTGGTATTTCCCCTTATTTCTGAACATGTATAACTGATGGTACTTGGAACTTGGTTTGTATAATATTGATGCATAAGTCGATGTTATATGTTAAAGAGTATGTATGGTATTATTTGCGAAAGAGAAAAGGAAAAACATAAACTCGTATTCTTGGTAAAATAATTATTTTCGGCTTTACTCGGTCTTATAAAAATAGAAATGTCACAGACAATGTAGCTCCTGAGAAGGGTGTTACATTATTTGGTATTGAGCTGGCCAAGTCTGTTAGGGTTTGTGGTTTAGGTCTGTCTTTGTTTGTGCTGTGTGTTCTCTATGTGCTTTTGGTATTATTTCTGGAAGAAATGATATTGTTTGGGGTGAGTTTATTGTAATCTGCATGACTAATTGATTTTGGTCATGCAGGATTATAATGGCTCGTGGCGGAGGAACTACGGATATGAATGCAGCTATGAGAGCAATGTCACAAAAAACTGCCGCATTTGTTTGACGCGAGGAAAGGAGATCTGAAAGTAGAGGACTGGATGAATGCCTGCGTAGAAATCCGACAGAATTCAAGGGAGAGTTTAAGCTTGAGAAAGCTGAGCTGTGGATTCAATCTTTGGAGAAGATTTTAACTACGATGAGGTGTACAGATAATGACAAGGTTACTTATGCTGCCTACATGCTGGTGGGCGATGCTGAGAATTGGTGGAGAGGAGCTCGCCAAGTTCTTGAGCATGATCAACAAGCGGTGAACTGGGAAGCTTTTCGTAGGAAGTTTCTGGATAAGTATTTTCTGGTAAGTGCTAGAGATGCTAAAGAAATGGAATTGCTGCAGCTGAAGCAAGGCAATATGACTGTAGCTGAATACGGCGCCAGATTTGAAAGCTTGTCAAATTTTTCTGCCTATCTAAGTGATGAAGTTGACACAGGCAAACACAAGAAGGAGGGTTGAATTGTGTTTGTTATTTTCGCAAAAAACCCTTTTAGAGAAACCTTTTCACAAGCAGAAGGTAAAAAGTTTAAGCACACAAGAAATCCTTTTTAAAAGATTAACAAAACCAAAATCAAATCCCACAGTTAGTAAAAATAAATAAAACTGTAAAAGATAAGGGATAGAAAATTCACTCAGGTATTTTATCCGGGTTCACTCTCTTCCAACCAAGATCTACGTTCAGTCCCTTCGACTTGAAGGATTTATCCACTATTTCTCCAAATAGATTACAACCAAGTATTCAACACCTCTTCAGGCTACAAGTATTCCTTTCTTACCAAGCCTCTTCAGGCTCTAACTCTAACAAAGAGATTTAATGTTTGATCTTCTTAACACACTAGGTGTGAGAGTATAACAGTTTAAGATCAGTTGAACATTACAACAATATTCAAACTAAAGAATATAGACTCTTGCTCTTGAAAGAATATTAGAATGAGTAAATATTGATTGGCAAAAGTTCAGCTAGCAAGGTTGTGCAGTCAAGAGTTTTTTTTTCAGTATTTTAGACCTTCTATATATAGTGGTCTTCAACTTCTCTTGCAAATTTTCAATGGTTATATTTGATCATCCCGTTTAGAGATAGCATTAAATGCAAGATATCTGTTGAGACAGATAGCTTGATTTTAGCTGTGTTGAAAAACATCCTTGGTTATCAGAAAAGCATAAAATGGAGGCTCACTGTCCTGAGCAATTGTACCTTAAAAACTTTCTTTCCTCCTTTGTGTATAACCCAGCTTTTGTCCAGCAATAAAGTTGTCATCGTCATGCATCGTTTTGCAATTCCAATCGTACTATTTACTTTTTGTATTTCCTTGATAGTACTATAAATTTTCTCACAAGGAACAAGGCATTAACCGGATAAAACAATTATAAAGAACATATATTCAATTGAAATAAATATCAATCATTTGAAATAAATTTAATGTGGTCCAGATTGCATTAAATCACATTCAAGGTAGTAAAGATATAAAAGATATAGAACCATCTACAGGCACTCAATTTTAGAACGCGTCTACACAAGGTTTTATTCTGCTCGTCCACTGATGTGGCAGAAGCACTCTTCCACACAAGTCTTTGGACTTGCTAAGTCCTTAGAGAAACTCCGTCCAATGACGTGACACTATGGATGTCTAATGAATTTTAGTTAGGCACTATGGATGTCTACTTGAGTTTCAAGGAGAGCACTCGTCTCACGACGTGGCTACTATGGACGCTCATCAATTTTAGTTAGCCATCTACTTAACAATTAAAATATAAACAGTTTAAATAACCTTTGATCGGTAATTCTTTGCAAGAGTCCAAGCATTGTATACCTTATATTATTTTGGATATTCCTGCATAAACTGAAATTACTTGTTAGATATCAACTAACACTTTGCCAAGCAAATTTAATCCTTTTGTTAACATCAAAACCTAGAGATTAAATAAACCAGAACCACTTTGGTTCCGACAATCTCACCCTTTTTGATGATGACATAAACTGATTAAATTTAAATAGCAAAGTCTAAGAGAGCTTGCAAGGCTCCCCTAAGACATATCATTCAACGGATCAAAGCGGTTAAGGCATATAAAACCAAGTCTTATTTGCATGATAATATAACTTATCAGACCAAGATAGTAGCCTATCAAACATTTGTAATAAACAGATCAAACCAGTATTAGAGCATAAAAATTTAGGCATAAGAAGTCAGGGCAATGTATCATCAAGATGAATAGATTAAACTTATGCATATGCAGACAAAATATGTTCCTTTTCAAACAAAAACTATGTGTAAAATTTAATCTCTTTCCTTTCTCCCACTTTTTTGTCATCAGACAAAAGGGTAAATGGAGTGGACCATCATAGTCAGCAAAACAGATAAGATAAAGAAAAAAAGATTTAGGTAGAAGGAGGTGGCGGAGGGGGTTGGTTTTGATTTGGATTTTGGCGGAGGGGCCAAAGTATCTTGAACTTGCTTCGCCACTTTCTTCAATCTGTTGTGCCATCCTTCGTCTTCTCTTCAACTATCTTACCAACCTTATCATCAACAATTCTTCCAATGATGTCCTCAAGATTTGGTGGCAATGATAATTGTCTTGAGCTCTCAGCAGTGTCTGATACAGTGTCTTGAGCTTGGGTTGGTGGATGAACCATAGCAAGAGCTAATGGTTGAGATGATGTCTTAGCAGACTCAACACCTTGCTTAGAAGCACAGACCTCATCAGACTGCTCTATCAGAGTTGGTTCAACAAAGAAGCAACAACAAAAGATCACCTAAAATAGTTGAAGGTTCGTAAGCGTGGTTTTGAAAAGATTTCAACATTTAGCTCAGGGCCTTCTACAATTAATTCTTCTGTTGTATGTTCAGAGGATGAGGTTGAAGCTGAAGCAAAGGCATATTATAGAATTGGCTCAGGGACATCATTTGCCCAATGAATAGGATTAGAAATTTCTACATCACGGCTTATTATTGGCAGACCCCAAAGATCCTTAAAGATCAAATATCTGACACGAGAGAGTCCAACACTTGCCTCTGAATTTTGGAGTTTTCTTCTTCTCTTCAGCAGTCAGGCCAGAAGTGGAGGCTTCTCTGGTGCAGTGAATTAAGTGGGATTTCCAGAACGCTCCTGCATAATTAGCCTTAGTGACCATCTCAATTGGCAAAGACTGAACGTAATCCATCTGAGAGTGGTCAAAGGGTTCATAACTGAGATCTAGCATAATGTCTTGAACTACTAGCATCTTTCCTTTGTGCCTTGGATGCTTCTGGTCCTTGTCCTTGTTCAGATCTATCATTGACAAAGTAGGACAAATCTTGGTAGGCTTGACTCCAACATTTGTGGAAGTAGAGTGTTTTAACCAGATTGGAGGGATAAACCATGCAGCTCTATCTGCTCTGAAGTGGCTGAATTCCCATTTCAGAATCTCGTCCATGAGAGTGTCCACAAACTGATCAACAATAGCTCCATATACTCTTGGATGTTTGAAAGTCATCCATTTAGTGGTCTTGTCCATCACAAAAGGAATTTACCTGAAGGATCTGGCTCTTTTCTCAACAATACTCCCAAGATCCTTCTTGCTGGGATCAGTGTGCCAGTCAGATATTATAATTCTCTCTACTCCATCAGTGAATGGTTTAAGGGGTTGAAGTTTCACTAGATTGGGGTAGATTTTTCTGGCAGGGAATCTCTGTTGGGGAAGGTGGGTGAGAAGAGGTCTATGTTCATTAAACATTTAGGAAGGGAATGGGCCAGTTGGAGTGTGGGGTTCAGGGTTGACCCAGTATTGATAACTGTTGAGGGGTTCATACTCATACTTAGCCAAAGGATACCACCTTGTTAGAATATGTTCTGGTTCTTGTGGAATACTTTGGAATAGTATTCTCCATTCTCTCTGTACTTTGGCCCATTTTCAGATTTGCCATTATAGAGAGTGGAAGAGGGAATTATGGGCGAAACAAGGTTTTTAATGATTTAGGAAAGGGGGATCCAAGGGTAACACTATTGTCTATTTGTGTTAGCGGTGAGTGTGGTGATTGTGGCAGGGTAGCGACATAAACATCATCCACATCATGTGGAGCAGAGATATTATCATCCTCAGTTTCCAAGTTGGACACTAATTCATCTACTTCTAACCTAACAGGTCATCATCACAGAGATTATTACCTCGAAGCCATAGTTGTTTTAGCCCTCTTTCTGGTTGCCTCTTCTTCTTGGTAATAGGACCAAAACAAATGCAAGTGAGTAGTTTGTTTTTCTAAAATGGCAGCAATAGGCATTTCATCTGTAAGACTCAATGACTTAGAGATTTTGATATATGACAAATACAATTTAATGTGTGTGCAAGTGTTTTAGTGTCAAATTGCAAAGACAAGTATCAAGCAGTGATCAACAAGTTCATTAAGCAAATTCAAGGAAAATATTCAAGGAAGAACTTGAAGGAATCAAGGAGCTGCATGTTGAAATCAAAAGACCAAAGTCAAAGATCAAAGGATCATCAACACCAAGCTTAAAGGATAATTTTAGATTTAAGTCTTAGATGATTTGTAAGAGAAAGAAATCTCTTAGTCACAAAATAGCTCAACTAAAAGATGCATGAAGAAAATCAATTTTCATAACCTACATTAAAAGGAATAAGTTTTTGTTAATGAAAATGATTTTTGAAAATAAGAAAATTATTTGTCGTGCACAGTCATGTAATCAATGGATGTATAGAGGTTCGTGAATGGATCCCCGTGTTTTTAGTCTAATAAACTCTGAATACACAAGATTATAATTATGCTTGTCCACTAAAGTGATAGAAGCGCTCGTCCACTAAAGTGACCAAGCTCTCGTCCACTAAAGTGACCGAAGCGCTCGTCCACTAAAGTGACAGAAGCGCTCATCCACTAAAGTGACAAGCGCTCATCCACACAAGTCTTTGGACTTGCTAAGTCCTTAATGAGAAGCTTCGTCCAATGACGTGGCATATGGAGCTCGTCTACTATCAACTACGAGCCTTGAGGATTGAAGACGACGCCAACGTAGAATCTTGTTTCAAAACTATCAGAACTATTAGTATGAAATTGGTTAATACAAATGTGAAAATCATTCATCATCTTTCTTAAGCTTATTGTGAAAAGAGTGTTTCATTCTCATAAGTTTTTCAATTTGTATATCTGACAATTGAGAGTTAGGAATCAATTTTTCGTTCTATTTGATTGTAAAGAGAGAGGGAGTCTCTGTGTGATTAGGGTGAGGTATCCCTAAGGAAGAACATTGAGGCTCTTCACAAGAGTGTGGTATCTCGAGGTGAAGGAGTGCTCTGTGGGTGTAAAGGTTTTTCAAGTTACTGTCTAAAGCTTGTTGTGTTAGTGTGTGAAAACCCACAGGTGGAGTAGGGACTGGATGTAAGTCACAGTGGTGGTGACTGAACCAGGATAAATCTGGTTGTGTGGTATCCCTAAACTCAAACTCTTTAATTTCTGTCTTGCGCATATAATCGTGATCTTGATGTTCGAAGTTTTCAATTGATATCAATTCTTGATCTGCACAATCAGTATTGAATCTTGAGTAAACTGTAATAATAAATGTGTATTCAATTCTATTCTCAAGGATCAATATTTGCAAATCATCAAAGGAGATGTGGGATACATTGCAAGTAACACATGAAGGAACCACATATGTGAAAAGGGCAAGAATGAACACATTGACACATGAATATGAGTTATTTCGCATGAATCGGGGAGAACCAATGGAGGTTATGCAAATGCGATTCTCACACATTGTGAATCAATTGGCTGCACTTGGAAATACAATCTCTAATGAAGATCAAGTTAACAAAGTCATGAGATGCCTAGGTAGAGAATGACAACCTAAAGTAACTGTAATTTAAGAATCCAAAGACCTTTCAACAATGTCAATTGCAACGCTCTTTGGAAAGCTACAAGAACATGAAATGGAGTTGACTAGATTGGTGCTAAGTAAAGAAGAAGACAAGAACAATAGAATTGTCACATTCAAAGCTGTAAAATCTATAAAGGTTTACATAAAGCTTAAGAAAGAAAAGAAACTTAAACGTGCATACATGGATTGGGAGGATAACAATCTTGGCTCGACGAATGATTCCAATGATGAAAAATCAAACTTGTGCTCAACTGCACATCTTCATAAAGAAGATGATGAGGTAAATGATTCTAACCTTGATGAATTACCTTCTTATGATGAATTGCAAAATGCTTTTGAAGAACTTCATAAAGAACCCATTAGAATTGCTAGATTTCTAATTAAGTCTAAGAAAACCATCACATGACTAGAAGAGAAAAAAATCTGTTTTAAACAAAGAGCTAGATGAATTAAAAACAGAAAATTGTGCTGTAAAAGGGCTACTATTTTGGAGCCACCTATACGTGATAATTGTCCTAAGTTGGAGAAACATATAAATCATTTGAATGGTGATCTATCTAGAATTACTAGTGATAAAGACAACTTGAATGCATTACTTGGACAGCAAAAAGAAATGAAAAACCAAGTTGATTTAGTGTACAAAATTGAGAGAAAGGCAAAAACCTTTAGAAAAATTCATGTTTCTCATTATGCTAATGCATCACAATATGCTAGATGTCATTATTGCAATAGAATATGTACTTTCTTCAATTTGAGAAATAATTATTCATTGCAGATAAGGCAAATATGGGTTCCAAAAAGAACTTTATCATACTCTAACCATGAAGGACCCAAACAGATTTGGGTACCTATAGCACAAACATGAAATTCTGTTTTTAGGTGTGGTGGAAGGTCAAGAGCAAAAATTGAAATCATGATATGGAGCCTTCTCCAAACACTAAATAGGTAACAATAAAGAAATAATATTGATTGAATATGTTTTCTAATTATCATTATTAATGTATGATTGTGAATCTTTGTGTTGACTTATATATCATTGTATAATATGTCTACATTGTTGTATTAAAGTTATTTGATCTATCTTGGAATAATCACATGGCTTTTGTTTCACAAATTGAATCTAAGAAAATTGATGAAGCCTTAAATGATTTGTTTTGCTTGCTATGCAACAATTAACTTTGAACATGATCTCCATCATAAGAACTTTTATTCAAAGTAGAGAAATTGAGATTGAATATGTTGATACAACTAAACAACTTCCTGATATTTTTACCAAGCCCTTGAACAAGGAAATCTTCTTTTTCATTAGAAGAGAATTGAGCATAATTGATCAATCATATATCTAATCTCTAAAGAAACAAAAGAAAATCAAAAAGGAAGAACTAGTTCTAGGAATTCATAGGAATTAGAACTTAGTTTTTTGAAAGGTAAAATGCCTTAGTTTGTAATTTTGGCTGATGGTTTCTGTTCTTTTTGATTTGTCCTTGCACCTATCCCTCTATCATGAACAATTTTATATGCTATGTTTGAATGTTTAAATGCTTGCCTTCTCTATTGATCTGAATGTTTCTTTTCTTTTCCTCTTTTGATAATGCCAAAAGGGGGAGGAAAAAGTATGATATAGAGAAAGGGATAATAACAAATTATACATGCATATGTTGAGGGGGAGCTTATAAGCTTACATGATTAATGGGAGTAAATCAAATTCTGCTCTAATAATATTTTTTTACTTTGATATACTTATGCTCGATAACATGATATAAATCTATCAAAAACACTTAGTTTATGTTACACTTATACTTTGATCTTATAATTTGTTAGAAGATTTGTCACAATCAAAAAGGGGAGTTTGTAAGACTCAATGACTTAGAGATTTGATATATGACAAATACAATTTAATGTGTGTGCAAGTGTTTTAGTGTCAAATTTCAAAGACAGGTATCAAGCAGTGATCAACAATTTCATTAAGCAAATTCAAGGAAAATATTCAAGGAAGAACTTGAAGGAATCAAGGAGCTGCATGTAGAAATCAAAAGAGCAAAGTCAAAGATCAAAGGATCATCAACACCAAGCTTAAAGGAGAATTTTAGATTTAAGTCTTAGATGATTTGTAAGATAAAGAAATCTCTTAGTCACAAAATAGCTCAACTAAAAAGATGCATGAAGAAAATCAATTTTCATAACCTGCATTAAAAGGAATAAGTTTTCGTTAATGAAAATGATTTTTGGAAATAAGAAAATTATATGTCGTGTACAGCTATGTAATCAATGGATGTATAGAGGTTCAGGAATGGATCCCCTATGTTTTTAGTCCGATAAACTCAGAATACACAAGATTCTAATTCCGCACGTCCACTAAAGTGATAGAAGCGTCGTCCACTAAAATGATAGAAGCGCTCGTCCACTAAAGTGACAAGCTCGTCCACTAAAGTGACAGAGTGCTCGTCCACACAAGTGACATAAGAGCTCATCCACACAAGTCTTTGGACTTGCTAAGTCCTTAATGAGAAGCTCCGTCCCAATGACGTGGCATATGGAGCTCGTTGATGGGCTCCGGCAAGTGTACTGGGATCGAAGCAAGTAATAATTAAAACGACAAGTAAATTAATGGAGTATCGAACTCGGGGATTGGGAAACCAAGTACCACTTCATCAATTAAACAACTATTTTAGACTAAGAAATAAGTGTGAATAGATTTCAAAAAAAATAAAAGAAACAATAAAAGAAATCAAAATCAAATATTTTTTGTTATTAAATATGAGAAGAGATTTCTAGGATTGAGGCTACCACAATGACAAATTATGAAATCTAATCGACTACCCCTTTATTAATATTTAACTCAATTGAAGGTGAATCATCCTAACTTAGTTAATGTTCCCTCTCGAGATACAAGAACCGTGCTCAATTAAACCAACTCCTACTCGTGGTAATTATATTTAAATTGAACCCATTACGATTTATGATAATTCAATGGTACCCTCGAAGGACCGCTTCTAACTCGTGATTTAAGTCCTAAGTTCAATTCCTATAGATCCGATACCTAGGCTCACTGCTAAGTTCGTCCCTAGAATACCTAAGACATGCAAAAAGGTGATCAATCAATTCACATGGATAAAGCACAAAAAGAACCAAATCAATGAATCGAACATTAACAAAAGGGAAAAATCAAATATTCATCATAATAGTATCAAAGGGCATTGCCCAATCCTAAAAATAAAACAACTACTCAGTCATAGAAGACATAACAAGAACAAGAAAAGAAAGACAACTGTATTGAAAAACTGCACTGTGGCTCTTACGTGTTGACGACTCTCGGCAAGTGTTACGGTCGTTGCAAGTAATAAATTAGTAAGAACCGGTTATCGTATCCACAGGGATCGGTTGCCAATTACCAATTCACAACTTCGGCAACTATCTAGACTAAACTGAGAATTAAGAGAAATCAAAACAGAAAAATAAAGCAATAAAATATTTTTTTTCTTTTTGGGAACTTTTGACAAACACTTGGAGTGCAGAAAGAGGTGTTGGGATTAAACTTCACCAAACATTAGCCTCATGCAATACCAAGACTAGATACCTCCCATTCATGCTTCAAATATTAAAATCAACCCACGAAATTACTCAAGCCCCGATTCCTCGGATGGCAAGAGCCTAAATCCACTAATAGACCCTAATTCCTTAGGTGACCTAGATTAATGAATTTGCATTAGGATTAAGGATTACGCGATTACTAATAAACCAAACTCCATTCCTAGATGCAAGATTTACTAGGTGATTAATTCCAGTTCTCGTTCTAATACGATTTTTCCAATTGCATACCAAAACGATAATCAAGTCATGGGGGTGCTACCCACAACAAGCATTAAGCATAGGAATTAAACACTAATACGAAGGCATGAACACAGATTAATCAATCATGGCAAATACATAATATTTAGTTTGGTTACATCTAATCCCACAAAAAGGGATTTAACTACTCATTGTAATAGAAATTAGAAAAAGAGAAAGAGAGAAGGGATGAAGTAAACTCATGACGAATCCTCCAATCTTCTCCCAATCCAAGAGCAGAGAAAAACCACCCCTTTTTGATTCCCAAGAGTCTCCCTAGGGTGAAAGTGCTCCTAGGTTCAAAGTCCCTATTTTTCTATGTGTTTCTCGGGTCTCCACTAGGGTTCCCGACCTCTCGAATCTGTTTGTCGGTGCTCCTATTTATAGAGTGGCCGCGCGTCACGGGGTGGTGATGGCCATCACGGCCAGCCGTGACGTGTTCTGGAGTGGGCGCGCTTTCAATTTTGGACTCATGGCTAGGCCGTGATCAGTTCTGCCTGGCCTATCACGGTCGTGATGGGCGTCACGGCTAGGCCGTGACAGCTTCTGACTTTTACCTTCAATCTTCTCAGTTTTCTTGATCATGGCCGTGATGGTCATCACGGCCAGGTCGTGATGGGCTCTTCTTGACTCATTTTCTTTACTTTTCAAGCTCTATTCCATCCAAGCTCCATCATGGCTAATTCTGAGCATTTTTTCATTAATTCCTGCAAAACAACATCACACAACCGCCTTACTCGTTCCAAGACAAAAACTAATAAAAATCAAACTAATCATGCCTAAACTATATGAAAATGCATGCAAAAATGTACATGAAATATGATGCGAAATCACACTATCAAATCACCCCAAGCTTATTCAATTACTTGTCCTCAAGCAATCCCTAAGGCCAGAAGATATGAATAATCAGAGCATGGATAGTGAACTAAGAACCCGAGTAGTAACTAATCCAAGTAACAGGAATTTTCAAATAATTCAGCAAGAGACAATCAATGTCAAGTCCAATTAGAGCTTAGGTTTCCTAAATTCATATTCTCACTAATTCGGGCACTCTTTCTCACCTGAAGGTCACCCCAAGCTTAATATTTTACTTGGAATTCTTTCTCGCCTCACTCAAGTGTTTAGGGATATATGACAATTCGCTCCATTTTCCTCAAGGAATGAATTCTACCATAGGTTTGACTATCAACCAAATCTCTACTTTATTAATGAAAACAATTAAGAATCAAGAGGTCTTTCGCTTTGGTTGTAACGGGGCCATGGGATTTATCGTTAGGTGGGGAAATCAAGAAAATGACATTTCAAAAGGCTACACAAACATCAAGCATTGCAAATCATGACACCTTCTAAAATACCCTTTTTTGGGTTTTGATTTATTTTTCCACCTTTATTTCTTTCTTTTTCTTTTATTTCTCACTTTTCTTTTTGTCATCCCCTTCTCTATTTATATTTCTTTCTTTTATTTATTTTTTCTTTTATTTGGAGAAGGGGAGATTTTTCAACTCAAAAGAAACTTTTTTCTGATTTTCTCATCCCATACTTTTTCAACTACCTTTTTACCCTTTTTTGTAATACTTTAGAAGGTCACCCATCAATCATCATTCATCAAAGTATTTCAAGGTACGAAGAAAAGTATTTTATTCATGTAGGCTCAAAATTGGGCAACTAAGGGGTAGCATTTAGTCATTCAAAGCTCAGAAGGCCGAAAAAATATCTAGTGCCTCAATCATTTTTAAAAATGTTTTCAAAAATTTTTAAGCTTCAAAATGGTTTCAAGTCAAGTTCTAGAGAATACAGACCAAGTTGAATAACACTCTAACACAAAGAATGGGGTAGATTTAGTGAGTACCCCTTTTTGGCTCAAAATCTCACATTTCAGTAGTTCAAAAATCAGTGAGAAACGCAAATCTACAGAACCATATACTAATTATCAACTATCAAAGATCATCTCAAACATTTTTATTTGTAGCCTTATTACAAGAATAAAAAATTGGGTTCAACAATTCACTATCTCAATTTAATTGGCACCCAGTTTTCACAATTTGGATGCAAAATCTAAACAAGGGCAATCTAATTGTGTGATCATGCAAACTATGCCTACATGAATGCAACATGAAAAATGCAAATGCAAAATACCCCTACCCCAAGCTTAAGAATTTACATTGTCCCCAATGTAAACAATCAAGTCGGAGAGAGGAGAAAAAAATTGGAACGACTTACCGAGGCAGTAGCGGGTGTTGGCTCACATGCCTAGTCAGAAGGAATTGCATGAAAATTGGGTCACGGCCGTGATGCTTATCACGGGCAGGCCGTGATGCATTCTGGTCCATAGGGGTAGCCTGTCACGGCCGTGACCTCCATCACGGCTAGGCCGTGATGCTCTCTGGTCTTCAGCCTCCTCCCATCACGCCCGTGATGGGGATCACGGCTGGGTCGTGATCCTTTCTGATCTTCAATTCTAGCTCATCACGGCTGTGACCTGTGTCACGGCCTGGGCGTGATGGTTGCTGACTTTGTTTTCTCCCTGCCCTTTTGCTTCTCCTTCCTTCTTTCCCTGAAAACACCTAACAAAACTATTAATAAATCTCTTGGTCTTCTCAAATTACTCAAGAGTTGAAATCAAAAACAAAAACTAACTAAAGAGAAGGGTTAAGAAAACTTGGGTTTCCTCCCAATAAGCGCTTCTTTAACGTCACTAGCTTGACTGCTTAGGATCCTCCTCCCGGATCCCATGGTCTGTGGAGTGGCGATTGCAGAAGTAATATGACTCTATCCACAATTCCACATAGTTGCTAGTGGTGGAAAACTCCATTGACCTCTACAATTATGAACTCACTTCCTTTAGGGTCAAATGGTGTTTTCACGAGGAATTTTGACAAACAAGTGGAAGGGACCAACTTTGCAGTGTCCACACATGCATGTAAGCCGACATATTTGTCTAATGCAGCAAATTCAGCAAGCATGGTGGAGTGACTGTTTTCCAATTGACTTGCACCCTCACTTTTTCTTTCCCAAGGATTTGTGGAATGTAATTCCTCTTCTTGTGGCTCGTCTACCACCACCACTTCATCTTTGTTTTGATTCATTCCCCAACCAGATTTTGATCAAATTGTGCTCCATGTAATTCTTGTACTAACTGTTTACAAATTTCCACAACTTGCATTGCGAAATTCGCATCACACAATCTTTCATCACGATTGGCTCTTGCTTTGGCCTCAGAGATGGACAGCTCTTGGGAATATTGTTCTAGAGAAACTTTCAAAGGTGTTTGCTCATTCCCTTCCCATTCCTCTTCTTGTGGCTTTTCTACCACCACCACTTCATTTTCGTTTTGAGCCATTCCCACAACCATATTCTGCTCAAATTCTGCTTCATGTGGCTCTATGGGAATCATACATGGTGGTGGAGGTGGTAAATACGAGTAAAAGGTTTCCCAATCCTCCTTGGAGTATATATATATATATATAAGCTCGTTAGTCATACAATCAACTCGTGATGGAATATTACGAGATAAAGAAAACTCCATAAAGAATTCTCCCAAATTTAAATCGTCTTCCCAACACAAGTTGTCCTCCAAAATATGACTTACGGCTTACTCATCGGGTGGATAATAATAATTTTTCATGAATTTCGTCCACCTACCACAAACAAAACTCAAAACAAAAAGATCAAATATATACAAAAAAATAAGAAAAATAAAAAAATGTCTAAATTAGTTGCCTCTTTTGTTACTAATGATATGGGCAAAACCAATCCCACAAGAACGCGCCAAAAACTTGTTAGACTAAAATATAGGCAAGTATACCCAGTCGTACAAGTAATACGGTTGTGATACCGATATTGTTCCCACGAGGATTGGATGTGAATTACCATTTCACAAGTTCAGCAACTATCAAGACTATGAAGAGAATTCAAAACAAACAAAACAAAAGTAATAAAATCTTTTTGTATTTTTATTGAATACTTGTAATGCGAATGGGGATAAAAGATTTTGGTATCTGATTTAAATAAACCTTAACATCATGTACTAACACGACTAGATACCTCCCATTCATGCTTCAAATAATAAAATCAATCCACTAAATTAATCAAGCCCCGATTCCTCGGATTGCAAGAGCCTAAATCCATTAATATACACTAATTACTTAGGTGAAATAGATTAATGAATTTGCATTAGGATTATGGATTACGCGATTACTAATAAACCAAACTCCATTCCTAGATGCAAGGTTTACTAGGTGATTAATTCCAGCTTCCGTTCTAATACTAATTTTCAAATTGCATACCAAAGCGATAATCAAGTCATGGGGGTGCTAGCCACAACAAGCATTAAGCGTAGGAATTAAACACTAATACGAAGGCATGAACACAGATTAATCAATCATGGCAAATACATAATATTTAGTTTGGTTACATCTAATCCCAACAAAAAGGGATTTAACTGCTCATTGTAATAGAAATTACAAAAAGAGAAAGAGAGAAGGGATGAAGTAAACTCATGACGAATCCTCCAATCTTATTCCAATCCAAGAGTAGAGAAAAACCACCCCTTTTTGCTTCCCAAGAGTCTCCCTAGGGTGAAAGTGCTCCTAGGTTCAAAGTCCCTGTTTTTCTGTGTGTTTCTGGTCTCCACTAGGGTTCCCAGCCTCTCGAATCTGTCTGTTGTGCTCCTATTTATAGAGTGGCCGCGCGTCACGGCCATGATGGCCATCACCGCCAGGCCGTGACGTGCCTGGAGGTGGGCGTGGCTCAATTTTGGAGCATCACGGCCGTGGTTCTCATCACGGCTAGGCCGTGGATCGGGCTTTTGCTCGGCCTGTCACGGCCGTGATGGGCGCTCGCGACTAGGCCGTGACGGGCTTCGACTTTGCCTTCAATATTCTCGCTTTTCTTGATCATGGTCGTGATGGTCATCGTGGCCGGGCCTTGATGGGCTCCGCTTGGCTCATTTTCTTCTCTTTCAAGCTCTATTCCATCCAAGCTCCATCATGACTAATTCTGAGCATTTTTCATTAATTCCTGCAAAAAAACATCACACAACCACCTTGCCCGTTCCAAGACAAAAAACTAATAAAAATCAAACTAATCATGCCTAAACTATATGAAAATGCATGCAAAAGTGTATATGAAATATAATGCGAAATCACACTATCATTACGCTACTGACTTGCTGTGTTGCCTCCCTCTATGCGGCGCTACCTCCCATCCTCCCGTTTCCTGGTGTGCTGCATTCTATATATATTCTCTTCTATTCTATCTCCAATGTTTATCTTTTCTAATCTCAATTCAATTAGGAGATCTTCATGTGGGCCCTCCATAAATCAATTTCATGCTGAAGTTTTTATTATCAAATAAAAGTAAATCTCTCAAGTGGGACCCTTGCACTTTGCTTCACGTGACCAAGCTCCAACTTTTTACTCACATGATAACCAAATATTGTATATATCCAAATCCAACTTGATTATGTGAGCACTTGCACAATTTTACTTCAAGTTTCACGTGAGTTTGTCAGCAAGTGGACATTGACCATATACTTCCTCTTCAATCCCAATTTAATCATGATGCGGGTCCCATTATCAAAACCATTAGAAATTCACTTCTCCACATTATGCTGCTAGACTTCTTCCAATTGAACTTGCAATTACAAAGTGATCACGTGGGATCTTGCAATTTTATCTCATTGACAATTATATCACAATTATTCTTGATCACATCCTCTAATATTTTTAATCTTCCAAATCAATTGCCAAATACAAATCATATCCTTTATTGTTGTGATAGGCAATTATTATCCAAATCCAATTTGATTTGGATCCAATCTTTTATCTCAATGCCAATTGAATTATCTTTTAATCATAATAATTCAAATCCAAATTGATTTGGATTCAAATCCATCATGTGGGCCCGTGCCATTTACTTGGCAATCTTCAATTTAATTGATTTCCATTCTTTCTTCTTGATACCTTCCTAAAAATCAAAAATAAGAATAATATAAGAAATATTACTCAAAATCTAATTAAAATTAATTAAATGCAAACATTGACTCTAAAATAACTAAAATAGGAAAACAAAGTCTAATTTAGGTTAAATCACATTCAACTAAATTTAATTGATGAAATCCGCTATAAAATAATAGATAAAACATGATAAGCCAAGGTGCTCGTTGATAGTGTGATTTCACATCATAATTCCCTATATTTTTGCATGCATTTTTCATATAGTTTAGGCAAACTGGATTTGATTTTATTAGTTTTTACCTTGGATCGGGTGAGGCGGTTTCTTGGTTTTGTTTTGCAGGAATTCAAGGAAAAATGCTCAAGATTAGCCATGATGGAGCTTGGATGAAGACAGAGCTTAAAAAATGAAGAAAATGACCAGCGTAGCCCATCACGGCCTGGCCAGGATGACCTAACTGCCGGATCGAGCAATAATTGAGAGAAAAGAAGGCAAAAGTCAGGAGCTGTCACGCTGGCCTGCAGTGATATCCATCACGGCGTGACATGTTAATGGAGCCAGACCCCCTTCTGGAAGAATCTGTCACGACCAGCCGTGACGCGCCATCACGGTCGTGACGGATCATTTGGTGAAGGCAGTATCACGGCCCGCCCGTGATGCTCCAATATTTGAAAGGCGCCAAGGCGGCGTCATTAGCTAGGCCGTGATGGCCATCACGGCCGGACACTAATCCCGATCTATAAAGGAGCACGAGCAGAGTAGAAGAAAACAGCTTTTGAACCCTAAAATATTCTCTCTCAGGCAGTGAGGGCACAAGGATTCCATGGAGTTTTTCCTCCTCTCATCTATATTTCTTTGGTTGTAGCTATGATCATGAGTAGCTAAACCCTCCATTATTAAGGTTAGTGTAGCTTTTCCGAATTCTCCATGTATATGATTTGATCTTGTAATACGCTTTTATTTCTTTTGAGTGATTGATTGTCTATGCTTAATGCTTGTTGGCTAGCACCCCCATGACTCGATTAGTGTTTTGATATGCAATTGGAAAATTGGATAGAACCGGGATCGAGATCAATCACCTAGTAACCCTTAAGTCTAGGAATGGAGTTTGGTTTACTAGTAATCGACAATCCTTAATCTTAATGAGAATTCACTAATCTAGGCCACCTAAGGAATTAGGTCTATTAGTGGATTTAGGCTCTGTCATCCGAGGAATCGGGGCTTGAGTAATTTAGTGATTGATTGTCATAATTGAAGTAGGTGCTTTTTATTAGTCATGTCATTTGCATGGGGATGAGGTTTAGTGAACCTAATCCCAACGTTGTTCTTATATTTGAAGAATCCTTTTAAGTGCCTTCTAAGTGTTTGACAGAAATTCCCAAAGAACTTTTCTCTTTTATTTTGTTATTTTTAGGTTTAGATCTTATTTGGGCTTTGGTATTTATTATCGAGCTCCCTCAATCCAAATATCCGCTTGATAGTAATTGATTCGTACTTGTTAGTAATTGTCACAATCCTCATGGGAACGATAAATGGTCTCACCACCGTATTACTGCACGACCGGTATACTTGCCTGCATTCGTCAACAAGTTTTTGGCGCCATTGCCGGGGATCGTGTTTCAATATTAGCATACCCATTTCGCATTAATTTAAGCAAAACAATTTTCTGTTATAAGTCGCTTGTCGCCATATTTTTCCGTGTATTTGTTGTTTGTGTGTCGATTTTCATCGCCAACACTCTTGTTTGATAGACTGCTTGTGTATGCGAGGTTCTATCCCCAGCCGACCAACTCCTCCACGATCCCGAGATTGAAAGAACAGCTAGGAAGAATCGAAGGCAACCAAGAGAGCGTAAACTGTAGAACAAAGAACAAGAAGAACAAGAGACTTCCACCTCTCAAGTTCATCAAGAAAAACTCGGAATGGCAGCCAACTGGAAGGTGCTCCACCACGGAGGACACTTGGTGACTACCGCAATACAAATGTCAATCGACATGTCACTAGCATAGTGAGGCCCTCCAATTAATCGCAACAATTTTGAAATCAAGCCGCTCTTTTGAATTTGCTGCCTGTAATTAGTTTGCCGGGTTGGAAAAGGAAGATCCTAATAGTCATATCTCCAACTTCATTGATATATGTGATACGATGAAGCACAATGGTGCCTCCGAGGATGCAATCCGCCCGAGGGCGTTCCCTTCTCTTTAAGAGATAGGGCCAATGCTTGATCCAATCTCAACCAGGGGGGAGCATTACTACATGGGATGACTTAGAGGCAAAATTTCTCGGCCAGATTTTCCCCACCTCCGTCATTTGTCAAGACAAGGGGTGACATCATAAGCTTCGTCAACAAGAAGGTGAGACTCTTCATGACGCCTCGGAAAGGTTCAAGGAATTGATCCGAATATGTCTAACCCATGGGTTTGATGATCATACTCAAATGCAAACATTCTCGCAATGGACCGAGGCCACAACTGTATATGTTGGATGCCTCAACTTGAGGGTCCATGAACACAAAGACAAGCAGAGAAGCACCGATTTTGATAGAGGCTATGGCATCAAATGACTATTTGATGCATCAGTGCCTGGGTCCCACATCAAGAAGGGGAGTGTTGAGCTAGATTCACAACTGCACTTTGGCCTGTAATAAACTCATGACACAACAACTGGAGTCCATTACCAAGCAACTCGCTCAACTCCCACAACAACTCCAAACCTGCCATGGACAACCATGCCACCTCACCAAAATGTGATGTGATTTTTGTGTATGAGATCATGATAATTGAAGATGTGAGGCACCTCCTAGTTCCCATGAGGAAGCTAATTATATGGGGAACTATGGGCAGCCAGGCAACAACCAATACTCCAACAACTACAACCAAGGATGGAGGAATCAACCGAGCTTTGGTTGGAAACAAGATGCCTGGACAGCAAGCAAGCCTCAATCCACACCACCGCCTCAAGACAAGACTTCATCTTAGAGAACACCTCAATAAGTTCATGCAGATGTCCATGTCAAACCGTAAAAACACTGATGTTTCTATAAAGAACCTGAGGTTCAAGTTGACATTGCAAAGCAACTAGTGAAGACCCAGTTCTAGCTTTTCGTAATACCTGAATTAACCTAAAGAAGGATTGCAAGGCTATTGTGTCGAGGAGTGATAAAAGCCTTAAGGAAGAGAGCAGGAGCCTTGGTGAAAATCAGAGATTGATGAAAAACAGAGGTGAATGTTGAAAAACTTATTTGAATAAAGGGAAAAAGGCAAAAGAGGTTGTAGATAGAGTGTTAGAAAAGACAAGAGTGGAAAAATTAGTAGATGAAAATTCGATTTGAGGAGAACTAAAAGTCTGATTTTGAAAGATGGAGACAAGCCTCATGTGATCCTCTTATGTGAAGTTGCCCTATCCTCACTTCGGAAAGAAAAAGAGAAGGAAGAACAGCCACAAGTTCCTGATATCTCTCGCTGTTGGAGATCAACATACCCTTTGTCAAGCACTAGAGCAGATGCCAACTTATGCAAAGTTCATGAAGGAGTTGCCACAAAAGGAAAAGAGAATTCAAAGAAGGTGAGATTGTTGCCCTGACAGAGGAGTGAAAAGGATATTTCGAGGGTGCCCACCCCTCCAAAGCTTAAAGATACTGTAGTTTTACAATCCTTGCACTATTGGGAGTGTTGCTATCGGGAAGGCCTTATGCATTGGGAGCGAGTGTCAACTTGACGCCGCTTTCAATTTTGAACAAGCTTGGGAGGTGGTGAGGTGAAACCAACAAGGATGGCATTGCAAACTATCCGATAGATCAATTAAGGCCCTCTATGGTATTCTCGAAGATGTCTGTTAAAGTGGGACAAGTTTATCTTCCCAGCTGGATTTTGTGATATTAGACATGGAGGAGGATGCAGAAGTTCCACTTTATATTAGGGAGACCTTTCTGCAATTGGACGTGCTTTGATAGACGCATTGCGCTGCCACTTTGCAAGATGAAGAGGTTACTTAATGTGCTTGAAGCCATGCATCGCCCGATTGATGAATATTGTGATGTAGTGGCTAATGAAGTCTTTGTACAGGAGCACCATTCCTCTACTCTTGAGAAGGTAATTATGAACCCTATTAAAAAAATCTTGATATAGAAGAGGAGAAGGAATTAGAAGACTGCTTGTGTGATTTGGAAGCCCAACCTAAGCAACTTTGTCGTGAACACTAAGAAAGTAAGAACCTGAAGAAGGATTAGTCCAAGAGAAGCTCTAGTTGGAGCTTAAACCTCTACCTCCCCACCAAGTATGTCTTTCTTGGTGAGAATGATGAAGACCCGATCAAGTGAGTAATGTACTGTCCAAATTGGAAGAGGAGAAACTTGTAAGGGTGCTTCGGGAGCATAAGATGGCTATCTGATGGTCCATATCAGATTTGAAAGGTATTAGCCCCACGCTTGTATGCACAAGATCATTATGGAGGCTGAATTTAAACCTTGTCCAACCACAGAGGAGGCCCAATCCTACAATGAAAGAAGTGGTGAAAGAAGGAGGTGTTGAAACCCTTGAAGTCGGGAATGATCTATCCTATTTCCGATAGGCTTGGGTGAGTCCGCACAAGTGGTTCCAAAGAAAGGTGGCATGACCGGCGTGCAAACAACGAGAAGAACGAGTTGATCCCAACTAGAACTGTCACCGTCATGATGTATAGATTAACCAAGCTTAATCAAGCTTACTAGGAAGGATCACTCTACCTCCATCCATGGACCGATGTTGGAGAGGTTATCGGGTAAGCTTACTATTGTTTTGATGGTTATTCGGTTATAACCAAATTGCGGTTAACCCTAGCCACTCAAGAGAAAACTGCCCACGCCCGCTTGGAGTTTTTGCTCACCTGAAGATGCCTCGCCTTTGCAATGCGCCCTACATTTCAAAGGTGCATGCTTTCCATTTTTTCTCGATATGGTAGAAAAATATATTGAGTTTTGATGGATTTTTTTGTTTTCGGCCCTCTTGTTGATAATCGTTTGTCTAATCTTGTCAGCCTGTTTAAAGAGGTGTGCTGGACACCAATTTAGTCTTAAATTGGGAGAAGTGCATTTTATGGTGCGAAGGTATCGGCTTTGGGGCACAAAATTTCAGCCAGGGGATCAAGTGATAAATCCAAGATTGAAGTGATTGAAAACTACCTCCACCAAGAATGTCAAGGGTGGAGGAGTTTCCTTGGGCATGCAGCTTCTACCGGTGGTTCATCAAGGACTTTTCAAAGATAGCCAAGCCCTGTGTAGCCTTGAACAAGGACACTCCATTTCTGCTTTGACACGCTTGTCTTAACTATTTTCAAATTTTGAAAGACAGTCGACTCACCGCTTCCCTATTCTTGTCGTACCCAACCCGGAGTCACCACTGAGTTGCAAGTGTGATGCCAGTGACTATGCAGTCGGGGTATTTTAAAAATGAGTGGAATGTTTTTCCATGCCATTCACTATGCTAGCAGATTCTCAATGAGAACTAAGTAATTATGCAACAACCGGAAAAAGAGTTGCTGCCTTGTGTTTGCATTGGAAAAATTTCTGTTCCTACTTAATTGGGTCACAAGTCAAACTTTTTAACGATCACGTCGCGATTAAATATTCGTGGACTGGTTAGATTCTAAACCAAGACTCATAAGGTGGATTCTAGTGTTGCAGGAGTTAGATTTAGTCATCAAGGACAAAAGGGGCGCTTAGAATGTAGTGACCGACCACTTGTCTCATTTAGTGAAACGAGGAGGTGGTCATAAAGAAATTTATTCGGATGAGTTCGTGATGAGGCTTTATTGTCTGGTACATGCGAGACTATGGTTTGCCGACATGGAAATTTCAAAGAGCCGCATTGTTCCTGCACTCCTCACCTCGGCAACAAAAGGGTTCTTCCTGGATGCAATCATTTCATTGACACCCATTTCTGCTCGTTGGAACTGATGGTTTGCAGAGGAGATGCATTAGTCAAGAGGAGGCAAGTAAGTTGCGTGGCATTGTCAGCACCTATCCCTATGGTGAGATTACAATGGGGATCTGATAACTTTAGCGTCCCCTTCCATCTGGGTCTTTTGCCCTCAATCTTCAAGGACTCTTACAACCATGAAGAGTCGTGACAAGTGCCAAAGGACGGAATATTTGGGAAGATATGCCACCGTATTATATTGAGGTTGAGGTATTTGATCCGCGGGGCATAGACTTTATTGGTCCACTTCCACCTTCATTCTCCAATCAATATCTCGGGCGGGGACTATGCTCCAAATGGGTGAGCCTATTGCAACATCACGAACGATTTAAATAAAGGATTGATTCACTCAAGAAGAACATCTTTGCCTTGCCTCTGTCCCAAGGGTCTTTATATGATGGGGGATCCACTTTTGCTAACTCTACATTCGAGAAATGTTTGCCATGTCGATGAGGCCTGGGCATCTCCTCATCATCCGTAAACAAATGGGTAACTGAGGTCTCGAACTAGATTAGAGAATTCTCGAAAAGTCACTGGGTCGCTTAAGAAGAGATTGGGCAAAGAAGCTTGATGATGCCTCAGCCCACCTGACCACCCAAACTTCACAGTCCCCTGCTCCGTGATGGTTTACTGGAAGGCATGTCATCTACCCATAGAGATGGAGCATCATTTTGGGCAATCAAGTTCTTGAATTTGATGCCACTCTCAGCGGGTGAGAAAAGGGTCAATCACCGCATGAATTAGAGACGCGCCTTAACGCATACGAATACCATTTATGCCGTAGTCAAGACCTACGACGACAAGAAGATCGTGATGAAAACATTTTTGGCTGGACAATAAGTTTTATCGCTCAATTCCCTTACCGATTGTTTCCGGAAAGTTGAAGCTCAAGTGGGTCGGGACCGCTCATTGTCAAGGAAGCTTCACCTCATGGAGCTTCCACTGGAGGATCCTACTTCAAAATGGATCTTCAAAGTCAATGGCCAAAGACTTAAGGCCTACTTGGGTGGTGACATCGAGAGATTTGATCTCACCAGGCGCCCATGATCCTTGAGGTCATCTACCCGTCAAGCTAGTGACGCAACAGCGCCCATCGGGAGGCAACCCAAATTTTCTTTCATTTTTTTTCTTTTGTTTTTGATTTTTCCTCTTAAATAATTTGAGAAGACTGCAGAAAAATATCATAGATTAATAGGTTTGTTAAGTAAGCTGTGGAAAGGAGGAAGGAGAAGCAAAAGGGCAGACAACAAAGCCAAGAACTATCACTACTAAACATGACATTGGTCACTAGCCGGTGATGAGTCGCAGTCAAGATCGTAGTGAGATCACGGCTCACTGGGTGATCCCCATCACTGGCGTGATGGAAGGACCTCAAGATCGTAGAGCATCACTACTAGCTAAGATGGGAGGTCACGCACTGTGACAGCTACTCCTATGAAAACTGGACGATCTGGCCCGCCTGGGATAAGCATCACTGGCCGTGACCCGCTTTTCGTGGAATTCTTCACTAGGCACGCACCAGCACCATGTCACTTCTAAGTCTTTCCAATTTTTCTTTCCGCCTCCAACTTGATTATTTACATTGGGACAATGTGCTCTAAGCTTGGGGTAGTATTTTTGCATTGTTCATGTTATTACCATATAGTTTTGCATGATAGCTTTGCATGTTCATATGATTAGACTGTCTCCTTGCCTAGATTTTGCATCCAATTGTGAGAATTGCTCCAAATAAATTGCTGAGATAGTGAATTTTTGAACCCAATTTTTCATTCTTGTGATAAGGCCGCAAATAAAAATGCTTGAGATGATATGTGATAGTTGATAATTAGCACGTGGTTCCGTAGATTCATGTTTCTCACTGTATTTTTGAACTACAAAATATGAGATTTTGAGCCAAAAGGGGTACCTGTTTCAAATTTAATTTGTTCCTCGTGATTAAGTGTTATTCCTCTTGGTTTGTACTTTGTGAACTTGACTTGAAACCATTTTTAAGCTAATAAATTTTTTAGAAAACATTTTTGAAATGATTGAGGCACTAGGTATTTTTCCTCGGCCTTCCGAGCTTTGAATGACTAAATTTACCTAGTTGCCCAATTCCTTAAGCCTACATGAATAAAATACTTTTTCTTGGTACTCGAAATATGTGGATGAATGGATGCTTGATAAGGGACCTTCTAAAGTATTACAAAAGGTAAAGGTAGTTGGAAAAATTTTGGACGAGAAATCGTAAAAATATTTCTTTTGAAATGAAAATCTCCCTTCTCCAAAATAAAAGAAAAATAAAATCTATGGAGAAGGGGATGAAAAAGAAAGTGAGAAATGAAATAAAAAGAAAGAAAGAAAGGTGGAAAAGAATCAAAACCCAAAAAGTATTTTAGAAGGTCAGTGCTTTGCAAATGATTGATTGTGTTTAGCCTTTTGAAATTTTTCTTGACTTCCCACCTAATCCATAAATCCTATGTGCCCTGTTACAACCAAAGAAAAGACCTCTTGATTCTTAATTGTTTTCATTAATAAAGTAGAGATTTGGTTGATAGTCAGTGCCTATGGTAGAATTCATTCCTTGAGGAAAGTGGAGCGAATTGTCGAGTGAGGTGTATAAAGAGCCAAGCAAATGAACAAGTTCAGATGATCTTCAGGTGAGAAAGAGTGCCCTAATCGGGTGAGAATATGAGTCTAAGAAACTAGCTTCTAATCGACTTGAACCGATTGTCTCTGTCAATTCATTTGAGATGCCTCGTTACTTGGATTACTTGCTACCAGGTTCTTGCTTCATTATCCAAATCTGATTGCCTATATCTTCTCGTCGCTGATTGCTTGAGGACAAGTGCAATTGAATAATCTTGGTGTGATTTGATAGTGTGATTTCACATCATAATTCTCGTGACATTTTTGCATGCATTTTTCTATATAGTTTAGGCAAACTTGATTTGATTTTATTAGTTTTTACCTTGATC